>CM072094.1:19840122-22240122 GCA_036850905.1 Luffa acutangula
CCATGTCGGGTGCGATCATACCAGCACTAATGCACCGGATCCCATCAGAACTCCGCAGTTAAGCGTGCTTGGGCGAGAGTAGTACTAAGTTGGGTGACCACTTGGGAAGTCCTCGTGTTGCACCCCTTTTTATTTCTTTTTTTTTTCTTCGTTTGTTTTTTTAAATTTTTTGTTAAGTTATTTTCCACTCTGTCGTTTGTATTTTTAGTTTAGTTTCTCACCCGATCGTATGCTCATGCTCGTTCACCCGCGCGGGGCCCGCCGGCCGTTCCAAGTATCGCGGCTCCTCCTCGCTTCTCCGGGCCCTTTGTGCATTCCATGTCGCGACTAGTGTGTTCGCACCGCAAATGTTAAATGCAATTATCATGCATTCCATGTCGGGTGCGATCATACCAGCACTAATGCACCGGATCCCATCAGAACTCCGCAGTTAAGCGTGCTTGGGCGAGAGTAGTACTAAGTTGGGTGACCACTTGGGAAGTCCTCGTGTTGCACCCCCTTTTTATTTCTTTTTTTTTTTTTTCTCCCGTTTTTTTTTTAAATTTTTTGTTAAGTTATTTTCCACTCTGTCGTTTGTATTTTTAGTTTAGTTTCTCACACCCGATCGTATGCTCATGCTCGTTCACATCCCGCCCCCTAACAAAAACTATGCGCAGGGCCCGCCGGCCGTTCCAAGTATCGCGGCTCCTCCTCGCTTCTCCGGGCCCTTTGTGCATTCCATGTCGCGACTAGTGTGTTCGCACCGCAAATGTTAAAAAATGCAATTATCATGCATTCCATGTCGGGTGCGATCATACCAGCACTAATGCACCGGATCCCATCAGAACTCCGCAGTTAAGCGTGCTTGGGCGAGAGTAGTACTAAGTTGGGTGACCACTTGTGAAGTCCTCGTGTTGCACCCCTTTTTATTTCTTTTTTTTTTTCTCACGTTTGTTTTTTTAAATTTTTTGTTAAGTTATTTTCCACTCTGTCGTTTGTATTTTTAGTTTAGTTTCTCACCCCCGATCGTATGCTCATGCTCGTTCACTAACCGCGCGGGGCCCGCCGGCCGTTCCAAGTATCGCGGCTCCTCCTCGCTTCTCCGGGCCCTTTGTGCATTCCATGTCGCGACTAAGTGTGTTCGCACCGCAAATGTTAAAATGCAATTATCATGCATTCCATGTCGGGTGCGATCATACCAGCACTAATGCACCGGATCCCATCAGAAACTCCGCAGTTAAGCGTGCTTGGGCGAGAGTAGTACTAATTGGGTGACCACTTGGGGAAGTCCTCGTGTTGCACCCCTTTTTATTTCTTTTTTTTTTTCTCCGTTTGTTTTTTTTAAATTTTTTTTAAAGTTATTTTCCACTCTGTCGTTTGTATTTTTTTAGTTTAGTTTTTTTCTCCCCGATCGTATGCTCATGCTCGTTCACCCGCGCGCAAAGGGCCCGCCGGCCGTTCCAAGTATCGCGGCTCCTCCTCGCTTCTCCGGGCCCTTTGTGCATTCCATGTCGCGACTAGTGTGTTCGCACCGCAAATGTTAAATGCAATTATCATGCATTCCATGTCGGGTGCGATCATACCAGCACTAATGCATCGGATCCCATCAGAACTCCGCAGTTAAGCGTGCTTGGGCGAGAGTAGTACTAAGTTGGGTGACCACTTGGGAAGTCCTCGTGTTGCACCCCTTTTTATTTCTTTTTTTTTTCTCCGTTTGTTTTTTTTTAAATTTTTTTGTTAAGTTATTTTCCACTCTGTCGTTTGTATTTTTAGTTTAGTTTCTCACCCGATCGTAATGCTCATGCTCGTTCACCCGCGCGGGGCCCGCCGGCCGTTCCAAGTATCGCGGCTCCTCCTCGCTTCCCGGCCCTTTGTGCATTCCATGTCGCGACTAGTGGTGTTCGCACCGCAAATGTTAAATGCAATTATCATGCATTCCATGTCGGGTGCGATCATACCAGCACTAATGCACCGGATCCCATCAGAACTCCGCAGTTAAGCGTGCTTGGGCGAGAGAGTAGTACTAAGTTGGGTGACCACTTGGAAGTCCTCGTGTTGCACCCCTTTTTATTTCTTTTTTTTTTTCTCCGTTTGTTTTTTTTAAATTTTTTGTTAAGTTATTTTCCACTCTGTCATTTGTATTTTTAGTTTAGTTTCTCACCCGAGATCGTATGCTCATGCTCGTTCACACCGCGCATGCGGGGCCCGCCGGCCGTTCCAAGTATTCGCGGCTCCTCCTCCTCGCTTCTCCGGGCCCTTTGTGCATTCCATGTCGCGACTAGTGTGTTCGCACCGCAAATGTTAAATGCAATTATCATGCATTCCATGTCGGGTGCGATCATACCAGCACTAATGCACCGGATCCCATCAGAACTCCGCAGTTAAGCGTGCTTGGGCGAGAGTAGTACTAAGTTGGGTGACCACTTGGGAAGTCCTCGTGTTGCACCCCTTTTTATTTCTTTTTTTTTTTCTTCGTTTGTTTTTTTAAATTTTTTGTTAAGTTATTTTCCACTCTGTCGTTTGTATTTTTAGTTTAGTTTCTCACCCGATCGTATGCTCATGCTCGTTCATCCCCCGCGCGGGGCCCGCCGGCCGTTCCAAGTATCGCGGCTCCTCCTCGCTTCTCCGGGCCCTTTGTGCATTCCCATGTCGCGACTAGTGTGTTCGCACCGCAAATGTTAAATGCAATTATCATGCATTCCATGTCGGGTGCGATCATACCAGCACTAATGCACCGGATCCCATCAGAACTCCGCAGTTAAGCGTGCTTGGGCGAGAGTAGTACTAAGTTGGGTGACCACTTGGGAAGTCCTCGTGTTGCACCCCTTTTTATTTCTTTTTTTTTTCTCCGTTTGTTTTTTTAAATTTTTTTTAAGTTATTTTCCACTCTGTCGTTTGTATTTTTAGTTTAGTTTCTCACCCGATCGTATGCTCATGCTCGTTCACCCGCGCGGGGCCCGCCGGCCGTTCCAAGTATCGCGGCTCCTCCTCGCTTCTCCGGGCCCTTTGTGCATTCCATGTCGCGACTAGTGTGTTCGCACCGCAAATGTTAAATGCAATTATCATGCATTCCATGTCGGGTGCGATCATACCAGCACTAATGCACCGGATCCCATCAGAACTCCGCAGTTAAGCGTGCTTGGGCGAGAGTAGTACTAAGTTGGGTGACCACTTGGGAAGTCCTCGTGTTGCACCCCTTTTTATTTCTTTTTTTTTTTTTTTCTCCGTTTGTTTTTTTAAATTTTTTTGTTAAGTTATTTTCCACTCTGTCGTTTGTATTTTTAGTTTAGTTTTCTCACCCCACCGATCGTATGCTCATGCTCGTTCACCCGCGCGGGCCCGCCGGCCGTTCCAAGTATCGCGGCTCCTCCTCGCTTCTCCGGGCCCTTTTGTGCATTCCATGTCGCGACTAGTGTGTTCGCAACCGCAAATGTTAAATGCAATTATCATGCATTCCATGTCGGGTGCGATCATACCAGCACTAATGCACCGGATCCCATCAGAACTCCGCAGTTAAGCGTGCTTGGGCGAGAGTAGTACTAAGTTGGGTGACCACTTGGGAAGTCCTCGTGTTGCACCCCTTTTTATTTCTTTTTTTTTTTCTCCGTTTGTTTTTTAAATTTTTTGTTAAGTTATTTTCCACTCTGTCGTTTGTATTTTTAGTTTAGTTTCTCACTCACCCGATCGTATGCTCATGCTCGTTCACCCCGCGCGGGGCCCGCCGGTCGTTCCAAGTATCGCGCGGCTCCTCCTCGCTTCTCCGGGCCCTTTGTGCATTCCATGTCGCGACTAGTGTGTTCGCACCGCAAATGTTAAATGCAATTATCATGCATTCCATGTCGGGTGCGATCATACCAGCACTAATGCACCGGATCCCATCAGAACTCCGCAGTTAAGCTTGCTTGGGCGAGAGTAGTACTAAGTTGGGTGACCACTTGGGAAGTCCTCGTGTTGCACCCCTTTTTATTTCTTTTTTTTTTTTTCCCGTTTGTTTTTTTAAATTTTTTTGTTAAGTTATTTTCCACTCTGTCGTTTGTATTTTTAGTTTAGTTTTCTCACCCGATCGTATGCTCATGCTCGTTCACCCGCGCGGGGCCCGCCGGCCGTTCCAAGTATCGCGGCTCCTCCTCGCTTCTCCGGGCCCTTTGTGCATTCCATGTCGCGACTAGTGTGTTCGCAACCGCAAATGTTAAATGCAATTATCATGCATTCCATGTCGGGTGCGATCATACCAGCACTAAAATGCACCGGATCCCATCAGAACTCCGCAGTTAAGCGTGCTTGGGCGAGAGTAGTACTAAGTTGGGTGACCACTTGTGAAGTCCTCGTGTTGCACCCCTTTTTATTTCTTTTTTTTTTCTCCGTTTGTTTTTTTAAATTTTTTGTTAAGTTATTTTCCACTCTGTCGTTTGTATTTTTTAGTTTAGTTTCTCACCCGACCTCGTATGCTCATGCTCGTTCACTCCCCGCGCGGGGCCCGCCGGCCGTTCCAAGTATCGCGGCTCCTCCTCGCTTCTCCGGGCCCTTTGTGCATTCCATGTCGCGACTAGTGTGTTCGCACCGCAAATGTTAAATGCAATTATCATGCATTCCATGTCGGGTGCGATCATACCAGCACTAATGCACCGGATCCCATCAGAACTCCGCAGTTAAGCGTGCTTGGGCGAGAGTAGTACTAAGTTGGGTGACCACTTGGGAAGTCCTCGTGTTGCACCCCTTTTTATTTCTTTTTTTTTTCTCCGTTTGTTTTTTTAAATTTTTTTTAAAGTTATTTTCCACTCTGTCGTTTGTATTTTTAGTTTAGTTTCTCACCCGATCGTATGCTCATGCTCGTTCACCCCGCGCCCGGGGCCCCGCCGGCCGTTCCAAGTATCGCGGCTCCTCCTCGCTTCTCCGGGCCCTTTGTGCATTCCATGTCGCGACTAGTGTGTTCGCCACCCGCAAATGTTAAATGCAATTATCATGCATTCCATGTCGGGTGCGATCATACCAGCACTAATGCATCGGATCCCATCAGAACTCCGCAGTTAAGCGTGCTTGGGCGAGAGTAGTACTAAGTTGGGTGACCACTTGGGAAGTCCTCGTGTTGCACCCCTTTTTATTTCTTTTTTTTTTCTCCGTTTGTTTTTTTAAATTTTTTGTTAAGTTATTTTCCACTCTGTCGTTTGTATTTTTAGTTTAGTTTCTCTCACCCGATCGTATGCTCATGCTCGTTCACCCGCGCGGGGCCCCGCCGGCCGTTCCAAGTATCGCGGCTCCTCCTCGCTTCTCCGGGCCCTTTGTGCATTCCATGTCGCGACTAGTGTGTTCGCACCGCAAATGTTAAATGCAATTATCATGCATTCCATGTCGGGTGCGATCATACCAGCACTAATGCACCGGATCCCATCAGAACTCCGCAGTTAAGCGTGCTTGGGCGAGAGTAGTACTAAGTTGGGTGACCACTTGGGAAGTCCTCGTGTTGCACCCCCTTTTTTATTTCTTTTTTTTTTTCTCCGTTTGTTTTTTTTAAATTTTTTGTTAAGTTATTTTCCACTCTGTCATTTGTATTTTTTTAGTTTTTAGTTTTCTCACCCGATCGTATGCTCATGCTCGTTTCACCCCGCGCGGGGCCCGCCGGCCGTTCCAAGTATCGCGGCTCCTCCTCGCTTCTCCGGGCCCTTTGTGCATTCCATGTCGCGACTATAGAGTGTTCGCACCGCAAATGTTAAATGCAATTATCATGCATTCCATGTCGGGTGCGATTATACCACACTAATGCACCGGATCCCATCAGAACTCCGCAGTTAAGCGTGCTTGGGCGAGAGTAGTACTAAGTTGGGTGACCACTTGGGAAGTCCTCGTGTTGCACCCCTTTTTATTTCTTTTTTTTTTCTCCGTTTGTTTTTTTAAATTTTTTTTTAAGTTATTTTCCACTCTGTCGTTTGTATTTTTAGTTTAGTTTCTCACCCGATCGTATGCTCATGCTCGTTCACCCGCGCGGGGCCCGCCGGCCGTTCCAAGTATCGCGGCTCCTCCTCGCTTCTCCGGGCCCTTTGTGCATTCCATGTCGCGACTAGTGTGTTCGCACCGCAAATGTTAAATGCAATTATCATGCATTCCATGTCGGGTGCGATCATACCAGCACTAATGCACCGGATCCCATCAGAACTCCGCAGTTAAGCGTGCTTGGGCGAGAGTAGTACTAAGTTGGGTGACCACTTGGGAAGTCCTCGTGTTGCACCCCTTTTTATTTCTTTTTTTTTTCTCCGTTTGTTTTTTTAAATTTTTTTTTTAAGTTATTTTCCACTCTGTCGTTTGTATTTTTAGTTTAGTTTCTCACCCGATCGTATGCTCATGCTCGTTCACCCGCGCGGGGCCCGCCGGCCGTTCCAAGTATCGCGGCTCCTCCTCGCTTCTCCGGGCCCTTTGTGCATTCCATGTCGCGACTAGTGTGTTCGCACCGCAAATGTTAAATGCAATTATCATGCATTCCATGTCGGGTGCGATCATACCAGCACTAATGCACCGGATCCCATCAGAACTCCGCAGTTAAGCGTGCTTGGGCGAGAGTAGTACTAAGTTGGGTGACCACTTGGGAAGTCCTCGTGTTGCACCCCTTTTTATTTCTTTTTTTTTTTCTCCGTTTGTTTTTTTAAATTTTTTGTTAAGTTATTTTCCACTCTGTCGTTTGTATTTTTAGTTTAGTTTCTCACCCGATCGTATGCTCATGCTCGTTCACCCCCGCGCGGGGCCCGCCGGCCGTTCCAAGTATCGCGGCTCCTCCTCGCTTCTCCGGGCCCTTTGTGCATTCCATGTCGCGACTAGTGTGTTCGCACCGCAAATGTTAAATGCAATTATCATGCATTCCATGTCGGGTGCGATCATACCAGCACTAATTGCACCGGATCCCATCAGAACTCCGCAGTTAAGCGTGCTTGGGCGAGAGTAGTACTAAGTTGGGTGACCACTTGGGAAGTCCTCGTGTGCACTCCCCCTTTTTATTTCTTTTTTTTTTTTCTCCGTTTGTTTTTTTTAAATTTTTTGTTAAGTTATTTTCCACTCTGTCGTTTGTATTTTTAGTTTAGTTTCTCACCCGATCGTATGCTCATGCTCGTTCACCCGCGCGGGGCCCGCCGGCCGTTCCAAGTATCGCGGCTCCTCCTCGCTTCTCCGGGCCCTTTGTGCATTCCATGTCGCGACTAGTGTGTTCGCACCGCAAATGTTAAATGCAATTATCATGCATTCCATGTCGGGTGCGATCATACCAGCACTAATGCACCGGATCCCATCAGAACTCCGCAGTTAAGCGTGCTTGGGCGAGAGTAGTACTAAGTTGGGTGACCACTTGGGAAGTCCTCGTGTTGCACCCCTTTTTATTTCTTTTTTTTTTCTCCGTTTGTTTTTTTAAATTTTTTTTTAAGTTATTTTCCACTCTGTCGTTTGTATTTTTAGTTTAGTTTCTCACCCGATCGTATGCTCATGCTCGTTCACCCGCGCGGGGCCCGCCGGCCGTTCCAAGTATCGCGGCTCCTCCTCGCTTCTCCGGGCCCTTTGTGCATTCCATGTCGCGACTAGTGTGTTCGCACCGCAAATGTTAAATGCAATTATCATGCATTCCATGTCGGGTGCGATCATACCAGCACTAATGCACCGGATCCCATCAGAACTCCGTAGTTAAGCGTGCTTGGGCGAGAGTAGTACTAAGTTGGGTGACCACTTGGGAAGTCCTCGTGTTGCACCCCTTTTTATTTCTTTTTTTTTTCTCCGTTTGTTTTTTTTAAATTTTTTGTTAAGTTATTTTCCACTCTGTCGTTTGTATTTTTAGTTTAGTTTCTCACCCGATCGTATGCTCATGCTCGTTCACCCGCGCGGGGCCCGCCGGCCGTTCCAAGTATCGCGGCTCCTCCTCGCTTCTCCGGGCCCTTTGTGCATTCCATGTCGCGACTAGTGTGTTCGCACCGCAAATGTTAAATGCAATTATCATGCATTCCATGTCGGGTGCGATCATACCAGCACTAATGCACCGGATCCCATCAGAACTCCGTAGTTAAGCGTGCTGGGGCGAGAGTAGTACTAAGTTGGGTGACCACTTGGGAAGTCCTCGTGTTGCACCCCTTTTTATTTCTTTTTTTTTTCTCCGTTTGTTTTTTTAAATTTTTTGTTAAGTTATTTTCCACTCTGTCGTTTGTATTTTTAGTTTAGTTTCTCACCCGATCGTATGCTCATGCTCGTTCCCCCGCGCGGGGCCCGCCGGCCGTTCCAAGTATCGCGGCTCCTCCTCGCTTCTCCGGGCCCTTTGTGCATTCCATGTCGCGACTAGTGTGTTCGCACCGCAAATGTTAAATGCAATTATCATGCATTCCATGTCGGGTGCGATCATACCAGCACTAATGCACCGGATCCCATCAGAACTCCGTAGTTAAGCGTGCTTGGGCGAGAGTAGTACTAAGTTGGGTGACCACTTGGGAAGTCCTCGTGTTGCACCCCTTTTTATTTCTTTTTTTTTTCTCCGTTTGTTTTTTTAAATTTTTTGTTAAGTTATTTTCCACTCTGTCGTTTGTATTTTTAGTTTAGTTTCTCACCCGATCGTATGCTCATGCTCGTTCACCCGCGCGGGGCCCGCCGGCCGTTCCAAGTATCGCGGCTCCTCCTCGCTTCTCCGGGCCCTTTGTGCATTCCATGTCGCGACTAGTGTGTTCGCACCGCAAATGTTAAATGCAATTATCATGCATTCCATGTCGGGTGCGATCATACCAGCACTAATGCACCGGATCCCATCAGAACTCCGCAGTTAAGCGTGCTTGGGCGAGAGTACATTAAGTTGGGTGACCACTTGGGAAGTCCTCGTGTTGCACCCCTTTTTATTTCTTTTTTTTTCTCCGTTTGTTTTTTTAAATTTTTTTTTAAGTTATTTTCCACTCTGTCGTTTGTATTTTTAGTTTAGTTTCTCACCCGATCGTATGCTCATGCTCGTTCACCCGCGCGGGGCCCGCCGGCCGTTCCAAGTATCGCGGCTCCTCCTCGCTTCTCCGGGCCCTTTGTGCATTCCATGTCGCGACTAGTGTGTTCGCACCGCAAATGTTAAATTCAATTATCATGCATTCCATGTCGGGTGCGATCATACCAGCACTAATGCACCGGATCCCATCAGAACTCCGCAGTTAAGCGTGCTTGGGCGAGAGTAGTACTAAGTTGGGTGACCACTTGGGAAGTCCTCGTGTTGCACCCCTTTTTATTTCTTTTTTTTTTCTCCGTTTGTTTTTTTAAATTTTTTGTTAAGTTATTTTCCACTCTGTCGTTTGTATTTTTAGTTTAGTTTCTCACCCGATCGTATGCTCATGCTCGTTCACCCGCGCGGGGCCCGCCGGCCGTTCCAAGTATCGCGGCTCCTCCTCGCTTCTCCGGGCCCTTTGTGCATTCCATGTCGCGACTAGTGTGTTCGCACCGCAAATGTTAAATGCAATTATCATGCATTCCATGTCGGGTGCGATCATACCAGCACTAATGCACCGGATCCCATCAGAACTCCGCAGTTAAGCGTGCTTGGGCGAGAGTAGTACTAAGTTGGGTGACCACTTGGGAAGTCCTCGTGTTGCACCCCTTTTTATTTCTTTTTTTTTTTCTCCGTTTGTTTTTTTAAATTTTTTTTTAAGTTATTTTCCACTCTGTCGTTTGTATTTTTAGTTTAGTTTCTCACCCGATCGTATGCTCATGCTCGTTCACCCGCGCGGGGCCCGCCGGCCGTTCCAAGTATCGCGGCTCCTCCTCGCTTCTCCGGGCCCTTTGTGCATTCCATGTCGCGACTAGTGTGTTCGCACCGCAAATGTTAAATGCAATTATCATGCATTCCATGTCGGGTGCGATCATACCAGCACTAATGCACCGGATCCCATCAGAACTCCGCAGTTAAGCGTGCTTGGGCGAGAGTAGTACTAAGTTGGGTGACCACTTGGGAAGTCCTCGTGTTGCACCCCTTTTTATTTCTTTTTTTTTTTCTCCGTTTGTTTTTTTAAATTTTTTTTTAAGTTATTTTCCACTCTGTCGTTTGTATTTTTAGTTTAGTTTCTCACCCGATCGTATGCTCATGCTCGTTCACCCGCGCGGGGCCCGCCGGCCGTTCCAAGTATCGCGGCTCCTCCTCGCTTCTCCGGGCCCTTTGTGCATTCCATGTCGCGACTAGTGTGTTCGCACCGCAAATGTTAAATGCAATTATCATGCATTCCATGTCGGGTGCGATCATACCAGCACTAATGCACCGGATCCCATCAGAACTCCGCAGTTAAGCGTGCTTGGGCGAGAGTAGTACTAAGTTGGGTGACCACTTGGGAAGTCCTCGTGTTGCACCCCTTTTTATTTCTTTTTTTTTTCTCCGTTTGTTTTTTTAAATTTTTTTTTTTAAGTTATTTTCCACTCTGTCGTTTGTATTTTTAGTTTAGTTTCTCACCCGATCGTATGCTCATGCTCGTTCACCCGCGCGGGGCCCGCCGGCCGTTCCAAGTATCGCGGCTCCTCCTCGCTTCTCCTGGCCCTTTGTGCATTCCATGTCGCGACTAGTGTGTTCGCACCGCAAATGTTAAATGCAATTATCATGCATTCCATGTCGGGTGCGATCATACCAGCACTAATGCACCGGATCCCATCAGAACTCCGCAGTTAAGCGTGCTTGGGCGAGAGTAGTACTAAGTTGGGTGACCACTTGAGAAGTCCTCGTGTTACATCTCTTAAGCGAGCTTGGACGAGAGTAGTACTAAGTTTGTGATGAAGTTTTTTTGGTTCTAGTTGATGACAGATACGATTTTGATGTGTTTTAATCCGAAATTGGTATGGATTTCATTGTTTTTTTTGAAAATTGGTTCGGACAAGCCGCCTTCGGCGGCTTGCCAGGACGTAGATCTCAAAAAGTTATATAGAATTAAAAAAAAAATTGTTTCATTTCATTAACTGAGTTCAAAGTAATCGTGTTTCAAAGTTTCTGCTCGTTTGGGATTAATGTTCTGTTCATTCCTGACGCGGTTCCGTGATTTTCGTTAACAAACCTTGTTTTTAATTTCGTCCGTTGATATTCTTATTTTGTCAAATAATGAAATAAGGCTGTATTTGATTTCTGTTATGGTTTTGGATTTTTTTTTTTTTTGTTGAGAAGTAATTTTTCTTTTCTTTTTCTCAAAGCATTTCATTTGTTTATTTTTTTTTTTAACATTATTAAACCATATTATGAAACTAATTAACTCTATACGTGGAAGTGTTTTATATGGCTTTAGAATAACTTTGGCGTATAAAACCGAATCAAACACTATACCAATAAATAAAAATTAAAATATCTCTTTTTATTTGCCAATGATAGTCATTTCTATTTTTCACACACATTTATCCAATTTTATGTGGTACAGTTAAAAAAACACAACTTTGATTTTTGGGATCGTAATAAAAAAAAAAAAAGAAAAAAATGCACATTTGATCCTTGAAGTTTTGGTTAAGTTACACCTTGGTCTATGAATTTTCAAACTCAACAAAATTACGCCTGAGGTTTGAGATAAGGAGCAATTTGGTCACACACATTTATCCAAATTGCTCCTTATCTCTAAACTATAATTTTGGTATTACTTTTTATTTATTTGTGTGTGTATGGAATAATTTAGTTTGTATTTTTTTTATTTTAATTATAAACTAGACATATTTTGGCACCATAAAAAAATTGTGATGAGATGGAGTATTGTTTGATTAAAATTGAAATTAAATTTTTGAAAGTCTTGTTGTTGAAATGATTTTAAAACATTTTCTGATTATTTATGGATTGATAATTAAAAAGAAATAAGTGAGTGATTTTTTCCTACATAGTACATAAGCATAGTTCAAATGGCATAACACTTGTAACTAATGATCAAGAGGTCTGTGGTTCGAATCCTCCACCTCCACATATTATCAAAAAAATAAATAAATGAGTGAGTGGTTTTATTTTACCATTCCCCATATAAGTAAAGGAGTTCCTCGAGCAACATAAAGTAGGATTGCAAGAGTAGTGAATGCACTTGATCAAATTTGAAGAGAGCAATCTTTCTCTATATTTCTGTGTATGAATTTCACTCATTACAAGAGGAGGTCATAGCCTCAATTTATACAAGAGAAAAGGACAAAGGCCTGCAAAATAACCGAATTCGTTCAAAGGAGAATTCCAGAATGTTTAATGACTTGGCTGCTTGGGCTGTGACTCACTGCTGACTGTATTGTCGCTGCCTTACTTGGTTGTGTTGACTATCTTCCTTAATAATACATGAGTTATTCCACTCATTGTCAATTGATTTTGAGATGAAATCCTATGTAATTTAATATGGTATCAGAGCCCATGAAACCCAAACGGGTATTCGGTCCAATAAAAAAAAAATTGGGATCCTATCCAAGAATGGTAAACCCAAAGAGGCACCATCTTGAGGGGGCATGTTGAGGATCTCCCACATTGAAAAGATAAGTGGAGAATTCACAATATATAAGATACATGAGTTACTCCACTCATTGCCAATTGATTTTGAGATAGAACCTCATGTAATTTAATACGTAGTTGGATGAAGATGATATGTTTTGCGAATAAATTTATAGAAACTTTGCTTCTCCAAGTCGCCAACATTATCTACTCTCTCATATTTTTTAACACTTAGAAATATATGTTGGTCTCATTCCCTTCAAAACTACCAAAGTACTCTACAAACCTTTTTAGTCAAAGAATTAGAATCAAAGATCCAAATCATGTAACTAAATAGGAATCCTTGAGTAGGACTATGTGGGTCTTTTTCAGTATCAACAAATTGATGATGACTCCTATGCACACTTATCCAATAGATCAAATCACCCTAAAAACACACACAAAAAAAAAAAAAAAAAAAAGAAATTAAAAGAAAAAATAACATATATCTTCATATCCTAAGTTATCCAATCATTTTAATTCATCGTCATGCTAATATACACATTTTTTCTATTAAAAGAATTAAGTTCTCAGTTATCAAACTTGGAGAGCATGAACTCCACAATATGCAAACAAATATTCGAACAATTTGGGAAGCTTGAAGCTTCGATGTGAAAGATTTCTATGATATGAAATAGTAATGTCGAAAAGTCCTGTAACAATAATATGCAATACACAAGCAAGCCAAAATGCACTCCAATTGAAATGAAATGGTGCAAAAATACAAATCACATGGATAAAGAAATAAAAAGAAGCCCTTTGTTTGTCTCTCTTGGCCCATTCTCTCTTGGAGAGCTTCACCATTTTCCTTTGGTTCTTGTTGTGTAATGTGTCAATTGGCAATTACTTGGCTATTCATCAAACTTTGCAATTGCTATTGCCTGATCTAGCATATACATATGTGTGTATTTTATAGTGCATTTTCTTGTTAAATTAAAGTAATTAGCTAGTTTAAGTACAAGTTGTTACTTTAAAAGTTTTAAATGACCTCCACTTAAATAATGCATTATTTGTAATTTACGCCAAAAAGTTTTATCAATAACTTGAGAAACTAATTAAATGATATAAACCTTTTCCTATTATAATATATTGTTCAAAAAATTTCCATTCTTAGCTTCAGTTATTCTACAATCTTTATACAATTATGCTCAAATATCCGTAACTAATTATTTTTATTTTTCTGACCAACTATACAAAACTAATTAAGAATATATTATCCATGTGAACAATCTTATCTTATTGAGCATAACTGGTATAAAGTTTATACTAATAACCAAGAGGTTTATGGTTTGAATCCCCATCCCTATATGTTGTCCAAAAAAAAATCTTATCTTGTTGTCTTACAAAGTGGTTAACGGGAGAAACACTTTTGGAATATTTTATCCCTTCATCAAGTATCTTAATTTACAAAACATGTTATTAATAAAAATAAAATATTTTTATTTATATAATTACTAACTTTAATTATAACTATTTTAATTAACAAAAAAAAAAATATTAAGAGTGTAAGAATTCTTTGGTTCATAATTTCAATTTTTAATTTCGAATCATAAAATATCATTTAAAAGTAAGATATGAGAGTAAATATCATTTATCTTTCTCTCAATACCTCTCACCCTTATCCAAAATTGAAAATTTCACTTTCCTCTCATTATTTCTGTCTAATTATTCCTCGCATGGTTTCTCTTGGGAAAATTTCCTATATTACCATGGTAGGAGTACTATCACCATTCATGGTCCAATAGGATTAAAACTTTAATTAATTAAAGAAAATTCATAATGTGAATAGAGGGAGTATGTACAGTACTAGAAATTTTTCCGTTTCTCTCATTAACGCCCGAGCCTCTCTGCCTCCCAATTGAGAAATTAGTAGGTGCTCCTGGTATAATGAGGCGGGTAGTTTTGCACCGTTGGATGTAAAGAGAGAGAAATTGTAAAAGTATCTTGATTTTTTTGTATCCAACGGTTATTAGAGAGTAGACAAATTTAAAGATGTACATACGACAGTTTTAAAGAGAGAGTTTGATTGTAGCGGAAGCACCTAATAATTTACCCTCCCAATCACATTCCCCTCTTAACTTTCTCTCTCCCATCTATTCACATTTCCCTTTAATCCTTTACGTCTCTCTTTAACTCTCCACTCTCTCCCAACCCATCAAAGTCCTTCCTCTCCTGTCCTTTTGTATAAATATCTCTTCTTTGTTAAAAAAAGCTAAGAGGTGAAAATGATATCGTAACTTTAGCAAAAACAGTTCTTGAAACCTTGAATATTAAGGGAATGATCATATGAAGTCAAATGCCAAAAAAAGCGATTGCTTATTTGAAGAAAATTAAACTAGAATATTTAACTAAGAGGAAGAGTGTTGGAAGACATATAGGACAAAAAGAAATTCGTCAAATTGAAGATTTCTTTTCACCCTTTAAAGATGGAAATCATGTTGCTCATCTTCTTTAAAAATGGAAGATTATGTGAACTAGATCCAAATAGTATATGAAATGGCTGCAGGGAATTAGCTGTTTGATTTTGGAAGATAGGAAGAATAATTATTCTTTTATTGTATTTAAATAAAGAAAAACAAATATAATTGTACGTTTTATAGGAATTTTGTTTTATAATTTTCACATTTTTTGTTCTTAATTTAGTAAATTCATTAGAAAAAGATCATAGAAGTAAAACACAACTATAGAAAAATTCAATACTAATAAAATTGAAGAGTTATAATACAAATATGAACCCTACTAAGATTCAACCTTTTTTTTGTGATGTATTTTAATTTAGTGTTTTATAATATAGTTTCGAATATGGTTTTTAAAATTTTGAAATTAAAATTCAATTATTGAATTTATTATCCTTAAATTTCCTTTTTTTTCCTTTTTTAATCAAACTTATAACTATAACTAGGGATGATCATCGGTCGGTCGGAGTCGGTTTTGAACAAAAACCGACTCTGACCACCGACACGTCGGTTTTGATCGGTCGATGGTAGTCGGTTATGGAAGTTATTATGAAACTGACCGACCGACTTTAAGAAAAAATTGGTCGGTTTCGGTCGGTTTGAGGATTCATGTGGATGATAGAATCAAGTGCGTCGGTGGTGTAACAATAACGGGACAGCGGTGTAACAATAAGAGAAGAAAGAATGAGAGAATAGAGAAGAAAATGAGAAAAAATGATATGTAATGCGTCAGTGTAACAATAACGAAATAACGATGGCTTCCTTCAGGCTTCAAGTCTCGAACGAGAGGGTTGTTCAGTTCTGATTATAAAAAAAAGAGAGAAGAAAAAATGAAGATGAGAAAGAAAGAAGAAAGTTCAGATGAGAAAAGAGAGAATGGAGAAGAGAAGATGAAGAAACGAAGGGAAAGATTGATTTGGAAAAAAAATTACATAAAAAATAAATTAGATTAAAAAATAAAAATAGGTAATGATTACCTATTTTTATAGGTAATCATTACCTATAAAACCAACTGCTGGTTTTTTAATACTAGCAGCTGGTTTTCTTTAAATTCACACCTTCACGTTCACGGGAAAAGGAAATGTGCATATTTTTTTTTTTTAATTTAACAAACTATCGATCGATTCGGTTGGTTTGAGCTCTATTGGGCTCACTGACCAACCGATTGGTCGATTTTTCTTCAAGAAAAACCAACCCCGACCGATCCTATACAAAAACCGACCGACCGACATCGGTTCGGTCGGTTTCGGTCGGTCGGCTCGGTTTTTAGGGTTTTTTTTTTGCTCACCCCTAACTATAACCCATATAGAATTAAGGAGTTAAGTTTTTGGGTTATATATTGAGTAATAATAAAATGTTAATTCTTTCATTAATTTTTATTTGATAGTGTGGAAAGTTAGATTTTAAGAGTTAGAAAATGATTTTTTTTAGGAGAAAAAACACAAGAAACAAAAACATCTTAGAAGAAGAAACTAAAGAGTTTGTTGGATGCATCTTTTGATTGATGCTACTATGAATCCATGGAGGACTTTCTTTTAATTGGACATCAAAGTTTCTTGTGGTGCGAGCATGGATAGCTAACATATGAGCACTTATGTTTCCCTCTCTTAGAGATGAAAGAGAACCCCATGATATGCTTAATCATGGAGAGATGTTTGAGATGGTTTATTACGTGAGCAATCTTATTAAAGTGATGATCTCGATCATGAAGTAAGTTCCAAACAATTGTCAACAAGAGCATGACTTAACTGGCATAAAACTTGTACCCTAACCTAGAAGTCTGATGTTCAATCCCTCACTCCTACATGTTGTCACAAAAAAAAAAAAAGTTCTAGACAATTTTAGAATATATCTCTTCCCAAACTAGTGAAATGTTTGATTCTAATGTTAGTAAGAGCTCGATCGACTAGTGCCTGAGCCTCTACCCATTTCACTGAACACACATTCAAAGTCTACATAGAGATTAGAGCTTGAATGTATTAAAAATGTAAAGTCTATATAGAGACTAGAGCTTGAATGTATTAAAAATGTTGTCCCTTTACCTATATAAATTAAGTAAACAAAGTTTTAAGTATTTTAATCATAATTAATGAGGGGATTTCAAAAGCTTATGATCCTCTCTCTCCCACCCATCCAAAGGCTCTCTCTCATCTTCAACTCATCCAAATTCCCTCTCTTTACTTTAACTTAATTTTTTATTCTCTTTCCAATCAAATTACCCCTCTGTAAAAGAATAATTCTAAAATCAATAATTTCAAAATTTTATTCTAATAGGATTTTGTTATTCTATTTTAAAAAATTAATTAAAAATTAATGATTTTATTTAATTAAGGTTTAAGTGAATGGAGAAGAAAACGTGTCAACCTTGCTTTTTCTATGCAATACTCAAATTGTCCTTATAAGTAAAAAAATAAAAATAAAAATTTTAAAATTGAAATTGACGGACTTGAGTTAGAGACGAAGTGGAGTCCACACATACTATATAAATCTTGGGATATCGTTATTTGTTTAATACACAGAGAACTATATTTTCATCTCTTCTTGCCTCAAAAAAAAAAAAAAAAAGAAAAAAGAAAAAAGAAAATATATATATATATATATATATATATATATATATATATATATTCATCTTTGGTTTTGCTGAATAATTTGTTTATTAATTGTTTAGCCCGATCATCTAAATTAATCTACAATGTTGAGTTTAGACTCGAGAAAATTAAACAATAAACGGTTGTCATAAAAGTAATATAGCAAGAAGAGGCTAGAGATAGTAATTCACCGTTGCGTCTAGAGATAGGATAACAACTATAGAACCATTGAATTCTGTATTTAATATCTAAGCTATCATTAGCCATTGAATTCTAGAGTTCGTTCGACACTCCACTCTATCGCTTTTACAAGTGGGAATGGGTGAAAATCCCTACAAACACTAAGGTTTCATGTTTAACTAAGGTTAGAATTCGGTCTTCTAAGAAGGACCTCGGGCATCCCTACTCATGGGCGTCTACTAGGGTTCTGTCACCACCCTCTTCTTCCCAATGAGTTCTGCTTGAATTTACCTTTGAATCGAGGCCTTTTATAGTGTGGGAAGTGGTTGAGGAGTCACGAAAATGGTGTTGGTAGGTAGCCCTGTCAGCTTCGGAGTCAAAACAGCCAGTTAGTTGCGTGAAAAGCTCGTTTAAAATGACCCGCAACGGATTTGAAATTTTCTGTTTCTGCCCAGAAATGCGGTCGCATTTCATTTTGCCTTAGCAGAAATGCGGTCACATTTCAATAGCATTTCTCTATTTTCCTCTGTTTTCTGCAAAACACCAAAACTAAGTCAAATTCATACCAAAATGAGTTCTTTTAAGCACAAATATGTATAATTTGACACACATGACTCTCAAAGACCTAACATACCAACTTTTACACTTTTTAGGCTCGAGAATAGTAATTTTGACAAAAAACATACAAGTTTCACAAGAAATAAGCTAAGAATAAGGGGCAAAATAGGCATATTTTTGGCACTTATCAGTTGCCCACATAGACATGGTGTAGATAGCATCCTCCAGTTGCGCTCGCAATTGCCCTGACAACTAGATTGTGATTTAAGTTCTACTTCTATTCAACTCCGTTGTAGGTGCCTTTAGAAGACTAAGCCAACTAGACATCTATTTCTAGGGCTAGCTGAAACTTAGGTGATTAATGCTCACGATTCTCAAAACCCTAGTGGTTTAAGTCCTATTTCTAGGATGCAAGAAAACAAAATCCTATTTCTAGGATCTTTTCCACTATTGTTTTTGCGAACCCGCGCATTCAATTCCAACCTTTTGGCCATCAGCTAAATACAAACTATGCTAACTTAATTGGCCAGTTTAAGCTAATAATGAAACTTTAAACTTCAACAAAAACAAACAATGCTAAGAGGAAGCAAAGTTGCTTTTGCATAGGTGGGGCCTTCTTCTACTCAAGGTATCCACATATTTGAACCCCTGAGAAGAAGCTTAGCTCATCGATGAAAATAAAATGTAAGACAAAAAGTAAAGAGAACACAAAATAGAAAAACAACTTGACTTCATATTAATGAAAAGAATTGATTACAAGATTGATAAACTTACAACTGAAATTGAAAGTCAAAAGGAAAAGTACAGTTGCTGAAAGTAAAAGACTTAAACAGAAAATATAATAAATAAAACAAGACTAACTATAGATCTTCCCCTCTCTATCTAGCTTGCTCTTGTCCCCTTTCAAGGGGAGACAAACCTTTCTCTTCTTCTTCTTTCGAATGGAAGAGCAAACAAAGGCTGAAAGATCCGCAACTCAGAGTAGTTACAAGATGAGAAAAGAGAAAAACGTAAAATCTATCTTAAGGATGAAATTTCGAGCTCTTTCTGCTTCTTCCATCTTGGTCGCCTTCTATACACCTTGGAAGGTAGGGTTGGCTGCCGAGATCGGTGTGAGAGAGCCTTAGAAGGTAAATATCCACGATCCTTGGAGATTTGATACGAGATTTGGGATTCTGTGAAGATCTCACGAATCTCGGAATTATGTCGGAAAGCCCAGTTGCGGCTGCAAAGTCAGGCGCAAAATTCTTGTGCACTACCTTGACAATTCTGTCTTCAGCTGGGGCTACTTTCCTTATAAGGTTGCAGGCGCATATTGGACGCATATTCCACATCTTCAAGACCAGATGCAGGCACAAATTTTCACCTCTACTCTTTTGCTCCGCTGACATTTAATCTCCACTTGCGGGCACATTTCCCTAGCAAAGTCCTCTGCTAAAAAACATTAACTTGGATAAATTCTTGCAAAAGTAATCTCTTTTTGTACATTTTAAGCATAAATTCTATATTTCTAAGATTTTCCTCATGATTCTAAGACTTTTGCTAAATCGACTCTAAAAGATAATATTTTAAGCACAAAGTCTTTGCTTTCCCAGCAATAACCTATTGGGTTTTATGCCCTAAAACTCGTAGATAGTGAATGTAAACAAATTGTATACTTGTTTTCAATAAAGTGTTATTAAGTTTCTACAACAAAGTGTTGTTGTTAAGTATTGCACAATATGACCTAAATCCAATAAACTAAGATCCAAGGTTGTTTGTATGTAACTTTGATAGCGAGCATAGCTAGCTAGTTTTCCCTAATGAATTTAGCTAGTCTTTTATGATTTATTGGCCAGTTTATTGCATTTAAATGTTTACTTTGTAGGAAATTGTTGATTTGAGCTAAAGCGTGAAAATGGAGTTAATCGGGTGTTCGGGTCGTGAAAAGATGCCAAAGAACCGAAGAGATTCAAGTTAGAAGAAGCCAAAAGAGAGCAATCTGCAGACCAGTGTCGGGACGCTGCTCTTGGAGCGTCTCGTCGCTGCCTTTCCTTATTAAATTTGGGCGGCAGTAGTCACAACGTCGAGACGCTGTGACAATAGCGTCTCGACGCTGTCGGTTTTTCCATAAGCAGAACGTGCGGCAGGACATAGACGCCTGTTCCTAATCTGTCTGCTTATTTGTTTACTTTCTATTCTGTCATTTCTTTTGCCACAACATTATATCAAAATCAATCATTTTAACCACATTTGAAACCATTAAAGAGTTACACAAAATAGATAAAGTGAGAGCTAATTCAGACCCTGGATTCGATAAATACTTATTACTTGCTGCGGATTGTGTATGCTTCCACAGAGTTCTAGAGTTAATTTTTACCTTATTTTTACTCACTCTGGAAACCCAACAAGTTTTTTGGCGCCGTTGCCAGAGACTTGAATAAGTTTTTATCTAATCTGTTTTGTGTATGTGTTTTAGTGGTTTGGTGCTAGAACTTTTTTATTGTTTCTTTTGTTTTTGCAGGTGTGAGTTTGGTGCATGAGCGATCCGCCTGGGGTAAGGTTCGAGTTTGATCCAGAAATCGAAAGGACATTCAGGAGAAGAATGAGAGAGTAGCGTAGAAACCAAAATTCAATGGCTGACGTGTCGCGTCTCCCGCAGGGTCCAGAAGATTGGTTTTTACGCTGCCAAATCCACCGCTGGAGCAAAATGGACAGCAAAATAATCAGGCTGAGAATTCTATCTTGGTAGCAAATGATAGGGTCAGAGCCATTCGAGCGTATGCTTTTCCAATGTTTGATGAGTTAAATCCAAGAATTGGACGTCCTCAAATTGAGGCAGCAAATTTTGAAATGAAACCGGTAATGTTTCAGATGTTGCAAACCGTGGGTCAATTCCATGGTTTGTCATCTGAAGACCCCCATTTACATCTTAAGTCTTTTCTAGGAGTTAGTGATTCTTTTGTAATTCAAGGAGTGCCTAGAGATGCCCTTAGATTAACTTTGTTCATGTATTCTCTTAGAGATTGAGCAAAGACATGGTTAAATTCTTTTGCTCCAGGATCAATTAGGACATGGACTGAGTTAGAGGAAAAATTTCTTAGTAAATATTTCCCACCAAATAGGAATGCTAAATTGAGGAGTGAAATAGTAGGGTTTAGGCAACTTGAAGATGAAACTTTTAGTGAGGCTTGGGAGAGGTTTAAGGAGCTTTTGCAAAAGTGTCCCCACCATGGTTTACCTCATGGTATCCAAATGGAAACATTTTACAATGGGTTAAATGGAGCAACCCAAGGTATGGTTGATGCTTCGGCTGGAGGGGCCCTTTTGGCAAAAACTTTTAATGAAGCCCATGAAATTTTAGAAAGAATATCAACTAATAGTTGTTAGTGGTCGGATGTTAGAGGCACAAATAAAAAGGTTAAGAGTGTGTTAGAGGTTGATGGTGTGTCTACCATTAGGGCTAATATTGCAATGTTAGCTAACGCTCTTAAAAATGTGACAGTGGTTAGTCATCAGCAGCCGCTAGCTGTGGAGCTTGTTGCAGTGGTGAACCAAGTTGCAGAGGAAGCATGTGTCTATTGTGGTGAAGAGCACAATTACGAGTTTTGCCCCATCAATCCAGCTTCTGTGTTTTTTGTAGGTAATCAGAGGAATAACCCTTATTCTAACTTTTATAATCCAGGTTGGCGCAACCACCCCAACTTCGCATGGGAAGGACAAGGAAGTAATGTGCAAGCACAACAAAAGGTGAACCAGTCGAGATTTGCTAAAGCGCAGGTATTGCCCCAGCAAAATAAGCAGGTTTTGCCCCAACAAAATTCAGAGAGTTCTCTTGAGGCAATGATGAAAGAATATATGGCTCATATATATGCCACAATTCAAAGTAATCAAGCTTTAATGAGAGCCCTGGAATTGCAAGTGGGCCAGCTAGCTAATGAGCTGAAGGCAAGACCACAAGGGAAACTTCCTTCAGATACTGAACACCCTAGAAGGGAAGATAAGGAGCAGGTAAAGGCAATGACTCTAAGGAGTGGTAAGCCACTAGAAGAGAGAAAATAGCCTAGTAAAACCCAGGATGTAGAAAAGAATTGTGATAAAAATGTTGTTGTTGAGGAAGAGTTGGAGTCTGGTCAGGGTGCTGGAGGCAGCAATAATGATGCTGGAGCATCTGGTTCTGTTCCAGATGTGGAACCACCTTATGTGCCGCCCCCACCTTATGTACCACCTCTACCCTTTCCACAAAGGCAAAAGCCTAAGAATCAGGATGGTCAATTTAAGAAGTTTTTAGAGATTCTTAAGCAATTGCATATAAATATCCCTTTAGTAGAAGCTATAGAGCAAATGCCTAATTATGCTAAAGTTCTTAAGGATATTTTAACTAAAAAGAAGAGGTTAGGTGAGTTTGAAACTGTATCTCTTACGGAGGAATGTAGTGCTATTCTTAAGAATGGGCTACCAACCAAGGCTAAGGATCCAGGATCATTTACTATACCTGTGTTTATAGGTCGAAAAGTGTTAGGTAGGGCACTCTGTGATTTAGGTGCAAGCCTTAACCTTATGCCTCTTTCGGTCTTTTGAAAGTTAGGTATTGGTGAAGCAAGGCCCACCACAGTCACACTTCAACTAGCTGATAGGTCTATCACATATCCAAAGGGTAAAATTGAGGATGTCTTAGTGAAGGTAGATAAATTCATATTTCCTGTTGATTTTATTATCTTAGATTATGAGGCTGATAAAGATGTCCCAATTATTCTCGGTCGTCCATTTTAGGCTACGGGTAGGGCATTGATAGATGTTCAAAAAGGGGAATTAACAATGAGGTTTTATAATGAGGAAGTAAAGTTTAATGTTTTTAAGGTCATGAAGTATCTAGACGAAATGGAAGATTGTTCTTTCATTAGGATTCTGGAGAACACAATTGTTGAGACAACAATGCAGGATTCGGCAAACAAGCATTTGGAAGATCATGGAAAGGTTAGTGTAGAGGATTTAAAAGTTTGTTCTTTAGAAAGAAAAAATGAAAAAGAAGTGTTTAGGTGTGAGGATGTTTTTGAGTCTTTAGATTTGGATCAAAGGAAGGCTCCTCCTATTATACCATCCCTAATTGAGGCACCCACTTTAGATTTGAAGCCCTTGTCAGATCATCTAAAGTATGTGTATCTTGGGGAAGGTGAGACATTGCCCATTATTGTTGCATCAGATTTAATGTCGGAGCATGAAGGGGCCTTAATAAAGTTGCTGCAGCAATATCGCAAGACAATAGGTTGGACATTGGCTGACATTCAGGAAATTAGCCCATCTTTTTGTATGTATAAAATCACTCTAGAGGAGGGATCCTTTAGGAGTGTTGAGCAACAGAGAAGGTTTAACCCTGCAATGAAAGAGGTTGTTAAAAAGGAGGTGATTAAATGGTTGCTTGCTGGCATTATTTATCCAATTGCAAATAGCAATTGGGTAAGCCTTGTCCAATGTGTTCCTAAGAAAGGAGGTGTCACGGTGGTAACTAATAAAGACAATGAGTTGATTCCAACCAGGACAGTGACTGGCTGGAGGGTTTGCATGGATTACAGGAGGCTTAATAAAGCCACCTGTAAGGACTATTTCCCCCTACCATTTATTGACCAAATGTTGGATAGATTGGCTGGTCAGGCCTACTACTGTTTTCTTATATGGTTATTCTGGGTATAACCAAATTACTATTGCTCCTGAGGATCAGGAAAAAACAACTTTCACCTGTCCTTATGGGATGTTTGCTTTTAGGCAGATGCCTTTTGGCCTTTGCAATACTCCAACAACATTTCAGCGGTGTGTGTTAGCAATTTTTTCTGATATGATTAAGTCCACTGTTGAGGTATTTATGGATGATTTTTCAGTTTTTGGAGGGTCTTTTCTAAGTTGTTTGGATAATTTAGGTAAGGTGTTAAAGAGATGTGAGGATACCCATCTAGTTCTTAATTGGGAGAAATATCACTTCATGGTGAAGGAGGGCATTGTGCTAGGTCATAGGATTTCAAAGAACGTCTAGAAGTTGATCGAGCAAAAATAGAGGTTATTGAAAGATTAGAACCACCAAGTTCAATGAAGGGGATTCGAAGTTTTTTAGGTCATGCCGAATTTTATAGAAGGTTCATAAAGGATTTTTCAAAGATTAGTAAACCTTTTTGTTTGTGCACTGATCATGTTTTTTACTTTAATGCAGATTGTAGGAAGGCTTTTGAGACTTTAAAGGCTGCTTTAATCTCAGCACCCATTCTTTGTTTACCTAATTGGAGTTTACCATTTGAGGTAATGTGTGATGCAAGTGATGTTGCAGTAGGTGCTATGTTGGGGCAAAAGCAAAGCAAATTTATCCATCCTATATATTATGCAAGCAGGGTTTTAAATGAGGCACAAGTTAACTATACAACTACTGAAAAGGAGTTGTTAGCTATTGTGTTTGCTTTTGAGAAATTCCGACCGTATTTGGTTGGATCCAAAGTCACAGTTTTCACGGATCATGCAACAATAAGGTACTTAATGTCTAAAAAAGATGCAAAACCTAGATTGATTCATATGGTTTTATTATTGCAGGAATTCGACTTAGAGATAAAGGACAAGAAGGGATCGGAAAATGTCATTGCAGATCATTTATCTCGTCTTGATCCAACATCATCTTTGCTAAAGCAATCTGCCATTTTAGATTCTTTTCCAGATGAGTAGCTTTTTGTTGCTGAGGTAAAGGTAGTCAAGGATATCCCTTGGTATGCTGATATTGGCAACTTTTTGGTAAAGGGAGTCATTCCTATTGATATGGATTGGAGGCAGATGAAGAAGTTTAAGCATGATGCAAAATTTTTCTATTGGGATGAGCCATTTATGTATAAGCAATGCTCTGATGGTATTATTCGTAGGTGTGTTTCAGGTGATGAAGCAAAGGAAATCTTGGAGCAATGTCACTCTTCGCCGTATAGAGGCAATTTCAGTTGTTAGAGGACAGCTATGAGGATTTTGCATTGTGGATTCTTCTGGCCTACCTTATTTAAGGATGCCCACTGGTTCTACAAGCAATGTGATGCTTGCCAAAGGAGAGGGAACTTGGGGCCTAGAGATGAAATGCCTCTTACTTACATTTTGGAAGTGGAACTATTCGATGTATGGGGTATTGATTTTATGGGGTCATTTCCCCCTTCTAATGGTAATTTTTTATCTTATTGGCAGTTGATTACATGTCCAAGTGGGTGGAAGCCATCGCATGCCATCAGAATGACACCAAGACAATATCAAGGTTTCTTCAATCGCCCATTTTTTCACGGTTTGGGACACCTAGAGCTCTAGTGAGTGATGAGGGTACACATTTTGTTAATAATGTCTTAACTAAGCTTTTACCTAAGTATGGAATCAAGCATAGAATAGCTACCCCTTATCACCCACAGGCAAATGGTCAAGCGAAGATAATCAATAGGGAAATTAACTCTATTCTAGAAAAAGTAGTCCATCCATCTAGGAAGGATTGGTCTTTTAGGTTGGAAGAGGCTCTTTGGGCCTATAGGACAACCAATAAGACTCCTCTAGGTATGTCTCCCTATAGGTTAGTGATGTGGAATTTTCCTACTGCAAGCGCACGGGTCAAGTAATAATAAAGTGATTTTGCAATCGAGTGTCGTCCTCTGGATTGGATTTTTAAGTTAGATTAACTCCCATTAATATTCTTGTTCAATTTTATTTAGGGACCAAAAAGTAGTGAATTTTAGAAACTAAGGTAATGCAAATTAAAGATGTGAAATTCAATTGAGAGAATACTTAGGGAATTGATTTCGTCAATCTAATCTAGGATTGATTTTAGGGAGTGAATTATAACGCACAATGGTTTTATGAGTCTAAGAACCTTTAATCACAACTACCTCTCCCGAGTATAATTGATTCTCATGCAAATTAACTAACTTGATATCCCTATCTAAGTTCTTTAATATGCAAGACATTTAGTTCTTTTTGACCAATTCTAAAGTTACTCTAAATTTCGTCACGATTTTAGAAATTCTATTTTAGTCATGCAATCTTAATTAAGTCTACGCTAAATCCCCTCTCCCGAGCAAGACTCAACACTTAGATCATTCAACTAATGGCCAATTAATTGAAAGCATTAAATTAAGAATGCAAACATAAAACAATTGCACAATTCAACCCATAAATCAATCCATAAACCAAAAAAGACTACATCAATCCCTAAGTAACAAACTTAGCTACTCATACATGGCTTTACAAGATCAACTAAGCATGAAAAAGTCATTAAAACTAACTAAAATAAGAGGGAAAGAAGATTAAACACTCGGTGGCCGAGACCGCACGTCCCCGTCACGATCTCTACGAACAAAGTCTTCAATCCCGTTCTCCACCACTTGCTTCAGCTTCCAAATAGGGGTTTTCTCTCTGTTTTCGGCTCAAAATCTCCCAAAAGAAGTCCCCCAAATCAACCCTAATCGCAAAATATAAATAGGGAAAATTTTGGTCATAGCGTCACGACGCTACCACGATATCACGAATCTGAAAATTTGCAACCGAGAGCGTCGTGACGCTGTGAATTTTTTTTTTAAGCCTCCAAATATAGAATGTCCGCATCGAGACGCCCAGAGAGCAGCGTCTCGACGCTGGTCTGCGGATGAGCCTATCTTCAATCTTCCAACTTTGATTATTTTTCATTCTTCGGCTTCTTTTTGCATCCCAAACATCCAATTGGCTCAAAACTATATTTCCTACAAATACAACACATGAATGCATAATTTTGGCCAATAAATTATAAAAGACTAGCTAAATTAATCAGGGAAAACTAGCTAGCTATGCTCGCTATCAGTTAGTATATGGGAAAGCTTGTCATTTACCATTAGAGCTCGAGCATAAAACATTTTGGGCTTTGAAGAAATTAAATTTTGATCTGTGTCGTGCAGGGGCAATTAGAATGCTGCAGCTTAACGAGTTAGAGGAATTTTGTCAATTTTCTTATGAAAATTCGAAAATGTATAAAGAAGAGACTAAGCAGTGGCATGATAAGAAAATTAAACCTAAAGAGTTTGTCAAAGGTCAGAGAGTTTTGTTTTATAACTCTAGATTAAAATTTTTTCCTGGGAAACTAAAATCTAAATGGTCAGGGTCATTTCTTGTGATTGAAGTTTTTCCCCATGGAGCAATTACTTTGCAGGATGAAAAAGATGGGAGAGTGTTCAAGGTTAATGGACAACGTGTGAAACATTATTGGGGTGAGGAGTTTCAGTCGAAATATCATTCCCTAAAATTGGTTGATGAATGAGGCATGAGTTTTGCGGGAGCATTTCACAGAGCATTATTCTGAGCTCCCAGTGTTTGTTGTGGTTTTATTTCTCGCAGATTTGGTTTGATTTTAATTCAAGTTATTTTAGATTTGGTTTGTTTAAATCTTGCATGATTTATTTTAATTCGTTGTTTTTAATTTCGTATATTTTATTTTTGAAGTATTCTTAGTTTTGCCAGATTAGTTTATATTTAATTTGATCTAATTAGTTCGTTTAGATTTTAATTCAGTCTATATTTTCGGTTATTTAAATTTTTGTTTAGGTTTAGATTTTAATAAAGTTTTTGTTTTATTTATTCGACTTCGAATAAAAATAAAAGAGAGATTTGATTTAAGCGGTTAATTTAAATTTTCTGATTTGATTTGATTTTTATTTGAATTCTTTCGTATCCAAGATTCTTCTAGAAGATAATCTTTGTTCAGAAGGTTTTTGTGGCAATTTTATGGCAGAATCAAATATTTCGTCCGAATAGAAAGGGTTTAGTTGTGGATTAATTATTTTTACCATTTTGATTTTAAATTTATCGTGGGCAGGTAAATTGCATGAAGAAGTCTGATGCTGCCACGTGTCGCGCAGGGGAAATCCAAGGGTGTAGTCGTTAGACAGCGCATCATCATTTACCATGGGCCGTTTGAACTTCAGATTTTACCGTTTGATGGTTTTAATTCTACTAAATTGCATGCGATTTAAAAACGGTAATATTATTTAATGAAGAGCAAAATCTTTCGGTTAGGATTCCTTTTGTTGAAGCCTTATTTATTCACAGCCTTTGGTAAGTTTTTATTCACTTCATCTTCTTGCTTTCATCCCTTGCCATTTATGTTTGTCCTTTTACCTTGGTTTATTGTAAAAACCTTTGAGTCTCCAATGGCGAAAAGAAGAGGAAGAAAGGAAAGAGACAATGAGGAAGAAGAGGTGCCAATTACCCCTAAGGTACAAAAGAAGAAGGCGAAGAAAAAGAAAACGCCGGAGGAAAAAGAAGCTAAAAGAAGAAAAAAATAGCAGAGGGCTGAAGTCGAAGAAGTAGTGCAAAAGGTAGTGGAAGATATTGCTACCGAAGTAGTTGAGGAAGAAAATCCGAAGGGACCTGAAGAACAAAACCCTGGACAAACTGAACCGATAGTCGAAGATACGCAAGAATTTCAAGAAAAACAGATAGAGGATGCGCAAGAAGAACAGACAGAGGAGGTGCAGGAAAAAGGCAATGAGCAGGAGGTTCAAGAGCAAGAGGCTCGCGTTGAGGTTATTATGCCGGAAGTACCCCGTTGTAGCCGTCGGAAGCAGAAAGCCGGCCGAGTCAAGGTAGTCCAGACTGATACTCCTTCACCGCCGACAACTTATTCAGAGAAAGAAAATGCAGAACGAGAAGAACAGAAGAAAAAAGAGGTCGAAGACAAGACAAGAGAAGAAGTAGAGAAAAAAGCAGATGAAGAAATTTTGCCCAGACAAAGGGAAGACAAGGGCAAAGGTATTGTTGAAGCATCACCGGAACCTGAAGATAGTGAAACAGAGGAGCCACGATTGCCATATAACCACTTCATCAACAATCTTGCTTGAGCAAAATATGTCGAGATGCTGAGAAGAGACTTTTTGTTTGAGCGTGGGTTTGGCGATGATCTGCCACGGCTCTTGTGGACTGGAATAGCGAACCATGGCTGGAGTCAATTCTGTGCAAAGCCGGATCCGGTCAATTCCAACATTGTTCGAGAGTTTTATGCAAATATTGATGATCAAGAGGGATTTCAGGCTATCGTCCGAGGAGTGCCCGTTGACTGGAGCCCAAGAGCTATCAATTCTTTATTCAACCTCCAGGACTTTCCACACGCATGCTTCAATGAGATGGTGGTGGCACCATCGAATGATCAGTTAAATGCGGCTGTCCGAGAGGTTGGCATCGAGGGGGCTCAGTGGAGACTATCGAAGACGGAAAAACGCACATTTCAAGTTACTTATCTGAAGAGTGAGGCTAATACATGGATGGGCTTCATCAAGCTGCGCTTGCTGCCGACGACTCACGATTCAACGGTGTCTCGAGACCGGGTACTTCTAGTGTTTGCTATTCTTCGTTTGATGAGTATTGATGTGGGTAAAATTATTTCTAGCGAGATTATGGATTGCTGGCGGAAAAAGGTTGGGAAACTGTTTTTCCCGAACACCATAACAATGTTATGCCAAAGGGCAGGGGTTCCAATGAATGCTGATGATGTGACTTTAATGGACAAGGGAATAATCAACAACCAAACTTGGCTAGGCTTCAAAGGACACAACAAGCACGCCAAGGTGGTTTGGTGTGCGACATCCACCAAATGCAGGAGCAATTACAGATGCATTCCAGCAGGATGGAGTTTGCTGAAAGGAAATTCCAAACCTTCTGGAATCATGTGAAGAGAAGGGATGCCGCGTTGAGGGGGCCTTGCAATCGAATTTTTCTAAACCGTATCCGGCCTTCCCAATATTCCCTGATGATCTGTTGAACCCCTGGATTCCGCCACCGCCTGTCGAGAGAGAAGGAGATGAAGAAGAAGATCCTAGTCAGGAGGATTGAAGAAGGAAAATTTGGGCGCACATATCTTTTTTATGAAATATTTTTGTTGCTCGCGCATTGCTGACCACATCTTTTTCTGTTTATCTTGTTTTGTTGTTTTTGCTTGTGTTTTAATTTTTCTGCTGCTGGATCACCGAAAAAAATATATCTGCTGATGTAATTTCTTTCTTTAATTTTTAATGAAATTTCCAATAATTGTTTTTATTCCATGGCACTGAGTAATCCTAACTTAACTAATTTTCTTCTGATTTTTTGAAGCTTGGACTGGTTAGGCTTAATTAAATCAAGGTATTCTGATCTCCAGAAACCTTTTGCTTGAGCATTTCTTCTAGCTTTGTCGTTGCTACGGTAAGAAGATTCTGAGGTAGTGTCGATTTATTTGATCCACTTTAAGCTTACTTCTAGTCCCACACTTGGTTTAAAAATTCAGATAGGAAAATTTAAGTTTGGGGGTAAAATTCATAAAATTAATGATTCATTGAGGACAATGAATAATTCAAGTTTGGGGGATTTTTCGCTACTCTAATTGTTTTACTCGAGCATTTCTCTCCTTCATTAAATAATTTGCTAGGTTGTTGAGTAACTGGGGACATTTGTGATACCCACAGTTTGTCTTGGCGTCAAAAGATAACCTAGGAAATATGAAAAATGAGAAAAAATTTTGCTGAAAAAATTGATTGTGACAATTTTGCTGAGAAAATTCATGGAGCAAAAGTTTTGAAGGATGAATGATAATCCAACAGTTTTTCTGTTTCCCAGGACTTAGGTGAGCTTCATCATAAAATGTCGCCATTCTGAGGAGCAAGGGATAGAATAACTACGGATTTTTTAGCTTTACAATGAGTATCTAGCCTAGTTGGTGATGAGTTTGAAGCAAGGGTATACTGCACCATAAAGTGGGTCATCCCATGCTTAAGAGCTTATGACTGTAGGGTTGCTCTAAGTCTGAAAAACAAAAATATAAACCCCTTAAAAATGTGTTTTAATATGTCTGATAATAGAGCTAGGCTGTGGCAAGTTCTTAGAATTGAGTTAAAAGTGGTGATTATTTGTCCATGCCAGAGGAATTATATTGCTGTAGTAGTCCTTGGTTTTGCAGAATGCTCAGGTAAAGGTGGAAGGTAGTGTTAGATTATCTGTTTTGATTAAGTTATGCTTTGTCTAAGGTTTTAAATTCTTAAGGGAAGGTTGGTTAGTATTGCTTGGGACGCGCAATAGTTCAAGTTTGGGGGTATGATAACTCTCCAAAAGGGAGTTATTTAGGCCTTAGTTTTATAATGACTTGTGTGTCATTTGTGCTAAATAGGGTTGCTTTTAGATATATATTATATGTTTTAACCCATTTGGAAGAATGGATGCCTTGGAAGTTATTTTGTGCAGAATATATTGCTGAGCAACTCGAGGGAGCAAAATCTGCGCTGCAGCAAAGCAGGGAGCAAAGTTGCCACGTCACAGCTCGTTAGCCATTTTAATGAACTGAAGTTAGTTAAGTTATTCTCGGATTTAAGAAGCAAGGAGAGCCATCCACGTGTCTAGGTCAACCTAATCCAAGCATGTCTTCATTCTATAAAAGGGAAGAGTCGTTCAAGTCAAATTCATTCCACTCGTGGGGAAGAGATCATTTTCTCATTTCCATCATTGGGAGCCGAATAGAGGAGAAAGATTGGAGACCTTCAGAAGACCATCAATTGCGAAGTTTATTAAGGGAATTAGTATTTTCTTATAATATTTTGTAATTATGGATGCACTTACTTAGATTGTAACTTGTGTTACTATGCACTTTATGAACTAAGTAACTTTAGGTGTTGGTTAGGAGTCATGTAATTGATGTGCTTAATCTCTATGCAATATATGTTGATTTGATGCATCTTGATTATTTGTTGTGCTTATTTATATTTTGTGCCCGCTTGGCCAGCCGGTATGAATATCACTTCCTAGTTTCAGGGATGATTTGGGGAGTGTGTGACATTTAATCACACTAGATCATTGTGTATTGATGAACGCCAGGGACTGAGCTAGGGATAGCCAATTGCCTAGTGCTTGATCGATAGTGCGTCATTGGAGTTGAAACGCATTCTAAAAAATCTGGAGTTCCGGGTGGAATCTGCTAATAAGACTGCAAGAGTTTCGCATAATCAATAATATTTCTAGAGCATATTTTAAAACAATTACTGAATTCTGACCAACACCTGTTCCTAATCTATTTGCTTATTTGTTTACTTTCTATTCTGTCATTTCTTTTGTCACATCATTATATCAAAATCAATCATTTTAACCACATTTGAAACCATTAAAGAGTTACAAAAAATAGATAAAGTGGGAGCTAATTCAGACCCTGGATTCGATAAATACTTATTACTTGCTGCGGATTGTGTATGCTTGCACAGAGTTCTAGAGTTAATTTTTACCTTATTTTTACTCACTCTGGAAACCCAACGGCAGCGTCGCGACGCAGTCGCCTTTACCGCCCATTCTGTTTTAGGGAAATATAGGAGCGTCGAGACGCCAGACGCTAGCTCTCGATCAAGCCCACTTCTAAAAGCTTCCAACTTGATTATTTTCAGTTCTTTGACATCTTTTTGCGTCCCGAACACTCGATCAACTTCAAATTCTCGTTTTAGCTCAAAATAACAATTTCCTACAAAATAAACATTAAAGTGCAATAAAATAGCTACGAATTACTCAAAGACTAACTAAAATAAATAGGGAAAAATAGCTAGCTATGCTCGCTATCAAACACTCCCAAACTTAAGCTTTTGCTAGTCCTCGAGCAAACTAAAAATCAAGAGGCATGCACATAAGGTCTAATGAAGGAGACAAATCAAAAGTTTTCCAAAATTAGCTTGCATAAGAAAGATCTAACTTAGCTAGATTAGACTCTAATAGCTCGGGATTGGATTATCAAACTCTCAACTCATCTTCCCTCTACACTGGCACTAAGGATTTACTAATAAGTCAATGAAACAAATTAGTTTGTTTACATCCATACTTAAGTGCTTTAAATTGAAAATTAAATCAAACATTTATAAGTGGCACTAGCTTTCACACACCTATTGTAAGGACCCATAACCCGAGTTTTACTCTTGGTTGGCCTAACTGATCACAACAGGAGTAGCTCTTTTTTGCCTAAAACATTATTACACATTGCATTTTGAGCTCATATGACGACATTATTTTTTTCTTTCAACAGTAAAGACAAGAATGATTTTTTCTTTCATGATCATGATACGCATATGTTCTTTTCTCTCTTCCTAGGTAAGATTAAACATGCTAATTTGCAAAAACAAATTAACTCTTTAGCTCTTCCCTACACCTATCGAGGTGACAACAAACATATGAACCTAATAATTCGCTCCTAAGCATTTAAGTAATATTCTAACCAAGGAAAATACTCTACTCATGCAAGACATCTCCTAGAAAAAGTTTAAAAAGTCTCCCTTTTTGGACACTCATACAAGACATCTCCTAGAAAAAGTTTAAAAAGTCTCCCTTTTTGGGCACTCATGCTTACAACTCATGAAAAGCTTGAAAATTGACAAGAAAGCATATCCTAGGAAATCATAGTCATGCAAAAATAGTATCCACAAAACAACCATGAGCTAGATTCAAAGAAAGCTAAAAAAAATTAGCCCGAACTCAGATGCTCAAGGGCTCAACAAGCAAAGCATTCCACCCCCAAACTTAAAGCATGCATTGTCCTCAATGTATATAGAAAATAAAGCATGATCAAGCATGAGAACAATGAAAGAATGGAAGGAGTGAACAATACCGCCCTAGAATGATGACCTTCTCACGGATGCTTGGCAAAGACAAGAACACAAGAACACCTACAAAACAAAAACAACAACAACATCAAAGACACAAAATAAAATAAAATAAAAACAACAAACTAACTTGGGTTGCCTCCGATAAGCGCTTGTTTATCGTCTTTAGCTTGACATGCTCGTGCAGTTTGTCAAGGCACATAAAATTTCTCGTATTTCTTTGGGACCTTCTTTCTTGAATCAATAAAACTCACAATCGCTAGCAAGCTTACTAGCTTCTCATGGGCCCCTGAAATGGAATTATTTTTAGTATTTTTTAATAATATAAGGATAAAAGGAGAAAGATCAAAATAAAGAGACTCAGACTCTAAAACTGACTCATGAGAATAGAAAAAAGAACAACCATAATCTACAGAGGATGGAGAAGATAAAACAGATGAAGGTTTTTCAACCTCAAACTCTACCTCCTGAACTTCCTTTGTCATACAAGCTCATTTTCTTTTTCTTCCTCACGAACATGCTCTTGATAGGTGTTACAACTCTTCAATTCTTCCCCACTATTCATGCAACTCTCCCCTAAATGCTCAGCCTTAGCAAGATCGAAAGAACTAAGCTCTTGAATGGATGCCAATGAATCATCGACCACATGACTCACTAGACATCATATGGAAGTGGATCCCACCTCATTAACTTCCTTTGGGGTCTGAAGTCCTTTTATAATTTCATCAAATTTTAGACTCCTCGCTCTAGACTCCTCAATATAATTTTGAACTATGCTTTCTAAGGAAGAATTTTCTTTTAAAGGGGTATAACTTGAAGATGAAAAATTGGAATATGGTCTCCCATTCGAAGAGGGAAGGGAAAGAGAGTGTTCGTGTTTGTTGCGTGGGTTGGGTCGAAATCGCATCTTTGTGGGTCTCGAAACTGCCGAAATGGAGAACCGGAGAAGATGATCGGAGATGGAGAACCCGCCGGAGAAGAAGATCGGAGATGGCGAACGACAGCTCCGAAGAACGACGACCCCGACTGTTGCTCCGACGAACAACGGCTCTGGCATAGTGGTTGCCGGTGGTCTAAAGAAGAAGAAGTGTGGTGGTCAATTTGGAGAAAAGAAGAAGAAGAAGAAGAGATGTAAAAGAAAAAAAGAAAAAAAAGAAATGGAAAAATAAAAATATAATAATATATTTTTATTATTTTAATATTATTTTATTTTAAAAAACTAAAAAACATTTTTTTTAATAAAAAAATAATGTCATATCAGAATTCCGTTAACATTTAACAGAAAAATGGATGGAGGGACCAAATTACTCCTTATCTCAAACCTCAAGGGTAATTTTGTTGAGTTTTAAAACTCAGGGACCAAAGTGTAACTTAACCCAAACCTCAGGGACTAAAAGTGTATTTTTCCCAAAAAAAAAATAAATTGTAATATAAAAATTCAATTTGTTTAAAACATTAAAAAAATGCAATTATCTATTTCATTTTTAAAAAAACAAATATTAGAAGAAAAAAATAGGAAGAAAACACAAGAAAGGGAAAAAGGAAAAAAAAAATAACAAAGGAGACTTGCGTTTAGTTCTACTTGAACTTGGGATCTTTATCTTTAACTTTAACTATAAAAGCAACCTAGTTGGCAATATGCCAATGGTACAATATATTCAAAATTGTGTGTAGAGATGACCTACCAATTTTTTTTTTTTTTTTAAATCGTGGCCCGGCGCACGACACATGGAGACAAAGAGACGACCTATCCAGCTGGAATAAAAACAACAATATTTCAATAAATAGTTTGACAAATCTCTTATTTTCCTAAAAACTTTTAAAAATTACAATTTTAATAAAAAAAATTCCTAATAAATAATGTGACACATAGTCATACAAACACAACATATTAAACATGTTAAAAATTTAATAAAAACATATTGGAATCGATCTCGGACTTCCAAAGAATCGACCTCAGGAAAACTAGAAAATCAGACTCCCAAATATTTCTAGATTCCGTCGTCGGATATTTTTAATAAAAAGAGATATGAATTAAAGATTAAAATCACATTAACAAACACAAATATATATCAAATTAGCAACCTTCGTGAATAAGAGAACAATTAATATTTAACCTCAATACAATGGTCAATTAATATATTCTCAAAAAAAAAAAAAATTGCTCAACTAATATAGTTAAAACATGTCAATACAAAAATTAAATTTCTAAAAAAAAAAAAGTAATTAAAAAAAAGCATTAAACCAAAAGAATGGACAAAAATGAAACATATAATAAACAGTGAAAAAGAAAAAAAAACGGATTAAATAAAAATTAATTTGAAAAAGAAGGAATGGGCGGCAAAATTGTGGAACTGAGCCCATGACAAAAAAAAAAAAAACTCACAAACTCACGCACACCAACACACATAATAATAATAATTATATAATAAGAACAAAATTCCATCTGTCCATCTCTCTTTTCTTTTCTAAGCTTAGCTTTCTTTTTCTCTTCTTCTTTTTAGCTCATCTCCCTCAAACTTTCTTCTTCTTCTCTCCTTTTTTTTTTAGCTTCATTTCACTTTTTTTTTTTTTTTTTTTTCACATTTCTTTTCTAACTCTTTCTCCGTTTCTTTTTCTTTTTCTTTTTTTTTTTTGGTAGAGAAACAAAGTTCCTCTCACCTCAAGGTATACTATTACATTCTCCCTCTTCTCTTGATTTTCATCCTTGTACCCTCTTTTTTTTCCGCACACTTCATTTTTCTTTTTTCATTTTCTCTCTGCGAATAAAACTACAGAAGATAAAAATGAATGAGAGGTGGGGGAAGATAAACAATATGAGAATAACAAATGATTGAGAGAAACAACACAATAAATAAATAAATAAACAAAATAGATATCAAAAGCCAAAGGCATGGAAATATAGGTAAAGAGCTCACATTATATATAGCATAAAAAAAAAGGAAGCAACAATAGATGCAAGAAACAATGATAAACAACTTATAATATACCCTTACTAAGCTATAGCTTTTCAAGGTATTCAAGAAAGAAGAAAGAACAGGGGGTTAATAATGGAGGTACAAGATCAACACTAAACAGGCTTGTTGTGTGAGGTGCGGATCCTTGGGACAAAACCCTACCGAAGTGCAACCTCCAACTAAGCTATGCGTTTTTCATTGTGTATGCTTGGCTTGTGTGCTTTTTTTTTTTTTTCTCTGTGTATGGATCTCACTGTGGATGTTGGATATTAGATGGAAGAATATGGTTGTTGTTCTAGGGGTTTTTTTTTTGTGGTGAGTGAACCTCTCTTTTTCTTCTCTAGGATTTTTTTGGTGGTTGATTCCTCTCTAGATTTTTTTGGGTGAATGTGGCTGATCTCTAGGGTTTTTGGTTGTAGCTATGGAATGTGTCCCCTTCAAAGGTCAAAAAGAAAGATTTATAAGGCTCAGACCATTTCCATTTTTGTGCATGAAAGTTACTAGCTATATTTTGAATTTGAAAACCATGCCAAAATGGGCTTACACCAAAGATGACACAAACTTTAGCCAACACAATTCAAAAATTCAAAATTTTACCCATTTTAACCCTCACAACCAACTAAATTGGTTATTCTAACCAAACTAAAATGACATTAAAAACAAACCTTTAACAAAGGGAAAATTTGAAAAAAATCAATCCTAATTAAACCAAATTTGCAAACACGAATTACTTATGCATTGCAACGATTAAACTAGCAATTAATTTAATAAGTCGGACAAAAATAGGTGGCTACAATGTGCATTGTTGGTATGACTTTGAATGAATTTATGTTGGGCTCTGATTTTCTAAAGTGACTGTGTTTATGTTGAGCTTGCAAACATGAATCCCGTGACCAAAATGTCAATGATTTATATTACTCTAGGTTGGAAGGCTTTAGGAGTAACTATGATAGGACTTAAAGGTTTTTCCTCTACTTTAGGGGCCTTAGCCATGTTCTAGGACATCAGGTAGACTTAAAGGATCCTTAAGTCTTATGTTAGCTAGGGTTATTTCTTTCCCCATCTCGGGACTGATGGAACCTAGTTTCAGGCACACGAGATCGTGCATTCTATCATTGACTGGTAGATTTCAATTTTTAGGCAGAAGATCGTGCATTCCATCAGTCTCAGAACGATGTTAAGCTCAGACACAAGATCGTGTGCCAGATGGCAATCAGGCATGTTTACATGCACTAGATTGCTCCATCGTATTTTATGTTCATGATTCAGGGGTGTTGTATTGGGATTGGAGTAGTTCTGTTAGAGGTTGCCAGCTAGTCTCTAGTTTACTTGCCTTACCTGACTGACCCACACAACACTCTAGTTGACACAAGTTAGGGATAGGTAATCACCCTAGACGAAACATTCCATGTACTCTGTTATGGTCCTAGGGTTAGAAAGCCAAATGAATGATTTCAGTTAGGTCCCTATGATGTTAAGACCCAAGTCAAGTTTCATGTTAACAGTTTCTCATACTATCAGTTTTAGCCCTTAAGTGGGCTACTTACTGAGTATATTCTTATATATTCACCCATTCTACATGACTTTCCTTTTCAGGTGGTGCTTGATGACGTTTGGCGTTCGACGAGGGTTGTGACTTGGTTGGCTATGGGATTGCTGCTGCAGATTTTGTCTCTTTCTTTTAGGATTTCAGTCTCCTTTGTCTTAGGATTGGACTCTTGTTTTAGATGCGATGTTTTAAAACTACAAGTTTTCTGGATTTATGTTTATGATATTCTATTTTTACGACTTATGAATATTACTTATGTTTTGGGCCCTTTTAGTAAATGAAAGTTATTCTTCTATGATTTTTTTTTTAAAAAAATACTATGTTCTATGATTTAGTAGCGACCTTCAACATGTTTTTAGCTCCCTTCTTGTCGGGTCGTTACATAAACGGTCTACAGTACAATGATAGGGTTGGGTACCTTATTGTTGATGGCTACTAACACCGCAATTACCACAAGTGCACGGGCTGCAAGTAACATAAAACGGAAATATTCCAAGTATCGAATCCACAGGGAGGTGAAGCGAAATTAAGCAAAGCAAAAATTCCTCGAACACTAAAATTACTTGGGGGAAATAATATTTAGGGACCAAAACATGCAATTAAAATGAATTTAGAAATTAAAGTAATTAAAGAGTAAAATTGATCCATCAAGGAAAAATAAAATGGAGAAAGAGTTTTTTTGAATGGGAAGTGGGGTCTTGAAAATCAATTAATCGCTAAATAATTATTACAATTATCCTATCTCGTTGCCCAACTAATTATAATCTTAGAATCTCCGTTAATCACATAGGTTCTCCTGTCGGTCTCCCCTAATTATAATTAATCCATTTTAACAACCTAAGTGTCCTTAGCGCCATTAAAATTCGTTAATTATTACGCTCTGATTCATTTTAGGAATCTAAGTTTAATCAACTAATCCTGTTGTCACGACGGGCAATTAAACTAGTTGCATGGATTATGATCTATCCTAATTTCTCTCCGTCGAGTCTCCATTAAGAATCAGATCAATATACAACTGGCCAGATTGCATACAGCATTACGAGCATCCATACAAATAATTAGTAAACAGGACAAGAGATAGGCAATTATAACAACATTTAACTATAATTTCATTTCAAGACCCCGAATTGGGGTTTAGCTATACATAGCTAAAATATTCACAAAATAAACAATGGAAATCATAAATATGAGCAAAATAAAAGGAAAGGAAATGACCGTCGAAGACCCCGTCGCTGGTGCTTGGAGTCCCTCCGAGCACGCCTTGAGCCTCCTAGAGTGCTCCCCAAAACTCCCCAAAATTTTCCCATAAAGAACTCTAAAAAAGGCTTAAAAGCCTTGAGAGAAGGCTCCAAAGGAGCCAAGAAAAGAAAGGAATGAAAGAATGGAATGATGATTGATGCATAAAATGGGCACCAAGGGGCGTCTTATATAGGCCCGGAAATGGGATAGCGTGGCGACACTGTGACGTCAGCCAACTTGTTTGCCAAGAAATGGGACAGTGTCGAGACGCTGTGCAGATTCCAGAACTGTGCAGGTGCGGATTGGGCTTGAAATTGGGCCAACTTTCATTTCTTTTTGGACCTCTTCCTCATGGTTGACTTTTTGGGCTTCCCCTTGACCCATGCATGGAAATTTGGGCTTTGGATGGCTCATTTTAGGGAATTTTCCACCAAAAATCCATAAAGTGCTCCTTAGGACAAAATAATAAATTAAATTAGGATTTCTCAATAAAAACACAATTAAAACACTAAAAAGCTTAATATTTTAGGACTAAAATAGCGACATTTCTGCCCGCTATCACTTATCCTGGGAACACTATGGACGCAGCTCACTTTGTACTTAGTCATGCAAGACGGAATTCACTCCTACTCGTTTTAGGGATAATAGAGAGGTTGTTCCCTTAAGTGCTGACACCGAGACTTGAACAAGGGGCCCTACCCTCTCATTGGCTCGAGAGAGACTCGGTTTGATGGTTGAACCATAAACCAATTGTTCATTAGAGGATCAGTGAGACTTAAGGAGCAAGATGTAACTTTAGGGGTAAAACGGACATTTGACCCAACTCTAGTTATGAACAATCTATGAATGATCGACTTACTAATCATTGTTATATCGAGTGGACAAAATTATATCTACAGTGAGGGGAATGCAACTACTAGGCTATAGTGGAGTGTCTCGGTAGTTAACAAATCTGTAGGTCCATTAGGTCCCCTTGCTAGCTCATATAGGAATAAACCTTAGAACAGTATGATGGGAGAGTTTGAATTGTTTAAATTCGGTTTAGGGAATTAATGTCGACTATATACGATATTATCGACATAATGGTTTAACTTTGAATTTAACCATAATTTAAGAGAGTTGGAAATATTTAAATATGATTTAAATAATGTACACGTGAATAGGAATTCATGTTCGAGAAATCAAATTTAAGAGAGTCGGGATTAGAAGTAAAATATTCATTTAATATTTGATATCAAATTCATTTAATTAATTAAATAGTTTAATTAATTATTTAAAATTAATTTTACTTAATATTATTTATTTAAAATTAAAAAGAAATTGATTTTTGAAATTAATTTTAAAAATAAAAAATACATGAATTTTGAAGTGGTGGATTACACCACCTCCATGCATGAACTCATGTTAAAACACCACTAATCCCACTCTTAATTCCGTGGTGTCAATTTTTTGTGCAATTGAGTTGCATGTTCTTCCTCTATGAGTAGAGGATTAGGAGGTGGAGAATGCAAGGCAATATCATAGGGTTATGCTGCCAAATTGATTCTCCAAACACCAAACTATCAAACTCTCAAAAGCTTCAGTTTTCGAGCTCTTTCCCTTCCAATTCCCATCAAGAGAGGATCCAACAATCTGTTCCAAGGCTTGAGAATAGCAAGGAAGATCTTGGTGGTGGTCCGTGATCCATTGGTGAAGAGAAACAACTCACGAATTGCTTGAATTGGGAGCTACAAGAGGTTGGTTACAAAATCTCTGTTTTTCGGTTGTATAAACCATGCATGTTTATTACTAAAATTGATAGAATTAAGTGTCTTAGTCTTGGGTTTTATGTCCTAAAACTCGTGGATTGTAAATGTAATGAAATTAATTATAATCAATAAAGTGTTATTGAAGTGATTCAATAAAGATATTATTGAATGGTTGTTTAATTCTGCATTAATTTACCGAAATCCAATAAACTAGAACCTATGGCTATATAATGAACACTTCAACTTTATGTGTAGACATAAAAGCTTATCAAGTTCGAGTAATAGCCAAAACGGTCTATAGTACAGGGATAAGGTTGGGTACCTTATCTTGGGGACACTATGAGAGGCAACCCACTTTGTATTTAGTACAAACGATGTGATCCTGAATCGTTCATTTAAAGACATGCGAGTGGGGGCGTCCTTTGCAATGAGTTTGCATAAGGCCAGATCGCGAAACAAGTCACTTTCACTTTATAACGTCGTTTACTGTTGAAACGGACTATTTCATGTGATGATCTAGGTAACTCAATCTTAATGTTGAGCTAACTATGAACTCATGTTTATTCGAGATTATCCTTTGATTTGTATGGGTGAGAGTGGCCTATCATCGCCGACTCAAATAAGCCTACCATTTTGGGGATAAGATCGGGTAGATAGCTGAGGACATAGTCTTACGAGATGGAATTCACTCCTACCCGCCTGTAGGGATAGTAGAGGTTGTTCTCTTAAGTGCTAACTTCGGGTCTTGAACAAAGGCGTGCCATCCTCTTCTGGCCTGAGAGGAACTTTTGTTTAATGGTTGGCCTGAGAGGAACTTTTGTTTAATGGTTCGACCATAAAACAAATTGTTCATTAGAGGATCAGTGGGACTTACGGAACAAGTAGTAACTTCAGGGGTAAAACAGATATTTGACCCAGCTGTAGTTACGAACAACCTGTGAAGGGTCGACTTATTGATTATGATTGTATCGGGTGGACAGAAATATATCTGAAGTGAGGGGAGTGTAGCTACGGGTTATAGTGGAGTGTCCCGGTAGTTAACGAATGTTGGTTAACTAGGTTAATGAGTTTAACTAGTTAATCTCGAATCGTTGGAGCCGATGATCTATAGGTTCATTAGGTCCCCCTGCTAACTCATACAGAATAAACCTTAGAACAAAAGTGATGAAAGAATTTGAATCGTACAAATTCGATTTAAATATTGTAAATATGTATTGAATACATATTTCGATTTGAATTTGAATAGGGATTCATATTCGAAATCGGGATTTGAGAGAGGTCGGGATTGGTACGTTATTTAATTTAATATGAGATATTAAAAATAAATAAATATAATTAATTAATTTTTTTAATTAATTATTTAAATTCATTTCATTTAAGATTAATTAAATTTATTTTAATTTGAAATTAATTTATGGTTTTAATGAATTTTGGGATTTCTTTAAATTAGCAAAATCCAAGAGGTAAAATACCTTGGTTTGACACCTTTCATGTGATTGAGCCAATTCATCCTTGTTGGGTGTCATCTTGTGCATCATTTGAGTTGGACAAATTCTCCTTTGGTTTTAAAGGAAGAAGTGAAATTGGCTGAAGTTTTTTTTTTTTTTTTTTTTCAGACTAAGAAGTTGGTTTTAGTTGTTAGAAAATTCTCTCAGAGACAAAAAGTATCTCTCTTTTTGCCATGTGGCTTGAGTTCCCAAGTGTTTCTCCTTAAATTCATCATGGTTCAGCTCCCACAAGCTCGTTCTAAGGCCGGAGAATAGCGTGGAAGATCTCGGTGGTGGTTCATGACGTGTTTGTGATGGAAAACGACCGGTGGATTGCAAGGAATTCGAGCTTGAAGGTAAGTATTCGAAATCATCTGTTCTTATTTTATTTTAAGCATGCTTTTTTATGGAGAAATTTGATGTAATTAAGCGCCTAAGTTCTGATTCGCTTCCGCTTGAGTGATTTACACTCCTCCACTTAGATCCTAAATTGCTTACGCATTCTTAATATTAACTCTTTCAATTGGTATCAGAGCATGATTTGAGCACCTAATTTGCATCAATTTTAGCATGGTGGGTATGATGGATGACTTGTCGAGGGCTGTGTCAAATAAATTTATAATCCACAACCTGTAAAACTAACTTGTAGCAGTAGTGGCCGGGGTCGATCACAGAGAGTCTATGCAAACAAATCTTAATTTCCTTAGTTGTTTTAGGTAACCAAAAAGGGGGGTTTTATATTTGGAAAGAAAATAATTATGGAAAGAAAACTAATTATGGAAAATATTGAAAAAGAAAAGTTAGAGAATCAAGTAAAAATGAAAGAATTCAATACCTTAGAAATCATGTAACCGGGATTGTCATGGTAAGTTCAATTCAATTAAATCGTTAATCTCACTAAATAGTCAAAAAAAAATTTAAGTTCGACGTACTGCGGCAACAAATCGAGAGTCGTGATCCAACTATCACAAACATGCAAACGCTAAGCTTGATTCTAGCTTAAATTAATTAATTGGCCGATTAACTAATCTAAACCACATTGGAATCTAGCCGAATTAATTCACATGCAACGGACAACAAACCACAATTAAAATTGATTAAATCATTTAGTTCTAGGGATGCATGAGGAATATCAAAACGTTAGCCTATTTACTACTTAGATTTAGCAATTAAATTTAGATAGGTCGCGGTCAAGGTTGTCAATCTTTCCTATCACAATCTAAACTTATATGCAAATAACTAAATTCACATAAACATGCTTTTGAGAATTAAACACAAGAGATTTCATTAAAAGAAATTGAACTTACACGTTGACGTCCCGATTACATGAATGAAGAGTCTAGTCGTTCATGGAACAAGAACAAGCTGAAGTCTTCTTGGAATACATCATGGAAAGCAAGAAAAATAAACTAAAATATAAAGAATGGTGGAGAAAGGTGAGAAGAATGGATACAAGATTATAGTGATTGGTGAATTGAGTGATGATTCTAAACCTAAACCAAGACACTCTATTTATAGGACTTCTTGACCTTCAAATCATGGAAACTTGGAGCTGAAGGGAGCCTTAAATCTGAAAAAATCGTGGAGCAAATATGGAAAATTTAAAATCTGTAAAATCGGCAGTGTCTCGACGCGACCCCTTCAGAACAGGAAAGTATCTCTCAGATCAGCCTAGCGTCTCGACGCTGAGTTTCGGACTTGGGTTCCAATTTTTCCTTATTTGCACGACGTTTCAACGCTACTTGATGGGGGTCTCGACGTTGGCAAGGCTCCAAGGGCAGAATGGTCATTTTACGCTCCGGCTTCGCTCGTTTAAGCCCCAAAATGCTTCGAAGGCTCCGCTGAGGACCTATACACATATTATACTCATTTTAAAACATTTTTCGTAAGGAATTCAATAAAGACAATCAAATTGAGAGATTATGAATGTGTAACAATTTATACTTATCAGGGTAGCATTTCATGGATGAATGAAAATGTGTGCTAAAGTGGATATATTACGGTTTTGACATTTTGTTTCTCTTCAATTTGTTGATGAAATTGTAATTGCTCGCATGTATATGAGCATTAATGTGTTGAGAGGAGTCTGTAATTTTTATAGAGTCATTAGAGTCCATAGGCCTTCAATTGATCAAAAGAAGAGGAAGAACTCAAGCTGGCCGAAGAATAGGGGGTTGTCTAGTCGGGTCAGTGTCAAGACGATGTTCTTCGGTGTCTTAACGCTGATGCAATTTCAAATATGCACGAGTATTTTCCAGAATGGTTTGGTCTAGCCACTCCCAGTCCTGTTCAACCCGCCTCAACCGGTTCAACCCCATTTGGTGCTTTGGAGGTCTGGTTCAGCTACTTTGGTTCGATTCAAGCCATGTGGGGTCGATTCGGGTCGATTCATGAAGATCGGGAGCAATTCAAGCTTGTTTTTAAATTATTAATGTAATAAATTAGCTAATTGCTTGTTTAAAATGTCAAAACTGGTCCACTTTAGTGTGTTTAATTAATTATGCATTGTGAATGTATGTTTTAATTAAATAGCAATTGGTTGTGCATAAAGTGTGCCATTTAGATTTAAAATCCCATTTATTTCAAAAAAAAAAAAAAAGATTTAAAATCCCATCATAGGATAAACATGCTTCATGCATTAAAGTATGTTATAAGTGTTATAATATAGAATATGCATAATTAGGCATTCATAAATTAAGTATAATTAGTTATGTTAATTTATGAATGGATGTTGTATGTTTTATTTTCGTAGAAGCATGTTTAGTATAAATTTTATATTAAATAAACGAAAATAAACGAAGCACGCAACATGAAACTTCCTTAGCTCGTTATAAATTGTTATAATCGATTAGAAAGCATGTTATAGGTTATCGTCTTTATAAGCATTATAAACCGACATAGACGTTTAAAATCTATAACAACGATAAATGCATGCTCACTTAGGGTTATGGTTGATTATTGATTTAAATATTAGCTAGTTTGAAAGAGATGACTTACGTGCGCGAATTTAAAAGTATAATATTTAAATAATAAGTTTGAAAAGTAATATATTTTAATAAAAATTTAAAAAATTATAATATTAATAAAAATTGTCCTATTTTTTAAATGTGTAATATTAGGTGGTTAAAAGAGTCATTTTTTTTTTTGTAAGAACTTGATTTTGTGCAGAATCTGGAAATCCCAAAATTTTCGAGCACATACCTTGGAGGTCTTACGCCTACATGGCTCTGCATACAAAACTAGTGTAATTTCAAGAACTGATTGGATTCTTTATTTTATTCTTCGATTCATGGAGTGAGTTTTGGATCTAGATTGGCACACTGAGCTCGGTAGCAAACCTTGCCCTAAAGGCCTATAAAAGGTGGTTAAAGCCTCAAGTTTGGTAGAGTCGAATTGGAGATTCATCTAGAGACACCACTTTGAAGTTCCAGCCACCAACCCGAGTTCCGACAATTTAGAGGTTTAGGCTTCAGTAGGGTACTGAAGGATTGGAATTCCGTAAAACGGAAGCGTGATTGGGACCAATTCGTAATTAATTTTTTTTAATCTAAAATACCAATACATTGGCAATAATCTTAGAACTATTCTAAATTTATATTAAGGCTAAGCATACAAAAATATTAGATCTAAATCTAATATATATAGTAACAAATTACTTACTCTCGTTGACGACTCAGATTAAGTTCACCAACTGCTTGTGAAATAATCACGAACTATTGCGAACACCACCACTATGGCTACACCGGTATGACTCTGAGACTTCTAGAGGCAGGAGACTGGTGGGAGTCTAGAGGGAGCCTTTAGGGGAATTCTCTGAGAGTAGGAGAATGAATGAGATGCTTTTCACCCCACCCTAGGGGGTCCTATTTATAGATAAAGGTCATGAATAAGATAAAATCTATCATCTTATTCATATCTAATTTTAATAAATAATTAATTAATTCCATAATAAATTAATTACACAATTAAATATCACATATTTAATCTTGGAAATTTTATTAAATTATTTATATTAATATGAATCCAATTCATATTAATTATTTGAACTCTTTCAAATATTTTCTCTCAAGAATTAATTTTGAAATTAATTCAAAATTATATTTTAAAGTTTCATAAACTTTATATTATAATGTATCAATATACATTATATGATCCCCCTAAATAAATTGAACACTTTCAATTTACAATTTATACTTAATTGCCTCAAGTCTCTTTACGAGCTACCAGTGAGACCTAATGGACCTACAGATCAGAAGCTCCAACGATACGAGACTAATTGGCTAAACTCATTAACCAAGTTAGTCAACATTCGTAAACTGTGGGTCACTCCACTAAAGACCCACAACTGCACTGTTCTCACTGTAGAATATTTTTGTGTCCACGGATATCGACCAATGCAATAAGTCAATCCTTCACGTGTGTTCGTAACACCAGTTGGGTCAAATTACCGTTTTACCCTTGGGTTACCTCTGGTTCCTTAAGTACCATTGATCCCTCTAATGAACAAGTTGTTTAAGGTCCAACCACTAAACAGGAGTTCCTCTCGGGCCAGGAGAGGACGACGCGCCTTTGTTCAAGCCTCGGAATCAACCTTTAAGGGAACACACTGTTGGGATTGGTGCCCTAAAACTCGTAGATAATGAATGTTAAACGAATTATATACTTATTCGATAAAGGTGTTATCGAGATTGATTCAGTAAAAGTCATTACTGAATAAATTAAATTGCACATATATAACCCAAATCCAATAAACTAAGATCCATGGCTATAGGATGAACACTTGAGCTTTATGTAGAGACATAAAAGTGGATCAAGCTTGAGTAATAGCCAAAACGGTCTATAGTATAGGAATAGGGTTGGGTACCTTATTCTGGAGACACTATGAGACGCGGCCCACTTTATAGATGGTATAGACGATGTGATCCTAAATCGTCCATGTAGAGACATGTGAGTGGGGGTGTCCTATGCAATGAGTTTGCATAAGACCAGGACCGAGAAATAAGTCGCTCTCGCTTTATAACACCGTTTACTGACGAGACTGACTATTTCATGTGATGACCTAGGTAACTCGATCTTAATCCTGAGCTAACTATGAACTCCTTTTTATTCGGGCTTATCCTTAGATCTGCATAGGTGAGAGTGGCTCAGTATCGCCGACTCAATAAGCCTCCCATTTCAGGGATAGGAACGGGTAGATAGCTGGGGACATAGTCGTGCAAGAAGGAATTCACTCCTACCCGAATAAGGGATAGTAGAGAGGTTGTTCCCTTAAGTGCTGACTCCGGGGCTTGAACAAAGGGATCCCGCCCTCTCATTGGCCCGAGAGGGACTCGGTTTATTGGTTGGACCATAAACCAATTGTTCATTAGAGGATCAGTGGGACTTAAGGAACTAGAAGTACTATAGGGGTAAAACGGCTTATTGACCTAGCTATAGCTACGAACAACTTGTGAAGGATCGACTTACTAATCATGGTTAAATCAAGTGGACGGAAATATATCTATAGTGAGGGGAGTGCAACTATCGGGCTATATTGGAGTGTCCCGATAGTTAACGAATGTTTGCTAGCTTGGACAATGAGATTAGTCGGTTAGCCTCGAATCGTTGGAGCCCATGATCTATAGGTCCATTAGGTCCCCCTACTAGCTCATATCGGAATTAAGCCTAGAACAAAAGATAGGAAGCTTTGAATCGTTCAAAATCGGGAAAAAGGGTATTATCGTAAATTGTGTTTGACACAATAATTTAATTATGAATTAAATTAGAAAATGAGAGATGAAGTATTTAAAGTGTTTTGAATACTATATATATGTATTAGGAATCATATATATGAAATTGCACAAGATAACAAAGATTAATTAGATTAATCATATCAAAATTAATTTGAAAATTTTCAAATTAATTACCAAGCAATCAATTTCAATTTAGAATTGAAATTGGGGGTAATTTGCAAGCTTGAAATTTGATTTCAATTTGAATTTAGTGGATTTAGTTGGAAATCCACTTAATGCATGATCGTTCAAAGTGGAAAGACAACTCACTCATGCATTGTTGCATGTCTTGTGTAATGTACACCTAGAATCCACTTGAGCTTGCAAATACACCATGTGTCTTGTGTCTTGAGGCTTGGCTTTGCATGGAGAATGTCTTTAAAAGGAGTTTGAATCATATTCAAACACAAGAGAGCCATTTCCTTAATGTTATGCTGCTGGAATTTGGACTCAAAGTTCTCTCATCTCTCATTCTTCTCCATTGTTTGATGCTTCAAGCATTCCCTTCCCATTCTCTATCTTATATAGACTCCCACAAGTCGTTCTTGGCCCGGAGTATAGTGGGGAAGACTCTAGAGGTTGTCCAAGGAGCATAGGAGAGGCAAACACCACAAGGAGTTCAACATAAGTGAGCTACAAAGGTTGGTGTTTTCTAAACTCTCTATTTTGTCTTTTCTAGAACATGCATGCTTTAGGAGTAAAATTGAATGTCTTACGTGCTTTCGATCTTCAATTGCTTTCGCATGTGTAATATGTACACCTTCAACACACATCTACTTACCCCAATAGGGGAAGGAGTGAATTCCATCTTATACTGTTATGTTCCCAACCCCCATTCAATCTTGCCCCTAAAATGGTAGGATTATTGAGTCGGCGAACTGGCCGCTCTCACCCATACAAATCTAAGGACAATCCCTCCTGAAAGGGGTTCATAACAGACTCAGGATTGAGATTGAGTTACCTAGGTCATCCTATTGAAATAGAAACCTAAACTAGTCAACGGTGTTACATCTAGTGGTTACTATTTCGCAGTCCGGTCTTATGCAAACTCATTGCATAGGATACCCCCACCCGCATGTCTCCTACATGGATGCTTTGGATCATTACATTTGTATCGAATACAAGGTAGGTTGTATCACATAGTGTCACTAGGATAAGGTACCCAGCCTTATCCCTATATTATAGACCTTTTAGGTTGTTACTTGGACACCGATCCCCGTATGTCCCCACATACTAGTCCAAGTTTCATTTAAACAACCTTGGATCTTAGTTTATTGGATTTAGGATTTATTAATTCAAACTCGATTATTCAATAACCAAATTACTGAATTACTCAAACAACGTTTTATTTAGATCGATTAATTTGTTTCATTTACTACCTACGAGTTTTAAGGCATAAAACCCAACAGGTACGAAAGTAACTACCTAGAGCTTGTACTCAATTAGACACCTACATTATTGAAAGAGTAGGTGTAACGATCTGAATCCCTTAAAAAAAATGTAAAGTCAGATTAGGATTGGGAAAGCAACCTAAGACTCTAGCTACTGGACATTTTCCCCTTAGTTTCCATTCTGTCTTTTCAGTTTTTAGTTTCATTTTTAAGTTGTATCTTTTTCCTTCATTTATGCTTTGTACTTCAGCACATTTCTATTTCAATCAAATGAAAGTTATTCTATTCCATTTATGTCTTTATTTTATGTTATTATGAGCTAAATTGTCTTTTGGCATTCAAAGATGTGGATGCCTTAAAGGAAAATATGTTTCCACATACGTAATCGCAACTTCACTCACTTATAGCATTGTTTGCTTTTATTGAATTTATTGCTTAATGTTGATCACCTAGGTTAGCATATAATGTTGAGCTTAATAACGAAAGAGTTAGGCAATAAGCGGTTTTCATAAAAGAAATATAGAAGAGCCTAGAAATAGGTATTCGTTGTTGACCCTAGACATAAGGTGGTGCTTATAGGGCCATTGAATTACATGTTTTACTATCTAAGTTTGCATTAGCCATAGAAATATAGGGTTAATGGCTTAGACTCTTAAAAACATTTCAAAGAAGGCTAAATAAGAGGTAAATTTGGTCCACAATGCAAGGTGGTATGAAACAGCCTTACGGCCGCATAGCTTGATAGCATAGTGGAATTTAGGGTAGAGCAGATTTGAATCCATCTTTTCCATTACTGTTATCTTTCAAGTTAATTCATCACCATCCTCACTTATTTTTATTGGTTACCTTCTGTGCAAGTTTCACTTTCAATCTTTATTAATTAATTGTTTTGTTAAATCTGTTTCTTTGGGTTCAATACTTGGAATCACTTCATTCTATACTACTTGAGACAACGTATACTTGTGCTCGCGCTTGTTTGCCCATCAAAGAGAAAACACAGAATGAGAGTGGAAAATAGTTTAGGTCAGGGTTTCCATGGTGGGTTTTTGTTTTGGGATGGACTTTTTAGAGTGGGCGGGCTTTTTATGGTGTCTAGAATAAGATTGGACTAATTTCTAAAGAGTTAATTAAAGGGGCAGTTGCATAGATGGCAAATTGGACCAAATTAATAGCAAATATAGCACAGTTGCAAACTAATTGCAAATATAGCAAAATTAATTGAAGAAGACCAAAAAGATGTCGTCAGATTCTATCTGTGTCTATCACAGATAGACTCTGATTATTCAAAGTCTATCAGTGTCTATCGTTGATAGACTCTGATTAATCAAAATCTATCAGTGACTAGCACTGATAGAATTTGATTAATCAAAGTCTATCAATGATACTTACTGATAGATTTCGATTAACCGAAGTCTATCAGCGATAAACACTGATAGACTCTGAATAATCGAAGTCTATTAGTAGACTGATAGATTCTGATTAACCAGAGTCTATCAGATAGATTCTAATTAACCAGAGTCTATCAGATAGATTCTAATTAACCAGAGTCTATTGGTGTCTATCAGTAATATACTCTGATAGATTTTGCTATATTTGCAATTTTTTTACATTGTGCTATATTTGCAATTATATAATTCTTATTTGCCACCCACTGCAAATTCTCTTAATTAAAATTCAGTTTGATTCGGTTTTTTCAATTTTTTCAAAGCTAAATTAAGGAACAAACCAAACAACTCAATTTTTTAAAAAGATAAACCGAGAAAACCAAATATTAAAAAAAAAACCAGGTTCAATTTGGTTCGGTTCGATTCTTTAGTTTTATTTGGTTCCTCCATGGCCTTAATAACCATACACATATAAAGAAAACTTTACAAACTCTGATGAGGTATTCTTATAACCAATTGGAGGTCTTATTCCAATTATTGAAGACTCGAACACTTTCCTTGCTTTGAATGAAGATTGGAGAGACCTCGACTTTGTTGAACGCAATTAGAGTTGAATTAAGTTTCATTTAATGCAACTAGAAATTTAACTTAAGTTTCATAAATACAACTATTCTTGAAGGGATGAAAGTTAGAAACCATTTAATGCATTTCCCTTGAAGCTCAACTTGGTACAACATGTGGGTAAAGACTCCAACATCTTCCATAACCTTTTTTTTTTTTTTGCCTTTTTGGCCATTGTTTGAATATAAAGAATGAAAGCTTGTTAAAGTTTATTGACTCTCTTCCTTGTAATTGAACCTTGAAACATGATAATAGCTCCTTGATTCACTATCAATAATTAAACCCTAAATTTATAAGAAGCAAAGAGTCTAAATATTTATTTACTTTAAATAATAATAAAAAAGTTCATATATACATGTTTAAAAATTAAATCAATAAGTAACATTTTCTTTAAAAAAATTGAAAAATAACAAAAATGAGAAAAAAGAGATGATATTGGGGCAACGTTGTTTTGCCTTTTTTTTTTTTTTTTTTTTGAGTTTAATGATTGATGGGGGATTCAAACCTAACCTCATGGTTGAGGATAAATATCAATTATCACTAAGTTATGCTTGTTTTGTCATTGTTTTGCCACTTGTTGTCAAGAAAGATATGATAAATAATACAATAAAATTAAAAATTCATAAAGAGGAGTATAGACATGAGTGATTATTAAATATACATTATTATTTGTATTTGTTATTTATGTTATTTTTCAGTTATTTCCTCTTGTATATAAGGAGAGTTTATTTCTTTTATTGAATAAGATGAAGTTATCAATTTCTCTCCAAGTCGTTTGATATGGTATCAGAGCGCTAATTGCGTTTTATTTTCGCGAGCTCTTCTTTCGCGCGCATTCTTCTCGGTCTCCGCCGAGTTTCTTGATCCATGGCGGGAAACGGTGATTCTTCGACGGTCGACGCGCAGCTTAATCCGTTTCATCTTCATCATTCTTTCAGTTCCTCTGCTGTACTAGTCACCCAACCGTTGCTCGGCACCAGCAATTATAATTCATGGCGAAAAGCAATGCTAATTGCTTTATCAGGGAAAAACAAAGAAGGGTTTGTCGATGGAAGCATCAAGAAACCAGAAGGGAAATCTGCTGCCTGGAAGTGCAACAATTGTTGGGTTTTATGCCCTAAAACTCGTAGATAGTGAATGTAACCGTTGACCGGATATTAATGAAATAATATTGATATATTTTTCCATTAATTGTTATTAGTTATTTGTTTTTGCCTAATAATAACCCTAATCCAATAAACTAGACATCCGAGGCTGTAATATGAGTCTTGAACTATATGTAGCGACATATGGGATCATTGTTCAAGAAACAGCCTAAAGGGTCTATAGTATAGGGATAAGACTGGGTGCCTTATCCTGGTGACACTATGGATACGACCCACTTTGTATTTGATACAAACGCTGCGATCCAACGCGTTCGTGTAGGAGACATGCGAGTGGGGGTATCCTATGCAATGAGTTTGCATAAGACCGGACCGCGAAATAGTAACCACTAGTTATAACACCGTTAACTAGTTGGTTTTCTATTTTCACTAGGACGACCTAGACAACTTAGTCTTAATCCTGAGTTGATTATGGACTCCTGCTCATGAGAGATTGTCCTTTGATTTGTATGGGTGAGAGTGGCCAATACGCCGACTCAATAAGCCTACCACTTTGGGGACAAGACCGAATGGGGAGCTGGGAACATAATCGTACAAGATGGAATTCACTCCTTCCCGACTTTAGGGAAGCAGATGAGTGTTCCCTTAAGTGGTTACTCCGAGTCTTGAACAAAGGGCCCTACCCTCTCAATGGCACGAGAGGGTTTTCTGTTTGATGGTTGGACCATAAACAGATTGTTCATTAGAGGAGAATTGGTACTTAAGGAAATAGAGGTGACCCAGGGGTAAAACGATAATTTGACCCAGCTGGTGTTACGGACACTCGTGAAGGACTAACTAGTCAATATTGGTCTAAGTTCCGTGGACACAGAAAATATGTCTGCAGTGAGAAGAGTGCAACTGTGAGTCTATAGTGGAATGTACACACAGTTAACGAATATTGATTATTGTGGTTAATGAGTGTAACCAATTAATCTCACATCGTTGGAGCTTCTGATCTGCAGGTCCATAAGGTCCTACTGGTAGCTCGTAAAGTAATTTGAGGCAACTAAGTAATTAAATGTAAATTGAAAATGTTCAATTTACTAAGGGAAATAAATATAATATATATTGATATATTATTATGAGAGAAATTAATATTTGAAGAAGTTCAAATATAAATTTATGGAAGATTGAAAGAGTTCAAATAATGAATTAATTAATTTAAGTCCTAAAAGTGTTTGGGCAAAATTAATTAATTCAAGGCCGGAAATTAAATATGTGATATTTAATTGGTGGTTAATTAATTAAAGAATTCATTAACCATGAATTAATCAATTATGTAAATAATTAATCACTTAAGGAAGTAATTAATCATTTATGGGAATGATCTAATTACTTATGGAAGTAATTAGTCATTTATGGAAAAGATTAATCAATTGGGGAATTGATTGATCATGATTGATTAATTAAGGAATAAGATTGAATCAATTTTGGAAAAGATTGATTTGATTGAATATTTTATTCATGGCCTCTCTTCTATAAATAGAACATTAGACCTAATTGGTCATGACACTTTTTTGACACTTGACACTCTTGAAAGACAAGACCTAGAATTCTCTCTAGCCTCCCTCTTAGAGAAAGACTCCCACAAGTCTTTGGCCTCCTAGACTTAAAGACATACCGGTGTAACCTCTGTGGTTATTGTGTCAATCAAGAAGGAATTTCCAGCGAAGAAAAACAAAGGCGGCTGCTGCGTTTTCGTTCGTTGGAGCGTCGTTGGCGAAGAACGGTCAAGTCTACAACGGAGGTTTGTAACGGTTCTTCCTCTTTTCGTTAGAAAAGTGTTTTAAAATAAATTTAGATTTATTTTAGCATGTTTAAACCGATTTTACAACAACTTTAAAGCATGTTTAAAGTTTTGTTTGAGTTATCGTAACGGTATTTTAATGTTAATTAATATACGGCGTAAGGTCCAATCGATGCGCTTCTGCTGCGTGGGGACTTTTATTCCCTTCAATTGGTATCAGAGCCATCGCTGTCCCTATTAATTAATTTTAAAAGTTGCGATAGGCTCTAATAGGTGGGATTTATGCATAATGTATGTTCGGTTTGCATTGAACTGTTTGGGTTAATTTTATGGCCATAGATTTTATTTTTATGTGATTTTGATCATGTAAGGCCCGGTGTTTCGGGTATTTTATGTAAAATCGAGTCCTATGTAAGTCCGGGTCTAGAATAGGTTTTTATGAGATAAAAATCGGAGCAATCGCCGCTGAAATCGGGGCCGAAATCGAAGAAATCGTTGCTGTTTTGCCCAGATTCTGCCTCCAGACGCAACAGCGTCGGGACGCTCCTTCAACAGCGTCTCGACGCTGTCTCGATACCGAAGGCGCTCGGTAAGGAAAGCACACAGCGTCGGGACGCTACCTCAACAGCGTCTCGACGCTGTCTCGATTACGCAGGCGCCAGATATGGAAAACGCACTGCGTCGGGACGCTAATCAACACAGCGTCTCGACGCTGTCACGATGGAGGCGCGACCTAGGGTTTCAAAAGGCGCGGTTCAAGGTGTAATCGGTCCGGTGCTGGGCTGGGACCTATTTGGTCCGGTTCAGCCAATTTTTGGCATGGTTCGTGATTTTGGAGGCCGGTTCGAGGTGGTTCGGGGCGGTTCGTGCTGTCTAGACCAATTCCGGAGCTGTACATGGATTTTTTAGGATAGAATTTAGCTAAATTAATGTAATTTAATGCTTTATTTTATCCTAGGGGCCAAAATTAACCGGTTCAATTGCTATTTATATGCTTTATGGATGTCATATAGATTATTTAATCCCACCTTAGGTTATAAACATGCTCATGCATTTTTTTTATATATTATAAATTGTTATAATGTATGTTTAAATGCATGGATTTGTTTTCATATTTTTAATATAAGTGTATATTAATTATATGAAAAATTGGAAAGCATGAAGCATGTCATTACATAAATTAAATATAAATAGTTATGTTTAATGTGATGAATGAAGCATGTTTGATTGATTTTCTTGATTGGCTTATAATTGTTATAATAAAAGAAAATCAAAATTGCATGAAGCATGAAACATCCATAGTTAATAATATAATTGTTATATTATTCATGCAATTGATGTGGCTTAATTATTCAATTTGAATGAGATTGTTGAATGAATTAAACCCTAGATTCTTGATTATAGGATTAATCATTAAAATTTGAAATAGTTCTTTAATATTAATGATTAGAAACCGTCAATCTATAATCAAGATTTGCATGCAAACATAAGATCATAGGATAAATTGGATTAATTTTAAATTGTTTAAAATTAATTAGACCTAGATCGATTTCTAATAGGATTAGAATCTTTTCTTACTTGGAATTAAAAATAGTTTTAATTTACTAAGTAGGAAAAACATTGCTATGATTATAAGGGAACTCCACCGGTAATGTTCTGTCTAAGGTTGGGGGTATTTAAGTTGACGGTTTACGGAACACCTCCTACCTGGGAACTGACCTGGAATACCGGAGTTGAATTAATCATAGTTAAATGTTAGCATGCAATGTCACTAGGTTTATTAAAAGTGTTTAATGCACCTAGATCTTTAGAGTAAAGACCTTACATTACTGAGGTTATAAGGGAACTCTCTCGGTAAAGTTCTGTCTAAGGTTGGGGGTATTTAAGTTGACGGTTTACGGAACACCTCCTACCTGGGAACTAACCGGATTGAGTTGAATTAACCATAGTAATGTTGACTTGCAATGTTGGGTTTATTAAAAGAAGTTTAATTCACCCAAAAGATTGCAGTTGAATCCTTTCCATAATTGTTATAATAGGATCAGACTTAGATAGATTGACTTAACCGAATACTATCTAAGTTAAACAACCCTATATTAACCTTAGGACATTTTCAGTGAGAGGAAAATTACAAAACGAGATTTAAATCAAGTTTTGCTCCTACGTCCCTATATTCACAACGTGAGATTCATGCTCGGCTTCGAGTCGCCCTAGGAGCGGCCTCCCTTCGGAAAGTGTTTGCATGGATCAATATCAAGGTGAATGGGAAAAATGTCTAGAGTAAGTGGGAGCGGGACACGTGTCAACGTATCCCTCGATCTCCGCCCATAGTTCACACCGTGAGAGTCCTATGATCCGCCTGCAGGTTGCCCTGGCACATCCATCCCTTCGGAGGGCCTGGTCATAAGATTCGGAACATCGTGAACTCCTGAAAAGGATAGGAGCTCTTAGGCTAATCACCAACAGTTGTCTTTCCCTTCAGTAGCCTGTTGGTGCGTGCCTCTGAGATCTGAAAGTGGGAGGGTTACACTTACAAAGATGAGTTAAAAGTGTTAACAAATCCTTGACCGAACAACGGTGGCTAATGTCCATAGGAATATGAGTTATTCTGGAATTAGAATTAGCTGAGAGGTGTCTCATTTCAAAGGAGGAGTACCTGATCACCCTTCGGTGGCTGATATTCTAAACCTCTGAAACGTCGTTGCAAAACTAAATCAATAGTTTTAGGGTTCTGTGATTGTCTGTTTTGCTAAATTGATTGGATTGTGTGCAATTGTTTGCTTGTATGATGGGTTAAGGCAAAGATAACTAATACGGTCATTGTTTGTTTAAATTTCAGCAATGTCTTCCTCAATTGTCTCTCTGCTTCAAAATGAGAAATTAACCGGCGAAAATTATGCTACGTGGAAGTCGAACTTGAATACGATTCTTGTTGTCGATGATCTGCGGTTCGTCTTAACGGAGGATTGTCCTCCAGCCCCTGCTCGTAATGCATCCCAGGCAGTTAAGGATGCTTATGACCGCTGGACAAAGGCCAATGATAAGACTCGCGTCTATATCTTAGCCAGCTTATCTGAAGTTTTGGCTAAAAGGCATGAGGGCATGGTAACAGCGAGGGAGATTATGAACTCTCTCCGGGAGATGTTTGGACAACCGTCCTACCAACTCCACCATGACGCTCTCAAATACGTTTATAGCTGTCGCATGAAAGAGGGCACGTCTGTTCGGGAGCATGTCCTGGATATGATGGTCCAATTCAACGTGGCAGAGGCAAACGGGGCGGTCATAGATGAGCGTAGTCAGGTTGCATTCATCTTAGAATCTCTTCCGAAGAGTTTTCTACAGTTTCGAAGCAATGCAATGATGAATAAAATAACATTCAACCTGACTAGCCTCCTTAATGAGCTACAGCTCTATCAGTCTCTTCTTAAGAACAAGGGACAGATAGAAGGAGAGGCAAACGTTGTCACTCCAAAAGAAAGTTCGAGAAGGGTTCATCCTCTGGAACTAAATCTGTAGCCACTTCTTCAAAGAAAACTCAGAAGAAGAAAGGAAATAAGGGGAAAGCTCCCAGTACTACTGGTAAAAGCAAGGGAAAAGCCAAAGCTGTGGCAGATAAGGGCAAGTGTTTTCACTGCAATGTAGATGGACATTGGAAGAGAAACTGCCCAAAGTACCTTGCTGAGAAAAAGAAGGAAAATGAAGGTAAATTTGATTTACTGGTTTTAGAAACATGCCTGGTAGAACATGATGAGTTTACCTGGATACTTGATTCAGGAGCAACTAATCATGTTTGCTCTTCTTTTCAGGAAAATAGTTCCTTTCGGCAGTTGAACGATGGAGAAATGACACTCAGGGTCGGAACTGGAGAAGTCATTTCAGCTAAAGCAGTGGGAGCTGCGAAGTTATTTTTTAGAAATAGATTCTTACTTTTAGAAAGTTTGTTAATCGTTCCCAAGATTAAGAGGAACTTGATTTCTATTTCATGTTTGATTGAACAATCGTATACAGTTACTTTTGATATGAATGAAGCGTTCATTTATAAAAATGGTGTACTTATTTGTTTAGCCAAATTGGAAAATAACTTGTATGTTTTAAGACCAACCGAAAACAAAGCACTTTTAAATCACGAATTATTTAAAACTGCTGAAACTCAAAGTAAAAGACAAAAGTTTTCTCCATCAAGTAACAATACTCATCTTTGGCATCTTAGACTTGGTCATATAAACATCGATAGGATCGGTCGTTTGGTAAAGAATGGACTTCTAAGCAAGTTAGAAGATGATTCACTACCACCTTGTGAATCTTGTCTCGAGGGAAAAATGACCAAAAGACCCTTTACTGGAAAAGGTTACAGAGCCAAAGAACCCTTAGAGTTAATACATTCGGATCTATGTGGTCCAATGAATGTAAAAGCTCGAGGAGGGTACGAATATTTCATCTCATTTATAGATGATTATTCAAGATATGGTTACTTGTACCTAATGGGACATAAGTCTGAAGCCCTTGAAAAGTTTAAGGAGTTTAAGGCTGAAGTTGAAAACCTATTAGGTAAATCTATTAAAGTACTTCGATCTGATCGAGGAGGGGAGTATATGGATCAAAGATTCCAGGATTATATGATAGAACATGGAATCCAATCTCAACTCTCAGCCCCTGGTACACCTCAGCAGAATGTTGTGTCAGAAAGGAGAAATAGAACCTTGTTAGACATGGTTCGATCAATGATGAGCTATGCTCAATTGCCTAGCTCGTTTTGGGGATATGCAGTAGAGACTGCAGTATACATCTTGAACAATGTTCCCTCGAAAAGTGTTTCTGAAACACCTTTCGAGTTATGGAAGGGGCGTAAACCTAGTTTGCATCACTTTCGCATCTGGGGTTGTCCTGCACACGTGCTTGTGACAAATCCTAAGAAACTGGAACCTCGTTCAAAACTGTGCCAATTTGTTGGTTACCCTAAAGAAACGAGAGGTGGTTATTTCTACGACCCACAAGAAAATAAGGTGATTGTATCGACAAACGCCACTTTCTTAGAGGAAGACCACATGAGAGATCATAAACCACGAAGCAAAATAATATTAGGAGAAGCTACTGAAGAATCATCAAGAGTTGTTGATGAAGTTGGACCTTCAACAAGGGTTGATGAAGGAACTAGTTCTTCAGATCCATCCCGTCCATCTCAATCGTTGGGAATGCCTCGACGCAGTGGGAGGGTTGTGTTACAACCTGACCGCTACTTGGGTTTAACTGAAACTCAGGTTGTCATACCTAATGATGGCATTGAGGATCCATTGTCCTATCGACGGGCAATGAATGACGAAGATAAGGATGAATGGGTCAAAGCCATGAACCTAGAAATGGAGTCAATGTACTCCAATTCTGTATGGGAACTTGCAGATCTACCATATGGGGTAAAACCCATAGGGTGCAAATGGATCTATAAGAGAAAAAGAGATGCAGCTTGAAAGGTACAGACCTTAAAAGCTAGACTAGTGGCAAAGGGTTATACCCAAAAGGAGGGGGTTGACTATGAGGAAACCTTTTCTCCTGTAGCCATGTTAAAGTCCATAAGAATTCTTTTATCCATTGCCACATATTATGACTATGAAATATGGCAAATGGACGTCAAGACTGCCTTTCTGAATGGTAATCTTGAAGAGAATATCTTTATGTCTCAACCCGAAGGGTTCATAGCCCAAGGTCAGGAACAAAAGGTTTGTAAGCTAAATCGACCCATTTATGGATTGAAACAAGCATCCAGATCATGGAACATTAGATTTGATACTGCAATCAAATCTTTTGGCTTTGACCAAAACGTTGATGAGCCTTGTGTATACAAGAAAGTCAACAAAAGGAAAGTAGCTTTTCTAATACTTTATGTAGACGATATCCTACTCATTGGGAATGATGTAGGATACCTCACTGACATTAAGAAATGGCTAGCAGCCCAATTCCAAATGAAAGATCTGGGAAAGGCTCAATATGTTCTGGGAATCCAAATCATTAGGGATCGTAAGAACAAAACGCTAGCTCTGTCTCAAGCAACGTATATTGACAAGATGTTGTCTCGATATTCGATGCAAAACTCCAAGAAGGGACTCCTACCCTTCAGACATGGGGTACACCTGTCTAAGGAACAATCTCCTAAGACACCTCAAGAAGTTGAGAACATGAGACACATTCCCTACGCCTCAGCTGTGGGCAGCTTAATGTATGCCATGCTCTGCACTAGGCCTGACATATGTTATGCAGTGGGAGTAGTCAGTAGGTATCAGTCTAATCCAGGGTTGGACCACTGGGGAGCGGTTAAGAATATCCTCAAGTATCTTCGGAGAACGAGGGACTACATGCTTGTGTATGGAGCTAAGGATTTGATTCTTACTAGATACACTGATTCTGACTTTCAAGCTGATAAGGATTCTAGGAAATCCACATCAGGGTCAGTATTCACCCTCAATGGAGGAGCAGTAGTGTGGAGAAGCATCAAACAAGGATGCATAGCAGACTCAACCATGGAGGCTGAGTATGTAGCAGCTTGCGAAGCAGCTAAGGAGGCAGTATGGCTCAGAAAGTTCTTGACTGATTTGGAAGTGGTTCCGAATATGAACGTGCCCATAACACTATACTGTGATAACAGTGGGGCTGTAGCCAACTCAAAAGAACCTCGAAGCCACAAACGGGGTAAACACATCGAGAGGAAGTATCACCTGATACGGGAGATTGTGCAAAGAGGAGATGTGATCGTCACTAAGATCGCCTCGGAGCACAACATCGCTGATCCATTTACAAAGGCTCTCACGACTAAAGTGTTTGAGGGTCATCTAGAAGGTCTAGGTCTACGAGATATGTATGCCATCTAATCTAGGGCAAGTGGGAGAAATGTATAATGGGTATAAGGATGCCCTAGTTCATTGTATTTCCAGCTTTAGATTATTGCATTTACATCCCACTAACTAAGTGTTTTAGTTCAAGTGGGAGTTTGTTGGGTTTTATGCCCTAAAACTCGTAGATAGTGAATGTAACCGTTGACCGGATATTAATGAAATAATATTGATATATTTTTCCATTAATTGTTATTAGTTATTTGTTTTTGCCTAATAATAACCCTAATCCAATAAACTAGACATCCGAGGCTGTAATATGAGTCTTGAACTATATGTAGCGACATATGGGATCATTGTTCAAGAAACAGCCTAAAGGGTCTATAGTATAGGGATAAGATTGGGTGCCTTATCCTGGTGACACTATGGATACGGCCCACTTTGTATTTGATACAAACGCTGCGATCCAACGCGTTCGTGTAGGAGACATGCGAGTGGGGGTATCCTATGCAATGAGTTTGCATAAGACCGGACCGCGAAATAGTAACCACTAGTTATAACACCGTTAACTAGTTGGTTTTCTATTTTCACTAGGACGACCTAGACAACTTAGTCTTAATCCTGAGTTGATTATGGACTCCTGCTCATGAGAGATTGTCCTTTGATTTGTGTGGGTGAGAGTGGCCAATACGCCGACTCAATAAGCCTACCACTTTGGGGACAAGACCGAATGGGGAGCTGGGAACATAATCGTACAAGATGGAATTCACTCCTTCCCGACTTTAGGGAAGCAGATGAGTGTTCCCTTAAGTGGTTACTCCGAGTCTTGAACAAAGGGCCCTACCCTCTCAATGGCACGAGAGGGTTTTCTGTTTGATGGTTGGACCATAAACAGATTGTTCATTAGAGGAGAATTGGTACTTAAGGAAATAGAGGTGACCCAGGGGTAAAACGATAATTTGACCCAGCTGGTGTTACGGACACTCGTGAAGGACTAACTAGTCAATATTGGTCTAAGTTCCGTGGACACAGAAAATATGTCTGCAGTGAGAAGAGTGCAACTGTGAGTCTATTGTGGAATGTACACACAGTTAACGAATATTGATTATTGTGGTTAATGAGTGTAACCAATTAATCTCACATCGTTGGAGCTTCTGATCTGCAGGTCCATAAGGTCCCACTGGTAGCTCGTAAAGTAATTTGAGGCAACTAAGTAATTAAATGTAAATTGAAAATGTTCAATTTACTAAGGGAAATAAATATAATATATATTGATATATTATTATGAGAGAAATTAATATTTGAAGAAGTTCAAATATAAATTTATGGAAGATTGAAAGAGTTCAAATAATGAATTAATTAATTTAAGTCCTAAAAGTGTTTGGGCAAAATTAATTAATTCAAGGCCGGAAATTAAATATGTGATATTTAATTGGTGGTTAATTAATTAAAGAATTCATTAACCATGAATTAATCAATTATGTAAATAATTAATCACTTAAGGAAGTAATTAATCATTTATGGGAATGATCTAATTACTTATGGAAGTAATTAGTCATTTATGGAAAAGATTAATCAATTGGGGAATTGATTGATCATGATTGATTAATTAAGGAATAAGATTGAATCAATTTTGGAAAAGATTGATTTGATTGAATATTTTATTCATGGCCTCTCTTCTATAAATAGAACATTAGACCTAATTGGTCATGACACTTTTTTGACACTTGACACTCTTGAAAGACAAGACCTAGAATTCTCTCTAGCCTCCCTCTTAGAGAAAGACTCCCACAAGTCTTTGGCCTCCTAGACTTAAAGACATACCGGTGTAACCTCTGTGGTTATTGTGTCAATCAAGAAGGAATTTCCAGCGAAGAAAAACAAAGGCGGCTGCTGCGTTTTCGTTCGTTGGAGCGTCGTTGGCGAAGAACGGTCAAGTCTACAACGGAGGTTTGTAACGGTTCTTCCTCTTTTCGTTAGAAAAGTTTTTTAAAATAAATTTAGATTTATTTTAGCATGTTTAAACCGATTTTACAACAACTTTAAAGCATGTTTAAAGTTTTGTTTGAGTTATCGTAACGGTATTTTAATGTTAATTAATATACGGCGTAAGGTCCAATCGATGCGCTTCCGCTGCGTGGGGACTTTTATTCCCTTCAACAATGACATCATTACCTCATGGATCTTGAATTCTGTCTCAAAGGAAATCGCCACTAGTATCAATTACGCTGGATCTGCCAAGGCCGTTTGGGATGAATTACACACTCGTTTCAGACAGAGCAATGGGCCACACATTTATCAACTCCGTAAAGATTTGATCACAAGTGTTCAAGGTACTCTATCTGTTGAAACGTACTTTACGAAATTGAAGACGATATGGCAAGACCTAGTTGATTATCGTCCTACTTATGACTGTTCTTGTGGGGGAATCAAGCCAATTATCGAACACATGGAGTCTGAGTTCGTGATGATATTCTTGATGGGACTCAATGACTCATTTTTCACGGTTCGGGCTCAAATCCTCCTAATGAATTCAATTCCTGATATCACAAAGGTATTTTCGTTGATTGTACAAGAGGAACGCCAGAGAGTTGCTGGAAATATTTCCTCTCTTACCGCATCTGATCAAGTTGCACTTCTTGCCGCTGAAGCTACTAAGAGACAGAATAACAATAATCGCTTCAGAAGAAACGAAAGTCAAAGACCTGTATGTTCGCATTGTAATGTCAAGGGGCATACTGTGGACAAGTGTTATAAGATACACGGTTATCCCCCAGGGTATAGGTTTCGGAATTCTGAAGCTCCTGACTCTAAGTCTGCTGAAGCCAATGCTGTTGCACAACCTACTGTGCAACCTGTTACACAACCGTCTTCTAATTTCTTCTCCAGTTTGAACCAAACTCAATACAATCAGTTGATTGAAATGCTTAGCACTCACCTGCAGGCCGCTAAGACTGAGTCCATCACCGCAGTCTCAACATCTCACGTTGCAGGTATCTGCTCTTCCAATATAAATAAATCTGATATTTGGATCTTAGACTCCGACACTTCTAGGCATATATGTCATCAATTTACGGCTTTTCAAAATTGGAGAAGAATATATGATGTTACAGTTATACTTCCAACTGGTTATCGCATGAGTGTTGAGTTTATTGGGGATATTCAGCTGTCAGAGTTTTTGTTACTGAAGGATGTGCTTTTTATTCCTCAATTCACATACAACTTGGTATCTGTGAGTTGTTTGTTGAAGGACAAAAATTTGAACGTTAATTTCTCTAGATCTTCTTGCATACTACAGGACAAGAACCGATTGATGACGATTGGCAAGGTTGAGTCCTCCAATGGCTTATATGTTTTGCTTCTACCAGATAAGCTTTGTTCTTTTTCTGCTTCCATTTGTTCTGTTAGTATGCATGTTTGGCATAATCGTTTGGGGCATGTCTCACCTCAACGACTTTCCTTGATGAAAAATACTTTACATTTTTCGCATTCACCTGTTGGTTGTGGTCCTTGTCATATCTGTCCACTTGCCAAGCAGCGTAGACTTGTTTTTCCTTTCAATAACCATGTTGCTTCCGCTATTTTTGATGTCATTCATTGTGATGTTTGGGGATCCTTTAAAACTCCCACTTATGCTGGTTTTCTGTACTTCCTTACATTAGTTGATGATTGTTCACGCTACACATGGACCTACATGATGCGTTCACGATCTGATGTATTGCACATTGTCCCTCGGTTCTTTCAGCTTGTCTCTACTCAGTATAATAGGACCATCAAAGTTTTTCGGTCGGATAATGCACATGAAGTTCAGTTTAAGGATTTTTTTTGCTACAAAAGGGACGATTCATCAGTTTTCCTGTGTAGAGACTCCTCAGCAGAATTCTGTTGCTGAAAGGAAACACCAGCATCTTCTAAACGTTGCTAGGGCATTGTTTTTCCAGTCCAAAGTTCCCATTAGATTTTGGGGGGATTGCATATTGACTGCCACATATCTCATAAACAGGATTCCAACCCCTTTACTGAAGTTTAAAACTCCATATTCTTTATTGCATGATTATGATGTTGATTACTCTAACCTTAGAGTTTTTGGTTGCCTATGCTATGCCTCTACCCTGACAGTCAATCGATCTAAATTTGATATTCGTGCAAAGCCATGTGTTTTTCTTGGTTTTCCGCCTGGGGTCAAGGGTTATCAATTGTATGATATTACAAAGCTTCAGGTTATTACTTCTCGTGATGTTGTCTTCTTTGAGGACTCATTTCCTTTTTACTCTGTTGGTACCTCTGATGAGCACATAGACACCTTCTTTGATGGTCACATTTTGCCCTGTCCCATTGTGGATCCTGTTGTTTCCAATGATGGTGTGACTAACTTGTCTGCTCCTTTTAATCATGAGCCTTTGTCTAGCTCTCCTGTTGTTGATACACAGCCTACTGATGTTCATCCTACTGAGTCCGTTGAGCTTGTTCCCATTGCTCACACTCAGCCTGCTGAGTCCGCTGCTAATACTCAGTCCAATGCTGAGCCCTTTACTCAACCTGATCAATCTGTTGATTCAACTGCTGTCGGTCAATCCAATGTTGCTAACAATGAATCTGTTACTGTGGATGTCAGTGTTCCTCTACGGAGATCTACTCGTCCCCACAATAAACCAAAATTTCTGAATGATTACTCCTGTCGTTCACTTCAACATTCGGACAGCCCTTATCCGATTGATCATTTTCTGTCTTATGAGCGTATTTCTTCACCACACAAACACTTTCTTTTGAGTGTATCTACTGCTTATGAGCCCTCATTTTTCCATCAAGCTGTCAAGTTTGATCACTGGCGAAAGGCCATGGATTCTGAAATTCAGGCTATGGAAAGGACTTCTACCTGGAATATTGTTCCTCTTCCTCCTGGAAAACATTTGGTCGGTTGTAAGTGGGTCTACCGTGTTAAATATAAAGCTGACGGTTCGGTTGATGGGTATAAGGCCAGGCTTGTTGCAAAGGGATATAGTCAACAAGAGGGCATTGATTTTCTCGACACCTATTCACCTATTGCCAAGATTGCCACAGTCAAGTTGTTTCTCTCGCTTGCTGCCTCCTTCAAATGGGTGGTATCACAAATGGATGTAAACAATGCGTTTTTGAATGGTGATCTCTTTGAGGAGGTGTACATGAGTCTCCCTTTGGGTTATTATTCTGACTTGAAGTCTGCATCTGCTGCCCCACTTGCTTGTAAGTTGAATAAATCGATTTATGGCCTCAAGCAACCATCTCGACAGTGGTTTTTCAAGTTCTCATCTGTCCTTACTGCTCATGGCTTTATACAATCGAAGGCTGACTATTCGCTCTTCACAAAAGGCAGTGGACCCTCCTTTGTTGCCTTATTAGTGTATGTCGATGATATTCTGATAACAGGTCCATCTTCATCTGCTATTGATGATGTCAAACAGCTTCTGAGGTCCAGTTTCTTACTTAAAGATCTTGGTCATGCCAAGTATTTCCTTGGCTTAGAATTGACTCGATCTTCCTCCGGCATTTACTTATCTCAATGAAAATATTGCCTTCAAATCCTTGAGGATTGTGGCTTTTCGACCTCCAAACCAGCTGCTTATCCGATGGCCCCAAACTTGAAACTGTCAGTTTTATCTGGTACACCTTTGTCAGCAGATGATGCTTCCTCTTACCGACGGCTTATTGGGAGTCTTTTATATCTACAGATTTCGAGGCCTGATATATGCTTTTCCGTTCACAAACTGAGTCAGTATATTGCTCGACCCACATCTGCTCATTTAAATGCTGCTCATCACCTTTTACGATACTTGAAGGGAACAATTGGCCAAGGCATTCTTCTTCAGGCTTCTTCTGACTTCCAACTTAAAGCATTCGTTGATGCTGACTGGGGTTCGTGTTTGGACACTCGTCGATCAGTGACAGGTTTTTGCATCTTCATAGGTCATTCTCTTGTCTCGTGGAAGACCAAGAAACAAGTTATTGTCTCTCGTTCATCCGCTGAAGCCGAGTATATGGTTTCCAGTGAGTTAAAATGGTTAACTCATCTTCTGGCTGATCTTCACATCCATTCTCCAGCTCCTGCTCTGGTTTTCTGTGACAATAGAGCTGCCATTGCTATTGCTAATAATCCAATTTTTCATGAGCGCACAAAACATATTGAAATCGACTGCCACTTTGTTCGAAATATGATTGAGAATGGTGTTCTTAAACTTCTTCCCATTCGTTCGAACCTACAGCTCACCGATATGTTTACTAAAGCCCTCGGTTCTCCTCTCTCTCTGTTGTTAGTCAAGATGGGTATTACTAACCTTCATGGTCCACCTTGAGGTGGGCATATTAAATATACATTATTATTTGTATTTGTTATTTCTGTTATTTCTCAGTTATTTCCTCTTGTATATAAGGAGAGTTTATTTCTTTTATTGAATAAGATGAAGTTATCAATTTCTCTCCAACTCGTTTGATAGTGATTATTGTCAAAGCATTATATTCTCGACTAAGAAAGTAAATTCCTATTGTTGAACCAAAAAAACAAAAAGAAAAAAAAGAAAACAATAACTTAAATATACTTAATATGTTTTTGAAAGGTATAATTAGAAAGGAAATTGTTACATATCTTTAAAAAAAAAAAAAAAAAGGAAATTGTTAGATATCCAAAGAAGGCAGTAGAATTCCGTTATATTGGGAAGAACCAGGCAGGGGAGAGAGAGAAGTTCTTATTCGGCCGCCAATAGCAAGCAACGGTCATGGAAGTTTCCCTCAAATTCATTCCACGTTCCATAACTATTAACACCAAAAGCATCCAAGTTTTGTTTTGCCCTACAATGGCGGCCATTTTTCCTCTCAATTTGGGGCTGAGAAATTCCGCCCAAAACTCCCTCTTCTTCCTCCTACATATCTTTCCGTTCTTAATTCTACCTCCGCCCCGTCTTCTGCTAATGGACGCCATCTTCACCTCCCGGCCACCTTGAATTCCGCCTCCATTTTGTTCTCGAAGCTTTTCTAGGGTACTCCAAATCTCTCAATTTCCAACGTCCTTTCGGAATTGGGTGCCCTAGAACTGTCTGCTCATCGTTTTCGGCTGAGGAGCTTATGATCGATCCATCCAGGTAATGCCTTCTTTTTATCGTTGTTTTTCCATTGGAACTAATACTAATATTTTTTATTCGAAAAGGTTCGAAGTAGCAATTGATGCATGTATTGCTTTCTTGATAGGTAGCTTACCGTCTATGAGGAGGAGCCTGTCATAGACACATAGCGGTCAAATGGGGATTAAAATTTCAAAGCCGAGTCAGGGGAAGGTGGAAAACCTTAGTCTTCAACACCACCTGATCAATTATCTATCGAAAAGCTTTTACATCCGTAACTTGGTATCCAAGCAAAGGAGGCGCATGCTTGTTGCTGGCTATGACCTTGATATGTCATACATCACAGATCATGTATTGGCAATGTCATTTCCTGCAGAACGTATGCGTGCAATGTATCGTAATCCCCTATGGCAGGTTAAGTCCGTATTGGACATGAGGCATCAGGGACATTACAAGGTATCATTTTGACTGCTTAATTATATTTTATTCGATCTACCATATCTTTCCACTCGATTCTTCCTAAATTTCGATCTCTAGGCCCTCATTTTGCTACCCTAAAGTTAATACTTCTATACACAACCCTTTTGCAAGGAAACTGATTATAACCAGAAATTTTGTGTTAAAATTGCAGTATGTAATGTAAACATATCCTAATGGAATTTTAGATAACGCGAATTTATAAAAGATTCATGATGATATGTTTTCCTCTAGCGGTCCTTATAATTGCCATACTAAGAGCTTATCACTTCGTGTAGAATTATAGTGCTTGTCATCAAAATTTATTTCTCTAACTATTCCCAGTTACGTGCCCTGTTAAACCATACTAAGAGCTTATCACTTCCTGTAGAATTATAGTGCTTGTCATCAAAATTTATTTCTCTAACTATGTGCATCTTGATATTTCTTTTGGGACAATGCAGATCTATAATCTCTGTATTGAAGAATCATATGATCCATCACATTTTCATGGGCGTGTGGAGTCATTCCCTTTTGATGATAATCATGTTCCACCTCTACATATGATCAAACTTTTCTGTGAAAATGTCTCTTCATGGCTATCGTCTCACCCGAAGAATATTGCAGTTGTACATTGCATGGTAATTGTGACCTCCTAGACAAGTCTAAAATGGTTCTACCGGATTTTCCCCAACCCTTTCAACTTTTAATTTCGACTGACCCTTTCAATGCCATTGCATGGTATGGTAATTTAGTATTTCTAGTATGATCAAAATATTTTGTCAGTCGAAGTAATTCAAAGGAAGAATTTGTTTCTGTGCATACAAGATAATGTATCCGATGTCATTGCTCAATCCAAACAAACTGAGCCATTATCATGAGACATGTCACAGTTTGACCTACTTTTAGCCTTTATCAGAGATTAGATGGGTGTATCGTAATCAAATTCTACCTGTTTCTCAGTTTTTGGCTGAAAGGTCGATTTGTTGTTATTTTCTGTTTTAATTTCTTTCAAAGCTCAAAAATGGTTCTCTTTTACAGGGTTAGTTTCTTTTGCAATTAATGGGATATAGATCTAAATCAGTTTACGTTGATTCCTAGAAAAGGGTCATCAGGTATAATTTTAGTATTTGGTGTTATGATTGAAAGCGATTAGATAGCTACCATACTATTGATTGAAACCTCAGGGAAGAGCATGACTGTTGTTTAATTTTTAAGAAAAATTCTCGAACAGGAAATCTAAGAAAAGCATTTTCATGTCTTTATCTTATTTATCTTTATGGTAACACCTTTTTTAGTTTCAAATTATTTGTAACTACATTTCAGGCTGGAAAAGGTCGAACGGGATTGATGGTATGTGCCTACTTAGTTTACTTTGGCATGTCAGTGGAGGATGCACTTCAGCTGTATGCTCAGAGGCGGACGACCAATAATGAAGGAGTAAGTCGTGTTAGGTACTAGAATTTAATGGTAGTGCCACATTATTATATAGTTGAAAAATCAGGTCACTTTTGTTATTAATATTGGACTACAATCTAAATTTAGCGATCTCAGTGAGACAGAGGTACAACATTGACCTTGCTTTGTACTAACTTACTATTGAACCCAAAACTTAAGTTGTTGGACTATAAGTTTAATTTTATTACATTCCTAACATTTTCTCTCAGTTCTCTTACGATATTTAACACAGATTATTGATATGAACTAGAATAAATCTAATCATTTGATATGATCTCAACAAGACTAGGAAAAAGAAGTTGCTGTAATTTAAATCTAATGAAGGGGGATAAAGAACACCATCTGTTAAATAAAAGGAAGAAAAGACAAGGTAAGTAATTAGAGGTCCACTGTGAATATTATGAGTTGGTAAGGGAAGGGAGAATTGTAGCTATGTTCTAAAACAGTTTATTTTGTATTTTTCTCTCCATGTCCTAATGTATTTATCTGTAAATTTAATGTAAAATCTTAAACTGTGGTACTTGGTCATTCACATTGATGTTTTCTTCTAATGGTAACAGGTATCAATTCCAAGCCAACGACGGTACGTGGGCTACTGGTCAAAGTGCCTTTCCTTTCCCAAGGGAGTTTATAATGGACCTCCTGAGGTGAAGTTGCCCGAACCGTGTAGGAGAGAGTTGCAGAGAATTCGTCTTTATGACACAGTTAACACTGAATCAATTTTCTTTGTGGTCTCAGAATTGCAGGAGGTAATTTAAGTCTATTAGAATTACTTCTCACACTCCATAGATCCTCATCTCTCCATTGCTTTCGTTGCAATCCTTAATTTGCTAATCTAATGAAGGGTACATGTCCTTATATATCTTCTCTTTTATTTACATTAAGACTTTATTCGTTAATGTTTGTAGGTTCCTTCTCAGCTATACCGTCCATCTATGGAACTTACCAGGAATTGTTGCAGACAATTTAAGAGAGGTTATGAGAGAAGTACCAGTCCCCGTTACTTTCTGTCTTTTGTTGAAGGCGAAAATGAAGGGAACAAGCCAGAACCCGAACCCCATCTTGTAGTTCAAATGGATACAGAGTGTTCAGCACTATACCACAAAACCTGCCTTGACTACAATTTTGAGAAGCCTCTACCAGTAAGTCACAAGAAGGCTGCTCTTTCTATCATTACTTTTATCAATCATTTGAACATGCTTTATTTCTGATGCCACACCATGTACAAATAACTTGAAAAAAAACTGATTTGCTACATTTCTTTTGGCAACAATTCAGTATGCCTCTGTCAAATAGAATAAAATCACTAGGCCTTGCTTCGGGAACACATTGATAGAGTTTAACATGACTTTTAAAAGAGTGAAAAGTGCATTTAGCTAACTAAAATTACTGTTCAAAATTTTTTTTATGGTGTTTGATTTAGTTTACTTAAAATGAAGTTCAAAGTACTTTTAGAGAAAACATTTAATCTCAATAGAAAACATGTTTCATCCAAAATAATATGAAACTCACTCTAAAAGTCATTTGTTTGCTATGAATTTTGCCTGTCCTTTCTTTTGTTAAGTTATGTAATTTGACCAACAGCTAACTGGAGATATACGCATCATATTCTACGCAAAGATGTTCGGAGGCCGTCTCTTTTATGCTTGCTTCAACACAGCTTTCATTAAGAACAGCTTGCTACAGGTACTTTTTTTACTCTGATTTTACTTCGAAACATTTTCTCTGCGCTTGAAAACTATTTATCTTGTAGGACATAGTTGCAAATCTGTCTAAGAAGGCTTGAACTTGCACTAAATGCTGCAATAGCATTCTTACATTTTAGGCTCACTTAGAAAATAGAACTAGAAATTACTATTTTAATCCTTATGGTTTGTGTTTTTTTGGTTTCAATTTAATCCCTAGTCTTTGAATTTTCTTTTTGTGGTCCCTATTATTTTGTTAAATCTCAAAAAATGTATCTGACCCGAACAAATGTTGATACTTTTCTTATGTGACAAAGAATGCATGACATGTTTTCTTGGCAAAGAGAAGCAATAAACTTGTACCCAAAGAAAATGTGCTCTACTTAAGAAAACCATACATTTAGAGATCAAATTGAAACTAATAAAACCAAAATGAAACCAACACACGAATTATACGACTAAATGGTAATTTAACCACGGAACTATGATGGATGGCTACGCAAACTTTCCCCATATGAAAGGACTAGGCGAAATGAGACTTCTATACTCACCCTTGAATTGATGCATATTGCAGCTAAGGTTGCAGGATTTGGACAAAGTTGGGAAAAAGGGAAGGTCAGTTTGTGGCCCTTCCTTCTGCTTGGAGTTGGTATTTGGTCCTGCCAATGCGAAACACTCATTTTCGACTTCATCAGATTGCGAAGATCCTAGTGATGATATGTCTTAAAATCTCAAAAAAAATTTAGAGTTCTTCTTCTTCTTCCAGACAGACAGGGAGAGAATAGTTTTAAATCACATTATCTCCTGTAATCAAGCATCTTCTCAGAGATCAAACAACCCTTGTGAAAATCATTTCTGTTTCTAATTGGAGTTTCTATTGGTGGAAGGCATTAGGAGGAATAAACACAAATTTTGTATTTTAGACTATGAGATTTTGCAGGAAAGGAAAAGGTCAAAAAAAAAGAAAAAAAATTTCAGTTCTGTACATATTTCAAAGTGTCCATGATTCAATTCAATTTACTCTTGTGCCTATTTTAAGTGTGTTGAAGCATTTTCCCATAAAGTACTTTCAAGGGGGGATAAAAGAACAGTTAATTGTTTGTTCTTTTTAAATTGTTTTTAATACACATTTTCTCATTAAAAAAAAATCTACTTTTTTGGTTAACTAATTAAAATCACTAATACGATATTGAAAGACTATCTCAAACACATCTAAGTGTTGCCCAATTTGTTAGGGAGTGTTTGACTCATGATTTTTTTTTTTTTTTTTTTTGAAAATTCGAACCACAAACCTTGTGGTTATCAGTACAACTTTATGTCAGCTAAGTTCTTGTTGGCTTGACTCTTGATTTATGTGTGTATGTAGCATGTAGTCACATGGACATTTTGTCACACATCGCAACGCAAGGTAATAATTCCAACTAAATTGAGAGAAGATAACTGTATGAACTATACTATTTTGTTTTCTTAAGGGCAACAAGATAAATAATTAAATATTGGAAAAATACATTTTTGGTCCTTTAGGTTTGGGTAATTTTGTTGAGTTTGAAAATTCAGGGACCAAAGTGTAACTTAACCCAAATCTCAGGGACCAAAAGTGTATTTTTCCCTTAAATATTAATAGACCAATTTGAAAAATAACTAAACTTATTAGTTTTAGTAAAAATAGCTACACCTTTTTTTTTCATTTCTTATAAATGGTAGGATATACTGTATTTTTAAAAAATGGTCAAATATATTTTTTCAATGAAAAATGGTTAAACCCTTTTTTTAACCTATTTCCATGAGGATGTCTTTCCAATTATACCCTTAGTCAAATTTTACATTCACACACTCTTTTTTAGGAAGCCACCAACTGATTTAATTAAAAAAATAAAACAGTTTATCCCACGGATCAAGAAATTACAGTATCTATCTTATTTTCCCTATCTCTCAAAATTCAAATTCAGATTTTATGTTTTTTTCAAAACATAAAGATTACACAGAAATTAGGATTTCATTTTTAATTTTCGACAAGATTCTTAGTTTTAAATTATCTAATCAGCATTTTCATCGTATTTCTCGACTTTTTGTCATCCATCGAGTTTTTGCTCTGTCGTTTTTGTCACCATTGGAAAAGTTATTGATCTCTAAACATAGGTATGCTACACTACTTAATTTACATTTATTTTCAATCCTAATTCATTCTCCTATTTTCATCGTTGTTTTCAAAACTAGATGCTTAGTCTTCTCATTTCTATATGGTATGATGGGTGGGATAATTAGTACTGTCAATACATTATAAAAGATTCTACACTCCAATCTCTCAACGATTGCATAAGAAGTAAGTTTAAATTTGAGAATAATCAAACAATTAATTGGCTCCCTATATATAACAATAGTTCTGAAACCCAGTATTTAGGCTTTCTAAGGATAGAGACATTTCGTGACTATTATTTTTCGTCTCCTACAATAGGGCGAATTGAAAGTGTTAATATCTAAAAAGCGGAAGCAGTTTTGGATCTTAGGCACATAATTTGTTCAATTTGATCAAACATTGCATGTTGTCCAAGAAGAAGAAAAACAAAGTATGTTTTACCAACCTTGAATCAATGGAGAATTTGTTGGATTTCTTTCTTGTTTTTCTTCACCAACAAATCACGAACCACCAAAGGATCTTCCTTGCTATCCTCAAGCCTTTAGAACAGATTGTGAGATCCTCAAGTGATGGAATTCGAGAGAGAAAGTATGAAGAACAAGCTTGCAAGGTGGGTTTTGGTGAGTTTTCAATTTGGCAGCATTTCCTTATCTTTCTAGCTTAATTTCTACAGCCATCTCCTTGCCTTTTAGAGAGGGATTAGAGATGCAAGAATGCTCCAGCAATTGACACTCAATTAACCGAAGATTAGTGGGAATTTTGGTGTCTAATTTGGGGTGAGTGCATGAGTTTAGTCACCATGCACTCCACCTCCAAACTTTAATCATTTTTTTTATTTTAATTAAATCCATAATTATCCTAATTTAGTTGGATAATTATTTGAACTTTAATAATCTGAAAAATTAAAATTAAATTTCAAATTTTCAATTTTAAATTAATTCAAAATTAATTTAAAATAATTATTAAATAAATAATTAATTATTAATTTAATATTAAATATTAAATTAATATATTTTCACCAATCCCGAACATTTCCTAAATGTTATTTTCAATCATGAATCCCTATTCATGTTATCGGTATTTAAATCATATTTAAATATTAAATAACTCACCATAACGGTTTTCACAAAAACCCGACGTATCACCAACGCCTATCACCTCTACTCATATTTCTCAACATGAACTAAAACAATTCATATTTTATCCATCATATTGTTCTAAAGGTTAGTCTGGAGCTAGCAAGGGGACCTAATGGACCTACAGATCATGGGTTCCAACGGTATGAGATTAATCTAGCCAAACTCTTTTAACTTAGTCAACCAACATTCGTTAACTACCGAGACACTCCACTATAGCCTAGTAGTTGAATTTCCCTCACTATAGATATATTTGTGTCCACTCGATGTAACCATGATTAGTAAGTCAATCCTTCACAGGTCGTTCGTTACTATAGATAGGTCAAAAGTTTGTTTTACCCCTATAGCACATCTTAGTTCCTTAAGTCCACTGTTCCTCTAATGAATAATTTTGTTCATGGTCCAACCATTAAACAAGACCCCTCTCAACCCAATGAGAGGGTGGGGCCTCTTGTTCAAGTCTTGGATTCAACACTTAAGGGAACAACCTCTTTACTATTCCTGAATAGGGTAGGAGTGAATTCCATATTGCATTACTATGTCCCCAGCCATCCATCTAGTGTTATCCCCAAAATGGGAGGTTTATTGAATGAAATTTTATGACCACTCTCACCTATGTAGATCAAAGGATAACCCTAAACAAACAGGAGTTCATAGTAAGCTCAGGATTAAGATCGAGTTACCTAAGTCAACGCATGAAATAATCAGTCTTAACAGTAAACGGTGTTATAGAGTAAGAGTGACTTATTTATCAGTCCTGTCTTGTGTAAACATCTTTTACACAAGATGCCCTACTCGTATGTTTTTACATGAACGATCTAGGATCACGTCGTTTGCATTATTCGCAAAGTAGGTCGCATCCATAGTGTTACCAGAACAAGGTACCCAAACTTATTCATTTACTATAGGCCATTTACGTTATAGACTCGAACTTGATCCATGTCCATATTCACTATATAGTTCGAGTATCTCATTTTATAACCATTGATGTTTCTATTGGATTATAAGTTATAAATAAACAATTTCACTGAATAACATCTTTATTTGTATAAAGGATAACAAAACTTGAGTTCTAGGACATAAACCCCAACAAACTCCCACTTGGACTATAACTCAAGTGAGATTACAATATTTTGTGAGGTAACTTAGCATTATATATCATATGCTAAAAGCTCGTAGTCCTAAATTTTTGGAGATGTCCCTCGAACACTTTAGTCGTGAGGGATTTTGTAAATGGATCAGCCATGTTCTGTTCTGAAGCTATCTGGGTGACGATCTCGTCTTCTCTTTATACTATCTCCCGAATGAGATGGTATTTGCGTTCAATGTGCTTTCCTCGTTTATGGCTTCGAGGCTCCTTTGAATTTGGAACTACTCCACTGTTGTCACAATAAAGAGTGACTGGCAAATGCATGTTTGGAACAACTTCTAGCTCACTTAGAAATTTTCTAAGCCACACAGCTTCCTTTGATGCTTCACAGGCCGCAACATATTCAGCTTCCATTGTGGAGTCGACAATACATGTTTGTTTAATACTTCTCCACACTATTGCTCCTCTATTCAGAGTGAACACATATCCCGATGTAGATTTCCTTGAGTCTATGTCGGTTTGAAAATCTGAGTCAGTGTATCCAGTAAGGATCAAATCCTTAGTTCCATACACTAGCGAATAGTCTCTTGTTTTCCTCAAGTATTTTAGGATATTCTTAATGGCAGACCAATGTGCTTGACCAGGATTGGACTGATATCTGCTGACAACACCTATTGCATAACATATGTCGGGACGTGTGCACAACACTGCATACATAATTCTTTCGATCGCCAATGCGTAAGGAATTTGTTTCATATCCTCAACTTCTTGAGGTGTTTTTGGACTCTGTTCCTTTGATATGTGCAATCCATGTCTAAAGGGCAACATTCCCCTTTTGGAATTCTGTAACGAATATCAATTCAGAATTGTATAGACATAGGATGCTTGAGATAGTGCCAAAAATCTGTTCTTTCGATCTCTAAGGATTTGGATCCCCATAACATATTGAGCTTCTCCCAAATCCTTCATTTGGAATTGAGCTCCCAACCACTGCTTAATGTTAGACAATACTCCCACTACATTTCCTATAAGTAAGATGTCATCAACATACAAAATTAAGAAAACTACAGTAGAATCAATGATCCTTTTGTATACACAAGGTTCATCCACATTTTGTTCAAAACCATAAGATTTGATTACAGTGTCAAATATTTTGTTCAAGGATCTCGAGGCTTGTTTCAATCCATAGTTGGATTTGTTTAGCTTGCAAACCTTTTGTTCTTCTCCCTGGATTATGAACCCTTCTGGTTGGACCATGTAAAATACTCTCGTCAAGATTTTCGTTCAGAAACGCAGTCTTTACATCCATTTGCCAAATTTCATAATTATAGAAAGCGACAATGGAAAGGAGTATTCTTATTGATTTCAACATCGCTACTGGTGAAAAGGTTTCATCAAAATCAATTCCTTCTCTTTGGTTATAACCTTTAGCCACCAAACGGGCTTTGAAGGTTTGTACCTTACCAGTTTGGTCTCGTTTTCTCTTATAGATCCATTTGCAACCGATAGGTTGTACAGCACTTGGTTGATCTACAAGTTTCCAGACTGAGTTAAAATGCATAGATTCTATCTCAAGGTTCATGGCTTTGACCCACTAGTCCTTATCCTTATCTCCCATTGCTTGTCTATAAGTCAATGGATCCTCCACTTCATCATCAGGTATGATGAATTGAGTTTCTGTCAAACCGATGTAGCGGTCAGGTTGAATTATAACCCTCCCACTACGACGAGGCATACTCACATCCTGAGATGGTTTCGAAGGACCAGCTTCGCTAACAACTTTTGTTTGTTTGTTCGTAGTTTCCCTGGAAATTTCTTTAAGTATCAGTTCACTGCGTGGTTGATGATTTTTTATATGATCTTTCTCAAGGAACGTGACATTGGTCGAAACAATTACCTTGTTGTCTTGAGGATCATAAAACAGACCTCCTTTTGTTTCTTTAGGGTATCCTATAAAAAGGCATATTCTTGAACGTCGTTCCAATTTCTTTGGTTTTTGCACCAACACGTGTGTTGGGCAGCTCCAAATTTTAAGTGTCGTAAACTCCCTTTACGTCCTCTCCATAACTCGTAAGGTGTTTCTGGAACACTTTTTGAGGGAACCATGTTCATAATATATGCAGCAGTTTCGACTGCAAAACCCCAGAATGAATCAGGCAATTGTGCATAACTCATCATAGACCGAATCATATCCAATAGGGTTCTGTTTCTCCTTTCTGACACATCATTCTATTGTGGTGTACCAGGTGCTGAGAGTTGTGAGGATATTCCATGTTCTATCAAGTAGTCTTGAAATTCCAATTCCATGTACTCTCCTCCTCAATCAGATCGTAGAGTTTTGATTGGTTTGCCTAATTTATTTTCAACTTCAGCTTTATACTCTTTGAATTTTTAAAGAGCCTCTGACTTTTGAACCATTAGGTAAAGATACCCATATCTTGAATAATCATCAATGAAACTGATGAAATATTCATATCCTCCACGTGCTTTAACATTCATAAGACCACAGATGTCAGAGTGTATAAGCTCGAGGGTTTCTTTGGCTCTTTGACCTTTTTCAGAGAAAGGTCTTTTGGTCATTTTACCTTCTAGACAGGATTCATAGGGCGGTAATGAGTCATCTTCTAACTCATTTAGAAGTCCACTCTTAACTAGCCTTTCAATACATTTTTTATTTATGTGTCCTAGTCTTAGATGCCAAAGAAGAGTATCTTGAGAAACTTTTCGTCTTTTATTTTGGGTCTGAGCTGTTTTGAACATTTCAATATTATGAACAACTTTTATTTCATTCGGTCTTAACATATACAAATTGTTTTTGAGTTTAGTAGAACAAATGTAACTAAGTCTTTTGAATATAAACACTTCATTGATTTCAAAAGATACTTTATAGTCATGTTCTATTAAACATGAGACAGATATTAAGTTCCTTTTCATACTAGAAACATACAAAACATCTTGTTGAAGGGAATAAAAGTCCCCACGCAGCGGAAGCGCATCGATTGGACCTTACGCCGTATATTAATTAACATTAAAATACCGTTACGAAAAACTCAAACAAAACTTTAAACACACTTTAAAGTTGCTGGAAAATTGGTTTAAACATGCTGAAAATAAATTTTTTCATGCTTTTCTAAAGAAAAAGGGAAAGAATCGTTACAAACCTTCGTTGTAGACTTGACCGTTCTTCGCCAACGACGCTCCAACGAACGAAAACGCAGCAGCCTCCTTGTCTTTTAGTCGTTGGAAATTTCTTCTTGATTGACACAATAACCACAGAGGTTACACCGGTATGACTCTGAGTCTAGGAGGCAAAAGACTTGTGGGAGTCTTTCTCTAAGAGGGAGGCTAGAGAGAATTCTAGGTCTTGTCTTGAGAGTCTAAGAGCAAGAGCAAAGTGTCATGGACCAATTAGGTCTAGTGTTCTATTTATAGAAGAGAGACCATGAATAAAATATTCAATTAAATCAATCTTTTCCAAAATTGATTCAATCTTATTCCTTATTTAATCAATCCATGATCAATCAATTCCATAACTGATTAATCTTTTCCACAAATGACTAATTACTTCCATAAGTGATTAGATCATTTCCATAAATGATTAATCACTTCCTTAAGTGATTAATTATTTCCATAATTGATTAATTCCCGGTTAATGAATTCTTTAATTAATTAACCACCAATTAAATATCACATATTTAATTTTCGGCCTTGAATTAATTAATTTGCCCAGATTGAATTTAGGCCTTAATTAATTCATTATTTGAACTCTTTAAAACTTCCATAAATTTATATTAATATTTGAATTTCTTCAAATATTAATTTCTCTCATAATAATATATCAATATATATTATATTTGTTTCCCTTAGTAAATTGAACACTTCCAATTTACATTTATTACTTAGTTGCCTCAAATTACTTTATGAGCTACCAGTGGGACCTAATGGACCTGCATATCAGAAGCTCCAACGATGTGAGATTAATTGGTCAAACTCATTAACCACATTAATCAATATTCGTTAACTATGTGTACATTCCACTATAGACTCATAGTTGCTCTCTTCTCACTGCAGACATATTTTCTGTGTCCACGGATCTAGACCAATATCGACTAGTTAGTCCTTCACGAGTGTCCGTAACACCAGTTGGATCAAATTACCGTTTTACCCCTAGGTTACTTCTATTTCCTTAAGTACCTGTTCTCCTCTAATGAACAACCTGTTTGTGGTCCAACCATCAAACAGAAAACCCTCTCGTGCCATTGAGAGGGTAGGGCCCTTTGTTCAAGACTCGGAGTCACCACTTAAGGGAACACTCATCTGCTTCCCTAAAGTCGGGAAGGAGTGAATTCCATCTTGTACGATTATGTTCCCAGCTCCCCATTCGGTATTGTCTCCAAAATGGTAGGCTTATTTAGTCGGCGTATTGGTCACTCTCACCCATACAAATCAAAGGACAATTTCTCATGAGCAGGAGTTCATAATCAACTCAGGATTAAGACTAAGTTGTCTAGGTCGTCCTAGTGAAATAGAAAACCAACTAGTTAATGGTGTTATAACCAGTGGTTACTATTTCGCAGTCCGGTCTTATGAAAACTCATTGCATAGGATACCCCCACCCACATGTCTCCTACACGAACGCGTTGGATCGCAGCGTTTGTATCAAATACAAAGTGGGCTGTATCCATAGTGTCACCAGGATAAGGCACCCAGTCTTATCGCTATACTATAGACCCTTTAGACTGTTTCTTGAACAATGATCCCATATGTCACTACATGTAGTTCAAGACTCATATTACAGCCTTGGATGTCTAGTTTATTGGATTAGGGTTATTTTTAGGCAAAGACAAATATAAAATAAGTAATAACAATTAATGGAAAAATATATCAATATTATTTCATTAATATCCGGTCAACAGTTACATTCACTATCTACGAGTTTTAGGGCATAAAACCCAACATTTGTAACAAAATATATCCATCTCTAAAACAAAGTTTTACTTCTTCCACTACTGTGGTTGAGACGACATCTCCTGTTCCTACTTTGAGTGTCACCTCGCCTTCTTCAAGAGTTTTCCAGGAACTAGTTTCCTGTATAGAAGTGCATACATGATTAGTCGCTCCTGAATCTAATATCCATATGGAGTTATCATTTTCTACTAAGCATGATTCAATAACAAGTAAATCGTATTTACCTAACTTGGTATCCTCAACCTTTTCTGCTTTCTTCTCAGCAAGATACTTAAGACAGTTTCTTCTCCAGTGACCGTCCTGGTTACAGTGGAAGCAGGTTCCTTTTTCTGTAATCTTTTTCTTGCCCTTCTTGATTATGGGAGCTTTCCCCTTTCCCTTATTCTTCTTTTTCTTCAACTGAATCCTTTTGTTCTTGGAAGTAGAAGACTCAGATTTATTCCCAGAGTTTGATCCTCTTAGGAACTTCCTACCAGAAACAACATTTGCTTTGTTTTCTTGTCCTTTACTTTTAGTGAGGGAATGGTAGATCTGAAGCTTGTTCAGGAGAGTCGTCAGGTTGTACTCAATTTTTTTCATAACTAAATTGGTACGGAATTGTATGAAACTCTTCGAGAGAGATTCCATAATGAAACTGACTTGACTACTTTCATCTATGACAACGTCGTTTACTTCGGCTGCATTAAAATGCACCATCATGTTTAACACATGTTCTCGAATAGAAGTTCCTACTTTCATCCGAGAATTATAAACGTACTTGAGGGCTTCATGGCGAAGGGATGAGGACGGCTGTCCAAACAATGCCTGCAGTGAGTCCATTATTTCCCTTGCAGTTTGCATGCCCTCATGCTTTTTAGACAGAACATCACTTATGCTCGTCAATATAAAGACCTTTGCCTTTTTATTGGCTCTAGTCCATCTTTCATAGGCATCTCGATTGACTTGAGTTCTTGTCAGGCTAGGGTTAGGAGGACATTCTTCCGTTAAGATGAATCGAAGGTCATCAATCACTAATACTATATTTAAATTCGATTTCGAGGTTCCATAGTTGTCGCAGTTAAGTTTTTCTGAAGCTAATAGTTGTACTAATTTGCTAGGCATGCTGAAATAATAAAATCGTTTATCAGTGAATCGAATATTTAATAAATCCAATTAAGTTTAGCAAAAGTAATAATGTACCCATCTCATTAATTATTTTGCAACAATACTTCAGTGAGTCAGAATAACTGCTACCGAGGGGTAGTCAATTACTCCTTAACTGAATCAAGACATTCTTGACTAAAAATTCTATAACAAAAATAACTCCTTTATTTTTGTATCAATTTTAGTTATCGCTACTTTGGTCAAAGATGATAAGCTAATATTAGTTATCTCGTAAGTGTGACCCTCAATTTTTTAGATTTCAGAGAACGGTCCCAATAATGCTACCGAATGGAAAAGTCAATGATGGGAATGACCCTAAGAATTCCTTTATCATTATGTGAATTCACGACGCTACAATCTCTATGTTACAACCCTTCGAATGGTGTCACAGCTCCAGGGCATGCTTAGCAGGCGAACATAGAGACCTTGCCTTTGCGAATCAATGGAAGAGACTGTAGGATGTGTTGACTCGTTTCCTTAACCCACTTACTATAAATACTCTCTTCATTCACCTTGATATTGATTTATGCCATCACCTTCCGAATGGAATGGTTACGTTAGTAAGTAACAAGAGGCTATGCATAGATCTCACCGTGTGAATTTCAAGGAGAACGTGAGAAAAAATTTCTTTTCTCCCACTAAGTATTTTAATTGTGTTGGGTATATTGTTACTTAGGCATATTCTAGCTAATTGAATATAATCCTAAGTCTAGGTTATAATTTACCTACAATATATAGGTGTTTTATAACCTCACATCTCTCACGTGCATGCTCGTAAATCCTAGGTTAGCCTAACTCAAGTACTTGCCTGATACCCAGGTAGGAGGTGTTCCATAAACCGTCAACATAAATACCTCCAGCCTTAGACAACATCGAACCGGGTGAGTTCTCTTGTAACCTTAGCTTTACAAGTTATCGACCTATTCTAAGAGATTGATCGATTTGGTTCGTTTTAAACCTAGGTGAGCATGCATTTATCTTTGTTATAGATTTTACGTCTATCTCATTTCATAAAACGATTATAATTGAGATCAACCTATAACATGCTTTCTATTCGACGTTAACACTTTAAAATCGAGCTAAGGTAGTTTCATGTTGCATGCTTGTTCATTTTCATTTAAATAATATAACGATTATAAATAACGAGAACTAAACATTCAGCATGCTTCTAACATGAAACCTAAATCATGCATACTTATATTATAACTTCTAATAACATACTTAAATGCATTAAGCATGTGTCCTATGGTGGGATTATAAATCTATATGACATACTCTTATGCATATCTCATTCATAATTAATTATAACATGCATTCATAAAGCATAAATAATTAAACACACTGAAATGGACCGGTTTTGGCAATCTAAGCAAGCAATTAACTAAATTATTACAAATAATAATTAAAATTGAGTTGTGAAGCTCCCGGGAATCTCGAACCATCACGAACCGGCTTGATTGGACTCGAACCGGACCTCCCAAGGCAAGTGTTGTAACTAAACTAGACCCAAGGAGTCTGAACCGACCGAGAATTAATGAATCGGACCGAGAATTGCTTGAACCGACGAGATCTGGAAAATGTGCGCCTGTTCTTCAAAAACGCTACAGCGTCGCGACGCTTGATGAACAGCGTCACAACACTCTTGCGACTGGAAGCCTCTGTTCTTCGGCCAACATGTGTTCTTCTCCTTCTTTTGATTAATTATAGCACTAAATGGACTCTAATGACTCCCAAAAAATTACAGACTCTTCTCAACAAATTAGTGCTCCTATACATGTGAGCAATTACATTTTCATAAAAAAATTGAAGAGTAAAAATTGCCAAACCGTAATATATCTATTTCAGCACCCATGCAAATTGAATTTTAAAATGCTACCCACCAAGATCAAATTAAAGCAAATTAGGTGCCCAAACCATGCTCTGATACCAATTGGAATTGTTAATATCTAAAAAGCGGAAACAATTTTGGATCTTAGGCACATAATTTGTTCAATTTGATCAAATATTGCATGTTGTCCAAGAAGAAGAAAAACAGAGTATGTTTTACCAACCTTGAATCAATGGAGAATTGGTTGGATTTCTTTCTTGTTTTTCTTCACCAATGAATCACGAACCATCAAAGGATCTTCTTTTCTATCCTCAAGCCTTTAGAACGGATTGTGGGATCCTCAAGTGATGGAATTTGAGAGAGAAAGTATGAAGAACAAGCTTGTAAGGTGAGTTTTGGTGAGTTTTCAATTTGACAGCATTTCCTTATCTTTCAAGCTTAATTTCTTCAGTCATCTCCTTACCTTTTATAGAGGGATTGGAGATGCAAGAATGCTCCAGCAATTGATACTCAATTAACCAAAGATTAGTGGGAATTTTTGTGTCCAATTTGGGATGAGTGCATGGGTTTAGTCACCATGCACTCCACAAAAATTTAATCCTTTTTTTTATTTTAATTAAATCCATAATTATCCTAATTTAGTTGGATAATTATTTGAACTTTAGTAATCTGAAAAAATTAAAATTAAAATTCAAATTTTCAATTTTAATTTAATTCAAAATTAATTTAAAATAATATTAAATTAATATATTTTCACCAATCTCGAACATTTCCTAAATGTTATTTTCAATCATGAATCCCTATTCATGTTATCGATATTTAAATCATATTTAAATATTAAATACTGACCATAACAGTTTTCACAAAAACCCGACGTATCGACAACGCCTATCACCTCTACTGATATTTCTCAACATGAACAAAAGCAATTCATATTTTATCCATCATATTGTTCTAAAGGTTAGTCTCGAGCTAGCAAGGGAACCTAATGGACCTACATATCATGGGCTCCAATGGTACGAGGTTAATCTAGCCAAACTCTTTTAACCTAGTCAACCAACATCCGTTAATTACCGGGACACTCCACTATAGCCTAGTAGTTGAACTCCCCTCACTGTAGATATATTTGTGTCCACTCGATGTAACCATGATTAGTAAGTCAATCTTTCACAGGTTGTTCGTTACTATAGATAGGTCAAAAGTGAAGGTGTTCATATAACACATGCGGAAGCAATTGAAGATCGAAAGCACTTAAGACATTCAATTTTGCTCCTAAAGCATGCATGTTCTATAAAAGACAGAATATAGAGTTGAGAGAACACCAACCTTTGTAGCTCACTTATGTGGAACTCCTTGTGGTGTTTGCCTCTCCTATGCTCCTTGGACAACCTCTAGAGTCTTCCCTACTATTCTCTTGGACCTAGAAAGACTTGTGGGAGTCTATAGAAGAAAGATAGAAGGGAATGCTTGATGGTACAAGCTTTTGGAAGGAGATGAAATGAGAGAGAATTTGAGGGAGAAAATTTGCAGCATAACACTAAATGAAAGCTTTCTCTCTTGAATCTAATTCAAGCCCCTTTTATAGACCTCTCCCATGCAAAGACAAGCTTCATGACACTTAGCCACATGGTCAAGATGCAACTCAAAGTGGATTCTAGGTGTCTACTTTACAACACATGCATCTAATGCATGTTTGTGTTGTTTTCCACTATGTATCATTATGCAAGAGTGGAAAAACCACTAAATCCACTATGAATTGAATCCTAATTGTGAATTTTCAGCTTTCAATTCATTTCAAATTAAATTCAAAATTGAAATTGATTTCTTGGCAATTAATTGGGACATTTCCAAGTAATTTTGATATGATTGATCCAATCAATCTTTATCACCTAATGCCATGAATTATATATGATTCCTAATACATATATATGGTATTTAAAACACTTTTAAATACCTCATCTCTCAATTCCTAATTTAATTCATAATTAAATCATTGTGTCGAACATGTTTTACAATAAAATCCTATTTCCCGTTTTTGAACGATTCAAAGTTTCCTATCAAAATATTCTAGGCTTTAATCCGATATGAGCTAGTAGGGGGACCTAATGGACCTATAGATCATGGGCTCCAACGATTCGAAGCTAGCCGACTAATCTCATTATCTAAACTAGCAAACATTCGTTAACTACCAGGACAATCCACTATAGCCCGATAGTTGCACTCCCCTCACTATAGATATATTTCTGTCCACTTGATTTAACCATGTTTAGTAAGTCGTTCCTTCACAGGTTGTTCGTAGCTATAGCTAGGTCAAATAACCGTTTCACCCCTATAGTACTTCTTGTTCCTTAAGTTCCACTAATCCTCTAATGAACAATCGGTTTGTGGTCCAACCATCAAAACTAAGTCCCTCTCGATTCAACAAGAGGGTGGGGCCCCTTGTTCAAGTCCCGGAGTTAGTACTTAAGAGAACAACCTCTCTGCTATCCCTGAAAAGGGTAGGAGTGAATTCCGTCTTGCGAAACTATGTCCCCAGCTATCTATTCGATCTTATCCCCAAAATGGTAGGCTTGTTGAGTCCGCGATGCTGGCCACTCTCACCCATGCAGATCAAAGGATAATCTCGTATAAACAGGAGTTCATAGCTCGCTCAGGATTAAGAACGAGTTACCTAGGTCATCTATGTGAAATAGTCAGTTTCTACGGTAAACGACGTTATAAAGAGAAAGTGACTTATTTCGTGGTCCTGTCTTATGCAAACTCATTGCATAGGACGCCCCCACTCGCATGTCACCACATTAACGATTTAGGATCTCATCGTTTGTACTTAATACAAAGTGGGTCGCGTCCATAGTGTCTCCAGGATAAGGCACCCAACCGTATCCTTATACTATAGACTATTTTGACTATAAACTTGAACTTGATCCTACGATATGTCCCTACATATAGTTCGAGTATTCATTTTATAGCCAAGGATCTTAGTTTATTGGATTTAGGTTAATCATTCGCAATTTATATATTCAATAACATCTTTTACTGAATAACCTCAATAACGTCTTTATTGGAAATAGAATATGTTTAATGATTTACAAACTACGAGTTTATAGGACATTAAACCCAACAAACTCCCACTTGGACTAGAAACTCTAGTGGGGTACATGAAGTTAGGTGTGAGAGAAGTATAAAAACAATAAACTTGAGCATCATACATACCCTTATATTTCTCCCACTTGCCCTAGTCTAACAAAGCTCGTAATCCTAGATTAACTAGGTGACCTAAAAAACTTTAGCCGTGAGGGGTTTTGTAAACGGGTCAGCCATGTTGTGCTCCGAAGCAATCTGCGTGACGATCACATCTCCTCGTTGCACGATCTCCCTGATGAGATGGTATTTGCGCTCAATATGCTTTCCTCGCTTGTGACTTCGAGGTTCCTTAGAGTTTGCAACTGCACCACTGTTATCACAATAGAGGGTGACAGGCAGTTGCATATTCGGAACAATTTCCAACTCTGTTAGGAATTTTCTTAGCCATACTGCCTCTTTTGCTGCTTCACAAGCGGCTACGTACTCTGCTTCCATGGTGGAGTCAGCAATGGAACCTTGCTTAATACTCCTCCATACTATTGCTCCTCCATTTAGAGTAAACACAGATCCCGATGTTGATTTTCTTGAATCTATATCGGTCTGAAAATCTGAGTCAGTGTATCCTGTAAGGATCAGATCCTTAGCTCCATACACGAGCGTATAATCCCTAGTTCTCCTTAGATATTTAAGGATGTTTTTAACGGCAGTCCAATGTGCATGTCCAGGATTAGACTGATATCTGCTGACTATTCCTACGGCATAGCATATGTCGGGTCTGGTACACAACATTGCATACATCAAACTACCAACTGCTGATGCATAGGGAATACGTCTCATTTCCTCAACTTCTTGAGGTGTCTTAGGACTTTGTTCCTTAGACAAGTGAACCCTGTGCCTAAAAGGTAATAACCCTTTCTTGGAGTTCTGCATCGAATATCGTGTCAACATTTTGTCGATATATGATGCTTGAGATAGTGCTAGCGTTTTGTTCTTTCTATTTCTAATGATTTGAATGCCCAGAAAAAATTGAGCCTCACCCAAATCTTTCATTTGGAATTGAGTTGTTAGCCATTGTTTTACGTCAGTCAGGAATCCTACATTATTTCCAATAAGTAGGATATCATTTACGTATAGAACTAGAAAAGCTACAGTGGATTTGACGATCTTCTTGTAAACACAAGGTTCATCAACATTTTGCTCAAAGCCATACATTTTGATCGCAGTGTCAAAACGTATATTCCAGGATCTTGATGCTTGTTTTAATCCATAAATGGATCGTTTAAGTTTGCAAACCTTTTGCTCATCACCCTGGACTATGAATCCCTCTGGTTGAGCCATATAGATAGTCTCTTCAAGATTGTCGTTTAAAAAGGCTGTCTTGACATCCATTTGCCATATTTCATAATCATAATATGTGGCAATGGATAAGAGTATTCTAATCGATTTAAGCATGGCAACAGGGGAAAAAGTTTCTTCAAAATCGATTCCTTCCCGCTGGGTAAAACCCTTTGCCACAAGTCGAGCCTTAAAGGTTTGAACCTTACCGGTTTGGTCTCGTTTTCTCTTGTAGATCCATTTACAACCAATAGGTTTTACCCCATCTGGCTGCTCTACAAGATCCCAGACCGAATTGAAGTACATTGACTCCATTTCAAGATCCATGGCTTTGATCCACTGGTCCTTATCAACATCATTCATTGCCTTATTAAAGGACAATGGATCCTCTACACCATCATCAGATATGATGGTTTGAGTTTCTGTTAAACCCATGTAGCGGTCGGGTTGTATTATAACCCTCCCACTACGTCGAGGCTCTCTCACTATTTGAGATGGATGTGTTTGATCAACAACTTTTGATGGACCAGCTTGATCTACAACTTTTGTATATTCTTTTGTAGTTTTTCTTGAAATCTCATCTAATACTAGCTTACTGCGAGGTCGATGATCTTTTATGTGATCTTCCTCAAGGAACGTAGCGTTTGTCGATACAATCACTTTATTATCCTGAGGATCGTAAAATAGACCACCTTTCGTTTCTTTAGGATATCCTACAAATAGACATAGTTTTGAACGTCGTTCCTGTTGGGTTTTATGCCCTAAAACTCGTAGATAATAAATGTACATTTGACCGAACATTAATAAAGTGATGTATTATTTAATGTTTGTATTATATCTTGTCTTGTTAACCCTAATCCAATAAACTAAACATCCATGGCTAATAGAATGAGGCTTGAACTAGTATGTAGGGACATACGGGGATTAATGTTCAAGTTTTAGCCTAAAGGGTCTGTAGTATAGGGATAAGGCTGGGTACCTTATCCTGGTGACACTATGGATACGGCCCGCTTTGTATATTGATACAAACGTATTGATCCAACGCGTTCATGTGGTTGACATGCGAATGGGGGTATCCTGTGCAATGAGTTTGCACAAAGACCGGACCGCGAAATAGTTAACCACTAACTCTAACACCGTTAGTTAGCTCGGTTTCTATTTCACTAGGATGACCTAGGCAACTTGGCCTTAATCCTGAGTGGATTATGGACTCCTGTCCATGAGGGATTGTCCTTTGATTTGTACGGGTGAGAGTGGCCAGTTCGCCGACTCAACAAGCCTACCATTTTGGGGACAAGACCGAGTGGGGAGCTGGGAACGTAGTCTTACAAGATGGAATTCACTCCTTCCTGATATGAGGGTAAGTAGAGGTGTGTTCCCTTAAGTAGTGTCTCCGGGTCTTGAACAATGGGCCCTACCCTCTTTATGGCACGAGAGGGTTTTCTGTTTGATGGTTGGACCACAAACAGGTTGTTCATTAGAGGAGCACTGGTACTTAAGGACCAAGAGGTAGCCCAGGGGTAAAACGGTAATTTGACCTAGCTGGGGTACGAACACACGTGAAGGGCTAACTTGCTGTTGACGGTCAATATCCGTGGACACAGAAATATGTCTACAGTGAGAAGAGTGCAGCTGTGGTTCTTTAGTGGAGTGAACCACAGTTAACGAATATTGATTAACTTGGTTAATGAGTTTAACCAACTAATCTCATATCGTTGGAGCTTCTGATCTGTAGGTCCATTAGGTCCCACCGGTAGCTCATTTAGGGCGTTGAGGTAAAATTCTAAGGATGGATTGAATGTTCAAAAGTGTTTGAATATTATACTAAAATATGAAGTAGTTCATATTAAAACTATAGGTTATAATTAATATGCATTGGATGTATATTAATACTATAGTTTTGAGAGAGAAAATAGTAATTGAATATGTGATGTTCAATTTTATTTTATTAATTAATTTCGAATTAATTAATTAATTTAGTTTAATTAAATTATAAGATAGGAGGGATATTAATTTAAATTGGATTTAAATTAATGTTATTTTAATTAATTTAGATTAATTAAAATATAATTAATTGTAATTTTGAAATTATGATTTTAAAATTATATTTAATTAAAAATATCAGATAACTGATATTTCAGTTATCTGATATGATATTATATTTTTTAAGAAAAGGGACGTGGTCAGTGCAGTTGCACAGATCACGCCCTAGTCTCACGCCTCACTCCCTCTCTATCGCTCTCTCCTTCTCGATTTGCTCTGTGGCAGAGAAAATCAGAGTGTTGCATCCAGAGAAAATCCTGAGAGTTTTTGCTCCCACAAGCACCTAACGCAGTATCCCAATTGGAGAATACCGGTGTATCCTTGTGGTGGTGTTCGTGCAATTTTTCCAGCAAAATCAAGGAGTGATCGCTGCTGTTTTTGGGAGAAATTCAGAGAGAATTGGCGAAACAGTCAAGGGTTTCTACAAAGGTAAATGGTTCTTGAACTAGGGTCAATAGGACCCAATTCTAGATTAGATCTAGAATTTTTCCTCTTGTTTTTATGCATGCTTGTATCTATTTTACAGCAGAGTATTGTCTTTTATTGTCGCTGTAAATTTATTAATTTTGCCGTCGTATTGGTATCCCAATCAGCGTTTTATTATTCGAAAAGGTCTTTGAAGTTTTCCGCTGCGCAAAGGGCTTTCATCCCTACAATTGGTATCAGAGCCATTTCGAATTAAAATGTTGTTTTGAGATTTACGATTGGCTGTGTATGGTGGGATTAATTGCATTATGAATGTGGGTTTGCGATAAACTGTTTTGATTTAATTTGGCCATAGATTTATTGGAATTTTATTGATTTGATCATGTAAGGCCCCTGCGTTTTTGGGCAAAATTCTGTAAATCGAGTCTGTATTAGTCCGGGTCGTATTTAGGCTTGAAAATCGATGAAGATCGCAGAAGAAATTGGTGAAAATCGTGAAGAACAGTCGCGTTTCTGCCCAGAAATCAGCTCCAGACGCAACAGCGTCGGGACGCTTAGCCTTGCGCGTCTCGACGCTGTCGCGATTCCACGCTCCAGACGGTTGAAATCGGGCCAGCGTCGGGACGCTTTCTTCACAGCGTCTCGACGCTGTCACGATTTCGTGCGGCGCCAGGATTTTCGCGAGAACGTGATTGGTGCCCTAATTTGGCCGGTTCGGTTCGAGCGGTTTGGGTCAGCTGGGACCGGTTCGGTCCGGTTTGACCCGTTTTGGGTGCGGTTCGAGTTTTTCAAGTCCGGTTCGAAGTGGTTCGGGTCGGTTCAAGGCTTGTAGACCGGATTTGGAGCTGCAGAATTTTGTAATAGGATAGATTTATTGCTTTATTAATGTAATTTTGCTTTAATCTATCCTAGGGGCCAATTAAATCGGTTTATTCGCTATTTAAATGCTTTATGGATGTCATTTAAATTTAATCCCACCTTAGGATATAAAGCATGCTCATGCATTTATGTATGTTATAATTAGATTATAATATATGTTTGAAATGCATGGTTTGATTTTCATGATTTATTTAATATATAGTAGAGTTATATTAAATTCATGAAAATGGAAGAGTATGATGCATGCAATTACATAGTTTTTATATAAGAGTTATATTAAAAATTATTTGTTTGCAGCATGCTAAGTTGATTTTCCATTACTTGGCAATAATAAAGTTGTTTATTATTTAAAATGGAAATCAAATTGCATTGAGCATGATACATCCATAGGTTAATATAAGAGTTATATTAATTATCATGAAATGCAGAGTACTATAGTTTAAACTTCATTAACTTGAATATGATTGTTAATTGTTTTAAAAAACTATAGTATGCATGATTATAGGGCTAATCATTAAAAATTTTGAAATAGTTTAAAATTTTATGATTAGAAACCGTCAATCTATAATCAAGATATGCATGTTCACATAGGATCTTAGGTTAAATAAAATTAATTTTAATGGGTTAAAATTAATTAGACCTAAGATCATTTTCTAATAGGATTAGAAGATCTTACTTAGTTTTAAAATAGTTTTAATAAACTAAGTAGGACGAACATTCCTAAGATTATAAGGGAACTCTACCAGTGAAGTTCTGTCTAAGGATTGGAGGTATTTAAGTTGACGGTAAACGGAACACCTCCTACCTGGGAACTGATCTGGAATACCGGAGTTGAATTAATCTCAGGTTAATGTTAGAATAATGTCACTAGGTTAATTAAATTGGTTTAATACACCTAGACATTAGGTCTTATTATAATAGTTATAATAGGACTAGACTTAGATAAATGACTTAGCCGGATTTATCTAGGTTTAATCAAACCCTAAAATTAATAATTAGTTACTTTAGTGGGAGGAAAATTACAAAACTTAATTTAAATTGAGTTTTGCTCCTACGTCCCCGTGACGTTCACACCGTGAGATCCATGCTCGGCTTCGTGTCGTCGTAGAGCGGCCTCCCTTCGGAGAGTGTTTGCATGGGCCAATACCAAGGTGAATGGGGAAAGTGATTATAGTAAGTGGGAGCGGGATGCGTGTCAACATATCCTTCGGTCTCCACCCCTAGGTCACAACGTGAGATTCCTATGATCCGCCTGCGTGTTGCCCTGGAGCAACCACCCCTTCGGAGGGCCTGATCATAGGATTCGGAACACCGTGAACTCCTGAAAAGGATAGGATCACTTAGGCTAATTACCAACAGTTGTCTTTCCTAACGGTAGCCTGTTGGTGCGTGCCTCTGGGATCTGAAAGTGGGAGGGTTACACTTACGGGGAGGAGTTAATTTGTTAACAAATCCTTGACCGAACAACGGTGGTTAATATCTAATGGAATATGAGTTATTCTCGTATTAGAAATTGACTGAGAAGAGTCTCATTTTAGAGGAGGAACAACTGATCACCCTTCGGTGGCTGTTCTTCTAAACCTCTAAAGCATCGTTGCGAAACACAATCATAGTTTTATTAGGGTTCTTTGATTGGTTGTTTGCAAAATTGATTGGATGTATGCAATTGTTTGTATTGCTTGTGTGATGGGTTAAGGCAAAGATAACTAATACGGTCACTTGTTTGTTTTTCAGCAATGTCTTCCTCTATAATATCCCTGCTTAAAAATGAACAACTTACTGGCGAGAATTTTCCACAATGGAAATCAAACCTCAATACAATACTCGTGGTTGAGGACTTAAGATTCGTCTTAACGGAGGAATGTCCTCCCGTTCCCCCTCGCACTGCCTCTCAGGCAGTTAAGGACGCCTACGAACGCTGGACCAAGGCCAATGAAAAGGTCAAGGTCTATATTTTGGCCAGCTTGTCTGAAGTGTTGGCCAAGCGTTACGAGAACGTGGAAACTGCAAGGGAAATTATGAATTCCCTGCAGGAGATGTTTGGACTTCCGTCCTACCAGCTCCACCACGACGCCTTGAAGAACGTCTTCAATGCCAAGATGCTGGAAGGTCAATCTGTTCGGGAACATGTCCTGGACATGATTAACCAGTTCAACATAGCTGAGGCAAATGGCGGGGTTGTCTGCGAGCGCAGTCAGGTAGCGTTCATCCTTCACTCGCTCCCGGCGAGCTATCTGTCTTTCAGGACGAACGTGAGCATGAATAAGATTCAGTTCAACCTGACTACCCTCCTCTCGGAGTTACAGATTTACGAGTCCCTGCAAAAGAGCAAGGGAAAGAATGTGGTTAAAGGAGAGGCCAATGTGGCCCATTCCAAGAAGAAGTTCTTGAAGGGTTCATCCTCAGGGACTAAATTTGTACCCCAGGCTTCTTCATCGAAGCAGATCCAAAAGAGGAAGGGAGACAAGGGGAAGGCTCCTGCACAGGCTGTGCAAGGGAAGGGGAAGGCCAAGGTCGTGGCCGACAAAGGCAGATGCTTCCACTGCAATGCAGATGGTCACTGGAAGCGCAACTGTCCCCATTACCTTGCTGAGAAGAGAAGAGAAAAAGAAGGTAAATTCGATTTACTTGTGTTAGAGACTTGTCTCGTTGAACATGATGAGTTTGCCTGGATACTGGATTCGGGAGCCACTAATCATGTTTGTTCTTCTTTTCAGGGAAATAATTTCCAGCAGCTGGCAGAGGGTGAAATGACGCTCAAGGTCGGAACGGGAGACGTCGTTTCAGCTCGTGCAGTGGGAGCTGCAAAATTATTCTTTAGAAATAGGTTTTTAATTTTAGAGGACTTGTATTTGGTTCCTAGAATTAAAAGGAACCTAATTTCTGTTTCAGCTTTATTAGAACAATGTTATACTGTTTCCTTCTTGCTTAATGAAGCTTTAATTTCAAAGAATGGAGTTTACATTTGTTCAGCTAAGCGTGAGAATAATTTGTTTGTGTTAAGACCAAATGATGCTAAGGCTATTTTAAGTCATGAAATGTTTAAAACGGCCGAAACGCAAAACAAAAGGCAAAAAGTTTCTCATTTAAGTAACAACACGTATCTTTGGCATCTTCGTCTTGGTCATATTAACATCGATCGGATCGATCGTTTGGTTAAAAATGGGCTTCTAAGTGACATAGAAGATACATCTTTACCACCCTCTGAATCGTGTCTCGGGGGTAAAATGACCAAGAGGCCTTTTACTGGAAAGGTTATAGGGCCAAAGAACCACTTGAACTAATACATTCGGATCTTTGTGGTCCAATGAATGTAAAGACTCGAGGTGGTTATGAATATTGAACCTTGTTAGACATGGTTCGATCTATGATGAGCTATGCTCAATTGCCTAGCTCGTTTTGGGGGTATGCAGTAGCGACTGCAGTACATATTCTTAACAATGTTCCCTCAAAAAGTGTTTCTGAAACTCCTTTTGAGCTATGGAAGGGACGTAAACCTAGTTTGTGTTACTTCCGTATCTGGGGTTGTCCTGCACATGTGTTAGTGACAAATCCTAAGAAATTGGAACCACGTACGAGATTATGCCAATTTGTTGGGTACCCGAAAGAAACGAGAGGTGGTCTTTTCTATGACCCTCAAGATAATAAAGTATTTGTATCGACAAATGCAACTTTCTTGGAGGAAGACCACATACGAAATCATCAACCATGAAGTAAATTAGTGTTAGGAGAAGCTACAGAAGGATCAACAAGGGTTGTTGATGAACCTGGTCCTTCAACAAGAGTTGTTGGAGAATGCAGTTTTTCTCGTCCACCTAGTCCTCCTCACGTAGTGGGAGAGCTTCGACGCAGTGGGAGGATTGTGATACAACCTAACCGCTACTTGGGTTTAACAGAAACACAGGTAGTCATACCTGATGACGGCGTAGAAGATCCATTGTCTTATCGTCAGGCAATGAATGATGTAGATAAGGACGAGTGGGCCAAAGCCATGGATCTTGAGATGGAGTCCATGTACTTCAATCAAGTTTGGGAACTTGTAGATCTACCTGAAGGGGTCAAACCCATTGGGTGTAAATGGATCTATAAGAGAAAAAGAGATGCTGCTGGGAAAGTACAGACTTTCAAAGCAAGACTTGTAGCAAAGGGTTATACCCAACGAGAAGGAGTGGACTATGAAGAAACTTTTTCTCCAGTTGCTATGCTAAAGTCCATAAGAATCCTCTTATCCATTGCCACATTTTATGATTATGAAATTTGGCAAATGGATGTCAAGACAGCTTTTCTGAATGGCAATCTTGACGAGAGTATTTTTATGTCTCAACCCGAAGGGTTCATATCCCAAGGTCATGAGCAAAAGGTTTGCAAACTGAATCGATCCATTTATGGGTTGAAATAGGCTTCTAGATCTTGGAATATTAGATTTGATACTGCGATCAAATCTTTTGGTTTTGACCAGAATGTTGATGAGCCTTGTGTATACAAGAAGATCAACAAGAATAAAGTAGCTTTCCTCGTACTTTATGTAGACGACATCCTACTCATTGGGAATGATGTAGGGTATCTGTCTGACGTAAAAGAATGGCTAGCAGCTCAATTCCAAATGAAAGATTTGGGTGAGGCCCAGTATGTTCTTGGGATCCAGATTATTCGGGATAGAAAGAACAAATCGCTAGTTCTGTCTCAGGCAACGTATATCGACAAGATGTTGGCTCGATATTCGATGCAGAACTCCAAGAAGGGCTTGTTGCCTTTCAGGCATGGGGTTCACTTGTCTAAGGAACAGTCTCCTAAGACACCTCAAGAGGTTGAGGATATGAGACGGATTCCCTATGCCTCTGCCGTGGGTAGCCTAATGTATGCCATGCTATGCACGAGGCCTGACATTTGTTATGCTGTAGGGATTGTCAGCAGATATCAGTCAAATCCAGGGTTAGACCATTGGACTGCCGTTAAAGGAATCCTCAAGTATCTTAGGAGAACGAAAGATTACATGTTGGTGTTTGGGGCTAAGGAGTTAGTTCTCACGGGTTACACCGACTCTGACTTCCAAACCGACAAGGATTCTAGGAAATCTACGTCAGGGTCAGTTTTCACCCTTAACGGGGGAGTTGTAGTTTGGAGGAGCATAAAGCAGGGATGTATAGCAGACTCCACGATGGAGGCTGAATATGTAGCTGCTTGTGAAGCAGCTAAGGAAGCTGTTTGGCTAAGGAAGTTCTTGACAGATTTGGAAGTTGTTCCAAATATGAACTTGCCCATTACGTTATACTGTGACAACAGTGGGGCAGTAGCCAATTCAAAGGAACCTCGCAGCCACAAAAGAGGTAAACACATAGAGAGGAAGTACCATCTAATTCGAGAGATTGTGCAAAGAGGAGATGTGGTCGTGACCAAGATCGCTTCTGAGCATAACATTGCTGATCCGTTTACGAAGGCCCTCTCGGCTAAAGTGTTCGAGGGTCATCTAGACAGTCTAGGTCTGCGAGATATGTATATAGCGTAATCTAGGGCAAGTGGGAGATGTGTAATGGGTGTAAGGATGCCCTAGTTTATTGTATTTTGTATATTTACCTATTATGTAATGTACAAACATACATGTACCGTTTCCAGCTTTGGATTATTTTGTATATACTTTCCCTGTAACTTGAGTTTTAGTTCAAGTGGGAGTTTGTTGGGTTTTATGCCCTAAAACTCGTAGATAGTAAATGTACATTTGACCGAACATTAATAAAGTGATGTATTATTTAATGTTTGTATTATATCTTGTCTTGTTAACCCTAATCCAATAAACTAAACATCCATGGCTAATAGAATGAGGCTTGAACTAGTATGTAGGGACATACGGGGATTAATGTTCAAGTTTTAGCCTAAAGGGTCTGTAGTATAGGGATAAGGCTGGGTACCTTATCCTGGTGACACTATGGATACGACCCGCTTTGTATATTGATACAAACGTATTGATCCAACGCGTTCATGTGGTTGACATGCGAGTGGGGGTATCCTGTGCAATGAGTTTGCACAAAGACCGGACCGCGAAATAGTTAACCACTAACTCTAACACCGTTAGTTAGCTCGGTTTCTATTTCACTAGGATGACCTAGGCAACTTGGCCTTAATCCTGAGTGGATTATGGACTCCTGTCCATGAGGGATTGTCCTTTGATTTGTACGGGTGAGAGTGGCCAGTTCGCCGACTCAACAAGCCTACCATTTTGGGGACAAGACCTAGTGGGGAGCTGGGAACGTAGTCTTACAAGATGGAATTCACTCCTTCCTGATATGAGGGTAAGTAGAGGTGTGTTCCCTTAAGTAGTGTCTCCGGGTCTTGAACAATGGGCCCTACCCTCTTTATGGCACGAGAGGGTTTTCTGTTTGATGGTTGGACCACAAACAGGTTGTTCATTAGAGGAGCACTGGTACTTAAGGACCAAGAGGTAGCCCAGGGGTAAAACGGTAATTTGACCTAGCTGGGGTACGAACACACGTGAAGTTCTAACTTGCTGTTGACGGTCAATATCCGTGGACACAGAAATATGTCTACAGTGAGAAGAGTGCAGCTGTGGTTCTTTAGTGGAGTGAACCACAGTTAACGAATATTGATTAACTTGGTTAATGAGTTTAACCAACTAATCTCATATCGTTGGAGCTTCTGATCTGTAGGTCCATTAGGTCCCACCGGTAGCTCATTTAGGGCGTTGAGGTAAAATTCTAAGGATGGATTGAATGTTCAAAAGTGTTTGAATATTATACTAAAATATGAAGTAGTTCATATTAAAACTATAGGTTATAATTAATATGCATTGGATGTATATTAATACTATAGTTTTGAGAGAGAAAATAGTAATTGAATATGTGATGTTCAATTTTATTTTATTAATTAATTTCGAATTAATTAATTAATTTAGTTTAATTAAATTATAAGATAGGAGGGATATTAATTTAAATTGGATTTAAATTAATGTTATTTTAATTAATTTAGATTAATTAAAATATAATTAATTGTAATTTTGAAATTATGATTTTAAAATTATATTTAATTAAAAATATCAGATAACTGATATTTCAGTTATCTGATATGATATTATATTTTTTAAGAAAAGGGACGTGGTCAGTGCAGTTGCACAGATCACGCCCTAGTCTCACGCCTCACTCCCTCTCTATCGCTCTCTCCTTCTCGATTTGCTCTGTGGCAGAGAAAATCAGAGTGTTGCATCCAGAGAAAATCCTGAGAGTTTTTGCTCCCACAAGCACCTAACGCAGTATCCCAATTGGAGAATACCGGTGTATCCTTGTGGTGGTGTTCGTGCAATTTTTCCAGCAAAATCAAGGAGTGATCACTGCTGTTTTTGGGAGAAATTCAGAGAGAATTGGCGAAACAGTCAAGGGTTTCTACAAAGGTAAATGGTTCTTGAACTAGGGTCAATAGGACCCAATTCTAGATTAGATCTAGAATTTTTCCTCTTGTTTTTATGCATGCTTGTATCTATTTTACAGCAGAGTATTGTCTTTTATTGTCGCTGTAAATTTATTAATTTTGCCGTCGTATTGGTATCCCAATCGGCGTTTTATAATTCGAAAAGGTCTTTGAAGTTTTCCGCTGCGCAAAGGGCTTTCATCCTTACAGTTCCAACTTCTTTGGGTTTTGCACCAACACGTGTGCCGGGCATCCCCAAATTCTGAAGTGACGTAAACTACCTTTACGCCCTCTCCATAGCTCATAAGGTGTTTTAGAAACACTTTTAGAGGGAACCATGTCCAAAATGTATACGGCAGTCTCAACTGCATATCTCCAGAACGAATCAGGCACTTGAGCATAGCTCATCATTGATCGAACCATGTCTAACAGAGTTCGGTTTCTCCTCTCTGATACACCATTTTGTTGTGGTGTGGCAGGGGCTGAGAGTTGAGACGTAATTCCATGTTCTATCAAATAGTCTTGGAATTGTAAGTCCATATATTCTCCACCTCGATCTGATCGTAGTGTTTTAATCGATTTACCTAATTGGTTCTCAACCTCGGTCTTGTACTCCTTGAACTTTTCAAGGGCTTCAGACTTATGATGCATTAGGTAAAGGTAGCCATACCTTGAATAATCATCAATGAAGCTGACGAAATATTCGTACCCTCCTCGTGCTTTGACATTCATAGGACCACAGAGATCCGAATGCACGAGTTCTAAGGGTTCTTTGGCCCTATAACCTTTTTCCGAAAAAGGTCGTTTGGTCATTTTTCCCTCGAGGCAGGACTCACATGGTGGTAACGAGTCATCTTCTAACTGATTTAGTAGTCCACTCTTTACCAATCTTTCAATCCTATTTCGATTTATGTGGCCTAATCTCAAGTGCCAAAGATAGGTATTCGGAGAAACTTTTCGCCTTTTGTTTTGAGTTTCCGCTACTTTAAACATTTCTGTATTAAAAATAGCTTTAACTTGAATTGACCTTAACACGTATAAGTTGCTTTCAAGTTTTGCAGAACATATATGCATACCTCTTTTGTTAACAAACACTTTATTAATATCAAAAGATACTTGGTATTCATGTTCAATCAAACAAGAGATGGAAATTAAGTTCCTTTTTATATCGGGAACGTACAAGACATTTTCTAGTAACAAAAATCTATCTCCAAAAGACAACTTGAGAGTTCCTGAAGCTCTGGCTGTGACGACCTCTCCAGTTCCAACTTTGAGAATTACTTCGCCGTCTTCCAGCATATGCCAGGAACTAATTTCCTGTAAAGAAGAGCATACATGGTTAGTCGCTCCTGAATCTAATATCCAGGCAGAGCTATCTTGCTCAACTAAACATGTTTCGATAACGAGCAAATCATATTTACCTTGTTTTTCTTTTTCAGCCTTCTTTTCCGCAAGGTACTTGGGACAGTTGCGTTTCCAATGTCCGTCTACATTACAATGGAAACACTTTCCTTTTTCTGCAGCTTTTGCCTTGCCTCCCAATGGAGCTTTTCCTTTCCCTTTAACCTTCTTTTTCTTCATTTGAATACTCTTATTCTTTGAAGTGGAAGGTCCAGACTTCGTTCCTGAGGATGATCCCTTTTGGAACCTCTTGGTTGTGGCAACATTTGCCTCCCCTTCATGTCCTCTTTTAGTGAGACTTTGGTAGGTCTGAAGCTCGTTTAGCAAAGTGGTCAAGTTAAAGTCTATTTTGTTCATGACAGCGTTTGTCCTGAACTGAATGAAGCTCTTCGGAAGAGACTCCATTATGAAACTTACTTGACTACCCTTGTCAATTGTAGCACCGTTTACTTCAGCGATGTTAAACTGAACCATCATGTTCAAAACATGTTCCCTAACAGAAGCACCTTCCTTCATTCGGGAATTGTAAACATTCTTGAGAGCTTCGTGCCGGATTTGTGAGGACGGTTGTCCAAACATACCCTGTAACGAAGTCATGATCTCCCTTGCGGTGACCATCCTCTCGTGCTTTTTCGACAAGACATCCGAAATGCTTGCTAAGATATAGACTCTTGCTTTATCGTTTACTCGAGTCCATTTCTCGTATGTTTCCCGAACAATTCGGTTTGTTGACGAGCCAGGGTTAGGTGGACACTCTTCGGTAAGGACAAACCTAAGATCCTCGATTACTAGTATTGTGTTCAGACTAGACTTCCAAGTTCCATAGTTATCCCCGTTAAGCTTATCCGAAGCGAGTAATTGTACTAGTGAGCTAGACATGCTGAAAAATTAAACAAAGCTATTAGAAATTTCTTATTAACCATTTTTAGACAAAATCCAATCAAGTTTTAGCAAAAGTAATAATGTACCCATGATTATTATTTTGCAACGACACTTTAGTGAGTTAGAGCAACCGCTACCGAGGGGCAGTCAATTACTTCTTCACTAAACCAAGACGTTCTTGACTAAATACTAATCCCAGAATAACTCTTATTCCTATAGTGGTTTAGTTATCGTTACATTTGGTCAGGAATATACTAACACTTAGTAATCCTTGTAAGTGTGACCCACCGTTTTAAGATTACAGAGAACGGCCCCAACAATGCTACCGAATGGAAAAGCTAATGTTGGAAATGGTCCTAAGTAATCCTATCCATCTCTGGAGTTTGCGTTGTTCTGATCTCCATGTTACAACCCTCTGAATGGTTAGTAGCTCCAGGGCATACAAGCAGGCGTAACATGGAAATCTCACGGTGCAACCTAACGGAGGAGACCGCAGGATGTGTTGACACACTTCCTTCACTCACTTACTATAAATACTTTCTCCATTCACCTTGTTATTGATTTATGCAAACACCTTCCGAATGGAGCAGTTGAGGTATAATCAACACGAGGCCAAGCATAAATCTCACCTTGTGAACAAAAGGGAGAACGTGAAAGGGAAATGGATTTGATATATCTCTCCCCTCCCACTAAGTATTTTAAACGATTTTGGGTATACTTATACTTAGGCGAATTCCGGCTAATTGAACAACCCTAAGTCTAAGTTCTTTTAATCCTACGATGTCTATGTGATAACGATTAAAACCTCACATCGCACACGTGCATGCTCATAAAACTAGGTTAACTTTAACTCAAGAACCGACTCGATGCCCAGGTAGGAGGTGTTCCGTAAACCGTCAACTTAAATACCTCCAGCCTTAGACAACATCTCGTCGGGTGAGTTCTCTTGTAACCTATGTTTTATAAGCTTATCGACCTATTTGAATCTAATTGAAATAGATCGAGAGTTGGATCAAATTAACCCTAAGTGAGCATGCACCTTTTTCTTTGTTATAGATTTTAGATTTCTATGTGATTTATAACAATTATAAATCTAAACTATAACAAACTTTCCTTTTGAATATAACTCTTATAAACAAAATTCTAAGGAAATTTCATGCTTCATGCTAGGTTAATTTTATCTTTTGATTAATATAACTTTTATATCAATTAATCAATTTTAATTAACCATTCAAGCATGAATCTCCCTAAATCAATACAACATTTATATCAATTTAAACATAAAATTTCCCTCATGCATTTGAACTATTAATAACACTTATTAAAAAATGCATGAACATGCTTTCCTATGGTGGGATTTTAAACTATATGGCATGCTCATAATGCACATACATTTAATCCAATTAAACCATACATTCTCAATGCATAAGAGAAATTAAATCAAGCTAAAATGGAATGGTTTGGCAATTTAAAACAAACAATCAACTAATTATTACAATAATAATCAATAAAAATGCCTGTGATGATCCCGAGCTTTACGAACCGACCCGAACCAACCCTCCATGGAGTTAACCGGCCTTCAAATATGTGTAAAAAAAACTGCAGCAGACCGAACCGGACCCGAAAAGAAGAAGAAAGAAAACTGCTGCTGCTGGAATTTTACTTTTCTGCTGCGTCTTCTCCGGTTTTTCTTCGATTTTACAGCCTATATGGACTCTAATGACTCTATAAAAATTACAGACTATAGTACACATATTAACGCTCTTACATATTCGAGCAATTACAATTTTATGAAGATTTGAATGCTCAAAAAATTGCCAAACCAGAACACTTCCATTTTAGCACACAGAAAATTCAATTTCAAAATGGTACCCACCAAAGCAAAATTAAAACGAATTAAGTGCTCTAATCATGCTCTGATACCAATTGAAGGTGTTCATATAACACATGCGGAAGCAATTGAAGATCGGAAGCACTTAAGACATTCAATTTTGCTCCTAAAGCATGCATGTTCTATAAAAGACAGAATATAGAGTTGAGAGAACACCAACCTTTGTAGCTCACTTATGTGGAACTCCTTGTGGTGTTTGCCTCTCCTATGCTCCTTGGACAACCTCTAGAGTCTTCCCTACTATTCTCTTGGACCTAGAAAGACTTGTGGGAGTCTATAGAAGAAAGATAGAAGGGAATGCTTGATGGTACAAGCTTTTGGAAGGAGATGAAATGAGAGAGAATTTGAGGGAGAAAATTTGCAGCATAACACTAAATGAAAGCTTTCTCTCTTGAATCTAATTCAAGCCCCTTTTATAGACCTCTCCCATGCAAAGACAAGCTTCATGACACTTAGCCACATGGTCAAGATGCAACTCAAAGTGGATTCTAGGTGTCTACTTTACAACACATGCATCTAATGCATGTTTGTGTTGTTTTCCACTATGTATCATTATGCAAGAGTGGAAAAACCACTAAATCCACTATGAATTGAATCCTAATTGTGAATTTTCAGCTTTCAATTCATTTCAAATTCAATTCAAAATTGAAATTGATTTCTTGGCAATTAATTGGGACATTTCCAAGTAATTTTGATATGATTGATCCAATCAATCTTTATCACCTAATGCCATGAATTATATATGATTCCTAATACATATATATGGTATTTAAAACACTTTTAAATACCTCATCTCTCAATTCCTAATTTAATTCATAATTAAATCATTGTGTCGAACACGTTTTACAATAAAACCCTATTTCCCGTTTTTGAACGATTCAAAGTTTCCTATCAAAATATTCTAGGCTTTAATCCGATATGAGCTAGTAGGGGGACCTAATGGACCTATAGATCATGGGCTCCAACGATTCGAAGCTAGCCGACTAATCTCATTATCTAAACTAGCAAACATTCGTTAACTACCAGGACACTCCACTATAGCCCGATAGTTGCACTCCCCTCACTATAGATATATTTCTGTCCACTTGATTTAACCATGTTTAGTAAGTCGTTCCTTCACAGGTTGTTCGTAGCTATAGCTAGGTCAAATAACCGTTTCACCCCTATAGTACTTCTTGTTCCTTAAGTTCCACTAATCCTCTAATGAACAATCGGTTTGTGGTCCAACCATCAAAACTAAGTCCCTCTCGATTCAACAAGAGGGTGGGGCCCCTTGTTCAAGTCCCGGAGTTAGTACTTAAGAGAACAACCTCTCTGCTATCCCTGAAAAGGGTAGGAGTGAATTCAGTTTTGCGAAACTATGTCCCCAGCTATCTATTCGATCTTATCCCCAAAATGGTAGGCTTGTTGAGTCGGCGATGCTGGCCACTCTCACCCATGCAGATCAAAGGATAATCTCGTATAAACAGGAGTTCATAGCTCGCTCAGGATTAAGAACGAGTTACCTAGGTCATCTATGTGAAATAGTCAGTTTCTACGGTAAACGGCGTTATAAAGAGAAAGTGACTTATTTCGTGGTCCTGTCTAATGCAAACTCATTGCATAGGACGCCCCCACTCGCATGTCACCACATGAACAATTTAGGATCTCATCGTTTGTACTTAATACAAAGTGGGCCGCGTCCATAGTGTCTCCAGGATAAGGCACCCAACCGTATCCTTATACTATAGACTATTTTGACTATAAACTTGAACTTGATCCTACGATATGTCCCTACATATAGTTCGAGTATTCATTTTATAGCCAAGGATCTTAGTTTATTGGATTTAGGGTAATCATTCGCAATTTATATATTCAATAACATCTTTTACTGAATAACCTCAATAACGTCTTTATTGGAAATAGAATATGTTTAATGATTTACAAACTACGAGTTTATAGGACATTAAACCCAACAAAAAGTCTGTTTTACCCCTATAGCACATCTTAGTTCCTTAAGTCCACTGTTCCTCTAATGAACAATTTTGTTCATGGTTCAACCATTAAACAAGATCCCTCTCGGGCCAATGAGAGGGTGGGGCCCCTTGTTTAAGTCTTGGATTCAGCACTTAAGGGAACAACCTCTCTACCATCCCTGAATAGGGTATGAGTGAATTACATATTGCATTACTATGTCCCCAGCCATCCATCTAATGTTATCCCCAAAATGGGAGGTTTATTGAACGGAATTTTATGACCACTCTCACCTATGCAGATCGAAGGATAACCCTAAACAAATCGGAGTTCATAGTAAGCTCATGATTAAGATCGAGTTACCTAAGTCATCGCATGAAATAATCAGTCTTAACAGTAAACGGCGTTATAAAGTAAGAGTGACTTATTTCTCGGTCCTGTCTTGTGTAAACATATTTTACACAAGATGCCCCTACTCGCATGTCTTTACGTGAACGATCCAGGATCACGTCGTTTGCATTATTTGCAAAGTAGGCCGCATCCATAGTGTTATCAAAACAAGGTACCCAACCTTATTCATTTACTATAGACCATTTAGATTATATACTCGAAATTGATCCCTGTCCATATTCACTTTATAGTTCGAGTATCTCATGTTATAACTGTTGGGTTTTATGCCCTAAAACTCGTAGATAGTAAATGTACATTTGACCGAACATTAATAAAAGTAATGTATTATTCAATGTTTGTATTATATCTTGTCTTATTAACCCTAATCCAATAAACTAAACATCCAAGGCTAATAGAATGAGGCTTGAACTAGTGTGTAGGGACATACGGGGATCAATGTTCAAGTTTTAGCCTAAAGGGTCTGTAGTATAGGGATAAGGCTGGGTAGCTTGTCCTGGTGACACTATGGATACGGCTCGCTTTGTATATCGATACAAATGTAATGATTCAACGCGTTCATGTAGTTGACATGCGAGTGGGGGTATCCTGTGCAATGAGTTTGCACAAAGACCAGACCGCGAAATAGTTAACCACTAACTGTAACACCGTTAGTTAGCTTGGTTTCTATTTCACTAAGATGACCTAGGCAACTTGGCCTTAATCCTGAGTGGATTATGGACTCCTGTCCATGAGGGATTTTCCTTTGATTTGTACGGGTGAGAGTGACCTGTTCGCCGACTCAATAAGCCTATCATTTTGGGGACAAGACCAAGTGGGGAGCTGGGAACATAGTCTTACAAGATGGAATTCACTCATTCCCGATATTAGGGTAAGTAGAGGTGTGTTCCCTTAAGTGGTGTCTCCGGGTCTTGAACAATGGGCCCTACCCTCTTTATGGCACGAGAGGGACTTCTGTTTGTTGGTTGGACCTCAAACAGGTTGTTCATTAGAGGAGCACTGGTACTTAAGGATCAAGAGATAGCCCAGGGATAAAACGGTAATTTGCTCTAGTTGGGATACGAACACACGTGAAGGGCTAACTTGCTGTTGACGGTCGATATCCGTGGACACAGAAATATATCTGCAGTGAGAAGAGTGCATCTGTGGTTCTTTAGTGGAGTGAACCACAGTTAACGAATATTGATTAACTTTGTTAATGAGTTTAGCCAACTAACCTCATATCGTTGGAGCTTCTGATCTGTAGGTCCATCAGGTCCCATTGGTAGCTCTATAAGGGCGTTGAGGTAAATTTCTAAGGGTGAATTGAGTATTCGAAGGGGTTCGAATATTAAATTGAAAAATATGAATTTGATTCATATTAAAAACTATAGGTTATAATTAATACACATATGATGTATATTAATTCTATAGTGAATTTGAGTGATATAAATATATAATTAAATATATGATATTTAATTATGATGTTAATTAATTGGAGAATTAATTAATATTTTGGTTTTAATTTTTAATTAAATTTGATTTAATTAAGCTATATTAAAACTATAGGACAAATGTAGTTTATTTTGTATAAATATGTTTATAGAAATGACATTTATTTAAATTAATAGTTAATTTAATTAAAGGTTTAATTAATATTATTAATTAAATTAATTTCCCATCAGTTAGGGTAACTGATGGGAACGTGTGCTCCCATTTTCCTCAATCTTGCGTGAATGGGAGGGTTTTAAGGAGGAAGTTGTGTTTTTTACGATATGCTCTCCATCATTCAGTTTGGCTCTCTGAAAATCTCACGCAGAACTCTCTCAACCTCTCCCAATTCTAAGAAAACTCTCTGTAGTTCTCTCCCAAAAAGAATACAGAGAATTTTTCCCATAGAAACCCTTAGAGATTGTGCTCCCACAAGCCCCTAATGTGCAACCTTCAAGAGAATACCAGTGGATCTTTGGTGGTGGTGTTCGTGACTATTTTACAGCGAAATCAAGGTCTCCTTGTTGCTGGTTTTTAGCGAATTTCTAGAAATTTTGGTGAAGTCAATCGAGAATTTCTACAAAGGTATGTTTTTCTTTGATCTAGGATCAATAGGATCCAAATTAGATGAGATCTAGTTTATATTTTTCGGTTTATAGCACGTTTTATATCAGTATTACAACATGTTATATTTATTTTCTGCTGTAAATTGTTTTGTTGTCGTATTGGTATCCCAATCGGCGTTTTTATTCGAAAAAGTCTCTGGCGTCTTCCGCTGCCTAGAATTGTTTATCCCTACAATAACCATGGATGTTTCTATTGGATTATAAGTTATAAATAAACAATTTCACTGAATAACATCTTTATTTATATAAAGGATAACAAAACTTGAGTTCTAGGACATAAACCCCAACACGAATGATATACTCTAACACTGTAGATAATTCAAATATTGTCTGTATGCAAAATAGTCATAAAAATTCTCTTTAACTTTCAGACAGAAAAAAAAAATTTTAAGTTTGTTGATTATATTGACATCGATTTTACTCCATAAACATGTCCAAAAAATATGTTTTTCAATCTGAAAAAAGGTTTTTATCTATTCGCCCTTAAAGATAGTTTTCAATATACTGTATTTGTGTAATTCATTCATATTTTTCCTCGTTGAGACTATTTTAGTATTATATTTCTAGATTTAATTTTTTTATTATTAAATCATGTTGTTAAGATAATTTATATTAACTATTTCAATCTTATCTTTGTAAATTCAAATTTGCTTCATTAAAGTTTGCCATTAATTTAAACTGTAATTCCTAGATTCTCTCATTCATTTATGTTGTTTTTTTTTTTTTTTTTAAGTATTTATCTTGTATTTGATTTTAAGTTTTCATTGAATATAGATTTCGTTCTAGAGTATTTTAGTCAGTTTCATTGTTATATTGATTGTTTCCACAATATCTTTGTAAACTTAATCATTTTTTAATTAAATTGTGTTGTTAAGATAAACTATATTTCATAGATTTTCTCTCTGTATTTGAATTTTAATTTTCATCAAACTAATCCTAGATTCTCTCATTCATTTATGTTGTATTTGATTTTAATTGTTTTCTAGATTTATAGTTCGATTAGGGGCATTTCCGTCTGATTCGTGGTTAAAATAGCCTACTAAAAATAGCAATTGACTATTTTTCAAACAAAAAAATTCAGATGGCTATTTTTCAAAACACCCAATTAAAAATAGTCATTTATTTAGTTGTCCCTTTTATGATTACATTTAGACAAAAATGCGGATTACATTTTCTAGTTTCTAACCAACCCAATCAAAGCAGGAAAGAAACATTTTAAGGGAGAGAAAACCAAATTTGACATCGACAAAATTAAAAAAACCTTGAATTAAATCTAAACCCGTAGTTAACATCATTTAAATAAAAACTCTAAATTCTTAATATATCAAAACAAAAAACTAAAAATACATTAATTACATTGATCAAAATGATGAACTACATAAGAATTTACAGTAAGAGTATATCCAACATACACCTCCACTAATTTTTCCAATGGACTCAAGCAGTGTAAGTATGTTTAAGAATCCAATAAGCATATAGGAAACAAAACCAATCATTGATCAATCACATTCACCATTAAAATGGAGACTCGAAGGGACCGTTTGGGGCACTAGATTGAGTTGAGTTGAGTAGCCTATTATAGCTCACTCAACGTTTGGAACGCTAGTTTAATTAAACGGCGGGTTGAGTTATTTTACCCCCGTTTTGCTATTATAACTCACTCACGTTTTTTCAGCCACATTGTTGTCGGCAACCGTTGCCGCTGCCATGCCACCACCTCCAATGAACATTCTGGTGGTCGCTGGCGACGCTGACGACAATTCCGACGATCACCGCCAGCTACCAAAATTTTTTTCTTTCTTTTCTTCTACCTCTTTTCTTCTATTTCTTTCTTTATTTTCGTTTTTTATTTTTTGAAATGAAAAATAAGAAGAAGAAAAAAATGGAGGAAAAAAAAGATTTTCAATCACCAGTGGCGACAACGATTCCAAGTTCTTTTTACCCATACGTACCTAAGAAGAGTCTTGCTTTGTATAGGTTGTGTGGTTATATTCTTTTGACATTTTGATTGAAAATATATCATTTGTTTGCTAAATAATACACACTTGGTTGTAAATGACACATAGATTATGCACTTTTTTTTTGTTCGGTTACATGTGGGATTTGACATATACTCTTTTTTGTAAGGTCCAAGGTTCAAATTTCCATACTCCATATTTGTTGTATAAAAAAAATGTTAATGAATGTTGTGTTTCTTGCTTTTTGATTGATTTTTTTTAGATGTCAAACATTGGAAAAGCTTGAAAGATTTATTTAATGGTCTATTTTTTTTAGTTGCGACTGAAATAAGATGTCTCACTTTATGTGTTGTCATTTAATGATTTTTTAAAAAATTAATACATTTTGGGAGTTTTTTCTTTTTAAAAAATCAGAATAGTTAGCAAAATTGATTGTCATATTTACCATTCTCATTACAATAATAATAATAATAATAATAATATAAATAAAATAGTTATAACCCCCTACTATTATAACCAACTCTGCACCCCAAACACAAACTTTCTGAACCCAGACTAAAATGCTTTGTACCCCCAAACACTGTATTATAACCCCCAAACTATAATAACCACAGACTATTATAATCAACACTTCGCCTCAAACAGCCCTGAAGTTGATAACAAAATCATCCTAAAAAAACGTATATTAAACTATCAATATGCATTTTTTGTACAAAATCATTCAATACTTATGTGTACATAATAGAACATACAGGGAAACACAGAAGTAATTGTGTACAAACACGCAATAAGCACACAACAACATATATCTATATATATGTATATACAGACAAGCATCATACTCAACAGGTCTATCAATCACCAACAAAATGACCATGAGATCTGTGGTTCAAATCCCTCCACCCCCACATATTGTCAAAAAAAAAAAAAAAAAACCTATCAACTGCTCGTATATGGATAAGGGTATATATCTCTGACATCTCTATGTGCACAATAGTATATAAGTATACTTATTACCAGTGGCAGATCTAGAACCTTATGACAGGGGGCACAAGTTCATATACGGTTATAAAAGTTTAGCATATGAATTTTTTGATTTGTATCTATATAGTATTTGAACTTTAAAAATTTTCGAATAGATACCTAAATTTCCGTACTAATGAAAAAGATATCTAAATTTTCAATTTTTGTCTAGTAGATCCATTAAGTTTCAAATTTGCATCTAATAGGTCTCTTACATTTAAAAAAAAATTAAATTAAATGTTATATAAAATTTAATTTTGTGTCTAATAGACCATGTTGAATGTTTTGTTTTTTTAAATGTATCTATTAAGTATAACATTAAAGTATTTTTCAAAAAAAAAAAAGTATAACATTAAAGTATAAGGTTCAATTAGAAATACAATTCAATTTTATGTCTAATAGCTCAACTAGCAAAAAACTTACTAATACTAATGACCAAGAGATTTGTGGTTCAAACCCCTCACCCTACATATTGTTTAAAAAAAAAAAACAGAAATTGCAAATTTTCATAGAGCTATTAGACATTTTTAATTTATTATTAGACACAAAATTGAAAGTTTAAAGCCTATCAAATACCAAAATTTCTAATTTAATCTTCATATAAATACATTGAAATTTAAATAGCAAATTAAATTTCTAAAATAACTCATTATGGAATAATAAACGAATGAAATTTGAAATAATTATCAAAATTATTTAAAATGGAAATAATTATCAAAATCATACTAGTTTTATTAAATTGCTCAAGAGTGAAGAGAAAAATCAACTAGATTCTATTGGTTAGAGTTTGAGATAATACATAAGAGAAAATAAAAGTAAATTAGCATGTATCCTCAATCGAGAGGTCAGATGTTCGAATCCTCCCACCTCAAAATGTTGTTGTACTAAAAAAAAAAAAACAAACGGGTGTTGGTTAAAGCTTGAAGCGGAGACCTATACGTAGAAGTGCTCAATTGTGCCCCCCTGAGACAAAAAACCAAAAGAAATTTTGATTATACTCATGAAAATTATAATACATATATTAAATTATTTAAATTAGGGGTGTCCATTTACCTTGTGGGCCTGGGGCCTCGCATGGATCCACCCCAAATGGGATAGGAAATCCGCGTTTGCACAGGGGAAAGAGTGGGGAGAAATTTTTCCCCATTCTCTAAACGGGGCAGGGACGGGGAATTATTCCCCGGCCACGCCTCGCTCTTTATATATATAATAATAATAATAATAATAATAATAATAATAATAATAATATTATTATTATTATTATTATTATTATTATTATTATTATTATGGTGTAATTTGTAATTATAAATAGTAAAACCCTAACTTTGTTGTTGTTATTGTAATTTTTAATTTTAGACTTGTTATTTTATTGTTGTCATTATTTTAAGATTTGTTATATTTAAGACTATATTGTAATTGTGTAATATTTAAGTTGAAAACCATATTGTAATATTGAAATTTAAACTTTCAGAAATGATGTTCGAAGATTTTAAACTCTATCATGAAATATTATTGTTCTTTACATTATGATATTTCATAGATCTTTTATAAAAAAGAATTGCAATTGATTGACATTTAATAAAAATAAACAAAAAATGAGGAATAATTCTCTGCGAGGAACCCGATCCCCGCAAATTCTCTGTTGGGAATCCCCGTCCCGATCCCCACAAAATTACATGAAAATTTTGCAGGGATGGGAAATGATTTAGGGGTGGGGATGGGGACGGGGACGGGGTAGACTTCCTCGTCCCCGCCTCGCCTCGTGAACATCCCTAATTTAAATATGATTCAAATGCCCATATATATTCTAAAAAATGTTCATATAATTAAATATGAGATATTTAATTTAATTAATTAAATTAAATTTATAAATTTAATTAATTAAAATAACTCCCCACGTAAGGAGTGATGAGGTGGAGGTGTTAGAATAACTTTTCCTCTCTCCTGTCATGTAGAGGAGATGCATCTGGAAAAGTTCAAGAGTTCAATTGTTCATCTTCCTCCTCACATTCTCTAAGATTCTCTCTCACACAAAGAAAAACCTCTCTCAACAAAAATTCAACAGAGATCATTCTTCTCTGTAGAATTTCCTTCAATTTCAAGAGGTGGTTCCCACAAGCCATTTCTTAATCCTAGAGGATAGTAGGGAAGCCTTAGTGGTGGTGTCTGTGTTTTGTTCGATCTTGTTGTTGTTGTTGTTTTAGATCATGAGAGAAAATTTCTTGCTTGTAGTTTGTTGGAGACAGTCTTCAAATATAAGTTAAACTTCTTCCCTTTAGTCTTAACCTATAGAAAACATAAGAATTGTTTTGTAAATGTTGTTTATTAGGGGTGAGCAAATAAAGCCGAAAAACCAAGCCGACCGACCGAAACCGATCGAACCGATGTCTGTCAGTCGGTTTTTGGATTATCTCGGTCGGAGGTCGGTTGGCTCGCCCTGAACCAACCGAAAAAAAATAAAAAAATAAAAATAAAATAAAGTGCGTCACGTCTAGCATCTGCTGCTGCAGGCGGCGCAGTAAATGGCCGCCTGCAGCAGCCTTGGGAAGACCATCAGCCACGCTGATGGTCTTCTTTTTCCTAATATATTTTTTTAATTATTTTAGTTCTTTTAATATCACAACTCTTTCTCTCCCATCTCAATTTCTATCTTCTTCTTTTTTTTTTTTATCTTTCAGACTTTTATTCATTTTCCTTTTCTCTCAGCGCTGATGGTCGTCTTGAAGGGAATAAAAGTCCTCACGCAGCGGAAGCGCATCGATTGGACCATACGCCGTATATTAATAAACATTAAAATACCGTTACGAAAACTCAAACAAACTTTAAACACACTTTAAAGTTGCTGGAAAATCAGTTTAAACATGGTGAAAAATAAATCTAAATTTATTTTCATGTTTTTCTAAAGAAAATAGGAAGAACCGTTACAAACCTTCGTTGTAGACTTGATCGTTCTTCGCCAACGACGCTCCAACGAACGAAAACGCAGCAGCCTCGTTTGAGTTTCTTCGCTGGAAAATCCTTCTTGAATGACACAATAACCACAGAGGTTACACCTGTATGTCTCTAAGTCTATGAGGCAAAAGACTTGTGGGAGTCTTTCTTTAAGAGAGAGACTAGAGAGAATTCTAGGTCTTGTCTTGAGAGTCTAAGAGCAAGAGCAGAGTGTCATGGACCAATTAGGTCTAGTGTTCTATTTATAGAAGAGAGGCCATGAATAAAATATTCAATTAAATCAATCTTTTCCAAAATTGATTCAATCTTATTCCTTATTTAATCAATCATGATCAATCAATTCCATAATTGATTAATCTTTTCCACAAATGACTAATTACTTCCATAAGTGATTAGATCATTTCCATAAATGATTAATCACTTCCTTAAGTGATTAATTATTTCCATAATTGATTAATTCCCGGTTAATGAGTTTTTTTAATTAATTAACCACCAATTAAATATCACATATTTAATTTCCGGCCTTGAATTAATTAATTTGCCCAAATAGATTTTAGGCCTTAAATTAATTAATTCATTATTTGAACTCTTTCAAACTTCCATAAATTTATATTTGAATTTCTTCAAATATTAATTTCTCTCATAATAATATATCAATAAATATTATATTTATTTCCCTTAGTAAATTGTACATTTTCAATTTACTTTTATTACTTAGTTGCCTCAAATTACTTTATGAGCTACGAGTGGGACCTAATGGACCTGCAGATCAGAAGCTCCAACGATGTGAGATTAATTGGTCAAACTCATTAACCACATTAATCAATATTCATTAGCTGTGTGTACATTCCACTATAGACTCACAGTTGCACTCTTCTCACTGCAGACATATTTTCTATGTCCACGAATCTAGACCAATATTGACTAGTTAGTCCTTCACGAGTGTCCGTAACATCAGCTGGGTCAAATTACCGTTTTACCCCTGGGTTACGTCTATTTCCTTAAGTATCAGTTCTCCTCTAATGAACAACTTGTTTGTGGTCCAACCATCAAACAGAAAACCCTCTCGTGCCATTGAGAGGGTAGGGCCCTTTGTTCAAGACTCGGAGTAACCACTTAAGGGAACACTCATCTGCTTCCCTAAAGTCGGGAAGGAATGAATTCCATCTTGTACGATTATGTTCCCAGCTCCCCATTCGGTCTTGTCCCCAAAATGGTAGGCTTATTGAGTCGGCGTATTGGCCACTCTCACCCATACAAATCAAAGGACAATCTCTCATGAGCAGGAGTCCATAATCAACTCAGTATTAATACTAAGTTGTCTAGGTCGTCCTAGTGAAATAGAAAACCAACTAGTTAACGGTGTTATAACCAGTGGTTACTATTTCGTTGTCCGGTCTTATGCAAACTCATTGCATAGGATACCCCCACCCGTATGTCTCCTACACGAACGCGTTGGATCGTGGCCAGTGGCGGATCCAGGAATTTCATATAGGGGGCACAATATACATAAAAATGTAATAAAAAAATTTATAATGAAAATTTAAAAATTATGCATACTTCATAAATGAATTAATTCAATACATAATACATTATAATTGGCCTCTACGAGTTTTCATGTTCTGAAATCGATTCATGATAACTTCGTTATCTAACTTGTCAAGCAAATCTTTCTCAATATATGCTACGAGACAATCATTCATCCATTGATCTCCCATTCGATTACGCAATCGAGTCTTCACAATATTCATGGCAGAAAATGTTCTCTCCACAGTAGCTGTTGAAACAGGTAAAATCAATGACAAGGTCAGCAAACGATAAACTAATGGATAAACCTTATCTCTATTCGTCGTGACCATTTTTACTGCAAGATCACTGATGCTTTTTAGTCCAACAAACTCAACATTTGAGTGGACATCAACAATGTAATTTTGAAGTTGATCCTCAAGTACAGAGAGCTCAATAGCTGAAAAGTCTCTTGGATAAAATTGAGCAAGCCGACTAAGCTTGTGTCTATCAAAAGCACCAAATGAGTTACTTGGGTTCAAAGATGCCAAATAGAGAAGTAATTCAATACTTGTTTCAGTAAAACGATTATTCAACTCTTGAAGTTGCATATCAATAACGGCATAAAAAACATCAACACGATAATGATGCAAATTTGTAATTGGTTGAGATTTTCGTCTTTGTCGTCCTCGGATCAAAAATATATTATCCATCTCAAGAACTTGAATGTCGTGGCTATTGCAGAAATTAGAAACTACATCCAACATTGAATCCCAACTAGACTCTCTCACAGTTTGCCGTCTTTCTTTACAAATTTTGACTAAATTCATTGCAGTCACAATATCCTGATCTTTTCTTTGTAATGCTTGAGACAACTCATTTGTGATTCCCAAGATAATTTTCATAAAATGTATATGAAAAACAAAGTTGAATGATTGGATCGAACTTATTAGAGCCTCTGCTTCATATTTTTTTTCTGAACTTGATCCACCTTGTACAATTGTCTCAAGTACATCAACTACTGATGAAAACATTGTAATAAAGCTCGTCAAGGTGTTGTAATGTGATCCCCATCGTGTGTCTCCTTGTCGTTTAATCATTGTCTCTTGATTTAATCCTCGACCACTTGATAGTTCACCATTATCTAGAGTTTCAAAAATTTTCAAGCTATGTTTCTCTCGTAGAATATCTCGACGTTTTGCTGAGGCCCCAATAACATTAACCACATTTGTAACAATAAAAAAAAGACCACCAATTTCCATATGATTTTTTGCAGTAGTTATAAGAGCTAATTGAAGCTGATGGGAAAAACAATGAATGTAAAAAGCACATTCATTTTCTTTCAAAATAAGTGCTTTTAGTCCATTGAATTCACCTTGCATATTACTTGCTTCATCATATCCTTGTCCTCGTAAGCTAGCAATGCTTAATCCACGTTGAGAAAAAAATCCATCAATAGCCTCCTTAAGTGATAGAGCACATGTATTAGCAATATGTATAATTCCTACAAATCGTTCAATCACATGACCTTCATCCACATATCGCAATACAATTGACATTTTCTCCTTTGCAGATATATCTTTGGATTCATCAATCAAAATAGAAAATAACTTATCACCTATATCTCTCATAATTGTATTAACAATTTCGACTGCAATGGAATTCACAATATCTTTTTGAATATCAGGTGCAATCAACTTCAAATTATTTGGAGCATTTTCCAAAGTCACAACTTCAATATCCTTGTTGTGGTTGCCTAGCCATCGTAAAAGTTCAAGAAAATTACCTTGATTTGTTGAATCCTCAGTCTCGTCATGCCCACGGAATGCAAGCCCTTGGCGTAATAAAAATCGAATACAGTCAATTGATGCACATAATCGAGTCCGATACTCAACTCGTGCTTGATCCGACATCCTATTAAAAAATGTCTCAATATGTTGCTCTTGTCTCAAAAGAGCCTCACATTTACCCCAAGCTTGATTATGTGCACTGTTGAGACCACCAACATGAATTTCCAATTTCTCTTTTTTCTTCCAATTAGAAAACCCTTCACTTACAAAACATTCACCTCCCGATTGTTCACTAACTTCCGATTTGAAAAAATAGCAACATAAACAAAATGCAGCAACCTTTGAAATACTGTATTCTAACCAATTAGAATATTCATTAAACCAAACTGGATTAAATCGTCTTGACTTTGCTCCAAATTTCTTGAATGGAAAATTATGATTTCGAGGCTGACAAGGACCTTTTTGTAAATATGCTCTACGAACTTGATCTCGAATATTAAAACTATAATCAGAAATTTTAGTTCTTAAACCAGGATCTGCAGGTAGCTCTCCTAAATTAACTTCGGTAGAAGATCTATCACTATCAGAACTAGTATTACTTTTCTTTCTTGGAGATGATGACTCTGTTGTTGTTATTCTTTTATAATATCTCTCCATTTTGATTTCGAATTAATTCTACACAAATATTAATAAAAAAACATTAATTACAATTCCCTAGATTAAAAATTATAACAACTAGAAATAAAAGGCTCATAAGAATTAGAATCTTACTTGTCGTGTCAAATGATGGTATGATTCTTGACGACGAGTGACGATGACTTATATCTTATAGTGTTAACTCTGAAAATTAAAAAAAAAATAAAAATAAACACACAATATCAAATTAGGTAAATAGTAAATGATAATTACATACAAATAAAAAACAAACAAACAAACCATACCTTTTGGCTTTTCGATAAAGTTGAAAATTTAAACTAAACTAAAAGTTCAAAGAGGGTGCGGCTGATTTGGAGAAACATTAAATCTTTTACTTAGGTTGCTGCTGGATTTGGAGTATGGAGAAACAGTAATATTTGACCTAATTCGCAGGACTGATGGGCCTTAATAAGATGGGCCTTAATTATATGCAGGTATATGGATTTTGGAAAAATAATGTGCAGGTATATGGATTTCGGAAAAAAATGATAAACACGCGTTGATCATGGCTTGATATAAAGACCTCACACATTCAAAGTGCCCCCCCAACCAATGATCCAAGCACTTTTTATTATACTTATTACGATTTTTATATATTAATATTATAAAAGTTGATTTATATTACATTAAAAATATAAAGACGGGATAATTTGAGGGGGGACACGTGCCCCCCTGGCCCCTTAATAGATCCGCCCCTGATCGCGACGTTTGTATCAAATACAAAGTGGGTTGTATCCATAGTGTCACCAGGATAAGGCACCCAGTCTTATCCCTATACTATAGACCCTTTAGGCTGTTTCTTGAACAATGATCTCATATGTCGCTACATATAGTTCAAGACTCATATTACAGCATTGGATGTCTAGTTTATTGGATTAGGGTTATCTTTAGGCAAAGACAAATATAAAATAACTAATAACAATTAATGGAAAAATATATCAATATTATTTCATTAATATCCGGTCAACAGTTACATTCACTATCTACGAGTTTTAGGGCATAAAACCCAACAAACTCCCACTTGAATTAAAACACTAGTTAGTGGGATGTAAATGCAATAATCTAAAGCTGGAAATGTCATGTATATTAAAAAAATACAATGAACTAGGGCATCCTTATACCCATTATACATTTCTCCCACTTGCCCTAGATTAGATGGCATACATATCTCGTAGACCTAGACCTTCTAGATGACCCTCAAACACTTTAGCCGTGAGAGCCTTTGTAAATGGATCAGCGATGTTGTGCTCCGAAGCGATCTTAGTGACGATCACATCTCTTTGTTGCACAATCTCCCGTATTAGGTGATACTTCCTCTCAATGTGTTTACCCCGTTTGTGGCTTCGAGGTTCTTTTGAGTTGGCTACAGCCCCACTGTTGTCACAATACAGTGTTATGGGCACGTTCATATTCGGAACCACTTCCAAATCAGTTAAGAACTTTCTAAGCCATACTGCCTCCTTAGCTGCTTCGCAAGCTGCTACATACTCAGCCTCCATGGTTGAGTCTGCTATGCATCCTTGTTTGATGCTTCTCCACACTACCGCTCCTCCATTAAGGGTGAATACTGACCCTGATGTGGATTTCCTTGAATCCTTATCAGCTTGAAAGTCAAAGTTAGTGTATCCAGCAAGAATCAAATCCTTAGCTCCATACACAAGCATGTAGTCCCTCGTTCTCCGAAGATACTTGAGGATATTCTTAACCGCTCCCCAGTGGTCCAACCCTGGGTTAGACTGATACCTACTGACTACTCCCACTGCATAACATATGTCAGGCCTAGTGCAGAGCATAGCATACATTAAGCTGCCTACAGCTGAGACATAGGGAATGTGTCTCATGTTCTCAATTTCTTAAGGTGTCTTAGGAGACTGTTCCTTAGACAGGTGTACCCCATGTCTGAAGGGTAGTAGTCTCTTCTTGGAGTTTTGCATCGAATATCGAGACAACATTTTGTCAATATACGTTGCTTGAGACAGTACTAGTGTTTTGTTCTTACGATCCCTAATGATTTGGATTCCCAGTGAAGGGAACAAAAGTCCCCACGCAGCGGAAGCGCATCGATTGGACCTTACGCCGTATATTAATTAACATTAAAATACCGTTACGATAACTCAAACAAAACTTTAAACATGTTTTAAAGTTGCTGTAAAATCGGTTTAAACATGCTAAAATAAATCTAAATTTATTTTAAAAACTTTTCTAACGAAAAGAGGAAGAACCGTTACAAACCTCCGTTGTAGACTTGACCGTTCTTCGCCAACGACGCTCCAACGAACGAAAACGCAGCAGCCGCCTTTGTTTTTCTTCGCTGGAAATTCCTTCTTGATTGACACAATAACCACAGAGGTTACACCGGTATGTCTCTAAGTCTAGGAGGCCAAAGACTTGTGGGAGTCTTTCTCTAAGAGGGAGGCTAGAGAGAATTCTAGGTCTTGTCTTTCAAGAGTGTCAAGTGTCATGACCAATTAGGTCTAGTGTTCTATTTATAGAAGAGAGGCCATGAATAAAATATTCAATTAAATCAATCTTTTCCAAAATTGATTCAATCTTATTCCTTAATTAATCAATCATGATCAATCAATTCCCCAATTGATTAATCTTTTCCATAAATGACTAATTTCTTCCATAAGTAATTAGATCATTCCCATAAATGATTAATCACTTCCTTAAGTGATTAATTATTTACATAATTGATTAATTCATGGTTAATGAATTCTTTAATTAATTAACCACCAATTAAATATCACATATTTAATTTCCGGCCTTGAATTAATTAATTTTGCCCAAACATATTTTATGACTTAATTTAATTAATTCATTATTTGAACTCTTTCAATCTTCCATAAATTTATATTTGAACTTCTTCAAATATTAATTTCTCTCACAATAATATATCAATATATATTATATTTATTTCCCTTAGTAAATTGAACATTTTCAATTTACATTTAATTACTTAGTTGCCTCAAATTACTTTACGAGCTACCAGTGGGACCTTATGGACCTGCAGATCAGAAGCTCCAACGATGTGAGATTAATTGGTTAAACTCATTAACCACAATAATCAATATTCGTTAACTGTGTGTACATTCCACTATAGACTCAGAGTTGCACTCTTCTCACTGCAGACATATTTTCTGTGTCCACGGAACTTGGACCAATATCGACTAGTTAGTCCTTCACGAGTGTCCGTAACACCAGCTAGGTCAAATTACCGTTTTACCCCTGGGTCACCTCTATTTCCTTAAGTACCAATTCTCCTCTAATGAACAATCTGTTTATGGTCCAACCATCAAACAGAAAACCCTCTCGTGCCATTGAGAGGGTAGGGCCCTTTGTTCAAGACTCGGAGTAACCACTTAAGGGAACACTCATCTGCTTCCCTAAAGTCGGGAAGGAGTGAATTCCATATTGTACGATTATGTTCCCAGCTCCCCATTCGATCTTGTCCCCAAAGTGGTAGGCTTATTGAGTCGGCGTATTGGCCACTCTCACCCATACAAATCAAAGGACAATCTCTCATGAGCAGGAGTCCATAATCAACTCAGGATTAAGACTAAGTTGTCTAGGTCGTCCTAGTGAAAATAGAAAACCAACTAGTTAACGGTGTTATAACTAGTGATTACTATTTCGCGGTCCGGTCTTATGCAAACTCATTGCATAGGATACCCCCACTCGCATGTCTCCTACACGAACGCGTTGGATCGCAGCGTTTGTATCAAATACAAAGTGGGTCGTATCCATAGTGTCACCAGGATAAGGCACCCAGTCTTATCCCTATACTATAGACCCTTTAGGCTGTTTCTTGAACAATGATCCCATATGTCGCTACATATAGTTCAAGACTCATATTACAGCCTTGGATGTCTAGTTTATTGGATTAGGGTTATTATTAGGCAAAGACAAATATAAAATAACTAATAACAATTAATGGAAAAATATATCAATATTATTTCATTAATATCCGGTCAATGGTTACATTCACTATCTACGAGTTTTAGGGCATAAATCCCAACAAACTCCCACTTGAACTAAAACACTAGTTAGTGGGATGTTAATGCAATAATCTAAAGCTGAAAATACAATGAACTAGGGCATCTTTATACCCATTATACATTTCTCCCACTTGCCCTAGATTAGATGGCATACATATCTCGTAGACCTAGACCTTCTAGATGACCCTCAAACACTTTAGCCGTGAGAGCCTTTTTAAATGGATCAGCAATGTTGTGCTCCGAGGCGATCTTAGTGACGATCACATCTCCTCTTTGCACAATCTCCCGTATCAGGTGATACTTCCTCTCGATGTGTTTACCCCGTTTGTGGCTTCGAGGTTCTTTTGAGTTGGCTACAGCCCCACTGTTATCACAGTATAGTGTTATGGGCACGTTCATATTCGAAACCACTTCCAAATCAGTCAAGAACTTTCTGAGCCATACTGCCTCCTTAGCTGCTTCGCAAGCTGCTACATACTCAGCCTCCATGGTTGAGTCTGCTATGCATCCTTGTTTGATGCTTCTCCACACTACTGCTCCTCCATTGAGGGTGAATACTGACCCTGATGTGGATTTCCTAGAATCCTTATCAGCTTGAAAGTCAGAATCAGTGTATCCAGTAAGAATCAAATCATTAGCTCCATACAGAAGCATGTAGTCCCTCGTTCTCCGAAGATACTTGAGGATATTCTTAACCGCTCCCCAGTGGTCCAACCCTGGATTAGACTGATACCTACTGACTACTCCCACTGCATAACATATGTCAGGCCTAGTGCAGAGCATGGCATACATTAAGCTGCCCACAGCTGAGGCGTAGGGAATGTGTCTCATGTTCTCAACTTCTTGAGGTGTCTTAGGAGATTGTTCCTTAGACAGGTGTACCCCATGTCTGAAGGGTAGGAGTCCCTTCTTGGAGTTTTGCATCGAATATCGAGACAACATCTTGTCAATATACGTTGCTTGAGACAGAGCTAGCGTTTTGTTCTTACGATCCCTAATGATTTGGATTCCCAGAACATATTGAGCCTCTCCCAGATCTTTCATTTGGAATTGGGCTGCTAGCCATTTCTTAATGTCAGTGAGGTATCCTACATCATTCCCAATGAGTAGGATATCGTCTACATAAAGTATTAGAAAAGCTACTTTCCTTTTGTTGACTTTCTTGTATACACAAGGCTCATCAACGTTTTGGTCAAAGCCAAAAGATTTGATTGCAGTATCAAATCTAATGTTCCATGATCTGGATGCTTGTTTCAATCCATAAATGGATCGATTTAGCTTACAATCCTTTTGTTCCTAACCTTGGGCTATGAACCCTTCGGGTTGAGACATAAAGATATTCTCTTCAAGATTACCATTCAGAAAGGCAGCCTTGACGTCCATTTGCCATATTTCATAGTCATAATATGTGGCAATGGATAAAAGAATTCTTATGGACTTTAACATGGCTACAGGAGAAAAGGTTTCCTCATAGTCAACCCCCTCCTTTTGGGTATAACCCTTTGCCACTAGTCTAGCTTTGAACGTCTGTACCTTTCCAGCTGCATCTCTTTTTCTCTTATAGATCCATTTGCACCCTATGGGTTTTACCCCATATGGTAGATCTGCAAGTTCCCATACAGAATTGGAGTACATTGACTCCATTTCCAAGTTCATGGCTTTGACCCATTCATCCTTATCTTCGTCATTCATTGCCCGTCGATAGGACAATGGATCCTCAATGCCATCATTAGGTATGACAACCTGAGTTTCAGTTAAACCCAAGTAGCGGTCAGGTTGTAACACAACCCTCCCACTGCGTCGAGGCATTCCCAACGATTGAGATGGACGGGATGGATCTGAAGAACTAGTTCCTTCATCAACCCTTGTTGAAGGTCCAACTTCATCAACAACTCTTGATGATTCTTCAGTAGCTTCTCCTAATATTATTTTGCTTCGTGGTTTATGATCTCTCATGTGGTCTTCCTCTAAGAAAATGGCGTTTGTCGATACAATCACCTTATTTTCTTGTGGGTCGTAGAAATAACCACCTCTCGTTTCTTTAGGGTAACCAACAAATTGGCACAGTTTTGAACGAGGTTCCAGTTTCTTAGGATTTGTCACAAGCACGTGTGCAGGACAACCCCAGATGCGAAAGTGATGCAAACTAGGTTTACGCCCCTTCCATAACTCGAAAGGTGTTTCAGAAACACTTTTCGAGGGAACATTGTTCAAGATGTATACTGCAGTCTCTACTGCATACCCCCAAAACGAGCTAGGCAATTGAGCATAGCTCATCATTGATCAAACCATGTCTAACAAGGTTCTATTTATCCTTTCTGACACACCATTCTGCTGAGGTGTACCAGGGGCTGAGAGTTGAGATTGGATTCCATGTTCTATCATATAATCCTGGAATCTTTGATCCATATACTCCCCTCCTCGATCAGATCGAAGTACTTTAATAGATTTACCTAATAGGTTTTCAACTTCAGCCTTAAACTCCTTAAACTTTTCAAGGGCTTCAGACTTATGTCCCATTAGGTATAAGTAACCATATCTTGAATAATCATCTATAAATGAGATGAAATATTCGTACCCTCCTCGAGCTTTTACATTCATTAGACCACATAGATCCGAATGTATTAACTCTAAGGGTTCTTTGGCTCTATAACCTTTTCCAGTAAAGGGTCTTTTGGTCATTTTTCCCTCGAGACAAGATTCACAAGGTGGTAGTGAATCATCTTCTAACTTGCTTAGAAGTCCATTCTTTACCAAACGACCGATCCTATCGATGTTTATATGACCAAGTCTAAGATGCCAAAGATGAGTATTGTTACTTGATGGAGAAATCTTTTGCCTTTTACTTTGAGTTTCAGCAGTTTTAAATAATTCGTGATTTAAAAGTGCTTTGTTTTCGGTTGGTCTTAAAACATACAAGTTATTTTCCAATTTGGCTGAAAAAATAAGTACACCATTTTTATAAATGAACGCTTCATTCATATCAAAAGTAATTGTATACTATTGTTCAATCAAACATGAAATAGAAATCAAGTTCCTCTTAATCTTGGGAACGATTAACAAACTTTCTAAAAGTAAGAATCTATTTCTAAAAAATAACTTCGCAGCTCCCACTGCTTTAGCTAAAATGACTTCTCCAGTTCCGACCCTGAGTGTCATTTCCCCATCGTTCAACTGCCGAAAGGAACTATTTTCCTGAAAAGAAGAGCAAACATGATTAGTTGCTCCTGAATCAAGTATCCAGGTAAACTCATCATGTTCTACCAGGCATGTTTCTAAAACCAGTAAATCAAATTTACCTTCCTTTTCCTTCTTTTTCTCAGCAAGGTACTTTGGGCAGTTTCTCTTCCAATGTCCATCTACATTGCAGTGAAAACACTTGCCCTTGTCTGCCACAGCTTTGGCTTTTCCCTTGCTTTTAGCAGCAGTACTGGGAGCTTTCCCCTTGTTTCCTTTCTTCTTCTGAGTTTTCTTTGAAGAAGTGGCTACAGATTTAGTTCTAGAGGATGAACCCTTCTCGAACTTTCTTTTAGAGTGGACAACGTTTGCCTCTCCTTCTATCTGTCCCTTGTTCTTAAGAAGAGACTGATAGAGCTGTAGCTCATTCAGGAGGCTAGTCAGGTTGAATGTTATTTTATTCATCATTGCATTGCTTCGAAACTGTAGAAAACTCTTCGGAAGAGATTCTAAGATGAATGCAACCTGACTACGCTCATCTATGACCTCCCCGTTTGCCTCTGCCACGTTGAATTGGACCATCATATCCAGGACATGCTCCCGAACAGACGTGCCCTCTTTCATGCGACAGCTATAAACGTATTTGAGAGCGTCATGGTGCAGTTGGTAGGACGGTTGTCCAAACATCTCCCGGAGAGAGTTCATAATCTCCCTCGCTGTTACCATGCCCTCATGCCTTTTAGCCAAAACTTCAGATAAGCTGGCTAAGATATAGACGCGAGTCTTATCATTGGCCTTTGTCCAGCGGCCATAAGCATCCTTAACTGCCTGGGATGCATTACGAGCAGGGGTTGGAGGACAATCCTCCGTTAAGACGAACCGCAGATCATCGACAACAAGAATCGTATTCAAGTTCGACTTCCACGTAGCATACTTTTCGCCGGTTAATTTCTCATTTTTAAGCAGAGAGACAATTGAGGAAGACATTGCTGAAATTTAAACAAATAATGACCGTATTAGTTATCTTTGCATTAACCCATCATACAAGCAAACAATTGCACACAATCCAATCAATTTAGCAAAACAGACAATCACAGAACCCTAAAACTATTGATTTAGTTTTGCAACGACGTTTCAGAGGTTTAGAATATCAGCCACCGAAGGGTGATCAGGTACTCCTCCTTTGAAATGAGACACCTCTCAGCTAATTCTAATTCCAGAATAACTCATATTCCTGTAGACATTAGCCACCGTTGTTCGATCAAGGATTTGTTAACACTTTTAACTCATCCTCGTAAGTGTAACCCTCCCACTTTCAGATCTCAGAGGCACGCACCAACAGGCTACCGAAGGGAAAGACAACTGTTGGTGATTTGCCTAAGAGCTCCAATCCTTTTCAGGAGTTCACGATGTTCCGAATCCTATGACCAGGCCCTCCGAAGGGATGGATGCGCCAGGGCAACCTGCAGGCGGATCATAGGACTCTCACGGTGTGAACTATGGGCGGAGACCGAGGGATACGTTGACACGTGTCCCGCTCCCACTTACTCTAGACATTTTTCCCATTCACCTTGATATTGATCCATGCAAACACTTTCCGAATGGAGGCCGCTCCTAGGGCGACTCGAAGCCGAGCATGAATCTCACGTTGTGAATATAGGGACGTAGGAGCAAAACTTGATTTAAATCTCGTTTTGTAATTTTCCTCCCACTGAAAATGTCCTAAGGTTAATATAGGGTTGTTTAACTTAGATAGTATTCGACTAAGTCAATCTATCTAAGTCTGATCCTATTATAACAATTATGGAAAGGATTCAACTACAATCTTTTGGGTGAATTAAACTTCTTTTAATAAACCCAACATTGCAAGTCAACATTACTATGGTTAATTCAACTCAATCCGGTTAGTTCCCAGGTAGGAGGTGTTCCGTAAACCGTCAACTTAAATACCCCTAACCTTAGACAGAACTTTACCGAGAGAGTTCCCTTATAACCTCAGTAATGTAAGGTCTTTACTCTAAAGATCTAGGTGCATTAAACACTTTTAATAAACCTAGTGACATTGCATGCTAACATTTAACTATGATTAATTCAACTCTGGTATTCCAGGTCAGTTCCCAGGTAGGAGGTGTTCCGTAAACCGTCAACTTAAATACCCCCAACCTTAGACAGAACTTTACCGGTGGAGTTCCCTTATAATCATAGCAATGTTTTTCCTACTTAGTAAATTAAAACTATTTTTAATTCTAAGTAAGAAAAGATTCTAATCCTATTAGAAATCGATCTAGGTCTAATTAATTTTAAACAATTTAAAATTAATCCAATTTATCCTATGATCTCATGTTTGCATGCAAATCTTGATTATAGATTGACGGTTTCTAATCATTAATATTGAAGAACTATTTCAAATTTTAATGATTAATCCTATAATCAAGAATCTAGGGTTTAATTCATTCAACAATCTCATTCAAATTGAATAATTGAGCCACATCAATTGCATGAATAATATAACAATTATATTATTAACTATGGATGTTTCATGCTTCATGCAATTTTGATTTTCTTTTATTATAACAGTTATAAGTCAATCAAGAAAATCAACCAAGCATGCTTCATTCATCACATTAAACATAACTATTTATATTTAATTTAAGTAATGACATGCTTCATGCTTTCCAATTTTTCATATAAATTAATATACACTTATATTAAAAAATATGAAAACAAATCCATGCATTTAAACATACATTATAACAATTTATAATATATAAAAAATGCATGAGCATGTTTATAACCTAAGGTGGGATTAAATATTCTATATGACATCCATAAAGCATATAAACAGCAATTGAACCGGTTAATTTTGGCCCCTAGGATAAAATAAAGCATTAAATTACAATAATTTAGCTAAATTCTATCCTAAAAAATCCATGTACAGCTCCGGAATTGGTCTAGACAGCACGAACCGCCCCAAACCACCTCGAACCGGCTTCCAAAATCACGAACCATGCCAAAAATTGGCTGAACCGGACCAAATAGGTCCCAGCCCAGTCGAACCGGTCCGAACCGGACCAGTTACACCTTGAACCGCGCCTTTCGAAACCCTAGGTCGCGCCTCCATCGTGACAGCGTCGAGACACTGTGTTGATTAGCGTCCCGACGCTGTGCGTTTTCCATATCTGGCGCCTGCGTAATCGAGACAGCGTCGAGACGCTGTTGAGGTAGCGTCCCGACGCTGTGTGCTTTCCTTACCGAGCGCCTTCGGTATCGAGACAGCATCGAGACGCTGTTGAAGGAGCGTCCCGACGCTGTTGAAGGAGCGTCCCGACGCTGTTGCGTCTGGAGGCAGAATCTGGGCAAAACAACAACGATTTCTCCGATTTCGGCCCCGATTTCAGCGGCGATTGCTCCGATTTTCATCTCATAAAAACCTACTCTAGACCCGGACTTACATAGGACTCGATTTTACATAAAATACCCGAAACACTGGGCCTTACATGATCAAAATCACATAAAAATAAAATCTATGGCCATAAAATTAACCCAAACAGTTCAACGCAAACCGAACATACAATATGCATAAATCCCACCTATTAGAGCCTATCGCAACTTTTAAAATTAATTAATAGGGACAGCGATGGCTCTGATACCGATTGAAGGGAATAAAAGTCCCCACGCAGCGGAAGCGCATCGATTGGACCTTACGCCGTATATTAATTAACATTAAAATACCGTTACGATAACTCAAACAAAACTTTAAACATGCTTTAAAGTTGCTGTAAAATCGGTTTAAACATGCTAAAATAAATCTAAATTTATTTTAAAAACTTTTCTAACGAAAAGAGGAAGAACCGTTACAAACCTCCGTTGTAGACTTGACCGTTCTTCGCCAACGACGCTCCAACGAACGAAAACGCAGCAGCCGCCTTTGTTTTTCTTCGCTGGAAATTCCTTCTTGATTGACACAATAACCACAGAGGTTACACCGGTATGTCTCTAAGTCTAGGAGGCCAAAGACTTGTGGGAGTCTTTCTCTAAGAGGGAGGCTAGAGAGAATTCTAGGTCTTGTCTTTCAAGAGTGTCAAGTGTCATGACCAATTAGGTCTAGTGTTCTATTTATAGAAGAGAGGCCATGAATAAAATATTCAATTAAATCAATCTTTTCCAAAATTGATTCAATCTTATTCCTTAATTAATCAATCATGATCAATCAATTCCCCAATTGATTAATCTTTTCCATAAATGACTAATTTCTTCCATAAGTAATTAGATCATTCCCATAAATGATTAATCACTTCCTTAAGTGATTAATTATTTACATAATTGATTAATTCATGGTTAATGAATTCTTTAATTAATTAACCACCAATTAAATATCACATATTTAATTTCCGGCCTTGAATTAATTAATTTTGCCCAAAAATATTTTAGGACTTAATTTAATTAATTCATTATTTGAACTCTTTCAATCTTCCATAAATTTATATTTGAACTTCTTCAAATATTAATTTCTCTCACAATAATATATCAATATATATTATATTTATTTCCCTTAGTAAATTGAACATTTTCAATTTACATTTAATTACTTAGTTGCCTCAAATTACTTTACGAGCTACCAGTGGGACCTTATGGACCTGCAGATCAGAAGCTCCAACGATGTGAGATTAATTGGTTAAACTCATTAACCACAATAATCAATATTCGTTAACTATGTGTACATTCCACTATAGACTCACAGTTGCACTCTTCTCACTGCAGACATATTTTCTGTGTCCACGGAACTTAGACCAATATTGACTAGTTAGTCCTTCACGAGTGTCCGTAACACCAGCTAGGTCAAATTACCGTTTTACCCCTGGGTCACCTCTATTTCCTTAAGTACCAATTCTCCTCTAATGAACAATCTGTTTATGGTCCAACCATCAAACAGAAAACCCTCTCGTGCCATTGAGAGGGTAGGGCCCTTTGTTCAAGACTCGGAGTAACCACTTAAGGGAACACTCATCTGCTTCCCTAAAGTCGGGAAGGAGTGAATTCCATCTTGTACGATTATGTTCCCAGCTCCTCATTCGATCTTGTCCCCAAAGTGGTAGGCTTATTGAGTCGGCGTATTGGCCACTCTCACCCATACAAATCAAAGGACAATCTCTCATGAGCAGGAGTCCATAATCAACTCAGGATTAAGACTAAGTTGTCTAGGTCGTCCTAGTGAAAATAAAAAACCAACTAGTTAACGGTGTTATAACTAGTGATTACTATTTCGCGGTCCGGTCTTATGCAAACTCATTGCATAGGATACCCCCACTCGCATGTCTCCTACACGAACGCGTTGGATCGCAGCGTTTGTATCAAATACAAAGTGGGTCGTATCCATAGTGTCACCAGGATAAGGCACCCAGTCTTATCCCTATACTATAGACCCTTTAGGCTGTTTCTTGAACAATGATCCCATATGTCGCTACATATAGTTCAAGACTCATATTACAGCCTTGGATGTCTAGTTTATTGGATTAGGGTTATTATTAGGCAAAGACAAATATAAAATAACTAATAACAATTAATGGAAAAATATATCAATATTATTTCATTAATATCCGGTCAATGGTTACATTCACTATCTACGAGTTTTAGGGCATAAATCCCAACACCCAGAACATATTGAGCCTCTCCCACATCTTTCATTTGGAATTGGGCTGCTAGCCATTTCTTAATGTCAGTGAGGTATCCTACATCATTCTCAATGAGCAGGATATCGTCTCGTAATATTATTTTGTTGCGTGGTTTATGATCTCTCATGTGGTCTTCCTCTAAGAAAGTGGCGTTTGTCGATACAATCACCTTATTTTCTTGTGGGTCGTAGAAATAACCACCTCTCGTTTCTTTAGGGTAACCAACAAATTGGCACAGTTTTGAACAAGGTTTCAGTTTCTTAGGATTTGTCACAAGCACGTGTGCTGGACAACCCCAGATGCGAAAGTGATGCAATCTAGGTTTACGCCCCTTCCATAATTCAAAAGGTGTTTCAGAAACACTTTTCGAGGGAACATTGTTCAAGATGTATACTGCAGTCTCTACTGCATACCCCCAAAACGAGCTACGCAATTAAGCATAACTCATCATTGATCGAACCATGTCTAACAAGGTTCTATTTCTCCTTTCTGGCACATCATTCTGCTGAGGTGTACCAGGGGCTGAGAGTTGAGATTGGATTTCATGTTCTATCATATAATCCTGGAATCTTTGATCCATATACTCCCCTCCTCGATCAGATCGAAGTACTTTAATAGATTTACCTAACAGGTTTTCAACTTCAGCCTTAAACTCCTTAAACTTTTCAAGGGCTTCAGACTTATGTCCCATTAGGAACAAGTAACCATATCTTGAATAATCATCTATAAATGAGATGAAATATTCGTACCCTCATCGAGCTTTTACATACATTGGACCACATAGATCCGAATGTATTAACTCTAAGGGTTCTTTGGCTCTGTAACCTTTTCCAGTAAAGGGTCTCTTGGTCATTTTTCCCTCGAGACAAGATTCACAAGGTGGTAGTGAATCATCTTCTAACTTGCTTAGAAGTCTATTCTTTACTAAACGATCGATCCTATCGATGTTTATATGACCAAGTCTAAGATGCCAAAGATGAGTATTGTTACTTGTTGGAGAAATTTTTTGCCTTTTTCTTTGAGTTTCTGTAGGTTTAAATAATTCGTGATTTAAAAGTGCTTTGTTTTCGGTTGGTCTTAATACATACAAGTTATTTTCTAATTTGGCTGAACAAATAAGTACACCATTCTTATAAATGAACGCTTCATTCATATCAAAAGTAACTGTATACGATTGTTCAATCAAACATGAAATAGAAATTAAGTTCCTCTTAATCTTGGGAACGATTAACAAACTTTCTAAAAGTAAGAATCTATTTCTGAAAAATAACTTCGCAACTCCCACTGCTTTAGCTGAAATGACTTCTCCAGTTCCGACCCTGAGTGTCATTTCCCCATCGTTCAACTGCCGAAAGGAACTATTTTCCTGAAAAGAAGAGCAAACATGATTAGTTTCTCCTGAATCAAGTATCCAGGTAAACTCATCATGTTCTACCAGGCATGTTTCTAAAACCAGTAAATCAAATTTACCTTCCTTTTCCTTCTTTTTCTCAGCAAGGTACTTTGGGCAGTTTCTCTTCCAATGTCCATCTACATTGCAGTGGAAACACTTGCCCTTGTCTGGCATAGCTTTGGTTTTTCCCTTGCTTTTGGCAACAGTACCGGGAGCTTTCCCCTTGTTTCCTTTCTTCTTCTAATTTTTCTTTGAAGAAGTGGCTACAGATTTAGTTCCAGAGGATAAACCCTTCTCGAACTTTCTTTTAGAGTGAACAACGTTTGCCTCTCCTTCTATCTGTCCCTTGTTCTTAAGAAGAGACTGATAGAGTTGTAGCTCATTCAGAAGGCTAGTCAGGTTGAATGTTATTTTATTCATCATTGCATTGCTTCGAAACTGTAGAAAACTCTTCGGAAGAGATTCTAAGATGAATGCAACCTGACTTCGTTCATCTATGACCACCCCGTTTGCTTCTGCCACGTTGAATTGGACCATCATGTCCAGGACATGCTCCCGAATAGACGTGCCCTCTTTCATGCGACAGCTATAAACGTATTTGAGAGCGTCATGGTAGAGTTGGTAGGTCGGTTGTCCAAACATCTCCTGGAGAGAGTTCAAAATCTCCCTCGCTGTTACCATGCCCTCATGCCTTTCAACCAAAACTTCAGATAAGCTAGCTAGGATATAGATGTGAGTCTTATCATTGGCCTTTGTCCAGCGGTCATAAGCATCCTTAACTGCTTGGGATGCATTACGAGCAGGGACTGGAGGACAATCCTCCGTTAAAATGAACAGCAGATCATCGACAACAAGAATCGTATTCAGGTTCGATTTCCACGTAGCATAATTTTCTCCAGTTAATTTCTCATTTTAAAGCAGAGAGACAATTGAGGAAGACATTGCTGTAATTTAAACAACGACCGTATTAGTTATCTTTGTCTTAACCCATCATACAAGCAAACAATTGCACACAATCCAATCAATTTAGCAAAACAGACAATCACAATGTTGGGTTTTATGCCCTAAAACTCGTAGATAGTGAATGTAACCGTTGACCGGATATTAATGAAATAATATTGATATATTTTTCCATTAATTGTTATTAGTTATTTTATATTTGTCTTTGCCTAATAATAACCCTAATCCAATAAACTAGACATCGAAGGCTGTAATATGAGTCTTGAACTATATGTAGCGACATATGGGATCATTGTTCAAGAAACAGCCTAAAGGGTCTATAGTATAGGGATAAGACTGGGTGCCTTATCCTAGTGACACTATGGATACGACCCACTTTGTATTTGATACAAACGCTGCGATCCAACGAGTTCGTGTAGGAGACATGTGAGTGGGGGTATCCTATGCAATGAGTTTGCATAAGACCAGACCGCTGATAACGAGCATAGCTAGCTATCTTTACTCATTTAATTTAGTTAGTCTTTTATAATTTTTGGGCCATTTTATTGTGCTTTAATGTTTATTTTGTAGGAAATGGTTAATTGGAGCTATAATGCAATATCAGAGTTAATCGGGTGCTCGGGGCGTGAAAAGATGCAAAGGAATGAAAAGAGTAAAAGTGGAGAAAAGTCAAATCTCGGTCAACAGCAGGCTAGCGTCGAGACGCTAGCTCTTGAGCGTCTCGACGCTCACAGTCCATATCAGATTAGGCGCGTAAAGCTTACAGCGTCGAGACGCTATGATAGGAAGCGTCCCGACGCTACCGTTTTTCCTTATTCAGAACGCGCGTATAAGAGGCAGCGTCGCGACGCTGTCTTGACAGCGTCTCGACGCTAAGACGATAAATCTGCAATATAAGCTTCACTTCGGCTAGGTTTTAGGGGAGATCAATTTGGGACCTTTTGGAGCCGTAAAGAGGACAGAATAGAGGCTTTTGGGAGCTAAAAACAAAGGAGGAACTTGGAAATCAACCCATTGTTCGTGGGGATCGTGACGGGGACGTCGGGACTCGGCCTACATTGAGTTTTCTTTTCCCTTTTCTTTCTTTAGTTAGATTTATGGCTTTGACATGTTTAGTTGAGATTGTATTTCCATTCATGAGTAGCTAAACTTGTAGCTTAGGGATTGATGTAGTTGATTAAGTTTATGGATTGATTTATGGTTTAAGTTGTGCAATGTTATTGTGTTTGTAATCTTGATTTAATGCTTTCAATTAATTGGCCATTAGTTGGATGATTTAAGTTTCGAATCTAGCTCGGGAGAGGGGATTTGATTTAGACTTGCTCAAGATTGCATGAATAAAGTTTACTTTCTAATTCTTGACGGTTTTAGATTTTCTTTAGAATTAGTTAAAAGATCTCATTGCCTTGCATATTAATAAACTTAGATAGGGATATCAAGTTGGTTAATTTGCATGAGAATCAATTATACTCGGGAGAGGTAGTTGTGATTAAAGGGTCTTTGGCTCATAATTTCATTGTGCATAATAACTTATTCTTTAAAATCAATCCTAAACGAAATCGGCGAAATCAATTCCCTAAGTAGTTTTCCCAATTGAATTTCCATTCTTTTTATTTGCTTTGATTTGTTTTTATCATCACCCATTCATCACTTTTTGATCCCTAAATAAAATTGGGCAAGATAATTCATAATACTCGATTTGCTTAAAAATCCAATCCAGAGGACGACATTCGAATTTACTATTCACTATATTATTACTTGACCCGTGCGCTTGCGGTTAGGAAAAGTCCACATCAAGTTTTTGGCGCCGTTGCCGGGGATTGGCACATTTAGCTAGATTGATATTGTGGAAAAATTGCTTGATCTTAATTTAGGGTGTATTGTTATTTTTTTTTTAGGTTTGTTGCATTTTTTCCTTATTTGTCTTTCTTTCCATATTTGATTTTCTAGGTTAGTTTTCTTTTAGTTGAGTAATCTTTTCTTTATTTGTTCTTGTTTTTCCTTTTTAGATTAGTTTCCTTATTTGCATTTTGCCATATTTGTTTTTGCATTTCATATTAGGTTATTTTGTTTCCTTTCCTAGATTATATTTTCCATATTTAGATTAGTTGTTTTCTTTTCTTTGTTGCTTTCCATTATTGTTTTCTTTCCTTTTTAGGGTAGTTTTGTTTGTTTATGCGTAGGGATAAAGATTTAATTTTAGCACCATTTGATCCCGAGATAGAAAGAACAATTCTTAGGCTTCGAAGGGAAAATAGAGAAATTATTCAAATGGCAGATCAAAATCCACCTGAGGAGCCTAGGCCTATTAGAGATTATTTTCAGCCTGTGTTTCAGGGACAGCAATCGGGAATTGTCTATGCCCCGATTAATGCCAACAACTTTGAGCTGAAGACCGGTCTCATTCAGATGGCTCGAGACTGTGCATACAGAGGATCGCCCACTGAGGATCCAAATTCTCATCTTAAATCATTCTTGGATATTTGTGGGACGGTAAAGATTAATGGAGTCTCTGAGGATGCTATTCGCTTACGTTTATTTCCCTTTTCTTTGCAGGATAAAGCACGTGATTGGTTGCAGTCCATTGCCCCTGGGAGCATCACCACTTGGGATGCTTTGGTCCAGGCCTTTTTAAAGAAATTCTTCCCTCCTGCAAAGACGGTCAAGCTGAGGACCGAAATTGGGACATTCCAACAACAATACGATGAACAGTTGTTCGAAGCTTGGGAGCGATTCAAAGAGCTACTGAGGAAGTGTCCTCAACATGGTTACCCCGATTGGCTTCAGGTACAGTTGTTTTATAATGGTTTAACTCCTAGTACAAAAACGATTGTTGATGCAGCTGCAGGTGGGACTCTGTTGTCCAAGACCGTAGAAAACGCTCGCACACTTTTAGAGGACATGGCCACCAACAGCTATCAGTGGCCATCTGAGCGGTCTACACCTAAAAAGATTGCTGCTGGAGTGTTCGAGGTTGATAAAGTAAGTGCACTCCAAGCCCAGATGACTTCCCTTGCCAATGCGTTTATGAAATTTTCAGGTACAGGGAGTGCTCAATCAATTGAATCAGCTGCTGCTTTAGCATCTAGACCTCAGGAGGAGACCATCGAACAGGTTCAGTATGTATCAAATTCTAATTTTAGGGGGTATAATAATAGTTCTACACCTACGCATTATCACCCTAACAATAGGAACCATGAAAATTTCTCTTATGCTAATACTAAGAATGTTCTTAATCCTCCTGGTTTTGCCCCTCAAACTCAAGATAATAAAAAGTTAGAAGATCTTGTTGGAGCTTTCATTGCAGAGTCAAGTAACAGGACAACCAAATTAGAGGAGGCAGTTATTGCCATCAATTCTACAGTGAATGGCCACAGTGCAGCTATAAAGAACATTGAGACTCAGCTGGGACAGTTGGTGAATGTTGTAAGCACCATGAATAAAGGTAAGGCCCCAGCTGAACAAGAGAAACCCCAGATGGAGTACTGTAAGGCAATCACGGTGCACCAGGAGGAATCTGAAGAGGAACCTGAATCAGAGGACTCTGAAACGCCTACAGGAGAAGCTGAGGAGGACACATCAGCAGATGAGGCTGAAAAGCCTAACCTTGAGCCTCATATTCCTTCTCCCACACTGTTGGTTCCCAAGGAAAGGAAAAAGAAAAAGAAGAAAAAGAATAATCAGGTTCAGTTTGACAAATTTATGAATGCTTTTATGAATCTGAACATTAATATTCCTTTTGCAGAGGCATTAGAAATGGCCCAATACAACAGGTTTATGAAGGAGTGGTTAGCAAAGAAGCGAAAAGAAAAGAAGGTTGACACTGTTTATCTTGCTTCCACATGCAGCACCAGAGTACAACAGAAAGTACCTGAAAAAGTAGCAGATCCAGGGAGTTTTTCTGTTCCTTGTAGTTTTGGTACTTATTCTTTTAGAGCATTATGTGATTTAGGTGCTAGCATTAATATCATTCCTCTATCTTTGTGTAAAAAGTTAGATATAGGTGAGATTAAGTCTACTCCTGTAAAGCTCCAATTGGCTGATCAATCTGTGGTGAGACCGGTTGGTATTGTAGAAAATGTACTAATCAGAGTAGGTAGATTTTTCCTCCCTATTGACTTGTATGTTATGGACATGATAGAAAATCCTTCAATGCCTGTCATATTAGGACGACCATTCCTCGCTACTGGGCGAGCGATCATAGATATTGAGCGCAGGGAGCTCACTATTAGAGTAAAGAACGAAAAAGAAATTTTTAAAGCAGTTGAAGACTCTAAAGATGAAGTGCTTCACATGGGTTACAGAAAAGGTGCAAGAAAGAGCACCTCTGTTGGATTCACAGAACAAAAGCCTCCTTGAAGCACGTGCAACACGTCGAGCTAATGACGTTAAACAAGCGCTTATGGGAGGCAACCCAAGTAAGTTAGTGTGTTTTCTTTTTGTTTTTTTTATTTATTGTTTGTTTTTGTTTTGTAGGTCTTGTTTTCTTCCTCTCCTCTGCTTTCAAGCTTTCAAGATTCCAAGCTTTCAAGCAAGAAGTCATCATCATTCCAGGGCAGTATTGTTCACTCCTGTCATTCTTTTATTGTTCTCATGCTTGTTTATGCCTTATTTTCTTTATACATTGAGGACAATGCATATTTTAAGTTTGGGGGTGGATTAGCATGTTTGTGGAGCCCTTGAGCATCTGAGTTCGGGCTATAGTTTTGAGCTTTCTTTGAATTATGCATATGGTTGTTTTCTGGATGCTACTTTTGCATGATTATGATGTCCTAGGATAGGCTTTCTTGTCAATTTTCAAGCTTGTGATGAGATGTAAGCATAAGTGCCCAAAAAGGGAGACTTTTTAAAATTTTTCTAGGAGATGGCTTGCATGAGTAGAGTATCCGTCTTGGCTAGATTTGGATTTGAATGCTTAGGAGCGAATTATTGGGTTCATATGCTTGTTGTCACCTCGATAGGTGTAGGGTAGAGCTAAAGAGTTAATTTTTTTTGCAAATTAGCATGTTTGATCTTGCTTAGGAGAAAAGAAAAGAATATCTGCTATTATGTTCATAACGAAAAATCATTCTTGTTGTTACTGTTGAAAAGAAAATTATTATGCCATGGCCTGTGCACAGTTTGCAATGTTTAATAAAGATTAAGGCAAAAAGAGCTACCCCTGTTGTGATCAGTTAGGCCAACCAGAGAAAACTCAGGTTAAGGGTCCCTGCAATGGGTGTGTGAAAGCTAGTGCCACATTTACATGCTTAATTCATTTGTTAATTAAAAGCACCTAAGTATGGAGATAAACAAACTAATTTGTTGCATTAACTCATTAGTGAAGCCTTAGTGCCAGTGTAGAGGGAAGATGAGTTGAGAGTTTAATAATCCAATCCCGAGCTAGTAGAGTCTGATCTTGCTGAGTTAGATCTCGCTTGTGCAAGTTAATTGTGGAAAAATTTTAATTTGTCTCCCTCATTGGTCCTTGTGTGCATATCTCTTGCTTGCTTGGTTATTGACTTTTGAGCCTTGAGGATTGAGTTATGATTGTTGCATCCATTCTTCCATTGTATGTCTGATTTAGAGTTTGCTCGAGGACTAGCAAAAGCTTAAGTTTGGGGGTATTTGATAACGAGCATAGCTAGCTATCTTTACTCATTTAATTTAGTTAGTCTTTTATAATTTTTGGGCCATTTTATTGTGCTTTAATGTTTATTTTGTAGGAAATGGTTAATTGGAGCTATAATGCAATATCAGAGTTAATCGGGTGCTCGGGGCGTGAAAAGATGCAAAGGAATGAAAAGAGTAAAAGTGGAGAAAAGTCAAATCTCGGTCAACAGCAGGCTAGCGTCGAGACGCTAGCTCTTGAGCGTCTCGACGCTCACATTCCATATCAGATTAGGCGCGTAAAGCTTACAGCGTCGAGACGCTATGATAGGAAGCGTCCCGACGCTACCGTTTTTCCTTATTCAGAACGCGCGTATAAGAGGCAGCGTCGCGACGCTGTCTTGACAGCGTCTCGACGCTAAGACGATAAATCTGCAATATAAGCTTCACTTCGGCTAGGTTTTAGGGGAGATCAATTTGGGACCTTTTGGAGCCGTAAAGAGGACAGAATAGAGGCTTTTGGGAGCTAAAAACAAAGGAGGAACTTGGAAATCAACCCATTGTTCGTGGGGATCGTGACGGGGACGTCGGGACTCGGCCTACATTGAGTTTTCTTTTCCCTTTTCTTTCTTTAGTTAGATTTATGGCTTTGACATGTTTAGTTGAGATTGTATTTCCATTCATGAGTAGCTAAACTTGTAGCTTAGGGATTGATGTAGTTGATTAAGTTTATGGATTGATTTATGGTTTAAGTTGTGCAATGTTATTGTGTTTGTAATCTTGATTTAATGCTTTCAATTAATTGGCCATTAGTTGGATGATTTAAGTTTCGAATCTAGCTCGGGAGAGGGGATTTGATTTAGACTTGCTCAAGATTGCATGAATAAAGTTTACTTTCTAATTCTTGACGGTTTTAGATTTTCTTTAGAATTAGTTAAAAGATCTCATTGCCTTGCATATTAATAAACTTAGATAGGGATATCAAGTTGGTTAATTTGCATGAGAATCAATTATACTCGGGAGAGGTAGTTGTGATTAAAGGGTCTTTGGCTCATAATTTCATTGTGCATAATAACTTATTCTTTAAAATCAATCCTAAACGAAATCGGCGAAATCAATTCCCTAAGTAGTTTTCCCAATTGAATTTCCATTCTTTTTATTTGCTTTGATTTGTTTTTATCATCACCCATTCATCACTTTTTGATCCCTAAATAAAATTGGGCAAGATAATTCATAATACTCGATTTGCTTAAAAATCCAATCCAGAGGACGACATTCGAATTTACTATTCACTATATTATTACTTGACCCGTGCGCTTGCGGTTAGGAAAAGTCCACATCAACCGCGAAATAGTAACCACTTGTTATAACACCGTTAACTAGTTGGTTTTCTATTTCACTAGGACGACCTAGACAACATAGTCTTAATCTTGAGTTGATTATGGACTCCTGCTCATGAGAGATTGTCCTTTGATTTGTATGGGTGAGAGTGGCCAATACGCCGACTCAATAAGCCTACCACTTTGGGGACAAGACCAAATGGGGAGCTGGGAACATAATCATACAAGATGGAATTCACTCCTTCCCAACTTTAGGGAAGCAGATGAGTGTTCCCTTAAGTGGTTACTCCGAGTCTTGAACAAAGGGCCCTACCATCTCAATGGCACGAGAGGGTTTTCTGTTTGATGGTTGGACCACAAACAGGTTGTTCATTAGAGGAGAATTGGTACTTAAGGAAATAGAGGTAACCTGGGGGTAAAACGGTAATTTGACCCAGCTGGTGTTACGGACACTCGTGAAGGACTAACTAGTCGATATTGGTCTAAATCCGTGGACACAGAAAATATGTCTGCATTGAGAAGAGTGCAACTGTGAGTCTATAGTGGAATGTACACACAGTTAACGAATATTGATTAATGTGGTTAATGAGTTTGACCAATTAATCTCACATCGTTGGAGCTTCTGATCTGCAGGTCCATTAGGTCCCACTGGTAGCTCCTAAAGTAATTTGAGGCAACTAAGTAATTAAATGTAAATTGAAAATGTTCAATTTACTAAGGGAAATAAATATAATATATATTGATATATTATTGTGAGAGAAATTAATATTTGAAGAAGTTCAAATATAAATTTATGGAAGATTGAAAGAGTTCAAATAATGAATTAATTAAATTAAGTCCTAAAATATTTTTGGGCAAAATTAATTAATTCAAGGCCGGAAATTAAATATGTGATATTTAATTGGTGGTTAATTAATTAAAGAATTCATTAACCGGGAATTAATCAATTATGGAAATAATTAATCACTTAAGGAAGTGATTAATCATTTATGGAAATGATCTAATCACTTATGGAAGTAATTAGTCATTTGTGGAAAAGATTAATCAATTATGGAATTGATTGATCATGATTGATTAATTAAGGAATAAGATTGAATCAATTATGGAAAAGATTGATTTAATTGAATATTTTATTCATGGCCTCTCTTCTATAAATAGAACACTAGACCTAATTGGTCATGAGACTTGACACTCTTGAAAGACAAGACCTAGAATTCTCTCTAGCCTCCCTCTTAGAGAAAGACTCCCACAAGTTTTTTGCCTCCTAGACTTAGAGACATACCGGTGTAACCTCTGTGGTGATTTTGTCAATCAAAGAAGAATTTCCAGCGAAGAATACCTTGAAGCGGCTGCTGCGTTTTCGTTCGTGGAGCTTCGTTGGCGAAGAACGATCAAGTCTACAACGGAGGTTTGTAACGGTTCTTCCTCTTTTCTTTAGAAAAGTTTTAAAAATAAATTTAGATTTATTTTAGCATGTTTAAACCAATTTTACAGCGACTTTAAAGTTTTGTTTGAGTTATCGTAACGGTATTTTAATATTAATTAATATACGGCGTAAGGTCCAATCGATGCGCTTCCGCTGCGTGGGGACTTTTATTCCCTTCACACAAAACCCTAAAACTATTATTTAGTTTTGCAACGATGTTTAAGTGGTTTAGAATATCAGCCACCGAAGGGTGATCAGACACTCCTCCTCTGAAATGAGACATCTCTCAGCTAATTCTAATTCCAGAATAACTCATATTCCTATAGATATTAGCCACCGTTGTTCGGTCAAGGATTTGTTAACACTTTTAACTCATCCTTGTAATTGTAACCCTCCCACTTTCAGATCTCAGAGGCCCGCACCAACAGGCTATCGAAGGGAAAGACAACTGTTGGTGATTAGCTTAAGAGCTCTTATCCTATTCAGGAGTTCACGATGTTCCGAATCTTATGATCAGGCCCTCCGAAGGGAAGGTTGCGCCAGGACAACCTGCAGGCGGATCATAGGACTCTCACGGTGTGAACTATGGGCGGAGACTGAGGGATACGTTGACACGTGTCCCGCTCCCACTTACTCTAGACATTTTTTCCATTCACCTTGATATTGATTCATGCAAACACTTTTCGAAGGGAGGCCGCTCCTAAGGCGACTCGAAGCCGAGCATGAATCTCACGTTGTGAATATAAGGACGTAGGAGCAAAACTTGATTTAAATCTCGTTTTGTAATTTTCCTCCCACTCAAAATGTCCTAAGGTTAATATAGGGTTGTTTAACTTAGATAGTATTCGACTAAGTCAATCTATCTAAGTCTGATCCTATTATAACAATTATGGAAATGATTCAACTGCAATCTTTTGGGTGAATTAAACTTCTTTTAATAAACCCAACATTGCAAGTCAACATTACTATGGTTAATTCAACTAAATGTTCGGGTCAGTTCCCAGGTAGGAGGTGTTCCGTAAACCGTCCACTTAAATACCCCCAACCTTAGACAGAACTTCACCGAGAGAGTTCCCTTATAACCTCAGTAATGTAAGGTCTTTACTCTAAAGATCTAGGTGCATTAAACACTTTTAATAAACCTAGTGACATTGCATGCTAACATTTAACTATGATTAATTCAACTCCGGTATTCCAGGTCAGTTCCCAGGTAGGAGGTGTTCCGTAAACCGTCAACTTAAATACCCCCAGCCTTAGACAGAACATTATCGGTGGAGTTCCCTTATAATCACAATAATGTTTTTCCTACTTAGTCAATTAAAACTATTTTAATTCTAAGTAAGAAAAGATACTAATCCTATTAGAAACTGATCTATGTCTAATTAATTTAAAACAATTTAAAATTAATCCAATTAATCCTATGATCTTATGTTTGCATGCAAATCTTGATTATAGATTGACGGTTTCTAATCATTAATATTAAAGAACTATTTCAAATTTTTATAATCAAGAATCTAGGGTTTAATCCATTTAACAATCTCATTTCTTTAAAAAAAAAACAATCTCATTCAAATTAAAAAATTAAACCACACTAATTGCATGAATAATATAACAATTATATTATTAACTATGGATGTTTCATGTTTCATGCAATTTTGTTTTTCTTTTAATATAACAATTATAAGCCAATCAAGAAAATCAATCAAGCATGCTTCATTCATCAAATTAAACATAACTATTTATATTTAATTTAAGTAATGACATGCTTCATGCTTTCCAATTTTTCATATAATTAATATACACTTATATTAAAAATATGAAAACAATTCCATGCATTTAAACATACATTATAACAATTTATAATATATAAAAAAAATGCATGAGCATGTTTATAACCTAAGGTGGGATTAAATATTCTATATGACATCCATAAAGCATATAAATAGCAATTGAACCGGTTAATTTTGGCCCCTAGGATACAATAAAGCATTAAATTACAATAATTTTAGCTAAATTTTATCCTAAAATCTTTCTGCAACTCCAAAAGTTGGTCTAGACAGCACGAATCGCCCCAAACCACCTCGAACCGCCCTCCAAAATCACGAACCATGCCAAAAATTGGCTGAACCGGACCAAATAGGTCCCAGCCCAGTCGAACCGGTCCGAACCGGACCTCCCACCAGCTTGAACCGCGCCTGTTGAAGCCCTAACGCGCGCCGCCATCATGACAGCGTCGAGACGCTATCAACACAGCGTCCCGACGCTGTGCACTTTCATTCCCTGAGCCCCTGTGGTATCGAGACAGCGTCGAGACGCTGTTGGAGTAGCGTCCCGACGCTGTTGCATCTGGAAGCAATTTCTGGGCAGAAACAGCACGATTTCTTCGGTTTTGGCCTCAATTTCCGCGGCGATTGCTCCGATTTTCATCTCATAAAAAATTTATTCTAGACCCGGACTTACATAGGACTTGATTTTACATAATATACCCGAAACACCGGGCCTTACATGATCAAAATCACATAAAAATAAAATCTATGGCCATAAAATTAACCTAAACAGTTCAACGCAAACCGAACATAAATTATGCATAAATCCCACCTATTAGAGCCTATCGCAACTTTTAATATTAATTAATAGGGACAGCGATGGCTCTGATACCAATTGAAGGGAATAAAAGTCCCCACGCAACGGAAGCGCATCGATTGGACCTTACGCCATATATTAATTAACATTAAAATATCGTTACGAAAACTCAAACAAACTTTAAACACACTTTAAAGTTGCTGGAAAATCAGTTTAAACATGTTGAAAAATAAATCTAAATTTATTTTCATGCTTTTCTAAAGAAAAGAGGAAGAACCGTTACAAACCTTCATTGTAGACTTGACCGTTCTTCGCCAACGACGCTCCAACGAACAAAACGTAGCAGCCTTCTTTGAGTTTCTTCGCTGGAAAATCCTTCTTGAATGACACAATAACCACAGAGGTTACACCGGTATGTCTCTAAGTCTAGGAGGCAAAAGACTTGTGGGAGTCTTTCTCTAAGAGGGAGGCTAGAGAGAATTCTAGGTCTTGTCTTGAGAGTCTAAGAGCAAGAGCAGAGTGTCATGGACCAATTAGGTCTAGTGTTCTATTTATAGAAGAGAGACCATGAATAAAATATTCAATTAAATCAATCTTTTCCAAAATTGATTCAATCTTATTCTTTATTTAATCAATCATGATGAATCAATTCCATAATTGATTAATCTTTTCCACAAATGACTAATTACTTCCATAAGTGATTAGATCATTTCCATAAATGATTAATCACTTCCTTAAGTGATTAATTATTTCCATAATTGATTAATTCCCGGTTAATGAGTTTTTTTAATTAATTAACCACCAATTAAATATCACATATTTAATTTCCGGCCTTGAATTAATTAATTCGCCCAAATAGATTTTAGGCCTTAAATTAATTAATTTATTATTTGAACTCTTTCAAACTTCCATAAATTTATATTTGAATTTCTTCAAATATTAATTTCTCTCATAATAATATATCAATATATATTATATTTATTTCCCTTAGTAAATTGAACATTTTCAATTTACTTTTATTACTTAGTTGCCTCAAATTACTTTATGAGCTACGAGTGGGACCTAATGGACCTGCAGATCAGAAGCTCCAACGATGTGGGATTAATTGGTCAAACTCATTAATCACATTAATCAATATTCGTTAACTGTGTGTACATTCCACTATAAACTCATAGTTGCGCTCTTCTCACTGCAGACATATTTTATGTGTCCACGGATCTAGAAAAATTTCCACTAGTTAGTCCTTCATGAGTGTCTGTAACACCAGCTGGGTCAAATTACCATTTTACCCCTGGGTTACTTCTATTTCCTTAAGTACCAGTTCTCCTCTAATGAACAACCTATTTGTGGTCCAACCATCAAACAGAAAACCCTTTCGTTCCATTGAGAGGGTAGGACCCTTTGTTCAAGACTCAGAGTAACCACTTAAGGGAACACTCATCTGCTTCCCTAAAGTCGGGAAGGAGTGAATTCCATCTTGTACGATTATGTTTCCATCTCCCCATTCGGTCTTGTCCCCAAAATGGTAGGCTTATTGAGTCGGCGTATTGGCCACTCTCACCCATACAAATCAAAGGACAATCTCTCATGAGCAGGAGTCCATAATCAACCCAGGATTAAGACTAAGTTGTCTAGGTCGTCCTAGTGAAATAGAAAACCAACTAGTTAACGATGTTATAACCAGTGGTTACTATTTCGCGGTCCGGTCTTATGCAAACTCATTGCATAGGATAACCCCACTCGCATGTCTCCTACACGAACGCGTTGGATCGCGACGTTTGTATCAAATACAAAGTGGGCCGCATCCATAGTGTCACCAGGATAAGGCACCCAGTCTTATCCCTATACTATAGACCCTTTAGGCTGTTTCTTGAACAATGATCCCATATGTCGCTACATATAGTTCAAGACTCATATTACAGCCTTGGATGTCTATTTTATTGGATTAGGGTTATCTTTAGGCAAAGACAAATATAAAATAACTAATAACAATTAATGGAAAAATATATCAATATTATTTCATTAATATCCGGTCAACAGTTACATTCACTATCTACGAGTTTTAGGGCATAAAACCCAACACGCCTGCTGTTCTTTTTTTTTTTATTATTATTATTATTATTATTTCTTCTTCTTTTCGTTTTCTTCCTTTCTCTTCTCCTTTCCTTTTTTTAATCTCCTCTTTTTGTTTTTCTCTTCTCCTTTCCTTTTTTTAATCTTCTTCCTCTTTTTGTTTTTCTCTTCTCCTTTCCTTTTTTTTTTAATCTTCTTCCTTTTTTTTTTTTTTTAAATCTTCTTCTTCTGAATTTTTCAAGCTTGAAACCGTGGTATGTATGCTTTTTCTTTCTTTCTTTCTTCTTTTTCTTTTTTCATTCGTTTGTTTTTATCTTCTTCATATTGCATTCTTAAAACCGACCCAAACCGACCGACCGTCGGTGTAGTCGGTCGGTCGACGTAATAAATCCATTCCAAACCGTCAAGAACCGACGGCTAAAAACCGATATGTCGGTGATTGACGTCAGTTTGAGTCCAAAACTGACGTCGACCGAACGATGATCATCCATATTGTTTATTTTTCTGTACTGTGCATGAATTCTAAATTAAATTTAAACACATAGCATTCAAATGCTTTCCTTGTGGGATTAGATCCCTTCAGATTTATAATAGATGCATTTATCACATTCATTTGGTTTATAACCATTATTTAGCATGCAAGAATCGAATTTCTCATGCCACTGCTTTGGGGCTTGTTTTAAGTCATATAGGAACTTAGTAAGCTTACACATTTTGTTCTCCTACCTAGGTTCTATCAAACATTCCGGTTGGTCCACGTAAATTTCTTCTTCTAAATGGCCATTTAGAAAAGTTGTTTTCACATTCATTTGATGAATACTCATATAAAAATTGCAGAAATTGCAATTAGCAATCTAATGAGTGTGATTCTCGTTACTGAAGATAATGTATCAAAGAAATCTAAATCTTATTCCTTTGTTTAAAACCTTTTGCAACAACTTTAGCTTTATACTTGTCTATACTATCATCTGGTTTCAGCTTTTTTCTCAAGACCCATTTACACCCTGGTGGTAGATCAACTAATATCCAAGTTTTGTTGGAATTTAGTGATTTCATTTCATCATCCACAGCCTCTTTCCATAAAAATGCATCTAGAGATGATAAAGCTTCTTACAAAGAAATTGGTGTTTCCTGAATATTATAAACATAAAAACCAGGACCAAAATCTTTCACAATTCTAGCTCTTTTACTCCTTAATATATTTTACTGGAGAATTATTTTCATTATTATCGCTAGGAGTAGAAGAACCAAACTTAGTAGAAGTTTGTTTATAACTTTGACCCCTACTATTTCTTGACTTGGAAGGAAATTTTTCTTGATGAAAAATTGCATCACTTGATTCAAAAATTACGTTATGCTCAATATCAAGAAATCGATAGGTTGTACTATTAGTTGCATATCCAAGAAAAGCACAAGTGGTAGCTTTAGACCCTAACTTAGACCTTTTTGGGTCTATTAGCTTTACAAAAGCTAAACATCCCCAAACCCTTAAATATCTCAAATTTGGCTTATACCATTTCCACAGTTGAAAAGAAGGTGTAATCTTTTTCTTTTCATTTGACACTCTATTTAACACATGACAAGCAATCAAAACTATTTTACACCAAAGATTAAAAGTTGCACCTAATTCTAATAGCATAACATTAGTCAGACTAATTAAGGTTCTTTTCTTCCTATCAGCTACTCCATTAGACGCAGATGAATATGATGGAGTAGTCTCATGAATTATTCTCAATGATTCAACATATGAATTGAATTCAAATGATTCATATTCTCGACCTCTATCACTTCTAATTCTTTTAATTTTTCAAGCGAATTGATTTTCAACTTTGAGGAGGAACTTTTTAAAATTCTCAAAAGCATCACTTTTACTTTTCAATAAACATGAGTATATTTAGAAAAATCATCGATAAAAGTGATGAAATATTTATTTCCTCCTCTAGTTAAAATTTCTTCAAATTCACACAAGTTTGTATGAATTAACTCTAATAATTCGATATTTCTTTCCAAACTTTTATATGATCATTTTGTAATTATAGCTTTAGTGCAAATTTCACATTTCTCACAATTATTTTTTAGACTAGGAATTAATCTAAGACTACTCATAACTCCCGCATATTCACTATTTATATGACATAAACGATGCCAAAAATTTAAAGAAGAGAGCATGTAAATTGAACTGGTAAATGCATTATTAATATTTTTAATGTTCAACTTGAACATTCCATCACAAGCATAACATTTTCCAACAAAAATTCCCTTTTTAGTTATTACATATTGATCAGATTTTATAGTATGCTTAAAGCCAACTTTATTAAGATAACTCGACATTAAATTCTTCCTCATGGAGGGTGTATAAAACACATCTTTCAATATTAAAACATTTCCATAGTTGAATTTTTATTCAACCTCACCAGTTCCCATAATTTGGATAGAATGGGAATTACCAAACATTATTGTTTTAGGCTCCTTAGAGTATAAACTTTAAACGAATCTTTGTCATAACAGACATGTATATTGGCTCCAAAATCAGCCCACCATCCTTCAACACTTTCAATCATATAAATATCAATTATCATAGCCACAAACAACACTTTAGTAACATTAGCCTAAGGTACAGGTTCTTGTTTTCAGAATCCACAAATTTAAGCAACATGCCCACTTTTTCCACAAACAAAACATACTGATTTTGAGTGTTGAGGATGTACTTGGGTATTATTCACTTGGATTTGATTTTTCTTATTAGAAAAGTGATGGCTTATTATTCTTTTTCATATAACTCTTCTTTGGCTTTAAGTGACTAATTTTTGGAATATGACCATTATGTAAATTATCATTAGAAGAGATTAGATTTCCCTTGTTTGGGAATTTCATTGCCTTCTTGAATCAATGCATCTTACCCTCTTGCCACTACCATCAAATTTACTTTGTAAGGTTTTTCATACTTTCTTGGCAATTAAAAGAATAGTATGACAATAATCATAAAAATGCTCGGCAAGAAAACTTAAAAGAGAGTATAGTTAAATGTACTCATTTTTCTCATGTTTATAAATTTTCTCATGGTGCCATAAACTCTTCAACGTTCATACTTTCAGTATTGATCTTCTTTGGGCTCTTTTTTGTGAGGACATAGACCACCTTGAGAAGATTAAGGTAGAACAACATTTTTCCTTTCCATCTCAAGTGTGCTCCCTTAAATCGAAAGGGCATGTCGAGATCTCCAACATTCTCATTTGACTTCTTGACAATTAGGTTGAGGCATGGTATCTTGCTCTCTTTAAGGAGATTCAAGCCCTCTACATTGTATAATTCTTTATCAACCACTGGTGCAGCAGGTCTTTTCTGGTCGGTCCCCTTTAGGATATAACAACCCAACTGAAATGTTGTGTAGCTCAAACCACTCTGCACTAAAAGGTTGAGCTCAAAGCTCCACAACAAAGAACACCCTTCTTTTGGCTAATTGCTTTTAAAAGAGCAAATGCGAGAAATATGAGAAAGTAGATAGAAAAGAAGATTGTAATTGTTGTGCATTAAAAGTGTTCGTGAGAGAGGTTATATAGGAGAATTTTAGATCTAGAAATTTATGACACAAATTTTAACACTTCAATTAACAAAAAACCATATACGCTTTTTACCCTTAATTTGATAAAATATAAACAGCTCAAAATAACTCTCTCGTTTAAAAGTTAAGACTCTTCAAAATGTAACAACATTGTATTTGATGTGAGGCCTGACTTGCTTTGTTTTGTGGATGTAAAGAGTCGGTTTTGTTGAATTGACGTGATGTGGAAGTTTGTATTGGGCAGTTTTGAATATAGAAATGTGTTATCTTGTTTAACAAGTGCTAAACAAATTTTGGGTTAGCAATACGTATGTCGTTATGCTGCTGGAATTTTCAAAACATCCAGTTAGTATTAAGATAAAGAGTTTAGTAATGTATGTTAGGTATAGAAACCTGATAAAGAGTTTAGTAATGTATGCTAGGTATAGAAACCTAGGACGTTACACTACATTTGCATATTCTTCTAATTAACAAGAAAAAACACAACAGTTAAAGAAGAAAAAAACACTCACACAGTTCTTAGCAACAAGAAAAACCAGCAAACATTTGAAGGAAAAAACTCAAAAATTGTTTTGTTTTCGTAATCCTAAATCGCCAAAAAAAAAATCACAAAGTTATCAATAACAAGAAAAAAATCATCTAAAATTAAAAGAAAAACCCCCAAAATTGCTTTTACATTATACCATAGTTGCATGTTCTTTTAAGTGGTTAAAAAAAGACAATAAAACTCACAAACACATTAAAAAAAATGAAAAAAAAAAAAAACTCACGTACAAAACCCACAAAAGTTTCTTCAAATAAAATGTTTCTCCCATGTTTCTCCCATAATTTGTTTTTTCACACAAACCAATTTAGATGCAATGTGAATTAAGAAAAAAAAAAGGAAATAGTAAACTACTTGCTTTAATGGTGTTTCAAGCTGAAGGACTAAATGTGTATATTGCAATATTTATACATGTTTGGGGTTAAAATTGATACAATCTACTAAATTTAAGGTTCAATGTGATGAAATTGAAAGTTTAGGGTCAAAATTAATAAGACTTGCTAAGTTTAGATTTCAATTGATACAATATTACAACCTACAAAATTTAGGGTCCAAAATAATTTTTTTCCTTTTCTTTCTTTTCCGTTTTAATTCATTCTTCTTTTTCCCCTCTTCTTCTCTTTTCTCAGAATTTGAAAATTCTAATACATTTGGGTAAATATCTTCGAAGAAACTTCGGCGCAAAAATTGAACTTTTCAAACTCAAATTAAAAATCCAATGAAGAATTAAATTCCAAAATAACGAATTCGAGATTTAATTAAAACCTCTTTATCCAGAATTCAAAATTTTATTTATCTTAATTCAACCCAATTAAATATAATTTACAAAAATTATGGTAGATGGACTCCTTTGACACATGGGTTAACTGCAAGAATAGACAAAATAAAAAGTCCATTTTGAAAAATAGCAATTACCCTATTATTTAGATAAATGGCCAAATTAATTTTTTGAATTAAAAAATCGAAATTATCAACTTACCGAAATACCCTTAGTTAGACCGAATCTACAATCAAACTAAATCAGTTTGAAATTACCTCAATAAATAAACTAAATCCTTAAATAAGGAGTTGTTGATTATTAAAATATATATATATATACAAAAGAATTTAAAAAAATGAGTTGATTATAAAAAAAAATCGAAAATACAAAATAATTTAAATAATGGAAGAACAAAATCCTAGAATTAGATGGTAAACTATAACAGATTTAAAATTATAATAAAAACAACTCAAATCCCATAAATCAACAATCAACGACGATTTATGGGGAATTTTGAAATGGTGAGAAAATTCAAATTTCAGAAGATAGTTTTAAACCAAATTCTGAGTAATTAAAAATAGATTAAAAAATATTAAAATAACAAAATATCATACACAATTTTTAAACCTGAAAATGAAAAAAAAAATAAAAATAAAAAAAACTTTAAATTTAAATTCCAAACATGCAAATACCTACCCAGGTCATATTTAGTCTAATTTTCTTACCCACCAAACAAAACAACTTCAATTTTCACGAAGGAGCATCCAAAAACCATTGATAGATATAGACGTCATTGTTTCTCAAATCTCCGAACAGATCTATACGGTCTCTTCCCAACTCACCATCTTCATCAACCCCATCATTTCTGCAACCCGGAAACAACTCGTCCATCCAAAGCATTTGTTCACACGAGATTTCGACAAGGGAAATTTAATTCGTGGAAATGAACTTGATTTTATTGATTTTGTATGTATAAGTGTTACAATCTCTAATATTTATCCTATGATGCTTTCTCTCAAAATGTAGAGTCTGATCTGAGGGCTGGCGAGCTTGATCTCAGACGGAGGAAGGTTGAATTTTCAACTTGTATCTTGATGAAGAAACGGTTGATTCTTTGGAGTCTTCCAGTCGTTGGATCTTCTTAGTCTTGAGATGGCCGAATTATGAATCTTGGATCTTCTGAATTCTCTAGACTCTCTGACTTCTGAAAACTCTGGATTTGGGAGAATGCTCTGGGCTCTGGCTTCTCTGACTCTGTCTGAATGCCCAAAATGAATGGTGGCCTCCTCTATTTATAGAGTTTGATGGACCTCATATGGGCTTGGGCTTGGGCCCAATCTTTGGGCTTAGGCTATATTTGGGCTTTAATCCAACTTATTTTTAATAAAATTGGATTATTTTAATTTAGCCCAATTTCTTCAATGATCTCGGGTCACATTAGTCTCGGGTCCAATTGCCACATGGCATAATTTGATTGGACTCGGCTTATGTCATCTGATGGATCAATAATAGACAAGTGGCATTGTTTGATTTGCCAAATTTTAATGTCTATTAATTTAATTTAGGGACACGTGTAAATTTGTAATTGGTCCCAAATTTATTTTATCATTAATTCAAATTAATGACGTGGCAATTTGTGATGGGCCGAAATTTCTCACTCAACAAATGCCCCTTTTCGAAATTTATGCACCTATATGCGTGCATGGATTTTGAAAAGCATGATTTGTGAGAAAAATATATGACGTTTAGTCATAACTTTAATTTGTGTCGATAGGCGAAATTAATCATAATATTAATTTATAATTCCAAATAATTTCGTTTTCGCTACCAACATTGATTTTGGCCAAAATTTGAATTTTGATTTCCAATTTTTTTTTTTTTTTTTGAAATTGGAAAATTAATTTTAGCCAAAATTGCGACAATTTTTTTTCTCTACCTTGGACATGAATTTGGAGGTAGATAGGTACTTTGAACAAGAATTGGAGGTCTCTTGGCTTGTCAATTTTATTAGGCCAAAAATTCTCTCTTGATTCATGTAATTTGGAGGCAATTTTTTTTCCCTAAATAGCAATTGTAGGAAATTCATTGCCATATTTGATTAGGTCAAAAATTCTCTCTTGATTCATGTAATTTGGAGGTAAATTTTTTTTTCCTAAATAGCAATTGTAGGAAATTCATTGCCATATTTGATTAGGCAAAATTTTCCTTAGCCAAAAATCAACTTTTCCTTATGTGTTTGACCTAATTTCTCCCTTATAAATTGAACAAGTTGCATAGGTCAAGACACAAAGCCATTCAAGCAAGAAGCCTAGGTAAAAAAAAATTCTCCTCTCCAACTTCTCTTTTCTTTCTTTCATTTGACTTCAAATGCTCATATATTTTTCTTCTTTGTGTAGGCCTTGAGTTCGAGCAAAAAAATCTCCTTTCATGCTTCTTTGTCGCGCCGTCGATAAGTCAAAATATCCTTCAAAAATCTTTCATTATCTTTATAAATAGTTTCTGCTGCAATTTCAAGACTTTTTTTTATTGCACTGTCGCATGCATTGTATTCTGGAGATTTTTTTTTTCGTTAGCTTCAACTGCTTTCACGCACACATGACATAAATGTATATACTTTAGTATGACATCATGGTTGCTGATTTTCCAATATATATATATATATATATATATATATATTGTTTAATTATATATATACACAAATGCACAAAGCACAAACACACTACAAAGCTTCAACTGCTTTCACAAACATATATATATATATATATTTTAGTATGACATTTTTTTTTTTGTTTAATTTTATATATACACATAAATGCACGATTTTTTTTTTTTTTTGTGTATTGACTGACGCGAATTCAACCTTCCATAACAATTTGCCGCCTCTTGTTCTGCTATTGTCGTAGTTGGCGTATGTGTAGGTTAAAGGCCACTTTTTTTTTTCAATTCACAATCAACTTGGCTGCCGCACATCGCAATTTCTTTCTTTTTTTTTTCTCTTCATATCGCCGCAACACTTTAGGATTTTTTTTTTTAAACCATTTTTTTTTTTAGTTTTAAATTTTGTAACTGAACATTTTTTTTTAATTATCTTTATTTCTTTATAGGATTTGGAATTGACAAGTTTGTTTGATAATCTCCTTGGATCAATCTTTATCCACCATTTGAAAGGTATATACATATATTATTTTTTTTTGCACATATATTATTGCAATCTGTTTCTTTCTTGCTTGAACGTGTAAGCATCGTGCAACAGTCGTCACCAAATTTGTCTACAGTGATGCACTCCTGCTAGACCAGTCTCCATTTTATTGGATGATCTGAGTAACCTGCAGGGGTGGTCACCAGATTCGTCCACAGTGATGCACTCCTGCTAGACCAGTCTCCATTTTATTGGGTGATCTGAGTAACCTGCAGGGGTGGCCACCAGATTCGTCCACAGTGATGCACTCTTGCTAGACCAGTCTCCATTTTATTGGGTGATCTGAGTAACCTGCAGGGGTGCTCACCAGATTCGTCCACAGTGATGTACTCCTGCTAGACCAGTCTCCATTTTATTGGATGATCTGAGTAACCTGCAGGGGTGGTCACCAGATTTGCCTTCAGTGATGCACTCCTGCTAGACCAGTCCCTATTTTATTAGGTGATCTGAGTAACCTGAAGATGGAGCAAGACTTTCAACAGCCAACTTTTGAAAACGAAGCGAAGTCGTCAACTGCCAACTTTTGAAGATGAAGCGACAACGAATCCTTCCACCACTATCTTTTGGAGATGAAGCAAAGTTGTCAATGGCCAACCTTTGAAAATGAAGCGATGTAGACCGCCAAATTTTGAAGATGAAGTGATAGTGAAGTCTTCAACCGGCAACATTTGTAGTGAAGCAACGTTTTCAACGGTCAACCTTTGAAGATTTGAAGATGAAGTGAAAACGAAGCCTTCAAATGCCACCCTTTGAAGGTGAAGCGAGGTATCGAACTTGGGACAAGTGATAAGCCAAACTTGAATGGAGCAATCGTCGAACGTGGAGAAGGTGAGACGTCGAACTTTGAGCGAGCGGAACACCAAACTTGAAGCATGAAGAATGCAAACTTAGAGGAAACATGACGCCAAACTTAAAGGGGTGAGACTCCAAACTTTGAAGGAGCGAAACACCGAACTTGAAGTGTGTAGAATGCGAACATAGAAGGAGCGAGACACCGAACTAGGCGAGACGTCGGACTTGGAGCGAGCGAATCGTCGAACTTGAAAGAACGGAGCCTTCTTTTATGCATTTAATTCGTAGCATTCCATTCATAGCAATGTACGTCTTCAATTTACTGTGTTGCCCCCAGTAAGGGTAAGCATCTTTAACTTGTATTGTCATGTTTCTATATTTGTGGCACTTTTTTTTTTGTTTGCAAGGACTGAACTTAAAGTTTTCTTTAAGCTGCCTACGTACCCTTAAAGGAAAGGGATCAAGTCATAACGTAGTTCAAGTACAAATTTGATTTTTTTTTTTTGGGCCGTTCACCTTTTTAACTCATGCGGCCCAGGAGTATCATGTAGTTTATACTCTTACGATAAGGAGTATTACATTTTAAGCATAATATTTCTTGAGAAACTTGTCATTGATTGGGCCAATTTTGAGCCCGTCTTTGTCAACTATCTTGTATGCTCCATTTGTGTAGACTTCTTTCACAACGTACGGTCCGTCCCATTTAGGTGTAAACTTGTGTCCTGTATGTCGAGTCGTGATGATAGGTCTTCGAACTGCGAGTACAAGCTCACCAACTTGAAATGAATGAGGTCGAACCTTTTTGTTGAAAGCTTTAGACATGCGCGCTTGATAGCATTCCAAAGCTTGTTGAGCATCCAGTCTTTTCTCATCTAATGCTTCTAACTCTTGAAGACGTAACTTAGCATTGTCTTCTACAGTCAAACCTTCTTGCACCGCCATTCGCAACGATGGGATCTCTCTTTCTAGAGGGAGAACAGCTTCTACTCCATAGACGAGAGAGTAGGGTGTGGCTCCTGTTGGAGTACGATAAGTGGTCCGGTACGCCCATAACGCTTCACCAATTCTTTCTTGCCAGTCTCTCTTTGTCTTGGAGACTACTTTCTTCAACAAGTTGCATAATGTCTTGTTGAATGCTTCGGCCAACCCATTTGCAGCAGCATTGTACATAGACGAATTATATTGTTTGAAGCCAAACTTTTCACATAACTTGTCCATCAAACTGTTAGAGAACTGTCTTCCATTATCTGTCACGATGCGATGAGGAATGCCATATCGATAAATGAGATGATTACGAACAAAATTTGCTACATTTTCTTTCTTTGCTTCTTTTAATGCAACAGCTTCAGCCCATCTTGAGAAATAATCAGTTCCTGCAAGGATATAAGAGTGTCCTGCCGATGATTTGGGTGTTATAGGACCAACAAGGTCAAGCCCCCAAGCTTCAAATGGCCATGAAGCTACAGTTGGGTGGAGCGGCTCTGGTGACTGATGTATGAAGTTGGCGTGAAATTGACAAGCTTCACACCTCTTTGCATATTGCATCGAATCCTGAACCATCGTAGGCCAGTAGTAGCTCATTCTCTTTAGTTGAAAATGAAGCTTTGGCCCGGATTGATGAGCTCCACAAACACCTGAATGTGTTTCCTCTAATGCCTGCACTGATTCATCTTTTCCCAAACATCGAAGATAAAGGCCTTCATATGAGCGACGATATAGGGTATCTTTGTAGTAGATAAATCGAGATGCTCTTCTTCGTATCTCAGTCTTATGACGCGTCTCGACAGGAAGTTTTCCATGCTGTAGGTAATCTATAATCGGTTGTCGCCAATCTTCTTCTTCAATCACATAGACAGATATTGCATTCGTTTCTTGACTTCCCTTTTCAATTGGAGGCACAACCCATCTTTGGCAGAGTGTAATGTTTATAACTTCAACTTCTGAAATCGTCAGAGCAGTGGCTAAATTTGCCAATGCGTCAGCCTTTGTATTTTCAGATCTTGGAACATGTTCTATCGTCACACTCTCGAAGCTTTCCAATAATTGTCTGGCATAATTGAAGTAAGGTATCAAATCTTCATGTTTTGCCTCATATTGGAGCAACAATTGATTGACTATCAATTTTGAATCTCCAAAAATTTCAATGTACGTCACCCCGATCTCTTTGGCTATTTGAAGACCAATGATGAGCGCTTGATATTCAGCGACGTTGTTCGAGCACACTTCTCCAAATGTGAAGCTATATGGCAACATATGTTTTTCAGGCGAAATGAATATTACTCCTGCCCCTGCGCCATTCCTTCGAGCTGCTCCGTCAAAATACATAGTCCAAGGCTCGGCCAATTCAATGTAGAATATCTCCTCGTCAGGCAAGGCTTCAGATAATTTCCAGTCTGACGGTACCGGGTGGTCGGCTAAGAAGTCTGCCAAGGCTTGCCCCTTCACCGCCTTTTGCGAAACATAGACAATGTCGTATTGCTGAAGTAAGATCGCCCACTTAGCCAACCTCCCTGAGATAATTGGTCTAGACAAGACATACTTGATCGGATCAGCCCTTGCCACCAAGTGCACCGTGAAGGCTTGCATGTAATGTCTCAGTCTGTCAATGGCAAAGAAAAGTGAAAGGCACATCTTTTCGATGGGTGAATAATTTAGCTCTGCCCCATTCAAAGTTCTACTTAGATAATACAAAGCACATTCTTTTCCTTTCTCTCCCTCTTAAGCGAGCAATGCCCCAAGTGATCTTTCTTGTGCAGCAATGTACAATATCAACGGTTTTCCTGCAATTGGAGCGCTTAAAACGGGAGGATTAAGCAAATACTTTTTAATGCTATCAAAAGCATTTTGACAAGCTTTATCCCATTCAAAGGTTATGTCTTTTCTCGTCAGTCTTTGAAATGGCTGACATCGACCTGCTAGATCGGAGATGAACTTTCTGATATAGGCCAGGCGTCCTTGGAGACTTCTTAATTCTCGCAAGTTTCGTGGTTCTGGCATTTTCTGAATGGCGTCAATCTTTGATTGGTCGATTTCAATTCCTCGATGCCTTACTACGAAACCAAGAAACTTTCCTGATGTCACACCGAAGGCACATTTAAGAGGATTCATTTTCAACTGGTACTTTCTCAAACGGTCAAAAACTATCTTCAAATCTTGCAAGTGGTCCTCTCGTTTCTTGGATTTGACCACGAGATCATCAACATAGCACTCAACGCGTTTGTGGAGCATATCATCAAAGATCTTCTGCATGGCTCGTTGGTAAGTTGCCCCGGCGTTCTTTAATCCAAAAGGCATCATCTTGTAACAATATATTCCTTTTGGAGTTCGAAATGCTGTCATCTCTTCATCTTCAAGGGCCATTCGAATTTGATTATACCCTGATGATCCATCCATGAAAGATAAGGCTTCATGTCCTGTAGTGGCATCAACCATAAGTTCAGTGATGGGCAATGGAAAATCATCTTTGGGACATGCATTGTTCAAGTCACGGAAATCCACACATACACACAGTTGTCCGTTCTTCTTTTTGACTGGCACAATGTTTGCGATCCATGTTGGATATTTCACTTCTCGAATGAATCCCGCCTCTATCAACTTGTTGACTTCAATTTCAATTTGAGGAACGAGCTCCGGTCGGAAACGCCTTTGGGCCTGCTTAATAGGTCGATATCCTTGTTTAATCGCAAGATGGTGGACTGCTATTTTTGGATCGAGTCCTGGCATCTCTTTGTACGACCAAGCAAAGACATCTTTATATGTAACGAGCAAATTCAAGTATTCACGTTCCTCTTCAGCACTAAGTGGCGCACTGATGAATGTCGGGCGCGGTTTTTCTGTCGTACCCAAGTTTACCTCTTTGAGTTCATCAATTGTTGATTGACTGCCATCTTCTAACGATGCGGGTGCTTCTTCAGCATCTTCTTCAGAAATTTCAGTATCTGGCATTTCTTCGAAAGAAATATGGCAGCAATTGACATGTTCTTCTTCAAGCTCTTGGTTCAACTTCGAAGGGTTAGTTAGAATGACTAACTGTCGCTTTACTTTTAAAGCACCTTCTGTATTTATGAGAACAAAAGGTTTTCTCTTCATCCGTGAAGGAACAGTACTGGAAAATCCGTTGTTGTCATTCATCTCGTCGGATTCATCTGTTTCAAGACTTTTCAACTTTCCCTTGCATTGGCCATAGGTTGCTTGAAGGCGATCGAACACGGATCTCGACGGTTCATTTACTTTCTTTGATGTAGACACACTCAAACGTTGAAACACTGAACGTCGGGTAGGAGTAGAAGTTTTGCTCTGACCTTCCTTTTCCGAAGATGAATATTTCAGTCTCTGATGAACTGAAAGACGAGTAGTCGGTGCTTTAATGCGATCGAAGACAGAGATTTTCTGCTATCATCATTCTTTTTATCTTCTGAATCGCTCATCTCTTCTACCGTTATGTGATGTGCATCTACAACTTTCCATTTTCTGGTTATACGAACTGGTTCTGGGGGATTGTACCCTAGTCCGGCTCTTGAGGATGGTATGACATAACCTTCTTTCTAGAGCTTCTTCTGTGTCGGAGAAGGCTCAGATCTCCCATCGAAGATTTTTAGACTTTTAAACTCAGTATGAGTTGTAAAGTCGTATCCTGCCTTTTCTAGGAGTTTGTATGCATTTGGGTCAAATCCAGCCTTCGTTCGTCTTTTCGGCAAAGTCACTTTGGTACGATCCGTCTTTGATTCCTGAATCTCTTGCTTGGTGATTGCTGTCAGAGGCGTGGTGAAATTTTCTTTTAGAATCTCCACATCACCAACCTTCAAAATTCCTGAACATTCTGTGAATGGTGATTCCCCTTTCTTGCGTCGAGATAAAGGAACGTAGCGCAATATAGGGACGTTTGACGATGCCTCCTCCTTTGGAGCTTTTGATTTTGCAGGGTGAATGGATGTTTCCTTTGATTGAACTTCACAAGCATCTACTTCTTTGATCGACTCCTTCTTCGCATTCTTTGGATGCTCTATTTTCTGACTTTCAATCAGAGGAATCTCACCTAGGATGATCTCTCCTGCTTTATCATTCTGCATATAAAACTTTGCATCTGCAAAGTGGGATTCTGCCTCTGAGAATGGATTATTATCGGCTTCAACTTTCTTGACACTGTCTTGATAGAACTTGAAACACTGATGAAGTGTAGAAGATATTACTCCATTTCCATGAATCCAAGGACGACCTAACAATAACTTGTAAGTGGTCTTGGAATCTATGATATGGAATAAAGTGTTGGCCTTCAAATCTCCAATAACAAGCTCCAAACGGATCATACCGATTGCTCGTTGGCCGCCTTGGTTGAAGCCTTGAATAACCAACCTACTATTTGATAGTTCGTCCATTGAAATTCCTATCTATGTCATGGTTGACTTAGGCATTATATTCATCGCAGATCCATCGTCGATAAGAATTCGGCCAACTTTTTGCTCTCGAATATATCCGGAGACGAATAAGGGCCTATTATGAGGCTTCGATCCCAACATCGAGTCTTCATCTGCGAAGCTAATGGACATATAACACGAGGCACGTTTGTGTTCTTGCAGGCCTGGGACGTCTGAAACGTTAGAACTTATCAATGTTTCAACAATAGCATCTTCGGTTGCTTGAGGAAGTGACAACAAATCATCTATTGTAAATGAAGGTGAATCTTCTGGCCTTGTCATCACTTGAGATGGACTTGAGGAAGAATCACCCTCTTCGAATGCATTGACAGCATGACATGTGACTATCTCAGGGACGTTCTCATGATCGTCATTAAGAAAGTTATTCAGGAAGAAATCTTTAAGGGTCACTGGTTGTCGAGACATAACAAAATCTTGATTCTCTTCGACAACTAGTTTAGGCTTTCTCAAACCTTTTATCATTCTTTTCTGTTTTTGTGACATGTTCTTTCTCCTGTAGTTTAGGAACATGTGAGGCTCTCTTTGAGCGGAATGTTTCTTTTGCTTCTTTCGACGAGTTACCAAAGTCCATCCTTCGTCTTCATTTTCAACAGACTCAAGTTGGTCTTGGCAGATGTCTCTTGCAGATTTTTGCTGAAGTCAAATAACAATCGGCTCTAATGTCCCGAACTGGATCAAACTTGCTACTGAATCATGAACCGGGCTTGGAGCTACTCGGTTGTTCAGATTCGTTGCTATCGTCGCATGATTTGATTGAGCTACCTCATCAAGATCTAACTCAATCTTCTTTTCTTTAGCTAATTTCAAGATTAGCTCCTTCAGGACGAAGCACTTTTCCACCGGGTGACTAATGACTCGGTGATATTTGCAGTAGTTGGGATCATTAACTCTCCCCATCTCTTCTGGTCGCTTGCATTCTGGTAGCTCAATAAGTTGTTTCTCCAGGAGTTGTTCTAACATATCTGAAATGTCAGAATCTGGAAAAGGGTAAACTTTCTCTTGCCTTTCTTTCAAGGTCAGACGACGTCTTTCACCTCCCTCTTGTTGTTTCTCTATCTTATTTTCTTTTCCTTTCGACGAAAACTTGAAAGGAGCTGCATTGACTACCATTGACTCTTTCGTAGTGCTTTTGGTAGCTTTCTCAGTATTTTTAACTTCTTTCTTTTCTTTCCTGCCTTCGGGGACAATAGAATCTTTGTTCCCTCTAGTAGCAATGCTCAATTCCATGTCATGAGCGCGAGTTGCCAACTCCTCGAAAGTGCGGGGTTTTATTCCTTGCAGGATATAGAGGAGTCCCCAATGCATGCCTTGGGTGCACATTTCAACAGCAGAAAATTCGGTAAGCTTGTCCTTGCAATCTAAGCTCAAAGCTCTCCAACGGTTGATGCAGTCAAGAACCGGTTCACCTTTCCGTTGTTTAGTGCTAGTGAGCTCCGTCATACTAACGGTTCGTCTTGTGCTGTAGAAGCGGTTGAGGAACTCCTTCTCAAGTTGTTCCCAACTATCGATAGTCTCAGGCTCAAGATCGGTATACCAGTCGAAAGCATTCCCCTTCAGTGTTCGTACAAACTGCCTGACTAGTTGGTCTCCTCTAGTACCAGCGTTTTCACATGTCTCGACGAAATGAGCAACGTGCTGCTTGGGATTGCCCTTCCCGTCTAATTGTTGAAACTTTGGTGGCTGGTATCCATGAGGCATTCTCAGATTGTCGGTTCTCTTAGTATACGGCTTGGAATACAAGAGAGAGTTCTGAGCCGGTCCACCATATTGAGCTCTGATGGAATTCATGATCATATCCTGGAGCTGCTGAACAGACAGTGAAGCAATAGAAGCGGAATGTTGTGACTGATCTTGTGCAATGATTTTTCCCTTGTCTTTGATGGCAGGGGTCTGACTTGATTCAGCAACATCCCGACTTTCCATCTGGTTTCTGAGAGAGGCGATTTCTTGGTCTTTCTCTTCGACTATCTTCAGTAACATGTTGATTTTCTTCTCAACTTCATCCATCCGTTCTTCACTAGTTCCAGCATCAATCATCATAACAGACATCACATCAGGACTGGATGTTTCGTTTGGTTGCTGAGAAGAAAATATGAATTTGCCAAGCATCAGATTTTCTGCAGCGGCGATTTCAAGTTGAGCAGATTCTGTCATGCGTCCCAGCATCTTGTTTGCAATGACAGGAGTTTGGCTGTCTTCGTGTTGGGTTTCCTTGGAGCGACTACGAGTAATTGGCCCCATATAGGAATTGCTTGAAGCAGCGATCTTTGAAGAAGCTTCTTCGGAAGTCATGATTTCTTTGCAAGAAAAAGAGATGAGAGGTAGAGATTGTCCCACTGGGCGTGCCAATTTGTTCACACGAGATTTCGACAAGGGAAATTTAATTCGTGGAAATGAACTTGATTTTATTGATTTTGTATGTATAAGTGTTACAATCTCTAATATTTATCCTCTGATGCTTTCTCTCAAAATGTAGAGTCTGATCTGAGGGCTGGCGAGCTTGATCTCAGACGGAGGAAGGTTGAATCTTCAACTTGTATCTTGATGAAGAAACGGTTGATTCTTTGGAGTCTTCCAGTCGTTGGATCTTCTTAGTCTTGAGATGGCCGAATTATGAATCTTGGATCTTCTGAATTCTCTGGACTCTCTGACTTCTGAAGACTCTGGACTTTGGGAGAATGCTCTGGGCTCTGGCTTCTCTGACTCTGTCTGAATGCCCAAAATGAATGGTGGCCTCCTCTATTTATAGAGTTTGATGGACCTCATATGGACTTAGGCTTGGGCCCAATCTTTAGGCTTAGGCTATATTTGGGCTTTAATCCAACTTATTTTTAATAAAATTGGATTATTTTAATTTAGCCCAATTTCTTCAATGATCTCGGGTCACATTAGTCTCGGGTCCAATTGCCACATGGCATAATTTGATTGGACTCGGCTTATGTCATCTGATGGATCAATAATAGACAAGTGGCATTGTTTGATTTGCCAAATTTTAATGTCTATTAATTTAATTTAGGGACACGTGTAAATTTGTAATTGGTCCCAAATTTATTTTATCATTAATTCAAATTAATGACGTGACAGTTTATGATGGGCCGAAATTTCTCACTCAACAGCATTCTGCTCAGTTTCCATGAATGAAGACGAGAAATCGAACTTGTTGTCGATGGTTTTTTTTTAAAGCATATCGATTGAGGAATAAAATCTTTTTTTATTTAAAAATAAAATCTAGGGAAAAAAATTTATATAAATTTAAAAATAAATCAAATGAAGAGAAGATGAAAACAGTTCAATCAAGAGAGAGAAACAGTTTAGATACACACAGTCTCCTTATTTTTAGGATGAAGGAGGAAACGATGCAGCCAAGGGTAAAAAAGGGACTCTAAGTCACAAATACACCCACGTGATTCTCAGGTTTTGGCCATTTTCCTCTGGTTTTTTTATTGTTTATCTATCTAAATTGGATTTGTTTTTTTAGTCATTTACAAGGATTTTCCTTTTAATTTGTCAAAATCTTTTAAATTTATAAATAGTAAGATTTCGTGCATTAATTCAATTTGTATTCTTTCCTAAATGTCCTTAATTAATTGATATTCTAATAAATATTTATTTTTTTAAAAAAAAGTTCTAATAATTTTTTTTTTTTTTGATAATATGTGGAGAGGGGGATTTGAACCTCAGACTTCGTGGTTATCAATACAACTTTATGTCAGTTGAACTATGCTCTTGTTGACAAGTTCTAATAAATATTGATTTGTTTTTTCATAAACCAACCGATTATCAAATGTGGTAACTCTTATTTTATTAATTTATTTTAGTATTATTATTTTTTCATATTAAACATTCCAATTTTTTTCCTTACCTTTAGCAATTTCATTTCGTTTCGTTTTTTTTTTCTTCAATTTTAGTCAACTGTCATTTTTCCAAGTTTTTTCCAAGCTCATTTCTTTTTTGTCAACCTGTAAGAGCAAATAAGTATATCGACTTCTTAAACTCCTTTAATATACAACTATGAGGTGACAGGAATGTAAAATTATAACAGAATAGACACTTTTGGAATAAATAGACTACTATTGGCCCATTTGTGTAGATAACCCTATAATTTACTCAAATTAGATTTTAAACAACAATTCAAATTAGCCCAACCACATCCAAATTAATCTTCAAAATATAAAGATTTTCCTAAAAATACGATGCGTGTACAAGAATTTTCTATGGTCGAGAATTCCATTATACCTTTCTTACCAAATATGAAATAGAAGTCTTAAGAGCTACAAGATCATCTCTCGAATTTAGTTATCCAACTACCATCCAAACAAGAATGAGGATGAAATTCACTCTTTATTTGAGTAGATTTCACAAATGATTTTACTTAAGAAATCACCACCACCCTATAATTAGTCGTTATAGGATCATATCCCATTCTAGGAGAGGAATTATTTAAAAAGTGGATGAATATATATATATATATCATTGATGTATAAAAAGAAGTAATTACATTAGAACAAAAATTTTAGTTTATACTATGGGGTAAAAAATCTAAATACGAGTCACATTCAGACTCTTTTTCCTTTGGATGAGTGGCCTTGGTAATTTTACCTTTTACTCTAATTTGCTGTCAGTATTGGGTGTTGTTAATATATTCATTTCACTGCCAGAACTATTACGACCTTCTTCACTCTGCAGAGCACAAAATACATTTTTAACAAAGTCAGCAAGTGGTACAAGATAACAATAAGTCACAGCATTACTAAGAATATCACTAAGGCATATTAATAGTTACATGATGACTTTCTTTTAAGTTATAAATAGAGATCGAGAGCGTTGGAAAAGAGGCATGTTTTGAGAATAGAATGGGGGAGAACTAAGCTTCTTTGTTTTAACCGAGCTATCAACAAAATCTCGAAGTAATTATATTCCTGCTCCCAATCCCCCTTAGAAGTGACCTAATGGAACACTTGAATAGTTGACTTTCAAATGTTGATCAAAGCATAACTCAAGTGGTCAAGCATCAAAGTCTATTCTTATAAGTAGTAGATTTGAATCGTCTCCCCATTTATAACATAATATGAAATCGTAGAAACAATTAATTGACTATTATGTGGTCTGTGGTGGCCTTCTAATTAGACAATGCTACCAGCAGATTCATGAAGTTGATGAACGAAGTATCAAAACTATTTCTAGGTGAGTTTACCAGCGGTTCATTTTGACAATGTAGAGTTTAATTAGATCCCAGAAACAACACCTAGAACATCTGTATTTGGTTTTCGTAATACTGCAGGAAAGTGAGCTTCTTACTTTTTGGGGTTTGATATTAATGGTTGAGGCATGCATGTGAATGAGTTTAACGTCCAAAGTGTCCAATGGTGGTATGCTCCAAGTTCTATAGAAGAGACGAAGCTTCTTGAAGCTTGTTCATTCTACCAAAATATTGTTTCGACTCAATAGAGGTTTCTCAAACTAATTATCTTGACAACGGAGAGTTCAGATCAGAAAATTCCTTTTAGATGACTGTGTGGTTAGGATTTAGATGCGGAAATGCAAAGACGCTGCAAGCCATTTGAGTGCAAGTTGATGCCTCGAGGGTGAGGGTTGGAGCTGGCACTATCTTAGTAGGTATCTAAACAAGTCAACTCAAATCGATAACATACAAAAAGGAGTTACATGCATTGGCTTGAGAACAGACATAGGGGGAGAACATCATCAAATAGAGCAACCTGCAAGAATTTGTTAAGCAATGACAATCGATTTCATAGTTTCTTTCGTAGCAGTGGACTTGAGTCGATATTGGACACTGGGCGGCTAAAATATGAAACTCTTTAAGCAATGAGCCAAGTTTTAAGAAGCCTAAAACAGGAAAAAAAAACTACAAAGAAAGAAAACAAGGCAACACAAAGAAAAGGAAAGCAGCAGGCAGAGAACCCACTAAGAGACAAAATAAACTAAAGCCAACTAACATGTTTTGAAAGAATGTGAAGGTTCTAGAACTATGGTTTTGGTTGCTTTTGTCATTGTACCTGTGGACTGCTTCAGTAAAATGTCCTATTTTCTTCTTTTCATAACTGCAACCCTTACTTTTAGAAACCAATTGGGACTTTCCTTGTATTTTTTTTTTGAAGAGAAACAAAATTTCATTGATAAATGAAATAGGGAAAAACCCAAACACCTATAGGTGGATTACATGAAATTCTTCCAATTAGAAATCAAAGAGGAAATACTATAAAGAGCAAAGGGGTGTTTACATTTACACCAATACAACGCTTGGAAGAGAAGTTTATCAAAAAAAGAATCGAAAGTTAAGAAAACGTCCCTGAAAATTCTTCCATTTCTTTCGTTCCATAGATACCAAAAGAAAGCTCTATTGAAAGCAAGCCATAGAGTCTTCTTATCTCCATAAAAAGGATGACCCACAAAAATAGAAGCCAAAAGATCCTGAATGTCCACCGGCAACGGAATATACCAACCGAAAGCATCAACCATAAAGGCCCAATATCTAGAAGCAAAAGGACACGTAACAAAAAGATGGCCCGGATTCTCCATGTTTGATGAGCACATAATGCACCAAGATGGCGATAGGTGAAAGTGAGGCATTCTTCGTTGAAGGCGATCCGCCGTATTGATGGCCCCAAGACTAAGCTCCCATAGAAAGATTTTTATCTTTTTAGGATAATTATCTTTCCATATCACAACATATAGATTATTTGATGTGGTGGTAGGGACATGCAAAAGGTCATGCATCAAAGATTTAACAGTAAACAAACTGGATGGATGAAGAAGCCAAGACCAAGAATCATTCATATCCCGAAATCTAATAGAAGATAGTAGATGAGAAAGTCGAGCCCATTCATTAGTTTCAAGCTCGTTTAGATAACGACGAGGGCAAAGGTTCCAAGCCAATTGAGATGAATTCCAAACTTCAGCAACAGTAGCATTTGGATTGGTGGTTAATCTATATAGACGTGGGAAAAGTGTTGCAAGAATCCCACCATTCAGCCAAGAATCATTCCAGAAGGATGTACCTTGGCCATTACCGATATTACGATGAACCCGACTGGCAACCATATCTATAGTAGAAGAAATAAAGCGCCAAGGCGATTTATAGGATCCTCTGTGAATTTGAGTAGGCCAAAGACAAACACCTCCAGAATCATAATATTTAGCAACAATGAGATTACGCCACAGAGATCCTTCCTCCTGCAAAAACCTCCATATCCATTTGGCCAAAAGGGTCGTATTTCTAAGCCGAAAATTACCAATGCCAAGACCACCTGATAATTTCGGAAGTTGTGTTCGTTCCCAATTAACATTATGCACACCACCATCCCCTTTAGATCCTTCCCAAAAGAAATCACGGACAAGTTTATCTAATGATTTAGCCACCTTGCTTGGAATTTTAAACAAAGATAGATAATATGTCGGCATACTTGAGAGAGTAGCTTGGATAAGAGTATGACGACCACCTTTAGAAATAAAAGCGTATTTCCAACTATGCAATTTATGCTGAATTTTTTCAAATACCGGCTGCCAGAATAAAGAACTTTTTGAGTTACCTCCCAACGGAAGCCCAAGATAGGTGCTAGGCCAACTACCACATTTACATCCAAATTTGGTAGCCATCTCCTCCAAGTCTGATTCATCAATATGAATCCCTATAATTTCACTCTTTGCAAGGTTGACATTCAGTCCAGAAGCCAATTCAAAAATTATGATAACTTCAAACAGATTATTCAAAGCTTCTGATTCAAATGTAGAGAACAATAGGGTATCATCGGCAAATTGTAGGTGGTTCAATCTAAAAGATGAAACACCAATTGGATAGGTCATAATTTTACCCAAGGAAGCACTATGAGATAAAAGCCTACTCAAACAATCAGAAACCAATATAAACAAGAAAGGTGAAAGTGGATCACCTTGTCGAATTCCACGAGACGGGATAATTTTACCTCTAGGTTTCCCATTGATAATGATTGAGTAGTTTACACTTGAGATACAACCACGAATCCACTTCCTCCAGGTTAACCCAAAACCTTTTGCATAAAGGACCGCATCGAGGAAGTCCCAATCGACTTTATCAAAAGCCTTTTCCAAATCTAATTTAATAACCACCCCTTTTTTCAGAGCTATATTCCAGTCATCAATTAATTCATTAGCTATTAAAGAAGCATCCAAAATTTGTCTGTTTGCAACAAAAGCCATTTGGTTTTCTGCTATAGTAGATGGCAACACTTTCTTCAACCGATTAGATAGAACTCGAGCGATGATCTTATAAGCACACGAAATGAGACTGAAAGGCCGATAATCAGCAACTGATTTGGAATCTAATCTCTTTGGAATCAAACAAATATAAGTTTCATTCAGAGCCACATTAATAATACCAGTATTGAAAAAATCATTGATCATGATCATAAGATCCTGCTTAATAGTATTCCATGAGAACTTAAAAAATTCAGCTGTAAAACCATCCGGGCCAGGGGACTTACTTGTTCCTAAGGAATTCATGGCCTGAAAGACTTCTTCCTCAGAAAAGACAACTTCCAAACCTGTCGCTTGGTTCTCGCTAATTGGACTCCAATCAACGTTTGTTGGGAGAAAACGGGGGTGATTATCTTTGGTGAACAATTTTTGGTAGAAATCAATGAACTCCACTTCAATATCATTAGCAGTAACTAAACTGTTTCCTTCGCAGGATAACACCTCAGTAATCGCATTCTTCCTTTTACGTGCTGCCAATATACGGTGAAAGAATTTAGTATTTTCATCACCTTCCTTAAGCCATTTTAACTTACAACGTTGATGCCATTGGATGTGTTCTTGAGCCGTTAAATCTTCAATTTGCTCGCGAAGATTGCTCCTAGATTCCTTTTGGGAAATAGTAAGAAGTCCATTATCCTCTAGATTGTCTAAATGCTTTAACTGAGTAAACAAAGTCGGAAGTTGAGATATCGTCAACCGATGAGTTCTATTCCAATTTCTCAGCTCATTCTTCAACCCTTTTAATTTCATCATAAAACCATGACCTGGCCATCCCTGTAGAGGATTTTGATTCCACCAATTATCCAAAACCTCTCGAAAAGAAGCAATATGAAGCCAAGAATTTTCAAATCGAAAAGGACCAGGACCCCAATTAATATCACCAAAAGTAAGGGACAACGGATAGTGGTCTGAAGTAATTCTGTCAAGCCGGAGAAGATGAGACGCTCCAAATTTAGCCAGACAATCTTTGGTGATGAGAAACCTGTCTATGAGAGAGAGATATTGAGTGTCACCAAAACTGGACCAAGTGAAACAACCATTCTGTAATGGAATATCCAGGAGTTGATAAGAGGCAATCCATTTGTTGAAAATACGCATACTTCTAGTGATTCGCTGTCCATGTGATTTCTCCCAGGACCAGCGAGTAACATTAAAATCCCCTCCAATAATCCATCGATCACCACCTAGACCAGCCAAGTCATGTAATTCATGCCAAAAATCATCACGGAATTCTCGCGAAGCAGGGCCGTAAATGCTAGTAAGCCAGAAAGAAAACCCATCAGCCAAAAAAACATGAATAGAGACAGAGAAAAGACCTTTAATAGTTTCTTTTATAGTGAAATCTGGTTCGCTCCACATGATAAGAATGCCCCCGGACGCTCCAACTGATTCAAGTGAAGACCAACCAATATGAGAAGAACTCCATAAAGATTTAATGAGATGGCTGTCGATAATAGATTTTTTTGTTTCCTGAAGTAATACAAAACTCGGATTTTGCTGCTGAATAGTCTTTTTAATCATGGCCCTTTTTTTCCATGAGCCCAGACCCCTAATATTCCATGAGATAAATTTCATTGATCAACTGAAGATCCCTCCATTAGAGCCAATTTAGCAGTTTTATCATAATGCACTGTGGTCTTGAGATTATCGAGCTCTCTTGTGAGTTTTGCTTTCTTCCCAGTGGTATTCGCAGCCTTTCGTTTGGGTGGATGGATGGGAGGGATGGCCATAATACACAAACCATGCTCACTAAGAAGAGGAGCAATGTGACGGAGATATATTGGGAGTGGGGATGATAAGTCAGGGGAAGAGTTTGGTGAAATTGCTAGGATATCTGAGGTCTGCTTATGGGTGGGCATGGGTAAGATATCTGGAGTTAATTCGGGTGATGGGTTTTTTGAGTTTGATGGGTCAAAGGCTGTTGAATGTGGCGGTAGTATAGCTAAGGGATGGAGCTGTTCGGGGAGGGCTAAATTCTCGGGAAGATGTGGGTCATCAAAAATTGATAGGTTGAAGTTTTGTGTTGAATTGGGACTTTCCTTGTAAACTCCCTTGTCTTCATTTTTCATCACAAAAAACAAAACAAAAAAAAAAACAAACAAAAAAAAAAACTCCCTTAGTCTTGTTTCTATTTTCGTACTTTTCATATTTTTGTTTCCTATTAACAAATAAATAAATTAAATAAAGGGTGGTAAGACTGCAAGGGATATCCAAAATTGTCACCTTTGATAATGATGTGAAGTTTCAATTGGACTTTATGGAGAGTTAAAAATGTCGATTTAGTTGTAGTACAAGCCACTAAGAGACAGAGGGACAAACAGAAAACGCTTGTGGCAGTCTAGGCAATACGATAAGACACTTATGAGGATCTAGACCTATGAAAAGGAGATTATGCTGGTCCAAGTTGATACTTTTAAGAAACAGAAGAATGAATATATATAAAGATGATCACAAAAGGAAACAGCCTAGAGGGAGCCCTATCCCTGACCAAAAATCTAATGGACCATGACCTCTAAATTATGAAGGATTTGAGCTAGGCTATAATTACCTGAGACTTCTTTTAACCGAATGAAGAACAAGACCAAGAGTATATCCTCTTTGGAGATTCTACATGTCAAGCTTCCATGCATGACAATTGATTTAATCATTTTGCTTCAATATATGGACGTTAGCGCAGAGGCAACAGAATTGGCAAAGAGTATCTCTAGTTTGCACAAGGGAAGTGACTTACAACTTACAAGGATAGTGCTTAAAACGAAAGAAATTTTAGTTGGTAATCTTGTTGTAGTTCATCTTGGAGAACTAGGAGTATATATGATTATTGGAACAAAAGACAGGTCGGGCCATTTCCAAATTATCAAAAGCATAAATTCAAATGCTTATGTTGTTGATCTTCCAGATGGATCTACATCGACTTGACATTTTATCATGATAGATCTGCATGATTATTGCTCTCGAGATATTTTCTTATGGTTGGTTCAACTTGAGATGAGTTTAATCCTAATTTTTTAAAATTCAAATTTAAAATAAAATTTTAAAAAAATAAAAAATAAATAAATAACTTGGAGGAAATTTTCGTAAAAAAAAATTGAAAATTTACAAAGCTTGAACCAAACAAGATGAAGTCAAAATAACTCTCACAAGTCACAAGACCATACCAAAAACAAGAATACAAGTCACTCACCCTACCCCATTAGAGAAGAAACACGTCCACCTACTAATAATTTTTCTTTAAATAAGAATCGAGCTTTCATTAAGAAAGAATGAAAGAATACACGGACATAAAAAAGAAGAAGCCCACAAAAAGGAAGTCAAACTACAAAAAAGGGCTTCAATCAAGTAAAATAAAACCTAACGAGCAACATCCAACCACTAATAATATTCAAACAAGAACAACTAACTTTTGATTGGAAAGAACCTCCTATTCCTTGGACCTATCATTGAGCACACTATTATTCCTTTCTAGCCATATATTCCACAAAAACGATTTTACAAACCCATAGCTCCTTTGCCTTCCCTTTAAAGGAAGTATCACTGAACATATATCTAGTCAACTTGACATTTATTGCGGATGATCTATATGTTTTCTACCCTCTATCTGCTCTTTCCTGGCTATTTAAACATGAGATGAGCTTGATCCTAGATAGGCTGTTATTCTACAGTCGGTAATTGTGCTTAATATCTGATACTGTTTCAGAGTGTCCATTGTGGTCGTTTAATAATTAATTCATTAGCCTGGCCTGGCAGTTATTAACTTATTACAGACAGTTTAGTTGAAGGTAGGATTGCACTACTTCTTAACAGCTTAACTGCCAAAAGAACCTGCTGTTATTATCTATACCTAAGCCATTTGTTCAAGCCAATCCAGATTTCAAGGTAGATCAGAATTAAATCACATTTATTAATAATTTGTGCTCTTTGAGCACATCAAAAGGGCATCCAAAGAATAATTATATGGAATTTGGATATTATTACCTTCTTTGTTAGACCACAAGCTGACATTATTTCATAAAACTTGCGCATGAGCATTTCTTCTTCTACCTGCAAATAATAGAATTTCAATTTCTTAGGCACTAGCAACAGAATCAAAAACCTTCTAATCGTAACCCAAATTTCTAGAAGTCCTATCAAAAAAAGGTTCATCTCTAGAGCAAATATTTTAACTAATACCACAAGACAACATTACCCTGCTTTTGGATTTCTGTGTTACTCTTCATTCATTTTACTTGCAATAATAAGGTACTAAGGTATGATACAAACAATGCTAAATTTACTAACGAAAAAGGAAATTATGTGGATTTCCATCGTAATTGACTACATTTAAATTAAGCACACTGCAATATTGTGTGGCAACCTCCCTCCCACTCTCTCTCTCTTGATAGTACGAAATTATCAAAGAAAGCATATCCAAGTCGATGACAGTCATACTAAAAAGTCACAAGGTTTTACTTGTAGTTTCTAGAAGAACTATATTCAACAATCAAAACACCATAAATTAGAGCCCAAGAGGCTTAAGAAGCATAAAGTATAGTGAAAGTAAAATGATATAAAATCTCTAACTGAATTGGATACCCACAGATGCCAATCAGGAAAATACATAACACAACTACACAAGGGTATGTATGGGATGTCCCCGAAGGGACCAACTAGACAAGGGTATAGAATCATGTATTTATTAATGTCATATTTACTCTAAATTTTCCTTAAACGTAAGACCTTAAAAAGGTGTGCAACACAGCTCCAACATTAGCATTAAAATGAATTCATAAAAAGGTAATACCAAATCGGTAATGCAAATTCATCGAATAAGTCAAAAAACCCAGACCAAATGGAACAAAACCTGAAGTTTATGCAATTCATGGGACATTGATCTGTAAGCATCCATAAGAAGCTCATCCTGCTTCTCCAAATGCCTGCTCAACAAATTCAGAAGTTTATGAACAATATCCAGTCTCCAAAGATACTAAAGGAATTAAGAAACTGACTTCGTTGAAAAGAACTTACTTCAAAATCTCTCCTGTGTGCTTGGAGTCCATTCCTAGAGCTTTAGCCTTCAACACGTTCCAAAACTAAAGATTTCATTTTTTAAAAAAGCATCCTAAATCAGGGATATTAGAAATGTTTGAGAACATGTAGAAGTTGACAAAACTTAAAAGGGCTAATGTATTCGATTGATTGGGTGAGTTTCATGAAATATGATTCAACCAGAAAAAATCAAGCAATTTGAGCTACCAGATTCTCCCATCCCCCATTAAAATCAGTTTCTAAAAAATATATTTTAAGCAATAACCTGTCATTTTATTGATATAAAAGAACCCTAGAAATACTAGTACAGAAACAAGTAATCAAAGTTATTATCAATAAATTGTCATCCGACCTTCAGATAGGTAAAAACAAAGAATAGATGATGAATAATACTCTTCTACAACACTTGACTATAATTACCGGTAAGAAGTCTTTATTTCATTACCATAATAAATCCATTAACTGACTAAGATTGGAAAAAAAAAGTGGATTCTAAATGTAAGAACCCGACTCTAAGAACAAACTAATTGGGTTCAATACTCATGCATGCTATGGAGGCCCACAAACATTTTAAGAACATTTACATTTCAAAGTAAAATGAAATAAATAACACTTCGAAACAATTGATAATTGGGATGCCATAATAAAAACAAAATTACAAGTCTTGAAATTTTAAATCTAACAAAATGCTTCGTGGCCTTTAAAGTTTTAAAAAGAAGGTAGAACAATTGAAAATTTTGAATAACTTTGAGTGCGGAAACTTAAACGAGAAAACATGCTCTCTAGTATCCCATGGTCATTCCAGCAAGCTCAATCAATCGCTCAGTATGCCTTTGCCTTTACCTCAAAAACATTTTTAGAAAAGAATGAATATTTAAAATACTCAGTAAGTGACCATACTATTGAGATTCGGTCACACTTCTGTAGGCTTCTAAAATCAATAACAATCACATTTTGGTGGCTCTAACATCATTCCTATGTAAACTTCATAATTACTAGAATATACATTAATTTCATGCATATCTTAGACACATCAATTTCATGTGTCGCCTATAGAGGAACGTCAATTCCACAAACTTTAACTCAGGTACATCAATTTCATGCTCATAAGTCCTGTGTAGGCACCTCTTAAAGTATCAATTTCATGTACCCTTTCAAAATTTAAGACTCTCAAATGTCATTTAAACTCATACATATTACGACATTTTCGAGAGACCACCAACTCACAAAATTTCAAAAATCAACATTCATAGACATTCATAATAAATTTCGTCTCCAAATAATTTCATGCTTTAATAATTTTACATAAACATGTACATATTCAAATAACTCATGAAACGCATGAAACTCGGAAGATCAAACCAGCACTCCCAAACTAAAAAAAACTTCAACAATAGTCACTTACCTTAGCTTTAAATACAAAGCAATTCCAAGGGCTCCTAGTCTTTTGCACAACAATAGGTATAGAGAAATTGCCCAATAAATTCTAGGTTCTAATCCGCCTTTAAATCGTCCAATCTACACCAATGCACAAATAAATCTCATAATTAAATTGGAAACTCATGGCGAGCATTTGACTACTTTAAGAACGAAGATGTTCCAAAATTGGGTTAAATCTTCTTGCTGGACAGCACCCTTAATCACAAAATATCTAGATTCAAGGCCAAAATTAAGTGGGTAACACTGAAACCAATGAAATTAGCCATGGGTCAAATGCTAAATACCAATGAACGGAAACTTAAATCAAGAAAGGAACTCACCCAAAACAGCACTTCATTAGCTGGACAAGGTTTAAATAGTCGGATAATAGAATTTAAACGCCGGGAATGAAAGAGCGTGATGGAATCTAAAGTGCAATGGTAGTGGGTTAACTTAAATCTCCAAAAAAAAATTCACTCAAACTCCAATCAGACACGAAACTTAACGGAACTTACCCAAACTAAACCAAAACGAGATTAACACTGCTACAACTCAACAAACTGGCGACGAGGACACCAGACCACGGCGGCGGCGGATGAATCGCACCTAAAACGACATGGCACGCGGCTGTGCGGGGCGCGGCAGCTTCTGCAACGTCGTCGGAGGGCGGCGGTCTGAAGCGACCTGGGGCTGCGGCGATGCTGGAGAGAGAGAGAGAGAAAGCTTGCTGAGAGATAGGAAAAGAGATGGCAAAAAAAAGAACGAGAGGGAGGGAGGCGTGAGAACGAGGGAGGTGGGCCTGTGGCTGGAGGATAAAGAAAAGGGAAAAGAACACAAATAGCCCAAATTAGGGCCTATATTTCATAATTGTCTAAGTTTATCATTTTTTACGCAAAAGGTCTAATGGGCCAAATATTTTTCATAAAACTCATGCCTTTTTACGTTTAAGCCCTCATTTTCACTACTACATATTAAAAAAAAAAACAAAATAAAACCAAAAAAGAAATGCACGATTCTTCCCATTTTCAATTTTAAGGTGAGAGAGTTTGAACGGAAAAGGAAAATACGTGGAATCGGTGAGGCGAAAAGGAATATTGTACATGTTCCGGTGCTTCAAGTTGTCGAATATATATGTTCGTGTATATATAATATATACTATTGAACATATAACAAACTTCGTGTACACATAATACCTGTTTTGAATATATAGGGGAATATATGAGTACTGATAATAAATTCTTTATGTTGGAATATGCTTGTCGAAATCTAATTGTTGGATTTTGGATGTTGGAATATATAAAGGAATCTATTTGTTAAAATCTGGTTGTCGGAATGTTGAATACTGATTTTGTTATGATATCTCTTTCTTGGGATTGACTAGAAGATATATTAAGTTTTAAATTTGATATATCTGTTATGTTATATATGTTCAGGAGTTTCGTTTAATATTATACATGTTCAGGTGCTTACTTGTTGAATATATATGTTCTCGTATATATGATATATGATAATGTACATACAATAAAAGTTCGTGTACACATAATACCTGATTTGAATGTATATAGGAGAATATATGAGTACTAATCATAAATATATAATGTATACGTATAAATATGAATACATAATGTAATTTTGCATAAACTATAATGATGCCTAATATAAGGTATAACTAGATAATGAATGTATAATCGAATTTAAACCACTATATTTGATGGAATATAAAACAACTTTTATAACGGTAAATCGTTCAAATGAAAAACAATGTTCAAACATAAATGATAATTGTTCTCAACCCATTTGAATAGGAAATTCAAATGTTCTTAAAAAAACTGAAAAACAAAAATAACTACTGAGTTAGTTCAAATCTGCAAGTCTTCTTATTATGCCCAATTCTACCACAACGACCACATTTAACCCGTCTTTTGAACTCCATCTGTGAGGAGATTCTGGTCTTCTTTGGCCTACCAACGGAACGCTTAACGTTTAGGGGGAGAACTAATATATTTTTTATGTCATCGGGGATATGTCAACTAGACTCATTGCCTAATGGATGGATTAGACCACTGTATATTGAAGATAGAGTACTATTCAAGTAGAAATTTGATATATACTCCTTCATAGACAAATGCTTCGAAGTCAAAACGACACATATGCATGAGAACATGGAATCTCCAAAATGTCCCACATCCTACAACTGCTCTTCTGGCTGTTAAATGAACATCGTGTTGACTAGTACCATCTATTACTTGGAATTGGACATTGTCTACTAGATCGACCTGAAAAAAATAGAATATAAATATCGAGAGTTCAAAGTATACTATACAGAAATAAGATGTACTGACCTGCATCGAACGACCCATTGCAATTTGGTCTCTTATAAATATCCATAATTCTCACTATCGTTCCAATGACCATCGTGCAGCATTTGAACAATTACGCTACCTTAAAAATATATATAAGGAATATACCACATAATATGTATCAGACACACATGTTATATATGAAACATAATTATTCTGACATATGATATATATTTTGATATGCTTTGGAATATATAATATTTAAAATATGATATATACACTTAAATATATAAGATATCACATGTACTGTAAACCCAAATACAATATAATCAGAATAACAAGAAAATCTATGAAAAAACTAATATATACTAACCCAGCATATATACAAACCCAGCATATAATCACAATATACTTTGTTATGCTTAGGAATATATAATATTTAAAATATGATATACACACATAAATATATAAGATATAACATGTTATATAAACCCAAACACAATATAATCAAAATAAGAAGAAAATATATAAAAAAAACATAATATATACAAACCCAGCATATAATAACGATATAAAAAATATGAAGATATATAAAAAAAAGTCCAACATATTTAAAATATGAAATTAAAAGCAACCAAACACAGTGAATAACAAGAAGAAGAATAATATATTGACTGATAATGAAACTGAAATTGATTTAAATGGAATATCCAGTTGAATATATTAAATATTAAAATTGAAAACGTAGCCATAAAAGAACATGTTTATAATGTGTACAAATATATACGAAACTTACATTGACTAAAACGATATATCCCTCTTAATATATAAAATATAAAAACTTAAAACGTATACATATAAAAACGTGTTTATAATGTGTACTGCATACGAAACTTACATAGACTAAGACGATATATCCCTTGGCATATATAAAATATAAAAACTGAAAACGTACCCATCTTCAAACGACTGTAAAACGGAACGTAGAGGCTCACTGAATGCAGTCCGAAAACACTGGAAAACTACAGAAAAAACCTAAATACAGCAGGGAAACTTCTGTATGTAGTCCGAACAATCAAAGTTCCTAAGAACTGCCGTCCGAAACCAATGAAACAGAGTATGGAAAAAAATATGAAAACCGACGACAATATGCAGTAGAAAGTGAGAGAAAATGCTGCCGAAAAAGAAAAGAAACTAAATGGGAAGAGGCCGGAAATAAAACCAAAACGGCATACATACGAGAATGAATGAGGGAACCACGACTATGAGAACATTCCTTAATTTAGGAGATTTTGTGAAAATCAACATTCCTAAAATGTAGCATATTCGGTTGGCTATTATGGAATGTATTATTATCGATTTTAATATTATTTGAGAATAAATGATAATAACAAGGGTATAAAGGTCCGAAAATCTATCTGAAAATCTAATCTTGTAAATATCGAAAATTTTGGACATATGTGAAAATATGTCTCCAAAACGGTCTATCTACCAAAATTTCTCTAAAGAAAATAGGATATTTGTAATGGGTGGCAATATCAAGCTAAATAATGGCAAATATAGCATTTATTAAAAATATTTGCAAATATGGCAAAAATTTTTAATTAGTTTTTTATATTCCCATTTTGCCCTTAATTGTGCAGGTTCTCTTTCTTCTTTCTTCTTTCCGTTTGCTTCTCTGTCGTGATCGAAATTTTATTCCGATTTTATTCTGGTTTTCTTCTTTCTTCTTTCAGATTAATCAGTTCGATTGTTTTCGATTACACGGATTTCACAGATTTTATTTTGATCGATTGTTTTCTGATCGAGTATCGACGCCTCTTCCGGTCGCCGGATTTTAGAGATCTCGCCGGAAAGAAAATTCGAAAGTTACAGTCGGTTTGGATTTTATCGAAAGGATCTTTTGGATCTCAGATTTTACCGAGAAGGTTTGGATTTCATCGGTTTTGCTTACGATCATGTAGAGTCTGTAGATTCTGAATGTGGTGATCTTTTTGTCTTTTGCTTTAACTGCAATGGAAATAAATCCTTTCTTGTTAAGAAATTTCGAAAGAAACAGAGATTAGCTTCTCGACATTGATCTCCGAATTACGAATTCGTTCAATCTCTCGATCAATTCGAAACACATGGCTCTGGTTCGCCGTTGATTAGAAAAAAGAGAACCAATAGAAAACCCACCGATTTAATTCTATTTCTATCACAGATTGTTGTGTTTGCTACAAAATTCAAAACTTTCTTTTTGCCAAAAGAAAAAAGATGAAAGAAAGCCCATACACCAAAATATAAAGAAAAAAGAAAGATGATTGTTAATTATAATGGAGAGAGGGAAGAGGAGAGATTCTTAATTCTTGGGTGACTACACAGAAAAGGGAAATTATAATTGCAGTAAGTTAAAGGTTTGTTGTAAATTATTCTATCGCTGATAGAAAGCCTTTCTATCAGTGATAGAAAGTCTTCTATCAGGCCTTTCTATCACTGATAGAAAGCCCATACACCATATCAGATGAAGTTTTCACTCTCTTCTTTTTTGATTTGGTAGGTTTCTATCAGTGATAGAAATCTTCTATCACTGATAGAATTAACTTTCTACCGCTGATAGAAAGTTTTCCTATCACTGATAAAAAACTTCTATCATGATAGAATATTATTCTATCAGTGATAGAAATCTTATATCATTGATAGAAAGTTTTCTATCAGTGATATAATAATATTCTATCACTAATAGAAACTTTCTATAAGTGATAGAATTAACTTTCTATCAGTGATAGAAATCTTCGATAGAAAATTTTTCTATCACTGATAGAATCTATCAGTGATAGAAAACTTTTTATCATGATAGAATATTATTCTATCACTCATAGAAACTTTCTATTAGTGATAGAATTAACTTTCTATCAGTGATAGAAATCTTCCATCACTGATAGAAAATTTTTCTATCACTGATAGAATCTATCAGTGATAGAAATGTTCTATCATTGATGGAAAACTTTCTATCATGATAGAATATTATTCTATCACTGATAGAAACTTCCTATTAGTGATAGAATTAACTTTCTATCAGTGATAGAAATCTTCTATCAATATAATTAACTTTCTATCACTAATAGAAACTTTCTATTACTGATAGATTCTATCAGTGATAGAATTAACTTTTTATCTATCACTGATAGAAAATTTTTTCTATCACTAATAGAATCTATTAGTGATAGAAAACTTTTTATCATGATAGAATTCTGATAGAAAGTTGATAGAAATTTGGGTGGGCTCAAAATTGCATCCCTCCGATGAAATCGAAATCCTCCGCCATCGCTGCCCGATCATCCAAATCCCTAATCCCTAAAAAAATCAATATCACGTAGCTAATCCCAAACTCCGCTCTCCATTTAACGCCCCCGACTCTGTCGACCTTGGGATTGCCCGTCGAAAACTCGATCTCGAGGCGGAAGATCCAGGCGAACTGGCAATAAGACCATGGAGGCTGCTTCACCATCGGGAAGAAGAGATGACAATAAGTCTGGAGGAATCGAAGTTCGAGCGACGATAAAGATCAGGAAGAAGATGAAGGAGAAGTTGACTGAAAAACTTTCTATCATTTCTATCACTGATAGAAAAACTTTCTATCAATGATAGAAAGCTTATAGTGATAGAAAGGTTTCTATCAGTGATAGAAGATTTCTATCACTGATAAAATATATCAGTGATAGAAAGTTTTTCTATCACAGATAGCTTCTATCAGTGATAGAAAGTCTTTCTATCACTGATAGAAAGTGATAGAAAGTTTTTTCTATCACTGATAGAATCTATTGCCAATTAGTGATCACTGATAGAAAAATTGATAGAAAGCTTTTCTATCACTGATATAATCTATTAGTGATTGAAAGAATTTTATCGGTGATAGAAAGTTTTTCTATCACTGATAGATTCTATCACCTATAGAAAAATTTTCTATCACCGATAGAAAAATTTTCTATCAGTGATAGAAAAAATTTTATCGGTGATAGAAATCGATAGAAACTTTTTCTATCACTTTTCTATCACTGATAGAAAATTTTTCTACCACTGATAGAATCTATCAGTGATAGAAATATCAGTGATAGAAATTTTTTATCACTGATAGAAAATTTATCTACTACTGATAGAATCTATCGGTGATAGAAATTTTATTTCTATCAGATAGAAAGTCTTTCTATCAGATAGAATCTCTTTCTATCACTAATAGATTCTATCAATGATATAAAATATGAGAAACGAAACAACACCAACCAAACACTAATAGAATCTATCAGTGATAGAAAAAATTTCTATCAGATAGAAAGGGCATTTTAGTAAATACACATTCCAGAACTTAAAATTTTTCCATTTTTGCAAATATTATCTACCGGCTGCTAAATCTATATATATTTTGGGTCGGTTTGCTATATTTGCAACCGGCCCAAGAAAATATTAAGTTCCTTTTTTTTCTTCTTTTACTTTCTAGGTTTACTTGCGTACAAAAATAAAATCTTTTCATTAAGGTTTTGATAATTAAGGTCTCGTTTGATAATTATTTTGTTTTTTATTTTTGATTTTTGAAAATTAAGCCTACAAACACTACTTTTTTTCCATAAGTTTCTTTGTTTTGTACTTACGTTCTTTCCATATTTTCAAAAACCAACTCATGTTTTGAAACAAAAAAAATTAGTTTTCAAAAACTTGTTTTTGTTTTTGGAATTTGACTAAGAATTCAAATGTATCTTTAACAAAGATGAAAACCATGATAAAGAAATTATGAGAAAACAAGCATAATTTTCAAAAACAAAAAAGAGGTGGTTATCAAACAGGGCCTAAATAAACCATTATTTACTAAAACTCCTTACTTTTTTTTTGTTTTCCTTTTCCAAATATCTCCAAATTTGTGGAGAAATCACCAAAATTGAACATAAAATTCAATTTACTAAATTCAAGAACTCAAGAAATCAAATAGACCGTGGAAAACAACTCTATTAATCTTAATAAAAAATTAATAAAACCTGAAATTAACTCAAAGATCGAAAAAGGAATTTTACTAGAAAATTTGGGACGTTACACTAAATATGAAAAGGAAGGGTATGCTACAGATTTCACTGAAATTACTGTCTTGGCTGAGACAACATCTCCCGTTCCTACTCTGAGTGTCACCACACCTTCTTCAAGTACCTTCCAGGAACTAATTTCCTTGTTTGGCAACTTCAGCCTTTTGTGTTTTCTTTTCGATAAGATATTTGGGACAGTTTCTTCTCCAGTGACCGTCCTCATTGCAGTGGAAACATGTTCCTTTATCTGCATTTTTCTTCTTGCCCTTCTTGGTGATGGGAGCTTTCCTCTTTCCCTTAATCTTCTTTTTCTTCAACTGAATACTCTTATTCTTTAAAGTATAAGATCCAGACTTAGTTCCAGAGTTAGAACATTTTTTGAACTTTTTAGCAGAAACAACATTTGCTTCATTTTCTTGTCCTTTACCTTTTGTAAGGGACTGGTATGTTTGAAGCTCATTCAGGAGAGTTGTCAGATTATATTCAATTTTATTCATCACGGAATTCGTGTGAAATTGTATGTAACTCTTCGGAAGAGATTTCATAATGAAACTGACTTGACTACTTTCATCTATGACAACATTGTTTACTTCGGCTACATTGAAATGCACCATCATGTTCAAAACATACTCTCGAACAGATGTTTCTTCTTTCATCCGAGAGTTGTAAACATATTTGAGAGCCTCATGCCTAAGAGATGAGGACGGTTGTCCAAACATCGCTTAATATAAGTCCATAATTTCATTGGTCGTAGCCATGCCCTCATGCTTCTTTAACAGAACATCAGATATGCTTGTCAAAATAAAGACTTTTTCCTTGTCATTGGTTCGAGTCCACCTATCATAGGCGTCCCGACTAACCGGGTTCCTGTTGAGCTAGGGTTAGGCGGACATTCTTCCCTCAAGACGAATCGAAGATCATCAATAACTAATACGGTGTTTAAGTTTGATTTCCAGGTTCTGTAGTTGTCGCCATTAAGTTTTTCATAAGCTAATAATTGCACTAAAGAGTTAGACATGCTGAAAACATAAAATAAATCTTTATCAGTGAATTGATCATTTTATAAATCCAATTTTAGTTTAGCAAAAGTAATAACGTACCCATCTCATTTATTAATTTGCAACGATACTTCAGTGAGTCAGAATAACTACTACTGAGGGGTAGTCAATTACTCCTTCACTGAACCAAGACATTATTGACTAAAATACTGATACCAGAATAACTCTTTATTTTTGTATCATTTATTTATCGCTACTTTGGTCAAGAATATACTAACGATTAGTTACTCTTGTAAGTGTGACCTGCCATTTTCAGATCCTAGAGGACGACCCCAACAATGCTACCAAATGGAAAAGGTAATGTTGGGAATGGCCCTAAGAGACCCTATCCATTTCTGGAGATTGCATTGTTCCAACTCCCATTTTTCGACCTTCCAAATGGTTAGTAACTCCAGGGCATACAAGCATGCGGAACATGGAAATCTCACAGTGCAACCTAATGGAAGAGACCGTAGGATGTGTTGACACACTTCCTTCCCCCACTTACTATAAATACTTTCTCCATTCACCTTGTTATTGATTTATGCAAACACCTTCCGAATGGAGCAGTTGCGGTATAAGCAACACGAGGCCAAGTATAAATCTCACGGTGTGAACTAAAAGGAGAGTGTGGGAAGAAAACGATTTATTTATCATATACCTTTTTCTCCCACTAAGTATTTTGAACGTTTTTGGGTATATTGTCACTTATTCATATTCCGACTAATTGAATATTAACCTAAGTCTAGGTTTTATTAAACTGCGATGTCTAGGTGATAAACTATTATAACCTTGCATCTCTCACGTGCATGCTCGTAAACACTAGGTTAACCTAACTCAAGTACCGACTTAATGTCCAGGTAGGAGGTGTTCGTAAACCGTCAACTTAAATACCTCCAACCTTAGACAACATCTAACCGGGTGAGTCTCTTGTAACCCTAGTTTTACAAGTTATCGACCTATTCTACGAGATTGATCGATTGTGGTTCGATTTAATCGTAGGTGAACATGCTTTTATCTTTGTTATGGATTTTATCGTCTATCTCGGTTTATAACTTGTTTATAAAAGAGATTAACCTATAACATGCTTTCTATTCGATGTTAACGATTTAATATCGAGCTAAGGTAGTTTCATGCTGCATGCTGGTTCATTTCGTTGAGTTAATATAACATTTATATTCAATAACTATTAACGAGAACTATTCATTCAACATGCATCTAACATGAAACCTAAATCATGCACAATTATATTATAACTCTTTATAACATACTTTAATGCATGAAACATGTTTCCTATGATGGGATTTTAAATCTATATGAAATACTTTTATGCATATACTAAACAATTTAATTATAACATACATCCATTATGCAAAAATAATTAAACCACACTGAAATGGACCGATTTTGGCAATTCAAGCAAACAAACAACTAAATTATTACAAATAATAATTGATATACAATGTGTGAAGCCCCGAGAAACTTGAACCAGCTTGAACAACCTCAAAATGGATCGAATCGAACCTCCAAAGGTTGGAAAAATACTAAATCGGGTCAATTAGAGCTGAACCGGCCGGGAAGCAGCGAACCGAACCGAGAAACCACAAATCGGACTGTTTCTGGAAAATTTGGCCCATCCCTTTGAAAACTCATTAGCGTCGAGATGCCGAAGAATAGTGTCTCGACGATGATCCGTCTGGAAGCCCCCTGTTCTTTGGCCAACTTGAGTTCTTCGTCTTCTTTCGAGCAATTACAGTACTAAATGGACTCTAATGACTCTAAAAAAAATTACAGACTCTTCTCAACACATTAATGTTGATATACATATGAGCAATTACAATTTCATCAACAAATTGAAGAGAAAAAAATTACCCAAACTGTAATATATCCATTTCAGCACCATGCACATTCATTTTCAAAATGCTATCCACCATGATCAAATTAATGTAAATTAGGTGCCCAAACCATGCTCTGATACCAATTGAAAATGTTAATATCTAACATACAGAAGCAATTTTGGATCTTAGGCAGAGTATAACATCAATTTGATCATATAAAGCATGTTGTCCAAAGCTACAAAAACAGAGTTTAAAATACCAACCTTTTTGTAGCTCAAAATTGGACTGATTGTTGTGTTGTTTTTCCTCACCAACTGATCACGAACCACCACAAGATCTTCCTTGCTACTCTCAAGCCTTTGGAACGGATTGTGAGATCCTCTAGTGATGAGAATCGGAAGGAAAAGTGTTTGGGTTTCAAGCTTTATGGAGTTATGAACTTATGGGTTTGAGAAGAAAAATTGGCAGCATAACACTGCACAATTTCCATCAGTTTCTTTAGTCATTCGTGCTCTATATATAGAGGAAATTATGCAACTCAAAACCCCCAAAATTGGACAGGAAATTGGACACCTAATTAGAGAGGGATTAAGGTGTCTTAGGTGGGTTAAGTGCATGGAGCTGGTGTAATCCACCACCTCCTAAAATTAATTTTAATTTTAAATTAATTAATTCAAAATTAATCTTAATTTTAATTCTTAAATATAATTCATAATTATATTTCTATTTTCTTTTTAAATATAATTCATAATTATATTTAATTCAAATTTTAATTAATTAAATATAAATATATTAATTTAATATCAAATATTAAATTAATATTTTGCCACTATTCACGACCATCCTCAAAATTAATTTTCTCAAACATTAATCCCTATGTACGAGCTCAATATTTAAATCATATTTAAATAAGTCCAACTTTCAAGTTTTAGTTTAATTCAAAATTAAACCAAAGTGTCCATAACTTAACCGACATTTGTTCCCTCTTCCAAGTTTGAACATTTCTAATACTTCCCATCATATTGTTCCAAAGTTTATTTCTTAAGCTAACAAGGGGACCTAATGGACCTATAGATCATGGGCTCCGACGATTCGAGGTTTAACTGGCCAAACTCTTTTAACCTAGTTAACCAACATTCGTTAACTACTGTGTCACTCCACTATAGCCTAGTGGTTGCACTCCCCTCACTGTAGATATATTTTTATCCACTCGATATAACCATGATCAGCAAGTCGATCCTTCACAAGTCGTTCGTAACTATAGCTAGGTCAAAAAGTTCGTTTTACCTCTATAACACTTCTCGATTCCTTAACTCCGTTGATCCTCTAATGAACAATTTGTTTATGATCCAACCATTAAACAAATTTCCTCTCGGGCCAATGAGAGGGTGGGGCCCCTTCTTCAAGACTCGGAGTCAGCACATAAGGGAACAACCTTTCTGTTATCCCTAATATGGGTAGGAGTGAATTCCTTCTTGTAAAACTATGTCCCCAACTATTTATCCAGTCTTATCCCCAAAATGGTAGGCTTAATTAGTCGGCGATGTTGGACCACTCTCACCCATGCAAATCAAAGGATAATCTTGAACAAACAGGAGTTCATAGTTAGCTCAAGATTAAGATCGAGTTACCTAGGTCATCGTATGAAATAGTTAGTCTTATCAGTAAACGGTGTTATAAAGTAAGAGTGACTTATTTCTTGGTCCGGTCTTGTGCAAACTCATTTGCACAGGATGCCCCTACTCGCATTTCTCTACATGAACGATCCAGGATCACATCGTTTACCTTGTTCGCAAAGTAGGTTGCATCAATTGTTACCCCAAGATAAGGTACCTAGCCTTATCCCTATACTATAGACCATTTAGGTTATAAACTCGAACTTGATCCCTTTCTATATTTGCACATATAGTTCGATTATTTCATGTTATAACCAAAGATGCTTATTTATTGGATTTAGGTTAAATATAAACAAGCAATTCACTGAATAATACAATAACACCTTTATTGCAAAAAGATTATAAACTATGAGTTTGAAGACATAAAACCCAACAATATTATAATGTATCACCATACATTATATTGTATCTCATACATTTAACTTAATTTTGTTAATGAATTTGAACAATTTAAGTTATTTTCAAGACTAAATGTTCCTAATTACCCTTTACGAGCTAGTAGGAGACCTAATGGACGTACAGATCTGAAGCACCAACGATATGAGATTAATTGACTAAACTTTTTAATCAAACTAATCAACATTCGTTAACTTAGGATCACTCCACTAAAAACCCACAATTGCACTCTTTTCACTGTAGAATATTTCTGTGTCAACGAATATCGACCAATAACAGTAAGCCAATTCTTCACAAGTGTTTGTAACTATAGTTGGGTCAAATTATCATCTTACCCCTGAGTTATCTCTATCTCCTTATGTATCAGTGATCTTCTAATGAACAACATGTTTATGGTCCAACTAGTAAACAGAAGTCCCTCTCGAACCAATGAGAGGGCGGGATCCCTTTGTTCAAGACCTAGAGTGACCACTAAAGGGAACACTCATCTACTTACCCTAAAAGCAAGAAAGAGAGAATTTCATCTTGTGTTGTTATGTTCCCAGCTCCTTACTCGGTCTTGTCCCCAAATTGGTAGGCTTATTGAGTTGGTGACTCTAGCCACTCTCACCCATACAAATCAAAGGACAACCCCTCGCAGACAGAAGTTCATAACACACTCAGGATTAAGATTGAGTTACCTAGGTCATTCTATGAAATAATAACCTAATTAGTCAACGGTGTTACATCTAATGATTACCATTTCACAGGCCGATCTTATTCAAACTCATTGCATAGGATACCCCCACTTGCATGTCTACTACAAGAACGCTTTGGATTAATGCGATTGTATCGTATACAAAGCGGGTCGTATCCATAATGTCACTAGGATAAGGTACCCATCCTTATGGATACTATAGACCCTTTAGGCTGTTACTTGAACATTGATCCTCTGTATGTCTCCACATACTCTTCAAGCCTCATTAAACAACCTTTGATGTTAGTTTATTGAATTTGGGTCAACTATGCTTTATTGAATAAACTTGAATAACACTTTATTGATAAGTATAAATTTGTTTACATTTACTATCTACGAGTTTGAGGGCATAAAACCGAACAAACTCCCACTTGAACTAAAATTCTAGTGGGGTATACATTAATCCAAAACAACAGTGGGTGTATGAATTCATGTACAATACATAAAAGGTATAAATACAATACAAATACAATAAACTAGAGCATCAATATACCCATTACATTTCTACTTGCCCTAAATTACAAAATGTACATATCTCGCAGACCTGAACTTTCTAGACGACCCTCGAATACTTTAGCCATTAGAGCCTTCGTAAATGGATCAGCAATGTTGTGCTTCGAAGTTATTTCTGTGACGATCACGTCCCCTCGTTGCACTATCTCTCGAATGAGATGCTATTTTCTCTTAATGTGCTTGCCTCTTTTGTGGTTGCGAGGTTCTTTTGAATTTGTCACAACACCACTGTTATCAGAATAAAGTGTGATGGGCAAGTTCATATTGTTGGGTTTTATGTCCTAAAACTCGTAGATAGTGAATGTAACTGTTGATCAAATATTAATGAAATAATATTGATGTATTTTTCCATTAAGTGTTATTAGTTATTTTATGTTTGTCTTTGACTAAAATAACCCTAATCCAATGAACTAGACATCCTAGGCTGTAATATGAGTCTTGAACTATATGTAGCGACATATGGAGATCACTGTTCAAGAAACAGCCTAGAGGGTTTGTAGTATAGGGATAAGATTGGATGCCTTATCATAGTGACACTATGGATACGACCCACTTTGTATTTGATACAAACGCTATGATCCAATGCGTTTGTGTAAGAGAGATACAAGTAGGGGTTGTTGAGTTTTATGCCCTAAAACTCGTAGATAGTAAATGTACTTTTGACCGAACATTAATAAAAGTGATGAATTATTCATTTAATCTATGTTTGTATTACATCTTGTCTTATTAACCCTAATCCAATAAACTAAACATCCAAGGCTAATAGAATGAGGCTTGAACTAGTATGTAGGGACATACGGGGATCAATGTTCAAGTTTTAGCCTAAAGGGTCTGTAGTATAGGGATAAAGTTGGATACCTTATCCTGGTGACACTATGGATACGACCCACTTTGTATTTTGATACAAACGTAATGATCCAACACGTTCATATAGTTGACATGCGAGTGGGGGTATCCTGTGCAATGAGTTTGCATAAAGACTGGACCACAAAATAGTTAATCACTAACTGTAACACCGTTAGTTAGCTCGGTTTCTATTTCACTAGGATGACCTAGGCAACTTGGCTTTAATCCTGAGTGGATTCTGGACTCCTGTCCATGAGGGATTGTCCTTTGATTTGTACGGATGAGAGTGGCGTGTACGCCGACTCAATAAGCCTACCATTTTGGGGACAAGACCGAGTGGGGAGCTAGGAACATAGTCTTACAAGATGAAATTCACTCCTTCCCAGCTTTAGGGTAAGTAGAGGTGTGTTCCCTTAAGTGGTGTCTCCAGGTCTTGAACAATGGGCCCTACCCTCTCTATGGCACGAGAGGGACTTCTGTTTGTTGGTTGGACCTCAAACAGGTTGTTCATTAGAGGAGCACTGGTACTTAAGGATGAAGAGGTAACCCAGGGGTAAAACGGTAATTTGATCTAGCTGGGGTACGAACACACGTGAAGGGCTAACTTGCTATTGATGGTCGATATCCGTGGACACAGAAATATATCTGCAGTGAGAAGAGTGCAGCTGTGGTTCTATAGTGGAGTGAACCACAGTTAACGAATATTGATTAACTTGGTTAATGAGTTTAGCCAATTAATCTTATATCGTTGGAGCTTCTGATCTGTAGGTCCATTAGCTTCCATCGGTAGCTCATTAGGGGCGTTGAGGTAAAATTCTAAAGGGGAATAGAACATTCAAAGGTGTTCGAATGTTAAGTTTAAAATATGAATTGGATTCATATTAAAAACTATAGGTTATAATTAATGCACATTTGATGTACATCAAAACTATAGTTTATGTGAGAGATATATAATTAAGTATACGATATTTAATTATAATATTAATTAATTGATGAATTAATTAATATTTTAGTTTTAATTTAATTTAATTAAATTTGATTTAATTACATTACCTTAAAACTATAGGTTAATGTGGGATGTTGACATAAATGCGATTTATGTTTATAATGTTAAGATTAATTGATATTCTTAATATTATTTAATTAATTATTATTTGTTTAATAATTAATTATTCTTATCAGTTAATAATAACTGATAAGAATTTTTCCTTCCCACTAATTGTGCAATACACACGATGTAAAGTGAGAATAGGAGGAGTTTTTGCTATTTTACCGTAACTGAGTGGTTCAGTTAGGTTTAATCTTTTTTTGGCCTCTTAGATCTCTCACGCTCATTCACGCAAAGCTCTCTCTCTCAGTCCCTTGCTTCTCTGCGTTTTCTCCCAAGAAACAGAGACTAAAATTCTAAAAATTTTGCCTTGCTCCCACAAGCAAACAACCAATTATTCCCTGTGAGAATACCGGTGAAGATCTTGTGGTTGGGTTCATAAATTCAGCAAGAAGATTCCAAAAGGTTGTTGTGTTTTTACACTCTATTGGTGAAATTGGTGAAATGATCAAGAACGTCTTCAAAGGTATAGTGTTCTTGATCTTGGATCAATAGGATCCAATTTAGATTATATCTAATCATAAATTAGCATGTTTTATAATAAATTTACAGCATGATTTATAGTATTTTATTGCTGTGATTTTATTTGCCAACGTATGGTATTTTAGTTCGAATTAAAATCTGAGTTAAGGTTCTGTATGTTTCCGCTGCAAAAGGGCTTTTATCCCTTCAGGGGTATCCTATTCAATGAGTTTGCATAAGACCAGACCGTGAAATAGTAACCACTAGTTATAACACTGTTAACTAGTTATGTTTCTATTTCACTAGGACGACCTAGACAACTTAGTCTTAATCTTGAGTTGATTATAGACTCCTGCTCATGAGGGATTGTCCTTTGATTTGTATGGGTGAGAGTGGCCAATACGCCGACTCAATAAGCCTATCATTTTGGGGACAAGACCGAGTGGAGAGCTGAAGACATAATCGTACAAGATGGAATTCACTTCTTCCCGACTTTAGGAAAGCAGATGAGTGTTCCCTTAAGTGGTGACTCCGAGTCTTGAACAAAGGGCCCTACCCTCTCAATGGAACGAGAGGGTTTTCTGTTTGATGGTTGGACCACAAACAGGTTGTTCATTAGAGGAGAATTGGTACTTAAGGAAATAGAAGTAACCAAGGGGTAAAACGGTAATTTGACCTAGTTGGTGTTACAGACACTCGTGAAGGACTAACTAGTCGTTATTGGTCTATATCCGTGGACACAAAAAAATATGTCTGTAGTGAGAAGAATGCAACTGTGAGTCTATAGTGGAATGTACACATAGTTAACAAATATTGATTCAATTAATCTCACATCGTTGGAGCTTCTGATCTGCAGGTCCATTAGGTCCCACTGGTAGCTCATAAAGTAATTTGAGGCAACTAAGTAATAAATGTAAATTGAAAGTGTTCAATTTACTAAGGGAAACAATATAAGATATATATATTGATATATTATCATGAGAGAAATAAATATTTGAAGAAATTTCAAATATAAATATGAATTTGATTCATATTAAATTTATAGGAATTTGAAAGAGTTCAAATATGAATTAATTAATTTAAGGCCTAAAATTAATTTGGACAATTATTAATTCAAGGTCGAAAATTAAATATGTGATATTTAATTGGTGACTAATTAATTAATAGAGTTAATTAATTGAAAATTAATCAATTATGGAAATAATTAATCACTTATGGAAGTGATTAATCATTTATGGAAATGATCTAATCATTTATGGAAGTGATTAGTCATTTGTGGAAAAGATTAATCAATTATGGAATTGATTGATAATGGATTGATTAAATAAGGAATAGATTAAATCATTTATGGAAATAATTGATTTAATGTGAATATTTTATTCATGGTCTTTCTCCTATAAATAGAATACTAGACCTAATGGTCTTGTAGCCCTCTTGCTCTTAGACTTACAAGACAAGACCCTAGAATTCTCTCTAGCCTCCCTCTTAGAGAAAGACTCCCACAAGTCTTTTGCCTCGTAGACTTAGAGACATATCAGTGTAACCTCTTTGGTGATTGTGTTCTTGAGAGGAATTTTCCAGCGAAGAAGAACAAGAAGGCTGTTGCGTTTTTGTTCGTTGAAGCGTCTTTGGCAAAGAACGGTCAAGTCTACAACGAAGGTTTGTAACGGTTCTTTCCCGTTTCTTTAAAAAAGCATGAAAATAAAAGTAGCTTTATTTTCTAGTTATTTTCAGCATGTTTATAGCGTTTTACAACGGCTTTAAAGCATGTTTAAAGTTTTGTTTTGCCTTTTCGTATCGGTATTTTGATATTAATTAATATACGGCGCGAGGTCCTATCGATGCGCTTCTGCTGCGCCGGGGCTTTCATCCCCTTCAATTGGTATCAGAGTCTTCGTTGTCCCTATTAATCGTTATTAAAATTTGCGATAGGCTCTAATAGGTGGGATTTATGCATAATGTATGTTCAGTTTGCATGGAACTGTTTAGGTTAATTTTATGGCCATAAATTTTATTTTTATGTGATTTTGATCATGTAAGGGCCCGATGTTTCAGGTATTTTATGCAAAATCGAGTCCTATGTAAGTCCGGGTCTAGAATAGATTTTTATGAGATGAAAATCAGAGTAATTGTGGCTGAAATCGGAGAGAAAATCGAAGAAAATATGTTGTTTTTGCCCAGATTCTGCTTCTAGACGTAACGACGTCGGGATGCTGTTCACAAAGCGTCTTGACGCTGTCTTGATACCGCAGGTACTAAGACGCGTCACGATGGCGACGCGAATTAGGGCTTCAACAAGGTGTGGTTTAGCAAAGGGCGCGACCCGGTTCACTCGGTTCGGTTGGGTTGGGACCAATTTGGTCCGGTTCAACTAGATTTTGAATTGGTTCGTGATTTTGGAGGCCGGTTCGAGGCGGTTTGGGTTGGTTCGTGTACTAAACCTAGTTTTATGTACTAAACCGTTTAATTTGGCACGTGGTTAGCGTTTAAGTAAGTATTCTTAGTCGTGGGTTTAAGTAGGGAAGAGCTAATGTTGGGAATGGCCCTAGGAAACCCTATCCATTTCTGGAGTTTGCGTTGTTCTGAATCCCATGCGCAAGCCCTCCGTAGGGTGATCGCTCCCAGGGCGACTCGCAGGCAGCGCATAGGAATCTCACGGTGCAACCTAATGATGGAGGCCACAGGATACGTTTGACACGTTTTCTTCTCCCACTTACTATGAACACTTTCCCCATTCACCTTGATATAAACCCATGCAAACACCATCCGTAGGGGGACGCTCCCAGGGCGCCTCGAGGCCAAGCATGGATCTCACGGTGTGAACTCAGGGGGACGTGAGAGTAGAAACTTAATATGAATATTTCGTTTCTATACTTTTCCTCCCACTAAAGTGTTGTAAAGTTTTAGGGTCTATTACTTAGGTAAATTCTGGCTAAATGAATCTATCTAAGTCTATGCCTTATTAAACAAGGTCTTTACACTAAATGTCTAGGTGAATTAAACTCTTTTAATAACCTAGTGACATTGCATGCTAGTAAGACTTTGGTTAATTCAACTCAGGTTCCGAACCATTTTCAGGAGAGTTCCCTTATAACCAAGGTCTTATGCCCTACTTACTCAAATTTTAAAACTATTTTAAAAAATAAGTAAGACATATTTCTAATTCTATTAGAGAAGGCGATCTTAGGTCTATTTCATTTTAAACCATTTAAAGAATGACAAGATCCTAAGATCCTAGGTTAGCATGCAACTCTTTGTTATAGGTTCTACGGTTTCTATTCATCAACTTTTATAACTCTTATAACTTTTAATGAATAAATCCTTTAACATGCTTTCTAATGGTGTTTAAAAGCATATAACAATCAAACATTCAAGTTATAAGAAAAGCACCATTTAGAAATAACCTATGTCTAGGTTTGTATAACCCTTTATACTACGATGTCTAGGTGATAACACTTTAAAACCTCACACCGCTCACGCATGCTCATAAAACTCGAGTTAACTTAACTCAAGAACCGACTCAATGCCCAGGTAGGAGGTGTTCCGTAAACCGTCAACTTAAATACCTTAGCCTTAGACATCATTTTGTCGGGTGAGTTCTCTTATAACCGTTGTTTACAAGATATCGACCTAAACTATGCAAGTTGATCGATTTGTTGGTTCATTAACCTAAGTGAGCATGCTCTTTATCTTGTTATAGATTTTAGATTTCTATCTCTTTTATAACAATTATAAAATCAATCTATAACAAGTCTAATTTGAATATAACACTTATAAACAAACTAAAGAAATTTCATGCTACATGCTTGGTTAATTTTATCTTTTAATAATTATAACTATTATAATAATTAATCAATTTTAATTAACCATTCAAGCATGAATCTCCCTAAATTAATACAACTCTTATATTAATAAAACATGAAATTTCCCTCATGCATTTGAATTAATAAATAACACTTATTCAAATTAAACAAATGCATGAACATGCTTTCCTATGGTGGGGTTTTAAATATAAATGACATACATTATGCACATAAAATACTATTTAATTAAAACATACATTCAATAATGCATAATTAATTAAATTTACTAAAGTGAATTGGTTTTGCGATTTTTAATCAAGCAAAAATAAAAACTAAAATTATTACAATAATAATTTCAAATAGGGCTTGGACCGCTAACGAACCATTCGAACCGACCCAAACCACCTTTGGATTGCTTGAACCGGACCATTTTACCGTTAAGAGAAGAACGTACTTGAGCTGGAACTAAAAAACAGCATGCTGGAATTTTCGGCCAGAAGCGAGCAGTCTCCGAATTTCTTCAAATTGACGGCCTAAATGGACTCTATTGACTCTCAAATTTTACAGACTCCATATGAACACATTAAAGCCCATAAATATTTAGGCAATTACAATTAATTCCAATGAATTGACTGAAAATTAAAATCAATCCCAAAACCAATTTTCTTTAGTTTTTAGACAGTTTCATCATATGAAAAGCTACCCACCAAGCTAAAATTAATGCATGTTAGGTGCCTTAATCATGCTCTGATACCAATTGAAGGTGTTCATATAACACATGCGGAAGCAATTTTAGGATCAGAGACACTTAACTACATCAATTTTAGAAAATGAAAACATGTTGTCCAAATACCGTAACGAGAGAGCAGAATTTTACCAACCTTTTGGAGACCGATTCAACAACTCCCTTTGATTCCTTTGATCACGAACGGTGTGTGGACCACCTCTAGTGTCTTCCCTACTATTCTCCAAGCCAAGAACGACTTGTGGGAGTCTATAGAGATAGGGAATGAGAAGGGAATGCTTGAAAGTTCAAGCACTAGAGAGATATATGGAGATGAGATAGTTTGAGACCAAAATCCAGCAACATAACAATATGGAAAATGGCTCTACTTCCTTTGAATCTGATTCATACTCCTTATATAGACATCTTCCATGCAAAGAGAAGCCTCATGACACTAGACACATGGTGAAATTGGAACTCAAAGTGGATTCTAGCTGTTTAATTTACAACACATGCAACTAGTGCATGGTTGTGTTGTTTTCCACTATGCATCAACATGCAAGAGTGGGAATGCCACTAAATCCACTTAAAATTGAATCTAAATTCTCAATTTTCAGCTTGCAATTCATTCCTATTTCAATTCAAAATTGAAATTAATTTCTAGGCAATTAATTGGTACAATTCCAAGTAATTTTTTCATGATTAATCCAATTAATCTTTATCACTTAGTGCCATGAATTATATATGATTCCTAATACATATATATGGTATTCAAAACACTTTTAAATACTCCATCTCTCATTTTCTAATTTAATTCATAATTAAATTATTGTGTCAAACACAATTTACGATAATACCCATTTTCCCGATTTTGAACGATTCAAAGCTTCCTATCTTTTTGTTCTAGGCTTTTTTCCGATATGAGCTAGTAGGGGGACCTAATGGACCTATAGATCATGGGCTCCAACGATTCGAGGCTAACCGACTAATCTCATTATCCAAGCTAGCCAACATTCGTTAACTACCGGGACACTCCACTATAGTCCGATAGTTGCACTCCCTTTACTATAGATATATTTCCGTCCACTTGATTTAACCATGATTAGTAAGTCGATCCTTCACAGGTTGTTCGTAGCTATAGCTAGGTCAAAAAGCTGTTTCACCCCTATAGTACTTCTAGTTCCTTAAGTCCCACTGATCCTCTAATGAACAATTGGTTTATGGTCCAACCATAAAACCGAGTCCCTCTCAGGCCAATGAGAGGGCGGGATCCCTTTGTTCAAGCCCCGGAGTCAGCACTTAAGGGAACAACCTCTCTACTATCCCTAATTCGGGTAGGAGTGAATTCCCTCTTGCACGACTATGTCCCCAGCTATCTACCCGTTCCTATCCCTGAAATGGGAGGCTTATTGAGTCGGCGATACTGAGCCACTCTCACCTATGCAGATCTAAGGATAAGCCCGAATAAACAGGAGTTCATAGTTAGCTTAGGATTAAGAACGAGTTACCTAGGTCATCACATGAAATAGTTAGTCTCGTCAGTAAACGGTGTTATAAAGCGAGAGCGACTTATTTCTCGGTCCTGGTCTTATGCAAACTCATTGCATAGGACGCCCCCACTCGCATGTCTCTACATGGACGATTAAGGATCACATCGTCTATACTATTTATAAAGTGGGTCGCGTCTCATAGTGTCTCCAGAATAAGGTACCCAACCCTATCCCTATACTATAGACCATTTTGGCTATTACTCAAGCTTGATCCATTTTTTATGTCTCTACATAAAGCTCAAGTATTCATCCTATAGCCATGGATCTTAGTTTATTGGATTTGGGTTATTATATGTGCAATTTACTTTATTCAGTAATAACTTTACTGAATTAATCTCGATAACGCATTTATCGAATAAGTATGTATAATTCGTTTAACATTCACTATCTACGAGTTTTAGGACACAATCCCAACAAAATGTGTTAACAAATCTTTGACTGAACAATGGTGGCTAATGTCTATAGGAATATGAGTTATTTTGGAATTAGAACTGGCTGAGAAATGTCTCATTTCAGAGGAGGAGTAGTTGATCACCCTTCGGTGGCTGATATTCTAAACCTTTAAAACATCGTTGAAAAACTACATCAATAGTTTTAGGGTTCTGTGATTGCTTGTTTTGCTAAATTGATTGGATTGTGTGCAATTGTTTGCTTGTATGATGGGTTAAAGCAAAGATAACTAATACGGTCATTGTTTGTTTAATTTCAGCAATGTCTTCCTCAATAGTCTCTCTGCTTAAAAATGAGAAATTAACCGGCGAAAATTTCACTACGTGGAAGTCAAACCTGAAAACGATTCTTGTGGTCGATGATCTATGGTTCGTCTTAACGGAGGATTGTCCTCCAGCCCCTGCTCGTAATGTATCCCAAGCGATTAAGGATGCTTATGACCGCTGGACAAAAGCCAATGATAAGGCTCACATCTATATCCTAGCTAGCTTATCTGAAGTTCTGTCTAAGAGACATGAAAGCATGGTCACAACGAGGGAAATTATGAACTCTCTATAGGAAATGTTTGGACAATCGTTCTACCAACTCCACCATGACGCTCTCAAGTATGTTTATAGCTGCCGCATGAAAGAAGGCACATCTGTTCGGGAACATGTCCTGAATATGATAGTCCAATTCAACGTGGCAGAAGCAAACGGGGCGGTCATAGATGGGCGAAGTCAGGTTGCATTCATCTTAGAATCTCTTCCGAAGAGTTTTCTACAGTTTCGAAGTAATGCAATGATGAATAAAATAACATTCAACTTGACTAGTCTCCTGAATGAGTTACAACTCTATCAATCTCTTCCTAAAAACAAGAGATAGGTAGAAGGGGAGGCAAATGTTGTCCACTCTAAAAGAAAGTTTGAGAAGGGTTCATCCTCTGGAACTAAATTTGTAGCCTCTTCTTCGAAGAAGATTCATAAGAAGAAAGGAAACAAGGGGAAGGCTCCCGCTACTACTGCTAAGAATAAGGGAAAAGCCAAAGTTGTGGCTGACAAGGGCAAGTATTTCCACTGCAATATAGATGGACACTGGAAGAGAAACTGCCCAAAGTACCTTGCTGAGAAAAAGAAGGAAAAGGAAGGTAAATTTGATTTACTAATTTTAGAAACATGCCTAGTAGAACATGATGAGTTTACCTGGATACTTGATTCAGGAGCAACTAATCATGTTTGCTATTCTTTAAAAAAAAAAATAATTCCTTTCGGCAGTTGAACGATGGTGAAATGACGCTCAGGGTCGGAACTGGAGAAGTCATTTCAACTAAGGCAATGAGAGCTGCGAAGTTATATTTTAGAAATAGATTCTTACTTTTAGAAAGTTTGTTAATCGTTCCCAAGATTAAGAGGAACTTAATTTCTATTTCATGTTTGATTGAACTATCGTATATAGTTACTTTTAATATGAATGAAGCGTTCATTTATAAGAATGGTGTACTTATTTGTTTAACCAAATTAGAAAATAACTTGTATGTATTAAAACCAACCGAAAACAAAGCACTTTTAAATCACGAATTGTTTAAAACTGCTGAAACTCAAAGAAAAAGGCAAAGAATTTCTCCAACAAGTAACAATACTCATCTTTGGCATTTAAGACTGTGTCATATAAACATCGATAGATCGGTCGTTTGGTAAAGAAGGGAATTCTAAGTGAGTTAGAAGATGATTCACTACCACCTTGTGAATCTTGTCTCGAGGGCAAAATGACCAAAAGACCCTTTACTGTAAAAGGTTACAGAGTCAAAGTGTAACCGGTATATCGATACCTTAGTATACTGGGTATTTAGATGCCCTAGTTTATTGTATTTTTACTCCGTTATTAATACAAGTATTTATTCATCCACTACTGTTATAGATTATAGTACATCCCACTAAACTAGAGTTTTAGTTCAAGTGGGAGATTGTTGGGATTGGTGCCCTAAAACTCGTAGATAGTGAATGTTAAACGAATTATATACTTATTCGATAAAGGTGTTATCGAGATTGATTCAGTAAAAGTCATTACTGAATAAATTAAATTGCACATATAATAAACCCAAATCCAATAAACTAAGATCCATGGCTATAGGATGAACACTTGAGCTTTATGTAGAGACATAAAAGTGGATCAAGCTTGAGTAATAGCCAAAACGGTCTATAGTATAGGAATAGGATTGGGTACCTTATTCTGGAGACACTATGAGACGCGACCCACTTTATAGATGGTATAGACGATGTGATCCTAAATCGTCCATGTAGAGACATGCGAGTGGGGGCGTCCTATGCAATGAGTTTGCATAAGACAAGGACCGAGAAATAAGTCGCTCTCGCTTTATAACACCGTTTACTGACGAGACTAACTATTTCATGTGATGACCTAGGTAACTCGATCTTAATCCTGAGCTAACTATGAAATCCTGTTTATTCGGGCTTATCCTTAGATCTGCATAGGTGAGAGTGGCTCAGTATCGCCGACTCAATAAGCCTCCCATTTCAGGGATAGGAACGGGTAGATAGCTGGGGACATAGTCGTGCAAGAAGGAATTCACTCCTACCCGAATAAGGGATAGTAGAGAGGTTGTTCCCTTAAGTGCTGGCTCCGGGGCTTGAACAAAGGGATCCCGCCCTCTCATTGGCCCGAGAGGGACTCGGTTTATTGGTTGGACCATAAACCAATTGTTCATTAGAGGATCAGTGGGACTTAAGGAACTAGAAGTACTATAGGGGTAAAACGACTTATTGACCTAGCTATAGCTACGAACAACCTGTGAAGGATCGACTTACTAATCATGGTTAAATCAAGTGGACGGAAATATATCTATAGTGAGGGGAGTGCAACTATCGGGCTATAGTGGAGTGTCCCGATAGTTAACGAATGTTGGCTAGCTTGGACAATGAGATTAGTCGGTTAGCCTCGAAACGTTGGAGCTCATGATCTATAGGTCCATTAGGTCCCCCTACTAGCTCATATCAGAATTAAGCCTAGAACAAAAGATAGGAAGCTTTGAATCGTTCAAAATCGGGAAAAAGGGTATTGTCGTAAATTGTGTTTGACACAATAATTTAATTATGAATTAAATTAGAAAATGAGAGATGAAGTATTTAAAAGTGTTTTGAATACTATATATATGTATTAGGAATCATATATATGGAATTGCACAAGATAACAAAGATTAATTAGATTAATCATATCAAAATTAATTTGAAAATTTTCAAATTAATTACCAAGCAATCAATTTCAATTTAGAATTGAAATTGGGGGTAATTTGCAAGCTTGAAATTTGATTTCAATTTGAATTTAGTGGATTTAGTTGGAAATCCACTTAATGCATGATCATTCAAAGTGGAAAGACAACTCACTCATGCATTGTTGCATGTCTTGTGAAATGTACACCTAGAATCCACTTGAGCTTGCAAATACACCATGTGTCTTGTGTCTTGAGGCTTGGCTTTGCAAGGAGAATGTCTTTAAAAGGAGTTTGAATCATATTCAAACATAAGAGAGCCATTTCCTTAATGTTATGCTGCTGGAATTTGGACTCAAAGTTCTCTCATCTCTCATTCTTCTCCATTGTTTGATGCTTCAAGCATTCCCTTCCCATTCCCTATCTTATATAAACTCCCACAAGTCGTTCTTGGCCTGGAGTATAGTAGGGAAGACTCTAGAGGTTGTCCAAGGAGCATAGGAGAGGCAAACACCACAAGGAGTTCAACATAAGTGAGCTACAAAGGTTGGTGTTTTCTAAACTCTCTATTCTGTCTTTTCTAGAACATGCATGCTTTAGGAGTAAAATTGAATGTCTTAAGTGCTTTCGATCTTCAATTGCTTCCGCAGGTGTAATATGTACACCTTCACAAAGAACCCTTAGAGTTAACACATTCGGATCTCTGTGGTCCAATGAATGTAAAAGCTAGAGGAGGGTACGAATATTTCATCTCATTTATAGATGATTATTCAATATATGGTTACTTATACCTAATGGTACATAAGTCTGAGACCCTTGAAAAGTTTAAGGAGTTCAAGGTTGAAGTTGAAAACCTATTAGGTAAATCAATTAAAGTACTTCGATCTGATCGAGGAGGGGAGTATATGGATCAAAGATTCCAGGATTATATGATAGAACATGGAATCCAATCCCAACTCTCAGCCCCTGGTACACTGTTGGGTTCCTAGAGTGAGTAAAAATATGATATAAAAGACTCTAGAATTCCTGTGCAAGTATACACAGTCTGTAGCAAGTAATATTATCAATCCGAGCCTTGAATTAGTTTCCACTCCACCTATTTTTGTGTAACTTTCCAATGGTTTCAAGAATAGTAAAATGATTTGGTTTTATCGGAATTATGCTGAAGCAAAATAAATGACAGAACAACAAGTAAACAAATAGATAGATAGATTAAAGACAGGCGTTGGTTAGGTTTTAGTGATTGTTCTAAGATATGCTCTAGCAATATTATTGATCATGCATTTCTTGCAGTATTATTAGCGGATTCCTCCCGGAACTCCGGATCTTTTGGGATATGTTTCAAACCCAATGAAGCACGATCGATCAAGCACTAGGCAACTGGCTATCCCTAGCTCAGTCACTGGCGTTCACCAATACACAATGATCGTAGTGTGGATAATTGCCACACACCCTCTAAATCATCCCTGAAACTAGAGAGAGCTATCCATACCGGCTGGCCAGGCGGGCATGAAATGAGAATAAGCACAACAATTAACCAAAATGCGATAATCATATATTACTAGAGATGAAGCACAATAATCACATTATTCCTAACCAACACCCTAAGCTACTTAGTTCATAATAGGCATAGGAATACGAATTACAATCTGAGTATGCATGTCCATAACCACAAGTTAATAAAGAAAGTAGACTCCCTAATCAGCTTGCGGAAGATGGTGTTCTTGATGATCTTCAATCTCCCTATACTATTCGGCTTCCAAGGGAAAACATGGAATGAGCTTGACTTTGATGGCTACTTCCTTCTATAGAAGGATGGGAGGCTTGAATTAGGTCAACTAGGACACTGTAAGGCTCTCCTTGATCCTTTATCACGAAAATAACTCAACAGAAGTCGGTTCATGAAGTTGGCTAACGAGTTGTGATGTGGCAGTTTCTGCTCCCAGTTTTGTTGCAACATAGAATTTGCTCCCTCCAGTCGCTCAGCAACATAATCTGCACAAAATAATTTCCAATGCTTCCATTCTTCCACATGGGTTAAAACATGTAATATCTATCCAAAACCAACCCTAATAAGCATAAAGGACACACAAATCCCTATATAATTGAGGCCTAAATAACTACCTTTTGGGCAATTATCATACCCCCAAACTTAAACTATTGCGCGTCCCGAGCAATACTAACTCACCTTCATTCAAGAATTCAGAACATTAGACAAAGAATAGCTTAATCAAACCAGACAGTCCAACACTACCTGTAACCTTTACCTTAGCACTCTGCAAAACCAAGCTCTGCTGCAGCAAAATGATTCCTCCGGCATGGACAAATAATCACCACTTTTCAACTTAATTCTAAGAACTTACACAGCTTAGCTCTATTATCAGACATTTCAAAACATATTTTTAAAGGGGTTTATATCATTATTTATCAGACTTAAAGCAGCCTTACAGTCATAAGCTCTTAAGCACGGGATGACCCACTTTATGGTGCAGTATACCCTTGCCTCAAGCTTATCACCAACTAGGCTCAATACTCATTATAAAGCTAAAAAATCCTTAGTTATTCCATCTCTTGCCCCTCAGAATGGCGACATTTTATGATGAAGCTCACCTAAGTTCTGGGAGACAGAAAAACTGCTGGATCATCATTCATCCCTCAAAACTTTTGCTCCGTCAATTTTTTCAGAAAAATCCTCAACAAATATTTTTTTTCAGCAAATAGTTTTTCTCATTTTTTCACATTTCCTAGGTCATCTTTTGACGCGAAGACAAACTGTGGGTATCACAAATGTCCCCGGTTACTCAATAACCTAACAAATTTTAATTTTGAAGGAGAGGAATGCTCGAGCAAAATAACTGGAGTAGCAAAAAGTCCCCCAAACTTGAATAGTATACCCCAAAACTTAAATTTTTCTATCTGAATTTTTAAACTAAACATGGGACTAGGATTAAGCTTAAAGTGGATCATATAAGTCAATACTACCGTCAAAATCCTCTTTGCCGCAACAACAGTCCAAGCTAGAAGAAATGCTCAAGCAAAAGGTTTATGGAGATCAGAATACCTTGATCTAATTAAGCGTAATCAGTCCAAGCTTCAAAAAGTCAGAGGAAAATTAGTTAAGTTAGGCATTACTCAGTGCATATAGAAAAAACATCTGGAAATTTCATTAAAAACCGAAATAGATATTACAAAAGCAAAGATATATTTTTTTTTTCAAGAAGCAGAAAAATTAAAAGAAACAAGCAAACATATTTAGCAAGCGGGGTCAGATATGCGCGAGCAAACAAAATGATAAGAACAAAAAATAATGCTCGCTGAAGATAATCTCATCCATCAATCTTCCCGACCTGGCTCTGCATCATCATTCTCTTCTTCTCTTTCAACCGGTGGGGGCGGAATCCAGGGGTTCAACAGATCCTCAGGGAATGCAGGAAGGGCTGGATACGGTTTGGAAAAATTCTCTTGCAGCGCCTTTCTTAAGCTGGCATCCCAATTCCTAACATAGTTCTAGAAGGTTAAAGTTTGCCTTTCAGCAAACTCATGCCTACTGGCCGAAAGTGCCAGTTGTTCTAGAATCGAGTTGATGTCGTAGATAAGCCCTCCGTGACGTTCCTCCTGCATACGCTGGAGCCGTGCCAAGTTAGGCGTGTCGATGATCCCCTTGTGAAATAGAATAATATCCTCTGGAACCGTGGGCACTTCTGTCCTACTGCATAGCATAGTGATTGTGTTCGGAAAAAACAGCTTCCCCACCTTTTTCTTCCAACATCCAAATATTTCATTAACAATGATCTTCCCTACCTCAATGCTGAGAGACCGCAAAACTGCAAAAGCTAGAAGAACTCGTTCCCTTGAGACTGTCGAGTCGTGTGTCGTTGGAAGCATCATTTGTCTGATAAATCCCATCCACGTGTTTGCTTCCTTTTTTCAAATAAGCCGATTGGAACATCCTCTTCTCCGTCTTGGACAGTCGCCACTGTGCCCCTTCAATACCTACCTCCCGCACAGCCTCACTTAGCTGCTCACTAGATGGCGCTACAACCATTCATTATATGCTGCATGGGGGAAATTCTGAAGGTTAAACAGTGCGTTAATAGCACTAGGACTCCAGTCTACCTCGACTCCTCGAACAATCACCTGGAAACCATCATCTTTGTCAATGTTAGCATAAAATTCGCACTCCACCTGCGCGTTTACAGACTTAGGCTTCGCACAAAACAACTCCCAGCCGTGGTCTGCAATACCGGTCTTTAGAAAATACGGAAGATCACTGCTAAATCCTCTCTCAAACAGGAAGTCTCTTTTCAACAGCTCAACGTATTTTTCTCTGGCAAAATTGTTGACGAAGCGATCAAATGGTAACTGTTGTTCTTCTATTTCATCGTGTTCTTCTGATGCTTCAGCAACACTTTTGCTCCTTTTCCGCCCTTCGCTTGAGCAACCACGCTTCCTCAGCTTTCTTCTCTGCGTCTTCTCTCACTTTTTCCTCAGCTTCTTTTTTTCCTCTCGCTCTTCTTTCTCTGCATTTTCTCTTTCAGAGTCAGTAGATGGAGGTAATGGGGTGTCAGTTTGGACTACCTTGATGCGACCTATTTTTCGCTTAATGCGGCGACGTTTGGGTGCCTCCGACATGATCACCTCCACTCGAGCCTCCTGTACTGGCTCTTTCACTCCTTCAGAGGCAACCTCTGCCTGTTCTCCTCGCACATCTTCATTCTATTTTTTTTCTTGAACCTCTTCTTGAGCTTCCTCTGTATCCGCAACTTTCTGTTCAATCTGCTCTGGATTTTGTTCTTCTGGTTCTTTCGGGTCCTCTTCAACTACCGTGGCAGCAACAACTTCAATACCCTTTTGAACATCTTCTTGGTCCTCCATCCGCTGTTGACGTCGTCTTCTCTTAGCTTCTTTTTCTTCTGGCGTCTTCTTCTTCTTCGCCTTTGTCCGTGGTACTTCAGGGGCAACAGGTGCCTCCTCTTCCTCATTATCTCTTTCTTTTCTTGCTCTTGTCTTAGGCATTAAAGACTCAAGGAGGTGTGCAAAAAATAGCAACAAAGAAAGAAGAATGCAAACGACAAAGATTGGAAGCAAGAAAGTGGAGTGAGAAGCAGTTACCGAAGGGTTGTGAATAAATAGGACTGCAGCAACTCAAATCGTAACCGATAGATTTTGCCTCCTCATTAAATGGGATTACCATTTACATCTTTTAATTTGAAAATCGAATCAGCAGTAAAATATTGAATTCCCAATCGCTCAAGATAAATAATAATCGTTGCCAAACGGCTAAACCGTTGGATTACCTCTACGCAATACGTGGCAGCATCCCTGCAATTTACCTGCCCACATAAATCAAAATCAAACGGTAAAAATAATTAATTCACCACAGAACCCTCTTTATTCAGACGAACGATTTGCTCCAGCCATAACTTTGCCGCAACAACCCCTCTGAACAAAAGATTACCTGAAGAATCTTGGATACGGAATTCAAATTTAAAATAGGAAATCAAATCAGGAAATTTAAATTAACCGCTCAAATCAAATCTCATCTTTTATTTATTATTCAAAATCGAATAAATCAAGAGAGATTTTATTCAAATCTAATCCAAACAGAAATTTAAATAACCGAAAAATAATAACTGAATTTAATAAAATCTAATCGGAACAAATAAAAACTAATCTCTAATCTAAATTAATCAAATTAAATAACTAGCGAAAAAAATAAAATAAAATCTACAGAAGAAATAAAAATAAATCTTGAAGAATTTAAACAAATCAAATCTAAAATATTTCGAATTTAAAATCAAATCATATTCAAAACGAAATAGATAAAATCTAAACCACCAAAAATAATAAAAATACTTAAAGATAGAATCTAATAACCCATTCAAAATCAAATCTAACCTATTAAAAACAAATCAACGAAAAATCAAAACGAACACTGGGAGCTCAAAATATTGCCCTGCAAAATGCTCCCGCAAACATCTTGTTTTCTCTAAATCTGCCAACAACTTGAAAGAAAGATATTTGGAAGAAAACTCCTCTCCCAATAATGCTTAACACGCTGACCATTCACTTTGAACACTCTCCCATCGTTTTCAACACATTGTTTAACCATAGATGCATCATTCGATAAATAAAACTTCACCCCATGGAAAAATTCTTTCATTTGTTCTTTTGATAAACCAGGAGGAAAATTTCCAAAATCAAGGTAATCGAAAAAGTCATCATGCCAAGGTATTTTCACTGCCTTAATATGGACTATAGTTAAATCTGATGCAACAATAATGGGCAACTCTCACCCTCCCCAAGATACACATACTTTAATTAGATGATCCGGTAAGGGCTTCAAATCTAAAGTAGGTGCCTCAATCAGGGATGGCTTTATGGGAGGAGCTTTCCTTTGATCTTACTCTAAAGACTCAAAAACATCCTCACACCTAAACAATTCTTTTTCATTTTTTCTATCTAAAGAACAAATTTCTAAATCCTCTAAACTAACCTCTCCTTGCTTTTCTGAATGCTTATCAGCCGAATCCTGTATTGCTGTCTCAATAACTATGCTCTCCAGAATCCTAATGAAGGAGCAATCCTTCATTTCGTCTGGATACTTCATGGCTTTAAACACGTTAAATTTCACTTCCTCATTACAGACTCTCATTGTTAATTCCCCTTTTTGAACATCTATTAATGCCCTACCAGTAGCCAAAAATGGACAACCTAGAATAATTGAGACATCTTTATCAGCCTCATAGTCTAAAATTATAAAATCAACAGGAAATATGAATTTATCTACTTTCACTAAGACATCCTCAATTTTACCCTCTGGATATGTGATAGACCTATCAGCTAATTGGAGTGTTAGTGTGGTAGGCCTAGCTTCACCAATACCTAACTTCCGATAGACCGAAAGAGGCATAAGGTTAATGCTTGCGCCTAAATCACAGAGTGCTCTACCTAATTCTTTTCCACCTATAGACACATGTATGGTAAATGACCCTGGATCTTTAGCCTTGAGGGGTAGCCCATTCTTAAGAATAGCACTACACTCCTCAGTAAGAGATACAGTTTCAAACTCACCTAATCTTTTCTTTTTAGTCAAAATATCCTTAAGAAATTTAGCATAATTAGGCATTTGCTCAATAGCTTCTACTAAAGGGATATTTATATGCAATTGCTTAAGAATCTCCAAAAACTTTTTAAATTGACCATCCTGATTCTTAGGCTTTTGCCTTTGTGGAAAAGGTAGAGGTGGTACATAAGGTGGGGGCGGTACATATGGTGGTTCTACATCTGGCACAGAACCAGATGCTCCAGCATTCTCTTTGCTGCCTCCAGCACCCTGACCAGACTCCAACTCTTTCTCGACAACAACATTATTATCACTATTACTATTTAAATCCTGGGTCTTTCTAGACTCTTCTAGTGGCTTACCACTCCTAAGAGTTACGGCCTTTACCTGCTCCTTACCTTCCCTTTGAGGGTGTTCAGTATCCGAAGGAAGTTTCCCTTGAGGCCTTGCCTTCAGCTCATTAGCTAGCTGACCCACTTGCAATTCCAGGGCCCTCATCGAAGCTTGATTACTTTGAATTGCGGCATCTGTACGAGCCATAAATTCTTTCATCATCGCTTCGAAAGAGTTTCCCGAATTTTGCTGGGGCAAAGCCGGCTTTCTTTGCTGGGGCAATACCTGCGTTTTAGCAAATCCTGGCTGGTTCATCTTTTGTTGCACTTGTACGTTATTTCCTTAACCTCCCCATGAGAAGTTGAGGTGGTTGCGCCAACCTGGATTATAGAAGTTAGAATAAGGGTTGTTCCTCTGATTACCTACAAAAAAACACAGAAGCTGGATTGCTAGGGCAAAACTCGTAGTTGTGGTCTTCACCACAATAGACACATGCTTCGTCCGTGACTTGGTTCACCACTGTAGTAGGCTCCATAGCTGGTGGCTGCTGATGACTAATCACTGTCACATTCTTAAGAGCGTTAGCATTCATAGCAAGATCAGCCCTAATGGTGGACACACCATCAACCTCTAACACACTCTTAACCTTTTTACTTGTGCCTCTAACATCCGACCACTGACAACTATTAATAGATATTCTCTCTAAAATTTCATAAGCTTCATTAAAAGTTTTTGCCAAAAGGGCCCCTCCAGCCGAGGCATCGACCATACCTTGGGTTACTCCATTTAAACCATTGTAAAATGTTTCCATTTGAATACAATGAGGTAAACCATGGTGGGGACACTTTTGCAAAAGCTCCTTAAACCTTTCCCAAGCCTCACTAAAAGTCTCATCTTCAAGTTGCCTAAACCCTACTATTTCACTCCTTAATTTAGCATTTCTATTAGGTGGGAAATATTTACTCAAAATTTTTTCAGCTAACTCATCCCACGTCCTAATTGACCCTGGAGCAAAAGAGTTTAACCATGACTTTGCTCTATCTCTAAGAGAATACGGGAACAAAGTTAATCTGAGAGCATCTCTAGGCACTCCTTGAATTACAAAAGAATCACTAACTCCTAGAAAAGACTTAAGATGTTAATGAGGGTCTTTAGATGACAAACCATGGAATTGCCCCACGGTTTGCAACATCTGAAACATTACCGGTTTCATTTCAAAATTTGCCGCTTGGATTTGGGGACGTGCAATCCCTGGATTCAACTCATTAAACATCGAGACAGCATATGCTCGAATGGCTCTGGTCCTATCGTTCGCTATTAGGATAGGATTCTCAGCCTGATTATTTCGGTGCTCATTTTGCTCAAACAGTGGGTTTTGCTGCAGCAACGGATTCTGCTAGGGGTTTGCTGCTGCTGGACCTTCAGGATCCTGCAGGAGTTGCGGCACGTTCTCCATCTGGTTTCTGCGCTGCTCCCTTCTTCTGTTCCTAAATGTCCTTTCAATTTCTGGATCAAGCTCAGACCGTACCCCAGGCAGATCGTTCATGCACCAAAACCACACCTGCAAAAACAAAAGAAACAATCAAAAAGTTCTAGCACCAAACCACTAAAACACATACACAAAACAGATCAGATAAAAACTTATCCAAGTCCCCAGAAACGGCGCCAAAAACTTGTTGGGTTCCTAGAGTGAGTAAAAATATGATATAAAAGACTCTAGAATTCCCGTGCAAGTATACACAGTCTGCAGCAAGTAATATTATCAATCCGAGCCCTGAATTAGTTTCCACTCTACCTATTTTTGTGTAACTTTCCAATGGTTTCAAGAATAGTAAAATGATTTGGTTTTATTGGAATTATGTTGAAGCAAAATAAATGACAGAACAACAAGTAAACAAATAAATAGACAGATTAAAGACAGGCGCTGGTTAGATTTTAGTGATTGTTCTAAGATATGCTCTAGCAATATTATTGATCATGCATTTCTCGCAGTATTATTAGCGGATTCCTCCCGGAACTCTGGATCTTTTGGGATATGTTTCAAACCCAATGAAGCACGACCAATCAAGCACTAGGCAACTGGCTATCCCTAGCTCAGTCACTGGCGTTCACCAATACACAATGATCGTAGTGTGGATAATTGCCACACACCCTCTAAATCATCCCTGAAACTAGAGAGAGCTATCCATACCGGCTGGCCAGGTGGGCATGAAATGAGAATAAGCCCAACAATTAACCAAAATGCGATAGTCAATATATTACTAGAGATGAAGCACAATAATCACATTATTCCTAACCAACACCCTAAGCTACTTAGTTCATAATAGGCATAGGAATACGAATTACAATCTGAGTATGCATGTCCATAACCACAAGTTAATAAAGAAAGTAAACTCCCTAATCAACTTGCGGAAGATGGTGTTCTTGATGATCTTCAATCTCCCTATACTATTCGGCTTCCAAGGGAAAACATGGCATGAGCTTGACTTTGACGGCTACTTCCTTCTATAGAAGGATGGGAGGCTTGAATTAGGTCAACTAGGACACGTGTAAGGCTCTCCTTGATCCTTTATCACGAAAATAACTCAACAGAAGTCGGTTCATGAAGTTGGCTAACGAGCTGTGATGTGGCAGTTTCTGCTCCCAGTTTTGCTGCAGCATAGAATTTGCTCCCTCCAGTCGCTCAGCAGCATAATCTGCACAAAATAATTTCCAATGCTTCCATTCTTCCAAATGGGTTAAAACATGTAATATCTATCTAAAACCAACCCTAATAAGCATAAAGGACACACAAATCCCTATATAATTGAGGCCTGAATAACTACCTTTTGGGCAGTTATCATACACCTCAACAAAATGGTGTATCAGAAAGGAATAATGGAACCTTGTTAGACATGGTTCGATCAATGATGAGCTATGCTCAATTGCCTTGCTCGTTTTGGGGGTATGCAGTAAAGACTGTACACGTCTTGAACAATTTTCCCTCGAAAAGTGTTTCTGAAACACTGATAACTTGCAAAAAGCAAGTTATTTATCCTTTAAATTTAAGCGAAAACAAGGCCAAAAGATACATTGATGTGTTACCTCAACGTAATAAGGAAGGATAATGCGATGATTTTATGCGGTAGGATATATTTATGTATGCGGTGAGAAATTATAAAAATATAGAGTGCTAACACAATTAATTCAGTTGTTTGTTGCCCAAGTTTCTTTCAGCACAGACACACATCCCAAGACGATCATGAGACAGACAAGATGGATGAAAGGACAATGCTGACACACTGACGCGCAAGTGGGCTGAAAAGGTGCAAATGGGCTGAAGATGACTAAAGCAAGTTTCTAGTTCCTTGGAGAAGTTAGTTTCCTTCGCCTATAAATAGAGGCCACCTGCTCAAAGGAAAGACAAACAATATACAATAGATACGAGAGATGAGAGGGAAGAGACGAAGATCGAAGAGAAAGAGAAATCACAGAAAGCTGTGATTAAGAGTAGACTTGCGCGTTTGAAATTGAAAGATTTTGTTACAGCGGAAGCAATTGGACCGTTCGTAGTTATTTTTTTTTCTACTAAAATACTATTGCATTGGTTAAAACATAGAACAAATTCTATACAAACTTAAGGCTAAGCATACAAAATTTATTAGATCTAAATCTAAAGGGGAGAAGCAAACATACCGTTGTTGACGACTCTGAATACTTCAATGCCTTTCTTGATTTTGGACCGAGCATCAACAATTGGGACACCACCAATTGATCTTCCCCGCTATAACTCTGAGATTAGGAACGTAGTTGTGGGACTACCTAATCTTGAATGGGAAAAACTCTAGAGAGAAAATTCTCCCGAAAGTTCTTGAGTTGAGAGAATATGAGAGGGAGGCTAGAGAGAATGCAAGAGTGCATTCTTGTGGCCTTATGTTATAGTACCTAAACCCTAGGTTTAGTGTTCTATTTATAGGAGAAAGGTCATGAATAAAATATTAATTTAAATCAATTATTTCCATAACTGATTTAATCTTTTCCATAATTAATCAATTCCATGACCAACCAATTCCATGACCAATCAATTCCATAATTGATTAATCTTTTCCATAAATGATTGATCACTTCCATAAGTGATTAATCATTTCCATAATTGATTAATTTCCAATTAATTAATTCTTTAATTAATTAATCACCAATTAAATATCATATATTTAATTTCAGACCTTCTATTAGTTAATTAATCAATTACCCAATTAAATATCATATATTTAATTTGAGGTCTTCAATTAATTAATTCTATAATATGAATCAAATTCATATTAAAATTTTAACTCCTTCAAATTCTTATTTATAAATTTAATATGAATCAAATTCATATTAATATCTGAACTTCTTCAAATATTTATTTCTCTCATAAACTATAGTTTAATTAAATCTCATTTAATTTAAACTAAATTGAATAATTAATTAATTCATATTCTAATTAAATACCATATATTTAATTAGACATATATTTGAACTCTTTCAAATATATCAATCTCTCAATATTATAAAGTTTAATCTCAAATTAGACTTTATATTTTAATGCATCACTATACATTATATTAATTTGTATCTCGTACAATTAACTTAATTCCCAATATGAATTTTAACTATTCAAATTCTCTCAAGATATATTTGTTCCTAATTACTCTTTACGAGCTAGCAGGGGGACCTAATGGACCTACAGATCAGAAGCTCCAATGATATGAGGTTAATAGATTAAACTCATTAATCAGGTTAACCAATATTCATTAACTGAAGTACCAGCACTCCTCTAATGAACAACCTGTTTATGGTCCAACCATTAAACAGAAAGTCCCTCTCGGGCCAGTGAGAGGGCGGGATCCCTTTGTTCAAGTCCCAGAGTCACCACTTAAGGGAACACTCATCTACTTCTCCTAGAAGCGGGAAGGAGTGAATTCCTTCTTGTGTTGCCATGTCCCTAGCCTCCCACTCGGTCTTGTCCCAAAAAAGGAAGGCATATTGAGTCGGCGTATTGGCCACTCTCACCCATGCTAATCAAAGGACAATCCCTCATGAGAAGGAGTTCATGACACACTCAGGATTAAGACTGAGTTACCTAGGTCATCCTATTGAAACAGTAACCTAATTAGTTAACGGTGTTATAACTAATGGTTGACTATTTCGTGGTCCGGTCTTATGCAAACTCATTGCATAGGATACCCCCACTTGCATGTCTACTACATGGACATTTTGGATCAATACGTCTATATCAAATACAAAGCGGACCGTATCTCATAGTGTTACCAGGATAAGGTACCCAACCTTATCCTTGTACTATAGACCTTTTAGGTTGTTACTTGAACATCGATCCTCGTATGTCCCCACATACTAGTTCAAGTTACATACAAACAACCTTGGATCTTAGTTTATTGGATTTGGGTCAAATTGTGCAATATTTAACAATAACACTTTATTGTAGAAACTCAAGAACACTTTATTGAAACAAGTATACAATTTGTTTACATTTACTATCTACGAGTTTTAGGGCATAAAACCCAACAGAAATGTATTGTGTAATGTATTGTTTTGCTCGCATGAGCTAATTTTCTTCTTCAAGGCTTAGCGCAAGTACCCATGCAGTAATAAGTCTACTTTGTAAGCGCATACTTTGATTTAATGAAACATTATTGTCTTCTACTTAGTTGCGATACTATTTTCATAACTAACTCCCGCCTGGCCAGCCAGATGCGGTAGCAGTATGCTAAATCCCTGACAGGTAATGCATGCAGACATCTCTAAGTAGAACAAGTTAGCCCATGGCATGTAGTCTTGGTAGCATTAAACAAATACTACCGATATAAGATAGTGCAAGAATGAGCTTTGATTGCATTAAGACTAACACAGCCCATTGTAAGTTTTTTAGAGAACTAAGCCTCACGCATGAACTAGCCAAATAACCAATTGATAGTTTTATGTCAAAAGCAGAAGGAGTACCAGAAGGGAAACTTGTGATTTTTTTTTTCACTTAGGCATTAATGGATCAATTAGTCATGGTATGCGCTACAAGGTTCTTATAAACGCATGAGGTTGCGACCGCAACAACCTTGATACTATTCTCCTTAATACTTCTCTTTTTACTCTCGTCGGATGTTTTACTTTCTGCAAAATTTATTTTTCAAACTCACCAACTCTCTTATTTAGTCTTTTATATAATATCACACATTTTCGAGTTTAGATCAGTAAAAATTATTAAAGCTTTGCAACTAACCTTTCCCTGTGGATTTGACCCTAGACTCACTAGGTATTACTTGATTTTGTCAATTTATACTTGGATTGATATATATCTACGACAAATTTGCATTAATTTGTAAAGCACACTGACAACCGATCAAGTTTTTGGCATCGTTGCTTGGAAAAGGCAACAAAATTTTTAATAATATTTTTGATCTGACACTCCGTTTGATATTATTTATCGTGTTCCCTGTTGAGTAATTTTTCTCCCAGGCAACCGAAGATTGCATTCGTGCTACTCGCCAGATCGATTTCGAAGTTGATCCTGAAATTGACCGAACTTATCATAGAAGGAGAAGAAATCGATGAGCTCGGAGACAACTGTTGGGTTCCTAGAGTGAGTAAAATTATGATCTAAAAGTACCCTAGGACTCTGTGCAATTATACACAGTCTGCAGCAAGTAATAAGTATTATCAATCCGAGGCCTGAATTAGCTTCCACTTTATCTATTTTGTGTAACTCTCTAATGGTTTCAAAGAAGGTAAAAATGATTGGTTTTTATAGGAATAATGCTGAAGCAAAATAAATGACAAAGCAAAGAATAAACGAATAGGCAGACAAATTAGAAATTGGCGCTGGTCAGGTTTTAGTAATTGTTTATAAAGATGCTCTAGCAATATTATTGATCATGCAAACTCTCGCAGTATTATTAGCGGATTCCTCCTGGAACTCCGGATTTTTTGGAATGTGTTTCAACCCCAATGAAGTACGATCGATCAAGCACTAGGCAATTGGCTATCCCTAGCTCAGTCACTGGCGTTCATCAATACACAATGATCGTAGTGTGGTTAATTGCCACACACTCTCTAAATCATCCCTGAAACTAGAGAGAGGTATTCATACCGACTGGCCAGGCGGGCATAAAATAGAAATAAGCACAACAATTAACCAAGATGCAATAATCAATATATATTATTAGAGTTAAGCACGACAACTACATATTCCTAACCAACGCCTAAAGCTACTTAGTTCATAATAAGCATGGAAACATGAATTACTATCTGAGTAAGCATGTCCGTAATTGCAAGATAGTAAAAGGAAATATTAAACTCCTCGGCCAACTTGCAACGATGGTCTTCTTGATAGTTCCAACCTCCCTTTCCTATTCGGCTCCCAAGGAAAATGGAATGTCTTTGACTTGGGCGGCTCTCTCCTTTTATAGAGTTGAGGAAAGCTTGAATTAGGTCAACCTGGACACGTGTAGGGCTCTCCTTGCTCCTTTATCACGAAAATAACTCAACAGAAGTCGGTTCATGAAGTTGGCTAACGAGTTGTGACGTGGCAGTTTTTGCTCCCAGTTTTGCTGCAACACAGAATTTGCTCCCTCCAGTCGCCCAGCAGCATAATCTGCACAAAATAATTTCCAAAGTTTCCATTCTTCCAAATGGGTTAAAACATGTAATATCTATCTAAAACCAACCCTATTAAGCATAAAAGACACACAAATCCCTATATAAATGAGGCCTAAATAACTACCTTTTGGCAGTTATCACACCTCCAAACTTGAACTATTGCGCGTCCCGAGCAATACTAACCAACCTTCCTTCAAGAATTCAAAACATTAGACAAAGAATAGCTTAATCAAACTAGACGGTCCAACACTACCTTCAACCTTTACCCGAGCACTCTGCAAAACCAAGCTCTGCTGCAGCAAAATGATTCCTCCGCGTGGACAAATAATCACCACTTTTAACTCAATTCTAAGAACTTACCACAGCCTAGCTCTATTATCAAACATCCAAAACACATTTTCAAGGGGTTTATATTCCCATTTTTCAGACTTAAAGCAGCCCTATAGTCATAAGCTTTTTAGTATGGGATGACCCACTTTATGGTGCAATATACCCTTGCCTCAAACTCATCACCAACTAGGCTCAATACTTTTTATAAAGCTAAAAAATCCTTAGTCATTCCATCTCTTGCCCCTCAGAATGGCAACATTTTATGATGAAGCTCACCTAAGTTCTAGGAGACAGAAAAACTGTTGGATCATCATTCATCCTTCAAAACTTTTGCTCCATGAATTTTCTCAGCAAAATTTTCAACAAATAATTTTTTCAGCAAATAATTTTTCTCATTTCCTAGATCATCTTTTGACGCGAAGAAAACCTGTGGGCATCACAAATGTACCCAGTTACTCAATAACCTAGCAAAATTTTAAATGAAGGAGAGGAATGCTCGAGCAAAACAATTGGAGTAGCAAAAAGTCCCCCAAACTTGAATTGTTCATTGTCCCCAATGATTCGTTATTTTTCAAATTATACCCCCAAACTTAAATTTTTCTATCTGAATTTTAAACTAAGCGTGGGACTAGACTAAGCTTAAAGTGGATCATAAAAGCCAACACTACCTCCAAAATCTTCTTCGCCGCAACAATAGACCAGGCCAGAAGAAATGCTAAGGCAAAAGGTTTCTGGAGATCAGAATAACTTGATCTAACTAAGCGTAATCAATCCAAGCTTAAAAAATTCAGAAGAAATTAGTCAAGTTAGAGAAACTCAATGCTCATAGAACAAAAACATCTGGAAATTTCATTAAACCCAAGAAAAGAAATTACATAACAGAGATATATTTTTGAAGCAGAAAAATTAAAAAGAAACAGACAAACAAACAAAGATAGAAGAAGATGCGGTCAGAAATGCGCGAGCAAACAAAATATTCCAACAAAAAAAACTACGCGCTCAAATTCTCCTCTTTCAATCTTCCTCCAGGCTCTTCTTCTTCATCTCCCTCTTTTTCAACAGGCGGCGGCGGAATCTAGGGGTTCAACAGATCTTCAGGGAATGTGGGTAAAGCCGGATATGGTGTGGAAAAATTGGATTGCAAGGCTACCCTCAATGCGACATCCCTCCTCTTCACATAATTCCAAAAAGTCTGGAATTGCCTTTCAGCGAATTCCATCCTACTGGAATGCATCTGTAATTGCTCCTGTATTTGGTGGATGCCGCACACCAATCCTCCTTGGCACGCTTCCTGAGTCCGTTGAAGCCTAGCCAAATTTGGTGTGTTAATTATTCCCTTGTCTATGAGAGGCACATCATCCTCATCCTCTGGCACCCCTGCCCTTCGGCATAGCATCGTGATAGTGTTGGGGAAAAACAGCTTCCCCACCTTTTTCCGCCAGTAATCAAGAATCTCAGAAGAAATTATTTTACCCACATCGATACTCATCGAACGAAGAATAGCAAAGGCAAGTAAAACTCGGTCTCGAGACACCGTTGAGTCGTGAGTTGTCGGCAGTAAGTGTAGCTTAATGAAACCCATCCACATATTGGCCTCGCTCTTCAAATAAGTAGCTTGAAATGTGCGCTTCTCTGTCTTCGGCAGCCTCCACTAGGCCCCCTCGATGCCAACCTCCCGGACAACCGCATTTAGTTGGTCGCTAGATGGTGTGACCACCATCTCATTAAAGCCTGCGTGCGGAAAATCCTGGAGATTGAACAAAGCATTAATGGCTCCTGGGCTCCAATCAACGGGCACTCCTTGAACTATAACCTGAAATTCTTCTTGATCGTCAATATTTGCATAAAATTCCCGAACAATGTTGGAATTAACAGGCTCCAGTTTCGCACAAAATTGACTCCAACCGAGGTTCGTTATTCCAGTCCTCAATAACCGTGGCAAATCATCACCAAATCCTCGTTCAAACAGGAAGTCCTGTCTCAGCATCTCAACATACTTTGCCCGAGCAAGGTTATTGACGAAGCGAATGTACGGTAATCTTGGTTCCTCAATCTCGTCAGCTTCACCCGATGTTTCAACAATACCTTTGCCCTTGTCTTCCCTCTGCTTGGGCAAAATCTCTTCCTCAGCTTTCTTTGCTTCTTCTTCTCTTGCTTTGTTCTCAGCCTCCTTCTTTTCTTGTTCACTTCTCTCTTCCTCAGAATCTGACGTTGGAGGCGATGGGATATTCTGAATAACCCTGATGCGGGCCGCCTTCCGCATAATGCGGTGACGTTTTGGCACCTCCGGCATGACTACCTCTACTCGAGCCTCTTGCACCGATTCCTGTTCATTCTCTTCTTCAGGCACAATTGCGGCCTGTTCGTCCCGAACTTCGTCAGCTTGTGGTTCTTGATTCTTCTCAACATTCTCTTCTTGAACCGTATCTGGGACTAACGGTTCTACCTCAGGAATTTGAACTCTTTCCTCCACTACAGTTCAACATCTTCTGCCACCTCCTGAACCCCTTCTTGCTCCGCAACCCTCTGTTACCTCCTTCTTCTCTTGGCTTCTTTCTCCTCCGGGGTCTTTTTCTTTTTAGCCTTTACTTTCTGTACCTCACGGGTAATCGCAACCTCTTCCTCCTCATTCTCTCTTTCTTTTCTTGCTCGTGTTTTCGCCATGGAAACTCAAAGATTTGACAGAGAAAAGAAACGAAGGAAGAAGAGAAGAAAAACGAATAGTAAAGGAATTAAATGGGAAGGTGAAGTAAAAAGAAACTTACCACCGTCTCTAAATAAATAGCTTCAGCAAAACCGAATCCCAACTGAAAAGATTTGCCACATTAAATCATATTACCGTTTTAATCGCATGCAACCTGAAAAATTTGAAACCAGCAACGGTAAAATCGTGAAGCCCAATCGCCCACAGTAAATCCTCATGTGCTGTCCACTATCACAGCCTTTGGATGATCTTTATGTGACACATGGCTTCATCAGATGAGATACGCAAATTTACCTGCCCACAGAAATTTCAAAAATCCAAATGGTAAAAAGTAATTAATCTTTAACAAACCCCTTCCTATTCGGACGATTTGCTTCAGCCATACCTTTGCCGCAACAACCGTCTGAGCAAAACAAATCCTAAATAATCTTAGTTACGAATTTCAAATTTAAAATAGGAAATCAAATCAGGAAATTTAAATTCAACCGCTTAAATCAAACCCTTCCTCTCTTTTTTCTATTTTATTTTCGAAGCCGAGTTAATTAGGAATATTTTTATTAAACAAAATTATAATAACTGAAAATAAAATCTAAATCTACACTAAAATCTAATAAAATCTAATTTAAACTAATTAAAAGATAATTCAAAGATAATTTACATAAACCAGAAATAAAATCAGAATAAAATCAAATAAAATTCAAAGCGAAATAGATAAAATCTAAAATAACTTCTACGGAATACCAACAGACTGAAAAATCATGCAAAATTTAAATAAACCAAATCTAACCTAATCGAAATTAAAAACGAATCATCAAAAAATAAAAACAAACACTGGGAGCTCAAAATATTGCTCTGTACAATGCTCACGCAAACATTTTGCTTTCTCAATCATCAATCAACCTTAGGGAAGGATATTTCGACTGAAACTCCTCTCCCCAATAATGCTTCACACGTTGTCCATTCACCTTCAACACTCTCCCATCTTTTTCATCCTGCAAAGTAATTGCTCCATGGGGGAAAACCTCAATCACAACAAACGGTCCTGACCATTTAGATTTTAGTTTCCCAGGAAACAACTTTAATCTAGAATTATAAAACAAAACCTTCTGACCCTTGATAAACTCTTTAGATTTTATTTTCTTGTCATGCCACAGCTTAGTCGTTTCTTTATACATTTTCGCATTTTCATAAGAAAATTGGCGAAATTCCTCCAGTTCATTTAGCTGCAGCATTCTTATTGCTCCTGCACGACTCAGATCAAAATTCAATTTTTTCAAAGGCCAAAACGTTTTATGCTCTAGCTCAAATGGTAAATGACAAGCTGTCCCATCTACTAACCTATAGGGAGACATTCCTAGAGGAGTCTTATAGGCTGTCCTATAAGCCCAAAAAGCCTCATCTAGCCTAAATGACCAATCCTTTCTAGATGGATGGACGACTTTCTCTAGAATAGCTTTAATTTCCCTATTACTAATTTCAGCTTGACCATTTGCTTGTGGGTGATAAGGGGTAGCTATCCTATGCTTAATCCCATACTTAGCTAAAAGCTTAGTTAAGACATTATTAACAAAATGCGTACCTTCATCACTCACTAAAGCTCTAGGTGTCCCAAACCGCGCAAAGATGTGCGATTGAAGAAACCTTGTTATTGTCTTGGCATCACTCTGATGGCATGCAATGGCCTCCACCCACTTGGACACATAATCAACTGCCAATAAGATAAAAACATTGTCATTAGAAGGGGGAAATGGCCCCATAAAGTCAATACCCCATACATCGAATAATTCAACTTCTAAAATGTAAATAAGAGGCATTTCATCTCTAGGCCCCAAGTTTCCTCTCCCTTGGCAAGCATCACATTGCTTGTAGAACCAATGGGCATCCTTAAATAAGGTAGGCCAGAAAAATCCACAATGCAAAATCCTCACATTGCTTGTAGAACATCATGTCCATAACTATAGGTTGGACATTGGCTGACATTCAGGGAATTAGCCCATCTTTTTGTATGCACAAAATCACTCTAGAGGAGGGATCCTTTAGGAGTATTGAGCAACAAAGAAGGCTTAACCCTGTGATGAAAGAGGTTGTTAAAAAAGAGGATTCGGCTAGTAAAGAAGGCTTAACCCTGCGATATTTTATGCCTGCCTAGACATGCTTACTCAGATTATGGACATGCTTACTCAGATTGTAACGTGTGTTTCCATGCATTTTATGAACTAAGTAGCTTTAGGCGTTGGTTAGGAAGCATGTGACTGTTGTGCTTAATTTCTAGTAATATATATTGATTTAATGCAACTTGGTTAATTGTTGTGCTCATTTATATTTTATGCCTGCCTTGCCAGTTGGTATGAATACCTCTCTCTAGTTTCAGGGATGATTTAGAGAGTGTTTTGCAGTTAACCACACTAGATCATTGTGTATTGGTGAACGCCAGTGACTGAGCTAGGGATAGCCAGCCGCCTAGTGCTTGATTGGTAGAGCTTCATTGGAGTTGAAACACATTCCAAAAAATTCGGAGTTCCAGGAGGAATATGCTAATAAGACTGCGAGAGTTTTGCACGATCAATAATATTGCTAGAGCATCTTCTAAAACAATTACTAAATCCTGACTAGCGCCTGTTTCTAATCTGTCTGCCTATTTGTTTACTTTCTATTCTGTCATTTCTTTTGCTTCAGCATTTTGTCAAAAACCAATCATTTTTACCACTTTTGAAACCATTGAAAAACTAAGCAAAATAGATAAAGTGAAAGTTAATTCAGACCTTGGATTCGATAAATATTTATTACTTGTTGCGGACTGTGTATACTTGCACAGAGTTCTAGAGTCCATTTATATCTTACTTTTGATTACATTTTTACTCACTCTAGGAGCCCAACAAGTTTTTGGTAACGTTGTCGGGGACTTGAATAAGTTTTTATCTGATCTGTTTTGTGTATGTGTTTTAGTGGTTTGGTGCTAGAACTTTTTTATTGTTTCTTTTGTTTTTGCAGGCGTGAGTTTGGTGCATGAGCGATCTGCCTGGGGTACGGTTCGAGCTTGATCCAGAAATCGAGAGGACATTCAGGAGAAGAAGGAGAGAGCAGCGTAGAAACCAGAATCAAATGGATAACGTGTCGCATCTCCCGCAGGGTCCTAAAGATCCAACGAACCTCCAGCAGAATCGTTTGCTGCAGCAAAACCAACCGCTGGAGCACAATGAACAGCAAAATAATCAGGCTGAGAATCCTATCTTGGTAGCAAATGATAGGGCTAGAGCCATTCGAGCGTATGTTTTTCCAGTGTTTGATGAGTTGAATCCAGGGATTGCACGTCCTCAAATTGAGGTAGCGAATTTTGAAATGAAACCGGTAATGTTTTAGATGTTGCAAACTGTGGGTCAGTTCCATGGTTTGTCATCTGAAGATCCTCATTTACATCTTAAGTCTTTTCTAGGAGTTAGTGATTCTTTTGAAATTCAAGGAGTGTCTAAAGATGCCCTCAGATTAACTTTGTTCCCGTATTCTCTTAGAGATGGAGCAAAGGCATGGTTAAATTCTTTTGCTCCAGGATCGATTAGGACATGGAATGAATTAGCAGAAAAATTTCTTAGTAAATATTTCCCACCATATAGAAATGTTAAATTGAGGAGTGAAATAGTAGGGTTTAGGCAACTTGAAGATAAGACTTTTAGTGAGGCTTGGGAAAGGTTGAATGAGCTTTTGCGAAAGTGTCCCCACCATGGTTTACCTCATTGTATCCAAATGGAAACATTTTACAATGGGTTAAATGGAGCAACCTAGGGTATGGTTGATGCTTCGGCTGGAGGGGCCCTTTTGGCAAAAACTTTCAATGAAGCCCATGAAATTTTAGAAAGAATATCAACTAATAGTTGTCAGTGGTCGGATGTTAGAGGCACAGATAAAAAGGTTAAGAGTGTGTTAGAGGTTGATGGTGTGTCCACCATTAGGGCTGAGCTTGCAATGATTGCTAACGCTCTTAAGAATGTGATAGTGATTAGTCATCAGCAGCCACCAGCTGTGAAGCTTGCTACAATAGTGAACCAAGTCGCAGAGGAAACATGTGTCTATTGTGGTGAAGACCACAACTACGAGTTTTGATAGCTTGCAAAAAACAAGTTATTTGTCCTCTAAACTTAGACTAAAACAAGGCCAAAAGAAACAAAGATGCGTTGCTTCAGCGCATAAAGATGGAAAAATGTGATAATTTTATGCGGCGAACTATATTCATATATGCGGTGGAAAATTATAAAATATAGGGCGCTAACGCAACTATTTCAGTTGTTTTTCAAGTTTCTTCTCAGCATAGGCACACATCCCAAGATGATCAAGAAACAGATAAGATAATGAAAAGACAAGCACTGACAAAGCAAGCGCAAGTGGGCGGAAAACGGGCTGAAAAGTTACAAGCTGCCTAATGATGATTAATGTAAGTGGCTAATTACTTGAAGAAGTCATCTTCCTTCACCTATAAATAGAAACCACATATTCAAAGGAAATGGGGATCAGAATTCATTCATTTTTCTACTCAAGAGGAAGAAGAAGGAAGATCAGCAGAGGAATCACAGAGATAGCTGTGATTTGGAGCAAACTTATGCTTGTAATGTTTTATTCTAGGATGTCTTGTGTTGCTCGCATGAGCTAAATTCCTTTTCAAGGCTTAGCGCAAGCACCTCATGCGACAATAAGTAACATTTTGTAAGCGCATATTTTGAATTAAATGAACCATTAATTGCTTTCTATTCCGTTGCGATACTATTTTCATTACTAACTCCCGCATGGCCAGCCGGATGCGGTAGCAGTATGCTAAATCCCTGACAGGTAACGCATGTGGAAATCTCTGAGTAGAGCAAGTTAGTGCATGACATGTAGTCTTGGTAGCATTAAAACACTACCAATAAAAGATAGTGCAGACATGAGTTTAAACTGCGTTGTGACTAACACAATCCCTTGTAAGTTTTAAAAGAAACTGCACCTAACGCATGAACTAGCCAATTAATCAATTGATAGTTTGTGTTAAACGCATAGGGAATACCGGAAGGGAAACTTATGAATTTTTCTTACTTAGGCATTAATGGATCAATTACTCAAAGTATGCGCTATAAGGTTCTTATTGATGCATGAGGTTGCAACCGCAACAACCTTGATCTTATTTTCCTTAAAGATTTTCCTTTTACTCTCTTCGCATGTTTTGTTTTATGCAAATATTACTTTTCAAAAATACCAACCCACTTGTTTAATCTGTTAAAAAAAATAGTATCATACGTTTAGAGTTTAGGTCAGTAAATTTGTCAAAAACTTTGTGAATATCCTTTCCCTGTGGATTCGACCCTGGACTCACCAAGTATTACTTGATTTTGTCAATTTATACTTGGATTGATTATTATCTACGACCATATTCTAGATCATAATACTAACAGACAAGACATCAATTAAGTTTTGCCCCAGCAACCTAGCTTCTGTGTTTTTTGTAGATAATTAGAGGAATAACCCTTATTCTAACTTTTATAATCCAGGTTGGCGCAACCACCCAAACTTCGCATGGGGAGGACAAGGAAGTAATATGTAAGCACAACAGAAGGTGAACCAATCAGGATTTGCTAAAGCGCAGGCATTGCCCCAGCAAAATAAGCAGGCTTTGCCCCAATAAAATTCGGGGAGTTCCCTTGAGGCAATGATTAAAGAATATATGACTCGTACAGATGCTGCAATTCAAAGTAATCCAATGAGAGTCTTGGAATTGCAAGTGGGTCAGCTAGCTAATGAGCTAAAGGCAAGGCCCCAAGGGAAACTTCCTTCAGATACTGAACACCCTAGAAGGGAAGGTAAGGAGCAGGTAAAGGCAGTGACTCTTAGGAGTGGTAAGCCACTAGAAGAAAGAAAAAAGCCTAGTAAACCCCAGAATGTAGAAAATAATTGTGATAAAAATGTTGTTGTTGAGAAAGAGTTGGAGACTGGTCAGGGTGCTGGAGGCAGCAATAATGATGCTGGAGCATCTAGTTCTGTTCCAGATGTGTAACCACCTTATGTGCCGCCCCCACCTTATGTACCACCTCTACCTTTTCCACAAAGGCAAAGGCCTAAGAATCAGAATGGTCAATTTAAAAAAGTTTTTAAAGATTCTTAAGCAATTGCACATAAATATCCCTTTAGTAGAAGCCATTGAGCAAATTCCTAATTATGCTAAATTTCTTAAGGATATTTTAACTAAAAAGAAGAGGTTAGGTGAGTTTGAAATTGTATCCCTTACTGAGGAGTGTAGTGTTATTCTTAAGAATGGGCTACCAACCAAGGCTAAGGACCCAGGATCATTTACTATACCTGTGTCAATAGGTGGAAAAGAGTTAGGTAGAACACTCTGTGATTTAGGTGCAAGCATTAACCTTATGCCTCTTTCGGTCTATCGAAGGTTAGGTATTGGTGAAGCTAGGCCTACTACTGTCACACTCCAATTAGCTGATAGGTCTATCACATATCCAGAGGGAAAAATTGAGGATGTCTTAGTAAAGGTAGATAAGTTCATATTTCCTGTTGATTTTATTATCTTAGACTATGAGGCTGATAAAGATGTCCCAATTATTCTAGGTCGTCCATTTTTGGCTACAGGTAGGGCATTGATAGATGTTCAAAAGGGGGAATTAACAATGAGAGTTTGTAATGAGGAAGTGAAATTTAATGTGTTTAAGGCCATGAAGTACCCAGACAAAATGGAAGATTGCTCTTTCATTAGGATTCTGGAGAACACAATTGTTGAGACAACAATTCAGGATTCGGCTGACAAGCATTTGGAAGATCATGGAGAGGTTTGTGTAGAAGATTTAGAAGTTTGTTCTTTAGAAAGAAAAAACGAAAAAGAGAAGTTTAGGTGTGAGGATGTTTTTGAGTCTTTAGATTTAGATCAAAGAAAAGCTCCTCCTATTAAGCCATCCCTGATTGAGGCACACACTTTAGATTTGAAGCGCTTGCCGGATCATCTAAAGTATGTGTATCTTGGGAAAGGTGAGACGTTGCCCATTATTGTTGCATCAGATTTAATGTCGGAGCATGAAGATGCCTTAATTAAGTTGTTGCAGTAATATCGCAAGGCAATAGGTTGGACATTGGATGACATCCAGGGAATTAGCCCGTCTTTGTGTATGCACAGAATCACTCTAGAGGAGGGATCCTTTAGGAGTATTGAGCAACAAAGAAGGCTTAACCCTGCAATGAAAGAGGTTGTTAAAAAGGAGGTGATAAAATGGTTGGATGCTGACATTATTTATCCAATTGCAGACAACAATTGGGTAAGCCCTGTCCAATGTGTTCCTAAGAAATGAGGTGTCACTATGGTGAGAAATAAAGACAATGAGTTGATCCCAACCAGGACAGTAACTGGTTGGAGGGTTTGCATGGATTACAGGAGGCTTAATAAAGCTACCCGTAAGGACCATTTCCCTCTACCATTTATTGACCAGATGTTGGATAGATTGGCTGGTCAGACCTACTACTTTTTCTTAGATGGTTATTCTGGGTATAATCAGATTACCATTGCTCTTGAGGATAAGGAAAAAACCACTTTCACCTGCCCTTATGGGACGTTTGCTTTTAGGCGAATGCCTTTTGGCCTCTGCAATGCTCCAGCAACATTTCAGCGGTGTATGTTAACAATTTTTTCTGATATGATTGAGTCCACTGTTGAGGTATTTATGGACGATTTTTCAGTTTTTGGAGGGACTTTTCAGAGTTGTTTGGATAATTTAGGTAAGGTGTTAAAAAGGTGTGAGGATACCCATCTAGTTCTTAATTGGGAGAAATGCCACTTCATGGTGAAGGAGGGCATAGTGTTAGGTCATAAGATTTCTAAGAATGGTTTAGAAGTGGATAGAGCGAAAATTGAGGTTATTGAAAGATTAGAACCATCGAGTTCAGTGAAAGGGATTCGGAGCTTTTTAGGTCATGCTGGATTTTATAGGAGGTTCATAAAGGATTTTTCCAAAATTAGTAAACCTCTTTGTAACTTATTGTGCACTGATCATGTTTTTTACTTTAATGCAGATTGTAGGAAGGCTTTTGAGACTTTAAAGGCTGCTTTAATCTCAGAACCCATTCTTTGTGCACCTAATTGGAGTTTACCATTCGAGGTAATGTGTGATGCAAGTGATGTTGCGGTAGGTGCTATGCTGAGGCAAAAGCAGGGCAAATTTATCCATCCTATATATTATGCAAGCAGGGTTTTAAATGAGGCACAAGTCAACTACACAACTACTGAGAAGGAGTTGTTAGCTGTTGATAGCGAGCATAGCTAGCTATCTTTACTTATTTAATTTAGCTAGTCTTTTATGATTTTTGGGCCATTTTATTGTGCTTTAATGTTTATTTTGTAGGAAATGGTTGATTGGAGCTGTAGCGCAATATTGGAGTTAATCGGGTGCTTGGGACGCGAAAAGATGCAAAGAAAGGAAAAAGAATCAAAATGGAAAAAAGTCAAAATTCGGTCAAAAGGTGACTAGCGTCTCGACGCTAGCCCTTAGGCGTCTCGACGCTAGCATTCCATATCAGAATAGGCGCGTAAAGGTCACAGCGTCGAGACGCTGCGACCTTAGCGTCTCGACGATGAATAATTTCCTTTCCTGAAACGCGCGTTTTGAAGGCAGCGTCTCGACGCTGTCTTGACAGCGTCTCGACGCTAAGACGAAAAAACAGAATAAAGGCTTATTTTCGGCTAGGTTTTGAGGGAGTTCGATTTGGGACCTTTGGGAGCCGTAAACAGGGCAGAACAGAGCACTTGGAGGCTGAAAACAAAGGGGAGAGATTTGGAAATCAACCCATTGTTCGTGGGGATCGTGACGGGGACGTCGGACTCGACCTACATTGAGTTTTCTTTTCCCTTTCCTTTCTTTAGTTAGATTTATGGCTTTCACATGTTTAGTTGAGCTTGTATTTACATTCATGAGTAGCTAAGCTTGTAGCTTAGGGATTGATGTAGTTGATTAAGTTTATGGATTGATTTATGGTTTAAGTTGTGCAATGTGATTATGTTTGTAATCTTGATTTAATGCTTTCAATTAATTGGCCATTAGTTGAATGATTTAAGTTTTGAATCTAGCTCGGGAAAGGGGATTTCATATCGACTTACTCAAGATTGCATGAATAAAGTTTATTTTCTAATTCGTGACGGTTTTAGATTAACTTTAGAATAGGTTAAAAGATCTCATTGCCTTGCATGTTAATAAACTTAGATAGGGATATCAAGTTGGTTAATTTGCATGAGAATCAATTATACTCGGGAGAGGTAGTTGTGATTAAAGGGTCTTTGGCTCATAATTCCATTGTGCATAATAACTTATTCCTTAAAATCAATCCTAAGCTAAATCGGCGAAATCAATTCCCTAAGTAGTTTTCCCAATTGAATTTCCATTCTTTTTACTTGCTTTGATTTGGTTTTATCATCATTTATTCATCATTGATTAATCCCTAGATAAAATTGAGCGAGATTATTCACAATACTTGATTTGCTTAAAAATCCAATCCAGAGGACGACACTCGTATTTACGAACTCTTTATTATTACTTGACCCGTGCGCTTGCGGTAGGAAAGGTCCACATCAGCTGTTGTGTTTGCTTTTGAGAAATTCAGGCCATATTTGATTGGATCCAAAGTCACAGTGTTCACGGATCATGCAGCAATAAGGTACTTAATGTCTAAGAAGGATGCAAAGCCTAGACTAATTCGTTGGGTTTTATTATTGCAGGAGTTCGACTTGGAGATAAAGGATAAGAAGGGATCAGAAAATGTCATTGCAGATCATTTGTCTCGTCTCGATCCATCATCATCTTTGCTGAAGCAATCTGCCATTTCAGATTCTTTCCCAGATGAACAGCTTTTTGTTGTTGAGGTAAAGGTAGTCAGGGATGTCCCTTGGTATGCTGATATTGCTAACTTTTTGGTAAAGGGGGTCACTCCTATTGATATGGATTGGATGCAGAAGAAAAAGTTGAAGCATGATGCAAAATTTTTTTATTGGGATGAGCCATTTATGTATAAGCAATGCTCTGATGGTATTATTCGTAGGTGTGTTCCAGGTGATGAAGCAAAAGAAATCCTGGAGCAATGTCACTCTTCGCCTTATGGAGGCCATTTAAGCAGTCAGAGGACAGTTATGAGGATTTTGCATTGTGGATTCTTCTGGCCTACCTTATTTAAGGATGCCCACTGGTTCTACAAGCAATGTGATGCTTGCCAAAGGAGAGGAAACCTTGGGCCTAGAAATGAAATGCCTCTTACTTACATTTTGGAAGTAGAGTTATTCGACGTGTGGGGTATTGACTTCATGGTGCCATTTCCCCCTTCTAATGGCAATATTTTTATCTTATTGGCAGTTGACTATGTGACCAAGTGGGTGGAGGCCATCGCATGCCATCAGAATGATGTCAAGACAGTAGCAAGGTTTTTTCAATTGCGCATCTTTGCGCGGTTTGGGACACCTAGGGCTTTAATAAATGATGAGGGTACACATTTTGTTAATAATATCTCAACTAAGCTATTAGCTAAATATGGAATCAAGCATAGGATAGCTACCCCTTATCACCCGCAAGCAAATGGTCAAGCTGAAATTAGCAATAGGGAAATAAAATCTATTCTAGAGAAAGTAGTCCATCCATCTAGGAAAGATTGGTCTTTTAGGTTGGATGAGGCTCTTTGGGCTTATAGGACAGCCTATAAGACTCCTTTAGGTATGTCTCCCTATAGGTTAGTATATGGGAAAGCTTGTCATTTACCATTAGAGCTTGAGCATAAAACGTTTGGGGCTTTGAAAAAATTAAATTTTGATCTGGGTCGTGCAGGAGCAATAAGAATGCTGCAGCTTAATGAATTGGAGGAATTTCACCAATTTTCTTATGAAAATTCGAAAATGTATAAAGAAAAGACTAAGTTGTGGCATGACAAGAGAATTAAGCCTAAAGAGTTTGTCAAAGGTCAGAGAGTTTTGCTTTATAATTCTAGATTAAAATTGTTTCCTAGGAAACTAAAATCTAAATGGTTAGGGCCATTTATTGTGATTGAGGTTTTCCCCCGTGGAACAATTACTTTGCAAGATGAAAAAGATAGGAGAGTGTTCAAAGTGAATGGTCAGCGTGTGAAACATTATTGGGGAGAGGAGTTCTAGTCGAATTATCCTTCTCTAAAGCTGGTTGATGAATGAGAGAGCAAGATTTTTGCGGGAGCATTTCATAGAGCAAAATTTTAAGCTCCCAGTGGTTGTTTTTATTTTATTTTCTTGTTATGATTTGGTTGATTTTAGTTTGAATTATTTTAGATTTGTTTTATTTAAATTTTGCATGATTTATTTTCGTTGTTAATCTTAATTCCGTAGATTTTTCTCGTAATTCTGATTATTTTATTTTTTCTGTTAATTTAGTTTTTATTTTTCCGATTAGTTTAGATTTTATTTTCAGTTATTTTAAATTCTATTTAGATTAGATTTAATAAAGATTTATCTGATTTATTCGACTTCAAATAGAAAAGTAAAAGATAAAGATTTGATTTGAGCGGTTAATATTTAAATTTCCGGATTTGATTTTTCTATTTTGAATTTAAATTTTCCGTATCCAAGATTCTTCAGGTAATATTTTCAGAAGGTTGTTGCGGCAAAGTTATGGCTGAAGCAAATCTTCAATCCGAATAGGAAGGGTTTTATTGTGAGTTAATTATTTTTACCGTTTGATTTTGAATTTTTGTGGGCAGGTAAATTGCATGGATGATGCCACGTGTCGCGCAGGGAAGATCAGAGGGTTTAGCCGTTGACAGCCCATAATTATTTACTATGGGCGATTGAAATTTATGATTTTACCGTTGATGGTTTTGATTTTCCAGATCGCATGCGATTAAAATAAAATGGTAATATTATTTAATGCATAGCAAATCCTTTCGGTTAAGATTTTATCTTGTTGAAGCCTTATTTATTCACAAACTTCAGTAAGTTTCTTTTCACTTCACATTCACATTTCATTCCTTTGTTATTCGTATTTCTCCTTTCTTTTGTTGTTTGCTGTAAAAGAAGAAAAAAAAACCCTTGGGTCTCTAATGGCAAAAACGAGAGCAAGAAAAGAAAGAGACAATGAGGAAGAGGAGGTACCTGTTACCCCCGAGGTACAGAAAGTGAATACAAAGAAGAAGAAGACGCCGAAGGAAAAAGAAGCCAAAAGAAGAAGAAGGCAACAACAGGCTGAAGATCAAGAAGCTGTACAGAAGGTTGTGGAAGATGTTGCTGCCACAATGGTTGAGGAAGATCCGAAGGAACCAGAGGAACAAAATCCAGAGCAGACTGAGCCGAGAGTTGCGGATACAAAAGAAGTTCAAGAAGGAAATACCGAGGAGATTCAAGAAAAACGAAATGAGGATGTGCAAGAAGAACAGACAGAGGTTAGGCCTGAAAAAGGTAATGAGCCAGTGCAGGAGGCTCGAGTGGAGGTGATCATGCCGGAAGTTCCCAAGCGTCGCCGCATTAAGCGAAAAGCGGGTCGCATCAGGGTAGTCTGAATTGATACCCCCTCGCCTCCAACTACTAATTCTGAAAGAGAGAAGGAAGACCGAGAGAAAAAGGAGGCCGAGGAAAAAGTAAGAGAAGAAGCAGAGAAAAAGGCTGAGGAAGAGCAGTTGCTCAAGCGAAGAGAAGACAAAGGCAAGGGTATTGCTGAAGCATCGGTCGAAACTGACGAGACTGAGGAGCCACGATTGTCGTACAACCACTTCATCAATAATCTTGCTCGGGCAAAATACATAGAAATGCTGAAACGAAACTTTCTGTTCGAATGGGGTTTTGGAGATGATCTGCCATAGTTCTTGAGGACGGGAATAGCGAACCATGGCTGTAGTCAGTTCTGTTCGAGGCCGGAGCCGGTCAATTCCAACATTGTTCGAGAGTTTTATGCGAATGTTGATAATGCAGAGGAATTTCAGGCTATAGTTCGAGGAGTACCCGTTGACTGGAGCCCAGGACCTATTAATTCGTTATTCAACCTCCAGGACTTTCCACACGTAGGATTTAATGAGATGGTGGTGGCACCACCGAGCGATCAATTGAATGCGACTGCCCGAGAGGTTGGCATCGAGGGGGCTCAATGGCGATTGTCGAAGACAGAAAAGCGTACATTTCAAGTTGCTTATCTGAAGAGTGAGACCAATACATGGATGGGCTTCGTCAAGCTACGCTTATTGCCGACAACTCACGATTCAACGGTGTCTCGGGACCGGGTACTGCTTGTCTTCGCCATTCTTCGTTCGATGAGTATTGATGTGGGTAAAATAATTTCTTCTGAGATTTATGATTGCTGGCGGAAAAAGGTTGGGAAGTTGTTTTTCCCCAACACTATCACGATGCTATGCCGAAGGGCAGGGGTTCCAGAGAATGAGGATGATGTGACTCTGATAGACAAGGGAATAATCGACACACCAAATTTGGCCAGGCTTCAAAGGACACAAGAAGCACGCCAAGGAGGATTGGTGTGCGGCATCCACCAAATACAAGAGAAATTACATATGCATTCAAGTAGAATGGAGTTTGTCGAAAGGCAATTCCAGACTTTCTGGAATTATGTGAAAAGAAGGGATGCTGCATTGAGGGTAGCCTTGCACTCAAATTTTTCCAAACCATATCCGGCTTTACCCATATTCCCTGATGACCTACTGAACCCCTGGATTCCGCCCCCACCGGTGGAAAGAGAAGAAGAGGATGATGGAAATGAGCAGGGCCAAGAGGACTGCCGAATGAAGTGGCCCTGAGCGAGCATAATTTTTGTTCTGGAATTTTTGTTTGCTCGCGCATTTGCTAACCTCCTTTTCTGTTGATGTTATGTTTGCTTCTTTTTAATTTTTCTGTTTCTGAAAAAATATATATGCTTTTGTAATGTCTTTTTATGATTTTAATGAAATTTCCGGAGTTGTTTCTGTTCTATAACACTGCTAGCTCAACTAATTTTCTTCTGAATTTTTGAAGCTTGGACTGGTTAAGCTTAATTAGATCAAGGTATTCTGATCTCCAGAAACCTTTTGCTTGAGCATTTCTTCTAGCATGGTCGATTGCTGCGACAAGAAGATTTTGGAGGTAGTGTTGACTTATATGATTCACTTTAAGCTTAGTTCTAGTCCCACGCACAGTATAAAATTCAGATAGGAAAATTCAAGTTTGGGGGTATAATTTAAAATGTTAATGATTCATTGGGGACAATGAATAATTCAAGTTTGGGGGACTTTTTGCTACTCCAATTGTTTTGCTCGAGCATTCCTCTCCTTCATTAAATGATTTGCTAGGTTATTAAGTAACCGGGGACATTTTTGATACCCACAGTTTGTCTTCGCATCAAAAGATGACCTAGAAAATAGGAAATATGAAAAATGGAAATATCATTTGCTAAAAAAATTGATTGTTGAAAATTTTGCTGAGAAAATTCATGGAGCAAAAGTTTTGAAGGATGAATGATAATCTAGCAGTTTTCTGTCTCCCAGAACTTAGGTGAGCTCCATCATAAAATGTCGTCATTCTAAGGAGCAAGAGATGGAATAACTAAGGATTTTTTAGCTTTTCAAAGAGTATTTAGCCTAGTTGGTGATGAGCTTGAGGCAATGGTATACTACACCATAAAGTGGGTCATCCCATGCTTAAGAGCTTATGACTGTAGGGTCGCTTTAAGTCTGAAAAACAAAAATATAAACCCCTTAAAAATGTGTGTTAATGTGTCTGATAATAGAGCTAGGCTGTGGTAAGTTCTTAGAATTGAGTTAAAAGTCGTGATTATTTGTCCATGCCGGAAGAATTATTTTGCTGCAGCAGAGCTTGGTTCTGCAGAGTGCTCAGGTAAAGGTTGAAGGTAGTGTTGGATTGTCTGGTTTGATTAAGCTATTCTTTGTCTACTGTTTTGAAATCTTAAGGGAAGGTTGGTTAGTATTGCTCGGGACGTGCAATAATTTAAGTTTGGGGGTGTGATAACTCTCCAAAAGGGAGTTATTTAGGCCTTAATTCTATAGGTATTTGTGTGTCTTTTGTGCTTAATAGGGTTGCTTTTAGATATATATTACATGTTTTAACCCATTTGGAAGAATGAGAGCTTTGGAAATTATTTTGTGCAGAATATATTGCTGGGGGACTTCAGGGAGCAAAATCTATTGCTGGAGCAAAGCGAGGAGCAAAACTGCCACGTCACAGCTCGTTAGCCAGTTTAACAAACCGAATTTTGTTAAGTTATTCTCGGGATAAAGGAGCAAGGAGAGCCATCCACGTGTCTAGGTCAACCTAATTCAAACCTCCTATCATTTTATAAAAGGAGATAGCCGCCCAAGTCAAAGTCATTCCATTTTGGGGAGAAACATTCCACTCTTGGAGAGTTACTTCCACCTTTGGGAGCCGAGTAGAGGAGAGATTGGAGACCATCAAGAAGACCATCAATTACAAGCTGTTCAAGGGAATTAATCTTTTTTTGTATTACCTTGTAGTTATGGACATGCTTACTCAGATTGTAACGTGTGTTTCCATGCACTTTATGAACTAAGTAGCTTTAGGCGTTGGTTAGGGAGCATGTGATTGTCGTGCTTAATTTCTAATAATATATATTGATTTAATGCATCATGGTTAATTGTTGTGCTCATTTATAGTTTATGCCCGCCTGGCCAGCCGATATGAATACCTCTCTCTAGTTTCAGGGATGATTTAGGGAGTGTGTGTTAACCACACTAGATCATTGTGTATTGGTGAACGCCAGTGACTGAGCTAGGGATAGCCAGTCGCCTAGTGCTTGATCGGTAGAGCTTCATTGGAGTTGAAACACATTCCAAAAAATCCAAAGTTCCGGGAGGAATCTGCTAATAAGACTGCGAGAGTTTTGCACGATCAATAATATTGCTAGAGCATCTTCTAAAACAATTACTAAATCCTGACCAGCGCCTGTTTCTAATCTGTCTGCCTATTTGTTTACTTTCTGTTCTGTCATTTCTTTTGCTTCAACATTTTGTCAAAAACCAATCATTTTTACCACTTTTGAAACCATTGAAAAACTAAGCAAAATAGATAAAGTGAAAGCTAAGTTAGACCTTGGATTCGATAAATACTTATTACTTGTTGTGGACTGTGTATACTTGCACAGAGTTCTAGAGTCCATTTATATCTTATTTCTTATTACGTTTTTACTCACTCTAGGAGCCCAACACATCCCAAGGGTGGTTCTCGTCTACTGCATTATGAAGGGGATCCCACTCGACTTGGGTCGAATCCTCTTCGACACCCTGCGCCAGACTGCCGCAAAGCCCAAAGGCGCAATGTTTTGCCCTGGCCTCATCACAAGACTCTGCAGCGCATCCGGCCTTCAGCCCGCAGCAGACGAAGAAATCCTACCCATGCGAAAGGATTTTGACGATCAATGGTGGACGCGCATAATGCGAACCCATAACTTGCGTCTGCAAGGAGGAAACCAAAGCCCAGCCCCAGCATCTCAAACAACAGCACCTTCGCCTGCGCCTGAAGCACAAAAGAAGAAGAGGCTCAAGAGAACTGGGGGAAGAAATCCTCCAGTGGCCGCAAGGACCCATCAGACAGCTTCAGCAACGCAGGAAAGCACTGTATGCGCCCAAACTCAGGCGTCCTTACCACCACCACCACCTTCGCCACCAACTGTCCAACAAACACCTTCTCCGCTGCACGACGAGGCCTTGCGTCAAGAGGAGATCCATGAGACCGCATTGCCAAACCCTCCTCGCAATGAAGAAATCCATGCGCCAAGCTCCACATCGCAAGCCACACCTTCTGCGAGCACATCTAATGTTGCGGATGTTCCACTACTCGATGTGGAAACAACACTCATCTTTTCAGAGTTGCGGCAAATGATCCAAGAAGTTATGGAGCCCTTGCAACAGCAACAGGAACGGATGTGCCAACAGCAAGAACTGCTGCGAAAGCAGCAAGACGAGCTGCCGCAACGCGTGAATTTATTGGTCTTCTTCCTGCTGCGATGGACTGAGTCTTTCTGTCGCCTGCCCGTTGATAGCGAGCATAGCTAGCTATCTTTACTTGTTTAATTTAGCTAGTCTTTTATGGTGTTTGGGCCATTTTATTGCACTATAATGTTTATTTTGTAGGAAAAGGTCGATTGGAGCTATAATGCAATATCAGAGTTAATCGGGTGCTCGGGGCGTAAAAAGATGCAAAGGAATGAAAAGAATAAAAGTGGAAAAAAGTCAAATCGCGGTCAACAGCAGGCTAGCGTCGAGACGCTAGCTCTTGAGCGTCTCGACGCTCACATTCCATATCAGAATAGGCGCGTACAGCTTACAGCGTCGAGACGCTACGATAGGAAGCGTCCCGACGCTACCGTTTTTCCTTATTCAGAACGCGCGTTTAAGAGGCAGCGTCGCGACGCTGTCTTGACAGCGTCTCGACGCTTCGACGAAAAATCAGAATAAAAGCTTCCTTTCGGCTAGGTTTTTGGGGAGTTCAATTTGGGACCTTTTGGAGCCGTAAAGAGGACAGAATAGAGGCTTTTTGGAGCGGAAAACAAAGGAGAGACTTGGAAATCAACCCATTGTTCGTGGGGATCGTGACGGGGACGTCGGGACTCGGCCTACATTGAGTTTTCTTTTCCCTTTTCTTTCTTTAGTTAGATTTATGGCTTTGACATGTTTAGTTGAGCTTGTATTTCCAATCATGAGTAACTAAACTTGTAGCTTAGGGATTGATGTAGTTGATTAAGTTTATGGATTGATTTATGGTTTAAGTTGTGCAATGTTATTGTGTTTGTAATCTTGATTTAATGCTTTCAATTAATTGGCCATTAGTTGGATGATTTAAGTTTCGAATCTAGCTCGGGAGAGGGGATTTGATATAGACTTGCTCAAGATTGCATGAATAAAGTTTAATTTCTAATTCGTGACGGTTTTAGATTATCTTTAGAATTAGTTAAAAGATCTCATTGCCTTGCATGTTAATAAACTTAGATAGGGATATCAAGTTGGTTAATTTGCATGAGAATCAATTATACTCGGGAGAGGTAGTTGTGATTAAAGGGTCTTTGGCTCATAATTTCGTTGTGCATAATAACTTATTCCTTAAAATCAATCCTAAACGAAATCGGCGAAATCAATTCCCTAAGTAGTTTTCCCAATTGAATTTCCATTATTTTTACTTGCTTTGTATTAGTTTTCATATCACATATTCATCACTTTTTGATCCCTAAATAAAATTGGGCAAGATTATTCGCAATACTCGATTTGCTTAAAAATCCAATCCAGAGGACGACATTCGAATTTACTATTCACTATATTATTACTTGACCCGTGCGCTTGCGGTTAGGAAAAGTCCACATCAAGTTTTTGGCGCCGTTGCCGGGGATTGGCATATTTAGTTAAATTGATATTGTGAAAAAATTGCTTGATCTTAATTTAGGGTGTATTTTTACTTTTTTAGGTTCTTTGCATTTTTTTCCTTATTTGTCTTTCTTTCCATATTTGATTTTCTAGGTTAGTTTTCTTTTAGTTGAGTAATCTTTTCTTTATTTGTTCTTGTTTTTCCTTTTTAGATTACTTTCCTCCTTTGCATTTTGTCATATTTAGTTTTGCATTCCATTTTAGGTTATTTTCTTTCTTTCTTTTTTAGATTATATTTTTCCATATTTAAATTGAGTCTTTGTCATGTGTTCTTGTTAGGTTATTGTTTGATTAAAAGCCAAATTATCATTGTTGCTTTAATTGATTTAATGGCTTTTTATTCAACACCATATTCCAATTTTTCATCTTCAAATTATACCCCTTTAAATGAATATTCTTCTTTGGAAAGCATAGTTCAAAATTATATTGAGGAGTCTAGAGCGAGGAGTCTAAAAATTGATGAAATCATAAGAGGACTTCAAGCTCCACAGGAAGTTAGTGAGGTGGGATCCACTTCCATAAGTTGTCTAGTGAGTCAAATAGTCGATGACTCATTGGCACTCATTCATGAGCGTAGTTCTTTCGATCTTGATGAGGATGAGCAGTTAGGGGTGAGTTGCATGAATAATGGGGACGAATTGGAGAGTTGGAGCACCTTTCAAGAACATGGTTGTGAGGAGAAAAAAAAAAATGAGCTTGTAGTGTTAGAGGAAGTTCAGGAGGTAGAGTTTGAGGTTGAAAAACCTTCGTCTGTTTTATCTTCTCCATCCTTTATAGATTTTGATTGTTCTTTTTTCTATTCTCACGAGTCAGTTTTAGAGTCAGAGTCTCTTTATTTTGATCTTTCTCCTTTTATGTTTATTTTAGTCAAAAATACCAAAAATAATTCTGTTTCAGGGGCCCATGAGAAACTAGTAAGTTTACTAGCGATCGTTGGGTATATTAATTCAAGGAAGAAGGGCCCAAAGAAATACGAGAATTTTTATGTGCCTTAACAGACTGGACAAACACGTCGAGCTAATGACGTTAAACAAGCGCTTTTGGGAGGCAACCCAAGTAAGTTTAGTGTGTTTTCTTTTTGTTTTTTTTATTTATTGTTTGTTTTTGTTTTGTAGGTCTTGTTTTCTTTCTCTCCTTTGCTTTCAAGCTTTCAAGATTCCAAGCTTTCAGTCCAGAAGTCATCATCATTCCAGGCCAGTATTATTCACTCCTGTCATTCTTTTATTGTTCTCATACTTGTTTATGCCCTATTTTCTTTATACATTGAGGACAATGCATATTTTAAGTTTGGGGGTGGATTAGCATGTTTGTGGAGCCCTTGAGCATCTGAGTTCGGGCTATAGTTTTGAGCTTTCTTTGAATTATGCATATGGTTGTTTTCTGGATGCTACTTTTGCATGATTATGATGTCCTAGGATAGGCTTTCTTGTCAATTTTCAAGCTTGTGATGAGATGTAAGCATAAGTGCCCAAAAAGGGAGACTTTTTAAAATTTTTCTAGGAGATGGCTTGCATGAGTAGAGTATCTGTCTTGGCTAGATTTGGATTTGAATGCTTAGGAGCGAATTATTGGGTTCATATGCTTGTTGTCACCTCGATAGGTGTAGGGTAGAGCTAAAGAGTTAATTTTTTGCAAATTAGCATGTTTAATCTTGCTTAAGAGGAAAGAAAAGAATATCTGCTATTATGTTCATAACGAAAAATCATTCTTGTTGTTACTGTTGAAAAGAAAATTATTATGCCATGGCCTGTGCACAGTTTGCAATGTTTAATAAAGATTAAGGCAAAAAGAGCTACCCCTGTTGTGATCAGTTAGGCCAACCAGAGAAAACTCAGGTTAAGGGTCCCTGCAATGGGTGTGTGAAAGCTAGTGCCACATTTAAATGCTTAATTCAATTGTTAATTAAAAGCACCTAAGTATGGAGATAAACAAACTAATTTGTTGCATTAACTCATTAGTGAAGCCTTAGTGCCAGTGTAGAGGGAAGATGAGCTGAGAGTTTAATAATCCAATCCCGGGCTAGTAGAGTCTGATCTTGTTGAGATAGATCTCGCTTATGCAAGTTAATTTTGGAAAAATTTTAATTTGTCTCCCTCATTGGTCCTTATGTGCATATCTCTTGCTTGCTTGGTTATTGACTTTTGAGCCTTGAGGATTGAGTTATGATTGTTGCATCCATTCTTCTATTGTATGTATGATTTAGAGTTTGCTCGAGGACTAGCAAAAGCTTAAGTTTGGGGGTATTTGATAGCGAGCATAGCTAGCTATCTTTACTTGTTTAATTTAGCTAGTCTTTTATGGTGTTTGGGCCATTTTATTGCACTATAATGTTTATTTTGTAGGAAAAGGTCGATTGGAGCTATAATGCAATATCAGAGTTAATCGGGTGCTCGGGGCGTAAAAAGATGCAAAGGAATGAAAAGAATAAAAGTGGAAAAAAGTCAAATCGCGGTCAACAGCAGGCTAGCGTCGAGACGCTAGCTCTTGAGCGTCTCGACGCTCACATTCCATATCAGAATAGGCGCGTACAGCTTACAGCGTCGAGACGCTACGATAGGAAGCGTCCCGACGCTACCGTTTTTCCTTATTCAGAACGCGCGTTTAAGAGGCAGCGTCGCGACGCTGTCTTGACAGCGTCTCGACGCTTCGACGAAAAATCAGAATAAAAGCTTCCTTTCGGCTAGGTTTTTGGGGAGTTCAATTTGGGACCTTTTGGAGCCGTAAAGAGGACAGAATAGAGGCTTTTTGGAGCGGAAAACAAAGGAGAGACTTGGAAATCAACCCATTGTTCGTGGGGATCGTGACGGGGACGTCGGGACTCGGCCTACATTGAGTTTTCTTTTCCCTTTTCTTTCTTTAGTTAGATTTATGGCTTTGACATGTTTAGTTGAGCTTGTATTTCCAATCATGAGTAACTAAACTTGTAGCTTAGGGATTGATGTAGTTGATTAAGTTTATGGATTGATTTATGGTTTAAGTTGTGCAATGTTATTGTGTTTGTAATCTTGATTTAATGCTTTCAATTAATTGGCCATTAGTTGGATGATTTAAGTTTCGAATCTAGCTCGGGAGAGGGGATTTGATATAGACTTGCTCAAGATTGCATGAATAAAGTTTAATTTCTAATTCGTGACGGTTTTAGATTATCTTTAGAATTAGTTAAAAGATCTCATTGCCTTGCATGTTAATAAACTTAGATAGGGATATCAAGTTGGTTAATTTGCATGAGAATCAATTATACTCGGGAGAGGTAGTTGTGATTAAAGGGTCTTTGGCTCATAATTTCGTTGTGCATAATAACTTATTCCTTAAAATCAATCCTAAACGAAATCGGCGAAATCAATTCCCTAAGTAGTTTTCCCAATTGAATTTCCATTATTTTTACTTGCTTTGTATTAGTTTTCATATCACATATTCATCACTTTTTGATCCCTAAATAAAATTGGGCAAGATTATTCGCAATACTCGATTTGCTTAAAAATCCAATCCAGAGGACGACATTCGAATTTACTATTCACTATATTATTACTTGACCCGTGCGCTTGCGGTTAGGAAAAGTCCACATCAAGTTTTTGTCACACCGAATCACTACAACAAATTTGGCTTTTAATGTCGGGCAATGCCCGACATTAAAAGTCTTTAATGTCGGTCGCTTTTAATGTCGGGCAATGCCCGACATTAAAAGCCTCTTTTAATGTCGAACACTTTTAATGTCGGTCATTGCCCGACATTAAAAGCTCTGTCCGACATTAAAAGTACACTTTTAATGTCAGTCATGGCCCGACATTAAAAGGACCCTTTTAATGTCATTCAACAAGCTTTGACCGACATTAAAAGTAACATTTAATGTCAGTCAATGCCCGACATTAAAAGTGAACTTTTTATGTCGGTCATCTTTGTCCGACATTAAAAGTCACTTTTAATGTCGATCAGTTTTTAATGTCGGTCATTGCCCGACATTAAATGTACGATATTCAATTAAAAAAAAATTGTTGGTTGCACACGTAGCTAACCAACAATATTATTTTTTTCATTTTGTAAAAACCTGTAAACAAAATGGAATTTAAACATATACACAAAATAAAATCTCGAAAGTATTTTTACATAACAACTAAAACTCAACGAGCATGAATTTAATTAATAAAATATAGCAATGTAAAAAATACATGAAACTTTTCGTTCATCCACAAATCACATCCATGAACCAAATTTACAAAGAAAAAGTAAAATTACTAAACAAAATAACTACACAACTCCTTAAATGCTCTTCCCTAAGTTCATCTTCGAGCTTCTTTTCAAGAATATCCATTTCATCATCTGCAACAGTTATAGCAAAAAATAATATAAGTTTGACTAAACCAACAAACGTAGGCATAAATCAATGGCAATATCCCAACTGGTATACATGTAGTAATGGACACAAAAGATGAGGCACAATAACAATGATGTAGCTACAAGAATGTGCAACATTTGCACACATAAACAGAATATGGATCAATTTCGCACAAAAATCAAAGCGATTAAGCAACCTTCAGTCAAAAGGGAAAAAAAACAAAGATATGAAGCAACCTACCTGCATGCATCTCAGTTCACAAGCTCCCCAACGTATGTAACTAGCCACGACTTTGCAGCCCTCAATGGCATTGAGTTAATAATAATGGATCTTTGTAAAGGTAAAAAGAGAAACAAATCAGAAGTTGAGAAGTCCTTACTTCTCGTATGTTAGCCACGGCTTTGCAGCCCTCAATGGCAAGTTGCATAGCATTCTCAAATATATCAACAGTTAATTTGGCATCCATCTACGAAAGCGAATCATTAGTTGCAGAAGACCAGCTCAAGTTTACAGAAAGAAATACAAAATTGGCAGCATTTCAAATGAGAGAAACAAAACTAATCAATTCAGTTTCAAACTATAGCCATCTATCTTTCACAATAAAGCACCAAATAAAATATCAACGCTAGAGAAAGGAGAAGAAAAAGTAGAAGTTAAAGAACCTGAAGAAGGGTGACTATATTAGTTCTTGTGAACCATGCAACATTCAAATAAAAGACAAGGATGAGAACGAAAGAACCAGAAGTTATGGAGATAACAAAAAGTTTGACAAAAAATACAATTGACACACATCTCCAATCAAATCCTTAGACTAAAATTAAAGCTCAAGACGTACGAGTAAAGTAGAGTTAATAACCAACATCTAGAGGTCGCGTATTATCGAACAAATCACAACAAAAACAACCATTATGATAAAAAAAAAAAAACCCCATGAAATTCACACTCGAAGTGCTAAACAGAGTTGCAACAGTCGATAACCAAATAAATATGTACTACCTTTGTTTGGATATCTACTTCAATAATTTTTAAAATCCAAACTAAGTTTTGAAAACTATAACAAATGATACTAACAGATTTTATAAACCAAAAAAAAAAAAAAAAGATGATTTCAAGTATACAAACAAAATAAGAAAAACCATTCACGGAAGGCCACTGCCTTCTGAGGAGCAAAACAAAGGAAAAGAATTCCTAGAGGGCGTACATTGAAAACACAAATTCATTACCTGAGATGATTGATTACACTCGAGCAAGCACATTGAGAACACAAATTCACAAGAAATGAAGATGGAAAGTTCCTTACCAACTCAAAATCTAATTCATTGTTTCAAAAATATTCCATTAAATTTCACATCCAAAGAGGTAATAAATTAGTACTATAAGAAAGATATAAAAAATGACCAGCTGTTATAACCACAAAATAAAAAAGATTGGTACTATAGAAGAAAACTACATGATAGCATTGGCTGCACTTGCGATCCTAGGCCATATTGAATCCACATACTCCTTTCCAATAGGACCAGTAATTGCAAAACTTGTAACAACACCAAAAAACCAACTTCATAACCTGAAGAAGTTAAATTAGAATAACAGAAGGTGCATCTTTTTCTTTATGAAAAAATCATACCTTTCATTTCTCCTTTTGGGTTCACAAATCACTCCTGCATTATTTGCAGAGACGATATAAATTTCGAAATCAGAAAACCATACTCAAATGCCAAATAAACTAAAATTGGATACAAAAGTACTTTTTTAAAACCAAATTTCTATATGGATGAATCTGTGTCCATTGGAGTAGATGATCTCATACTAAAAGGAACAACGAGATCAAGAATGGAAGTATTTTAAACCAAAAAAATGTACACATTTGCAATGATGGATGAATCTGTCCATTGGAGTAGATGATCTCATACTAAAAGGAACAACAGATATGAGCATGAAAGCTTCAACACATTTGCAACGATGGGCACTATCAATTTACTAGACTTGTAACTACATCAACCATTACAGTAAGGAGGATACTTGACTTATGCCTGGAAGATAGATGTGGTTAAATGGCAAATTTAGGTACTCTTAGAGAAACTAAAAAGAAACAAGTTGCTTTGAATTTATTTACTAAACTTAGATTCTATTAATTGCATATTTGGGAATGTATTGACTGTTAATTCAATCCAATGAGTCCCTGCTACTTTTCAAAGTTTTAATAAGTTTTGTCAAAGGTACCCTAATGTGCTACTTGACCCAAGTAAAATGTATGACCCTTTAGTTAAAGTAAATAAACATCTAAGAAACTCAAAACTTGGATATGTTTGATATCTGCTCTTCACAGAACCCTTATAGGTATTTGGATGAAAAGAGTATTTGGATGCATGTCATCACACTAAACAAAAGCTAATAATCCAGATATCTAGCTCTCAATATCCCAGACAAATAAATTAACGAGATTTGGAAAGTAAAAATACTATCAGAATTAGGCACCCCTAATTGTTCAAATGGAGAGAAGAAAACAAGCAAGGAAACAAGAGAAGAAATTGAGTACAGGTTAATGAAAAGACACGCCTAGAAATCAAGAGGTGGAGCTTCTCATAATGCTGTAGACAGTCTAATTCTTACTAAGAACAACAGTGGCATGACATAATCTTTCTGCTCCAGCATCCAGCCAAAATTTTCAAAAATTACAACCAAAATCATGGATCATCTCCAAAATCATCACTACCGCCACACGACTGTGGCCTTAACGTTCGTTGGAGGGTGGCTGGCGACCAGAGGGAGCTGTAGTGAGGGAGAGAGCTAGCCGGAGATAGAGAGAGGGAAAGGAAATCGAGAGAGAAAGATACCTGTTGCCACTGTCGAGCCATTCGCGAGAACACGCCATTGCCGCTGCGTAGTCAATCGGGGCCTCAAGGTTATGGAAAAGAAGAGATGGTTTTGAGAGAGGGGGAGATCGTGAGGGTTTTCAAGTTTTTCAGGGAGAGAGAGCATAAATAGTTCTTTAAAAAAAACCCTAGAAACCAACAATAAAGGCAACCTTTATGTCCGACATTAAAAGCCCAAAATTTTTAAAAATGTGCGTCCGACATTAAAAATCCAGCCTGTTTTTTCGTCCGACATTAAAAGTCCTCCGCAATTTTTTCTGTCCGACATCAAATGTATTAATTGTTGTAGTGAATCTTTTCATGCTACCATCTGCGCAGCAAAGACCTAATGGCGCAGGCCCATCTCATGTGCGCGCCCCTAGAGCCCTCCTACGCCAGGACAATTCCAACCACCGCCTCCACCGCCCACGGAAGAGTAGAAAAATACTTCTCCGTTTCACTTGTTTTCTTTTGTTTAGATGATTGCGTCCAACTTTTTGTAATTTTTGTCCCACATTTCATCAATATAATCTGCTATTTTTCTCATCGCAATTTTCTTTCTGCCTTGGTATAATGTCTTAATCTAAAAATTCTTTGCATTAGCTCCTTTGCTTTAATCCATGCATCTAAATTCTTAAGTTTTCTTGCACGCATTAGTTTATTGGTTTCACCTCTTTTTTCATTTCCTCAGACCTTAAGAAAAATCCCTTCGCATTTTAGACTCTGTCACACCTCAGCCTTGATCTCCTTAAGTCTATGCGCTCCAGTTTAAGTTTGGGGGACAATGGGGACATTGTCCGTTTTAAGTTTGGGGAAGTGCGATAGTCAGCACAAAAATAAATCATGCATGTGTTCCCCTAGAATGCGAGGTGTTTATAGCCAGGGGCATTGTTCGTGGGGGTGTACGACTTACCGCAAGCGCACGGGTCACAAGTAATATAAAACATAAAGTATTCCGAGTATCGAATCCTCAGGAAAGCAAAGCGAAAATTAAGCAAAGCAAAAATCTCTTGAGCACTAAAAATACTTGGGTGAAATAATATTTAGGGAATAGCTCATGCAAAAAAGAAGAAATTAAAATTCAAAACAAGTAAAAGAAAATAATTTGATCAATCAAAATAAAGTATGGAGAAAGAGTTTTCTTTGAATGGGAAGAGGGGTCTTGAAAATAAATTATTAGCTAAATAATTGTTATAATTATCTTATCTCATTGCCCAACTAACTATAATCCTAGAATTTCCGTTAATCACATAGGTTCTCCTGTCGGTCTCCCCTAATTGTAATTAATTCATTTTAACAACCTAAGTGTCCTTAGCGCTATTAAAAATCATTAATTATTACGCTCTGATTCATTTTAGGAATCTAAGTTTAATCAACTAATCCCGGTGTCACAACGGGCAATTAAACTACTTGCATGGATTATGATCTATCCTAATTTCTCTCCGTCGAGTTTCCATTAAGAATCGAATCATTACACAATTGGCCAGATTGAATAAAGCATTAAGCACATCCATACAAATAATTAGGACAAGGGCAAGAGACAAGAAACTACAACAATATTTGAACTATAATTTCATTTCAAGACCCCAAATTGGGGTTTAGCTACACATGGCTAAAATATCCACAATAATTACAATAGAAAACATAATCAAGAGCATAAAAGGAAAGGAATTGACCGTCGAAAAAACCCTTGCTGACGCTCAGAGCTCCGCCAACTACTCCTTGAGCCTCCTAAGATGCTCCCCAAAAACTCCCCAAAATATTTCCCACTAAAGAATTCTCTCAAAAAGGCTAGAAGCCTTGAGAGAGGCTCCAATGGAGCCAAAGGGAGGAGGAAATGAAGGAATTGGTGAATGATTGATGGTAAATGAGGCACCCAAGGGTGCCTTTTTATAGGCCCGAATTGGGGGTAGCGTCGCGACGCTACATTGCACAGCGTCGCGACGCTGCCTTGCACGCGACTTGCTGCCCAAGAAATGGGTAGCGTCGCGACGCTGCCTTGCATACCGTCTCGAGCTGACCCAAATTTCTGCATATTCAGCTTTGGTTTGGGCTGCTTTTGGGCCTTCTCTTCACTTCTTTTTTTTTTTGGCTTTTTTATCATGATTGTCTTCTTTGGGTCCCCATTTGATCAAGCTTGGATTTGGGCTTTATTTGCTTCATTTTTTGCACTTTTTCTCCCAAAATCACCAACTTTGCTCCTAAGGACCAAATAACAAAATTCATTAAATATTTTCATTAAAAACACGATTAAAGCACATAAAAGCTTAATAAATAGGGACTAAAATATCGACATTTCTGCTCGCTATCACACCCCCAACTTAAGCTTTTGCTAGTCCCGAGCAAAATAAATTCTAAAGATGCATGAAATAGAATTGCTCAGGCCTCAATGATTTTGGAATTCTTAGGATAGAATGGAAAACATGCAAGTGGAATAAGCAAGCACCGCATACTCTTGAAGAAACCTTAAACTAGTTTGAACTTAAGATTAATTAATAACATGCTCAAGACTTATCTATTGATTCTTTTACTAACCTAGATTAGTCTTATGGCTTTCTCCATTTGTTTTCCCCCTACACTGGCTAAGAGCCCCTAATAGGTCGGAGTCCTTCTATCATGCAAAAAAGGAACTAAGGTGCCCGTCATTTATTCTTTTTTCTTTTTTTTTGCATGGGGGAGCAAAACTTCACAAATGATTTTTCTTTTTCTTTTCTTTTGCTACTCTCCCAAACTTGCATTTTGATATCTAATGGTACTAGCTTTCACACTACGGTGCAGGGACCCTTAACCCGAATTTTATTCTTTGGTTGGCCTAACTGATCACACCGCAGGTAGCTCTTTTTACCCCTAGGCTTTTTCTTTTGTGCAAGCAAAATTTTCTTTTTCAACAGATTTTTCTTTTCTCTCATTTTCTTTTGTTGCTTTTGCTTTTCTCTCAGCAGGCATATCATTTTTTCTACCTAGCTCTTTGGAACAATCAAACATGAACTTCCTAATATTAGAAACTAAGCCTATCGGGGTGACAACAAACTTTAAAAACCATAATAAGAATCTAGATTTTCAAAGACATCATTAGATAAGGCTATTGCATGCTTTAGACATCAAAACTAAGTATAAAAAAATTTTAAAATTTCACAATTTCTGTCGTGCTCCCAGATTCCACAACATATAAACCATTTTCTCCCAAAATTTCAAAAATCACATCCTTGGCTATCATGGCTATCTATTCATGCATCAAACAGAATTTAAATATTCTCAACACAGTGAAAGCCTACCCCCCAAACTTAAATTAAACATTGTCCCCAATGTTTTAAAAACAATAAAGCAAGTGGAGGGATACTAAGACTTCCCTGAGCTAGGAGCGCTTCATCTTCTTCCTTTGGATCCAAAAAACAAAATGGGAAATTTGGAATTTTGGGACTTGCTAAGGTGATCCTGCAAAACAAAATTGGATCACGGAGTAAAGAGAATTATTTATCGCAAAAACAACTATCTAAACTTAATCCTTGGGTTGCCTCCCAAGCAGCGCTTTCTTTAACGTCTTTAGCTAGACTAGGCTCGACACGCTTATGGAGGCTCAAAATAAAAAATTTTATCATCCTTCGGGCCCTGCAAGAAATCACGCACCGAATTGCATACTACAAACAGGGGAGAAAGAAAACTTTCCCCTGGCCCATCTTCACTAAAGAGATTATCATAATAACATTTTAGAAAATAATCAGCTGCATCAAATCTCTTTTCTAAATCTCTATCCACAAAGCAATTGTTAACAGAGTCATCAAACGTTATGATATCTACCGGTCTAGGATCTAAAGATGGCCTATCAATCATGCCAGTCCATTCATCAGAAAAGATATCTACATGCTCAGAAGATTCCTCAGACTTAGTATTAAAAAATGATTCGACTAAGCTATCATATGACTCATCATCAGAAGAATTAAAGAATTCAAGAATTTCAGGATCAGACTCTATACTATGCACAAATTCGAGCTCCTCTGGGTCAGATTCTATGTTATATACATCATCAGGACACGAATCAAAGGTATTAACATTGTCAGGGTTCATGCACTCAGGAATGTCAAGATCAGACTCAATAGATTCACTGTAATCATGATCAGACTCAAAATTATCTATCAAGTAATCTTTCTTATGCATTTCATTCTCATCCTCAATGTCAGGCAATTCAATATCATCATCAAAATTATCCATTTCAGGCAAATCTAATTCATTTTCAAAGGAAGGTAAATCATCAACTGCAGATCTTTCATTTTCACAGGCAGGCAAGTCTAATTCATTTTCAAAGTCAGGCAGATCTAAATCATTCTCAAACAAAGGATCATCTAAATATGCATCATGATCAAAATCCCCATTATCCATAAGCATTTCTCCTAAGCCTAGGTCGAGATTATAGTCTACCTCTTCATCGTCATCAGTCAAGTATTCAAGATCAACAGAAAAACATGTATGCAAACTACAAACAGATTCATCTTGGCCAAAAAATACTAAACACGACTTTTTCATCATCAATATTCAAGGTAAGTTTACCTGTGTGCACGCTAATCTCAGCCTTACCAGTGGCTATGAAAGGTCTGCCTAAAATAATTGGTACCTCTTTGTCCTCCTTCATGTCCAGTACCACAAAGTCTACGGGGAAGATGAATTTGTTGACATTTACCAACACGTCCTCCACAACACCCATCGGGTGGGCAATCGATCTGTCAGCAAGCTGGAGAGTGACATCGGTGTCTGTCATACCTGTTAAACCAATCTTCCTGTAAACAGAGTAGGGCATTAAATTTATACTTGCTCCTAAATCACATAAGGCCCTATCGAAGGATACTTCTCCTATGGTGCAGGGAACAGTAAAACTCCCTAGGTCTTTCTGCTTAGAAGGTATCCTACCAGAAACAATGGTATTGCTACTCTCAGATAATTTAAAATTTTTTTTTTCAGACTTTTCTTTCTAGAAAGCATTTCCTTCATGAATTTCCCATAATTCGGCATATTATACAAGGTTTCTACCAATGGAATATTCACAGACAACTTTTTAAACATTTCTAGAAACTTTTGAAATTGTTCATCTAATTTAACATTTTTAAATCTTTGAGGAAAAGGTAACTCCCTGAAATCAAAGGTTGGACATTTGCCCCTCCGCTTGGGTGGGCTAATATGCGAACCTTTGTCATGGTGGTTGCATGGAACCACTTCTTCCTCAGTCAGTTTCTTTTTGTCATCTTGTCTTTCATCTTCTTTTCTACCTGCAAAATTGTTAGAAAAATCACATTTTAAATCAATAGAGTTGGGAGGATGTTGGAACCTTTCAGAGGAGGCTTTTTGTGCCTCAGCCCTTTCATCTTCATCCCTTCTCCTTTCTTCTTCCTTCTTCTTCTCTGAACTGTTCTCCAGTCTTCTGCCACTTCTCAGAGCCACCATCTTACACTGCTATTTCGAGTTAGGCTCAGTATCACTTGGAAATTTTCCCTTTTGAAGGGCGTTCACTACTGTAGCAATCTGTCCTATTTGCACTTCCATGTTCTTTAGAGCTGCGTCGTGGTTGTTTACTGTCGTCTGAAGATTTACGTTCAGTACTCTTTGCTCCTTAATGAATAAAGCCACCATCTCCTCCAGGTTATTTTTCTTTTCAGGCGCACTAGATGATTCAAAACCTGGGGGCGGCTGCAAAACATTCTTCGTATTTGAATATGAGAAGTTCTCGTGATTGCATATACTGGGGTGGTAGAAGTTCGGTACTCCTTGAGCATATGGTCTATTTCCTATGTACTAGACTTCTTCCACATCTTGAGCTTCCTTCTTTGAATGACCTTCAGCTAAGGTGGAAATTGACTTGACCACCTCAGATGAAGTCAACTTGTTCAGCGCATTGGTCAGAATGCCAGCTGTGCCTTCAGTGAACTTGACTCATCCAATTCATATAATCCAGCCTTCTTTGAAATTGCTCCCCTCTCGGTCGGCCATTGATAACTGGTTACCGCCATTTCCTCAAGCAGATCTTTGGCTTCTGTTACTGTTTTTGAAAGAAAACTTTCAACTGCTTATGTGTCTAGGACTGTCTTTGTGGAGGGATTCAATCCATTGTAAAATAACTGTACTTGAAGCCAATCAGGATATCCGTGTTAGGGGCACCGCCTAAGCATTTCTTTGTATCTTTCCCACGCTTCGTACAACTGCTCATTGTCAAGCTGCCTAAACGTTCTGATTTCAGTCCGGAGCTTGGTAGCCTTGGCAGGTGGGAAAAATTTCGTCAGAAAAGCTTGAGCAAGCTCGTCCCAAGTACTAATGTTGCCCGTCTCGACTGATTCGAGCCAATCCTTTGTTTTATCCTGTAGAGAAAATGGAAACAGCCTCAACCTTATCGCGTCTGCCGGAACTCCGTTCATCTTCACCGTCCCACAAATTTCTAGGAATGATCTCAGATGTGAGTGGGGGTCCTCGGAAGGATGTCCCTTAAACGAGTTATCGCGCGCCATCTGAATCAATCATGTCTTTAACTCAAAATTTGTAGCTTGGATTGGGGCGTAGACAATTCCAGAATTCTCGGTGGGAAGAACTGGTTGTAAGAAATCTCTAATTGCCTTGGGAGCTTCCTCTTGGTGGGCCATAGCTTCTGCTAATCTTCTCTCTCTTCGAATGGATCTAAGAGTCCTGTCAATTTCAAGATCTAGCGGAAACAAATTAACCACCTTGTTCCTTCGCATACAATGCTCCCAGAAAATCAAAAGAACCAAACAAAAACAGAACTAAAATAATATTCACAAAATAATGAAAGAAAAATATTTACACCTAAATTACTATTTATCCCTTTCTTTTCGATGTCAAGAAAAATTAATTTTGCTTAAAAATCAAGCTTCCCCGGCAATGACGCCAAAAACTTGTTCGTGGGGGTGTACGACTTACCGCAAGCGCACGGGTCACAAGTAATATAAAACGGAAAGTATTTCGAGTATCGAATCCTCAGGGAATCAAAGCAAAAATTAAGCAAAACAAAAATATCTTGAGCACTAAAAATTCTTGGGTGAAATAATATTTAGGGAATAGCTCATGCAAAAAAGAAGAAATTAAAATTCAAAACAAGTAAAAGAAAATAATTTGATCAATCAAAATAAAGTATGGAGAAATAGTTTTCTTTGAATGGGAAGAGGGGTATTGAAAATAAATTATTAGCTAAATAATTGTTATAATTATCTTATCTCATTGCCCAACTAACTATAATCCTAGAGTCTCCGTTAATCACATAGGTTCTCCTGTCAGTCTCCCCTAATTGTAATTAATTCATTTTAACAACCTAAGTGTCCTTAGCGCTATTAAAAATCATTAATTATTACGCTCTGATTCATTTTAGGAATCCAAGTTTAATCAACTAATCTCGGTGTCACAACGGACAATTAAACTAGTTGCATGGATTATGATCTATCCTAATTTCTCTCCGTCGAGTTTCCATTAAGAATCGAATCATTACACAATTTTCCAGATTGAATAAAGCATTAAGCACATCCATACAAATAATTAGGAAAAGGGCAAGAGACAAGAAACTACAACAATATTTGAACTATAATTTCACATCAAGACCCCAAATTGGGGTTTAGCTACACATGGCTAAAATATCCACAATAATTACAATAGAAAGCATAATCAAGAGCATAAAAGGAAAGGAATTGACCGTCGAAAAACCCCTTGCTGACGCTCAGAGCTCCGCCGACTACTCCTTGAGCCTCCTAAGATGCTCCCCAAAAACTCTCCAAAATATTTCCCACTAAAAAATTCTCTCAAAAAGGCTAGAAGCCTTGAGAGAGACTCCAAAGGAGCCAAAGGGAGGAGGAAAGGAAGGAATTGGTGAATGATTGATGGTAAATGAGGCACCCAAGGGTGCCTTTTTATAGGATCGGATTGGGGGTAGCGTGGCGACGCTACATTGCACAGCGTCGCGACGCTGCCTTGCACGCGACTTGCTGCCCAAGAAATGGGTAGCGTCGCGACGCTGACCCAAATTTCTGCATATTCGGCTTTGGTTTGGGATGCTTTTGGGCCTTCTCTTCACTTCTTTTTTTTTTGGCTTTTTTATCATGATTGTCTTCTTTGGGTCCCCATTTGATCAAGCTTGGATTTGGCTTTATTTGCTTCATTTTTTGCACTTTTTCTCCCAAAATCACCAACTTTGCTCCTCAGGACCAAATAACAAAATTCATTAAATATTTTCATTAAAAACACGATTAAAGCACATAAAAGCTTAATAAATTGGGACTAAAATAGCGACATTTATGCTCGCTATCAGGTATTTATGACACCCATAATTTGCCACTGCGCAAAGACGCAACCGCATCCCATGAGCATATAGGACAGTAAAAAAATGTAATGCCCGTAGTTGGATACCTTTCATCACAAATGTGGGTAAGCCAAAACGAAAACATGCGTTTTGATGTCTATTGTCTTCTAAATATATATATATATATATATATATAAAATATAATATAAAAAAAAATTTGTATGCGCCCAGGACACAAGGAGAAGATTGGCTGAGTTAGCGCAAGGTAGAATCTAAGCGCAAGGAACTTTCCTTAAGCAATGAAGGAAATTTGGTAGAAGTCTAACCCTGTTTAGTAATGCGTATAAGAAAAGGGGAAAAGAGGATGTTAGGATCATAGGCGTAGAAGAGCTAAATAACCCTCGTAGAGTTATAATAGGCATTGCTTAGGGACAAGCAATAGTTTAAGTTTGGAGGTTTGATAACTTGCAAAAAGCAAGTTTTTTATCCTTTAAATTTAAGCTAAAACAAGGCCAAAAGATACATTGATGCGTTACCTCAACGCAATAAGGAAGGAAAATGCGATGATTTTATCCAGTAGACTATATTTATGTATGCGGTGAGAAATTATAAAAATATAGGGTGCTAACGCAATTAATTCAGTTGTTTGTTGCCCAAGTTTCTTTCAGCGCAGGTGTTGGGTTCCTAGAGTGAGTAAAAATAAGATGTAAATAGACTCTAGAACTCTGTGCAAGTATACACAATCTGCAGCAAGTAATAAGTATTTATCGAATCCAGGGTCTGAATTAGCTCTCACTTTATCTATTTTGTTTAGCTTTTCAATGGTTTCAAAAGTGGTTAAAATGATTGATTTTTATAAAGTGCTGAAGCAAAAGAAATGACAGATCAAAAAGTAAACAAATAAAGCAGACAGATTAGAAACAGGTCTTGGTCAGGATTTAGTAATTGTTTTAAAAGATTCTATAGCAATATTATTGATCAGGCAAAACTCTTGCAGTCTTATAAGCAGATTCCTCCCGAAACTCTGGATTTTTTAGAATGTGTTTCAACTCCAATGACGCTCTACCGATCAAGCACTAGGCAACTGGCTATCCTTAGCTCAGTCACTGGCGTTCACCAATACACAATGATCTAGTGTGATTAAATGCCACACACTTCCCAAATCATCTCTGAAACTAGGAAGTGATATTCATACCGGTTGGCCAACTAGGCATAAAATATAAATAAGCACAACAAATAATCAAGATGCATCAAATAACCATATATTGCATAGAGATTAAGCACAACAATTACATATTCCCTAACCAACACCTAAAGTTACTTAGTTCATAGAGCACATGGCATCACACGTTACAATATGAGTAAGTTCATCCATAATTACAAAATAATACAAGAAAATACTAATTCCCTTCGTAATTGATGGTCTTTTTGTAGGTCTCCAATCTTTCTCCTCTATTCGGCTCCCAATAATGGAAATGAGAAGTGATCTCTTCCCCAAGAGTGGAATGTTCCTCCCAAGAAAGGAATGAATTTGACTTGAGATAGCTCCTCCTTTTATAGAGTGATAGCAAGCTTGAAATAAGTTGACCTAGACACGTGGATGACTCTCCTTGCTCCTTAAATCCGAGAATAGCTTAACTAACTTTAGTTCATTAAATTGGCTAACGAGCTGTGACGTGGCAGTTTTGCTCCTTGCTTTGTTGTAGCACAGAATTTGCTCCCTCAAGTCGCTCAACAATATATTCTGCACAAAATAACTTCCAACACATCCATTCTTCCAAATGGGTTAGAACATATAATATCTATCTAAAAGCAACCCTATTTAGCACAAAAGACACACAAATCAATATGGAAATAAGGTCTAAATAACTCCCTTTTGGAGAGTTATCATACCCCCAAACTTGAACTATTGCGTGTTCCGAGCAATACTAACCAACCTTCCCTTAAGAATTCAAAACATTAGACAAAGCATAGCTTAATCAAAACAGATAATCCAACACTACCTTCAACCTTTACCTGAGTATTCTGCAAAACCAAGCTCTGCTGCAGCAAAATAATTCTTCCGGCATGGACAAATAATCACCACTTTAAACTCAACTCTAAGAACTTGCCACAACCCTGCTCTATTATCAGACATATTAAAACACATTTTCAAGGGGTTTATATTTTTGTTTTCCAGACTTAAAGCAGCCCTACAGTCATAAGCTCTTAAGCATGGGATGACCCACTTTATGGTGCAGTATACCCTTGCCTCAAACTCATCACCAACTAGGCTAATTACTCATTGTAAAGCTAAAAAAATCTTAGTTATTCTATCTCTTGCCCCTCAGAATGATAACATTTTATGATGAAACTCACCTAAGTTCTGGGAGACAGAAAAACTGTTGGATTACCATTCATTGTAAAGCTAAAAATCCTTAGTTATTCATTGTAAAGCTAATTACTCATTGTAAAACTAAAAAATCCTTAGTTATTCTATCTCTCGCCCCTCAGAATGACAACATTTTATGATGAAACTCACCTAAGTTCTGGGAGACCGAAAAACTGCTGGATATCATTCATCCTTCAAAACTTTTGCTCCATGAATTTTCTCAGCAAAATTTTCATCAATCAATTTTTTTCAGCAAATAATTTTTTCATTTTTTATATTTCCTAGGTTATCTTTTGACGCAAAGACAAATTGTGGGTATCACAAATGTCCCTGGTTACTCAACAACCTAGCAAATTATTTAATGAAGGAGAGGAATGCTCGAGTAAAACAATTGGAGTAGCAAAAAGTCCCCCAAACTTGAATTATTCGTTGTCCTCAATGAATCATTAATTTTATGAATTTTACCCCCAAACTTAAATTTTTCTATCTGAATTTTAAACTGAGCGTGGAACTAGAACTAAGCTTAAAATGGATCAAATAAATCGACACTACCTCAGAATCTTTTTGCCGCAGCAACAACCAGGCTAGAAGAAATGCTCAAGTAAAAGGTTTCTGGAGATCATAATACCTTGATCTTAATTAAGCTTAATCAGTCCAAGCTTCAAAAATTTAGAAGAAAATTAGTTAAGTTAGAATTACTCAGTGCCATAGAACAGAAAAAGCTTCGAAAATTTCATTAAAAACAAAGAGAAAGAAATTACATCAGCAGATATATTGTTTTTGGTGATCCAGCAGCAGAAAAATTAAAAACAAGCAGAACAACAAAACAAGCAACAATAGAAAAATATGTGGTCAGAAATGCGTGAACAACAAAAATATAAGAAATTACATCAGCAAATATATATTTTTTGGTGATCCAGGATCTTCTTCTTCATCTCATTCTCTCTCAACAGGCGGTGGCGAAATCCAGGGGTTCAGCAGATCATCAGGGAATATCGGGAGGGCTGGATATGGTTTAGAAAAATTTGATTGCAAGGTCCCCCTCAGTGTGGCATCCCTTCTCTTAACATAATTCCACAAGGTTTGGAATTGCCTTTCAGCAAACTCCATTCTGCTGGAATGCACCTGTAATTGCTCCTGCATTTGGTGGATGTCGCACACCAAACCACCTTGGCGTGTTTCTTGTGTCCTCTGAAGCCTAGCCAAGTTTAGTGTGTCGATTATTCCCTTGTCTATCAGCGTCACATCATCATCATTTACTGGAACCCCTGGCCTTTGGCACAACATTGTGATAGTATTTGGGAAAAACAATTTCCCAACCTTTTTCCTCCAGCAATCAGAAATCTCAGCAGAAATTATTTTGCCCACATCAACAACCTTTCCGAAGGGAGGCCGCACCCAGGACGATATGAAGCCGAGCATGGATCTCACGGTGTGAACACAGGGGGACGTGAGAGTAAAAACTCGATATGAAAATCTTGTTTTTATATGTTTCCTCCCATTGAAATGTCCTACTGTACTTTAGGGTTATTAAACTTAGATAAACCCGGCTAAGTCAATCTATCTAAGTCTATGCCTATTATAACTCTTATATATAGGTATTCACTCTAATGTCTAGGTGAATTAAACTCACTCCCTTATAACCATAGTAATGTTTTTCCTACTTTGTACATTAAAACTATTTTAATCCTAAGTAAGAATATAATTCTAATCCTATTAGAATTAAAATTGAGCTTAGGTCTAATTAATTTTAAACATTTTAAAATTAATTCATTTTAACCTAAGGTCCTATGTTTGCATGCAACTCTTTGTTATAGGTTGACGGTTTCTAATCAATTTTATAACTATTATAAAAGTTTAATAATTAGTCCAATAACATGCTTCTATGGTGTTGGAAAAAAATAACAATCAAATTTCAGTTATTAAACACCATAACGCTCATGACGCCGATAAAATCAATATAACGATTATATTAATCTAAGGTGGTGTCATGTTTCATGCAATTTCAATTTTATTTAATTAATATCGATTATATTAATTAATGATCCACGAAATTAAATTACATGAAATTTTGACATTAATATAATATAACATTTATATTAATCTAATTAATGTCATGCTAAATGCTATCCCATTTTCATTTAATTAATATAACAATTTATATCAAATCATATATGAAAACAAGCATTGATATTTTATTTCCATCCATAATATAACTAATTATATTAATACTCATGAAAATAAACTTAAGCATGCATGCTACATTAATATAATATAACACTTTATATTTATCTAATTAATGTCATGCATCATGATTTTCCAATTTCATATATTTAATATAACAATTATACTAAATAACTCATGAAATTTAAATTCATGCATAATTATCATATATTATAACATTTACAACATAAAAATGCATGAAAACATGCTTAACCTATGGTGGGATCTAGCTAAATGACATTCATAAAGCAATAAATAGCTGAAAAACCGGTACATTGGCCCCTAGGATAATTAAAATAAACAAAAATTACAATAATTTCAATTTAATTATCCTTCTGAGTCTTGAACCGCTCCAGAAATGGCCCGAACCAGCTTGAACCAGACCCAAATCACTCAAACCGGACCAAATTGAATAGAACCAGCTCAAACCGAACCGCCCACGAAGTAATCCGCACGGAAAAAACATTATTTGCACACGGACCAACTCGAACACGAGACCTCACGAATGCTAATCCCGCGCACCAGCCAGCTGCTCCAGCACCCATTTTTTAGAATTAATTAACACAAAAATATGTTATTTCGTTGTAACCGTTTCAAACCATCACGTCGCACGTTTCGCTCAACGATTCGTGAATCCGAAAACTTCCGTCAGCGTCGAGATGCTGTAGGCAAAGTGTCTCGACGCTGGCCTGATTTTTTCCAGCCCTTGTTCTTCAGCGTCGCGACTCCGTTGAGCAGGGTCGCGACGCTACGCCTCTGGACATCATACTGCCTTACGTTTCCAGCATCAATCTTTCACCAAATTGAACTCCGATTCGAGCACTGATCAACAAATTGATTCCTAATTTCTAGACACGAACTTACAAGACTCGATTTACAATATTTTTGCCCCAAAAACATGGGCCCTTACATGATCATATCATACAAAATTGTAAATTTATGGCCAAATATGACCAAAACAATTTTTCAGCAAACCATATTCATAATGCATAATCCACCAAAACCAATGCAATTTTCATTAATTGAAATCAATTAACGAGATGACTCTGATACCAATTGAAGGATTGAAATCCCTTTTGGCAGCAGAAGCAAACACGACCATTCTCGAATTAAATTTCAATTATAGAAAAACTTATACGTTGGCAATTAAAATTCAGAAACAAATTTCTAAATTAAAAACGATTAAGCATGCTAAAATTGATTCAAGATCAAGAACACTTACTGGATTTCGAAGAACACTGCTCAATGCTCCAAGGATCTCGTTCTTGATCTCCAAATGGACACCACCACGCAAGAACACCCGCTATTCTCTTGGGATATCTTGAGATTTCGATTGTCGGATCGATCTCGCCTTGGAAAAGGAAATTTTTCAGCAATATGGACTTGTTGTGTTTTGAGAGAGAAAAAACTAGAGAGAAAATCTTCAAGGCTCTCTCTGTATTTTTTGTGTGAAAAATGAGAGAATGATCTGATTCGTTGGGAACTCCCTCTCCCCTGTACGATAAGTGGGGAGGGAGTTATTACCCTACTAGATCTAGACCGTTAGATCTTAATCAAAACGATCTCGGCCATTAACTAATTAAATAATAAATATTTATTTAATTAATTAATTATAATTAATTTAATTAAATCAATATTAACTAAATGAATTAGAATATAAAGTATTTAATTCAATTTGAATCATATTCAATTGAATTAAATTGGTCATTCAATTAATTCCACATTAATTAAATATCATATATTTAATTGATTTTATAATTGAATCATATTCAATTTTAACTCTCTCATTTAACCTATAGTTTTAATGTGCATCAAAATGTACATTAATATAAACTATAGTATTAATTTGATTAAATCACATTTAACCAAATTAAAATTAAATTAATTAATTCCCCAATTAATTAATTCATGAATTAATCAAATATCACATATTTAATTAAATTCATAATTCTCTCATTAATTAATTTTTGAATCACATCCAAAATTAATTTTATTATAAAGTTTAATTCATTAATTAAACTTATATTATAATGTATCCCCATACATTACATTAATTGCATCAAGATACAATTAGCTTAAATTCCCTTTAATAATCAAGACTGTATTATCTCAGAACTCGTTATGAGCTAGCAGGTGGACCTAATGGACCTACAAATCAGAAGCTCCAACGATACGAGATTGATCAGCTAAACTCATTAACCGAGTCAATCAACATTCGTTAACTGTGGGTCACTCCACTAAAGACCCACAACGGCACTCTTCTCATTGTAGAATATTTTTGTGTCCACGGATATCGACCAATGCAGTAAGTCAATCATTCACGTGTGTTCGTAACACCAGCTGGGTCAAATTACCGTTTTACCCCTAGGTTACCTCTGGTTCCTTAAGTACCACTGATCCCTCTAATGAACAAGTTATTTAGGGTCCAACCTCTAAACAAGAGTTCCTCTCGGGCCAGGAGAGGACGGCACGCCTTTGTTCAAGCCCCGAAATCAACCCTTAAGGGAACACACATCTACTTGCCCCAATAGGGGAAAGAGTGAATTTCATCTTGTATTGTCATGTCCCCAGCCCCCCACTCGGTTTTGTCCCCAAGAAGGTAGGCTTATTGAGTTGGCGTGCAGGCCACTCTCACCCATACTAATCAAAGGACAATCCCTCCTTAGAAGGAGTTCATGACACACTCAGGATTAAGACTGAGTTACCTAGGTCATCCTATTGAAACAGTAACCTAACTAGTTAACGGTGTTACATCTAGTGGTTTATTATTTCGTGGTCCGGTCTTATGCAACTCATTGCATAGGATACCCCTGCTCGCATGTCTCCTACATGAACGCCTTGGATCAATACGTCTGTATCGAATACAAAGCGAGTCGTATCACATAGTGTTACCAGGATAAGGTACCCAGCTTTATCCCTGTACTATAGACCTTTTAGGTTGTTACTTGAACACCAATCCCTGTCTGTCCCCACATACTAGTTCAAGTTACATGTAAACAACCTTGGATCTTAGTTTATTGGACTTGGGTCATATTGTGCAATTCTAGACTTAATATGACAATAACACTTTATTGCATAAACCTCCAAGTGTATAATTCGTTAATCATTCACTATCTACGAGTTTTAGGCACTCCTTGAATTACAAACGAATCACCAACTCTTAGAAAAGACTTAAGATGTAAATGAGGGTCTTCAGATGACAAACCATGGAATTGACCCACGGTTTGCAACATCTGAAACATTACCGATTTCATTTCAAAATCTGCTGCCTCAATTTGAGGACGTGCAATCCCTAGATTTAACTCATCAAACATTGGAAAAACATACTCTCAAATGGCTCTAGCCCTATCGTTTGCTACCAAGATAGGATTCTCAGCCTGATTATTTTGCTGTCCATTTTGCTCCAGCGGTGGATTTTGCTGCAGCAAACGATTCTGGGGTTCAAGTGGATCTTCTGGACCCTGTGGGAGAAGCGACACGTCAGCCATTGAATTTTGGTTTCTACGCTACTCTCTCCTTCTTCTCCTGAATGTCCTCTCGATTTCTAGATCAAGCTCGAACCTCACCCCAGGTGGATCGCTCATGCACCAAACTCACACCTGCAAAAACAAAAGAAACAATCAAAAAGTTCTAGCACCAAACCACTAAAACACATACACAAAACAGATCAGATAAAAACTTATTCAAGTCCCCGGCAACGGCGCCAAAAACTTATTGGGTTCCTATAGTAAGTACAAATAAGATGTAAATAGACTCTAGAACTTTGTGCAAGTATACACAATCCGCAGCAAGTAATAAATATTTATCGAATCCATGGTCTGAATTAGCTCTCACTTTATCTATTTTGTTTAGCTTTTCAATGGTTTCAAAAGTGGTTAAAATGGTTGATTTTTATAGAGTGTTGAAGCAAAATAAATGACAGATCATAAAGTAAACAAATAAAGCAGACATATTAGAAACAAACGTTGGTTAAGATTTAGTGATTGTTTTAAAAGATGCTCTAGCAATATTATTGATCAGGCAAAACTATCGCAGTCTTATTAGCAGATTCCTCCCGAAACTCTGGATTTTTTAGAATGTGTTTCAACTCCAATGACGCACTACCGATCAAGCACTAGGCAACTGGCTATCCTTAGCTCAGTCACTGACGTTCACCAATACACAACGATCTAGTGGGATTATATGTCATACACTTCCCAAATCATCCATGAAACTAGGAAGTGATATTCATACCGGCTGACCAAGCGGGCACAAAATATAAATAAGCACAACAAATAATCAAGATGCATCAAACCAACATATATTGCATATGTTGGGTTTTATGCCCTAAAACTCGTAGATAGTAAATGTACATTTGACCGAGCATTAATAAAGTGATGTATTATTCAGTGTTTGTATTATATTTTGTCTTAATAACCCTAATCCAATAAACTAAACATCCAAGGCTAATAGAATGAGGCTTGAACTAGTATGTAGGGACATACGGGGATCAATGTTCAAGTTTGACACTATGGATACGGCCCGCTTTGTATATTGATACAAACGTAGTGATCCAACGCGTTCATGTAGTTGACATGCGAGTGGGGGTATCCTGTGCAATGAGTTTGCACAAAGACCGGACCGCGAAATAGTTAACCACTAACTGTAACACCGTTAGTTAGCTCGGTTTCTATTTCACTAGGATGACCTAGGCAACTTGGCCTTAATCCTGAGTGGATTATGGACTCCTGTCCATGAGAGATTGTCTTTTGATTTGTACGAGTGAGAGTGGCCTGTTCGCCGACTCAATAAGCCTACCATTTTGGGGACAAGACCGAGTGGGGAGCTGGGAACGTAGTCTTACAAGATGGAATTCACTCATTCCCGATATTAGGGTAAGTAGAGGTGTGTTCCCTTAAGTGGTGTCTCCGGGTCTTGAACAATGGGCCCTACCCTCTTTATGGCACGAGAGGGGTTTCTGTTTGCTGGTTGGATCACAAACAGGTTGTTCATTAGAGGAGCACTGGTACTTAAGGACCAAGAGGTAGCCCAGGGGTAAAACGGTAATTTGACCTAGCTGGGGTACGAACACACGTGAAGGGCTAACTTGTTGTTGACGGTCGATATCCGTGGACAAAGAAATACATCTGCAGTGAGAAGAGTGCAGCTGTGGTTCTTTAGTGGAGTGAACCACAATTAACGAATATTGATTAACTTGGTTAATGAGTTTAGCCAACTAATCTCATATCGTTGGAGCTTCTGATCTGTAGGTCCATCAGGTCCCACCGGTAGCTCTATAAGGGCGTTGATGTAAATTTCTAATGTTGAATTAAGTATTCGAAGGGGTTCGAATATTAAACTAAAATATGAATTTGATTCATATTAAAACTATAGGTTATAAATAATGTGCATTGGATGTATATTAATACTATAGTTTTATGAGAGAGAATAATAATAATTGAATATATGATGTTCAATTTTATTATTTTAAAATTAATTAATTTTGAATTAGTTAATTGTTTTAGTTTAATTAAATTTGATTTAATTAAACTATAAGATAAGAGGGATATTAATTTAAATTAGATTTAAATTAATATTATTTTAATTAATATTGATTAATTAAAATTTAGTTAATTATAATTTAAAATTATGATTTTAAAATTATGATTAATTAAAAATATCAAGTAACTGATATTTCGGTTACCTGATATTATGCGTGAGGTTTGAAGAAGTAGGTATTCAGTTTTTCAGAAAATCTGACTCCCTCTCTCTCGCCCTATCTCTCTCGTTTTCCTCTCCCTCTGTGGATACAGAGAATAATTCCAGAGAAAAACCTTAGTTTTTTGGGGGTTCCCACAAGCCACTTAACACACATACCTTGGAGGATACCAGTGCAATTTTGGTGGTGGTGTTCGTGATTCTTGCAGCAAGATCAAGATCAAAAGTTGGGTATTTGTTGCTGTAATTTTCTGTCTAACAGAGTTTTTGGTGAAGCGGATCAAGAACGTCTTCAAGGGTAAGTCATTCTTGAACCCTAGGATCAATAGGGTCCTTCTTAGATTAGATCTAAGGTTTTTCATGTTTTTTTTCCAGCATGTTTTATATCTGTTTTACATCATGTTTTTAGAATATTTTTCTGCTGTAATTTATATGTTTTACCGTCGTATTGGTATCCCAATCAACATTTAAACCGGTTAAGGTTTCTGAACGTTTCCGCTGCGCTAGGGCTTTTATCCCTGCAGCATAGAGATTAAGCACGACAATTACATATTCCCTAACCAACATATATTCACACGTTACAATATGAGTAAGTTCATCCATAATTACAAAATTATACAAGAAAATACTAATTCCCTTCGTAATTGATGGTCTTCTTGTAGGTCTCAAATCTCTCTCCTCTATTTGGCTCCTAAGATGGATGAAAGGAAAATGTTGACACACTGACGCGTAAGTGGGCTGAAAAGGTGCAAATAGGCTGAAGATGACTGAAGCAAGTTTCTAGTTCCTTAGAGAAGTCAGTTTCCTTCGCCTATAAATAGAGGCCACCTGCTCAAAGGAAAGACAAAAAATATACAATAGATACGAGAGACAAGAGGGAAGAGACGAAGATCGAGGAGAAAGAGAAATCACGAAAAGTTGTGATTAATAGTAGACTTGCGTTTGCAATGTATTGCGTAATGTATTGTTTTGCTCGCATGAGCTAATTTTCTTCTTCAAGGCTTAGCGCAAGCACCCATGCAGTAATAAGTCTACTTTGTAAGTGCATACTTTGATTTAATGAAACATTATTGCCTTCTACTTAGTTGCAATACTATTTTCATTACTAACTCCCACCTGGCCAGCCGGATGCGTTAGCAGTATGCTAAATCCCTGACAAGTAATGCATGCGGACATCTCTAAGTAGAACAAGTTAGCGCATGGCATGTAGACTTGGTATCATTAAACAAATACTACCGCTATAAGATAGTGCATGAATGAGCTTTGATTGCGTTAAGACTAACGCAGTCCCTTGTAAGTTTTTTAGAGAACTAAGCCTCGCGCATGAACTAGCCAAATAACCAATTGATAGTTTTATGCCAAACACAGAAGGAGTACCGGAAGGGAAACTTGTGATTTTTTTGTCACTTAGGCATTAATGGATCAATTAGTCATGGTATGCGCTACAAGGTTCTTATAAACGCATGAGGTTGCGACCGCAACAGCCTTGATACTATTCTCCTTAATACTTCTCTTTGTACTCTCGTCGCATGTTTTACTTTCTGCAAAATTTATTTTTCAAACTCACCAACTCTCTTATTTAGTCTTTTATATAATATCACACAATTTCGAGTTTAGATCAGTAAAAATTATTAAAGCTTTGCAAATAACCTTTCCCTGTGGATTCGACCCTAGACTCACTAAGTATTACTTGATTTTGTCAATTTATACTTGGATTGATATATATCTATGAAAAATTTGCATTAATTTGTTAAGCACATTGACAACCGATCAAACACCTTTCAAATTATGGAAGGGGCATAAACCTATTTTGCGTCACTTTCGTATCTAGGGTTGTTCAGCACACGTGCTTGTGACAAATCCTAAGAAACTGAAACCTCGTTCAAAACTGTGCCAATTTGTTGGTTACCCTAAAGAAACGAGAGGTGATTATTTCTATGACCCACAAGAAAGTAAGGTGTTTGTATCGACGAACGCCACCTTATTGGAGGAAAACCACATGAGGGATCATAAACCACGTAGCAAACTAGTTTTGGAGAAGCTATAGAAGAATCTCCAAGAGTTGTTGACAAAGTTAGACCTTCAACAAGGGTTGATGAAGGAATAAGTTCTTCAGATCCATCTCGTCCTTCTCAAATGTAGAAAGTGCCTCGACGCAGTGGGAGGGTTGTATTACAACCTAATCGCTACTTGGGTTTAACTGAAACTCAGGTTGTCATACATAATGATGCCATTGAGGATCCATTGTCCTATCGACAAGCAATGAATGACGAAGATAAGGATGAATGAGTCAAAGCCATGGACCTAGAAATTGAGTCAATGTATTCCACTTCTATATGGGAACTCGAAGATCTACCAGATGGGGTAAAACCCATAGGGTGCAAATGGATCTATAAGAGAAAAAGAGATGCAGCTGGGAAGGTACAGACCTTCAAAGCTAGACTAGTGGCAAAGGGTTATACCTTAAAGGAAGGGGTTGACTATGAGGAAACCTTTTCCCCTATAGCCATGTTAAAGTCCATAAGAATTCTTTTGTCCGTAGCCACATATTATGACTATGAAAAATGGCAAATGGACGTCAAGACTGCCTTTCTAAATGGTAATCTTGAAGAGAATATCTTCATGTCTCAACCTGAAGGGTTCGTAGCCCAATGTCAGGAACAAAAGGTTTGTAAGCTCAATCAATCCATTTATGGATTGAAACAAGCGTCCAGATCTTAGAACATTAGATTTGATACTGCAATCAAATCTTATGGTTTTGACCAAAACGTTGATAAGCCTTGTGTGTACAAGAAAATCAACAAAAAGAAAGTAGCTTTTCTAGTACTTTATGTAGACGATATCCTACTCATTGGGAATGATGTAGGATACCTCACTGACATTAAGAAATGGCTAGCAACCCAATTCCAAATGAAAGATCTGGGTGAGGCTCAATATGTTCTTGAAATCCAAATCATTAGGAATCGTAAGAACAAAACGCTAGCATTGTCTCAAGAAACGTATATTGACAAAATGTTGTCTCGATATTCAATGCAAAACTCCAAGAAGGTATTATTACCCTTCAGACATGGGGTACACTTGTCTAAGGAACAGTCTCCTAAGACACCTCAAGAAATTGAGAACATGAGACACATTCCCTACGCCTCAACTGTGGGCAGCTTAATGTATGCTATGCTCTGCACTAGGCCTGACATATGTTATGCAGTGGGAGTAATCAGTAGGTATCAGTCTAATCCAGGGTTGGACCACTGAGGAGCGGTTAAGAATATCCTCAAGTATCTTCGGAGAATGAGGGACTACATGCTTGTGTATGGAGCTAAGGATTTGATTCTTATTGGATACACGGACTCTAACTTTCAAGCTAATAACGATCCAAGAAAATCCACATCAAGGTCATTATTCACCCTTAATGGAGGAGCAGTAGTTTGGAGAACAACATTGTTGATCCATTTACCAAGGCTCTCACGACTAAAGTGTTTGAGGGTCATCTAGAGGGTCTAGGCCTTCGAGATATGTATGTCATCTAATCTAGGGACAGTGAGAGAAATGACTAATGGGTATAAGGATGCCATAGTTCATTGTATTATTTTAGTATATTTACTTTATGAAATATACAATACACAAGACATTTCCAGCTTTAGATTATTGCATTTACATCCCACTAACTAGTGTTTTAGTTCAAGTGGGAGTTTGTTGGGTTTTATGCCCTAAAACTCGTAGATAGTGAATGTAACCGTTGATCGAATATTAATGAAATAATATTGATGTATTTTTCATTAAGTGTTATTAGTTATTTTATGTTTGTCTTTGCCTAAAATAACCGTAATCCAATAAACTAGACATCCTAGGCTGTAATATGAGTCTTGAACTATATGTAGCGACATATGGGGATCACTGTTCAAGAAACAGCCTAAAGGGTTTATAGTATAGGGATAAGACTGGGTGCCTTATCCTGGTGACACTATGGATACGACCCACTTTGTATTTGATACAAACGTTATGATCCAACGCGCTCGTGTAAGAGACATGCAAGTGGGGGTATCCTATGCAATGAGTTTGCATAAGACCGGACAGCGAAATAGTAACCACTAGTTATAACACCGTTAACTAGTTAGGTTTCTATTTCACTAGGACGACCTAGACAACTTAGTCTTAATCCTGCGTTGATTATGGACTCCTGCCCATGAGGGATTGTCCTTTGATTTGTATGGGTGAGGGTGGCCAATACGCCGACTCAATAAGCCTACCATTTTGGGGACAAGACCGAGTGGGGCGCTGGGAACATAATCATACAAGATGGAATTCACTTCTTCTCGACTTTAGGGAAGCAGATGAGTGTTCCCTTAAGTGGTGACTCCGAGTCTTGAATAAAGGACCCTACCCTCTCAATAGCACGAGAGGGTTTTCTGTTTGATGGTTGGACCACAAACAGGTTGTTCATTATAGGAGAATTGGTACTTAAGGAAATAGAAGTAACCCAGGGGTAAAACGGAAATTTAACCCAGCTGGTGTTACGGACACGCGTGAAGGACTGACTAGTCGTTATTGGTCTATATCCGCGGACATAGAAAATATGTCTACAGTGAGAAGAGTGCAACTCAGAGTCGATAGTGGAATGTACACACAGTTAACGAATATTGATTAATTTGGTTAATGAGTTTGACCAATTAATCTCACATCGTTGGAGCTTCTGATCTGCAGGTCCATTAGGTCCCACTGGTAGCTCATAAAGTAATTTGAGGCAACTAAGTAATAAATGTAAATTGAAAATGTTCAATTTACTAAGGGAAACAATATAATATATATATTGATATATTATTATGAGAGAAATAAATATTTGAAGAAATTTTTAATATAAATACTAATTTGATTCATATTAAATTTTTAGGAATTTGAAAGAGTTCAAATATGAATTAATTAATTTAAGGCCTAAAATTAATTTGGGAAATTAATTAATTCAAGGCAAAAAATTAAATATGTGATATTTAATTGGTGACGAATTAATTAATAATTGAAAATTAATCAATTATGGAAATAATTAATCACTCATGGAAGTGATTGATGGTTCGTCAGTATGCTTAACAAATTAATAACAATTTGCCATAGATATTTATCAACCCAAGTATAAATTGACAAAATCAAGTAATACCGGTGAGTCCAGGGTCGAATCCACAGGGAAAGGTTATTTGCAAAGTTTTTAACTTACTGATCTAAACTCGAAAACGTGTGATATTATATAAAGAAATAAATAAAAGGTTTGGTATACTTGAATAATAAGACTTACAGAAAGCAAAACATGCAACAATAGTGAAAGGAAAAGTATTAAGGAGAATAGTATCAAGGTTGTTGCGGTCGCAACCTCATGCGTTTATAAGAACCTTGTAGTGCATGCTTTGGTTAATTGATCCATTAATGCCTAAGTGAGAAAAAAAAAATCATAAGTTTCCCTTCCGGTACTCCTTCTACGTTTGGCATAAAAATAACATTTGGTTATTTGGCTAGTTCATGCATAGGGCTTAGTTCTATAAAACTTACAAGGGATTGTGTTAGTCTTAACGCAGTCAAAGCTCATGCATGCATTATCTTTTAGCGGTAGTGTTTTAATGCTACCAAGACTACATGTCATGCGCTAACTTGCTCTACTTAGAGATGTCCGCATGCATTACCTGTCAGGGATTTAGCATACTACTTCCGCATCCGGCTGGCCAAGCGGGAGTTAACAATGAAAATAGTATCGCAACTAAGTATAAGGAAATTAATGTTTCATTTAAATCAAAATATGCGCTTACAAAATATACTTATCACCGCATGAGGTGCTTGCGCTAAGCCTTGAAGAAGAAAAATTAGCTCATACGAGCAAAACAATACATCATGCAATATATTGCAAACGCAAGTTTACTCTAAATCACAACTCTCTGTGATTTCTCTTTCTCCTGATTTTCGTCTTCTCCTCTAGTCTCTCAATTCTTCACGATTATCTCATTCCCTTCACTTGAGCAGGTGGCTTCTATTTATAGGCGAGGAAACTAACTTCACCAAGAAATTGGCAACTTGCTTTAGTCATTTTAGCCCAATTGCACCTTTTAAGCCCCACTTTTAAGCCCACTTGCGTTAGTTGCGTCAGTTGTGTCAGCGCTGTCCTTTCATCCATCTTGTCTGTCTCGTGATCATCTTGGGATGTGTGCCTGCGTTGAGAATAAACTTGGAAAACAACCATTTTAGCTGCGTTAGTGCCTTATATTTTGTAATTTCTCACCGCATACATGAATATAGGCTACCACATAAAATTATCACATTTTCCTTTCTTATTGCGCTGAAGCAACACATCATTGTTTCTTTTGGCCTTGTTTTAGCTTAATTTTAAAGGACAAATAACTTGCTTTTTGCAAGTTATCAGTGATTGATCATTTATGGAAATGATCTAATCACTTATGGAAGTAATTAGTCATTTGTGGAAAAAATTAATCAATTATGGAATTGATTGATCATGGATTGATTAAATAAGGAAGATTAAATCATTTATGGAAATAATTGATTTAATGTGAATATTTTATTCATGATCTTTCTCCTATAAATAGAACACTAGACCTAATGTTCTTGTAGCCCTCTTGCTCTTAGACTCACAAGACAAGACCCTAGAATTCTCTCTAGGCTCCCTCCTAGAGAAAGACTCCCACAAGTCTTTTGTCTCCTAGACTTAGAGACATACCAGTGTAACCTCTTTGGTGATTGTGTTCTTGAGAGGAATTTTTTAGCGAAGAAGAACAAGAAGACTGCTGCGTTTTTGTTCATTGAAGCGTCGTTGGTAAAGAATGGTCAAGTCTACAACGAAGGTTTGTAATGGTTCTTTCCCGTTTCTTTAGAAAAGCATGAAAATAAAAGTGGCTTTATTTTCTAGTTATTTTCAGCATGTTTATAACGTTTTACAGCGGCTTTAAAGCATGTTTAAAGTTTTGTGTTTGCCTTTTTGTACTGGTATTTTGATAGTAATTAATATACGACACAAGGTCCTATCGATGCGCTTCCGCTGCGCCGGGGCTTTCATCCCCTTCACATATTTGGAACAACTTCCAAATCAGTCAAGAACTTCTTGAGCCATTGATGCGATGTCGACTAAAGATGGTGGTAGAAAATAAGATGAGAAATAAGAATTAAAGAGGAATTCAGTCAAGCTAAGTGCAAGTATACACTATCACATGTAGTAATAAAAACTCTGGAGTATTCCAAAGTATCAATCCCACAGGAACTAATTAAACACACAAGCATATTGAAGATGTTAGTATCTAACATGCGAAAGCAATTTTGGATCTTAGGCACATAATAACATCAATTTGATCAATGAAAGCATGTTGTCCAAAACTACAAAAATAGAGTTTAGAACACCAACCTCAAAATTGGACCGATTGTTGTGTTATTTTTCCTCACCAATTGATCACGAACCACTACAAGATCTTCCTTGCTATTCTCAGGCCTTTGGAACGGATTGTGGGATCCTCTAGTGATGTGAATTGGAAGGGAAAGTACTTGGGTTTCAAGAAAGAGTACTTGGGTTTCAAGCTTTCAGAGGTTTTGAGCTTATAACTTTGAGAGAGAAATTTGGCAGCATAACACCATGAAAAACTTGTGCATTTCTTCAGCAAATTTTCCCCTATTTAAAGAGGAATCCATGCACTCTTGAAGCCCCATAATTAGACAACAAGACAATCCCAATTAGAGTGGGATTTGGTGGCTAAATGACGAGGAGTGCATGGGTTTAGTCACCATGCACTCCACCTCCTAAAATTGTTTTTTTTTTTTTTTTTTTTGTGAATTTATTAATTCAAAAGAAAATCAATTTTAGTTAATTAAATTAAATTAATAACCTGAAATTATATTTTAACTTTGAATTTCAATTTTAAATTAATTCATAGTTAATTTAAAATAATTATTAATTAATTTATTATATTATATTATTGTATATTAATTTAATATCTAATATTAAATTAATATTTTGCAACCAATCCCGACCATTTCCGAAATGCAATTTCTCAAACATGAATCCCTATTCACGTGCTTGATATTTAAATCACATTTAAATATGTCTAGCTCTCAAAATTAGGTTTAACCAAAAACCAACGTGTCGGTAATATCCAATATGCCCTAATTGAATTTGAACAATTTGAATTCTTTCCATCATTTTGTTCAAAGTTTGTTCCTTAACCTAGCAAGGGGACCTAATGGACCTACAGATCATGGGCTCCAACGATTCGAGGTTTAACCGGTTAAACTCATTCAACCTAGTCAACCAACATTCGTTAACTACTGGGTCACTCCACTATAGCCTAATAGTTGCACTCCCCTCACTGTAGATATGTTCTTGTCCACTCGATATAACCATGATTAGTAAGTTGACCCTTCACAGGTCGTTCGTAACTATAGTTAGGTTAAAAGGTTTGTTTTACCCCTATAACACTTCTTGATTCCTTAAGTTCACTGATCCTCTAATGAACAATTTGTTTGTGGTCCAACCATCAAACAGAGTCCCTCTCGGGCCAATGAGAGGGTGGGGCCCCTTGTTAAAGTCTCGCTGTCAGCACTTAAGGAAACAACCTTTCTGTTATCCCAAATACGGGTAGGAGTGAATTTCATCTTGTAAAACTATGTCCTCAGCTATCTATCTAGCTTTATCCCCAAAATGGTAGGCTTATTGAGTCGGCGATGTTGGGCCACTCTCACCCGTGCAAATCAAAGGATAATCTTGAACAAATAGGAGTTCATAGTTAGCTCAGGATTAAGATCGAGTCACCTAGGTCATCGTATGAAATAGTTAGTCTTATTAGTAGACGATGTTATAAAGTAAGAGTGACTTATTTCTTGGTCTAGTCTTGTGCAAACTCATTTCCACAAGATGCCCTTACTCGCATATCTCTACATGAACGATCGAGGATCACATCATTTGCCTTATTTGCAAAGTAGGCCGCATCCATAGTATCCCAAAGATAAGGTACCCATTCTTATCCCTATACTATAGACCATTTTGGTTATATACTAGAATTTGATCCATGTCCATATTCATACATATAGTTCGAGTATTTCATGTTATAACCAAGGATTTTTTATAGCGAGCATAGCTAGCTAGTTTTCCCTAATTAATTTAGCTAGTCTTTTATGATTTATTGGCCATTTTATTGCACTTTAATGTTTATTTTGTAGGAAATTGTTGATTGGAGCCAAAGCGTGATATTGGAGTTAATCAGGTGTTTGGGACGTGAAAAGATGCAAAAGAACCGAAGAGAATCAAGGAAGAAGAAGTCAAATTAAAGTCAAACGCAAACCAGCGTCGAGACGCTGCTCCTTGAGCGTCTCGACGATGCCTTTCCTTATCTGATTAGGAGCGAACAGGTCACAGCGTCAAGACGCTGCGACCCTAGCGTCTCGACGCTGTGTGTTTTTTCCATTCTGCGATAAAGCGACAACATCTCGACGCTACGACAAAAATTCAACCATATTTATAATTTTTTATTAGGGTTGATTGGGGATTCTCTTTTGGACACCTTGGGGTCATAAAACAGAGCAAAAACAGAGTATTTGGAGCTAAATAAAGGGGAGCAAAGTGGAAATCAACCCATTGTTCGTGGGTATCGTGACGGGGACGTTCGGTCTCGACCTACATAGAGTTTAATTCTTCTTTCCCTTACTTTAGTTAGTGTTTATGGTTGTTTTAGATCGTAGCTATATTGTAACGCGTTGTATGATTAGCTAGGTCTTTACTCTTAGGGATTGATGTAGTCGTTGGGCACGTTATGGATTGATTTTACGGTTTTATGCTATTGACTTCATTTATGCATATTTGTGTCCTTAATGCTTTCAATTTACCGGCCATAAATTGATTGATATTGATGCTTGAATCTAACTCGGGAGAGAGGATTTAGCTTAGAAATCATTTTGCATAACTAGGATTTAGCTAGAAATCGGGAGATTATAGTTAATTCTAGAAATCGTTAAAAAGGTTATCCTTATTGCCTTGTATGTTTATTGAATTTAGATAGGGATATCGGGTTCAATTGCATGTGGGAGAATCATGTATCCTCGGGAGAGATATGTGTGATTTTAGTTTACCAAGATTTATGAATCATAGCATGTTGTTAATCCATTAATTAATCCATAATCCCAATTGGTGAAATCACATCCCTAAGACCATTGTTTCCATTTGATTGTCAATTTTTGAATTATTTTGTGTTTGCTTTACTTTCATTCTCACTTCATTCGGTTCCCTAAATAAAATTGGTCAAGAGTATTTCCAGTAATTAAAATTGACTAGACACCAATCTAGAGGACGACATTCGAATTTCACATTCACTATATTATTACTTGACCCGTACACTTGCGGTTAGAAATTTGCACATCAAGTTTTTGGCGTCGTTGTCGGGGATTGGCATATTTAATCATTTTTAATATCGAAGAAAAATTGTCCGGTCTTAGTTTAGGGTGTATTTTATTTTTTGTTATTTTTGTTATATTTTTTAGGTAGATTGCATTTTTTTCTTTATTGTTTTTTCCATATTTATATTTTTCCATATTTGTTTGAATTTTCCTTCTTTAGATTTTTTTTCTCTTTGTAGATTAGTTTTCCTTATTTGTTTCTTGTTATATTTTGTTTTTGCATTTCTTATTTGTTTATCTTTTCCTTTTATAGATTATAGTTTCCTATTTTAGATTCAGTTATTTCCTTTTCTAGTTTCTTTCCTAATTTGTTTTATTTCCTTTTCTTTTATTTTCTTTTTAGGTTAGTTTTGTTGGTGTATGCGAAAGGTTAGGGAGTTGACCTTAGTTCCCTTTGACCCGGAGATCAAGAGAACTTTTAGCAAAATTCGAAGGGAAAGTAAAGAAAATCGTATCCAAATGGCCAATCCTAACCCTAAGGAGCCTAAGCCTATTAGAGACTATTTTCAGCCAGTCTTTCAGGAGCAAAAGTCGGGGATTTTCTATGCCCCGATCAATGCTAACAATTTTGAGCTAAAAACGGGTCTCATTCAGATGGCTCGAGATTGTGCTTACAAAGGATCACCCATGGAGGATCCAAATGCTCACCTGAAATCCTTCCTAGACATCTGTGGGACGGTAAAATTAAATGGTGTTTCTGAAGATGTCATTCGCTTACGTTTGTTTTCTTTTTCCTTGCAGGATAAAGCTCGTGACTGGTTGCAATCAATTCCACCTGGGATGCTTTAGTCCAGGCATTTTTAAAGAAATTCTTCCCTTCTGCCAAGACAGTCAAGCTGAGGATCGAGATTGGGACGTTCCAGCAGCAGTTTGATGAGCACCTGTTCGAGGCTTGGGAGTGATTTAAAGAGTTGCTGAGGAAGTGCCATCAGCATGGCTATCCCGACTGGCTTCAGGTTCAATTATTTTATAATGGCTTAACTCCTAGTACAAAAACTATCGTTGATGCAGCTGTAGGTGGGATTCTGTTGTCCAAAACTGTTGAGAATGCTAGGACTTTACTAGAGGAAATGGCCACCAATAGCTATCAGTGGCCATCTGAGCGGTCGGGACCGAAAAAGATAGCTGCTGGAGTATTCGAGATTGACAACGTAAGTGCACTTCAGGCCTAGATGTCTTCCCTTGCTAATACATTTTTAAAGTTTTCAGGTACAATGAGTGCTTAATCGATTGAGTCTGCAGCTGCCCTTGCATCCCAGACTTAGGAGGAAAATCTCGAGCAGATTCAGTATGTTTCAAATTATAATTCTAGGGGGTACAATAATAATTCTACACCTACACATTATCACCCTAGTAACAGAAATCATGAGAATTTTTCGTATGCAAATCATAAGAATGTTCTGAATCCTCCTGGCTTTACCCTTCAAAGTCAAGAAAGTAAGAAATCTTTAGAGGATCTCATTGGAGCTTTTATTGCAGAATCAAGTAACAGGTCAAATAAGCTCGAGGAGGCCGTGATTGCCATAAACACCACTGTCAATGGTCATTTTGCAGCCATCAAGAACATAGAGACTCAACTGGGACGACTGGTAAGTGTTGTCAACACCACGAATAAAGGTAAAGCCCTAGTTGAATAGGAGAAATCTTCATTGGAGTACTGCAAGGCCGTCACTGTGCATCACGAGGATGAGACTCAAGTAGCTGAGGAGGATGAGACTACTGAAACTGAGGAACTCACTAGAGAAGTTGAGGAGGACACCACCTCAAACGAAGCTGAAAAGCTTATACCTGAGCCCTCTATCTCTTCTCCTACTGCTTTAGTTCCTAAGTCAAAGAATAGAAAAAAGAAAAATTCTAAGGCTCAGTTTAATAAGTTTCTTGATGTTTTTATAGGGTTGACTATTAATATTCCTTTTTGCAGATGCATTGGAGCAGATGCCTCTTTATAAGAAATTCATGAAGGAATGGCTCATCAAAAAGCAAAAGGAGAAGGAGTTGGAGACTATGTACTTAGCATCGACATGCAGTGCTCATGTTCAGCAGACAGTGCCAGAAAAATTGACTGATCCAGGGAGTTTTACTATTCCTTGTAACTTTGGTACTTATTCATGTAGAGCATTATGTGATCTAGGGGCTAGCATAAACATCATTCCATTATCTTTGTGCAAAAATCTGAATATAGGAGAAATAAAATCTACTTCTGTTAGACTCCAGTTGTGTCACACCCCCTCCCGGACCACCTGCTAGCTTAGCCCGAAAGACGACGTGAAGCCAACAGACATCGTCACCTCTAACGATCCCGTTTGACCCTAGTGAAACATTGAACCTGATGAACATACTAATCATAGATATAAAACTTTCTACATGAAACACAACACAGCGGAATCCACAGAAACCTTTTAACATACACGAGGTGCAGCCCTGACAAAACTTGGTTTGGAAGATAACCTGATATGGATATCACAACCAAAAGCATATACAACTAGGGTTTATACAACCACGACCTCTAGGACTAAATTATCCAACCCTTACAAAACATTTACAATATGAACAGACTCAATATACAACTCCACCCACGTACTGGAGTTTGTTCTGGAACTTTCAGCAGACGTTGGCAGTGTATCAGGCACCGGGAGCTCGATCTCTACTAAAAAGTTGAAAACATTTTGAAAGAATGAGCTACGAAGCCCTGTGAGTGAATAACTTTAAAACTCTAAATCCGAAAGTCAAAAACACGTGATAAACCTTTAAACGAATAAATATGCTCGGTCAAAGCGTTTAACAAAAACGTGTAAGATTAAGGGCTTTCTAAAACATCTCGCAAGTTCGTCATTAAAAATCTAGCAAGGCATATCAAATACATCAACGTTTTAACTAACATGACCGATCTACGTTGTGTAGGGCACGCCCAGTACAACCAACGTTACTAGTCCTACGATGTATTGGGGCCCGCCCAGCACTCACGACAGCATCGTTGTCACGGAGTACACTCAACGTCGACAACGGAATATAACTTGTGTGCACACGGTACCATATAGCCTCGGGCTCAATATCTCAGTCATGTAGTCAATAGAAATCTCAGGAAATCACATGAAAACATTAAAACCTGCCTGCTTATCGTTATCTTTCGTAAAACTCAAGCTTACTTAGTTTGCTCGTGAAAAACTTTAAATCATTTAACAATATTTGCTAACACATGCTTTATTTTAAAAGATATCGTTTCAACTACTTTTCATAAAGTCATTAGCCACGTGCTCGTAAATAAACCTTATTAAAAAATCTAAGCTTAAAACTCATGCTTGAAACCGTTCATAAAACCATGTATCATTCATAGAAAAGCATGTAAAACATATAATCATGAACAACTGTTTAAGAACATTTTCGAAATTTGTTTTGTCACTCACTGTCTTATCTAGTTCCCCGGTTTGTAGACTCGGCCTATTTCCTCTTGGCCTGTCAAATAACGAAAACCAAGCATTAGAACCATAGATAGCTTTGTCTTTCCATGCTCATGAATTTTCTAAACAATTGGATTAAGAATCACATTCACATTCTACTTTCCAGATTTTCCAGATTCTATACCCTAACTTCCAACACCCATAACTTCCTCAATACTTAACCAAAATTAATGTATTATACATAAAATTCTTCATTTTCGAACACTCTACAACTTACCTGAAGAAAGGAAAACGAGATTCGCAACCAATTAGCCCACAACTGCCCCGAACACAGACAATACAGAATTCGAGGTTCTCTGCTACCCTTTATCTTCCTCCTGAAATTAAACCTACGTCAAGTCATTTTTGGCTCACAAATGCTTGATGAAAGTTGTAGGATATTGAATAATATTTCCAACTATACCAAATAGAGCTTGGGATTCGACTTGTGCACTCCAGAATACTCAAAACATCAGAGAACACCAGAGATCCTCCTGGTTTGCTCGAAAATCCTGTGCTCTGTTTTCCAATCCAAAACCAATCAACTTCTCATTCTATTTAGGTCAAGCTTCCTTCATGAAGTTTGTTATAAAATGAACTAAATTGCAATAAAATCAAACCTCACCTCTTGATTCCTTCTGTGTAGCCCAAACCAACTAAAACACCAGAGGTTGACAGGTTGAACCCAGATTCTGCAATGGCTGGCTTTGCATGAGCTTTTCCCTATCTTCTTCAACCTCAAACCACGAAATTCCTCTTCTTTCTCCTCCTTCACTCTCTCCTTAAAGTGCTCTGAAATTTTCAATGGAAAAGGATGAGAAATGAGGCTGATAATGGGCTGATAAGAATGTTAGTCGGTGGTGGGTGTCTTGCTGTCATTTCCCACCTTCTTTCTTTTTCTTTTTTTTTTTTCACTTTTGTTCCTTTTTCTTTCTTTTCTTTTCCTTCCATTTTCCTTTTCATTTTATTTCCTTTTATCTTTTAACTTAGTAATCCCAACAATTTAAGCCAACAATAGATGACAAGAGAAAATGATCCTAGAGAAGTCCTGGGTTTACAACTTACCTCCCCCTTATGAAATTTCGTCCTCGAAATTTAGAAGTCCTTAGGTGAAGAGTGTCGGGTAACTCCTCCTCATTTGATCTTCTGATTCCCAAGTTGCCTCCTCAACTCCGTGATGTCTCCAAAGAACTTTCACGAGTGGGATCGTTTTGTTCCTCAGGACTTGCTCCTTTCTGTCGAGGATCTGAACCGCTTCCTCTTTATAACTCAAATCTTCTTTCAGCTCAATCAGTTGCATTTGCAACACATGGGATGGATCTGGTATATATTTCCTCAACATGGACACATGAAAAACATCATGTATTCGAGCGAGTTCTGCTGGCAACTCAAGTCTATAGGCTGCTGGCCCAACTCGTTCTATTATCTGGTAAGGACCAATATATCAAGGACTCGGCTTACCTTTCCTCCCAAAGCGAAGAACACCTCCCCACGGAGATAACTTCAAGAAAACATGATCTCCAACCTGAAACTCTAAATCTCTTCGTCGCTTATCTGCATAACTCTTCTGTCGATCCTGAGCTATTTTCAGATTCTCCCTAATCAACTTAATATTGTCTAACGTAACTTGTACCAACTCAGGGCCAACTAGCTTTCGCTCTCCCACTTCGTTCCAACACACAGGAGTCCTGCATGGTCTGCCATACAAAGCCTCGAATGGTGCCATGCCGATACTAGACTGATAGCTGTTATTATAAGCGAACTCCATGAGTGATAAGTGGGTATCCCAACTTCCCTTAAACTGAAGGACACATGCTCTCAACATGTCCTCTAAGGTCTGGATGGTCCTCTCAGACTGACCATCTGTCTGGGGATGGAACGCTGTACTGAACTTCAACTTTGTTCCCATTGCTTTCTGCACGCTAGGCCAAAACATAGAAGTAAACCTCGGATCCCTATCTGAAACTATGTACACTGGTACTCCATGTTGACTCACAATCCTGTCGTCGTATAGTTTAGCTAGCTGATCTAGTGTAGACGTCGTTTTAATCGGTATAAATCGTGCTGTCTTGGTGAGTCTGTCCAGTATTACCCATATTGTTGGGTTTTATGCCCTAAAACTCGTAGATAGTGAATGTAACCGTTGACCGGATATTAATGAAATAATATTGATATATTTTTCCATTAATTGTTATTAATTATTTTATATTTGTCTTTGCAAAATAATAACCCTAATCCAATAAATTAGACATCCAAGGTTGTAATATGAGTCTTGAACTATATGTAGCGACATATGGGATCATTGTTGAAGAAACAGTCTAAAGGGTCTATAGTATAGGGATAAGACTGGGTGCCTTATCCTGGTGACACTATGGATACGGCCCACTTTGTATTTGATACAAATGCTGCGATCCAACGCGTTTGTGTAGGAGACATGCGAGTGGGGGTATCCTATGCAATGAGTTTGCATAAGACCAGACCGCGAAATAGTAACCACTGGTTATAACACCGTTAACTAGTTGGTTTTCTATTTCACTAGGACGACCTAGACAACTTAGTCTTAATCCTGAGTTGATTATGGAATCCTACTCATGAGAGATTGTCCTTTGATTTGTATGGGTGAGAGTGGCCAATACGCCGACTCAATAAGCCTACCACTTTGGGGACAAGACCGAATGGGGAGCTGGGAACATAATCGTACAAGATGGAATTCACTCCTTCCCGACTTTAGGGAAGCAGATGAGTGTTCCCTTAAGTGGTTACTCCGAGTCTTGAACAAAGGGCCCTACCCTCTCAATGGCACGAGAGGGTTTTCTGTTTCATGGTTGGACCACAAACAGGTTGTTCATTAGAGGAGAATTGGTACTTAAGGAAATAGAGGTGACCCAGGGGTAAAACGGTAATTTGACCCAGCTGGTGTTACGGACACTCGTGAAGGACTAACTAGTCGATATTGGTCTAGATCCGTGGACACAGAAAATATGTCTGCAATGAGAAGAGTGCAACTGTGAGTCTATAGTGGAATGTACACACAGTTAACAAATATTGATTAATGTGGTTAATGAGTTTGACCAATTAATCTTACATCGTTGGAGCTTCTGATCTGCAGGTCCATTAGGTCCCACTGGTAGTTCGTAAAGTAATTTGAGGCAACTAAGTAATAAAAGTAAATTGAAAATATTCAATTTATTAAGGGAAACAAATATAATATATATTGATATATTATTATGAGAGAAATTAATATTTGAAAAGTTCAAATATAAATTTATGGAAGTTTGAAAGAGTTCAAAATAATGAATTAATTAATTTAAGGCCTAAAATGTGTTTGGGCAAATTAATTAATTCTAGGCCGGGAATTAAATATGTGATATTTAATTGGTGGTTAATTAATTAAAGAATTCATTAACCGGGAATTAATCAATTATGGAAATAATTAATCACTTAAGGAAGTGATTAATCATTTATGGAAATGATCTAATCACTTATGGAAGTAATTAGTCATTTGTGGAAAAGATTAATCAATTATGGAATTGATTGATCATGATTGATTAATTAAGGAATAAGATTGAATCAATTATGGAAAAGATTGGTTTAATTGAATATTTTATTCATGGCCTCTCTTCTATAAATAGAACACTAGACCTAATTGGTCATGACACTTGACACTCTTGAAAGACAAGACCTAGAATTCTCTCTAGCCTCCCTCTTAGAGAAAGACTCCCACAAGTCTTTTGCTTCCTAGACTTAGAGACATACCGGTGTAACCTCTGTGGTTATTGTGTCGATCAAGAAGAAAATTTCAGCGATCAAGAGGCTAAGGCGGCTGTTGTGTTTTCGTTCTTGGAGCGTCGTTGGCGAAGAACGGTCAAGTCTACAATGGAGGTTTGTAACGGTTTTTCCTCTTTTCTTTAGAAAAGTATTAAAAATAAATTTAGATTTATTTTAGCATGTTTAAACCAATTTTACAGCGGCTTTAAAGGTTGTTTAAAGTTTTGTTTGAGTTATCGTAACGGTATTTTAATGTTAATTAATATACGGCGTAAGGTCCAATCGATGCGCTTCCGCTGCGTGGGACTTTTATTCCCTTCAATCGGCATCAGAGCCATCGCTGTCCCTATTAATTAATATTAAAAGTTGCGATAGGCTCTAAAAGGTGGGATTTATGCATAATGTATGTTCGGTTTTCGTTGAACTGTTTGGGTTAATTTTATGGCCATAGATTTTATTTTTATGTGATTTTGATCATGTAAGGCCCGGTGTTTCGGGTATTTTATGTAAATCGAGTCCTTGTAAGTCTGTGTCTAGATTTAGGGTTGTTATCGATGGAGATCGAGATGATTTTGGGCGAAAATCATGAAGAACGGCGCTGGAAATCAGAAAAATAGAGTGCAGAACAGAGGAATCGACGACTTTAGGGTTGCTGGAAAATTTCCCGGTCGGGATCCCGACCGGGATCGTGACCGGGATCGAGACCGGTATCCCGACCGGGATCCTGACCGGGAAATCGGTCTGGTTCGGTTTATTTTGCTGGATCAGCCCGATTTTCTGTGTTATTGGCCCGGTTCAGTCAAATTCTGGCATGGTTCGTGATTTTGGAGGCCGGTTCGAGGTAGTTCGGGGCGGTTCGTGATGTCTAGACAAAATTCCGGAGCTGTACAAGGAATTTTAGGATAGAATTTAGCTAAATTAATGTAATTTAATGCTTTATTTTATCCTAGGGGCCAAAATTAACCGGTTCAATTGCTATTTATATGCTTTATGGATGTCATATAGAATATTTAATCCCACCTTAGGTTATAAACATGCTCATGCATTTTTTATATATTATAAATTGTTATAATGTATGTTTAAATGCATGGATTTGTTTTAATATTTTTTAATATAAGTGTATATTAATTATATGAAAAATTGGAAAGCATGAAGCATGTCATTACTTAAATTAAATATAAATAGTTATGTTTAATGTGATGAATGAAGCATGCTTGATTGATTTTCTTGATTGGCTTATAATTGTTATATTAAAAGAAAATCAATATTGCATGAAGCATGAAACATCCATAGTTAATAATATAATTGTTATATTATTCATGCAATTAGTGTGGTTTAATTATTTAATTTGAATGAGATTGTTGAATGAATTAAACCCTAGATTCTTGATTATAGGATTAATCATTAAAATTTGAAATAGTTCTTTAATATTAATGATTAGAAACCGTCAATCTATAATCAAGATTTGCATGCAAACATAAGATCATAGGATAAATTGGATTAATTTTAAATTGTTTAAAATTAAATAGACCTAGATCGATTTCTAATAGGATTAGAATCTTTTCTTACTTAGAATTTAAAATAGTTTTAATTGACTAAGTAGGAAAAACATTGCTATGATTATAAGGGAACTCCACCGGTAATTTTCTGTCTAAGGTTGGGGGTATTTAAGTTGACGGTTTACGGAATACCTCCTACCTGGGAACTGACCTGGAACACCGGAGTTGAATTAATCATAGTTAAATGTTAGCATGCAATGTCACTAGGTTTATTAAAAGTGTTTAATGCACCTAGATCTTTAGAGTAAAGACCTTACATTACTGAGGTTATAAGGGAACTCTCTCGGTAAAGTTCTGTCTAAGGTTGGGGGTATTTATGTTGACGGTTTACGGAACACCTCCTACCTGGGAACTGACCCGAACATTGAGTTGAATTAACCATAGTAATGTTGACTTGCAATGTTGGGTTTATTAAAAGAAGTTTAATTCACCCAAAAAGATTGCAGTTGAATCCTTTCCATAATTGTTATAATAGGATCAGACTTAGATAGATTGACTTAGCCGAATACTATCTAAGTTAAATAACCCTATATTAACCTTAGGACATTTTCAGTGGGAGGAAAGTTACAAAACGAGATTTAAATCAAGTTTTGCTCCTATGTCCCTATATTCACAACGTGAGATTCATGCTCGGCTTCGAGTCGCCTTAGGAGCGGCCTCCCTTCGGAAAGTGTTTGCATGAATCAATATCAAGGTGAATGGGAAAAATGTCTAGAGTAAGTGGGAGCGGGACACGTGTCAACGTATCCCTCGGTCTCCGCCCATAGTTCACACCGTGAGAGTCCTATGATCCGCCTGCAGGTTGTCCTGGCGCAACCATCCCTTCGGAGGGCCTGGTCATAGGATTCAAAACATCGTGAACTCCTGAAAAGGATAGGAGCTCTTAGGCTAATCACCAACAGTTGTCTTTCCCTTCGGTAGCCTGTTGGTGCGTGCCTTTGAGATCTGAAAGTGGGAGGGTTACACTTACGAGGATGAGTTAAAAGTGTTAACAAATCCTTGACCGAACAACGGTGACTAATGTCTATAGGAATATGAGTTATTCTGGAATTAGAATTAGCTGAGAGGTGTCTCATTTCAAAGGAGGAGTACCTGATCACCCTTCGGTGGCTGATATTCTAAACCTCTGAAACATCGTTGCAAAACTAAATCGATAGTTTTTGGGTTCTGTGATTGTCTGTTTTGCTAAATTGATTGGATTGTGTGCAGTTGTTTGCTTGTATGATGGGTTAAGGCAAAGATAACTAATACGGTCATTGTTTGTTTAAATTTCAGCAATGTCTTCCTCAATTGTCTCTCTGCTTAAAAATGAGAAATTAACCGGCGAAAATTATGCTACGTGGAAGTCGAACCTGAATACGAGTCTTGTTGTCGATGATCTGCGGTTCGTCTTAACGGAGGATTGTCCTCAAGCCCCTGCTCGTAATGCATCCTAAGCAGTTAAGGATGCTTATGACCGCTGGACAAAGGCCAATGATAAGACTCGCGTCTATATCCTAGCCAGCTTATCTGAAGTTTTGGCTAAAAGGCATGAGAGCATGGTAACAGCAAGGGAGATTATGAACTCTCTCCAGGAGATGTTTGGACAGCCGTCCTATCAACTCCACCATGACGCTCTCAAATACGTTTATAGCTGTCGCATGAAAGAGGGCACGTCTGTTAGGGAGCATGTCCTGGATATGATGGTCCAATTCAACGTGGCAGAGGCAAACGGGGCGGTCATAGATGAGCGTAGTCAGGTTGCATTCATCTTAGAATCTCTTCCGAAGAGTTTTCTACAGTTTAGAAGCAATGCAATGATGAATAAAATAACATTCAACCTGACTAGCCTCCTGAATGAGCTACAACTCTATCAGTCTCTTCTTAAGAACAAGGGACAGATAGAAGGACATGCAAACGTTGTCCACTCTAAAAGAAAGTTCGAGAAGGGTTCATCCTCTGAAACTAAATCTGTAGCCACTTCTTCAAAGAAAACTCAGAAGAAGAAAGGAAACAAGGGGAAAGCTCCCAGCACTGCTGCTAAAAGCAAGGGAAAAGCCAAAGCTATGGCAGACAAGGGCAAGTGTTTTCACTGCAATGTAGATGGACATTGGAAGAGAAACTGCCCAAAGTACCTTGCTGAGAAAAAGAAGGAAAAGGAAGGTAAATTTGAGTTACTTGTTTTAGAAACATGCCTGGTAGAACATGATGAGTTAACCTGGATACTTGATTCAGGAGCAACTAATCATGTTTGCTCTTCTTTTCAGGAAAATAGTTCCTTTCGGCAGTTGAACGATGGGGAAATGACACTCAGGGTCGGAACTGGAGAAGTCATTTCAGCTAAAGCAGTGGGAGCTGCGAAGTTATTTTTTAGAAATAGATTCTTACTTTTAGAAAGTTTGTTAATCGTTCCCAAGATTAAGAGGAACTTGATTTCTATTTCATGTTTGATTGAACAATCGTATACAGTTACTTTTGATATGAATGAAGCGTTCATTTATAAAAATGGTGTACTTATTTGTTTAGCCAAATTGGAAAATAACTTGTACGTTTTAAGACCAACCGAAAACAAAGCACTTTTAAATCACGAATTATTTAAAACTTCTGAAACTCAAAGTAAAAGGCAAAAGATTTCTCCATCAAGTAACAATACTCATCTTTGGCATCTCAGACTTGGTCATATAAACATCGATAGGATTGGTCGTTTGGTAAAGAATGGACTTCTAAGCAAGTTAGAAGATGATTCACTACCACCTTGTGAATCTTGTCTCGAGGGAAAAATGACCAAGAGGCCCTTTACTGGAAAAGGTTACAGAGCCAAAGAACCCTTAGAGTTAATACATTCAGATCTGTGTGGTCCAATGAATGTAAAAGCTCGAGGAGGGTACGAATATTTCATCTCATTTATAGATGATTATTCAAGATATGGTTACTTGTACCTAATGGGACATAAGTCTGAAGCCCTTGAAAAGTTTAAGGAGTTTAAGGCTGAAGTTGAAAACCTATTAGGTAAATCTATTAAAGTACTTCGATCTGATCGAGGAGGGGAGTATATGGATCAAAGATTCCAGGATTATATGATAGAACATGGAATCCAATCTCAACTCTCAGCCCCTGGTACACCTCAACAGAATGGTGTGTCAGAAAGGAGAAATAGAACCTTGTTGGACATGGTTCGATCAATGATGAGCTATGCTCAATTGCCTAGCTCGTTTTGGGGGTATGCAGTAGAGACTGCAGTATACATCTTGAACAATGTTCCCTCGAAAAGTGTTTCTGAAACACCTTTCGAATTATGGAAGGGGCGTAAACCTAGTTTGCATCACTTTCGCATTTGGGGTTGTCCAGCACACGTGCTTGTGACAAATCCTAAGAAACTGGAACCTCGTTCAAAACTGTGCCAATTTGTTGGTTACCCTAAAGAAACGAGAGGTGGTTATTTCTACGACCCACAAGAAAATAAGGTGATTGTATCGACAAACGCCACTTTCTTAGAGGAAGACAACATGAGAGATCATAAACCACGCAACAAAATAATATTAGGAGAAGCTACTGAAGAATCATCAAGAGTTGTTGATGAAGTTGGACCTTCAACAAGGTTTGATGAAGGAACTAGTTCTTTAGATCCATCCCGTCCATCTCAAATGTTGGGAATGCCTCGACGTAGTGGGAGGGTTGTATTACAACCTGACCGCTACTTGGGTTTAACTGAAACTCAGGTTGTCATACCTAATGATGGCATTGAGGATCCATTGTCCTATCGACAGACAATGAATAACGAAGATAAGGATGAATGGGTCAAAGCCATGAACCTGGAAATGGAGTCAATGTACTCCAATTCTGTATGGGAACTTACAGATCTACCAAATGGGGTAAAACCCATAGGGTGCAAATGGTTCTATAAGAGAAAAAGAGATGCAGCTGGAAAGGTACAGACCTTCAAAGCTAGACTAGTGGCAAAGGGTTATACCCAAAAGGAAGGGGTTGACTATGAGGAAACCTTTTCTCCTATAGCCATGTTAAAGTCCATAAGAATTCTCTTATCCATAGCCACATATTATGACTATGAAATATGGCAAATGGACGTCAAGACTGCCTTTCTGAATGGTAATCTTGAAGAGAATATCTTCATGTCTCAACCCGAAGGGTTCATAGCCCAAGGTCAGGAACAAAAGGTTTGTAAGTGTTGGGTTCCTAGAGTGAGTAAAAATATGATAGGAAATACTCTAGAATTCCTGTGCAAGTATACACAGTCTGCAGCAAGTAATATTATCAATCCAAGGTCTGAATGAGTTTCCACTTTATCTATTTTGTATAACTTCCTAATGGTTTCGAAGATAATAAAAATGTTTGGTTTTATCGGAATTATGCTGAAGCAAAATAAATGACAGAACAACGAGTAAACAAATAGACAGACAGATTAAAGACAGGCGCTGGTTAGGCTTTAGTGATTGTTTTAAGATATGCTCTAGCAATATTATTGATCATGCATTTCTCGTAGTATTATTAGCGGATTCCTCCCAGAACTCCGGATCTTTTGGGATATGTTTCAAACCCAATGAAGCGCGACCGATCAAGCACTAGGCAACTGGCTATCCCTAGCTCAGTCACTGGCGTTCACCAATACACAATGATCGTTGTGTGGAGAATTGCCACACACTCTCTAAATCATCCCTGAAACTAGAGAGAGCTATCCATACCGGCTGGCCAGGCGGGCATAAAATAAGAATAAGCACAACAATTAACCAAAATGCAATAGTCAATTTATTACTAGAGTTGAAGCACAATAATCACATTATTCCTAACCAACACCCTAAGCTACTTAGTTCATAATAGGCATAGGAATACGAATTACAATCTGAGCATGCATGTCCATAACTACAAGTTAATAAAGAAGGTAAACTCCCTAATCAGCTTGCGGTTGATGGTGTTCTTGATAATCTTCAATCTCCCTAACTATTCGGCTTCCAAGGTAAAACATGGAATGCATTTGACTTTGACGGTTACTTCCTTTTATAGAAGGATGGGAAGCTTGAATTAGGTCAACTAGGACACGTGCAAAGCTCTCCTTGATCCTTTATCACGAAAATAACTCAACAGAAGTCGGTTCATGAAGTTGGCTAACGAGCTGTGATGTGGCAGTTTCTGCTCCCAGTTTTGCTGCAGCATAGAATTTGCTCCCTCCAGTCGCTCAGCAGCATAATCTGCACAAAGTAATTTCTAAAGCTTCCATTCTTCCAAATGGGTTAAATCATGTAATATCTCTCTAAAACCAACCCTATTAAGCATTAAAGACACGCAAATCCTTATATAAATGAGGCCTAAATAACTACCTTTTGGGCAGTTATCATACCCCCAAACTTGAACTATTGCGCGTCCCGAGCAATACTAACCAACCTTCCTTCAAGAATTTCAAAACATTAGACAAAGAATTAGCTTAATCAAACCAGACAGTCCAACACTACCTTTAACTTTTACCTGAGCACTCTGCAAAACCAAGCTCTGCTGCAGCAAAATGATTCCTCCGGCATGGACAAATAATCACCACTTTTCAACTTAATTCTAAGAACTCACCACAGCCTAGCTCTATTATCAGACATTTCAAAACATATTTTTAAAGGGGTTTATATCATTATTTATCAGACTTAAAGCAGCCTTACAGTCATAAGCTCTTAAGCACGGGATGACCCACTTTATGGTGCAGTATACCCTTGCCTCAAGCTTATCACCAACTAGGCTCAATACTCATTATAAAGCTAAAAAATCCTTAGTTATTCTATCTCTTGCCCCTCAGAATGGCGACATTTTATGATGAAGCTCACCTAAGTTCTGGGAGACAGAAAAACTGCTGGATCATCATTCATCCTTCAAAACTTGTGCTCCATCAATTTTTTCAGCAAAATCTTCAACAAATAATTTTTCAGCAAATAATTTTTCTTATTATTTTTTTCATTTTTTTCACATTTCCTTGGTCATCTTTTGACGCGAAGACAAACTGTGGGTATCACAAATGTCCCCGGTTACTCAATAACCTAGCAAATTTTTATTTTGAAGGAGAGGAATGCTCGAGCAAAATAATTGGAGTAGCAAAAAGTCCCCCAAACTTGAATTATTCATTGTCCCCAATGAATCATTAATTAAGCAAGTATACCCCCAAACTTAAATTTTTCTATCTGAATTTGTAAACTAAACATGGGACTGAGATTAAGCTTAAAGTGGATCATATAAGTCAATACTACCTTCAAAATCTTCTTACCGCAGCAATAGTCCAGGCTAGAAGAAATGCTCAAGCAAAAGGTTTCTGGAGATCAGAATACCTTGATCTAATTAAGCGTAATCAGTCCAAGCTTAAAAAATTCAGAAGAAAATAGTTAAGTTAGAGTTAGTCAGTGCTCATGGAATAGAAACATTCAGAGATTTCATTAAAATCATAAAAAAAAAAATATTACAAAGCAGATATTTTTTCAAAGTAAAAATTAAAAAGATTAGAAAGAAACAAGATAAGCAGTTATAACAGTGAGCAGGGTCAATATGCGCGAGCAAACAAAAATGGAAAAACAAAAGTAATGCTCGCTCCAGGTCATCCCTTCAGTCAATCTTCCTGACCCTGCTCCTCATCAACATCCTCTTCTCGTTCAACAGGCGGGGGTGGTATCCAAAGATTAAACAAATCATCGGGAAACATTGGAAAGGTCGGATATGGTGTTGAGAAATTGGTTTGCAAGGCCCCCCTGAGCGCATCATCTCTCCTTTTAGCATAAGTCCAGTAGGTCTGAGCTTGCCTTTCAGTAAACTCTAACCTACTGGTCAACACTGACAGTTGCTCTAGGATTTGATTCACGCCATACACAAGCCCACCCTGGCGAACCTCTTGCATACGCTGAAGCCGCACCAGATTAGGTGTGTCAATGATTCCCTTATCAGTCATGATCATATCTTCTGGAACCGTGGGCACTCCTGCCCTGCTGCATAACATCGTAATCGTGTTCGGAAAGAACAACTTCCCCACCTTCTTTTTCCAGCAATCAACAATCTCAGAAGAAATAATTTTTCCTACATCAATACTCATCGAGTGCAGAATGGCAAAAGCAAGCAATACCCTGTCACGAGATACTGTGGAGTCATGTGTTGTCGGCAGCAAGCGTAGCCTGATGAAACCCATCCAGGTGTTGGCTTCACTCTTCAAATAAGCAGCTTGAAATGTATGCTTCCTTGTCTGCGACACCCTCCACTGGGCCCCCACAATGCCTACCTCCCGGACAGCCGCACTTAGTTGATCACTAGATGGTGCAGCCACCATCTCATTAAAAACGACATGCGGAAAATCTTGGAGATCGAACAGTTCATTAATGGCCTCAGGACTCCACTGTATAGGCACTCCTCGAACGATGACCTCAAAATCATTCTTAACGTCAAGATTGGCGTAAAATTCGCGAACAATGTTGGCATTCATAGGTTCTGGCTTCGCACAAAATTGCCTGCAACCGAGGTTCACTATTCCAGACTCCAAAAACCTAGGTAAATCATTGCTTTTTCTCGAGCAAGATCGTTGACGAAGCGAATGAATGGCGCCCTCGGCTCCTCAATTTCTCCTGATGCTTCGGCAATTCCTTTGCCCCTGCTTTTTCTCTGGACACGCAAACGCTCTTCCTCTGCTTTTCTCGCCTCTTCTTCTTTTTCCTTATTCTCAGCTTCCCTTTTTTCTTCCTCAGAGTCCGACGTCGGAGGTGATGGCGTGGTCCGAACCACCCTCACGCGACCCGCCTTCCTTTTGATGCGGCGGCGCTTGGGCGGTTCAGTTATATTGATTTCAACATGGGCCTCCTGCACCGGCTCCAGTGTTTTCTCTTTGTTATGCTCACCTTCAGCCTCTGTTTCTTGATTTTTCTCAGCAATCTTTTCTTGAACCGTATTTGGGTTTTGTACTGCAGGTTCTTGAGTACTTCCTTCCTCCGCAGTAGTGGCAACAACGTCCGCCACCTCCTGAACTTCCTCCTGTTCTGCAGCCCTCTGCTGCCTTCTTCTTCTCTTTGCTTCCTTTTCCTTCTGGCGTTCTCTTTTTCTTAGTTTTGCCTTTTTGCACTTCCGGTGTGACCGGTATTTCTTCCTCCTCACTCTCCCTCTCTTTTCGCGTTCTTGTCTTAGCCATGGAGGTCTCAACAATTTTTCAGAGAATTGAAGGGAAAAAGAAAGAATGTAGACGACAAATATGGGATCAAGAAGACGAAGTGGAGAGGAACTTACCAGCGGTAGTGAATAAATAGGGCTGCAGCAAACAAGAATCCTAACCGAAAGGATTTGCCCTGTCATAACTAATATTACCGTTGCAATTAAAAATGCAAACCTGAAATTCAAAAATTACCAACGGTAAAATTGCAAATTCCAAACGGCCATGGTAAAAATTAATGCTCTGTCATCTTTGAAGTCGTTAGATAATTACTCTGCACCACGTGGCCTCATCAGACGATGCACGCACATTTACCTGCAAGAATTCAAAGTCAAACCCAACGGTAACAATAACAAATTCCAACAAAAACCCTTCTAACTCAGAATATTTTGCTCCAGCAATATCTTTGCCGCAACAATCTTCCGAACCTGAAGAATCTTAGATACGGAATTTGAATTTTAAAATGGACAAATCAAATCCTTTCAAATTAAACCAATCAAAGAAAACCTAACCTGTTATTCTCAAAAGAAGCTGAATAAATTAGAGAAAATCTCTATTAATTAAAACTAGAATTCAAATAACCGAAAATAAAATCTAGATAAAATAAAATCTAACTAAAAGATAATTGCAAGATAATTTAAATAAATAACTCGAAAATCAAATCAAATCAAAAATAGATCAAATCTACCCTACCAAAAATAAAAATATAAAAGATAAAATCTAATAAATCATGCAAAATTAAATCTAACCTAACCGAAATTAAAATCAAATTAACGGAAAATAAAATCAATACAAACTTCTGGGAGCTCAAAATTTTGCTCTGTGAAATGTTCCTGCAAAAGTCCTGCTCTCTCAAACATCAACCAATCGTAGGGAAGGATATTTTGCCTGAAATTCCTCACCCCAATAATGCTTCACACGCTGTCCATTTACCTTGAATACTCTCCCATCTTTTTCATCCTGCAAAGTAATTGCTCCATTGGAGAAAACCTCAATCACAATAAACGATCCTGACACTTTAGATTTTAATTTTCCAGGAAATAATTTTAATCTAGAATTATAAAGCAAAACTTTCTGACCCTTGACAAACTCCTTAGATTTAATTTTTTTGTCATGCCACAACTTAGTCTTTTCTTTATACATTTTCGCATTCTCGTAAGAAAATTGGCGAAATTCCTCTAACTCATTAAGCTGCAGCATTCTTATTGCTCCTGCATGACTCAGATCAAAATTTAACTTTTTCAAAGCCCAAAATGTTTTATGCTCAAGCTCTAATGGTAAATGGCAAGCTTTTCCATATACTAACCTATATGGAGACATACCTAGAGGAGTCTTATAAGCTGTCCTATAAGCCCAAAGAGCCTCATCTAACCTAAAGGACCAATCCTTTCTAGATGGATGGACTACTTTCTCTAAAATAGCTTTAATTTCCCTATTACTAATTTCAGCTTGACCATTTGCTTGTGGGTGATAAGGGGTAGCTATCCTATGCTTAATCCCATACTTAGCTAAAAGCTTAGTTAAGATATTATTAACAAAATGTGTACCCTCATCACTCACTAAAGCCCTAGGTGTCCCAAACCGCGCAAAGATGTGCGTTTGAAGAAACCTTGCTACTGTCTTGGCATCACTCTGATAGCATGCAATGGCCTCCACCCACTTGGACACATAATCAACTGCCAATAAGATAAAAACATTGCCATTAGAAGGGGGAAATGGCCCCATAAAGTCAATACCCCATACATCAAATAATTCAACTTCTAAAATGTAAGTAAGAGGCATTTCATCTCTTGGTCCCAAATTTCCTCTCCTTTGGCAAGCGTCACATTGCTTATAAAACCAATGGGCATCCTTAAATAACGTAGACCAGAAAAATCCGCAATGCAAAATCCTCATAGTTGTCCTCTGACCGCTGAAATGACCTCCATACGGCAAAGAGTGACATTGCTCCAGGATTTCTTTTACTTCAGCACCTGAAACACACCTACGAATAATACCGTCAGAGCATTGCTTATACATAAACGACTCATCCCAAAAGAAAAATTTCGCATCATGCTTAAACTTTTTCTTCTGCCTCCAATCCATATCAATAGGGGTGACTCCCTTTACTAAAAAGTTGGCAATATCAGCATACCAAGGGACATCCCTGACTACCTTTACTTGAACAGCAAAAAGCTGCTCATCTGGAAAAGAATCGGATATGGCAGATTGCTCCAACAAAGATGATGATGGATCAAGACGAGATAAATGATCTGCAATTACATTCTCTGATCCCTTCTTGCCCTTTATCTCCAAGTCAAATTCCTGCAGTAATAAAATCCAACGAATTAGTCTCGGCTTTACATCTTTCTTAGACATTAAATACCTTATTGCTGCATGATCCGTGAACACCGTGACTTTGGATCCAACCAAATATGGCCGAAATTTCTCAAAAGCAAACACAACAACTAACAACTCCTTTTCAGTAGTTGTGTAGTTGACCTGTGCTTCATTTAAAACCTTGCTTGCATAATATATAGGATGAATAAATTTGCCCTGCTTTTGCCCCAGCATCGCTCCTACCGCAGCATCACTCGCATCACACATTACCTCGAATGGCAAATTCCAATTAGGCGCGCAGAGAATGGGTGCTGAGATTAAAGCAGCCTTTAATGTTTCAAAAGCCTTCCTACAATCTGCATTAAAGTAAAAAACATGATAAGTGCACAATAAGTTACAAAGAGGTTTACTGATTTTGGAAAAATCCTTAATGAACCTCCTATAAAATCCAGCATGCCCTAAAAAACTCCGAATTCCCTTCACTGAATTCTGTGGCTCTAGTCTTTCAATAACCTCAACTTTTGCTCTATCAACTTCTAGACCATTCTTAGAAATCCTATGACCTAACACTATGCCCTCCTTCACCATGAAGTGGCACTTCTCCCAATTAAGAACTAGATGGGTATCCTCACATCTTTTTAACACCTTTCCTAAATTTTCTAAACAACTCTGAAAAGACCCTCCAAACACTGAAAAATCGTCCATAAAGACTTCAACAGTGGACTCAATCATATCAGAAAAAATTGCTAACATACACCGCTGAGATGTTGCTGGAGCATTGCAAAGGCCGAAAGGCATTCTCCTAAAAGCAAACGTCCCATAAGGGCAGGTGAAAGTGGTTTTCTCCTGATCCTCAGGAGCAATAGTAATCTGGTTATACCCAGAATAACCATCCAAGAAACAGTAATAGGCCTGACCAGCCAATCGATCCAACATCTGGTCGATAAATGGTAGAGGGAAATGATCCTTTCGGGTGGCTTTATTAAGCCTTCTGTAATCCATACAAACCCTCCAGCCAGCTACTGTCCTTGTGGGGATCAACTCATTATCTTTATTGCTCACCACAGTGACACCTCCTTTCTTAGGAACACATTGGACAGGGCTTACCCAATTGCTATCGGCAATCAGATAGATGATCCCAGCATCCAACCATTTAATTACCTCCTTTTTAACAACCTCTTTCATTGCAGGGTTAAGCCTTCTTTGTTGCTCAATACTCCTAAATGATCCCTCCTCTAGAGTGATTTTGTGCATACAAAAAGATGGGCTAATTCCCTGAATATCAGCCAATGTCCAACCTATAGCTTTGCGGTATTACTGCAGCAATTTTATTAAGGCCTCCTCATGCTCTGACATTAAATCTGATGCAACAATAATGGGCAACGTCTCTCTTTCCCCAAGATACACATACTTTAGATGATCCGGTAAAGGTTTCAAATCTAAAGTGGGTGCCTCAATTAGGGATGGCTTAATTGGGGGAGCCTTTCTTTGATCTAAATCTAAAGACTCAAAAACATCCTCACACCTAAACAATTCTTTTTCATTTTTTCTATCTAAAGAACAAAATTCAAAATCTTCTACACTAACCTCTCCATGCTTTTTCGAATGCTCATCAGTCGAATCCTGTATTGCTGTCTCAATAACTGTGCTCTCCAGAATCCTGATGAAGGAGCAATCTTCCATCTCGTCTGGATATTTCATAGCTTTAAAGACATTAAATTTTACTTCCTCATTACAGACTCTCATTGTTAATTCTCCTTTTTGAACATCTATTAATGCCCTACCAGTAGCCAAAAATGGACGACCTAGAATAATTGGGACATCTTTATCAGCCTCATAGTCTAAAATAATAAAATCAACAGGAAATATGAACTTATCAACTTTTACTAAGACATCCTCAATTTTACCCTCTGGATATGTGATAGACCTATCAACTAATTGGAGTGTAACTGTGGTAGGTCTAGCTTCACCAATACCTAACTTCCGATAGACCGAAAGAGGCATAAGGTTAATGCTTGCGCCTAAATCACAGAGTGCTCTACCTAACTCCTTTCCACCTATAGACACAGGTATAGTAAATGACCCTGGATCCTTAGCCTTGAGGGGTAGACCATTCTTAAGAATAGCACTACACTCCTCAGTAAGAGATATAGTTTCAAACTCACCTAACCTTTTCTTTTTAGTCAAAATATCCTTAAGAAATTTAGCATAATTAGGCATTTGCTCAATAGCTTCTACTAAAGGGATATTTATATGCAACTGCTTAAGAATCTCTAAAAACTTTTTAAATTGACCATCCTGATTCTTAGGCTTTTGCCTTTGTGGAAAAGGTAGAGGTGGTACATAAGGTGGGGGCGGCACATATGGTGGTTCTACATCTGGCACAGATCTAGATGCTCCAGCATTTTCTTTGCTGCCTCCAGCACCCTAACCAGACTCCAACTCTTTCTCAACAACAACATTTCTATCACCATTATTATTTAAATCCTGGGTCTTTCTAGACTCTTCTAATGGTTTACCACTCCTAAGAGTTACTGCCTTTACCTGCTCCTTACCTTCCCTTCGAGGGTGTTCAGTATCCGAAGGAAGTTTCCCTTGAGGCCTCGCCTTGAGCTCATTAGCTAGCTGACCCACTTGCAATTCCAGGGCCCTCATCGAAGCTTGATTACTTCGAATCGCGGCGTCTGTACGAGCCATAAATTCTTTCATCATTGCCTCGAGAGAATTTCCTGAATTTTGCTGGGGCAAAGCCGGCTTATTTTGCTGGGGCATTACCTGCGTTTTAGCAAATCCTGGCTGGTTCATCTTCTGTTGCGCTTGCATGTTATTTCCTTGACCTCCCCATGAGAAGTTGGGGTGGTTGCGCCAACCTGGATTATAAAAGTTAGAATAAGGGTTGTTCCTCTGATTACCTACAAAAAACACAGAAGCAGGATTGCTAGGGCAAAACTCGTAGTTGTGGTCTTCACCACAATAGACACATGTTTCGTCCGTGACTTGGTTCACCACTGTTGCAGGCTCCATAGCTGGTGGCTGCTGATGACTAATCACTGTCACATTCTTAAGAGCGTTAGCAATCATAGCAAGATCAACCCTAATGGTGGACACACCATCAACCTCTAATACACTCTTAACCTTTTTATTTGTGCCTCTAACATCCGACCACTGACAACTATTAATAGATATTCTTTCTAAAATTTCATAGGCTTCATCAAAAGTTTTTGCCAAAAGGGCCCCTCCAGCCGAAGCATCGACCATACCTTGGGTTACTCCATTTAAACCATTGTAAAATGTTTCCATTTGAATACAATGAGGTAAACCATGGTGGGGACACTTTCGCAAAAGCTCCTTAAACCTCTCCCAAGCCTCACTAAAAGTCTCATCCTCAAGTTGCCTAAACCCTACTATTTCACTCCTTAATTTAGCATTTCTATTAGGTGGGAAATATTTACTCAAAAATTTTTCAGCTAACTCATCCCACGTCCTAATTGATCCTGGAGCAAAAGAGTTTAACCATGACTTTGCTCCATCTCTAAGAGAATACGGGAACAAAGTTAATCTAAGAGCATCTCTAGGCACTCCTTGAATTACAAAAGAATCACTAACTCCTAGAAAAGACTTAAGATGTAAATGAGGGTCTTTAGATGAAAAACCATGGAATTGCCCCACGGTTTGCAACATCTGAAACATTACCGGTTTCATTTCAAAATTTGCCGCTTGGATTTGGGGATGCGCAATCCCTGGATTCAACTCATTAAACATCGGGACAGCATATGCTCGAATGGCTCTGGTCATTTTGCTGCTCATTTTGCTCAAACAGTGGGTTTTGCTGCAGCAACGGATTCTGCTAGGGGTTCACTGCTGCTGGACCTTCAGGAACCTGCGGGAGTTGCGACACGTTCTCCATCTGGTTTGTGCGTTGCTCCCTCCTTCTACTCCTAAATGTCCTTTCAATTTCTAGATCAAGCTCAAACCGTACCCCAGGCGGATCGCTCATGCACCAAAATCACACCTGCAAAAACAAAAGAAACAATCAAAAAGTTCTAACACCAAACCACTAAAACACATACACAAAATAGATCAAATAAAAACTTATCCAAGTCCCCGGCAACGGCGCCAAAAACTTGTTGGGTTCCTAGAGTGAGTAAAAATATGATAGGAAATACTCTAGAATTCCTGTGCAAGTATACACAGTCTGCAGCAAGTAATATTATCAATCCAAGGTCTGAATGAGTTTCCACTTTATCTATTTTGTATAACTTCCTAATGGTTTCGAAGATAATAAAAAATGTTGGGTTTTATCGGAATTATGCTGAAGCAAAATAAATGACAGAACAACGAGTAAACAAATAGACAGACAGATTAAAGACAGGCGCTGGTTAGGCTTTAGTGATTGTTTTAAGATATGCTCTAGCAATATTATTGATCATGCATTTCTCGCAGTATTATTAGCGGATTCCTCCCGGAACTCCGGATCTTTTGGGATATGTTTCAAACCCAATGAAGCGCGACCGATCAAGCACTAGGCAACTGGCTATCCCTAGCTCAGTCACTGGCGTTCACCAATACACAATGATCGTAGTGTGGAGAATTTCCACACACTCTCTAAATCATCCCTAAAACTAGAGAGAGCTATCCATACCGGCTGGCCAGGCGGGCATAAAATAAGAATAAACACAACAATTAACCAAAATGCAATAGTCAAATTATTACTAGAGTTGAAGCACAGTAATCACATTATTCCTAACCAACACCCTAAGCTACTTAGTTCATAATAGGCATAGGAATACGAATTACAATCTGAGCATGCATGTCCATAACTACAAGTTAATAAAGAAGGTAAACTCCCTAATCAGCTTGCGGTTGATGGTGTTCTTGATAATCTTCAATCTCCCTAACTATTCAGCTTCCAAGGTAAAACATGGAATGCATTTGACTTTGACGGCTACTTCCTTTTATAGAAGGATGGGAGGCTTGAATTAGGTCAACTAGGACACGTGAAAGGCTCTCCTTGATCCTTTATCACGAAAATAACTCAACAGAAGTCGGTTCATGAAGTTGGCTAACGAGCTGTGATGTGGCAGTTTCTGCTCCCAGTTTTGCTACAGCATAGAATTTGCTCCCTCCAGTCGCTCAGCAGCATAATCTGCACAAAGTAATTCCCAAAGCTTCCATTCTTCCAAATGGGTTAAATCATGTAATATCTCTCTAAAACTAACCCTATTAAGCATTAAAGACACGCAAATCCTTATATAAATGAGGCCTAAATAACTACCTTTTGGGCAGTTATCAGTAAGCTCAATCGATCCATTTATGGATTGAAACAAGCATCCAGATCATGGAACATTAGATTTTATAATGCAATCAAATCTTTTGGCTTTGACCAAAACGTTGATGAGCCTTGTGTGTACAAGAAAGTTAACAAAATGAAAGTAGCTTTTCTAATACTTTATGTAGACGATATCCTACTCATTGGGAATGATGTAGGATACCTCACTGACATTAAGAAATGGCTAGCAGCCCAATTCCAAATGAAAGATCTAGGAGAGGCTCAATATGTTCTGGGAATCCAAATCATTAGGGATCGTAAGAACAAAACACTAGCTCTGTCTCAAGCAACGTATATTGACAAGATGTTGTCTCGATATTCGATGCAAAACTCCAAGAAGGGACTACTACCCTTCAGACATGGGGTACACCTGTCTAAGGAACAGTCTCCTAAGACACCTCAAGAAATTGAAAACATGAGACACATTCCCTACGCCTCAGATGTGGGCAGCTTAATGTATGTTATGCTCTGCACTAGGCCTGACTTATGTTATGCAGTGGGAGTAGTCAGTAGGTATCAGTCTAATCCAGGGTTGGACCACTGGGGAGCGGTTAAAAATATCCTCAAGTATCTTCGGAGAACGAGGGACTACATTCTTGTGTATGGAGCTCAGGATTTGATTCTTACTGGATACACTGACTCTGACTTTCAAGCTGATAAGGATTCAAGGAAATCCACATCAGGGTCAGTATTCACCCTCAATGGAGGAGCAGTAGTGTGGAGAAGCATCAAACAAGGATGCATAGCAGACTCAACCATGGAGGCTGAGTATGTAGCAGCTTGCGAAGCAGCTAAGGAGGCAGTATAGCTTAGAAAGTTCTTGACTAATTTGGAAGTGGTTCCGAATATGAACGTGCCCATAACACTATACTGTGACAATAGTGGGGTTGTAGCCAACTCGAAAGAACCTCGAAGCCACAAACGGGGTAAACACATCGAGAGGAAGTATCACCTGATATGGGAGATTGTGCAACGAGGAGATGTGATCGTCACTAAGATCGCCTCGGAGCACAACATCGCTGATCCATTTACGAAGGCTCTCACGGCTAAAGTGTTTGAGGGTCATCTAGAGGGTCTAGGTCTACGAGATATGTATGCCATCTAACCTAGGGCAAGTGGGAGAAATGTATAATGGGTATAAGGATGCCCTAGTTCATTGTATTAATATATGATAACTGTCCGAAAGGTAGTTATTTAGGCCTTAATTCTATAGGGATTTGTGTGTCTTTTGTGCTTAATAGGGTTGGTTTTAGATGAATATTATATGTTTTAACCCATTTGGAAGAATGGAGGCTTTGAAAGTTATTTTGTGCAGAAAATACTGCTGAGCGACATGAGGGAGCTGTTGGGTTTTATGCCCTAAAACTCGTAGATAGTGAATGTAACCGTTGACCGGATATTAATGAAATAATATTGATATATTTTCCATTAATTGTTATTAGTTATTTTATATATGTCTTTGCCTAATAATAACCCTAATCCAATAAACTAGACATCCAAGGCTGTGATATGAGTCTTGAACTATATGTAGCGACATATGGGATCATTGTTCAAGAAACAGCCTAAAGGGTCTATAGTATAGGGATAAGACTGGGTGCCTTATCCTGGTGACACTATGGATACGGCCCACTTTGTATTTGATACAAACGCTACGATCCAACGCGTTCGTGTAGGAGACATGCGAGTGGGGGTATCCTATGCAATGAGTTTGCATAAGACCGGACTGCGAAATAGTAACCATTAGTTATAACACCATTAACTAGTTGGTTTTCTATTTCACTAGGACGACCGAGACAACTTAGTCTTAATCCTGAGTTGATTATGGACTCCTGCTCATGAGAGACTGTCCTTTGATTTGTATGGGTGAGAGTGGCCAATACGCCGACTCAATAAGCCTACCACTTTGGGGACAAGATCGAATGGGGAGCTGGGAACATAATCATACAAGATGGAATTCACTCCTTCCTGACTTTAGGGAAGCAGATGAGTGTTCCCTTAAGTGGTTACTCCGAGTCTTGAACAAAGGGCCCTACCCTCTCAATGGCACGAGAGGGTTTTCTGTTTAATGGTTGGACCATAAACAGATTGTTCATTAGAGGAGAATTGGTACTTAAGGAAATAGAGGTGACCCAGGGGTAAAACGGTAATTTGACCCAGCTGGTGTTACGGACACTCGTGAAGGACTAACTAGTCGATATTGGTCTAAGTTCCGTGGACACAGAAAATATGTCTGCAGTGAGAAGAGTGCAACTGTGAGTCTATAGTGGAATGTACACACAGTTAACGAATATTGATTATTGTGGTTAATGAGTTTAACCAATTAATCTCACATCGTTGGAGCTTCTGATCTGCAGGTCCATAAGGTCCCACCGGTAGCTCGTAAAGTAATTTGAGGCAACTAAGTAATTAAATTGAAAATGTTCAATTTACTGAGGGAAATAAATATAATATATATTGATATATTATTATGAGAGAAATTAATATTTGAAGAAGTTCAAATATAAATTTATGGAAGATTGAAAGAATTAATTAATTTAAGTCCTAAAAGTGTTTGGGCAAAATTAATTAATTCAAGGCCGGAAATTAAATATGTGATATTTAATTGGTGGTTAATTAATTAAAGAATTCATTAACCATGAATTAATCAATTATGTAAATAATTAATCACTTAAGGAAGTGATTAATCATTTATGGGAATGATCTAATTACTTGTGGAAGAAATTAGTCATTTATGGAAAAGATTAATCAATTGGGGAATTGATTGATCATGATTGATTAATTAAGGAATAAAGATTGAATCAATTTTGGAAAAGATTGATTTAATTGAATATTTTATTCATGGCCTCTCTTCTATAAATAGAACACTAGACCTAATTGGTCATGACACTTGACACTCTTGAAAGACAAGACCTAGAATTCTCTCTAGCCTCCCTCTTAGAGAAAGACTCCCACAAGTCTTTGGCCTCCTAGACTTAGAGACATACCGGTGTAACCTCTGTGGTTATTGTGTCAATCAAAGAAGAATTTCCAGCGAAGAATACCTTGAAGCGGCTGCTGCGTTTTCGTTCGTGGAGCTTCGTTGGCGAAGAACGGTCAAGTCTACAACGGAGGTTTGTAACGGTTCTTCCTCTTTTCTTTAGAAAAGTTTTAAAAATAAATTTAGATTTATTTTAGCATGTTTAAACCGATTTTACAGCGGCTTTAAAGTTAGTTTAAAGTTTTTGTTTGAGTTTATGTAACGGTTTTTAAAGTTAATTAATATACGGCGTAAGGTCCAATCGATGCGCTTCCGCTGCGTTGGGACTTTTATTCCCTTCAATCGGCATCAGAGCCATCGCTGTCCCTATTAATTAATTTTAAAAAGTTGCGATAGGCTCTAATAGGTGGGATTTATGCATATTGTATGTTCGGTTTGCATTGAACTGTTTGGGTTAATTTTATGGCCATAGATTTTATTTTTATGTGATTTTGATCATGTAAGGCCCGGTGTTTCGGGTATTTTATGTAAAATCGAGTCCTATGTAAGTCCGGGTCTAGAATAGGTTTTTATGAGATGAAAATCGAAGGAATCGCCGCTGAAATCGAAGCCAAAACCGAAGAAATCGTTGCTGTTTTGCCCAGATTCTGCCTCCAGACGCAACAGCGTCGGGACGCTCCTTCAACAGCGTCTCGACGCTGTCTCGATACCGAAGGCGCTCGGTAAGGAAAGCACACAGCGTCGGGACGCTACCTCAACAGCGTCTCGACGCTGTCTCGATTACGCAGGCGCCAGATATGGAAAACGCACAGCGTCGGGACGCTAGTCTACACAGCGTCTCGACGCTGTCACGATGGAGGCGCGCACTAGGGTTTCAACAGGCGCGGTTCAAGCAAGGACGGTCCGGTTCGGACCGGTTCGGCTGGGCTGGGACCTATTTGGTCCGGTTCAGCCAATTTTTGGCATGGTTCGTGATTTTGGAGGCCGGTTCGAGGTGGTTCGGGGCGGTTCGTGCTGTCTAGGCCAATTCCGGAGCTGTACATGGATTTTTTTTTAGGATAGAATTTAGCTAAATTAATGTAATTTAATGCTTTATTTTATCCTAGGGGCCAAAATTAACCGGTTCAAATGCTATTTATATGCTTTATGGATGTCATATAGATTATTTAATCCCACCTTAGGTTATAAACATGCTCATGCATTTTTATATATATTATAAATTGTTATAATGTATGTTTAAATGCATGGATTGGTTTTCATATTTCTTGATATAAGTGTATATTAATTTATATGAAAAATTGGAAAGCATGAAGCATGTCATTACTTAAATTAAATATAAATAGTTATGTTTAATGTGATGAATGAAGCATGCTTGGTTGATTTTCTTGATTGGCTTATAATTGTTATAATATAAGAAAATCAAAATTGCATGAAGCATGAAACATCCATAGTTATTAATATAATTGTTATATTATTCATGCAATTGATGTGGCTTAATTATTCAATTTGAATGAGATTGTTGAATGAATTAAACCCTAGATTCTTGATTATAGGATTAATCATTAAAATTTGAAATAGTTCTTTAATATTAATGATTAGAAACCGTCAATCTATAATCAAGATTTGCATGCAAACATAAGATCATAGGATAAATTGGATTAATTTTAAATTGTTTAAAATTAATTAGACCTAGATCGATTTCTAATAGGATTAGAATCTTTTCTTACTTAGAATTAAAAATAGTTTTAATTTACTAAGTAGGAAAAACATTGCTATGATTATAAGGGAACTCCACCGGTAATGTTCTGTCTAAGGCTGGAGGTATTTAAGTTGACGGTTTACGGAACACCTCCTACCTGGGAACTGACCTGGAATACCGGAGTTGAATTAATCATGGTTAAATGTTAGCATGCAATGTCACTAGGTTTATTAAAAGTGTTTAATGCACCTAGATCTTTAGAGTAAAGGCCTTACATTACTGAGGTTATAAGGGAACTCTCTCGGTAAAGTTCTGTCTAAGGCTGGGGGTATTTAAGTTGAAGGTTTACGGAACACCTCCTACCTGGGAACTAACCGGATTGAGTTGAATTAACCATAGTAATGTTGACTTGCAATGTTGGGTTTATTAAAAGAAGTTTAATTCACCCAAAAGATTGCAGTTGAATCCTTTCCATAATTGTTATAATAGGATCAGACTTAGATAGATTGACTTAGCCGAATACTATCTAAGTTAAACAACCCTATGTTAACCTTAGGACATTTTCAGTGGGAGGAAAATTACAAAACGAGATTTAAATCAAGTTTTGCTCCTACGTCCCTATATTCACAACGTGAGATTCATGCTCGGCTTCGAGTCACCCTAGGAGCGGCCTCCCTTCGGAAAGTGTTTGCATGGATCAATATCAAGGTGAATGGGAAAAATGTCTAGAGTAAGTGGGAGCGGGACACGTGTCAACGTATCCCTCGGTCTCCGCCCATAGTTCACACCGTGAGAGTCCTATGATCCGCCTGCAGGTTGCCCTGGCGCATCCATCCCTTCGGAGGGCCTGGTCATAGGATTCGGAACATCGTGAACTCCTGAAAAGGATAGGAGCTCTGAGGCTAATCACCAACAGTTGTCTTTCCCTTCGGTAGCCTGTTGGTGCGTGCCTCTGAGATCTGAAAGTGGGAGGGTTACACTTACGAGGATAAGTTAAAATTGTTAACAAATCCTTGACCGAACAACGGTGGCTAATGTCTATAGGAATATGAGTTATTCTGGAATTAGAATTAGCTGAGAGGTGTCTCATTTCAAAGGAGGAGTACCTGATCACCCTTCGGTGGCTGATATTCTAAACCTCTGAAACGTCGTTGCAAAACTAAATCAATAGTTTTAGGGTTCTGTGATTGTCTGTTTTGCTAAATTGATTGGATTGTATGCAATTGTTTGCTTGTATGATGGGTTAAGGCAAAGATAACTAATACGGTCATTGTTTGTTTAAATTTCAGCAATGTCTTCCTCAATTGTCTCTCTGCTTAAAAATGAGAAATTAACCGGCGAAAATTATGCTACGTGGAAATCGAACCTGAATACGATTCTTGTTGTCGATGATCTGCGATTCGTCTTAACGGAGGATTGTCCTCCAACCCCTGCTCGTAATGCATCCCAGGCAGTTAAGGATGCTTATGACCGCTGGACAAAGGCCAATGATAAGACTCGCGTCTATATCTTAGCCAGCTTATCTGAAGTTTTGGCTAAAAGGCATGAGGGCATGGTAACAGCGAGGGAGATTATGAACTCTCTCCGGGAGATGTTTGGACAACTGTCCTACCAACTCCACCATGACGCTCTCAAATACGTTTATAGCTGTCGCATGAAAGAGGGCACGTCTGTTCAGGAGCATGTCCTGGATATGATGGTCCAATTCAACGTGGCAGAGGCAAACGGGGCGGTCATAGATGAGCGAAGTCAGGTTGCATTCATCTTAGAATCTCTTCCGAAGAGTTTTCTGCAGTTTAGAAGCAATGCAATGATGAATAAAATAACATTCAACCTGACTAGCCTCCTTAATGAGCTACAGCTCTATCAGTCTCTTCTTAAGAACAAGGGACAGATAGAAGGAGAGGCAAACGTTGTTCACTCCAAAAGAAAGTTCGAGAAGGGTTCATCCTCTGGAACTAAATCTGTAGCCACTTCTTCAAAGAAAACGAAGAAGAAAGGAAACAAGGGGAAAGCTCCCAGTACTGCTGCTAAAAGCAAGGGAAAAGCCAAAGCTGTGGCAGATAAGGGCAAGTGTTTTCACTGCAATGTAGATGGACATTGGAAGAGAAACTGCCCAAAGTACCTTGCTGAGAAAAAGAAGGAAAAGGAAGGTAAATTTGATTTACTTGTTTTAGAAACATGCCTGGTAGAACATGATGAGTTTACCTGGATACTTGATTCAGGAGCAACTAATCATGTTTGCTCTTCTTTTCAGGAAAATAGTTCCTTTCGGCAGTTGAACGATGGAGAAATGACACTCAGGGTCGGAACTGGAGAAGTCATTTCAGCTAAAGCAGTGGGAGCTGCGAAGTTATTTTTTAGAAATAGATTCTTACTTTTGGAAAGTTTGTTAATCGTTCCCAAGATTAAGAGGAACTTAATTTCTATTTCATGTTTGATTGAACAATCGTATACAGTTACTTTTGATATGAATGAAGCGTTCATTTATAAAAATGGTGTACTTATTTGTTCAGCCAAATTGGAAAATAACTTGTATGTTTTAAGACCAACCGAAAACAAAGCACTTTTAAATCACGAATTATTTAAAACTGCTGAAACTCAAAGTAAAAGGCAAAAGATTTCTCCATCAAGTAACAATACTCATCTTTGGCATCTTAGACTTGGTCATATAAACATCGATAGGATCGGTCGTTTGGTAAAGAATGGACTTCTAAGCAAGTTAGAAGATGATTCACTACCACCTTGTGAATCTTGTCTCGAGGGAAAAATGACCAAAAGACCCTTTACTGGAAAAGGTTACAGAGCCAAAGAACCCTTAGAGTTAATACATTCGGATCTATGTGGTCCAATGAATGTAAAAGCTCGAGGAGGGTACGAATATTTCATCTCATTTATAGATATGGTTACTTATACCTAATGGGACATAAGTCTGAAGCCCTTGAAAAGTTTAAGGAGTTTAAGGCTGAAGTTGAAAACCTATTAGGTAAATCTATTAAAGTACTTCGATCTGATCGAGGAGGGGAGTATATGGATCAAAGATTCCAGGATTATATGATAGAACATGGAATCCAATCTCAACTCTCAGCCCCTGGTACACCTCAGCAGAATGGTGTGTCAGAAAGGAGAAATAGAACCTTGTTAGACATGGTTCGATCAATGATGAGCTATGCTCAATTGCCTAGCTCGTTTTGGGGGTATGCAGTAGAGACTGCAGTATACATCTTGAACAATGTTCCCTCGAAAAGTGTTTCTGAAACACCTTTCGAGTTATGGAAGGGGCGTAAACCTAGTTTGCATCACTTTCGCATCTGGGGTTGTCCAGCACACGTGCTTGTGACGAATCCTAAGAAACTGGAACCTCGTTCAAAACTGTGCCAATTTGTTGGTTACCCTAAAGAAACGAGAGGTGGTTATTTCTACGACCCACAAGAAAATAAGGTGATTGTATCGACAAACGCCACTTTCTTAGAGGAAGACCACATGAGAGATCATAAACCACGAAGCAAAATAATATTAGGAGAAGCTACTGAAGAATCATCAAGAGTTGTTGATGAAGTTGGACCTTCAACAAGGGTTGATGAAGGAACTAGTTCTTCAGATCCATCCCGTCCATCTGAAACGTTGGGAATGCCTCGACGCAGTGGGAGGGTTGTGTCACAACCTGATCGCTACTTGGGTTTAACTGAAACTCAGGTTGTCATACCTAATGATAGCATTGAGGATCCATTGTCCTATCGACAGGCAATGAATGACGAAGATAAGGATGAATGGGTCAAAGCCATGAACCTGGAAATGGAGTCAATGTACTCCAATTCTGTATGGGAACTTGCAGATCTACCATATGGGGTAAAACCCATAGGGTGCAAATGGATCTATAAGAGAAAAAGAGATGCAGCTGGAAAGGTACAGACCTTCAAAGCTAGACTAGTGGCAAAGGGTTATACCCAAAAGGAGGGGGTTGACTATGAGGAAACCTTTTCTCCTGTAGCCATGTTAAAGTCCATAAGAATTCTTTTATCCATTGCCACATATTATGACTATGAAATATGGCAAATGGACGTCAAGACTGCCTTTCTGAATGGTAATCTTGAGGAGAATATCTTTATGTCTCAACCCGAAGGGTTCATAGCCCAAGGTCAGGAACAAAAGGTTTGTAAGCTAAATCGATCCATTTATGGATTGAAACAAGCATCCAGATCATGGAACATTAGATTTGATACTGCAATCAAATCTTTTGGCTTTGACCAAAACGTTGATGAGCCTTGTGTATACAAGAAAGTCAACAAAAGGAAAGTAGCTTTTCTAATACTTTATGTAGACGATATCCTACTCATTGGGAATGATGTAGGATACCTCACTGACATTAAGAAATGGCTAGCTGCCCAATTCCAAATGAAAGATCTGGGAGAGGCTCAATATGTTCTGGGAATCCAAATCATTAGGGATCATAAGAACAAAACGCTAGCTCTGTCTCAAGCAACGTATATTGACAAGATGTTGTCTCGATATTCGATGCAAAACTCCAAGAAGGGACTCCTACCCTTCAGACATGGGGTACACCTGTCTAAGGAACAATCTCCTAAGACACCTCAAGAAGTTGAGAACATGAGACACATTCCCTACGCCTCAGCTGTGGGCAGCTTAATGTATGCTATGCTCTGCACTAGGCCTGACATATGTTATGCAGTGGGAGTAGTCAGTAGGTATCAGTCTAATCCAGGGTTGGACCACTGGGGAGCGGTTAAGAATATACTCAAGTATCTTCGGAGAACGAGGGACTACATGCTTGTGTATGGAGCTAAGGATTTGATTCTTACTGGATACACTGATTCTGACTTTCAAACTGATAAGGATTCTAGGAAATCCACATCAGGGTCAGTATTCACCCTCAATGGAGGAGCAGTAGTGTGGAGAAGCATCAAACAAGGATGCATAGCAGACTCAACCATGGAGGCTGAGTATGTAGCAGCTTGCGAAGCAGCTAAGGAGGCAGTATGGCTCAGAAAGTTCTTGACTGATTTGGAAGTAGTTCCGAATATGAACGTGCCCATAACACTATACTGTGACAACAGTGGGGCTGTAGCCAACTCAAAAGAACCTCGTAGCCACAAACGGGGTAAACACATCGAGAGGAAGTATCACCTGATACGGGAGATTGTGCAAAGAGGAGATGTGATCGTCACTAAGATCGCCTCGGAGCACAACATCGTTGATCCATTTACAAAGGCTCTCACGGCTAAAGTGTTTGAGGGTCATCTAGAAGGTCTAGGTCTACGAGATATGTATGCCATCTAATCTAGGGCAAGTGGGAGAAATGTATAATGGGTATAAGGATGCCCTAGTTCATTGTATTTCCAGCTTTAGATTATTGCATTTACATCCCACTAACTAAGTGTTTTAGTTCAAGTGGGAGTTTGTTGGGTTTTATGCCCTAAAACTCGTAGATAGTGAATGTAACCGTTGACCGGATATTAATGAAATAATATTGATATATTTTCCATTAATTGTTATTAGTTATTTTATATATGTCTTTGCCTAATAATAACCCTAATCCAATAAACTAGACATCCAAGGCTGTGATATGAGTCTTGAACTATATGTAGCGACATATGGGATCATTGTTCAAGAAACAGCCTAAAGGGTCTATAGTATAGGGATAAGACTGGGTGCCTTATCGTGGTGACACTATGGATACGGCCCACTTTGTATTTGATACAAACGCTGCGATCCAACGCGTTCGTGTAGGAGACATGCGAGTGGGGGTATCCTATGCAATGAGTTTGCATAAGACCGGACCGCGAAATAGTAACCATTAGTTATAACACCGTTAACTAGTTGGTTTTCTATTTCACTAGGACGACCGAGACAACTTAGTCTTAATCCTGAGTTGATTATGGACTCCTGCTCATGAGAGACTGTCCTTTGATTTGTATGGGTGAGAGTGGCCAATACGCCGACTCAATAAGCCTACCACTTTGGGGACAAGATCGAATGGGGAGCTGGGAACATAATCATACAAGATGGAATTCACTCCTTCCCGACTTTAGGGAAGCAGATGAGTGTTCCCTTAAGTGGTTACTCCGAGTCTTGAACAAAGGGCCCTACCCTCTCAATGGCACGAGAGGGTTTTCTGTTTAATGGTTGGACCATAAACAGATTGTTCATTAGAGGAGAATTGGTACTTAAGGAAATAGAGGTGACCCAGGGGTAAAACGGTAATTTGACCCAGCTGGTGTTACGGACACTCGTGAAGGACTAACTAGTCGATATTGGTCTAAGTTCCGTGGACACAGAAAATATGTCTGCAGTGAGAAGAGTGCAACTGTGAGTCTATAGTGGAATGTACACACAGTTAACGAATATTGATTATTGTGGTTAATGAGTTTAACCAATTAATCTCACATCGTTGGAGCTTCTGATCTGCAGGTCCATAAGGTCCCACTGGTAGCTCGTAAAGTAATTTGAGGCAACTAAGTAATTAAATTGAAAATGTTCAATTTACTGAGGGAAATAAATATAATATATATTGATATATTATTATGAGAGAAATTAATATTTGAAGAAGTTCAAATATAAATTTATGGAAGATTGAAAGAATTAATTAATTTAAGTCCTAAAAGTGTTTGGGCAAAATTAATTAATTCAAGGCCGGAAATTAAATATGTGATATTTAATTGGTGGTTAATTAATTAAAGAATTCATTAACCATGAATTAATCAATTATGTAAATAATTAATCACTTAAGGAAGTGATTAATCATTTATGGGAATGATCTAATTACTTGTGGAAGAAATTAGTCATTTATGGAAAAGATTAATCAATTGGGGAATTGATTGATCATGATTGATTAATTAAGGAATAAAGATTGAATCAATTTTGGAAAAGATTGATTTAATTGAATATTTTATTCATGGCCTCTCTTCTATAAATAGAACACTAGACCTAATTGGTCATGACACTTGACACTCTTGAAAGACAAGACCTAGAATTCTCTCTAGCCTCCCTCTTAGAGAAAGACTCCCACAAGTCTTTGGCCTCCTAGACTTAGAGACATACCGGTGTAACCTCTGTGGTTATTGTGTCAATCAAAGAAGAATTTCCAGCGAAGAATACCTTGAAGCGGTTGCTGCGTTTTCGTTCGTGGAGCTTCGTTGGCGAAGAACGGTCAAGTCTACAACGGAGGTTTGTAACGGTTCTTCCTCTTTTCTTTAGAAAAGTTTTAAAAATAAATTTAGATTTATTTTAGCATGTTTAAACCGATTTTACAGCGGCTTTAAAGTTAGTTTAAAGTTTTTGTTTGAGTTTATGTAACGGTTTTTAAAGTTAATTAATATACGGCGTAAGGTCCAATCGATGCGCTTCCGCTGCGTTGGGACTTTTATTCCCTTCAGGAGCAAATTCTGTGCTGCAGCAAAACTGGGAGCAAAACTGCCACGTCACAGCTCGTTAGCCAAGTTGACAAACCGACTTATGTTGAGTTATTTTCGAGATAAAGGAGCAAGGAGAGCCTGCCATGTGTCCAATTTAACCTAATTCTCATCTTATAAAAGGAGGAGCCGTCAAAGATAAATTCATTCACGATTTGGAGACCGAATCAATCGGCCGGAGGCCGAATTGACGGCAGAATGGAGATCTAAGAAGACCATTTGCGATTCCACTCAAGGAGACGAAGTTCTTCCATGTTTTTGGTGGTTTGGAGCAGCCGTTTCATCCCCATTTGATGAAAAGGATTAGTACTTCTTGTTTATTTCGCTTTATGGATGTGCTTATCGAGATTGTAACGTATTTTATGTCTTCAATCATGAACTAATTGCTTTGTAGGCATAGGTTAAGAATTATGTGATTGTTATATTTATAAATCTGGAAATTCTATTTGATCATGACCATCTTGAATTATTGTTGATCTTTATTTTCATTATGTGCCCGCCTAGCTAGCCGGTATGTATAGCTTCTCCTAGTTTCAGGGATGATTTAGGAGTCGTGTGGCGATAATTCACGCTAGATCATTGTGTATTGGTGAACGCCAGTGACTGAGTTAGGGATAGTCAGTTGCCTAGTGCTTGATCCGTAGAGCTTCATTGGTTTTGAAACATATTCCAAAAAATCCGGAGTTCCGGGAGGATCCCGCTGATAATACTGCAGGAGATTGACGGATCAAAAGAATTGCTGGAGCATCTTTATAACAATTACAGAAGTCTTAATCTGTGTCTGTTTCCATTCTGTTTTCTCTAGTCGTAATCACTTACTGCTTCCGCATATCTTTTGTTTCAGCATTTTAAAAACCCAATCAATTTAACCAACCATTTGAAATCACTAAAAAGGAAAATTAAATAAATAGAGGTAGGCATTTCAAGACCCTGTGGATACGATAAATACTTATCACTTGCTGCCAGATTGTGTATACTTGCACAGTATTTTGGAGTCAATTTATCTCATATTTTTAACCACTCCAGAATTGCAACATGTTTTTGGCGCCGTTGCCGGGGACTTGAAATTGTTTTATTTGATTGATTTTTTTTTTATATTTTTGGTGATTTGGTGCGTGAACTTTTTGACTGTTTCTTTTTCTTTTGTAGGTGTGACTTTGGTGTGTGAGCGATCCCCTTCGGATTAGATTTTCAAAAAAAAAATCAAGGGAATCTCAAAGAGGAACTGTGCGATGCAGCAAAATCCGCCGCTGCAGCAAAATGGACAGCAAAATAATCAGGCTAAGTATCCTATCCTTGTAGCAAATGATAGGGATAGAGTCATTAGAGCGTATGTTTTTCCAATTATTGACGAGTTAAATCCAGTGATAGTGTGTCCAATTATTGAGGCATCGAATTTTGAATTGAAATCGGTCATGTTTCACATGTTAGAGATGGTTGGCCAATTCCATGGTTTACCATCCGAGGACCCCCATTTACATCTTAAGTCTTTTTTAGGAGTTAGTGATTCATTTGTTTTCCAGGGAGTGTTTAGAGATGCCCTTAGATTAACCCTATTCCCTTATTCTCTTAGAGATGGAGCAAAAGCGTGGTTGAATTCTTTTGCTCCAGCATCGATAAATAGTTGGAATGAGCTAATAGAGAAATTTCTTATTAAGTATTTTCCACCAACTAGGAGTGCCAAGTTAAGGAGTGAGATAGTGGGATTTAGGCAGAATGAGGAAGAAACTTTTATTGAGGCTTGGGAAAGGTTTAAGGAGCTTTTGCAAAAGTGTCCCCACCACTGTTTGCCATATTGTATTCAAATAGAAATATTTTACAATGGGTTAAACATAGAAACCCAGTGTATGGTTGATGCTTCTGCGGGAGGGGCCCTTTTGGCAAAATCTTTTAATGAAGCTTATGAGATTTTAGAGAGAATATCAACCTACAGTTGTCAATGGAAAGATGTCAGAGGCTCTAATAAAAAAGTTAAGAGTGTGTTAGAAGTTGATGGTGTGTCTACCATTAGGGCCGATATTGTAGAATTAGCTAACGCTCTTAAAAATGTAACAGTGGTTAGTCATGTCCAGCAGCCGCCAGTGGTAAACCAAGTTACAGAAGAATCATGTGTTTATTGTGGTGAAGAGCATAATTATGAGTTTTGTCCTAACAATCCAGCTTCTGTGTTTTTTGCAGGTAATCAAAGGAATAACCTTTATTCTAACTTTTATAATTCAGGTTGGCGCGACCATCCCAACTTTGCATGGGAAGGACAAGGAAGCAATTCGCAAGTCCCCCAAGCACAGCAAAAGGTGGTGAACCAGTTCGGATTTGCTAAATCACAGGCATTGCCCCAGCAAAATAAGCAGGCTTTGCCCCAGCAAAATTCGGGTAATTCACTGGAGTCAATGATGAAGGATTATATGGCTCGTAATGATGTCATAATCCAAAGTCAGCAGGCTTCATTGAGAGTCCTAGAGTTTCAGGTGGGCCAGCTAGCTAATGAGCTGAAGGCACGACTTCATAGGAACATTCCTTCAGATACTGAACACCCCGTAAGTGAAGGTAAGAAGCGTGTGAAGACAATGACTTTTGGTAAGCCACTAGAAGAGAGGAAAGAGTCTAGTAAACCCCAAGAAGTAGATATGAGTAGTGATAGAGTTGTTGTTGTTGAGAAAGAGTTGGAGTCTGGTCAGGGTGCTGGAGGCAACAATAATGATGCTGGAGCATCTGAATCTGTTCCAGATGTGGAACCACCTTATGTATCGCCCCCACCCTATGACCCACCCTTACCTTTTCCACAAAGGCAGAAGTCTAAGAACCAAGATGGTAGTCCATTTTTGGCAACTGGTAGATCATTGATGGATGTCCAACAAGGGGAGTTTACAACGAGGGTGCGTGACCAAAAGGTGAAGTTTAATATGTTTGATGCAATGAAATATCCAAATGATTTTGAGGATTGCTCGTGCATTCAGGTGTTGGTTGAGTTTGTTGAGGACCACTTTGAGAAGGATTTGATGGAGTACCATACCCAAAAATTTGGAGAGATCCAAATTGAGGATTTGGAAATAGGTGGATTGGAGCATGAGTATGACGATGTAGGTGAGATTTCTAGTTTTAAGAGGAATTTTGAATCCTTAGAGCCAATAGATGAGAAATCCAAGCCTATTGAACCTTGTAATTCATTGACATTGCTCCAGCAACCTGAGATTAGGAAATCCTTCATTGATGAGAGGTTATTTACTGTAGCTCATATTAAGGCAGTTAAAACACCTTGGTATGATGACTTTTCCAATTACCTTGATTGTGGAAATTTGTCTCCTGGTTTATCAAAAGAACAAATGAAAGAATTTTTCCATGAGGTAAAGTTTTATTTATCAAATGATGCATCTATGGTTAGACAATGTGTTGATGGTGGCTGTGAGTCTAAAGTAAATTTGATTTCTGTTTAGATTTAATTTCAATTTGAATTTTTAATTTCTCTTTAGATTAGATTTTTAATAATATATCTTCCTGATTTAATTCTGAAGTATTCTCTTTTGAAGTTGCTGGCAGATTTAGGGAGCGCAGGTTTTGAGGGAGTAAAAGTTTAGCATTCTGATCAGAAGCTCCCATTATTTGATCTCGTTTTTTTTTTTTGTATTAATTTTGATTTATGGTCTGTTTTGATATTATTTTGATTTTTTATGATTCTGATTTGATTAGATTTTTATTTATTATTTATTATTTATTTTATTTTTATTTTGTTGGTTAGTTTAGATTTTATTTTGAAGATTTAAATCGAAGATTTTTCCAGATTGAAAATAATATATCTAATGGATGTTATTTAAAAAAAAGATTTGATTTCATTGTTTTGTTGAGAAGATCAGAGATTTTATTCGGTTAAGATTTTTTGTGAGATAAGATTCTAATTTTATCATTGAGATTTTATTGTTGTTAGCAGGATAATAAAGTGGACATGCAGTTAATTAACAAAGATGTCATGTGTTGAGCAGTGGGCAACTGGCGTTATGGTTGTTACACACAGAGGGAGCATAGTAAATGGAAGATCTTACCGTTTGAAAAATAATAAAAAATTTTCCATAAAGTTAAAACGGTAACTTAAATTAATTAAGAGATAATTAGGGGCTAATTATTTGTTGAAGATCTTTGAGTTAGTGCCCTATTTATACGATCTCCCTTCAGGTACGTTTTTCACTCTTATCTTTTATTACTACTGATGTGATTTTTCTGTGTGTGTTATTATTGTAAGGAAAAAAAACACGAGCAAGGAAAAAATGTTGAGACTGTTGAGACTGAGATGGAACTAAGTGAAGAAGTTGAACTTGATGAAATATTCTGGTACGAGAGATTTATCTATGAAGAGGCAAGACAAAAATATCAAGAAGTCCTGAAGCGAGATGTTCTATTGGAGCGCGACTTTGATGGTGGCAAAGAGCTCCCACATTTTCTTTGAGCAAGCATCACTAATAACATTTGGGAACGGTTGTGCGCAAAGCCAGAGCCCACTGTTGATCGACTAGAATGGAGTTCTACGCCAACATCGATGAAAATGAAGGATTCTTGGTTGAAGAGTTGTTGTCGACTGGAGCCTTGTAGTGATTAATTCTCTGTTTAATTTGCCAGACTTCCCCCACACTGTTTTCAATGAAATATTAGTTGCTTCCTCAAATGAGCAACTAAATGCCTAGTGGAGGTTGTCTAGGACAAAGGCAAGAGCATTCCAGTCAACATACCTAAAGAGTGAGGCTACTGCTTGGCTCGACTTTATCAAGCAGAGATTATTGCCTACAACGTACGCCTCCACTATCCCCCGTGATCAAGTACACTTGAAGGTTCAGAGTCCCATAGAGTTCCAATGATATAAACTTGTTTGACAAGGGGATTATTGACATTGCCAATCTGGCTAGACTTCAGAGAGGTGAGGTGCGCCAGGGTGGTTTGTTGTGTGGTGTCCATAGAGTGCTGAAGCAACTTGAGATGGTTCTCAGTAGGCTAGAATTCACTGAGAGACAACTTCAAACCTACTAGAGCTATGATTGTTGAAGGGACACCACAGTAAGGAGGGCTATGCAAGTGAATTTTTCTAAGTCATATCAAGCCTTCCTAATTTTCATTGACGATCTTGTGAACCTATGCATTCCATCCCCACCCATCATTTGAGAGGAAGAAGAAAACCCAGAGCCTGAACATGATGCAAAATTAAAGGGAAGTTTCAGTTTCTTAGAGCAAATATTTTGATGAATGATTTTGTGTGCTCGCCTTGCATGTGTTGTGTTCTTTCTGCTTATGTTATGTTTTGTTTCTTTGTTTTTATTTGTTGCTTTGAAATCTATCTCTGACATGATTATGTTGATCTTTGATCTTGATCTTTAATGAAATCAAATATTGTTTTCTTTGGCACATCTGAGTATCTAACTTATTTTTCTTCTGAATTTTTGAAGCTTTGGACTAGTTAGCTTAATTAGACCAAGATGTTCTGATCTCCAGAAACCTTTTGCTTGAGCATTCCTTCTAGCCTAGTCATGATTGCAGCAAAAGTTCTGAGGTAGAATTGTCTTATTTGATCCACCTTAAGCTTAATCTTAGTCCCACGCTTAGTTTAAAATTCAGATAGAAAAAATTAAGTTTGGGGGTATACTTATCATGTTGCTAATTCATTGAGGACAATGAATAATTTAAGTTTGGGGGACTTTTTGCTACTCCAATTGTTTTGCTCGAGCATTCCTCTCCTTCATTTAAAAATTTGCTAGGTTGTTGAGTAACCGGGGACATTTGTGATACCCACAGTTTGTCTTCGCGTCAAAAGATGACCTAGAAAATATTGAAAAAATGAGAAACATTATTTGCTGAAAAAAGTTGATTGTTGAAAATTTTGCTGAGAAAATTCATAGAGCAAAAGTTTTGAAGGATGAATAATAATCTAGCAGTTTTCTGTCTCCCAGGGCTTAGGTGAGCTTCATCATAAAATGTCGCCATTCTGAGAAGCAAGGGATAGAATAACTAAGGATTTTTGGGTTTAACAATGAGTATTTAGCCTAATTGGTGATAAGTTTGAGGAAATGGTATACTGCACCATAAAGTGGGTCATCTCATGCTTAAGAGCTTATGACTGTAGGGCTGCTTTAAGTCTGAAGAACATAAAAATATAAACCCCTTAAAATGTGTTTAAATATGTCTGATAATAGAGCTAGGCTGTGGTAAGTTCTTAGGATTGAGTTAAAGGTGGTGATTATTTGTTCAAAGCTGAAAGAATTCTTTTGCTGCAGCAGTGCTGGGTTTTGCAGGATGCTCAGGTAAAGGTCGAAGGTATTGTTGGAATATCTGTTTTGATTGAGTTGTGCTATGACTAATGTTTTGAATTTTCAAGGGAAGGTGAGTTAGTATTGCTCGGGACGCGCAATAGTTCAAGTTTGGGGGTGTGATAACTGTCCGAAAGGTAGTTATTTAGGCCTTAATTCTATAGGGATTTGTGTGTCTTTTGTGCTTAATAGGGTTGGTTTTAGATGAATATTATATGTTTTAACCCATTTGGAAGAATGGAGGCTTTGAAAGTTATTTTGTGCAGAAAATACTGCTGAGCGACATGAGGGAGCAAATTCTAGGCTGCAGCAAAACTGGGAGAAAAACTGCCACGTCACAGCTCGTTAGCCAAGTTGACAAACCGACTTATGTTGAGTTATTTTCGAGATAAAGGAGCAAGGCGAGCCTGCCATGTGTCCAATTTAACCTAATTCTCATCTTATAAAAGGAGGAGCCGTCAAAGATAAATTCATTCACGATTTGGAGACCGAATCAATCGGCCTAAGGCCGAATTGACGGCGGAATGGAGATCTAAGAAGACCATTTGCGATTCCACTCAAGGAGACGAAGTTCTTCCATGTTTTTGGTGGTTTGGAGCAGCCGTTTCATCCCCATTTTCTGAAAAGGATTAGTACTTCTTGTTTATTTCGCTTTATGGATGTGCTTATCGAGATTGTAACGTATTTTATGTCTTCAATCATGAACTAATTGCTTTGTAGGCATAGGTTAAGAATTATGTGATTGTTATATTTATAAATCTGGAAATTCTATTTGATCATGACCATCTTGAATTATTGTTGATCTTTATTTTCATTATGTGCCCGCCTAGCTAGCCAGTATGTATAGCTTCTCCTAGTTTCAGGGATGATTTAGGAGTCGTGTGGCGATAATTCTCGCTAGATCATTGTGTATTGGTGAACGCCAGTGACTGAGTTAGGGATAGCCACTTGCCTAGTGCTTGATAGGTAGAGCTTCATTGGTTTTGAAACATATTCCAAAAAATCTGGAGTTCCGGGAGGATCCCGTTGATAATACTGCAGGAGATTGACGGATCAAAAGAATTGCTGGAGCATCTTTATAACAATTACAGAAGTCTTAATCTGTGTCTGTTTCCATTCTGTTTTCTCTAGTCGTAATCACTTACTGCTTCCGCATATCTTTTGTTTCAGCATTTTAAAAACCCAATCAATTTAACCAACCATTTGAAATCACTAAAAAGGCAAATTAAATCAATAGAGGTAGGCATTTCAAGACCCTGTGGATACGATAAATACTTATCACTTGCTGCTAGATTGTGTATACTTGCACAGTATTTTGGAGTCAATTTATCTCATATTTTTAACCACTCCAGAATTGCAACAATATACATGACATTTCCAGCTTTAGATTATTGCATTTACATCCCACTAACTAGTGTTTTAGTTCAAGTGGGAGTTTTTTGGGTTTTATGCCCTAAAACTCGTAGATAGTGAATGTAACCGTTGACCGGATATTAATGAAATAATATTGATATATTTTTCCATTAATTGTTATTAGTTATTTTATATTTGTCTTTGCCAAATAATAACCCTAATCCAATAAACTAGACATCCAAGGTTGTAATATGAGTCTTGAACTATATGTAGCGACATATGGGATCATTGTTCAAGAAACAGCCTAAAGGGTCTATAGTATAGGGATAAGACTGGGTGCCTTCTCCTGGTGACACTATGGATACGGCCCACTTTGTATTTGATACAAACGCTGCGATCCAACGCGTTCGTGTAGGAGACATGCGAGTGGGGGTATCCTATGCAATGAGTTTGCATAAGACCGGACCGCGAAATAGTAACCACTGGTTATAACACCGTTAACTAGTTGGTTTTCTATTTCACTAGGACGACCTAGACAACTTAGTCTTAATCCTGAGTTGATTATGGACTCCTGCTCATGAGAGATTGTCCTTTGATTTGTATGGGTGAGAGTGGCCAATACGCCGACTCAATAAGCCTACCACTTTGGAGACAAGACCGAATGGGGAGCTGGGAACATAATCGTACAAGATGGAATTCACTCCTTCCCGACATTAGGGAAGCAGATGAGTGTTCCCTTAAGTGGTTACTCCGAGTCTTGAACAAAGGGCCCTACCCTCTCAATGGCACGAGAGGGTTTTCTGTTTGATGGTTGGACCACAAACAGGTTGTTCATTAGAGGAGAATTGGTACTTAAGGAAATAGAGGTAACCTAGGGGTAAAACAGTAATTTGACCCAGCTGGTGTTACGGACACTCGTGAAGGACTAACTAGTCGATATTGGTCTAGATCCGTGGACACAAAAAATATGTCTGGAGTGAGAAGAGTGCAACTGTGAGTCTATAGTGGAATGTACACACAGTTAACGAATATTGATTAATGTGGTTAATGAGTTTGACCAATTAATCTCACATCGTTGGAGCTTCTGATCTGCAGGTCCATTAGGTCCCACTGGTAGCTCGTAAAGTAATTTGAGGCAACTAAGTAATAAAAGTAAATTGAAAATATTCAATTTATTAAGGGAAACAAATATAATATATATTGATATATAATTATGAGAGAAATTAATATTTGAAAAGTTCAAATATAAATTTATGGAAGTTTGAAAGAGTTCGAAATAATGAATTAATTAATTTAAGGCCTAAAATGTGTTTGGGCAAATTAATTAATTCTAGGCCGGGAATTAAATATGTGATATTTAATTGGTGGTTAATTAATTAAAGAATTCATTAACCGGGAATTAATCAATTATGGAAATAATTAATCACTTAAGGAAGTGATTAATCATTTATGGAAATGATTGTTGGGTTCCTAGAGTGAGTAAAAATATAGTATAAAATACTCTAGAATTCCTGTGCAAGTATACACAGTCTTGCAGCAAGTAATATTATCAATCCGAGCCCTGAATTAGTTTCCACTCTACCTATTTTTGTGTAACTTTCCAATGGTTTCAAGAATAGTAAAATGATTTGGTTTTATCGGAACTATGCTGAAGCAAAATAAATGATAGAACAACGAGTAAACAAATAGATAGACAAATTAAAGACAGGCGCTGGTTAGGTTTTAGTGATTGTTTTAAGATATGCTCTAGCAATATTATTGATCATGCATTTCTCGCAGTATTATTAGCGGATTCCTCCCGGAACTCCGGATCTTTTGGGATATGTTTCAAACCCAATGAAGAGCGACCGATCAAGCACTAGGCAACTGGCTATCCCGAGCTCAGTCACTGGCGTTCACCAATACACAATGATCGTAGTGTGGATAATTGCCACACACTCTCTAAATCATCCCTGAAACTAGAGAGGGTTATTCACACCGCCTGGCCAGGCGGGCATAAAATAAGAATAAGCACAACAATTAACCAAAATGCGATAGTCAATATATTACTAGAGATGAAGCACAGTAATCACATTATTCCTAACCAACACCTTAAGCTACTTAGTTCGTAACAGGCATAGGAATACGAGTTACAATCTGAGTATGCATGTCCATAACCACAAGTTAATAAAGAAAATAAACTCCTTAATCAGCTTGCGGTAGATGGTGTTCTTGATGATCTTCAATCTCCCTATACTATTCGGCTTCCAAGGGAAAACATGGAATGAGTTTGACTTGGACGGCTACTTCCTTTTATAGAAGGATGAGGCTTGAATTAGGTCAACTAGGACACGTGTAAGGCTCTCCTTAATCCTTTATCACGAAAATAACTCAACAGAAGTCAGTTCATGAAGTTGGCTAACGAGCTGTGATGTGGCAGTTTCTGTTCCCAGTTTTGCTGCAGCATAGAATTTGCTCCCTCCAGTCGCTCAGCAGCATAATCTGCATAAAATAATTTCCAATGCTTCCATTCTTCCAAATGGGTTAAAACATGTAATATCTATCCAAAACCAACCCTAATAAGCATAAAGGACACACGAATCCCTATATAATTGAGGCCTAAATAGACCTTTTGGGCAGTTATCATACCCCAAACTTGAACTATTGCGCGCACCGAGCAATACTAACCAACCTTCCTTCAAGAATTTCAAAACATTAGACAAAGAATTAGCTTAATCAAACCAGACAGTCCAACACTACCTTTAACCTTTACCTGAGCACTCTGCAAAACCAAGCTCTGCTGCAGCAAAATGATTCCTCCGGCATGGACAAATAATCACCACTTTTCAACTTAATTCTAAGAACTCACCACAGCCTAGCTCTATTATCAGACATTTCAAAACATATTTTTAAAGGGGTTTATTTCATTATTTATCAGACTTAAAGCAGCCTTACAGTCATAAGCTCTTAAGCACGGGATGACCCACTTTATGGTGCAGTATACCCTTGCCTCAAGCTCATCACCAACTAGACTCAATATTCATTATAAAGCTCAAAAATCCTTAGTTATTCCATCTCTTGCCCCTCAGAATGGCGACATTTTGTAATGAAGCTCACCTAAGTTATGGGAGACAGAAAAACTGTTGGACCATCATTCATCCTTCAAAACTTTTGCTCCATCAATTTTTTCAGCAACATTTTCAACAAATAATTTTTCAGCAAATAATTTTTCTCATCATTTTTTTCACATTTCCTAGGTCATCTTTTGACGCGAAGACAAACTGTGGGTATCACAAATGTCCCCGGTTACTCAATAACCTAGCAAATTTTAATTTTGAAGGAGAGGAATGCTCGAGCAAAATAATTGGAGTAGCAAAAAGTCCCCCGAACTTGAATTATTCATTGTCCCCAATGAATCATTAATTTTGCAAATTATACCCCCAAACTTGAATTTTTCTAACTGAATTTTTAAACTAAACATGGGACTAGGATTAAGCTTAAAGTGGATCATATAAGTCAATACTACCGTCAAAATCTTCTTTGCCGCAGCAACAATCCAGGCTAGAAGAAATGCTCAAGCAAAAGGTTTCTGGAGATCAGAATACCTTAATCTAACTAAGCGTAATCAGTCCAAGCTTCAAAAATTCAGAAGAAATTTTGTTAAGTTAGAGTTACTCAGTGCTTATGGAATAGAAACATTCAGAAATTTCATTTAAAAACATAAGAAAAGAAATTACATAGCAGAGATATATTTTTAAAGCAGAAAAATTAAAAAGGAACAAGCAAACATATTTAGCAAACGGGGTCAGATATGTGCGAGCAAAACAAAATGATAAGAACAAAAATAATGCTCGCTGAAGATCATTCCATCCATCAATCTTCCTGACCCTGCTCTTCATCAACATCCTCTTCTCGTTCAACAGGCGGGGGTGGTATCAAAAGATTAAACAAATCATCGGGAAACACTGGAAAGGCCTGATATGGTCTTGAGAAATTGGTTTGCAAGGCCCCCCTGAGTGCATCATCTCTCCTTTTAGCATAAGTCCAATAGGTCTGAGCTTGCCTTTCAGCAAATTCTAACCTACTGGTCAACACTGTCAGCTGCTCTAGGATCTGATTAACGCCATACACCAGCCCTCCCTAGCGAGCCTCTTGCGTACGCTGAAGCCGCGCCAGATTAGGTGTGTCAATGATTCCCTTATCAGTCATGATCATATTTTCTGGAACCGTGGGCACTCCTGCCCTGCTCCATAACATTGTGATAGTGTTTGGAAAGAACAGCTTCCCCACCTTCCTTTTCCAGCAATCAACAATCTCAGAAGAAATAATTTTTCCTACATCAATAATCATCGAGCGAAGAATGGCAAAGGCAAGCAATACCCTGTCCCGAGATACTGTGGAGTCGTGTGTTGTCGGCAGCAAGGGTAGCCTGATGAAACCCATCCAAGTGTTGGCCTCACTCTTCAAATAAGCAGCTTGAAACGTATGCTTCCGCGTCTGCGACACCCTCCATTAAGCCCCCTCAATGCCTACCTCCCGGACAGCCGCACTCAGTTGATCACTAGATGGTGCAACCACCATCTCATTAAAAACGGCATGCGGAAAATCCTGGAGATCGAACAATTCATTAATGGCCTCAAGACTCCATTGTACAGGCACTCCTCGAACGATAACCTCAAAATCATTCTTAACGTCAAGATTGGCATAAAATTCTCGAACAATGTTGGAATTGACAGGTTCTGGTTTCACACAAAATTGCCTCCATCCGAGGTTCACTATTCCAGACTCCAAGAACCTGGGCAAATCACTGCCAAATCCTCGTTCGAACAAGAAGTCCCGTTTCAGCACCTCCTGGTATTTTGCTCGAGCAAGATCGTTGACGAAGCGAATGAATGGTGCCCTCGGCTCCTCAATTTCTCTCGAGGCTTCGGCAATTCCTTTGCCCTTGCTTTCTCTCTGTTTGTGCAAACGCTCTTCTTCTGCCTTTCTTGCCTCTTCTTCTTTTTCCTTATTCTCAGCTTCCCTTCTTTCTTCCTCAGAGTCCGACGTCGGAGGTGATGGAGTGTTCCGAATCACCCTCACACGACCCGCCTTCCTCTTGATGCGGCGGCGCTTGGGCGGTTCAGGCATAATGATTTCAACATGAGCCTCCTACACCGGCTCTGGTGTTTTTTCTTCTTCAGGCATACCTACGACTTGTCTTTCGACCTCTGTCTCATGTTCCTTCCCAGTATTCCCTTTCTGAACCGTAGCAGAAACTATCGGTTCTGTCTCAAGATTCTGAACAGCCTCTGTTTCTTGGATGACTTCTTGTTCCGCAGCCCTCTACTGCCTCCGTCTTCGCTTCGCCTCATTCTCTTCTGGCGTTCTTTTCTTCTTAGTTTTCCCTTTTTGCACTTCCGGTGTGACCGGTACCTCCTCCTCTTCACTCTCCCTCTCTTTCCTAGCTCTAGTCTTAGCCATGGAGGTATGAACGGTTTTGACAGAGAAGAAAAAAGAATGCAGATGGCAAAAATGGGAGTAAGAAGACGAAGTGGGAGAAGCTTACCCGCGTTTGTGAATAAATAAGGCTCCAGCAAATTCAAATCCTAACGAAAAAGATTTTCCACATTAATTATATTACCGTTTAAATTTAAAAATACAAACCTGAAATTCAAAGATTATCAACGGTAAATTCGTGGATTCCAAACGCCCATGGTAAAAATCAATGTATTGTCATCATTGAAGCCTTCGGATAATTGCTCTGCGACACGTGGCCTCATCAGATGATGCACGCACATTTACCTACGAGAATTCAAAACCAAATCCAACGGTAAAAATAATAAATTCCAACGGAAACCCTCTTAATTCGGAATATTTTGCTCCAGCCATAATCTTGCTGCAACAACCTGAAGAATCTTGGATATGTTATTTGAATTTCAAAATTAAAATTTTCAAATTTATCCGATCAAATCAATTTTAATCTTTTATTCTCAAAAGAAGCCGAATAAATTAGAGAAAATCTCTATTAATTAAAACTAGAATTCAAATAACTGAAAATAAAATCTAATAAAATCTAACTAATTAAAAGATAATTGAAAGATAATTTAAATAAATAACCCGAAAATAAAATCAAAACAAATCAAAAATAGATCAAATCTAACCTACCAAAAATAATAAAAATACTTAAAAGATAAAATCTAATAAATCATGCAAAATTAAATCTAACCTAACCGAAATAAAAACAAATCAGCGAAACATAAAATCAATACAAATCCTGGGAGCTCAAAATTTTGCTCTGTGAAATGCTCCCGCAAAAGTCCTGCTCTCTCAATCATCAACCAACCTTAGGGAAGGATATTTTGACTGAAACTCCTCACCCCAATAATGCTTCACACGTTGTCCATTCACCTTGAACACTCTCCCATCTTTTTCATCCTGCAAAGTAATTGCTCCATTGGGGAAAACCTCAATCACAATAAATGGTCCTGACCATTTAGATTTTAATTTTCCAGGAAATAATTTTAATCTAGAATTATAAAGCAAAACTTTTTGACCCTTGACAAACTCCTTAGATTTAATTTTTTTGTCATGCCACAGCTTAGTCTTTTCCTTATACATTTTCGCATTTTCGTAAGAAAATTGACGAAATTCTTCTAACTCATTAAGCTGCAGCATTCTGATTGCTCCTGCGCGACTCAGATCAAAATTTAACTTTTTCAAAGCCCAAAATGTTTTATGCTCAAGCTCTAATGGTAAATGACAAGCTTTCCCGTATACTAACCTATAGGGAGACATACCTAGAGGAGTCTTATAAGCTGTCCTATAAGCCCAAAGAGCCTCATCCAACCTAAAGGACCAATCCTTTCTAGATGGATGGACTACTTTCTCTAAAATAGCTTTAATTTCCCTATTACTAATTTCAGCTTGACCATTTGCTTGTGGGTGATAAGGGGTAGCTATCCTATGCTTAATCCCATACTTAGCTAAAAGTTTAGTTAAGATATTATTAACAAAATGTGTACCCTCATCACTCACTAGAGCCCTAGGTGTCCAAAACCGCGCAAAGATGTGCGATTGAAGAAACCTTGCAACTGTCTTGGCATCATTCTGATGGCATGCAATGGCCTCCACCCACTTGGACACGTAATCCACTGCCAATAAGATAAAAACATTGCCATTAGAAGGGGGAAATGGCCCCATAAAATCAATACCCCATACATCGAATAGTTCAACTTCTAAAATGTAAGTAAGAGGCATTTCATCTCTAGGCCCCAAGTTCCCTCTCCTTTGACAAGCGTCACAATGCTTGTAGAACCAGTGGGCATCTTTAAACAAGGTAGGCCAGAAGAATCCGCAATGCAAAATCCTCATAGCTGTCCTTTGACCGCTGAAATGGCCTCCATACGGCGAAGAGTGACATTGCTCCAGGATTTCTGTTGCTTCATCACCTGAAACGCACCTACGAATAATACCGTCAGAGCATTGCTTATACATAAATGGCTCATCCCAATAGAAAAATTTTGCATCATGCTTAAACTTTTTCTTCTGCCTCCAATCCATATCAATAGGGGTGACTCCCTTTACTAAAAAGTTGGCAATATCAGCATACCAAGGGACATCCCTGACTACCTTTACCTGAACAGCAAAAAGCTGTTCATCTGGAAAAGAATCGGAAATGGCAGATTGCTCCAGCAAAGATGATGATGGATCAAGACGAGACAAATGATCTGCAATGACATTCTCTGATCCCTTCTTGTCCTTAATTTCCAAGTCGAATTCCTGCAATAACAAAATCCAACGAATTAGTCTAGGCTTTGCATCTTTCTTTGACATTAAATACCTTATTGCTGCATGATCCGTGAACACCGTGACTTTGGATCCAACCAAATATGGCCGGAATTTCTCAAAAGCAAACACAACAGCTAACAACTCCTTTTCAGTAGTTGTATAGTTGACTTGTGTCTCATTTAAAACCTTGCTTGCATAATATATAGGATGAATAAATTTGCCTTGCTTTTGCCCCAGCATCGCACCTACCGCAGCATCACTCGCATCACTCGCATCACACATTACCTCGAATGGCAAATTCCAATTAGGTGCGCAGAGAATGGATGCTGAGATTAAAGCAGCCTTCAACGTTTCAAAAGCCTTCCTACAATCTGCATTAAAGTCAAAAACATGATCAGTGCACAATAAGTTACAAAGAGGTTTACTGATTTTGGAAAAATCCTTTATGAACCTCCTATAAAATCCAGCATGCCCTAAGAAGCTCTGAATTCCCTTCACTGAATTCGGTGATTCTAATCTTTCAATAACCTCAACTTTTGCTCTATCAACTTCTAGACCATTCTTAGAAATCCTATGACCTAACACTATGCCCTCCTTCACCATGAAGTGGCACTTCTCCCAATTAAGAACTAGATGGGTATCCTCACATCTTTTTAAAACCTTACCTAAATTATCTAAACAACTCTGAAAAGATCCTCCAAAAACTGAAAAATCGTCCATAAAGACCTCAACAGTGGACTCAATCATATCAGAAAAAATTCCTAACATACACTGTTGAAATGTTGCTGGAGCATTGCAAAGGCCAAAAGGCATTCGCCTGAAAGCAAACATCCCATAAGGGCAGGTGAAAGTGGTCTTTTCCTGATCGTCAGGAGCAATAGTAATCTGGTTATACCCAGAATAACCATCCAAGAAACAGTAATAGGCCTGACCAGCCAATCGATCCAACATCTGGTCGATAAATGGTAGAGGGAAATGATCCTTTCGGGTAGCTTTATTAAGCCTTTTGTAATCCATGCAAACCCTCCATCCAGTTACTGTCCTCGTTGGGATCAACTCATTGTCTTTATTGCTTACCACAGTGACACCTCCTTTCTTAGGAACACATTGGACAGGGCTTACCCAATTGCTATCGGCAATTGGATAAATGATCCCAGCATCCAACCATTTAATCACCTCCTTTTTAACAACCTCTTTCATTGCAGGGTTAAGCCTTCTTTGTTGCTCAATACTCCTAAAGGTTCCCTCCTCTAGAGTGATTTTGTGCATACAAAAAGATGGGCTAATTCCCTGAATATCAGCCAATGTCCAACCTATAGCTTTGCGGTATTGCTGCAGCAATTTTATTAAGGCCTCCTCATGCTCCGGCATTAAATCTGATGCAACAATAATGGGCAACGTCTCACTTTCCCCAAGATACACATACTTTAGATGATCCGGTAAAGGTTTCAAATCTAAAGTGGGTGCCTCAATTAGGGATGGCTTAATTGGGGGAGCCTTTCTTTGATCGAAATCTAAAGACTCAAAAACGTCCTCACACCTAAACAATTCTTTTTCATTTTTTCTATCTAAAGAACAAAATTCAAAATCTTCTACACTAACCTCTCCATGCTTTTCTGAATGCTTATCAGCTGAATCCTGTATTGTTGTCTCAATAACTGTGCTCTCCAGAATCCTAATGAAGGAGCAATCCTCCATTTCGTCTGGATATTTCATGGCTTTAAAGACATTAAATTTCACTTCCTCATTACAGACTCTCATTGTTAATTCTCCTTTTTGAACATCTATTAATGCCCTACCAGTAGCCAAAAATGGACGACCTAGAATAATTGGGACATCTTTATCAGCCTCATAGTCTGAAATAATGAAATCAACAGGAAATATGAATTTATCCACTTTTACTAAGACATCCTCAATCTTACCCTCTGGATATGTGATAGACCTGTCAGCTAGTTGGGGTGTAACTGTGGTAGGTCTAGCTTCACCAATACCTAACTTCCGATAGACCGAAAGAGGCATAAGGTTAATGCTCGCACCCAAATCACAGAGTGCTCTACCTAATTCATTTCCACCTATAGACAGAGGTATGGTAAATGACCCTGGATCCTTAGCCTTGGGGGGTAGCCCATTCTTAATAATAGCACTACACTCCTCAGTAAGAGATACAGTTTCAAATTCACCTAACCTTTTCTTTTTAGTCAAAATATCCTTGGGGGGTAGCCCATTCTTAATAATTAGGCATTTGCTCAATAGCTTCTACTAAAGGGATATTTATATGCAACTGCTTAAGAATCTCTAAAAACTTTTTAAATTGACCATCCTGATTCTTAGGCTTTTGCCTTTGTGGAAAAGGTAGAGGTGGTACATAAGGTGGGGGCGGCACATATGGTGGTTCTACATCTGGCACAGAACCAGATGCTCCAGAATTTTTATTGCTGCCTCCAGCACCCTGACCAGACTCCAACTCTTCCTCGACAACAACATTATTATTTCTATCACCATTTTTATCTATAACCTGAGTTTTACTAGGCTCGATTCTTTCTTCTAATGGCTTACCCTTCCTAAGAGTAAGTGCCTTTACCTGCTCCTTACCTTCCCTTCGAGGGTGTTCAGTATCCGAGGGAAGTTTCCCTTGAGGCCTCGCCTTGAGCTCATTAGCTAGCTGATCCACTTGCAATTCCAGGGCTCTCATTGAAGCTTGATTACTTTGAATTGCAGCGTCTGTGCGAGCCATAAATTCTTTCATCATCGCCTCGAGAGATTTTCCTGAATTTTGCTGGGGCAAAGCCGGCTTATTTTGCTGGGGCATTACCTGCGCTTTAGCAAATCCCGGCTGGTTCATCTTCTGTTGCGTTTGTACGTTATTTCCTTGACCTCCCCATGAGAAATTGGGGTGGTTGCGCCAACCTGGATTATAAAATTTAGAATAAGGGTTGTTCCTCTGATTACCTACAAAAAACACAGAAGCTGGATTGCTGGGGCAAAACTCGTAGTTGTGATCTTCACCGCAATAGACACATGCTTCGTCCGTGACTTGGTTCACCACTGCTGCAGGCTCCATAGCTGGTGGCTGCTGATGACTAAACACTGTCACATTCTTAAGAGCGTTAGCAATCATTGCAAGATCAGCCCTAATGGTGGACACACCATCAACCTCTAATACACTCTTAACCTTTTTATTTGTGCCTCTAACATCCGACCACTGACAACTATTAATAGATATTCTTTCTAAAATTTCATAGGCTTCATCAAAAGTTTTTGCCAAAAGGGCCCCTCCAGCCGAAGCATCGACCATACCTTGGGTTACTCCATTTAAACCATTGTAAAATGTTTCCATTTGAATACAATGAGGTAACCCATGGTGGGGACACTTTCGTAAAAGCTCCTTAAACCTCTCCCAAGCCTCACTAAAAGTCTCATCTTCAAGTTGCCTAAACCCTACTATTTCACTCCTTAATTTCGCATTTCTATTAGGTGGGAAATATTTACTCAAAAATTTTTCAGCTAACTCATCCCACGTCCTAATTGATCCTGGAGCAAAAGAGTTTAACCATGACTTTGCTCCATCTCTAAGAGAATACGGGAACAAAGTTAATCTAAGAGCATCTCTAGGCACTCCTTGAATTACAAAAGAATCACTAACTCCTAGAAAAGACTTAAGATGTAAATGAGGGTCTTCAGATGACAAACCATGGAATTGCCCCACGGTTTGCAACATCTGAAACATTACCGGTTTCATAACAAAATTCGCCGCTTGGATTTGGGGACGTGCAATCCCTGGATTAAACTCATTAAACATCGGGACAGCATATGCTCGAATGGCTCTGGTCCTATCGTTCGCTATCAAGATAGGATTCTCAACCTGATTATTTCGCTGCTCATTTTGCTCAAACAGTGGGTTTTGCTGCAGCAACGGATTCTGCTGGGGGTTTGCTGCTGCTGGTCCTTCAGGAACCTGCGGAAGTTGCGGCACGTTCTCCATCTGGTTTCTGCGCTGCTCCCTCCTTCTGTTCCTAAATGTCCTTTCAATTTCTGGATCAAGCTCAAACCGTACCCCAGGCGGATCGCTCATGCACCAAAATCACACCTGCAAAAACAAAAAAAAACAATCAAAAAGTTCTAGCACCAAACCACTAAAACACATACAAAAAACAAATCAGATAAAAACTTATTCAAGTCCCCGGCAACGGCGCCAAAAACTTGTTGGGTTCCTAGAGTGAGTAAAAATATAGTATAAAATACTCTAGAATTCCTGTGCAAGTCAACACAGTCTTGCAGCAAGTAATATTATCAATCCGAGCCCTGAATTAGTTTCCACTCTACCTATTTTTGTGTAACTTTCCAATGGTTTCAAGAATAGTAAAATGATTTGGTTTTATCGGAACTATGCTGAAGCAAAATAAATGATAGAACAACGAGTAAACAAATAGATAGACAAATTAAAGACAGGCGCTGGTTAGGTTTTAGTGATTGTTTTAAGATATGCTCTAGCAATATTATTGATCATGCATTTCTCACAGTATTATTAGCGGATTCCTCCCGGAACTCCGGATCTTTTGGGATATGTTTCAAACCCAATGAAGAGCGACCGATCAAGCACTAGGCAACTGGCTATCCCTAGCTCAGTCACTGGCGTTCACCAATACACAATGATCGTAGTGTGGATAATTGCCACACACTCTCTAAATCATCCCTGAAACTATAGAGGGCTATTCACACCGCCTGGCCAGGCGGGCATAAAATAAGAATAAGCACAACAATTAACCAAAATGCGATAGTCAATATATTACTAGAGATGAAGCACAGTAATCACATTTTTCCTAACCAACACCTTAAGCTACTTAGTTCGTAACAGGCATAGGAATACGAGCTACAATCTGAGTATGCATGTCCATAACCACAAGTTAATAAAGAAAATAAACTCCCTAATCAGCTTGCGGTAGATGGTGTTCTTGATGATCTTCAATCTCCCTATACTATTCGGCTTCCAAGGGAAAACATGGAATGAGTTTGACTTGGACGGCTACTTCCTTTTATAGAAGGATTGGAGGCTTGAATTAGGTCAACTAGGACACGTGTAAGGCTCTCCTTGATCCTTTATCACGAAAATAACTCAACAGAAGTCGGTTCATGAAGTTGGCTAACGAGCTGTGATGTGGCAGTTTCTGTTCCCAATTTTGCTGCAGCACAGAATTTGCTCCCTCCAGTCGCTCAGCAGCATAATCTGCACAAAATAATTTCCAATGCTTCCATTCTTCCAAATGGGTTAAAACATGTAATATCTATCCAAAACCAACCCTAATAAGCATAAAGGACACACGAATCCCTATATAATTGAGGCCTAAATAACTACCTTTTGGGCAGTTATCAATGATCTAATGACTTATGGAAGTAATTAGTCATTTGTGGAAAAGATTAATCAATTATGGAATTGATTGATCATGATTGATTAATTAAGGAATAAGATTGAATCAATTATGGAAAAGATTGATTTAATTGAATATTTTATTCATGGCCTCTCTTCTATAAATAGAACACTAGACCTAATTAGTCATGACACTTGACACTCTTGAAAGACAAGACCTAGAATTCTCTCTAGTCTCCCTCTTAGAGAAAGACTCCCACAAGTCTTTTGCTTCCTTGACTTAGAGACATACCGGTGTAACCTCTGTGGTTATTGTGTCGATCAAGAAGAAAATTTCAGCGATCAAGAGGCTAAGGCGGCTGCTGCGTTTTCGTTCTTGGAGCGTCGTTGGCGAAGAACGGTCAAGTCTACAACGGAGGTTTGTAACGGTTCGTCCTCTTTTCTTTAGAAAAGTATTAAAAATAAATTTAGATTTATTTTAGCATGTTTAAACCAATTTTACAGCGGCTTTAAAGGTTGTTTAAAGTTTTGTTTGAGTTATCGTAACGGTATTTTAATGTTAATTAATATACGGCGTAAGGTCCAATCGATGCGCTTCCGCTGCATGGGGACTTTTATTCCCTTCACATATACCATCATGTCCACTAGGAGTACGAGGTAATCCAAACAGAAAATACATGGTAATAAGCTCCCACTTCCACTCTGGCACTGGCAGTGGATTAAGGAGTCCTCCTGGCTTCTGTCTTACTGGTTTAACCTGTTGACAGATCAAACATCTATCGACATATTCAGCTATCTCCCGCTTCATACCAGGCCACCAATAAGTTTTCTTCAGAGTTCTATGCATCTTGGTGCTTCCTGGATGCATAGCGTAAGCTGAATTGTGAGTTTCCTCTAATATAGCACTCTTAAGCTCACTAATACTCGGAACGCATAGTCTTCCCTGCTTAACTATGGCTTCGTCTACTCTCAGCTCAAATTCTGCCTCTGGGCCTTGCTTGGACTTTGCAAACATCTTCTGTAAGTTACTATCCTCTGGCTGTCTTCTCACAATCTTTGCTACTAGAGAAGACCTAACCTGAAATTGAGCTAAAAGATTCCTTGAGCTTTCTGCAGTCACAACTGCCTTGAAACCTCTTAACTCACTTAGCAAGCTTGCTCGAATACCAAACAAGGCACTCTTCGGAAATCTCGACTTCCTACTTAACGCATCTGCTACCACGTTAGCCTTACCTGGATGATATTCTATGGTACAGTCATAGTCTTTAATCAGTTCTAGCCATCGCCTCTGCCTTAGATTCAGCTCTTTCTGATCAAAGATATACTTCAGACTCTTATGATCTGTGAAAATGTGGCACTTCTCATCGAATAAATAATGTCTCCAGATCTTCAGTGCTAGAACTACCGCTGCTAGCTCAAGATCATGGGTAGGGTAATTACACTCATGCTTCTTCAACTGCCTTGAAGCATAAGCTATTACCTTTCCTTCCTGCATCAGCACGCAACCTAATCCTTACCTCGAAGCATCACAATAGATCACATACTCCTTCCCTTTTACAAGAAGTGCCAGAATAGGCGCTGCCACCAATCTCTTCTTCAGCTCCTGGAAACTCTGTTCGCATTTATCCGACCACTCAAACTTAGCATTCTTCCTTGTCAAAGCTGTCAAGGGTAATGCTAACCGTGAGAAATCCTCAACAAAACGTCTGTAGTATCCGGCCAGGCCTAGGAAACTACGTACCTCTGTTGCACTAGTTGGTCTTTCCCAGTTGACAACAGCTTCCACTTTTTGCGGATCAACACTAACTCCGTCCGCTGAAACTACATGCTCTAAGAACACCACTGGATTCAACCAGAACTCATATTTGCTGAACTTAGCGTATAGTTGTTTATCACGTAGTGTCTGTAGAACAATCCTCAGATGTTCCTCATGAGCTTTCATGTCAATTGAGTAAACTAGTATGTCGTCGATGAACACTATCACAAACTGATCTAAATACTGATGGAAGATCCTGTTCATGAGGTCCATGAAAACTGCTGGCGCATTCGTTAAACCGAATGGCATCACTAAAAACTCATAATGCCCATACCTCGTCCTGAATGTTGTCTTAGGAATATTTGATTCCCTAACCTTCAACTGGTGGTATCCTGACCTCAGATCAATCTTAGAGAACATTGTTGCTCCCCTTAACTGGTCAAACAAGTCATCAATGCGTGGTAGAGGATACTTGTTACGTATCGTGACCTTGTTTAACTGTCTGTAATCAATACATAATCTCAGGGTACCATCTTTCTTCTTCACGAATAACACTGGAGCTCCCCAAGATGATACACTAGGCCTGATATATCCTTTGTCAACTAGTTCTTGCAACTGCACCTTTAGCTCCTTAAGCTCGCTCGGAGCCATCCTGTATGGTGCCTGTAAAATAGGTGTTGTTCCTGGTAACAATTCAATAGTGAACTCCACCTCTCTATCAAGTGGCAAACCCAGTAAATCAGCTGGAAAAACATCAAGAAATTCATTCACCACGGGAACATCTTCTGGTTTCAGCTTTTCTTCTTGCACCTCAACCACGTGCGCAAGAAACGCTGTGCAACCTTTTCTCAACAACTTCTCAGCTTTCAGAGCTGAAATCAAACTCGTAGGGATAATCTTCCTCTCACCCCTGAAAACAACTTCAGTCAAACCTGGTTTCTTAAAAGTCACTTCCTTCGTATGGCAATCCATAGAAGCATAGTGAGTGAATAAGAAATCCATTCCCAAAATCACATCCAACACCTGCAACTCTAGGGGAAGAAGATCCACTAACATACAGAGACCTTCTACTACAACCTCACAATCACGCAACACTTCCTTGACTAAGAAAACATCACCAACCGGAGTGCATATGACTAATTCCTCAGATAAAGGCTCTAGCATCCTATTCAGCTTAGTTAAGAACATGCTAGAAACAAAGGAATGTGTAGCGCCTGGATCTAATAAAACACGTGCAGGTACATTACATATCAAAATCGTACCAGTGATCACATCTGGTGCATCTTCTGCTTCCTGTTGAGTCATGGCGTAGACTTTTCCCTGCTGCCTAGGTCTCCCCACAACTCCCTTTTGCCTTGCACTACTAGTGCCTTCTCCAACGCTTGCTAAGACTCTCGGCTGCTCAACTGTGTGGGACTCAACTCCCTGGTCCCTCTGAACTGTTGCCTTCAACTGTGGGCAATCCCTCTTGAAATGCCCTGGTTGTCCACACTAGTAACACACACCAGCGCCAACAAGACACTGACCTCGATGATTCTTGCCACAACTTGCACATGATGTTCTCTTGGATTCACTAGCAACGGACTCCTGACCCGTCCGCAGTCTTGCTACTGAACTCGCAGACTGACTGGGGGCTCTCTGACTCTGCCTCTGATAGGCGCTACCTGAACTCATCTGCCTCGATAACTGGCCACCAGATCGACGCTTGAAGTCTTGACGGCCTGAAACATTCACTCCAGGTGTGAACCTCTGCTCCTCACGATCTCGAAAACCACTAGCTATTGAAGTTCCACGACTAGGCTCCGCAACCGACTTTTCCTCTATAATACTCTACTCCACACGTAAGGCAGTCTCTACTAGCTGGGAAAAATCCGTCCACTTGGCAATAGCAGTAACTGGGGTACGTATCTCAAAACGCAACCCTCTCTCAAACCTGCGACAGCTGTCACTCTCAGATGCCACAATCACATCGACATACCGTGAAAGCTCGGTATACTTTCTCTCATACTCGGCCACTGAAAGTGACCCTTGTTTCAGCTCAAGAAACTCATCTCTCTTTGCCTCACAATATGTGGTGGGATAGTACTTTTCCTCAAATATACCTCTGAATGTCTGTCAATCTAACGTACGTGCATCACTGCGCCTGGCTAAAATAGATTACCACCATCCCTCCGCCTCCTTCTGCAAAAGGAATGTGGCTAATTTGACTTTTCGCTCCTCAGGACAACTCATCACGTCGAAACATTTCTCCAACATATTCAACCAGACTTCGGCGTCAGCTGGATCTGTGGAACCCTCAAACACCGTGGCTCCTAACTTCTTCAACCATTCAATCCCATACGTCTTTTCCGGATCACCAGGCCCTGCTCTCTCTGGCCTACCGATCTCCTGCGCAGATCTAGCAAATTGATCACTCCCTGCCTCATTCTGACCTCTCGGGGTACTGGATCCCCTTTCGGATTGACTTTGGGTAGGATCCTGCGTCCCGTCCTGATTCTGTCTGTGTCGTCTGCTGGTACGTGGTGGCATGACTCCTATAACATATCATCACATCAGACATGCTATAGATACTTAACTCAGATGCATGATACTAAACTTATACACACATTCTAGTTCTGATTAGACTCACTCTCAACAATACTCGGACCATACTCCGCTAGTTCTATCTGAAATAACCCAACGTGTAACTGTTTACTTCCTGGATTCTTCTTAGCGCTAACTACCATGTCTCTTTTCCCATGGAGCTAACTGCTCTGATACCAAGTTGTCACACCCCCTCCTGGACCACCTGCTAGCTTAGCCCGAAAGACGGCGTGAAGCCAACAGACATCGTCACCTCTAACGATCCCTGTTGACCCTACTGAAACATTGAACCTGATGAACATACTAATCATAGATATAAAACTTTCTACATGAAACACAACACAGCGGAATCCACGGAAACCTTTTAACATACACGAGGTGCAGCCCTGACAAAACTTGGTTTGGAAGATAACCTGATATGGATATCACAACCAAAAGCATATACAACTAGGGTTTATACAACCACGACCTCTAGGACTAAATTATCCAACCCTTACAAAACATTTACAATATGAACAGACTCAATATACAACTCCACCCACGTACTGGAGCTTGTTCTGGAACTTTCAGCAGACTTTGGCAGTGTATCAGGCACCGGGAGCTCGATCTCTACTGAAAAGTTGAAAACATTTTGAAAGAATGAGCTACGAAGCCCAGTGAGTGACTAACTTATAAACTCTAAATCCGAAAGTCAAAAACACGTGATAAACCTTTAAACGAATAAATATGCTCGGTCAAAGCGTTTAACAAAAACGTGTAAGATTAAGGGCTCTCTAAAACATCTCGCAAGTTCGTCATTAAAAATCTAGCAAGGCATATTAAATACATCAACGTTTTAACTAACATGACCGATCTACGTTGTGTAGGGCACGCCCAGTACAACCAACGTTACTAGTCCTACGATGTAGTGGGGCCCGCCCAGCACTCCCATCGTCTTTGTCGTTGTGAGGCCCGCTGATAACTGCCCAAAAGGTAGTTATTTAGGCCTCAATTATATAGGGATTTGTGTGTCCTTTATGCTTATTAGGGTTGGTTTTGGATAGATATTACATGATTTAACCCATTTGGAAGAATGGAAGCATTGGAAATTATTTTGTGCAGAAAATACTGCTGAGCGACGTGAGGGAGCAAGTTCTATGCTGCAGCAAAACTAGGAGCAGAAACTGCCACTTCACAGCTCGTTAGCCAACTTCATGAACCGACTTCTGTTGAGTTATTTTCGGGATAAAGGAGCAAGGAGAGCCGTACACGTGTCCAAGTTGACCTAATTCAAGTCTCCTGTCCTTCTATAAAAGGAAGTAGCTGTCAAAGTCAAATTCATTCCATGTTTTCCCTTGGAAGCCGAATAGTATAGGGAGATTGAAGATCATCAAGAACACCATCTACCGCAAGCTGATTAGGGAGTTTAGTTTCTTTATTAACTTGTGGTTATGGACATGCATACTCAGATTGTAATTCGTATTCCTATGCCTATTATGAACTAAGTAGCTTAGGGTGTTGGTTAGGAATAATGTGATTACTGTGCTTCATCTCTAGTAATAAATTGACTATCGCATTTTGGTTAATTGTTGTGCTTATTCTTATTTTATGCCCGCCTGGCCAGCCGGTGTGAATAGCTCTCTCTAGTTTCAGGGATGATTTAGAGAGTGTGTGGCAATTATCCACAGTACGATCATTGTGTATTGCTGAACGCCAGTGACTGAGCTAGGGATAGCCAGTTGCCTAGTGCTTGATCGGTCGTACTTCATTGGGTTTGAAACATATCCCAAAAGATCCGGAGTTCCGGGAGGAATCCGCTAATAATACTGCAAGAAATGCATGATCAATAATATTGCTGGAGCATATTTTAGAATAATCACTAAGCCTAACCAGCGCATGCCTTTAATCTATCTATCTATTTGTCTACTTATTGTTCTGTCATTTATTTTGTTTCAGCATAATTCCGATAAACTCAATCATTTTATTATTCTTGAAACCATTAAAAAGTTACACAAAAATAGGTAGAGTGGAAACTCATTCAGGGCTCAGATTGATAATATTACTTGCTGCAGACTGTGTATACTTGCACAGGAATTCTAGAGTATTTTATACTATATTTTTACTCACTCTAGGAACCCGACAAGTTTTTGGCGCCGTTGCCGGGGACTTGAATAAGTTTTTATCTGATATGTTTTGTGTATGTGTTTTAGTGGTTTGGTGCTAGAACTTTTTGATTGTTTCTTTTGTTTTTGCAGGTGTGATTTTGGTGCATGAGCGATCCGCCTGGGGTACGGTTTGAGCTTGATCCAGAAATTGAAAGGACGTTTAGGAACAGAAGGAGGGAGCAGCGCAGAAACCAGATGGAGAACGTGTCGCAACTTCCACAGGTTCATGAAGGTCCAGCAGCAGCAAACCCCCAGCAGAATCCGTTGTTGCAGAAAAACCCACTGTTTGAGCAAAATGAGCAGCGAAATAATCAGGCTGAGAATCCTATCTTGATAGCGAACGATAGGACCAGAGTCATTCGAGCGTATGTTGTCCCGATGTTTAATGAGTTGAATCCAGGGATTGCACGTCCCCAAATCCAAGCGGCGAATTTTGAAATGAAACCGGTAATGTTTCAGATGTTGCAAACCGTGGGGCAATTCCATGGTTTGTCATCTGAAGACCCTCATTTACATCTTAAGTCTTTTCTAGGAGTTAGTGATTCTTTTGTAATTCAAGGAGTGCCTAGAGATGCTCTTAGATTAACTTTGTTCCCGTATTCTCTTAGAGATGGAGCAAAGTCATGGTTAAACTTTTGCTCCAGGATCAATTAGGACGTGGGATGAGTTAGCTGAAAATTTTTTGAGTAAATATTTCCCACCTAATAGAAATGCTAAATTAAGGAGTGAAATAGTAGGGTTTAGGCAACTTGAGGATGAGACTTTTAGTGAGGCTTGGGAGAGGTTTAAGGAGCTTTTACGAAAGTGTCCCCCACCATGGGTTACCTCATTGTATTCAAATGGAAACATTTTACAATGGTTTAAATGGAGTAACCCAAGGTATGGTCGATGCTTCGGCTGGAGGGGCCCTTTTGGCAAAAACTTTTGATGAAGCCTATGAAATTTTAGAAAGAATATCTATTAATAGTTGTCAGTGGTCGGATGTTAGAGGCACAAATAAAAAGGTTAAGAGTGTATTAGAGGTTGATGGTGTGTCCACCATTAGGGCTGATCTTGCAATGATTGCTAACGCTCTTAAGAATGTGACAGTGTTTAGTCATCAGCAGCCACCAGCTATGGAGCCTGCAGCAGTGGTGAACCAAGTCACGGACAAAGCATGTGTCTATTGCGGTGAAGACCACAACTACGAGTTTTGCACCAGCAATCCAGCGTCTGTGTTTTTTGTAGGTAATCAGAGGAACAGCCCTTATTCTAACTTCTATAATCCAGGTTGGCGCAACCACCCCAACTTCTCATGGGGAGGTCAAGGAAATAACGTACAAGCGCAACAGAAGATGAACCAGCCGGGATTTGCTAAAGCACAGGTAATGCCCCAGCAAAATAAGCAGGCTTTGCCCCATCAACATTTGGAGAATTCTCTCGAGCCAATGATGAAAGAATTTATGGCTCGTACAGACGCCGCAATTCAAAGTAATCAAGCTTCAATGAGAGCCCTGGAATTGCAAGTGGGTCAGCTAGCTAATGAGCTCAAGGCAAGGCCTCAAGGGAAACTTCCATCAGATACTGAACACCCTAGAAGGGAAGGTAAGGAGCAGGTAAAGGCAGTTACTCTTAGGAGTGGTAAGCCATTAGAAGAAAGAATTGAGCCTAGTAAAACCCAGGTTATAGATAAAAATGGTGATAGAAATAATAATGTTGTTGTCGATGAAGAGTTGGAGTCTGGTCAGGGTGCTGGAGGCAGCAATAAAAATGCTGGAGCATCTGGTTCTGTGCCAGATGTAGAACCACCATATGTGCCGCCCCCACCTTATGTACCACCTCTACCTTTTCCACAAAGGCAAAAGCCTAAGAATCAGGATGGTCAATTTAAAAAGTTTTTAGAGATTCTTAAGCAGTTGCATATAAATATCCCTTTAGTAGAAGCTATAGAGCAAATGCCTAATTATGCTAAATTGTTTAGGTGTGAGGATGTTTTTGAGTCTTTAGATTTAGATCAAAGAAAGGCTCCCCCAATTAAGCCATCCCTAATTGAGGCACCCACTTTAGATTTGAAACCTTTACCGGATCATCTAAAGTATGTGTATCTTGGGGAAAGTGAGATGTTGCCCATTATTGTTGCATCAGATTTAATGTCGGAGCATGAGGAGGCCTTAATAAAATTGCTGCAGCAATACCGCAAAGCTATAGGTTGGACATTGGCTGATATTCAGGGAATTAGCCCATCTTTTTGTATGCACAAAATCACTTTAGAGGAGGGATCCTTTAGGAGTATTGAGCAACAAAGAAGGTTTAACCCTACGATGAAAGAGGTTGTTAAAAAGGAGGTGATTAAATGGTTGGATGCTGGCATCATTTATCCGATTGCAGACAGCAATTGGGTGAGCCCTGTCCAATGTGTTCCTAAGAAAGAAGGTGTTACTGTGGTGAGCAATAAAGATAATGAGTTGATCCCCACAAGGACAGTAACTGGCTGGAGGGTGTGCATGGATTACAGAAGGCTTAATAAAGCTACCCGAAAGGATCACTTCCCTTTGCCATTTATTGACCAGATGTTGGATCAATTGGCTGGTCAGGCCTACTACTATTTCTTGGATGGTTATTCTGGGTATAACCAGATTACTATTGCTCCTGAAGATCAGGAAAAAACCACTTTCACCTGCCCTTATGAGACATTTGCTTTCAGGCGAATGCGTTTTGGCCTTTGCAATGCTCCAGCAACATTTCAGCGGTGTATGTTAGCAATTTTTTCTGATATGATTGAGTCCACTGTTGAGGTCTTTATGGACGATTTTTCAGTTTTTGGAGGGTCTTTTCAGAGTTGTTTAGATAATTTAGGTAAGGTGTTAAAAAGATGTGAGGATACCCATCTAGTTCTTAATTGGGAGAAGTGCCACTTCATGGTGAAGGAGGGCATAGTGTTAGGTCATAGGATTTCTAAGAATGGTCTAGAAGTTGATAGAGCAAAAGTTGAGGTTATTGAAAGATTAGAATCACCGAATTCAGTGAAGGGAATTCGGAGCTTCTTAGGGTATGCTAGATTTTATAGGAGGTTCATAAAGGATTTTTCCAAAATCAGTAAACCTCTTTGTAACTTATTGTGCACTGATCATGTTTTTGACTTTAATGCAGATTGTAGGAAGGCTTTTGAAACATTGAAGGCTGCTTTAATCTCAGCACCCATTCTCTGCGCACCTAATTGGAATTTGCCATTCGAGGTAATGTGTGATGCGAGTGATGCTGCAGTAGGTGCAATGCTGGGGCAGAAGCAGGGCAAATTTATTCATCCTATATATTATGCAAGCAAGGTTTTAAATGAGGCACAGGTCAACTACACAACTACTGAAAAGGAGTTGTTAGCTGTTGTGTTTGCTTTTGAGAAATTCCGGCCATATTTTGTTGGATCCAAAGTCACGGTGTTCACGGATCATGCAACAATAAGGTATTTAATGCCAAAGAAAGATGCAAAGCCTAGACTAATTCGTTGGGTTTTATTACTGCAGGAATTCGACTTGGAGATAAAGGACAAGAAGGGATCAGAGAATGTCATTGCAAATCACTTGTCTCGTCTTGATCCATCATCATCTTTGCTGGAGCAATCTGCCATTTCCGCTTCTTTTCCAGATGAACAGCTTTTTGCTGTTCAAGTAAAGGTAGTCAGGGATGTCCCTTGGTATGCTGATATTGCCAACTTTTTAGTGAAGGGAGTCACCCCTATTGATATGGATTGGAGGCAAAAGAAAAGGTTTAAGCATGATGCAAATTTTTTCTATTGGGATGAGCCATTTATGTATAAGCAATGCTCTGACGGTATTATTCGTAGGTGCGTTTTAGGTGATGAAGCAACCGAAATCCTGGAGCAATGTCACTCTTCGCCGTATGGAGGCCATTTCAGCGGTCAAAGGACAGCTATGAGGATTTTGCATTGCGGATTCTTCTGGCCTACCTTGTTTAAGGATGCCCACTGGTTCTACAAGCATTGTGACGCTTGTCAAAGGAGAGGGAACTTGGGGCCTAGAGATGAAATGCCTCTTACTTACATTTTAGAAGTTGAACTATTCGATGTATGGGGTATTGATTTTATGGGGCCATTTCCCCCTTCTAATGGCAATGTTTTTATCTTATTTGCAGTGGATTACGTGTCCAAGTGGGTGGAGGCCATCGCATGCCAGTAGAGTGATGCCAAGACGGTTTCAAGGTTTCTCCAATCGCACATCTTTGCGCGGTTCGGGACACCTAGAGCTCTAATAAGTGATGAGGGTACACATTTTGTTAATAATATCTTAACTAAGCTTTTAGCTAAGTATGGAATCAAGCACAGGATAGCTACCCCCTATCACCCACAGGCTAATGGTCAGGCTGAGATAAGTAATAGGGAAATTAAATCAATTCTAGAAAAAGTAGTCCATCCATCTAGAAAGGATTGGTCTTTTAGGTTGGATGAGGCTCTTTGGGCTTATAGGACAGCCTATAAGATTCCTCTAGGTATGTCTCCCTATCGGTTGGTATACGGGAAAGCTTGTCATTTACCATTAGAGCTGGAACATAAAACGTTTTGGGCTTTGAAAAAGTTGAATTTTGATCTGAGTAGTGCAGGAGCAATGCGAATGCTACAGCTCAGCGAATTGGAAGAATTTCGCCACTTTTCTTATGAGAATGCGAAAATTTATAAAGAAAAGATTAAGTTGTGGCATGACAAGAAAATTAGACCTAAAGAACCTCAAATGTCAAAAAGTTTTTCTTTATAATTCTATATTAAAATTGTTTCCTGGGAAACTAAAGTCCAAATGGTCAGGTCCGTTTGTTGTGATTGAGGTTTTCCCCCATGGAGCAGTTACTTTGCAAGATGAAAAAGATGGGAGAGTATTCAAGGTGAATGGTCAGCGTGTCAAGCATTATTGGGGAGAGGAGTTTCAGTCAAAATATCCTTCCCTAAGGTTGGTTGATGATTGAGAGAGCAGGATTTTTGCGGGAGCATTTCACAGAGTAAAATTTTGAGCTCCCAGGATTTGTAGTGATTTTATTTTTCGTTGATTTAATTTTAATTGCGGTTAGGTTAGATTTGATTTTGCGAGATTTATTAGATTGTCTTTAAATATTTGATTAGATCTTATCTATTTTTGTTTTGAATTTGATTTGATTTTCGGGTTATTTATTTAAATTATCTTTCAATTATCTTTTAATTAGTTAGATTTTATTAGATTTTATCTAGATTTTATTTGAATTCTAGTTTTAATTAATAGAGATTTTCTCTAATTTATTCGGCTTCTTTTGAAAATAAAAGATTGGGATGATTGGTTAAAATTTAATTTGAATTTAAAGAAAAAAATCTTTGATTTTTCTTGCTTTGAAATTCGAATTCCGTATCTAAGATTCTTCAGGTTCAGCAGATTGTTGCGACAAAGATATGGCGAAAGCAAAATCATCTGAATTACAAGGGTTTCCGTTGGAAATTTATTATTTTTACCGTCGAGATTTTCTTTGAATTTTCGCAGGTAAAATTGTATGCATCATCTGATGACGCCACGTGTCGCAGAGTAATCATTCGAAGGCTTCAATGATGGACAGCACACCAATTTTTACCATGGGCGTTTGGAATCCACGATTTTACCATTGTTGGTTTCAAATTTTCAGGATACATTTACTTCAAATTAAACGGTAATATTATTTAATGTTGAGCAAATCATTTCGGTTAGGATTCGATGTGCTGAAGCCTTATTTATTCACAACCGCTGGTAAGTTCTTTCCACTTCGTCTTCTTGATTTGAATCTTTGTTGTGTGCATTCTTCTTTCTTTGTTGGTATTCTCTGTCAAACTCTTTGAACCTTCAATGGCCAAAACGAGAGCAAGAAAAGAGAGAGAGAATGAGGGAGAAGAGATACCCGTTACCCCCGAGGTTCAGAAAGCGAAAATGAAAAAGAAGAGGACGCCGGAGGAAAAAGAAACGAAGAAAAGGAGAAGGCAGCAAAGGGCTGCGGAACAAGAAGAGGTCCAGGAGGCAGCAGATGAAGTTGAAGAAGTCCCGAAAGAACCAGAAGAATAGAAACCAGAACAGGCTGAGCAGAGAGTTGCAGATACAGAGGTAGTTCGAGAGGAGAGTCAAGAAAAATGGAATGAGGATGAACAGACAGAGGTTGCGACTGAGAATGAGCCAGTTTAGGAGGCTCGAGTGGAGGTGATCATACCAGAGGTACCTAAGCGACGCCGCTTTAAGCGAAAAGCCGGCCGTATTCAGGTAGTTCGAACTGATACCCCCTCCCCTCCAACCACTGATTCTGAAAGAGAGAATGCAGAAAAAGAAGAAGAGGCAAGGAAGGCAGAAGAAGAGTGTTTGCGAGAACAGAGAAAAAACAAAGGCAAAGGAATTGTCGAAGCATCGGGTGAGATTGAGGAGCCGAGGGCACCATTCATTCGCTTCGTCAATGAACTTGCCAGAGCAAAATATCAGGAAGTACTGAAGCGTGATTTCTTATTCAAACGAGGTTTTGGTAGTGATTTGCCCAGGTTCTTGGAGTCCGAAATAACGAGCCTTGGGTGGAGACAGTTTTGTGCGAAGCCTGATCCTGTCAATGCCAACATCGTTCGGGAATTCTACGCCAATCTGGACGTGAAGGATGATTTCGAAGTCATAGTGCGAGGAGTGCCTGTCCAATGGAGCCCAGAGGCCATTAATAATTTGTTTGATCTTCAGGACTTTCCACACGCAGTTTTCAATGAAATGATGGTTGCCCCATCGAGCGACCAATTAAGCGCGGCGGTCCGAGAGGTAGGTGTTGAGGGGCTCAATGGAGGGTGTCGCAGACACGAAAGCACACATTTCAAGCTGCTTATTTGAAAAGTGAAGCCAACGCTTGGATGGGTTTCATTAGACTCCGCTTACTGCCGACAACGCATGACTCAACTATATCGCGGGACAGAGTGTTGCTTTTTTTTGCCATCCTTCGATCAATGAGCATAGATGTAGGGAAACTAATTTCTTCTGAGATTGTTGACTGCTGGAAAAAGAAGGTGGGGAAGCTGTTCTTCCCAAATACAATTACTATGTTGCGCAAAAACGCAGGGGTTCCGGTGGATGAAAATGATGTAATTTTGTTTGATAAGGGAATCATTGATACGCCCAATTTGGCGCGACTTCAGCGAATGTAGGAGGTGCGTCAGGGTGGGATGGTCCACGGCATCAACACAATTTTAGAACAACTCGCACTTTCGGCCAGCAGGCAGGAGTTTGCTGAAAGGCAAGCTTTGACTTTCAGAAGCTATGTTAAAAATCGTGATGCCAATCTCAAGAAGGCGTTGCAAGAGAATTTTTCGAAACCATATCCAGCCCTTCCAGCATTCCCTGAAGATTTATTCCACCCCCACCAATGGAAGGAGGAGGAGAGGAAAATGAAAATGAACCAGGCCAAGAGGACTGAAGGATGAAGTGGCCCTGAGCGAGCATGATTTTTGTTCTGACTTTTTGTTTGCTCGCGCATTTTCTACTTTCCTTTTCTGTTGATGTTATGTTTGTTTCTCTTTCATATTTCTGCTTCTTAAACAAAAATATATCTGCTGATGTAATTTCTTTTTCTATGTTTTTAATGAATTTCTGGATGTTTCTGTTCCATGAGCACTGACTAACTCTAACTTGACTATTTTCTTCTGAATTTTTGAAGCTTGGACTGATTACGCTTAATTAGATCTAGGTATTCTGATCTCCAGAAACCGTTTGCTTGAGCATTTCTTCTAGCCCGGACTGTTGCGGCAAGAAGATTTTGAAGGTAGTATTGACTTATATGATCCACTTTAAGCTTAATCTAAGTCTCATGTTTAGTTAAAAAATTCAGATAGAAAAATTTAAGTTTGGGGGTATAATTGCTTATATAATGATTCATTGGGGACAATGAATAATTCAAGTTGGGGGACTTTTTGCTACTCCAATTATGTTGCTCGAGCATTCCTCTCCTTCAAGTAAAAATTTGTTAGGTTATTGAGTAACCGGGGACATTTGTGATACCCACAGTTTGTCTTCGCGTCAAAAGATGACCTAGGAAATATGAAAAAATGATGAGAAAAATTATTTGCTGAAAAATTATTTGTTGAAGATTTTGCTAAGAAATTTGATGGAGCAAGAGTTTTGAAGGATGAATAATGATCCAGCAGTTTTTCTGTCTCCCAGAACTTAGGTGAGCTTCATCATAAAATGTCGCCATTCTGAGGGGCAAGAGAAAGAATAACTAGGGATTTTTGAGCTTTATAATGAGTATTGAGCCTAGTTGGTGATGAGCTTGAGGCAAGGGTATACTGCACCATAAAGTGGGTCATCTCATGCTTAAGAGCTTATGACTGAAAGGCTGCTCTAAGTCTGATAAATAAGCCCCTGTAAAAATATGTTTTGAAATGTCTGATAATAGAGCTAAGCTGTGGCAAGTTCTTAGAATTAAGTTGAAAAGTGGTGATTATTTGTCCATGCCGGAAGAATTATTTTGCTGCAGCTGAGCTTGGTTTTGCAGAGTGCTCAGGTAAAGGTTAAAGGTAGTATTGGATTGTCTGGTTTGATTAAGCTAATCTTTGTCTAAAGTTTAGAATTCTTGAAGGAAGGTGAGTTAGTATTGCTCGGGACGCGCAATAATTTAAGTTTGGGGGTATGATAACTGCCCAAAAGGTAGTTATTTAGGCCTCAATTATATAGGGATTTGTGTGTCCTTTATGCTTATTAGGGTTGGTTTTGGATAGATATTACATGATTTAACCCATTTGGAAGAATGGAAGCATTGGAAATTATTTTGTGCAGAAAATACTGCTGAGCGACGTGAGGGAGCAAATTCTATGTTGCAGCAAAACTGGGAGCAGAAACTGCCACATCACAGCTCGTTAGCCAACTTCATGAACCGACTTCTGTTGAGTTATTTTCGGGATAAAGGAGCAAGGAGAGCCCTACACGTGTCCAAGTTGACCTAATTCAAGTCTCATGTCCTTCTATAAAAGGAAGTAGCCGTCAAAGTCAAATTCATTCCATGTTTTCCCTTGGAAGCCGAATAGTATAGGGAGATTGAAGATCATCAAGAACACCATCTACCGCAAGCTGATTAGGGAGTTTAGTTTCTTTATTAACTTGTGGTTATGGACATGCATACTCAGATTGTAATTTGTATTCCTATGCCTATTATGAACTAAGTAGCTTAGGGTGTTGGTTAGGAATAATGTGATTACTGTGCTTCATCTCTAGTAATAAATTGACTATCGCATTTTGGTTAATTGTTGTGCTTATTCTTATTTTATGCCCGTCTGGCCAGCCGGTGTGAATAGCTCTCTCTAGTTTCAGGGATGATTTAGGGAGTGTGTGGCAATTATCCACACTACGATCATTGTGTATTGGTGAACGCCAGTGACTGAGCTACGGATAGCCAGTTGCCTAGTGCTTGATCGATCGTACTTCATTGGGTTTGAAACATATCCCAAAAGATCCGGAGTTCCGGGAGGAATCCGCTAATAATACTGCGAGAAATGCATGATCAATAATATTGTTGGAGCATATTTTAGAATAATCACTAAACCTAACCAGCGCCTGCCTTTAATCTGTCTATCTATTTGTTTACTTATTGTTCTGTCATTTATTTTGTTTCAGCATAATTCCGATAAACCCAATCATTATTATTTTTGAAACCATTAAAAAGTTACACAAAAATAGGTAGAGTGGAAACTCATTCAGGGCTCGGATTGATAATATTACTTGCTGCAGACTGTGTATACTTGCACAGGAATTCTAGAGTATTTTATACTATATTTTTACTCACTCTAGGAACCCGACACCCGCCCAGCACTCACGACAACATCGTTGTCACGGAGTACACTCAACGTCGACAACGGAATATAACCTGTGTGCACACGGTACCATATAGCCTCGGGCTCAATATCTCAGTCATGTAGTCAATAGAAATCTCAGGAAATCACATGAAAACATTAAAACCTGCCTGCTTATCGTTATCTTTCGTAAAACTCAAGCTTACTCAGCTTGCTCGTGAAAAACTTTAAATCATTAAACAATATTTGCTAACACATGCTTCATTTTAAAAGATATCATTTCAACTACTTTTCATAAAGTCATTAGCCACGTGCTCGTAAATAAACCTTATTAAAAAATCTAAGCTTAAAACTCATGCTTGAAACCGTTCACAAAAACCATGTATCATTCATAGAAAAGCATGTAAAACATATAATCATGAACAACTGTTTAAGAACATTTTCGAAATTTGTTTTGTCACTCACTGTCTTATCTAGTTTCCCGGTTTGTAGACTCGGCCTATTTCCTCTTGGCCTGGCAAATAACGAAAACCGAGCATTAGAACCATAGATAGCTTTGTCTTTCCATGCTCATGAATTTTCTAAACAATTAGATTAAGAATCACATTCACATTCTACTTTCCAGATTTTCCAGATTCTATACCCTAACTTCCAACACCCATAACTTCCTCAATACTTAACCAAAATTAATGAATTATACATCAAACTCTTCATTTTCGAACACTCTACAATTTACCGGAAGAAAGGAAAACGAGATTCGCAACCAATTAGCCCAGAATTGCCCCGAACACAGACAATACAGAATTCGAGGTTCTCTGCTACCATTTATCTTCCTCCTGAAATTAAACCTACGTAAAGTCATTTTTGGCTCACAAATGCTTCATAAAAGTTGTAGGATATTGAATAATCTTTCCAACCATACCAAATAGAGCTTGGGATTCGACTTGTGCACTCCCGAATACTCAAAACATCAGAGAACACCAGAGATCCTCCTGGTTTGCTCGAAAATCCTGTGCTCTGTTTTCCAATCCAAAAACCATCAACTTCTCATTCGATTTAGGTCAAGCTTCCTTCATGAAGTTTGTTAGAAAATGAACTAAATTTCAAGAAAATCAATCATCACCTCTTGATTCCTTCTGTGTAGCCCAAACCAACTAAAACACCAGAGGTTGACAGGTTGAACCCAGATTCTACAATGGTTGGCTTTGCATGAGCTTTTCCCTATCTTCTTCAACCTCAAACCATGAAATTCCTCTTCTTCCTCCTCCTTCACTCTATCCTTAAAGTGCTCTGAAAGTTTCAATGGAAAAGGATGAGAAATGAGGCTGATAATGGGCTGATAAGAATGTTAGTCGGTGGTGGGTGTCTTGCTGTCATTTCCCACCTTCTTTCTTTTTTTTTTTTTCACTTTTGTTCCTTTTTCTTTCTTTTCTTTTCCTTCCATTTTCCTTTTCATTTTCTTTCCTTTTATCTTTTAACTTAGTAATCCCAACAATTTAAGCCAACAATAGATGACAAGAGAAAATGATCCTAGAGAAGTTCTGGGTTTACAAGTTGGCTAACCAGTCTGTGGTTAGTCCATATGGGATTGTTGAGAATGTGCTGATCAAAGTAGGTAGATTTTTCCTTCCTGTTGATTTCTTTGTTTTAGATATTAAAGAGAATCCTGCCATGCCTATCATATTAGGGAGACCATTCCTTTCTACAGGGAGAGTCATAATTGATATTGAGCGCAAGGAGCTGATCATCAGAGTCCAACAAGAGAAGGAGATCTTAAAAGATTTTGAGGACCCTAAGAACACATCAGAGGCTATGTTGGTGGGTGTTGGGTTCCTAGAGTGAGTAAAAATATGATATCAAATACTCTAGAATTCCTGTGCAAGTATACACAGTCTGCAGCAAGTAATATTATCAATCCAAGGTCTGAATGAGTTTCCACTTTACCTATTTTGTATAACTTTCTAATGGTTTCGAAGATAATAAAAATGTTTGGTTTTATGAGAATTATGCTGAAGCAAAATAAATGACAGAACAACGAGTAAACAAATAGACAGACAGATTAAAGACAGACGCTGGTTAGGCTTTAGTGATTGTTTTAAGATATGCTCTAGCAATATTATTGATTATGCATTTCTCGCAGTATTATTAGCGGATTCCTCCTGGAACTCCGGATCTTTTGGGATATGTTTCAAACCCAATGAAGAGCGACCGATCAAGCACTAGGCAACTGGCTATCCCTAGCTCAGTCACTGGCGTTCACCAATACACAATGATCGTAGTGTGGAGAATTGCCACACACTCTCTAAATCATCCCTGAAACTAGAGAGAGCTATCCATACCGGCTGGCCAGGCGGGCATAAAATAAGAATAAGCACAACAATTAACCAAAATGCAATAGTCAATTTATTACTAGAGATGAAGCACAGTAATCACATTATTCCTAACCAACACCCTAAGCTACTTAGTTCATAATAGGCATAGGAATTCGAATTACAATCTGAGTATGCATGTCCACAACCACAATTTAATAAAGGAAATAAACTCCCTAATCAGCTTGCGGTAGGTGGTGTTCTTGATGATCTTCAATCTCCTATACTATTCGGCTTCCAAGGGAAAACATGGAATGAATTTGACTTTGACGGCTACTTCCTTTTATAGAAGGATCGGAGGCTTGAATTAGGTCAACTAGGACACGTGTAAGGCTCTCCTTGATCCTTTATCCCGAAAATATCTCAATAGGAGTCGGTTCATGAAGTTGGCTAACGAGCTGTGATGTGGCAGTTTTTGTTCCCAGTTTTGCTGCAGCATAGAATTTGCTCCCTCCAGTCGCTCAGCAACATAATCTGCACAAAATGATTTCCAAAGCTTCCATTCTTCCAAATGGGTTAAATCATGTAATATCTCTCTAAAACCAACCCTAATAAGCATAAAGGACACACAAATCCCTATATAATTGAGGCCTAAATAACTACCTTTTGGGCAGTTATCATACCCGCAAACTTGAACTATTGCGCGTCCCGAGCAATACTAACCAACCTTCCTTCAAAAATCTCAAAACATTAGACAAAGAATTAGCTTAATCAACCAGACAGTCCAACACTACCTTTAACCTTTACCTGAGCACTCTGCAAGACCAAGCTCTGCTGCAGCAAACTGATTCCTTCAGCAGGGACAAATAATCACCACTTTCAACTCAATTCTAAGAACTCACCACAGCCTAGCTCTATTATCAGACATTTCAAAACATATTTTTAAAAGGGGTTCATATCATTATTTATCAGACTTCAAGCAGCCTTACAGTCATAAGCTCTTAAGCATGGGATGACCCACTTTATGGTGCAGTATACCCTTGCCTCAAGCTCATCACCAACTAGACTCAATACTCATTATAAAGCTAAAAAATCCTTAGTTATTCCATCTCTTGCCCCTCAGAATGGCGACATTTTATGATGAAGCTCACCTAAGTTCTGGAAGACAGAAAACTGCTGGATCATCATTCATCCCTCAAAACTTTTGCTCTGTCAATTTTTTTCAGCAAAAGTTTCAACAAATAATTTTTTCAGCAAATAATTTTTCTTATTATTTTTTTTCATTTCCTAGGTCATCTTTTGACGCGAAGACAAACTGTGGGTATCACAAATGTCCCCGGTTACTCAATAACCTAGCAAATTTTAATTTTGAAGTAGAGGAATGCTCGAGCAAAATAATTGGAGTAGCAAAAAGTCCCCCAAACTTGAATTATTCATTGTCCCCAATGAATCATTAAATAAGCAAGTATACCCCCAAACTTAAATTTTTCTATCTGAATTTGCAAACTAAACATGGGACTTAGATTAAGCTTAAACGGGATCATATAAGTCAAAACTATCGTCAAAATCTTCTTTGTCGCAGCAACAGTCCAGGCTAGAAGAAATGCTCAAGCAAAAGGTTTCTGGAGATCAGAATACCTTGATCTAACTAAGCGTAATCAGTCCAAGCTTCAAAAATTCAAAAGAAAATTAGTTAAGTTAGAGTTAGTCAGTGCTCATGGAATAGAAACATTCAGAAATTTCATTAAAATCATAAAAAAAAAAAAAAAACATTACAAAGCAGAGATATATTTTTAACGCAGAAAAATTAAAAACAAGACAAACATATTTAGCAAACGGGGTCAGATATGCGCGAGCAAACAAAACGATAAGAATAAAAATAATGCTCGCGGAAGATCATTTCATCCATCAATCTTCCTGACCCTGCTCTTCATCATTCTCCTCTTCTCTTTCAACAGGTGGTGGCGGAATCCAGGGGTTCAACAGATCTTCAGGGAATGTAGGAAGGGCTGGATAAGGCTTGGAAAAATTCTCTTGCAGTGCCCTTCTTAAGCTGGCATCTCGATTCTTAACATAGTTCCAGAAGGTTAAAGTTTGCCTTTCAGCAAACTCCTGCCTACTGGCCGAAAGTGCCAGTTGTTCTAGAATCGAGTTGATGCCATGTATAAGCCCACCTTGATGCACCTCTTGCATGCGCTGGAGTCGTGCCAAATTGGGTGTGTCTATGATCCCCTTATCGAACAAGATCACATCCCCCTCATCCACCGGAACTCCTGCTCGTCTGCACAGCATCGTGATTGTGTTCGGAAAGAATAGTTTCCCCACCTTTTTCTTCCAGCAGCAAGCAATTTCATTACAAATAATTTTTCCTACGTCAATACTAAGAGACCTCAAGATAGCAAAAGCCAAAAGAATTCGTTCCCTGGATACTGTCGAGTCATGCGTTGTTGGAAGCAACCTCTGTCGGATGAAACTCATCCACGTGTTCGCTTCCTTGTTCAAGTAAGCCGATTGGAATGTCCTTTTCTGAGTCTTAGATAGTTGCCACTGTGCCCCCTCGATTCCTACCTCCCTCACAGCATTACTTAACTGCTCCTCAGATGGCGCGACCGCCATTTCATTGAATGCCGCGTGGGGGAAGTTTTGAAGATGGTACAGTGCGTTGATCGCACTTGGACTCCAATCTATCTCGACTCCTCTGACAATTACCAGGAAACCTTCTTCTTTATCAATGTTGGCATAGAATTCTCGCACCACCTGCGCGTTCACAGCCTCTGGCTTAGCACAAAACAGCTCCCAGCCGTGGTCAGCTATGTCGGTCCTTAGAAATGGTGGAAGATCACCGCTGAAACCTCTTTGGAACAGAAAATTCCTTTTCAGGAGCTCAGTGTATTTTGCTCTAGCAAAATTATTGACGAAGCGATCGTATGGCACCTGTTGCTCTGCTATTTCATTGTGCTCCTCTGATGCTTCAGCAATCTTTTTGCCCTTCTCTTCTCTCCGCTTCAGCAACTGTTCTTCCTCTGCCTGTTTCTCTGCTTCTTCTCGTCGTCTTTCCTCAGCCTCTTTTTTCTCTCGTTCCTCTTGCTCGGCCTTCTCTTTCTCGGAATCTGATGATGGAGGCGATGGGGTATCAGTCCTGATCACTGGAATGCGCCCAGCCTTCCGCTTAATGCGGCGTCGTTTCGGAGGTTCAGGTATGATAACCTCCACACGAGCCTCCTGAACCGGCTCTCTGTCTTCTTCCTCTACAGCCTCCGTCTGCATAATCTCACTCTGAATTTCCTCTCGAGCCTCTTCTATAGTTGCCACTTCCTGTCCAGGAGCATCCACTATATATCAAAAAGGAAGAGAGGGCGCGGCCCCCCAGAGAGACGAGTGCGGCTTTCCAATATGATGAGATGGAAGTCCGACTGATACCAAAAAGCTATGTGCGATATGAGACCTATTCTTTGGTTGATAAGGTGATGGATCACGAAATTGACGATGCTATTATTCTGACCCATTCAGCTAATACGAGAAAGCGAGGCAATGTTTTTCCAACCGGAAGACCAGTCCCTGGCTTTGGAAAACTAATGGACAGCATTCTCCTTACCACAATAAAAAAACACTACGGCAATGGCGCTAAACCTGCACTCTCATTCATCTCCTATGAACGAAGAGGCTCTTTTCGCTCTCTACAATCGGGTTTCAACCCGGCTACGAACCGGCTTATAGAAGGATTCCTTTACGTACGGAATTTCTTACTTAACAAAGAAGCGGACTCTTGATTTGTTTTGCCAGATTCTTGTGGGTCTTTTTCTTCTTCTACAACAACCTCCTCCTCTCTCACTCTTTCTTGTTCTGCAACTCGCTGTTGCCGTCTTCTTCGCTTAGCCTCCTTCTCTTCTGGCGTTCTCTTTTTCTTAGTTTTTACTTTTTGAACTTCCAGTGTGACCGGCACCTCCTCTTCTTCACTCTCCCTCTCTTTTCGAGCTCTTGTTTTAGCCATTGAAGGTGTAAAAGGATTTTGACAGAGAATGCAGAGAAAGAAAGAATAACACTTGCACGAAGATTTGATCAAGAAGATGAAGTGTAGAAGCTTACCAGCGTTTATGCATAAATAGGGCTGCAGCAAACAAGAATCCTAACCGAAAAGATTTGCCCTGTCATAACTAATATTACCATTGCAATTAAAAAAATGCAAACCTGAAATTCAAAAATTACCAACGGTAAAATTGCGAATTCCAAACGGCCATGGTAAAAATTAATGCTCTGTCATTATTGAAGTCGTTGGATAATTACTCTGCGCCACGTGGCCTCATCAGACGATGCACGCACATTTACCTGCAAGAATTCAAAGCCAAATCCAACGGTAACAATAATAAATTCCAACGGAAACCCTTCTGACTCGGAATATTTTGCTCCAGCAATATCTTTGCCGCAACAATCTGCCGAACCTGAAGAATCTTAGATACGGAATTCGAATTTCAAAATAGACAAATCAAATCTTTTTTTAATTCAAATTAAACCAATCAAAGCAAACTTAACCTGTTATTCTTAAAAGAAGTCGAATAAATTAGAAAAAATCTCTATGAATTAAAACTAGAATTCAAATAACTGAAAATAAAATCTAATAAAATCTAACTAATTAAAAGATAATTGCAAGATAATCTAAATAAAATCAAATCAAATCAATAATAGATCAAATCTAACCTACCAATAAAAATACTCAAAAGATAAAATCTAATAACTCATTCAAAATTAAATCTAACCTAACCAAAATTAAAATCAAATTAACGAAAAATAAAATCAATTCAAACTTTGGGAGCTCAAAATTTTGCTCTGTGAAGTGCTCCCGCAAAAGTCCTGCTCTCTCAAACATCAACCAACCTTAGGGAAGGATATTTCGACTGAAATTCCTCACCCCAATAATTTTTCACGCGCTGTCCATTCACCTTGAACACTCTCCCATCTTTTTCATCCTGCAAAGTAATTGTTCCATTGGAAAAAAACCTCAATCACAATAAACGGTCCTGACCATTTAGATTTTAATTTTCCAGGAAATAATTTTAATCTAGAGTTATAAAGCAAAACTTTCTGACCCTTGACAAATTCTTTAGATTTTATTTTCTTGTCATGCCACAGCTTAGTCTTTTCCTTATACATTTTCGCATTCTCATAAGAGAATTGGCGAAATTCCTCTAATTCATTAAGCTGCAGCATTCTTATCGCTCCTGCACGACTCAGATCAAAATTTAACTTTTTCAAAGCCCAAAATGTTTTATGCTCAAGCTCTAATGGTAAATGGCAAGCTTTCCCGTATACTAACCTATAGGGAGACATACCTAGAGGAGTCTTTTAAGCTGTCTTATAGGCTCAAAGAGCCTCATCTAACCTAAAGGACCAATCCTTTCTAGACGGATGGACTACTTTTTCTAAAATCGATTTAATTTCCCTATTACTAATCTCAGCTTGACCATTAGCCTGTGGGTGATAAGGGGTAGCTATCCTATGCTTAATCTCATACTTAGCTAAAAGCTTAGTTAAGATATTATTAACAAAATGTGTACCCTCATCACTCACTAGAGCCCTAGGTGTCCCAAACCGCGCAAAAATGTGCGATTGGAGAAACCTTGCTACTGTCTTGGCATCACTCTGATGGCATGCAATGGCCTCCACCCACTTGGACACATAATCAACTGCCAATAAAATAAAAACATTGCCATTAGAAGGGGGAAATGGCCCCATAAAGTCAATACCCCATACATCAAATAATTCAACTTCTAAAATGTAAGTAAGAGGCATTTCATCTCTAGGCCCCAAGTTTCCTCTCCTTTGGCAAGCGTCACATCGCTTATAGAACCAATGGGCATCCTTAAATAACGTAGGCCAGAAAAAGCCGCAATGCAAAATCCTCATAGCCGTCCTCTGACCGCTGAAATGACCTCCATACGGCGAAGAGTGACATTGCTCCAGGATTTCTTTTGCTTCAGCACCTGAAACACACCTACGAATAATACCGTCAGAGCATTGCTTATACATAAACGGCCCATCCCAAAAGAAAAATTTCGCATCATGCTTAAACTTTTTCTTCTGCCTCCAATCCATGTCAATAGAAGTGACTCCCTTTACTAAAAAGTTGGCAATATCAGCATACCAAGGGACATCCCTGACTACCTTTACCTGAACAGCAAAAAGCTGCTCATCTGGAAAAGAATCGGAAATGGCAGATTGCTCCAGCAAAGATGATGATGGATCAAGACGAGACAAATGATCTGCAATGACATTCTCCGATCCCTTCTTGTCCTTTATCTCCAAGTCAAATTCCTGCAATAGTAAAATCCAACGAATTAGTCTCGGCTTTGCATCTTTCTTAGACATTAAATACCTTATTGCTGCATGATCCGTGAACACCGTGACTTTGGATCCAACCAAATATGGCCGGAATTTCTCAAAAGCAAACACAACAGCTAACAACTCCTTTTCAGTAGTTGTGTAGTTGACCTGTGCTTCATTTAAAACCTTGCTTGCATAATATATAGGATGAATAAATTTGCCCTGCTTTTGCCCCAGCATCGCTCCTACCGCAGCATCGCTCGCATCACACATTACCTCGAATGGCAAATTCCAATTAGGCGCGCAGAGAATGGGTGCTGAGATTAAAGCAGCCTTCAACGTTTCAAAAGCCTTCCTACAATCTGCATTAAAGTCAAAAATATGATTAGTGCACAATAAGTTACAAAGAGGTTTACTGATTTTGGAAAAATCCTTTATGAACCTCCTATAAAATCCAGCATGTCCTAAAAAACTCTGAATTCCCTTCACTGAATTCGGTGGCTCTAGTCTTTCAATAACCTCAACTTTTGCTCTATCAACTTCTAGACCATTCTTAGAAATCCTATGACCTAACACTATGCCCTCCTTCACCATGAAGTGGCACTTCTCCCAATTAAGAACTAGATGGGTATCCTCACATCTTTTTAACACCTTACCTAAATTATCTAAACAACTTTGAAAAGACCCTCCAAAAACTGAAAAATCGTCCATAAAGACTTCAACAGTGGACTCAATCATATTAGAAAAAATTGCTAACATACATCGCTGAAATGTTGCTGGAGCATTGCAAAGGCCAAAAGGCATTCGCCTAAAAGCAAACGTCCCATAAGGGCTGGTGAAAGTGGTTTTTTCCTGATCCTCAGGAGCAATAGTAATCTGGTTATACCCAGAATAACCATCCAGGAAACAGTAATAGGCCTGACCAGCCAATCGATCCAACATCTGGTCGATAAATGGTAGAGGGAAATGATCCTTTCGGGTGGGTTTATTAAGCCTTCTGTAATCCATGCAAACCCTCCAGCCAGTTACTGTCCTTGTGGGGATCAACTCATTATCTTTATTGCTCACCACAGTGACACCTCCTTTCTTAGGAACACATTGGACAGGGCTTACCCAAGTGATATCGGCAATTGGATAAATGATCCCAGCATCCAACCATTTAATTACCTCCTTTTTAACAACCTCTTTCATTGCAGGGTTAAGCCTTCTTTGTTGCTCAATACTCCTAAAGGACCCCTCCTCTAGAGTGATTTTGTGCATACAAAAAGACGGGCTAATTCCCTGAATATCAGCCAATGTCCAACCTATAGCTTTGCGGTATTGCTGCAGCAATTTTATTAAGGCCTCTTCATGCTCCGGCATTAAATCTGATGCAACAATAATGGGCAACGTCTCACTTTCCCCGAGATACACATACTTTAGATGATCCGGTAAAGGTTTCAAGTCTAAAGTGGGTGCCTCAATTAGGGATGGCTTAATTGGGGGAGCCTTTCTTTGATCTAAATCTAAAGACTCAAAAACATCCTCACACCTAAACAATTCTTTTTCATTTTTTCTATCTAAAGAACAAAATTCAAAATCTTCTACACTAACCTCTCCATGCTTTTCCGAATGCTTATCAGCCGAATCCTGTATTGTTGTCTCAATAACTGTGCTCTCCAGAATCCTAATGAAGGAGCAATCCTTCATTTCGTCTGGATACTTCATGGCTTTAAACACATTAAATTTTACTTCCTCATTACAGACTCTCATTGTTAATTCTCCTTTTTGAACATCTATTAATGCCCTACCAGTAGCCAAAAATTGACGACCTAGAATAATTGGGATATCTTTATCAGCCTCATAGTCTAAAATAATAAAATCAACAAGAAATATGAATTTATCCACTTTTACTAAGACATCCTCAATTTTACCCTCTGGATATGTGATAGACCTATCAGCTAATTGGAGTGTAACTGTGGTAGGTCTAACTTCACCAATACCTAACTTCCGATAGACCGAAAGAGGCATAAGGTTAATGCTTGCACCTAAATCACAGAGTGCTCTACCTAACTCCTTTCCACCTATAGACATAGGTATGGTAAATGACCCTGGATCCTTAGCCTTGGGGGGTAGACCATTCTTGAGAATAGCACTACACTCCTCAGTAAGAGATACAGTTTCAAACTCACCTAATCTTTTCTTTTTAGTCAAAATATCCTTAAGAAATTTAGCATAATTAGACATTTGTTCTATAGCTTCTACTAAAGGGATATTTATATGCAACTGCTTAAGAATCTCTAAAAACTTTTTAAATTGACCATCCTGATTCTTAGGCTTTTGCCTTTGTGGAAAAGGTAGAGGTGGTACATAAGGTGGGGGCGGCACATATGGTGGTTCTACATCTGGCACAGAACCAGATGCTCCAGCATTCTCTTTGCTGCCTCCAGCACCCTGACCAGACTCCAACTCTTTCCCAACAACAACATTATTATCACTATTATAATTTAAATCCTGGGTCTTACTAGGCTCAATTCTTTCTTCTAATGGCTTACCACTCCTAAGAGTAACTGCCTTTACCTGCTCATTACCTTCCCTTCTAGGGTGTTCAGTATCTGATGGAAGTTTCCCTTGAGGCCTCGCCTTTAGCTCATTAGCTAGCTGACCCACTTGCAATTCCAGGGCTCTCATCGAAGCTTGATTACTTTGAATCGCGGCGTCTGTACGAGCCATAAATTCTTTCATCATCGCCTCGAGAGAATTTCCCGAATTTTGCTAGGGCAAAGCCGGCTTATTTTGCTGGGGCATTACCTGCGTTTTAGCAAATCCCGGCTGGTTCATCTTTTGTTTCGCTTGTACGTTATTTCCTTGACCTCCCCATGAGAAGTTGGGGTGGTTGCGCCAACCTGGATTATAAAAGTTAGAATAAGGGTTGTTCCTCTGATTACCTACAAAAAACACAGAAGCAGGATTGTTGGGGCAAAACTCGTAGTTATGGTCTTCACCGCAATAGACACATGCTTTGTCCGTGACTTGGTTCACCACTGCTGCAGGCTCCATAGCTGGTGGCTGCTGATGACTAATCACTGTCACATTCTTAAGAGCGTTAGCAATCATAGCAAAATCAGCCCTAATGGTGGACACACCATCAACCTCTAATACACTCTTAACCTTTTTAGTTGTGCCTCTAACATCCGACCACTGACAACTATTAATAGATATTCTTTCCAAAATTTCATAGGCTTCATCAAAAGTTTTTGCCAAAAGGGCCCCTCCAGCCGAAGCATCGACCATACCTTGGGTCACTCCATTTAAACCATTGTAAAATGTTTCCATTTGAATACAATGAGGTAACCCATGGTGGGGACACTTTCGTAAAAGCTCCTTAAACCTCTCCCAAGCCTCACTAAAAGTCTCATCCTCAAGTTGCCTAAACCCTACTATTTCACTCCTTAATTTAGCATTTCTATTAGGTGGGAAATATTTACTCAAAAATTTTTCAGCTAACTCATCCAACGTCCTAATTGATCCTGGAGCAAAAGAGTTTAACCATGACTTTGCTCCATCTCTAAGAGAATACGGGAACAAAGTTAATCTAAGAGCATCTCTAGGCACTCCTTGAATTACAAAAGAATCACTAACTCCTAAAAAAGACTTAAGATGTAAATGAGGGTCTTCAGATGATAAACCATGGAATTGCCCCACAGTTTGCAACATCTGAAACATTACCGGTTTCATTTCAAAATTTGCCGCTTGGATTTGGGGACGTGCAATCCCTGGATTCAACTCATTAAATATCGGGACAGCATATGCTCGAATGGCTCTGATCCTATCGTTCGCTATCAAGATAGGATTCTCAGCCTGATTATTTCGCTACTCATTTTGTTCAAACAGTGGGTTTTGCTGCAGCAACGGATTCTGTTGGGGGTTCACTGCTGCTGGACCTTCAGGAACCTGCGGGAGTTGCGGCACGTTCTCCATCTGGTTTCTGCGCTCCTCCCTCCTTCTGTTCCTAAATGTCCTTTTAATTTCTGGATCAAGCTCAAACCGCACCCCAGGCGGATCGCTCATGCACCAAAATCACACCTGCAAAAACAAAAGAAACAATCAAAAAGTTCTAGCACCAAACCACTAAAACACATACACAAAACAGAACAGATAAAAACTTATTCAACTTCCCCGGCAACGGTGCCAAAAACTTATTGGGTTCCTAGAGTGAGTAAAAATATGATATGAAATACTCTAGAATTCCTATGCAAGTATACACAGTCTGCAGCAAGTAATATTATCAATCCAAGGTCTGAATGAGTTTCCACTTTACCTATTTTGTATAACTTTCTAATGGTTTCGAAGATAATAAAAATGTTTGGTTTTATGAGAATTATGCTGAAGCAAAATAAATGACAGAACAACGAGTAAACAAATAGACAGACAGATTAAAGACAGGCGCTGGTTAGGCTTTAGTGATTGTTTTAAGATATGTTCTAGCAATATTATTGATTATGCATTTCTCGCAGTATTATTAGCGGATTCCTCCCGGAACTCCGGATCTTTTGGGATATGTTTCAAACCCAATGAAGAGCGACCGATCAAGCACTAGGCAACTGGCTATCCCTAGCTCAGTCACTGGCGTTCACCAATACACAATGATCGTAGTGTGGAGAATTGCCACACACTCTCTAAATCATCCCTGAAACTAGAGAGAGTTATCCATACCGGCTGGCCAGGCGGGCATAAAATAAGAATAAGCACAACAATTAACCAAAATGCAATAGTCAATTTATTACTAGAGATGAAGCACAGTAATCACATTATTCCTAACCAACACTCTAAGCTACTTAGTTCATAATAGGCATAGGAATTCGAATTACAATCTGAGTATGCATGTCCACAACCACAATTTAATAAAGGAAATAAACTCCCTAATCAGCTTGCGGTAGGTGGTGTTCTTGATGATCTTCAATCTCCTATACTATTCGGCTTCCAAGGGAAAACATGGAATGAATTTGACTTTGACGGCTACTTCCTTTTATAGACGGATGGGAGGCTTGAATTAGGTCAACTAGGACACGTGTAAGGCTCTCCTTGATCCTTTATCCCGAAAATATCTCAATAGGAGTCGGTTCATGAAGTTGGCTAACGAGCTGTGATGTGGCAGTTTCTGTTCCCAGTTTTGCTGCATCATAGAATTTGCTCCCTCCAGTCGCTCAGCAGCATAATCTACACAAAATGATTTCCAAAGCTTCCATTCTTCCAAATGGGTTAAATCATGTAATATCTCTCTAAAACCAACCCTAATAAGCATAAAGGACACACAAATCCCTATATAATTGAGGCCTAAATAACTACCTTTTGGGCAGTTATCAGTGGGGTATAGGAAAGGTGCTAGAAAGAGCATTGTTGATGGAACACCTGACATTAGACCACCTTGATGCCTATTCGGTCAACACGTCGAGCTAATGACGTTAAACAAGCGCTTATGGGAGGCAACCCAAGTAAGTTTAGTTGTGATTTTATTTTTGAGTTTGATTTGTTGTTTTTGTTTTGTAGGTCGTGGTTCCAGTCTCTCCTTTGCTTTCAAGCCTCCATAAAAGAAGTCATCATCATTCCAGGGCAGTATTGTTCACTCCGTCCATTCTTTTATTGTTCTCATGCTTGATTATGCCTTATTTTCTTTATACATTGAGGACAATGCATGTTTTAAGTTTGGGGGTGGAATAGCATGTTTGTGGAGCCCTTGAGCATCTGAGTTCGGGCTATAGTTTTGAGCTTTCTTTGAACTAAGCATATGGTTGTTTTCTGGATGCTATTTTTGCATGACTATGATGTCCTAGGATAGGCTTTCTTGTCAATTTTCGAGCTTGCAATGAGTTGTAAGCATGAGTGCCCAAAAAGGGAGACTTTTTAAACTTTTTCTAGGAGATGACTTGCATGAGTAGAGTATTTGTCTTGGCTAGATTTGGATTTGAATGCTTAGGAGCGAATTATTAGGTTCATATGCTTGTTGTCACCTTGATAGGTGTAGGGAAGAGTTAAAGAGTTAATTTTTTGCAAATTAGCATGTTTGGTCTTGCTTAGGAGGAAAGAAAAGAATATATGCTTATCATGATCATGAAAGAAAAATCATTCTTGTTGTTACTTTTGAAAGAAAAGAAATTATTATGCCATGGCCTGTGCACATTATGCAATGAGTAATAAAGTTTTAGGCAAAAAGCGCTACCCCTGTTGTGATCAGTTAGGCCAACCAGAGAAAACTCAGGTTAAGGGTCCCTACAATAGGTGTGTGAAAGCTAGTGCCACATATAAATGCTTAATTTAATTGTCAATTATAAGCACCTAAGTATGGAGGAAAACAAACTAATTTGTTCCATTAACTCGTTAGTGAAACCTTAGTGCCAGTGTAGAGGGAAGATGAGCTGAGAGTTTAGTAATCCAATCCCAGGCTAGTAGAGTCTGATCTCGTTGAGTTAGATCTCGCTTGTGCAAGTTAATTTTGGAAAAATTTTAATTTGTCTCCCTCATTGGTCCTTATGTGCATGTCTCTTGCTTGCTTGACTATTGACCTTTGAGCCTTGAGGATTGAGTCATGTTTGGTTGCATCCATTCTTCTACTGTATGCTTGATTGTTAGTTTGCTCGAGGACTAGCAAAAGCTTAAATTTGGGGGTGTTTGATAGCGAGCATAGCTAGCTAGTTTTTCCTAATTAATTTAGCTAGTCTTTTATGATTTATTGGTCATTTTATTGGACTTTAATGTTTATTTTGTAGGAAATTATTGATTGGAGCCAAAGCGTGATATTGGAGTTAATCGAGTGTTCGGGACGTTAAAAGATGCAAAAGAACCGAAGAGAATCAAAGAAGAAGAAGTCAAATTAAAGTCAAAAGCAGACCAGCGTCGAGACGCTGCTCCTTGAGCGTCTCGATGCTGCCTTTCCTTATCCGATTAGGCGCGAACAGGTCAAAGCGTCTCGACGCTGCGACCCTTGCGTCTCGACGTTGTGTGTTTTTTCCATTCTACGATAAGGCGATAGCGTCGAGAGGCTGTCTTCTCAGCGTCTCGACAACGCTACGACAAAATTTAAGCCCTATTTATAATTTTCGATTAGGGCTGATGGGGGATTCTCTTTTGGACACCTTGGGGCCGTAAAACAGAGCAAAAACAGAGTATTTGGAGCTGAATAAAGGGGAGAAAAGTGGAAATCAACCCATTGTTCGTGGAGATCGTGACAGGGAAGTTCGGTCTCAGCCTACATAGAGTTTAATTCTTCTTTCCCTTACTTTAGTTAGTGTTTATGGTTGTTTTAGATCATAGCTATATTGTAACGCGTTGTATGATTAGCTAAGTCTTTACTCTTAGGGATTGATGTAGTCGTTGGGGCAATTTTGGATTGATGTTATGGATTTATGTTATTGATTCATGTATGCAAATTTGTGTCCTTAATGCTTTCAATTTACCGGCCATAAATTTATTGATGTTTGTGCTTGAATCTAACTCGAGAGAGAGGATTTAGCTTAGGAATCATTATGCATAACTAGGATTTAGCTAGAAATCGGAAGATTATAGTTAATTCTAGAAATCGTTAAAAAGGTTATCCTTATTGCCTTGTATGTTTATTGAATTTAGATAGGGATATCGGGTTCAATTGCATTAGGGAGAATCATGTATGCTTGGGAGAGATATGTGTGATTTTAGTTTACCAAGACTTATGAATCATAGCATGTTATTAATCCATAATTCCAATTGGTAAAATCACATCCCTAAGACCGTTGTCCATTAGATTGTCATATTTTTGCATTGTTTTGTGCTTGCTTTTCTTTCATTCTCACTTCATTCGGTTCTCTAAATAAAATTGGCCAAGAGTATTTTTCGGTAATTAAAATTTACTAGACACCAATCCAGAGGACGACATTCGAATTTCATGTTCACTATATTATAACTTGACCCGTACACTTGCGGTTAGCAATTTGCACATCAATGTTATATATTGGATTTAGGTTATATATAAACAAGCAATTCACTGAATATTACGATAACATCTTTATTGCAAAAAGATTACAAACTATGAGTTTTAGGACATAAAACCCAACACATATAGTCCTTCATTATCCTAAGTTACTTGAGGATATTTTTAACGGTTGTCCAGTGATGAAATCCTAGATTTGATTGATACCTACTGACAATCCCTACTGCATAACATATGTCAGGCCTAGTACACAACATAACATACATCAGGCTACCCACAACTGAGGCATAGGGTATTCGTCTCATGTATTCGACTTCTTGAGGTGTCTTAGGACACTGTTCCTTAGACAAATGAATTTCGTGCCTGAAAGGTAGTAAACCCTTCTTAGAATTCTGCATCTTATATCTAACCAACATTTTGTCGACATAAGACGCTTGAGACCGGACTAACGTTTTGTTCTTTCAATTCTTAATTATTTGAATCCCCAAAAAAAACTGAGCTTCTCCCAAATCTTTCATTTGGAATTGAGTTGTCAACCATTTCTTAATGTCGGTAAGAAATCCTACATCATTTCCAATGAGTAGGATATCATCCACATACAACACTAAGAAAGTTACTGTGTTGTTGATGATCTTATTGTAGACACAAGGCTCATCAACATTCTGGTCAAAGCCAGAATATTTGATCGTAGTATCAAACCTTATATTCCAAGATCGAGATGCTAGTTTCAATCCATAAATGGATCGATTAATTTTGCAAACCTTTTGCTCTTGACCTTGATGAATGAACCCTTCTAGTTGAGACATGTAGATACTCTCCTCAACATTGTCATTCAAAAAAGCAATCTTGACATCTATTTTCCATATTTCATAATCATTAAATGTGGCAATCGATAAGAGTATCCTAATAGACTTTAACATGGCAAAAGGGGAGAAGGTTTCTTCATAGTCCACCCCCTCCCTTTGGGTATAACCTTTTGTCACAACTCTGGTCTTAAAGGTTTGCACCTTTCCTTCTGTTGGGTTTTATGCCCTAAAACTCATAGATAGTAAATGTACATTTGACCGAACATTAATAAAAGTAATGTATTATTCAATGTTTGTATTATATCTTGTCTTATTAACCTTAATCCAATAAACTAAACATCCAAGGCTGGTAGAATGAGGCTTGAACTAGTATGTAGGGACATATGGGGATCAATGTTCAAGTTTTAGCCTAAAGGGTCTGTAGTATAGGGATAAGGCTGGGTACCTTGTCCTGGTGACACTATGGATACGGCCCGCTTTGTATATTGATACAAACGTAGTAATCCAACGCGTTCATGTGGTTGACATGCGAGTGGGGGTATCCTGTGCAATGAGTTTGCACAAAGACCAGACCGCGAAATAGTTAACCACTAACTGTAACACCGTTAGTTAGCTCGGTTTCTATTTCACTAGGGTGACCTAGGCAACTTGGCCTTAATCCTGAGTGGATTATGGACTCCTGTCCATGAGGGATTGTCCTTTGATTTGTACGGGTGAGAGTGGCATGTTTGCCGACTCAATAAGCCTACCATTTTGGGGACAAGACCGAGTGGGGAGCTGGGAACGTAGTCTTACAAGATGGAATTCACTCCTTCCCGATATTAGGGTAAGTAGAGGTGTGTTCCCTTAAGTGGTCTCTCCGGGTCTTGAACAATGGGCCATACCCTCTTTATGGCACGAGAGGGACTTCTGTTTGCTGGTTGGACCACAAACAGGTTGTTCATTAGAGGAGCACTGGTACTTAAGGACCAAGAGGTAGCCCTGGGGTAAAACGGTAATTTGACCTAGCTGGGGTACGAACACACGTGAAGGGCTAACTTGCTATTGACGGTCAATATCCATGGACACGGAAATATGTCTGCAGTGAGAAGAGTGCAGTTGTGGTTCTTTAGTGGAGTTAACCACGATTAACGAACATTGATTAACTTGGTTAATGAGTTTAGCCAATTAATCTCATATCGTTGGAGCTTCTGATCTGTAGGTCCATTAGGTCCCACCGGTAGCTCACTAAGGGCGTTGAGGTAAATTTCTATGGGATAATTAAATATTCGAATGAGTTCGAATATTACACCATAATATGAATTTGATTCATATTAAAACTATAGGTTATAATTAATGTACATTAGATGTATATTAAGACCATAGTTTATTTGAGAGAGGAATATAATTAAATATGTGATATTTAATTATGAAGAATTAATTGTAGAATTAATTGATTGTTGTTTTAATTTAGTATAATTAAATTTGATTTAATTAAACTGCATTAAAACTATAGGTTATGTGGTTCATTTTATGTAAAATTGTTTTATATAAAGTGATTAAATTAAATTTTAATTTAAATTCAATTAAATTAATTAATAATTTAATTATTAATTTATTTAATTGGTTATCAGTTATTAAAACTGATGGATGCCCACTAACCTATAATGTTGCGTGGTTGAGAGGTTTTCTAGGGAATTTTTTGCGTGAGTCGTTATATTGCTAAGGCTGGGATTACAGAATCTGACTGACTCTCACTCTCATTCACGCAAAAAGGCTTCCTCTCTATCAGAGCATTCTGGTGCAAATTCTCTCTAAAGAACAGAAAAAAAAAAATCCCTACTGAAGTTTTCCTTGTTCCCACAAGCAATGACGCAAAATTCCTTGTGAGAATATTGGTGAAGATTGGTGGTGGTGTCCTTCCAAAATCAGCGAGATCGAGGTTTGTAGGTTGCTGTTTTCTGCTAATACATGAGAGAAAAGGCGTTTTTTTGTCAAGAACTTCTTTACGGTAAGGTTTCTTGAACCCAAGGATCAATAGGATCCTTTTCTAGATTAGATCTAGTGTTTAGTTTCTGCTTTCAGCATGTTTTATAGTTTTACAGCATGTTAAATTTGTTTAAATTGCTGTAAATTTATGATTTGCAAGTTATAATGGTATTTTAATCGAAAGAAAATACAGTGTGGTTCTGTGATAGTTTCCGCTGCCAAGGGCTTTTATCCCTTCAATTGGTATCAGAGCCATCTCTATACTTTTTTCTTATTGATTAAAATTTGCAATTTGCTGTTATGGTGGGATTATTTGCATTTTGAATGTTTGGTTTGCTGTGAACTGTTTAGGTTTAATTGGCCATAAATTTATGATTATTTTGATTTGATCAAATGTAAGGGCCCCTGTGTTTTGGGCAATTGTTCATAAATTTGGAGTCTATAAGTCCGGGTCTAGCTCAGGATGAAGATTTGTGAAGAACACAATAAAATTCAAGGCCAATTGGGAGAAATCAGTCGTTGTTCTGCCCAGAAAATTGCTCCAGACGCGTTAGCGTCGGGACGCTAAGCATTAAGCGTCTCGACGCTATCGCGATTTCACGCTGCGGACGAGTTGAAATCGCGTCAGCGTCAGGACGCTGTCACGATTTCGTGCGGCAGTTTGATTTTACGTGGAGACGTGGGAGAAACCCTAACCGTTCGGTTTGGTTCGCGTGAATAGGGTGAACTGGGACCGGTTTGGTCCGGTTCAACCCAGTTTTGGTTCGGTTCAGGTTCTTCAAGGTCGGTTCGAAGCGGTTCGGGTCGGTCTGTGCTTGTTGGTCCGGTTTTGGAGCTGCAGAATCTTGTAATAAGATAGATTATTTGCTTTTTTAGTGTAATTAAGCTTTATTCTATCCTAGGGGCCAATTAGACCGGTTCATTAGCTATTTAAATGCTTTGTGGATGTCATTTAAATATTAATCCCACCTTAGGTTATAAAGCATGCTCATGCATTTATGTATGTTATAATTAGATTATAATATATGTTTGAAATGCATGGTTTGATTTTTCATGATTTATTTAATATATAGTAGAGTTATATTAAATTCATGAAAATGGTATAGTATGATGCATGCAATTACTTAGTTTTAATATAAGAGTTATATTAAAAATAAATTGTTTACAGCATGCTAAAGTGATTTTCCATTTTTGGCAATGATAAAATTGTTTATTTATTAAAAATGGAAATCAAGTTGCATTGAGCATGATACATCCATAGGTTAATATAAGAGTTATATTAATTATCATGCAATGCATAGTTCCATAGTTTTAATTTCATTAACTTGAATATGATTGTTAATTGTTTTTAAAACTATAGTATGCATGATTATAGGGCTAATCATTAAAATTTTTAAATAGTTTAAAATTTATGATTAGATACCGTCAATCTATAATCAAGATATGCATGCTCACAAAGGATCTTAGGTTAAAATGAATTAATTTTAATGAGTTAAAATTAATTAGACCTAAGATCATTTTTCTAATAGGATTAGAAATTCTTACTTAGTTTTAAAATAGTTTTAATGAACTAAGTAGGACAAACATTCCTGAGGTTATAAGGGAACTCTACCAGTGAAGTTCTATCTAAGGATTGGAGGTATTTAAGTTGACGGTATACGGAACACCTCCTACCTGGGAACTGATCTGGAACACCGGAGTTGAATTAATCTCAGGTTAATGTTAGAATAATGTCGCTAGGTAAATTAAATTTGTTTAATACACCTAGACATTAGGTCTTATTATAATAGTTATAATAGGACTAGACTTAGATAAATGACTTAGCCGGATTTATCTAGGTTTAATCAAACCCTAAAATATCCGATAGGTTACTTTAGTGGGAGGAAAATTACAAAACTTAATTTAAATTGAGTTTTGCTCTTACGGCCCCGTGACGTTCACACCGTGAGATCCATGCTCGACTTTGTGTTGTTTTAGTGCGGCCTCCCTTCGGAGAGTGTTTGCATGGGTCAATACCAAGGTGAATGGGGAAAGTGACTATAGTAAGTGGGAGCGGGACACGTGTCAACGTATCCTTCGGTCTCCACCCCTAGGTCACAACGTGAGATTCCTATGATCCGCCTACGTGTTGTCTCGGCGCAACCACCCCTTCGGAGGGCCTGATCATAGGATTCGGAACACCGTGAACTCCTGAAAAGGATAGGGTCGCTTAGGCTAATTACCAACAGTTGTCTTTCCTAACGGTAGCCTGTTGGTCCGTGCCTCTGAGATCTGAAAGTGGGAGGGTTACACTTACAGGGAGGAGTTAATTTGTTAACAAATCCTTGACCGAACAACGGTGGTTAATATCTAATGGAATATGAGTTATTCTGGTATTAGAAATTGACTGAGAAGAGTCTCATTTTAGAGGAGGAACAACTGATCACCCTTCGGTGGCTGTTCTTCTAAACCTCTAAAGCATCGTTGCGAAACACAATCATAGTTTTATTAGGGTTCTTTGATTGTTTGTTTGCAAAATTGATTGGATGTATGCAATTGTTTGTATTGCTTGTGTGATGGGTTAAGGCAAAGATAACTAACACAGTCACTTGTTTGTTTTTTCAGCAATGTCTTCCTCTATTATTTCCTTGCTTAAAAACGAACAACTTACTGGCGAAAATTTTCCACAATGGAAATCCAATCTCAACACTATACTCGTGGTAGAAGATCTTAGGTTCGTCTTAACGGAGGAATGTCCTCCCGTTCCCCCTCGCACTGTCGCTCAGGCAGTTAAGGACGCCTATGAACGCTGGACTAAGGCCAACGAGAAGGTCAAAGTCTACATACTGGTAAGCTTATCTGAAGTATTGGCCAAGCGTTATGAAAACGTGGAAACTGCCAGGGAGATTATGAATTCCTTGCAGGAGATGTTTGGACTTTCGTCCTACCAGCTCCACCATGACGCCCTGAAGAACGTCTTCAATGCCAAGATGCTGGAAGGTCAATCTGTTCGGGAACACGTCCTGGACATGATTAACCAGTTCAACATAGTTGAGCCAAATGGCGAGGTTGTCTGCGAGCGTAGTCAGGTTGCGTTCATCCTTCACTCGCTCCCGGCGAGTTATCTGTCTTTTAGGACGAACGCAAGCATGAATAAGATTCAGTTCAACCTGACTACCCTCCTCTCGGAGTTACAAATTTATGAGTCCTTGCAGAAAAGCAAGGGCAAAAATGTGGTTAAAGGAGAGGCCAACGTGGCCCATTCCAAAAAGAAGTTCCTGAAGGGTTCATCCTTAGGGACTAAATCTGTACCCCAGGCTTCTTCATCGAAGCAGATACAGAAGAGGAAGGGAGACAAGGGGAAGGCTCCTGCACAGGCTGTGCAAGGGAAGGAAAAGGCCAAGGTCGTGGCCGACAAAGGCAGGTGCTTCCACTGCAACGCAGATGGTCACTGGAAGCGGAACTGTCCCCGCTACCTTGTTGAGAAGAGAAGAGAAAAAGAAGGTAAATTCGATTTACTTGTATTAGAGACTTGTCTCGTTGAACATGATGACTTCGCCTGGATACTGGATTCGGGAGCCACTAATCATGTTTGCTCTTCTTTTCAGGGAAATGATTTCCAGCAGCTGGCAGACGGTGAAATGACGCTCAAGGTTGGAACAGGAGACATCGTTTCAGCTCGTGCAGTGGGAGCTGCGAAATTATTCTTTAGAAATAAGTTTTTAATTTTGGAGAACTTGTTTTTGGTTCCTCGAATTAAAAGGAACCTTATTTCTGTTTCCGCTTTGTTAGAACAAGAATACAATATTTCCTTTCAGCTTAATGAAGCAATTATTTCAAGGAATGGTATTTATATATGTTCTGCTCAGCGTGAGAATAATTTGTTTGTGTTAAGACCAACTGATGCTAAGGCTATTTTAAGTCATGAAATGTTTAAAATGGCCAAAACGCAAAATAAAAGGCAAAAAGTTTCTCCTTTGAGTAACAACACGTATCTTTGGCACCTTCGTCTTGGTCATATTAACATCGATCGGATCGATCGTTTGGTTAAAAACGGACTTCTAACTGATATAGAAGATACATCTTTACCACCCTGTGAATCGTGTCTCGAGGGTAAAATGACCAAAAGGCCTTTTACTGGAAAAGGTTACAGGACCAAAGAACCACTTGAACTAATACATTCGGATCTATGTGGTCCAATGAATGTAAAGGCTCGAGGTGGTTTTGAATACTTCATCTCTTTCATAGATGATTATTCACGATACGATTACTTGTACCTAATGGGCCATAAGTCTGAGGCTCTTGAAAAGTTCAAAGAGTTTAAGGTTGAGGTAGAAAACCTATTAGGTAAAACAATTAAGATGCTTCAATCAGATCGAGGTGGAGAGTATTTGGATCAAAGATTCCAGGACTATATGATAGAACATGGAATCCAATCACAAATCTCAGCACCTGGTACACCTCAGTAGAATGGTGTATTAGAAAGGAGAAACAGAACCTTGTTAGACATGGTTCAATCTATGATGAGTGTTGGGTTCCTAGAGTGAATAAAAATATAGTATAAAATACTCTAGAATTCCTGTGCAAGTATACACAGTCTGCAACAAGTAATATTATCAATCCGAGCCCTGAATTAGTTTCCACTCTACCTATTTTTGTGTAACTTTCCAATGGTTTCAAGAATAGTAAAATGATTTGGTTTTATCGGAATTATGCTGAGGCTAAATAAATGACAGAACAACGAGTAAACAAATAGATAGACAGATTAAAGACAGGCGTTGGTTAGGTTTTAGTGATTGTTTTAAGATATGCTCTAGCAATATTATTGATCATGCATTTCTCGCAGTATTATTAGCGGATTCCTCCCGGAACTCTGGATCTTTTGGGATATGTTTCAAACCCAATGAAGTACGACCGATCAAGCACTAGGCAACTGGCTATCCCTAGCTCAGTCACTGGCGTTCACCAATACACAATGATCGTAGTGTGGATAATTGCCACACACTCTCTAAATCATCCCTGAAACTAGAGAGAGCTATTCACACCGGCTGGCCAGGCGGGCATAAAATAAGAATAAGCACAACAATTAACCAAAATGCGGTAGTCAATTTATTACTAGAGATGAAGCACAGTAATCACATTATTCCTAACCAACACCCTAAGCTACTTAGTTCATAATAGGCATAGGAATACGAATTACAATCTGAGTATGCATGTCCATAACCACAAGTTAATAAAGAAAATAAACTCCCTAATCAGCTTGCGGTAGATGGTGTTCTTGATGATCTTCAATCTCCCTATACTATTTGGCTTCCAAGGGAAAACATGGAAATGAATTTGACTTTGACGGCTACTTCCTTTTATAGAAGGATGGGAGGCTTGAATTAGGTCAACTAGGACACGTGTAAGGCTCTCCTTGATCCTTTATCACGAAGATAACTCAACAGAAGCCGGTTCATGAAGTTGGCTAACGAGCTGTGATGTGGCAGTTTTTGTTCCCAGTTTTGCTGCAGCACAGAATTTGCTCCCTCCAGTCGCTCAGCAGCATAATCTGCACAAAATGATTTCCAAAGCTTCCATTCTTCCAAATGGGTTAAATCATGTAATATCTCTCTAAAACCAACCCTATTAAGCATTAAAGACACGCAAATCCTTATATAAATGAGGCCTAAATAACTACCTTTTGGGCAGTTATCAATGAGCTATGCTCATTTGCCTAGCTCGTTTTGGGGGTATGCAGTAGAGACTGCAGTACATATTCTTAACAGTGTTCCCTCAAAAAGTGTTTCTGAAACTCCTTTTGAGTTATGGAGGGGGCGTAAACCTAGTTTGCGTTACTTTCGAATCTGGGGTTGTCCTGCACATGTGTTAGTGACAAATCCTAAGAAATTGGAACCACGTACGAGAATATGCCAATTTGTTGGGTACCCGAAAGAAACGAGAGGTGGTCTTTTCTACGACCCTCAAGATAATAAAGTATTTGTATCGACAAATGCAACTTTCTTGGAGGAAGACCACATTCGAGATCATCGACCACGAAGTAAGTTAGTATTAGGAGAAGCTACAGAAGGATCAACGAGGGTTGTTGATGAACCTGGTCCTTCAACAAGAGTTGTTGGAGAATCCAGTTCTTCTTGTTAATCTAGTCCTCCTCACGTAGTGGGAGAGCTTCGACGCAGTGGGAGGGTTGTGATACAACCTAACCGCTACTTGGGTTTAATAGAAACACAAGTAGTCATACCTGATGACGGCGTAGAAGATCCATTGTCTTATCGTCAGGCAATGAATGACGTAGATAAGGACGAGTGGGCCAAAGCCATGGACCTTGAGATGGAGTCTATGTACTTCAATCAAGTTTGGGAGCTTGTAGATCTACCTGAAGGGGTCAAACCCATTGGGTGTAAATGGATCTATAAGAGGAAAAGAGATGTTGCTGGGAAAGTACAGACTTTCAAAGCCAGACTCGTAGCAAAGGGTTATACCCAACGAGAAGGGGTGGACTATGAAGAAACCTTTTCTCCAGTTGCTATGCTTAAGTCCATAAGAATTCTCTTATCCATTGCCACATTTTATGACTATGAAATTTGGCAAATGGATGTCAAGACAGCTTTTTTGAATGGCAACCTTGACGAGAGTATTTTTATGTCTCAACCCGAAGGGTTCATAACCCAAGGTCAAGAGCAAAAGGTTTGCAAACTGAATCGATCCATTTATGGGTTGAAACAGGCCTCCCGATCTTGGAATATTAGATTTGATACAGCGATCAAATCTTTTGGTTTTGACCAGAATGTTGATGAGCCTTGTGTATACAAGAAGATCAACAAGAATAAAGTAGCTTTCCTCGTACTTTATGTTGACGACATCCTACTCATTGGGAATGATGTAGGGTATCTGTCTGACGTAAAAGAATGGCTAGCAGCTCAATTCCAAATGAAAGATTTGGGTGAGGCCCAGTATGTTCTTGGCATCCAAATTATTCGGGATAGAAAGAACAAATCGCTAGCTCTGTCTCAAGCAATGTATATCGACAAGATGTTGGCTCGATATTCGATGCAAAACTCCAAGAAGGGCTTGTTGCCTTTCAGGCATGGGGTTCACTTGTCTAAGGAACAGTCTCCTAAGACACCTCAAGAAGTTGAGGATATGAGACGGATTCCCTACGCCTCTGCAGTGGGTAGCTTAATGTATGCCATGTTATGCACGAGGCCTGACATTTGTTATGTTGTAGGGATTGTCAGCAGCTATCAGTAGAATCCAGGGTTAGACCACTGGACCGTCGTTAAAGGAATCCTCAAGTATCTTAGGAGAACGAGGGATTACATGTTGGTGTTTGGGGCTAAAGAGTTAGTTCTCACTGGTTACACCGACTCTGACTTTCAAACTAACAAGGATTCTAGGAAATCTACGTCCAGGTCAGTTTTCACCCTTAATGGGGGAGCTGTAGTTTGGAGAAGTATAAAGCAAGGATGCATCGCAGACTCCACGATGGAGGCTGAGTATGTAGCTACTTGTGAAGCAGCTAAGGAAGCTGTTTGGCTAAGGAAGTTCTTGACAGATTTGGAAGTTGTTCCAAATATGAACTTGCCCATTACGTTATACTGTGACAACAGTGGGGCTGTAGCCAATTCAAAGGAACCTCGCAGCCACAAAAGAGGTAAACACATAGAGAGGAAGTATCATCTGATTCGTGAGATTGTGCAAAGAGGAGATGTGGTCGTGACCAAGATCGCTTCCGAGCACAACATTGTTGATCCGTTTACGAAGGCCCTCTCGGCTAAAGTGTTCGAGGGTCATCTAGAAAGTCTAGGTCTGCGAGACATGTATATAGCGTAATCTAAGGCAAGTGGGAGATGTGTAATGGGTGTAAGGATGCCCTAGTTTATTGTATTTTGTATATTTACCTTTTATGTAATGTACAACATACATGTACCATTTACAGCTTTGGATTATATTGTATATACTTTCCCTGTAACTTGAGTTTTAGTTCAAGTGGGAGTTTGTTGGGTTTTATGCCCTAAAACTCGTAGATAGCAAATGTACATTTGACCGAACATTAATAAAAGTAATGTATTATTCGATGTTTGTATTATAACTTGTCTTATTAACCCTAATCCAATAAACTAAACATCCAAGGCTAATAGAATGAGGCTTGAACTAGTATGTAGGGACATATGGGGATCAATGTTCAAGTTTTAGCCTAAAGGGTCTGTAGTATAGGGATAAGGCTGGGTACCTTGTCCTGGTGACACTATGGATACGGCCCGCTTTGTATATTGATACAAACGTAGTAATCCAACGCGTTCATGTGGTTGACATACGAGTGGGGGTATCTTGTGCAATGAGTTTGCACAAAGACCGGACCGCGAAATAGTTAACCACTAACTGTAACACCGTTAGTTAGCTCGGTTTTTATTTCACTAGGGTGACCTAGGCAACTTGGCCTTAATCCTGAGTGGATTATGGACTCCTGTCCATGAGGGATTGTCCTTTGATTTGTACGGGTGAGAGTGGCCTGTTCGCCGACTCAATAAGCCTACCATTTTGGGGACAAGACCGAGTGGGGAGCTGGGAACGTAGTCTTACAAGATGGAATTCACTCCTTCCCGATATTAGGGTAAGTAGAGGTGTGTTCCCTTAAGTGGTCTCTCCGGGTCTTGAACAATGGGCCCTACCCTCTTTATGGCACGAGAGGGATTTCTGTTTGCTGGTTGGACCATAAACAGGTTGTTCATTAGAGGAGCACTGATACTTAAGGACCAAGAGGTAGCCCTGGGGTAAAACGGTAATTTGACCTAGCTGGGGTACGAACACACGTGAAGGGCTAACTTGCTATTGACGGTCGATATCCGTGGACACAGAAATATGTCTGCAGTGAGAAGAGTGCAGTTGTGGTTCTTTAGTGGAGTTAACCACGGTTAACGAACATTGATTAACTTGGTTAATGAGTTTAGCAAATTAATCTCATATCGTTGGAGCTTCTGATCTGTAGGTCCATTAGGTCCCACCGGTAGCTCACTAAGGGCGTTGAGGTAAATTTCTATGGGATAATTAAATATTCGAATGAGTTCGAATATTACACCATAATATGAATTTGATTCATATTAAAACTATAGGTTATAATTAATGTACATTAGATGTATATTAAGACCATAGTTTATTTGAGAGAGGAATATAATTAAATATGTGATATTTAATTATGAAGAATTAATTGTAGAATTAATTGATTGTTGTTTTAATTTAGTATAATTAAATTTGATTTAATTAAACTGCATTAAAATTATAGGTTATGTGGTTCATTTTATGTAAAATTGTTTTATATAAAGTGATTAAATTAAATGTTAATTTAAATTCAATTAAATTAATTAATAATTTAATTATTAATTTATTTAACTGGTTATCAGTTATTAAAACTGATGGATGCCCACTAACCTATAATGTTGCGTGGTTGAGAGGTTTCCTAGGGAAGTTTTTGCGTGAGTCGTTATATTGCTAAGGCTGGGATTACAGAATCTGACTGACTCTCACTCTCATTCACGCAAAAAGGCTTCCTCTCTATCAGAGCATTCTGGTGCAAATTCTCTCTAGAGAACAGAAAAAAAAATCCCTACTGAAGTTTTCCTTGTTCCCACAAGCAATGACGCAAAATTCCTTGTGAGAATATTGGTGAAGATTGGTGGTGATGTCCTTCCAAAATCAGCGAGATCGAGGTTCGTAGGTTGCTGTTTTTCTGCTAATACGCGAGGGAAAAGGCGTTTTTTTGTCAAGAACTTCTTTACGGTAAGGTTTCTTGAACCCAAGGATCAATAGGATCCTTTTCTAGATTAGATCTAGTGTTTAGTTTCTGTTTTCAGCATGTTTTATAGTTTTACAGCATGTTAAATTTGTTTAAATTGCTGTAAATTTATTATTTGCAAGTTGTAATGGTATTTTAATCGAAAGAAAATGCAGTGTGGTTCTGTGATAGTTTCCGCTACCAAGGGCTTTTATTCCTTCACCTTCTATATCTCGTTTACTCTTGTAGATCTATTTACAACCTGTAGGTTTTATCCCATCAGGTTGATCTACAAGGTCCCAGATAGAATTGAAGTACATAGACTCCATTTTCAGGTCTGTGGCCTTAACCCATTGGTTCTTATCCACATCATTCATTGTCTATCTATAGGTCAATGGATCTTCAACACCATCATCAGGTATGACAACCTTGGCTTCAATTAAATTCATGTAATGGTCAGGTTGTAATACAACTCTCCCACTACGTCGAGGCACTCTCAACTCTTGAGATGGATGTGTTTGACTCGATGTACTAGCACCATCAACAACTCTTGATAAAGTGTCAGCCTCATCAACAACTCTTGTTGATGTATCCTTAGCTTCACCAGAAAACTCACTTAACACAATCTTACTACATGGCTTATGATTTCTTGTGTGGTCTTCATCCAAGAAAGTAGCCTTTGTCGATACAAACACTTTATTTTCTTGTGGGTCATAGAAGTATCCACCTCTCGTTTACTATAGGCACACTCTTGAACGTGGTTCTAATTTCTTTAGGTTTGTCACTAGCATGTGTGTTGGACTGTTGGGCTTTATACCTTAAAACTCGTAGATAGTGAATGTAGCATTTTACTGTTCATTAATAAAGTGTTATTGATGTTTGTTTCAATAAAGAGTTATTGCTTATTTTGTATTCATCTTGCCTAAATAACCCTAATCCAATAAACTAACATCCTAGACTGTTGTATGAGTCTTAAACTATATGTGGAGACATACAGGGATCACAGTTCAAGATACAGCCTAAAGAGTCTATCGTATATGGATAAGGTTGGGTACCTTATCCTAGTGACACTATGGATACGACCCACTTTGTATGTGATACAAACGCAATTATCCAACACGTTCATGTAGGGGACATGCAAGTGGGGGTATCCTATGCAATGAGTTTGCATAAGACCGGTGTAACGACCCAACTTCTCATGATTAATTTCTAGGGTCGTTCCCACATGCATGCCTACTTTCTTTTAGAAAAAAAAAACTTATTTTGAAATAAACATTAACACAAAACATTTGACATTTTAGAGAAAAGAAACGTTTCAATCTGGGATCCCAAATAAAACAAGAAAACTTGTAAAAACTTCATTAAAACAAATGTTTCCTAAGAATAACACATAGACATTTAAAACCTTATGAACCACCATTTACAAAACTAACTAAAAGCAAAATGAGAAGCTATACTATTGATAAGGGCCAAAAATATACCTATTTTGCCCTTATATTTAGCTCATTCTCTTGTTAAACTTGTATGTTTTAGATCAAAAACACTATTCCCGAGCTTAAAAAGTACTAAAGTTGATAAGTTAGGATGTTGAGAGTCATGTGTGTCAAATTATGCATATTTGTGCTTAAAAAGACTCATTTTGGTGTGAATTTGAAATTCCCAGAAATGCGACCGCATTTCTAGGCAGAGGCAGACAGTTCCGAGTTCGTCGCGAGTCATTTTCAACGAGCGTTTTGTGCACCTAACCGGCTATTTTGACTCCGAAACTGATTGAGCCACCTGCTAGCACCATTTTCGTGACTCCTCAACCACTCCCCATGCTATAAAAGGTCACAATTCGAAGGCAAATTCAAGCAGAACTCACTGGGAAGAAGAGGGTGGTGACAGAACCCTAGTAGACGCCCATGAGTAGGGATGCCCGAGGTCTTTGCTAGAAGACTAAATTCTAACCTTAGTTAGACATCGAACCTGAGTGTTTGTAGAGATTTCACCATATTCCCACCTTGTAAAAGGAAAGTAGAGTGTCGTTAGAACTCTAGAATGATTGGATAAAAGTGAAAAACCCTAGTTTTAGCTACTGCACAATATTTTTCCAGCACTTTTTTCTTCTCATTATTTTGTATTATTTATTCATTATTTCAATGGAAAGTTATTCATTTGCAATATTATCCATCATGTGTAGCTAAATTCCATTGAGGGGTTCGGTATAGTGAATTTCCTTATGGTTTATATGGCTTGAAAGTTGCTTAGTTACCTAAGTTCATTTTATTGCATGTCATCCTTTATTGATTATCATTCTAATCTTGTTGAGTTTAACTTGATCACTTAGACTTTGCATGCTATGTGAGTTTGATACTGAAATGGTAAAACAATATCGGTTCTCATAAAGGTGATATAGGAGAAAGGGTTCGAGGGAGAGTATTCAGTGTTATAGGGGATGGTCGCTTATAACAACTATAGGGTTATAGGTTGCATGCATGAATAATCTATGTCGGAGTCGAGTCACAGAAATATGCATAACGGTACTCACTTAGCCTTCTAACGGTTCTTGGGAGCAAGGCCAAATAGGAGTTAAACCTGACCCAATGCATAATTAGACTTAGGTTGAATAAGTCATTACTAGAGTTATTTGCCTTAGGGTTGAAGCTTTACTAGACACCTCGCTTTATTCTTATTGTTATTTCTTTATTCGTTTGTTTATTTACTTTCCAAAACCAAACATCAATTATTTTCTTTAGTTACATTTTTTAACAATCTAAGAGCAGTTTCTTCTTCAAATCTGTGTTTAACTTTAGTCTCTGTGGGATCGATACCTTTGGAATATTTCCAGAGTTTTTTTTTATTACTACATGTGATAGTGTATACTTGCACTTGGTAGACTGAATCCATCTTTAATTTCTATTTTAAATATTTTCCAATATCTATCTTCAATCCACTGTTCGCATCAAGTTTTTGGCACTGTTGATGGGGACTAAAAGTGAAACCAGATTTTTTTGTTGAAATTGCAATTTGATTGCTACCGCATTTCTATCTTAAGAATCTAACTTTGATTTGTCGTTTCTTTTGCAGGTTAAAGTTAGTGCATGAGCAATGGGTATCAACTCCTTGAGATAGATCTTAAGATAGAAAGAACCTTTCATCATCGTCGTAGAGAGCAAAGGCGAAAGAAGACGGAACAACAGGAGTTGAGCGCACAGGAACCTCTTGAAGAAGCTGCTTATATACAAGAACTTCCAATGGACCAACCCGAAGTCGATCCTCCTGTTGACCAACAGAATCATGGAATGGATCGGAATGGTGGAAGAATACCTCTAGCACCACCAGTTCCACCGGTGCCACAAAATGAAAATCTAATCTATATTGCAGAAGATCGAAATAGAGCAATAAGGGATTATGTCTTACCAGTTTTCCAGACTCTCTGAATCCAGGAATACTTGAGCCACCGATAGAAGTGTCACAGTTTGAGTTGAAACCTGTGATGTTTCACAGGCTCAACACCATGGGCCAGTTTTCAGGACTTCCGAGTGAAGATCCACCTAAGCTTATCAAGCAATTTTTAAGAATTTGTAGTTCATTTAAAGTAACAGGAGTATTAGAAGACAGATTGAAACTAAATTTTTTTCTTTTTTCATTACAGGGAGATGCTGAAGCTTGGTTAGATTCATTTCCACCAAACTCCCTCATTGATCCAATTAAAAGTTTTTAATGAAAAAAAAATCAGACTTCCATGTGAAGGAAAATACTTTTGAGCCTTTGTATAAAATTTCTCTCCAACTTGTTCTCATCAAACAATGCCAAAATGTATGATAATTTGGCAATGCAAAGAATGAAATAAAATGTAATACAAGAAATTGAGAAAATGTATATACATTTCAATTGATGAAACTTGAGTACACAACATTTATGCATACATTTGCACAAAGGAGAAAGGTTGCAGCAATCATTCTGCAAAAAAAAATGTATACAAAGAAGGCAAAGAAACCCTTTTAACTTTAATTCAACTATAATTCGAAAAATATAAGGTGTTGGGGTCTGATGATGGTTAAAAAATAGATTTTACAATACTTTAAAAAATATATATAATATTATTTTTCAAATATATATATACACACATATATATATATATATAATATTAGAGTTTGAATAAAAATACAAACCTGTGTACAAAAGAAGTTTGGAGAAACCTTGGTGGGTTTTTTCTTCATCAACACAACTTTTTCTTTAGCGTTTCCCACTGCACATTCTTTTTTATCTCTTTGCAATAACTACTTCATACGGGATTGATCCATCAAATTAAAAATTCAAAAGTGCAATAGTAACAAACCTTCTAGTTTAGTTTAGAGGTAGTTATAATTACAAAAAGTTCAATTATTTAAAAAGAGTATAATGCTTATTTATTAATTTAAATGAACTTTTTTTTTTATAATTTTCTCAAAAATATCAAACATCTTATATTTCATCAATATTTTCGTCGCCATTTTCTAAAGATTGGGATATCCTGCAAAAAATTTATTCCCTACTCTTAACATTTCATTCCCATATCGGAATTTCTTTATTCTCATTTTTGGAGACATTCAACATTACCTAGAGGAATTTGACAATTTTGACCCCCTTAACTTGTTGTTTTGTAAATTTAACCCCCTCAGTTTTTATTTGGTTTTTTAGGTTATTTTATTTTTTATTTGGATGTGAAATTACGGAAATGCCCCTCTCAGATTTTTAAACTTCTTCTTCTCCCTCAGTTTCCCTCTCGTTCTCCCTCAGATTTTTTGCCTCTCCTTGGTTAAGGCTTCATCGATTTCTTGCTTCTATTCGGTGTAAAAACAACTTAGGAGAACGATTTCTAGCTGTAAGGTATATTTTTTTCGTTTTATTTTACTGTTTTCTAGGGTTTAGAAACGTTTGATGTAGTCTAGGATCGTTTGCCCAAATTTCTTGTAGTTTAGCATGATTTTATTGTTCAAAACGTGTTTTCGGCGCTTTCTGAATGTGTTGTGATGTGAAATGGGGCTAGATTTCGTACGGGTTTTCTGGGTTTTTGAGTTGCAGGCGATGAATCCCGGCCGGGATGCATGTTGGGGCACCGGGAAAATGGGCCGGGAATGGATATTTTGAATTCGAAAAAACGCGATCTCGGCCGGTCGGTTCGGCCGGAAGCCACGAGAGTTCGGGCGGGCGACCTGAACGAGACGGACCAAACCGGACCGAGATCCATTTTTTTTTTATATTTTTTTTTGAAATTTTGATTTTTTTTTTAATTTTTTTTTAAAATTATTATTTTTTTTTTTTTGTACTTTTTTGATTTACTCAGGCATTTTGTTGTTGAATTTATAATTTTGTACCATGATTACTTCATAAAAAAAAATTTCTTTTTATTTTTTTGAAATTAGGGTTAATTTTTTTTTTAAATTATTATTGAATAGGATTTACCATCATGGCATTGGTACCAAAGATTGCAGTTGCTGACTACTTTCCTGCTGCTTTGACATGTTGTTCACATCTCGGAAAAACCGTTAAAAATATTAAGGACAAATTAACTGATACTCAATTAGGAATGTTTAGGCAAACATGTTTTGGACATTTCTTAGATACGTCCTTGATGTTTAATGGACAACTTATTCATTATTTTCTTTTGAGGGAAGTGAATGAGCCTAGGATTGATGTTATTAGCTTTGAGATTCTGGGAGAGAAAGTTTCATTTGGTCGGAGGGAATTTGACCTTATTACTGGAATTAGGCATAGAACCCAACATGTTAGGGGTAATGTATCTAGTACTAGACTGAGAAGACTGTACCTTAACGATAGCATCAGCATGAAAGGGTTTGAACTAGATAGATTATTCCCTTCCATTAATTTTGAGAGCGATGAGGATGCTGTGAAGATGGCCATATTTTATTTCATTGAGTTGGCTATGATGGGGAGGGAGAGAAAGCAGCAGATGGACACTAGCCTGCTCGGCTTAATTGATGATTGGCAAAGGTTTTGTAATGAGGATTGGAGTAAGTTAATTTTTTATAAGACCATAAAGGGACTCAAGAAGGCTGTAGGTGGGAAGGCAGTGTCCTATAAAGAGAGGACGGATGGAAAACAGGAAACATACAGTCTATATGGCTTCCCATACGCGTTTCAGGTACGTTGGTTTAGAGTGATTGATAGTGTATACATTCGCCGTATATATTGTATCTCTAACAATATACTTTCTTTACTTACACAGGTATGGACATACGAGACAGTATCTTCTTTGACCGGGCGTGTGGCTAATCGCTTGAATGACAATGCCATTCCACGCATATTAAGATGGTCATGTAACCACTCACCTACACTTGCAGCGCTGAGTCGGGAGGTGTTTTCTTCAGATATGGTATGTCGGATATATTTTATATGCATTCATTCAATTTAACTTTAGTAGGTTTATTTTATAATTTTCCTTTTCCGTGCAGGCTCGGGTCACAACTGAACTTGTGGTCTCAGAAGAGGAGATCCAATTTATGGATCGTGTGATGCAGCCACCTCGAGCCTCATCTCCACCGCCACCGCCACCTCCACCTCCACCTCCACCTCCACCTCCGCCCCCAGCAGCTTTGGGAGATATTCCAGTTGAAGATAATATCGTTGAGGATCTCGAGACTGAGAATCCAAATGAAGTGGCAGAGGGTGTTGGGACGTCTGGTACGAATGACAGAGTCTGCAAGAGGTGCAAAGTCCTCGAAGACGAGGTGAGGGTGATTAAAGACGATGTGAAGGAGATTAAGGAGGATTTGAAGGTCATTAAGTCCATGGAAAAAGACCTGAAGGCGATAAGGAAGTTCATGCGTCGACTTTCGAAGGTATGTATAGTGATTTATTACTCGCTTTTATTAGCGTTATGATGTTTAGTTACTTAACATTGGTTTGACAGGGTAAATTCGTCGACGCCAGCAAGTACATAGAACCAGATGACGGTACAGACGATGGTGGTGGTGGATCTCGACCACATTCAAAAGGTCAGGATGATGGTGGTGGTCCTGATCCATCCGGGTCACAAGGAAAAGCAGATGACAACACCCCAATGGCTGACCATGAGGATCCGATGGATACAACAGAACAACATGGTGGTGCTGAGGAAGTAACTGAAATAGGAGAACATGTAAGTGCAATTTAATAGGAACTTTGTTAATTTATGTTATTAGTGATTATTGGTTATTTTATTGTTTTTTTTTCTTTACCCATTAATAGGAAGTAATTAAAATAGGCGAACATGTAGAGGCCCCGATAGAGGGCGTGGGAAAGGATATTCCTGTTGTCGAAAGTCAACATTCTCTGGTAAGCATTCATTAGGGTTTAGTATATTTATGGTTAGGGTTGATAGTGGTATCTAGGGTTAGGGTTAATGACTTTATTATCACTTTCCTTATTGTACAGGGTGTCCAGTCCATTTCTGAACAGAACGAGCCGATAGAAAGACGGGGGACTCGTAAGAGGAAGACTGCATGGAAGTTGAGAAGTCCATGGAAAGACACACGGGAAGAACGTAAGAAACGCAAGGCTGTGAAGTACGATCCTCTTCCCCAGATCCCCCACGATCTGGATGCTCCATTCAAAAGATGGCTTGACACTGAGGATCCAGAAGATAATGTTCGGACAACTGCGTATGCTGTCCGAGACAAGACGTGGTTTCGTGATCTTATCACTCCATCGAAATGGATGACCGATGAGGTATGGTTTGATTACTAACAATAATGATGTTTAATTGAAATATTAACAATGTAACTACGTGTAGGTGATCGACTCGATTTTCATGTTCGTCCAAAAGAAATGGGGAGAACGACCAGATTTATGCCGCAAGAAGTTCACCATTGGTGACCTATGTGTAACGGTACGTACCATTGGAACATTTTGTTAATATGTTTGTTTGATAGTGTTCTATATGGTTCTTATGTTTGGTATCTTCTTTTCATCAGAATTTTTTCAGACGCGAAGATGGCCTATACAAGGAAATGAGTAGCGGCATACATCCCCGAGACTTGACGTACGATTGGAGCAGCGCAGGCAATATCTTGAAGTACGGAAAGGGTGAGCTTGCAGACCATAACATACCATGGAGCACGATTGATGTGGTGTACATGTCGTATAACATCGGTGGACTGCATTGGGTCCTCATATGCATTGACCTCGAGGTGGGGGAGGTCGTTGTATCTGATTCCATGGTGGTGTTGAATAAGGACGAGGTGATTGAGAAGGAGTTAAGGATCCTTTGCCAAGTCCTGCCAGCTCTGCTTTGGAAGATCGGGGTCATGGATGTGAGGAAGAATCTTTCCGTTCAAAGATGGCCTCTGCGTCGGGAATTGTCAAGGCCGCAGCAGGATAGTAGTGGCGACTGCGGTATGTTTGTATGTAAATTTTTTGAATATGATGTAACTGGGTTGCCGTATGACACCCTAAGTCAGGATAATATGATTTATTTTCGATGGCAATATGTTGTACAAATATGGGCGAATAGACCCTTCTTCTAGTGGATTATATTGATTCAAGTGTTGTTGTGTGATAAATTATTAAGTTTTTATGGTTTATCATACTTCCATGCAAACCATGCAAATTCTCATGCAAACGCTCAACAATTGTCACAAACCAAATACTCATGTAAAAAAAATATCTAATCACTTATTACGAAAGAATGAACGTGGAATATGTAAAGGAAACCAACCAAAAACAATTATTTAAGATGTTATTGAAGACTGTTATTTTTCTCGGGGGAGATTCTCGGCCGGGCCACACCGGGATTATACACAGTGAGCTCTATTACATGCTAAACAACCCAACAGTCTCGTTTGAGGATCTCGGTCCAACGTCCCGGCCGAGCCACGACCGAGAACAATAACAGTGAACTAACTTCCATTGTAAGACTCTCTCAAATGTCCCGTTTGAGAATCTCGGTCCGAGGGTCGGCCGGGAAAAAACATAGTGAACTAACTTCCAGTGTAAGACTCTCTCAAATGTCCCGTTTTAGAATCTCGGTCCGAGGGTCGGCCGGGAACGGGCCGGGAAGACACACAGTGAACTAACTTCCATTGTAAGACTCTCTCAAATGTCCCGTTTGAGAATCTCGGTCCGAGGGTCGGCCGGGAACGAGCCGGGAAGACACACAGTGACTCTCTCAAAGGTCTCGTTTGAGAATCTCGGTCCGCGGTTCGGCCGAGATCGGGCCGGGAAACAACACAGTGACTGATAACCTCTAGTTAAAGTGGGGAATTCATGTCTCGTTTTGGATCTCGGTGAGTAATTTCGGCCGGGAAGTTAGCGGGAAAATAATCAGAAAGGTATTGGTACATGCATTTCAACACAAACCTGCACGCAGAAAATAACAACATGCATCTGAATATTGAACAACTATTCTAAACAAACATTAGAATATTAAAATTACATTATATAATACGTTCATAGATACATTATATAAAATTATATAAAGAAAAAAAAAACTGAATACTATGCGGTGTTGAGTGGTTGGCGGCATGTTTTCCTGTTATGACCTCTCCCTCCACAGCGAGTACATTTGTGAACTTGTCTAACCTCTCCCGTCGATGGTATCCTCAAGGTTTGTCGTCGACCAACTCTTGGAACCCTCTTCGGCGGCAACACTTCAAAATCCACAAAATTTTCGGATGTTTTCCACTCCGACACATGACCTACTGGATATATGGGTTCTGCGTACGCAGCAAGGACCGCCTCAACGCGGTAGCATGAAGAACAAAGATCTAAGTACGATCGGTTCCGGTAGATGCAGGCAGCGATTGCATGGGAGCACGGAAGTTGGAAGACGTCAAATTCACGACAAGTACACGTCCTCGTGTGGATGTTGACGCGACCACCCAAGTGTCCATCGTCGACTTGGAATTCGTACCTGGCAATTGGCGTTACCACATGCCTTCTTGCATTATTCTCCGCTGCTAGAACAATCTCTTCACCATATTTTGATATCCGTGCATCCCATTTCGCTGCATCGGTACGACGGTCGTAGTAAGTGGCTTGCAACCATCCCCTAATGTAATCAAGAAGACCTGTTATTGGTAACTCTCGCGCATCTTTCAGGAGGGAGTTAAAACTTTCCGCAATATTCGTGGTCATTTGATTGTATCTCATCCCACACTGATAAACACGTGACCAATGTTCAAGTCCAACTTCTTCCAAGTATTTTTGGACACGTATTGGAATATGGCTCCAAAATTCCTGAAACTCAGTATCACGAAATGCCTTCGCTGCTTTAAGGTAGAGTTGAATAAAGCCGTGATCCTTGAACTTTGTTTTCAAGTTTTCTTGTAGATGGTGGATACAGTAAACGTGGGATGCATCGGGAAACACAGTGTGTACTGCCTTCAATATGCTCTTGTGTCTGTCAGAAACAATCACTAGGGGATTAATGTGACCAATAGCACGCTCGATTTGTCGGAAAAAGTAGGTCCATGATTCATCGGTTTCCCCCCTCCCAATGCCAAACCCTACGGGGTATATTTGGTTGTTTCCATCGATGCCTACTGCAGTTAGGAGCTTACCACTGAACTTTCCTCTCATGTGGGTCCCATCTACAACCAAAATCGGACGAATAGAGTTCAAGAACCCTCTAATTGTGGACCCAATTGCCATGAACACATGCTTGAAGTAACCACCATCTTCCACTTCCAAGTCAAAAAATGAACCAGGATTTTCAATTTTCAACGCTTCTCCAAACCTTGGTAACTGTCTGTAGGACTCTTCAGGCGAGCCTCTGGCAAGGACCAATGCATGTTCTCTAGCCCTCCATGCCTTGTCATAACTCAGATTGACCCCGAACTTTTTCCGGATATCACTTACGATGTCCTTTGGTCTGTAGGAACGACCAACCTCCAGAAACGTTGTCTTCACAATATTGCCAACAACCCAACTTTTGGCCTGACTATGTTTGTGGGTTAGCATCAAGTGTTTGCACATGTGATTGTTAGAATACTTGGTAACTGTAAGGACATCGGAGCCTTTCAGTACCGTAGCTCGGACCCTCCATTTACATTCCTCAACAACACACCGAACCTTGAATATTTTCTTGTCAGACTTCTTAACCCTAAACTCAAAGTTCTATCTCATCCCTAAAACAGACAGTCTCATCTGCAAGTCCTTCTTAGACAAGAATATATCTCCCACTTCTATATCCTTGTAATTAGAGTACTGACCTGGCATTACTGCTGAATTAGATGCACGAGTTGTCGTAGAAGGGTCAGGTGCCATATTAACGGCCATAGCAGGAGTATCGATATTTTCTGCAGTTCCAAGTACCTCCCGATGAACCCCGATATTCTCCTGGGCAGTTACATCAACTTCGTACAGATCTTCCTCGCCACTCTCAAGTACCTCTTCTCCGTAATCTCCCCAATCCTGAAAATCACTGTCCGGGTTCACATCCTGTCCATAGTCTCCCCAGTCATGGAAATCATTCTGTGATGTAACGTAGTCAACATCATCCCCAAGGTTATATGCCCTCTCGTCGTCACGTATTGGACTCAGTGACATCGGGTCATTATACATGGGTGTAAATGGCATGTGTGTGGAAACGGGGGGATGTGTTGCTCTTGCTCTTCTTTGTATGGGAAAGATGTGGAGGTCGAGGGATTGTGATGATCTTCATTGTGTGGAAAGGGTGTGGCTCGGGATGGTATTTCTTGACTCATGTAATGTGGAGTATATGGTGGGACAGACGTGTAATGGTATGGTTGATGATTTGGATCCATATACGAAAAGTACTGCACTCCCATATATGGAGTATTTGGTACAGTATATGGAATGGGATATGGACGAAACCCTTGGTGACTGGACTGGGGGGATGGTTTCAGCACGGTGGATACATAAAGGGGACTTGCAGACACTAACTCCCAAGTCAAAAAACTATGCAAATCTACCTCGTTCCTAATCACAAAAGCGGGAGATTTAGACTTCAGTTCAAGCAGACACCTCAAAACAATGTCGTTATCATTCGGACTTATACTACTTATTTCATACACTTGACCTAAGAACTCGTTATAAGAAATTCTCACATCCACGTCTAAGGCCCTCACCTCTCCACCATCATACTCCTTTTCACTCTCCTTCCACACACCACCAAAACATACCCAAACACGAGGCATCTGCACAAATACAAAAGAATATATAAACAAATGTATGCAACCACCAGAAATTCAAAAAACTTAAAAAAATTTAAAAACCAAACAAAAAAACAAAAAAAAATCATTGTTCTCAGCCAAATCTCGGTGACGGTTCGGTCGGGAAAAACGTGGTCCGGCCGGGAAAATATCGGTTCGGCCGGTCTTCAAAATGTATGAATCCCGGCCGGAAAAAAGGGTGGTTCGGTCGGGATTTTCAACTTGTCCGGCCGAGATTGGACCGGGTTCGACACAGGATTGACGAAAAACCATTTCAACGACATTCTATTGGATATTTTTTAAACAAATACGATAGAATAATCATAAGTAACGTACCTTCTTTAAAAAATGAACACTTGTTGTGGATCAAATGCACTTTAGTGAACAACTTGTTGTGGATTCAAGAGAGAAGATGAGAGGTTGGGTGATTGAAAGATGTTTTTTTTTTCAAAATGAGTTTAATGGAGGGTTAAGAGTAATGTATGGTAATTATGGTATTGGAAGTTGGTGAAGGTGGGTGAAAAGTTGGTGAAATAATTAATTTTAGTGGGTTTTAATGACTTGAGGGTATAAAAGTAAATTGCTATGCATGCTTACATCATATTCATCATCAAGGGGGTCAAAAAAAACTTTTTTCTTATAGGGGGTTAAAATTTTAAACAAAAAACTTGGAGGGGGTAATTTTGTAATTACCCCCATTACCTAACCATCCATAAAAGAAGCCATTTAAATCTCTCAAATTTTGCTTTCCTGATAAGTTAAAGATCTTTATTTTCAAATATTACAAGGTTAGGCAGCCTAAGCACTAAATAGTGCCCAAAGAAAATAATCTTAATTGTCTTTATAGTTTACAACATTGTATCAAATATAAATATCTTCGAAAAATATTTCGTATCCAAAGCAATAAGATAACGAGCGATTAAGTTACATCTCGACTTTAATCAATCAACATTTCTCCGCTTGTGGGTTGGATGGTTGCCTTGCTGCTCTGCATCGCAACCCCTCCGTCGGGTTGCCTCTTCAATTCTTGTGACCTGATAAATTCTTCGATTCTTGCTTTCAATTCTTCGTTTGGTATCAGCATGTCCGAAGTCAAATGAGATCGGTTGAAAGGATCGGTCTGCAAATCGTGTAGAGTTTAGCAGAGAAAATCAAACACTTTGTTTTGATAGAGAAATGTAACTCAAAGGAAAGGCAAAGTCTTACGCTATCGCTGAGGAGATGTCTTTGAATGACGGGTCTGTCGACCGTGATCCTTGAAGAAGGTAAGATCACAGGGTCCTTCATTAGAGTGTACTGCATAAGAAAGATAAGTTTTAATTGGTTTAGCCCCAACATAGTATCCGTTGATTTTCTTTTTTTAAGCTTTAAATATCTGTCTAATCAAAACCATTCCATTCTTGAGGCACAGTTGAAAAGCTTCTTTTGCACACTGATCATGCATAATGAAATCAATAACTCGGCTATCCGAAAGAGTGATTGAAACCCATCAACTTAAACACAACAATTGGAGCCCAACGTACTTGGATCGGGTCAAGGAATTCATCCGGAATATCTCCTAGAGTAGCTTCAGCATCCATGGCCTCAGAAGCTGCATCCTTCGCTTTGTTACCAAGATCAATAAATTCATGTATTATCCTTCCATCTTCTCCAATTCGTTTGAGTACAACTGCCGCAGCATTGAACAACTGGAGAAAGCTCCAAAATTCAGGCAGAGAAAAGATGCAAACAAGTACATCCACAATGATAAAATATATTTCGAGTTTACATATACTAGCAAGTTTTTTCTTTTCCTTTTAGTTCAATAGAATTATCTTCTCAAGGATCTATCACAAAGCTAAGTGTAGATAAATTACCTGCTCGTTGTATGATCGACCATCCTTTGAAATGGCAGCTGGGAAAATATTCATCGTATCACCTCTCGCCAAATGAACATATATGTGAACAATCTTTAAAACCAAAAATAAACAAGTCAGAAACAGCACGCACGACCCTAATAAAGTCAATAACTAATACATAGAACTATTAGAAAAAAGCACATCACATCATTTCATCACAGTAGAGATAGCATAGAAAACAAAAAGGAAAGAAATAAAATCTGGCTTAGAAATTGAAATTGACACATTGAACTTAAACGAGGGTATCTATGTGTAAGGTATCCAAACTAAGAAAACACCGCATACTAATATATTACAATAATGAAACAAAATTACAATGTAAACCGATAGCTTTTCGAGAGAGCTAACTCTCCCAAAGTCCCACTATGAGACAATACCCAAAATCATCCCACCCTCTAAGGCTCCTCATTCTCCTATCTATAATCAAGATTCCCATAACTAATTACCACAATGCCCTTACCACTATTCTACTATTATCCCCATATATCCCTAACTAGTACTCTCACAATACTCTGTCCTTCAAAGACACCTTGTCCTCGAGGTGTGCTACAAAAAATCCAATCTTCAAGAAAATGGAAACATAGAACTAACGCTCTTTCAAAAAACAAAAATACGCATTCTTTAAACCGAAACCCAGCCAGCCGACTTCAACAACCATGAGCAGTTGCAGATGGTAGTGAGAAACAGCGGTTAGTGGCGACTCACGAAACATCGATGCCATAAAGATGCAGCAGAGGTGGCTGACCCCGACTAATGGTGGTGGTAGGTGGCGGCCAGCAGCGATGGTCAAGGACGGATGGTCGAGATCATACGACTCTTACTTTTTTTCATCGACTTCTTCTAACTTTGCTCCTCCTCCAAGAACTCAGATGCTTCATAGTTCTTCGTTTCTGTTCTCTTTGTTTCTCTTCTTTACGCTTTTCTTCTCTCTCCATCTTTTGACGATTGTATTCCTTAGACCGTTTTTGCATTCTTTCCAAGATTTGTTGCATTTCCTTGATCCCTTATTGTATTGCTTCCAACGTAGCTCCATCCTACGATCAAACTCCATTGCGATCAATGTTTGCTCCAAGACGAACGTGCTCTGATGTCAATTTGTAAGGTACCCAAACTAAGAAAACACCAAATACTAATATATTGCAACAATGAAACGAAATTACAATATAAGTATAACTGATAGCCTCTCAAGAGGGCTACCTCTCTCCCAAAGTTCTACCACGAGACAATACCCAAAATCATCCCACCCTCTAGGTGATGTAGCTGAATATTGGCATAATGATTTATTTGTTAGTTACTGTCTTTTCAGCCATGTGTTTGGCATGTGCTTTCTAGTTAGTTAGTTTGTTAGGCATAATCGCATCTTGTATAGCTTATTTAAAGGCTCATAGCCTTTAGTTTTGATCATCAAATATATTCTTGAGGTTATTCATACTTTCGACTCCATCAAATTGGTATCAGAGCGCTTGATTTTTGGGACGCTTTCACCATGACGTCCAAGAAAGTCTCAACTAACGTGAGTGGAGACCCATCCTTGGTTGATAAAGAGACGGAATCTACCCGCGTCCTCTCACCACAAGAGACAACTGCACGCTTGCTGTCAGTTGAAAACGACATGCGTGAGATCAAGAAGATATTAGAACTAATGTGGGAAAGAATTGGCAGTCAAACTGAACAATTGACGTTGAATCCAGCGACACAAACAAACTGGGAAAAAGAAGCACAAAACCGCCAAGGGGAAAGAAATTCCAGCAAGAAGGCAAGGTAAAATTTCAACAAGAAAGGCACTCTGGTGAGCAAAAGACAGCCCAAGGTTGGGACACGGCTCCAAAGATATATCAAGAATGGGAAATGACGCCTAAAAGATACCAAGAATTCAATGAAAATCCATTGTATCGAAGGCATCAAAGATTGGACGGATTCATCAAGTGAGGACGATGGAGAACCAACTATTTTCAAGTGGAGAGGAGAAGAGATGCAAGAATTCCTTACCATCAACAAGAAAATGACTTCAAAATGAAGATTGACATCCCAGCTTATAACGGTAAAATGGAAATTGAAGCGTTCTTGGAATGGATAAGGCATGTGGAGAATTTTTTTGACTATATGAATACACCGGAGACCAAGAAAGTGAAATTGGTGGCTCTTAAATTGAAAGGAGGAGCACAAGCGTGGTGGGATCAACTTGAAATTAATCGTCAAAGATTTGGGAAAAGACTGATAAGAAAATGGGAAAGAATGAAACGGATGATGAAGGACATATTTCTTCCCGCCAATTTTGAACAAATTTTATACACTCAGTATCAAAATTGCCGCCAAGGCACACGCACGATGATGGAATATACCGAAGAGTTCCATAGATTGGGGGCTCGTACAAATCTTGGAGAAAATCAATAATGTTTGGTAGCAATATTCAAGGGTGGACTGCGCACGGATATTCAAGAACGAATTTCCTTACAACCTATAACTTTCTTGAATGAAGCCATTACCGCAGCTGCTACAGCAGAAGAACAAATAGCCAACAGATTTAAAAGACAATACACAAGAAGGAATGCAGGGGAACCAACCACTTATAATTCAAGAAACTCTGCAATCGACAAGAATGCATCACAAACCTCAAGCAAATAGATATGGGATTGACCAAAGATTGGATTCCAAAGTGAAATGCCAACACATATTCAAGGCCTAATTTGGGAAAATGCTTCTGATGCAACCAAAGTGGACATTTGTCTAACGAATGTCCTTAGCGTAAGACATTGGCTATTGCAGACACGGTAAAATTTCAAGAAGAAAGTGATGAAACAGACCTTGAAGAAGCTACTAATTTTATCGAACCAGATGAGGGTGAACCCCTATCTTTGGTTGTTCAACGCCTTCTTTTAGCCCCTAAATATGATCCCAGTTGTCAAAGGCATGCCTTGTTCAAAACAAGATGCACAATCAATGGCAAGATGCAATGTGATCATTGATAGTTGCAGCACAGAAAACGTGGTGGCAAGCAAGTTAGTTTCCACCTTGAACCTTCCTTTACATCCACATTCTGCCCCCTACAAGGTGAGTTGGATAAAGAAGGGCGGTGAGGTGCAAGTCACACATACAAGTACTATACCTTTATCCATTGGAGCAAGCTACAATGATCAAATTGTGTGTGATGTCCTAGACATGGATGCATGTCATATCCTTCTTGGTCGCCCTTGGCAATATGATATGCAAGCTATTCATCAAGGTCGAGATAATACCTACAAATTTTCTTGGATGGGGAAGAAGATTGTTCTCCTTCCACTCAATCCTTCAAAGCAAGTGGTCACACGTAACACCAAGAAAGGTCATCTCTTTACTGTCTCTTCTAGAAAAAAAAATTAAAATCCAAAGCAATTTCCTATTCTTGGTTTGGTTATTAAGAATTTTGAGATACCATTTAACTCTACTGATATTGCAAGTGAAGTACAAGATCTTTTAGAAGAATTCCCTTCCATTGTAGAAACTCCCTCACAGGTTCCTCCTTTAAGGGAAATACAACACACAATTGATTTTCTTCCAGGGGCAACTCTCCTAAACTTGCCACATTATCGTATGAGTCCTAAAGAGTATCAAATTCTTCACGACCACATCCAAGAACTTTTGGATAAAGGACACATCCAACTGAGCCTTAGTCCATGTGCAATGCCGGCTCTTTTAACTCCCAAGAAAGACGGATCTTGGCGTATGTGTGTGGACAGCCGTGCTATCAACAAAATAACAATCAAATACAGATTTCCCATTCCCCGAATTTCTGATTTACTAGATCAATTGGGAGGTGCCATGGTTTTTTCCAAGCTTGATCTAAAGAGTGGCTACCACCAAATACGAATCAAACCGGGGGATGAATGGAAAACAGCATTCAAAACAAATGAAGGCTTTATTCGAATGCTCGTCATGCCTTTTGGTCTCTCAAATGCTCCTAGCACGTTTATGTGTTTGATGAACTAGGTATTTCATGCTTTCCTCAACAAATTTGTTGTGCTTAACTTTGATAATATTCTAATCTATAGCAAAGGTCCAGTAGAACACCTAGACCACATTAGGACCATTTTTTCTACATTACATAAGCATTCTTTGGTCATTAACTTAAAGAAATGCCTATTTATCACTAGTGAACTATCATTTTTAGGTTACATCATTGGCCATAATACAATAAAAATGGATCCCATTAAGATTAAAGCAATTCAAGAATGGAGGGAACCCAAAACTATTAAAGAAATTCAGAGTTTCCTAGGGTTAGCATCCTTCTACAGAAAATTCATTCGAAATTTTAGCACTATTGTGGCTCCTCTCACCAATTGTTTGAAAAAAGGACAATTTTTTTGGGGTCCTACGCAAAGCCAAAGCTTCTCATTGATAAAAGAAAAACTTATAACAAGCCCAGTTTTAATTCTCCCCAATTTTGACCTCCTTTTGAAGTAGCCATTGATGCCTTGGGTATTGGGATAGGAGCTGTCTTGTCTCAAACCAACCATCCTATTGAGTATTTTAGCGAAAAATAAAGCTCTTCAAGACAAAAATGGTCAACATATGAACAAGAATTATATGCTTTAATTAGGGCCTTAAAACAATGGGAGCATTACTTAATAAGTAAGGAATTTGTTTTACTTACGGATCATTTCTCCCTTAAGTTTCTAAATTCTCAAAAATCTATAAGTCGGATGCATGCTAGATGGTTATCCTATCTTCAACGATTTGATTTTGTTATTAAACATACTTCAGGAGTTACTAACAAGGTGGCTGATGCTTAAAGCAGAAAAACAAATCTTTTAACTATTCTTAATGGAGAAATTATTGCTTTAGATGCCCTGCTAGATTCTTACGAGAATGACAAAGACTTTGCTTCAGTATGGACAGACTGTATTGCTAACAAACCTACAGGGGAATACCACATTGTTGATGGATTCCTTTTTAAATTCCTTTTTAAAGGAGAATCTATGCATCCCCTTTTTCCTCTCTTGGGGAGTCCTTAATAAAAGAAGCTCACTCCTGTGGCTTAGCTGGACACTTGGGAAGAGACAAAACGCTACACATATTGGAGACAAGGTACTATTGGCCGCAACTTCGTAAAGATGTTCAAAACTTTGTCTCCCGCTGCTACACTTGTCAAATTTTCAAAGGGACAGCTCAAAATACTGGCTTGTACACTCCTCTCCCAATTTCAGAACATATTTGGGAGGATTTGTCTATGGATTTCATTCTAGGCCTTCCCCGCACTCAAGGAGGATTCGATTCGGTTCTAGTGGTGGTTGATAGGTATAGCAAAATGGCACACTTCCTTGCGTGCAAAAAAACATCAGACGCCATAAACATTGCTAATCTATTTTTTAGAGAAATTGTTCGGTTACATGGAATTCCAAAGTCTATAGTTTCTGACCGAGATGTTAAATTCTTGAGCCATTTTTGGAAGACTTTATGGAAGAAATTCGATACGTCTCTCAAGTTTAGCACTACTAGCCATCCACAAACAGATGGGCAAACCGAGGTGACCAATAGAACTTTGGGAAACCTCATTCGATGCTTGAGTGGAGATAAACCACGACAATGGGACATGACTTTGGCACAAGCAGAATTTGCCTACAATCATATGAAGAACCGAACCACAGGGAAGTCTCCATTTGAGCTTGTTTATACCAAAATACCTCGATTAACTATGGACTTAACTAATATTCCTTCTTCTGTTGATCTTAGTCTAGAAGCTGAGGAAATGGCGACACGGTTTCAAGAGTTGCACTAGCAGGTTCACAAACACATCGAGGAACAAATAGAAAAATACAAGATGGCTGCTAATAAAAAACGAAGATTCAAGGAGTATGTTGTTGGTGATTTGGTGATGGTCCATTTGAGGAAAAGCAGAATGCCGACAGGTACTTATAGCAAACTTAAAGAAAGGAAGATTGGCCCAGTTCCTATATTAGAAAGATTTGGCGACAATGCTTATCGAGTTCAACTTCCAGCACATTATAACATAAGCCCAACCTTCAATATTGCGGACATTTCACCCTACAACCCACCGGATGAGTTTGTTTTGGCTTCCTAACTCGAGGTCGAGTTCTTTTTTGGGGAGGGAAAAGTTGATGTAGCTGAATATTGGCATAATGATTTATTTGTTAGTTGCTATCTTTTCAGCCATGTGTTTGGCATGTGCTTCCTAGTTAGTTAGTTTGTTAGGCATAACCGCATCTTGTATAGCCTATTTAAAGGCTCATAGCCTTTAGTTTTGATTTGATCATCAAATATATTCTTGAGGTTATTCATACTTTCGACTCCATCACTAGGGCTCCCTAGTTCCCTACTTATAAGGAAAAAATACATTTTTGGTCCCTAAGGTTTTAGTTAGGTTTCATTTTGGTCCCTCCGTCCAATTTTCCGTTAATTACTAACGAACTGACTGACGTGGCACTATTTTTTCATTAAAAAATTATTTTTTAATTTTAAAATAAAAATATTTTTTTTCATCATTCTCTCTCTCCTCTTCTTCTTCTTCACCACCACCACCACCACCCGTCGTCGAAGCCGCCACCGTCTACAGCCTCTTCCCTTCCTTTTTTTTCCTCTCTTTTTCTTCCTCTTTTCTTTTTCCCTCTCCTCCCTTTTTTTCCTCTTTTCCTTTCTCTTCCTCCCTTTCTTTCACTATTAAAAAAAAGGGTTTCCCATCCGAATCCAGTTGTCTCCCTTCATTCCAGTCGGATTCGAAGGGGAATCTTCCCCTTCATCTTTTTTAAGAGTGAAAGGAAAGGAGAAGGGAAAAGAAAAGGGAAGGGAAGGGGCGGCGGCGGCAGCGTCTCAGGCGACAACGACAGCTCCGATGGTGGCACGATTCAAGCGGTAGCCATGGGTGGTGGTGGTGAAGAAGAGTAGAGAGAGAATGATGAAAAACTAAGAAGCACGGACACTTTAGTTTGGCTAGCGTGTCCATGTCCGACACATGTCGGACACTTGGACACTCCGACACTTGTTGAACACCTATCAGACACTTGTTAGCACAATTGATATGTGACAAACACTAATTGTAGGTTCATTTCAAACCCTTGTTAAGTATACTAAATAGATGCAATGCTTAAATGAAAAAAAAAATAATAATAAATTTTAAGAGTAAAATACATTAAATTCATTTTTTCAAGCATACTAATGCATAAACTTATTGATTTTGAATTTCCTTCTCGTATAAAAACGATATATATTTTAAAAAATGTATATTTTTCTAAAGGTGTCCGAGTCGTGTCCGTGTCCTAGATTTTAAAAAAATTATGTGTCACCATGTCCGTGTCGTGTCGTAATCGTGTCCCATATTCGTGCTTCTTAGATGAAAAATAATAATATTTTTATTATTTTAATATTATTTTATTTTAAAAATATAAAAAATATATAGGTTTTTTAATAAAAAAAATAGTGCCATATTAGCAATCCATTAGTAATTAACAGAAAATTTGATGGGGGCCAAAATGAAACGAAATTCAAATCTCAGGGACCAAAATGTCGAGTTTTCAAACTTAGGGACCAAAATGAAACCTAACTCAAACCTCAAGGAACCAAAAGTGTATTTTTCCCGTATTTATAATCAAGATTCCCATAACTAATTACCACAATGCCCTTGCTACTATTCTACTATTATTCCCATATACCTCTACTATTATCCCCATATATCCTAACTAGTACTCTCACACACATGCTTCAAAACTTATAATATACATCATTGGACATTGAGTCTCTATTTCTCATACATACAACTCTGCATTTGGCTTAATTATCAAGAGAGAGTGAATGTGGAGAAGGTAGATACATGACCTTATATTCCCACTTTGGTGAAACATTACAATGGCAAATCTTCACAGTGACAATAAAACAAATTAATCTGTTAGGCCATCAATCACAATTCAATACGCGAGAAACGATAAAAAGGAAAGTTCAGCTCTGCCAGTTAGTTATGGACTGGGGGGACCATCTGTGGGTAGGTAGTATATATTGTCCTTGTCTAGGGAATGTTCTTTTTCATGTTTTTTGTGAATAGTCTTAGAAGCTTAGAGAGATAAGAGAGGTTACCGACCCTCTCGAATTGACCAGGAGATTTTGTGTTTCTTTGAAGGACTCTCTGAATATCAATAGTATTAGTGAGGAAACCTCGCATAAACCTATCATGCTACTTCTTCCACAAGTACATATACAAATTACAAGGCAAAACATTCAAATCTATTCAAGCTAATGACATTAGAAAATGGAATAATTTCTACCTATTAATAAAAAGGTACAGTAAAAATTAGAATCTGACTTGCCTGCTTAAGCAACTCTTTTGGACGGAATTCGTACTTTTCAGGGTCTTTCAAGCTAAGAGATTTTCGTTGAGGACCAACAAGTTGCAGGAGGAAATAATTAAGCATGCTGGCCACCCTTTCGACCTGTAAGGAAAAATTGGAATGGAAAATTACCAAATGCACTAAATTGAAAAGGAAAATGTAATGAAAACATATTGAAAGTATGCTTTGAGAGTACCATCTCTGGGAGTAGGAAAGGAGCCGTAATTTGCTCTGATGTAAATGCCAGCATACTCACATCCTCATTTGCTAATTTCATATCAATTCGGATGATCTGAGAATAGTGAATAATGTTGGATCAACAAGATACTCAAAATTCAAGATCCGTATCAAGGCTTTGAGAGTGAATTTTTCTTATTGAAATTATAAATAAATAAATAATTTAAAAAAAAAAAAAAAAAAAAAAAAAAAAACATTCTTGCATTCATTGAAGGGTTATCAAACCAACATTTTCTTGAGAGTGAAACAGCCGAGTTCTCTCCTGCCTCTCTTGAGCAGGCCGCCGCTCCCATTCTGCAGTATTTGACATTTCAGCTTCAAGTTCTTTAAGTTCGAGAATCTTATTAAGGCTTTCGTCAAGAAGATATATGCTATCGTTGATTAGGAAGTTCAAGAAATTCAAGTAAACACCCTTCTCCTCTTCCTTGGCAATCTGGAATGGCAAGTTAAGAGAAAATAACATGTAACAAATAAAGCCATAATGCGATCAACTAAAAAATAGCATGGAGGAACAGGAAGAAAATTATACCATTCTCCAAGCATTGCGATGACTAGGAACCTGCCAAAGATATTCGAGAAGTTCGGCAATATTATGACGGATGTTGAACTTGTCATAAAACTGCACCAGAGAAAAGAAGACCAGTCAACAAGTGACGTTGAAAGTTGTCAGCTCCTCGAAATTGGAACAAAGGTAACAATAACTCAAAATGTCAACACGTTTCCTAGACTAATTTTAAGGTCTTGAACAAGAGGGGCAGTTTATTTTGTTCTTTTTGAATGTTTGTCGGTTTTGTTTTTGCATCATATCCATTCTAATATCCTGTAAAATCAGCTTTGAACTTAATAAAAGCATATCACAAGCATTCATAGAATAATTGTTGCAAGGTTAATAGGGTTTAAAAGGAGCTGAGCTCTCTCTGTAAACCAAACAATTGCCTTCACCTTCAACATTTAGTCAGCAGTTCACTGCGCTATACCTGAGTATGAGAACCAGTGAACTCGATGTCCACATAGAGCTTTAAAAGATTCCTAACAAGATACTCGAGTGATAGTTGGTGGCCTTCAAATAACGTTGCTGTTACAGATGAACCACTGCACGTAAACAAGGACCAAATACTCAACTTCAAAATGAGTATGGAAAGAATATCAAATGATCAATGTCCATACATATCAAAGTACTTAAAATCACCTTCTACGAGGAATCCAGCAGTTCAGAACTTCAACCATCTTTGCTCTTAAGTAAGGATTTCTGATATATTCTGGACTTGCCATAAACATAATAATGAAGTTCATAAAATCATCCTGTCAAAATGAAAACAAAATATCAAAATTTTCCGCACAGCAACAGAGATGCTCAGCATTTAAAGACATTCAAGAATTAGTTAGGATCAGTTAGAATTACCAAATTGATACCATCCAAAGCTTTTGGAATCCGAGAAGCAAATATAAGCAATTCCATTGCATCCTCCACAAAATGTTCTGGCATGGATGCAAATTCCATTGGGCAAGTTGAGGGAAGAGGCATTTTAAATCCACCAACCAAACCAACTAACCAGACAACCATTAATCGATAGAAAGTAAGAGCTTGCTGGATTAGTGTCCCATCCTATAAACAGGACAAAAATAACCACCACTCAACCATTGTTGGTAACAGTCATGAGGTTCAATTGATATAGCCAAAAATCAACCTCAATGAAGTTCATAAAGGATAAAGCATAGCTCTTGAGTCTTGAATTCAATTCAAGATCAAGAATGATCTCAACTGGCATCAAATGTTTTACAGCATGAACAAATATCATAATTTTTGGTGTAAATACTATCTTCACAATTTCAAATAAAGATGGTGAAGGAATTTGCACAATGAGAGCCTCAAGTAGAAAAGGAAGGTTGAGTGTATGGATCAAATAGACAAAGGATGAACTTGTAGTTCTTATGTCATCAATTGAATTGATTCAATTCAATTCACTAATTGCAATCAAATTCATTATATCAAGAACAATTGTGAATGAAAATCTCAAAATCTCAAAAACCATAAATCATAAATTATATAAAAAAAAATTAATAGAATAAAACTTTCCAAGCTAAAACAAGGTGAGTCAACACTAGTAATTATTGTTGGTCTCTTACTGCCCATGAGAGGCTTCAAACTTCAACAAATTCTGAGTAAAAGAAATGGTTTAAATTGGCTAGCCAAGTTCATATCATTATAGCAAGCAATCAATCATTAAGGTCCTAATACCACATCACCCTACCTATAAGTGAACATCCAAAGACTTACTAGGTGAGAAAAGTTTAGGGAAATTTTCATTCTTTTACCCATGAGTCAGAACCTTTTTTTAGGACCCACTTACCCTTAATTTCATCAAATTGAACCCTATACTCAAATGGGTAGTGCAGTAAATATGTTCAACTACTCAAGTTTTTGTTATTTTAGACAATTTATGACTATCTATAAGCATTCTTGTAATTTGATGAGACTATTTTCTTCAACCAAGTTACAAGACCAAGTACGTAAGAACCTCCAAAACTTAGCAATAAAATGACCAAACCTAGCTAAAAAGCATCCAACGCAAATGCTCATAGCTAATTTAGTGTTCACTATCAATTTCACCACTAAATACTAATTCAAGTTTAAAGTTCAATTTGATCAAATTAAAAAGTTTAAAGTTAAAATACTAATTCAAGTTTAAAGTTCAAACTGATCAAATTAAAAATTTTAAAGTTAAAATCGATTCACTTAGCCAAGGATAGGGTGAATGTGAATTTTTATTTTCCAAATTTGATAACCCAACATACAATAACACAATTCAAAGAAAAGGGTGAGTCAGAAATATACCCTCAGTATTTGAGCTTCATAACAAAGCTTTTCCTGTGAGTACAACTCTATTTCCTTCTCAAGGCGAGCTATATCCATTTCAAGCTGTGGAGCAGGCCCCTGTCCCTGCATGGCTTTGAGCGTGGACAATGTATCTTCACACCTAGATATATCCTGAACAAAATTTTACTTGATTTAAAAAGGTCCATCAAACAGAATAAATGGAAGACAAAAAAAGAACACATAAATTCTTAACCAAAGAATTCAGAGAATGGTACTTGGCATTTCGTTTATCCACCAATGCATGATTTATAGCTACCTGTACTAAATGCTTGAAGTCTGAAAATGCTTTTAACAAGCCCAAATTCAGCACCCTTGCAGTCATAAAGAAGCACTCACATATGAAAGGGTACCTAGTTTTATCACTACCCGATCTTGCCTTTGCAGTAGAAGATCCGGTAGTAACATTACTGCCAGAACTGGAAGCTTCTTGTGATTGCAGCAAGCGACTTTCACTGTCGCTGAACTGCCCAGAGTTATCAGTTTTCAACTGAGTACCATTATTAATCCACTCAGTAACTTCTTCCGATGACGCATGTAGAGCAGTTAATCCTCTGACATTTACATAACCACATTTAGGAACAGTCTACAAGGCCAATTATCAAATAACAAGATCAGCAAGAGAAAAAAAAGGCTCTCACCTTAACTCCAAGCGATTACCATAACATACATATTTTGGATCAATTTTATCCCTTTTGGTCAAGTTTGCATCTAGAAATGGCTCACAGAGACGTAGCATGATGGCACTGAGATTAACAAACATGCCTGAACTTGCACAGGAGAGAGGATCAACCTACGAAAAGAAAGTAGGTTGCATAGACTGTTAAAGTAGATAAGAGGTTGTAACATTCATCAACATTCCTCTACAGTCACCAAAAAGACAGATAAAAATCAGAAATAAACCTTTGAACTTGAAATCGAATCACTATTTTGAAATTAAAATATTGAAAATGGTAAAAAGTTAATAATAATCAAACTCATGCTGTACAGTTGACACCACTATAACCATATAAAAGTACCTGTATGTGAGCCCTTGACGAGTTTCTATTTATCACCTCTGCAAGATATTCGAGAACATTTTCACGGGTCTCTGTGTTCTTAAGAAGGGACAGAAGAACTTCCGCAAGGCCATCATATAAGTTATTCATAACAGTTTTAATTGTAGTGAATGAAGACAATAAATCAGCTGGTCTACGAGTTGATGCTTCTGAAAAGCACTGCTGCCTGAAGTTCTCAACAACACATTCACTAGTCAAAACAGAGCCAATGTACATACAAAGAAAAAAAATCTCAAAACACATAAATTAACACTCACCCAACATCAGGTTGGCTCTTAAAAATGGCATGGTCAGGCAGAGCACTGACATGGAAGAAAGGTCCCAAAATGCTAGTCATTTCAATGACACGCCCATTGGAATATTTACCAGTGGGAATCCACCATGGGTGATTCACAAGAGATTTAGCCCCAACAGGGAAACTGACGAGAAACCTAAGTGCCCTTAAAGGCTGCTGGAAGTTCCCAAGAGCCGAAACTTTAAGGACACTACCCCTTAAATCCTCATACAGCCCCTTCAATATGGGGTCTAATGTATCAAAATCCGAATCCCGGAGAAACTCCTCCAAGAAACCCGGAGGGCACTGAAAGGCTCCACCAACGCTGCTACTAGCCCCAAATCCGTCCATGGAGGTCCCAACCTCAGAGAAAATAAAAGGGAGCAAAGGCGAAGTGTTGGACTTAGTACCCAAATCCCCACCCGAAAACAAGTCAGGATTGCCCAAATGAATCCTACAATACGAAACGGTCAACTTCTTGGCTTGCTTGAGCGCAATTTCAATCTCAGAGCGCAAATTCCTATCCTTCATGGAAGCGATTTTCTTAGTCTCGTCGTGAGCTCGACGGTAGCAGCCGATTAGGTAGTGAAAAGGGGGCTCGGCGGAGGAGAAATTGCCGGAAAGACGATCGATAATGATGCGCTCCATTACATCTCTTGAAATCCTCAATTGTTTGCCCTCGCTAAGGAGTTCGGCGGCGGTTTGCTCGAGATAGACGATTCTGGAATCGGAATCGGAAGAATCGGTGAGAGAGACGAGGAAGACCTTGCGAAGGATAATGTCTTCGACCTCCTCAGGTGACCTTTGGGGTTTTGAGGTCGCCATTAGAGTTGAGAATTTGGAAGGAGAAGAAGAGATCAAAGGACTGGTCTTTCCTTTTATAAAATGCAGAGACGGTATATATTTTGCCTACAGACTAAGAAATAATCATATGAAGATCCATTTCTCCCAAAAAAAAAAAAAAATGACATGAATTTTTTTTTTTTTTTTTTTGAATAAAAAAGGTAAAAGAAAATGACATGAAGATCACACTTTCAAATCTCAGAAATTTTATTTTATTTTATTTTATTTTTGAATATCTTAGAATTTTTTTTTTTTTTTTTTTGAACAAAAATATCTTAGAAATTTTAATATCACTTATGGTAAGGGAAAAATACATTGGTGCAAACTCCCTCTTTTGGATTTCATTTCATTTTGGTCTTCTAGATGATGTGGGCACTAATTTTTTTTAATAAAAACATTGTTTTTTTATTTTTAAAAATAAAAATATTTTAAAATAACAAAAATATTATTATTTTTTAATATCTTTATTTTTTCCTCTCCCCCTCCTCTTCACCACCACCTGTCGGAAGCCACGGCTACCGACGACCGCCGCTCAACAACAATTTTTTTTCTTTTCTTCTCCTTCCTTTATGTTTTTTTTCTCCTTCCTTTCTCCTCCTCTCTCTTCATTTTCTTTTTCCAACGTCGAAGAAGATATTAAAAAATAATGATATTTTTATTTTACAAAATTAAAAAATAATTTTTTTAATAAAAAACTTAGTGTCACGTCAGTAATCCGTTATTAACGGAAAATTGGATGAAGGCACCAAAATGAAACAAATTCCAAACATGAAAGACTAAGGCCTCATTTGATAACCATTTGGTTTTTGAAAACATGAGAATGATGTAGATATCAAAACAAATAAAGTTGTGGGTGAAAGTAGTGTTTAGAGGCTTAATTTTCAAAAACCAAAAACGAAAAACCAAATGGTTATTAAACAGGGCCTAAATTGTCAAGTTTGAAAACTCATGAACCAAAATGAAACCTAACTCAAACGTGAGTAACCAAAAGCTATTTTGGAGGAGGGAGGGGACAGGGATGGCTTCCCCGTCCTTGCCTCCAATTTCAATCCCCATACCAAATTCCCATTAAATTTTGCAAGGAATTTGTGGGGATTGAGTTTCCCACGGGAATTATTCCCCATTTATTTTTTTTCTTCATTTAAAATATTTATTTTGATAAAATGTCAAATAGTTAACTTTGAATGAAAAATATTCATTAATTTTAAACTAGATAGTTAATTATTCACATAAATTATTCATTTAAATAGTTAATTTCCTTTTAAAAAATCTCCTTTTAAAGAAAAAATTCTTAAATCTCCCATTAGAAACAAAATAATATTTCATATAACTATCTAATTATCTATACCTATAATTCAAATGTTTAAACCATATAATTCAAACATATCCAATTTTTTCTATCATTAACAATAAAACTTTAAATTTATATATAGGGAGAAATAATAATAATAATAATAATAATAATAATTTAAAAAAAATAAAAATAAATAAACTAGGCGAGGAGCAGGAAATGGGATGTGTAATACATTTCTCGTCCTCGTTTAGCTCAGAGGAAATTTTTTCCTCCCTGCCTCCTCCATTCACAGCTTAAACGGGGATTTCGTGCCCCATTAGGGGCGGATTCCCACGGAACCCATCTTCGCAGGACAAATGGACATTTTTTTTTTTTTTGAAGGACAAATGGACATTCTTAAATCTTACAGAAATTATGCCAAATAGCATGTTTACATACCTATATTTCACAAATGTCAGTTTTTAGAAAAAATTTCAGCTCTAACCAGGCTCAAATTTCTGTAGAAATTTCATTCTATTTTTACTGTTGAAAAATTCTACATCTTTATAAAGATGATATTATTGTGATTTTAATTTTCGATGACGAAATTATTTATTTAAGGTAAATAATTTTTCCAGTAACTAGATATATCTATTTTTAGTCATTTTAATACACCACTTCCAAAATTTCAAAGATTTTGCTGTGAAATCTTCAACCTTCCAGCCGCTTGCTTGTTTTTTACCGAACAATCAAATTTTATATGAGTGATGTTTTTTTGTCTTTTATTCTTTTATCTGTTTTTTCTTTTACTGTTTTTTTCTTTTCTTTTTTTTCAAAATGGTCAATTCAAAGGTTTTAATATGTATTTTTTTGAGTTCAAGGTTTTAATATGTATTGTTTGCCCAAATCTTCACCATTTTATTTCGTTTTGCTAATGCATTATTTCTGTATTTTGTTTATATTTGGCTCTGGATGTGTTATATTATATAATCCTTTTTTTTTGAACGATTATATTATATAATCCTATATATATATATATATATATATAATACACTATATAAGATGCTCTTTCAAAAAAAAAAAAATGCACTGTTGTAACATTTTAATATTTAATTGTATTTTAAATATGAGATATTAAATTTGTGGAGAGTTTTTTCTCCTTTAAAAGAGAAAAACGTATTTGGTGAGAGATGTTTTTATTTGAACTTTTTGGTTACTCTTTTTTGTATTAAATTCCTAGATCTAAAATTCTAATATAAATAGCTCTCTTACCACACTCTCAAAATATAACAAGAAATACAACAATTTCAATTTTATCTTCTTTCTACTTTCTCATATTTCTCTCATTTGCTCTTTCAAGAGCAATTGGCCATTAGAGGGGTGTTCTTTGTTGTGGAGCTTTGAGCTCAACCTCTTAGTGCAGAGTGGTTTGAGCTACACAACGTTTCAGTTGGGTTGTTGTATCCTGGAATACCTGCTGCACCGGTGATTGATAAAGAATTATACACCGCAGAGGGCTTGAGTCTCCTTAAAGAGAGCGAGATACCCGCGCCTCAACCTAATTGTTTACGTGTCTGTTTTCTCAATATTTTCTCCATTTCCTCTGTTATTTGTAATTTCCTCCAACAATTTTAAGGAGATTCAATCATGGAGTCTACTATTGAGAAACCAAATGAGAATGTTGGAGATCTCAACAAGCCCTTTCGATTTAAGGGAGCACACTTTAAGAGATGGAAAGGAAAAGTGTTGTTCTACCTTAATCTTCTCAAGGTGGTCTATGTCCTCACAGAAAAGAACCCAAAGAAGATCGATACTGAAAGCATGAACGTTGAAGAGTTCATGGAACACCATGAGAAACTTGATAAGTATGAGAAAGATGAGTACAAATGTCGGTACTATCTTCTAAACTGTCTTGCTGATCATTTTTATGATTATTATGATACTACTTTCACATCTGCCAAGAAAATATGGAAAGCCTTGCAGAATAAATATGATACTGAAGAAGCAGGCGCGAAAAAATATGCTGCAAGTCGCTTCTTTCGCTTTCAAATGGTAGATGGAAAGTCTGTAGTGGAGCAAGCACAAGATTTTCAGATGATAGTAGCTGAAGTAGCATCTGAAGGAATTAAGATTGGAGACAATCTTATTGTTGCCGGCATAATCGACAAGCTTCCACCATCTTGGAGAGAATTTCAAAAGAATATGCGCCATAAGCAAAAAGAAATCTCTCTAGAGACGCTAATTATTCGCATTCGTGTGGAAGAAGAGGCAAGAGGGCAAGATGCATTGATTCAAGAAAGCAATGAGATTCCCACCAAGGTAAATCTGATCTCTTCGAATGATAATTTACCTAATGGTCAAATTCCAAAAAATAGTCACTTAAAGCCAAAGAAGAATTATATGAAAAAGAATAACAAACCTCACTTTTCTAATAAGAAAAATCCAAGCCAAGTGAATAAGAACCAAGTACATCCTCAACACTCAAGATCTATATGTTTTGTTTGTGGCAAAAGTGGGCATATTGCTCGAATTTGCAGATTCCGGAAACAAGAACCTGTACCTCAGGCCAATGTTACCAAAGAGCCATTTGTGGCTATGATTACTGATATTTATATGGTTCAAAGTGTTGAAGGATGGTGGGCTGATTCTGGAGCCAATAGACATGTCTGTTATGACAAAGATTGGTTCAAAGTTTATACTCCTTTTAAGGAGCCTAAAACAATAATGCTTGGTGATTCTCATACTACCCAAATTATGGGAACTGGTGAGGTTGAATTAAAATTCACCTCTGGAAGGGTTTTAATGTTGAAAGATGTGCTTCATACACCCTCCATGAGGAAGAATTTAATGTCGAGTTATCTTCTTAATAAAGCTGGCTTTAAGCAAACTATGGAATCTGATCAATATGTGATAACTAAAAAGGGAATTTTTGTTGGAAAAGGTTATGCTTGTGATGGAATGTTCAAATTGAACATTGAAAATATTAATAAAGCATCTACCAGTTCAATTTACATGCTTTCTTCTTTAAATTTTTGGCATGCTCGTTTGTGTCATATAAATAGTAAATATGTGGGAGTTATGAGTAGTCTTGGATTAATTCCTAGTCTAAAAAAATAATAATTTTGAGAAATGTGAAATTTGCAGTAAAGCAAAAATTACAAAAGGACCTCATAAAAGTGTGGAAAGAAATACTGAATTATTAGAGTTAATTCATACAGACTTGTGTGAATTTGAAGGAATTTTAACCAGAGGAGGAAATAGATATTTCATCACTTTTATCGATGATTTTTCTAAATATACTCATGTTTATTTATTGAAAAATAAAAGTGATGCTTTTGAGAATTTTAAAAAATTCCTCCTCGAAGTTGAAAATCAATTCAGTAGAAAAATTAAGAGAATTAGAAGTGACAGAGGTCGAGAATATGAATCATTTGAATTCAATTCATATGTTGAATCATTGGGAATAATTCATGAGACTACTCCACCATATTCACCTGCTTCTAATGGAGTAGCTGAGAGGAAGAATAGAACCTTAATTGGTCTAACTAATGCTATACTATTAGAATCAGGTGCATCTTTTAATCTTTGGGGTGAAGCTGTTTTAACTGCTTGTCATGTGTTAAATAGAGTGCCACATAAAAAGACAAAGATTACACCTTTTCAATTGTGGAAAGGGTATAAGCCAAATTTGGGATATTTAAGGGTTTGGGGATGTTTAGCTTTTGTAAGGCTAACAGATCCAAAAAGGCCTAAGTTAGGGTCTAAAGCTACCACTTGTGTTTTTCTTGGATATGCAATTAATAGTACAACCTATCGATTTCTTGATATTGAACATAACGTGATTTTTGAATCAAGTGATGCAATTTTTCATGAAGAAAAATTTCCTTTCAAGTCAAGAAATAGTGGGGGACAAAATTCTGAACAAACTTCTACTAAGTTTGGTTCTTCTACTCCTAGTGATAATAATGAAAATAGTTCTCAAGTAGAATTAAGGAGGAGTAAAAGAGCTAGAGTTGTGAAAGATTTTGGTCCTGATTTTCATGTTTATAATATTCAGGAAACACCAATTTCTTTGCAAGAAGCTTTATCATCTCCAGATGCAATTTTCTGGAAAGAGGCTGTTAATGATGAAATGGAATCACTAATTTCTAACAAAACTTGGAAACTAGTTGATCTACCACCAGGATGTAAAACTATAGGGTGTAAATGAGTCCTGAGAAAAAAACTGAAACCGGATGGTAGTATAGACAAGTATAAAGCTAGACTTGTTGCAAAAGGTTTTAAACAAAAGGAAGATTTAGACTTCTTTGATACCTTTTCTCCGGTAACGCGAATCACATCCATTAGATTGTTAATTGCAATTGCTGCAATTTTTGATATGTGCATTCATCAAATGGATGTGAAAACAACTTTTCTCAATGGTGATTTAGAAGAAGAAATATATATGGACCAACCTGAATGTTTTATAGAACCTGGGCAAGAGAACAAAGTGTGTAAGCTTACTAAATCCCTATATGGCTTAAAACAAGCCCCAAAGCAGTGGCATGAGAAATTTGATTCTTGCATGTTAAATAATGGTTATAAACCAAATGAATGTGATAAATGCATCTATTATAAATCATGGGATGATTTGCATGTTATTATTAGCCTATATGTTGATGATTTATTGATCTTTGGCTCAAATATTTTTGTTATAAATGAAACAAAAAATTTATTGAGGAGCCATTTTGACATGAAAGATCTTGGTGAGGCTAATTATATTCTGGGTATGAAAATAACTAAAACCTCAGATGGGTTTTTTCTTGACCAATCACATTATATTGAGAAAATACTCAGAAAATACAATTATTTTGATTGTAAACATGTATCTACTCCATTTGATTCAAGTGTTCACTTGTTTCCTGTTGAAAATGAATGTGATATAATTAATCAAAAGGAGTATGCTAGCGTGATTGGTAGCCTACGATATGCAACTGATTGTATTAGACCTGACATTGCATATGCAGTAGGAGTTCTTAGCAGGTTTACAAGTAAGCCAGGTAAAGAACACTGGCATGCCATTGATCGTGTTATGAAATATTTATTGGGAACGAAAGACTATGGCTTACTTTATAAAAAATATCCTGCTGTTGTTGAAGGATTTTCTGATGCCGACTGGAATACATTGTCAGGTGATTCTCTATCTACTACAGGGTATATTTTTACCTTGGGAGGTGGTGCTATTTGTTGGAAATCTAAAAAACAAACAATTATTGCCAACTCTACTATGGAAGCAGAGCTTATTGCTTTAGCTTCAGCTAGTGAAGAAGCTAGTTGGCTAAGAGATTTATTATATGAGATTCCAATGTGAGAGAAACCAATACCTCCTATTTTAATAAATTGTGATAGCACTGCTACAATTGGTAGAGTAAAAAAACCGTTTTTATAACGGAAAGTCCAGACCTATTAGAAGAAAACACAGTACTGTGAGATCTTATTTGAGTAATGAGATTATTAATGTGAATTACATTAAATCTTGTGATAATCTTGCAGATCCATTAACAAAGGCCTTGACTAGAGAAAGGGTCTGGAACACATCGAGGGGGATGGGGTTGAAGCCCTTATAATTATCATGAGCCATATATAAGGATACCCACCTAGTGATCAGAGATCCTGAGAACTAGGTTCAAAGGGAAAAACGAATTATAAGGTGGCCGTAAAAATGCACTATCTTTATATTTAATCCATCCCTATGGTGTGAGTGCATTTATCCTATAACGTTATGGAGGGTTGAGTTTTTCAATAAACTCTTAATGAGATCTGTAGCTCTTATGAGTGGGGTGTCATAGTTATAGGAGCACCCTTGACAGATTTTACCTATATGAGTGTGAGAGTGGGGCCGCTCTCTATGAGGATATGGGGCTTATTCTTAAATACACTCATGAAATACTGGGATCAGCACAAGGTCGTAACGTGCTAACCAATAAAGCTCATGTCAACACCTGGATAATTATGTGTGGATAATAATTCTCTATTTCCCCTTAAGTGTTAGAGTTCAAGTCAGAGACCACTACTAACGCTGGAGTAGAGATTATTATTACACTAGTAAAGGTTCAATGCAGAGTCACACCTTTATGATGCATAATTATCTTTCTTATGGCCAATTGATTTTGATTATTTTAAATATTAAAATGAGTGGGGGAATGTTGTAACATTTTAATATTTAATTGTATTTTAAATATGAGATATTAAATTTGTGGAGAGTTTTTTCTCATTTAAAAGAGAAAAACGTATTTGGTGAGAGATGTTTTTATTTGAACTTTTTGGTTACTCTTTTTTGTATTAAATTCCTAGATCTAAAATTCTTATATAAATAGCTCTCTTACCACACTCTCAAAATATAACAAGAAATACAACAATTTCAATTTTATCTTCTTTCTACTTTCTCATATTTCTCTCATTTGCTCTTTCAAGAGCAATTGGCCATTAGAGGGGTGTTCTTTGTTGTGGAGCTTTGAGCTCAACCTCTTAGTGCAGAGTGGTTTGAGCTACACAACGTTTCAGTTGGGTTGTTGTATCCTGGAGGGGACAAGCTTGAGAATACCTGCTGCACTGGTGATTGATAAAGAATTATACACCGCAGAGGGCTTGAGTCTCCTTAAAGAGAGCGAGATACCCGCGCCTCAACCTAATTGTTTACGTGTCTGTTTTCTCAATATTTTCTCCATTTCCTCTGTTATTTGTAATTTCCCCCAACATGCACTATATAAGATGTACATGGTACATGCATTAAACTACGAAATGATAAATATATACCATACAAAATATTTTACACACAAATATATACTCATATGAACGACATTATGTATATGTACCTGCGTAAAAATACATGATAGTAAATATATATATATATATATATATATATATATATATATATATATAGTATTTTGTACACATAAATATATACTCAAATATATATTATATAAGCACTAATATATATTTCTTTAATTCAAAAAAAAAAAAAAAAGGACACTAATATATATTCTTTTTTTTTAGATTCAATATATATTCCTCTTATATATTATATAAACATCAATAAAATATTGGATTAAGTTAAGAATGATTATAGCCAAAATGAGCTTAAGGTTCGAATCCCTTTATCTCCAAATGTTGATGTACTAAAAAAAAATGATTATAGTTACAATGTGTGTTCAATTTAATACTCAAATGTTTGAAAAAAAAAATACCAAAATTTTGAATGTTGAAAAATGTCAGACCTGAAATATATATACATATATATAAACATGTGTTTGATTTTTTAAACCATATCAAACTCCGATGTAAATGACAACAAATTGTAAATACATTCAAAGTTAAATGAAACCAGAAAGTATATTATGAAGACGAAACCATGGAAGGATGAATGAATTCATGGCTGGAAAAAGATGTTGGAAAAAAAAAAAAAAAACTACAGCACAGACCACAAAGTCATGGAGGTCGAGTAACCAATAACCATGATTGCATGAAAAATGAAACCTCTAGAAGAGAACATCGAGGAGGAAAATCTAAAGAGATTGATTATTCAATCTCAGAATATGGAAGTTAAAAGTGATTTTAGGAGATTTTTTTAAATCTTAACCGTTATGATTATTTATTTTTCTTTATTTTTACAAAAATTTCATAAAATCAAATGGGCATAACTCATGTCTCTATTGGCTTGGTTTTTGACAAAGCTGATATTTTTTCTAAAACTAGACATTTGTGTAATTTTAGGCACAAAATGGTCTATTTATGTAGTTAACCTAAATCTTACTTGTCAATTATCTTTTTTTTTTTTTTAATTATTCTCAAACGGACTTTTTTAACTTTACCATATTGGGAGCGAGATTTGAAATGTTGATCTTAAGAAAAAAAAAAAAAACTCGATGTGTTAATTTTTTTAAAATATGAAATATCAACAGAATGTTTATGCCAAAGTGAGCTTAGGCGGTAATTGACATTTTATTTTTAATATTTCTAGAAAGATCATTTATAATCTATAATTTGTTTGATAAAAAAAATAATAAAAATATTGTTTAGCAATCTTCAAATCTGAACTTCAAACTTCTTGGTCGATGATGCATGTCAATTACCACGACTTTTTTTTTTTTTTTTTGAGAAGATTACCATGGCTCATCTTGGGAGGTAAAGTTTTTCTAGAAAAAGTTATGTGATACATAGATCATGATTTTTCACTTCCACCATTGTTATTTTTAATTTTTTTTTTACCACATGACTATTATTTTTTGTGTTTTGAATGTTTATGCATACATAAACTTTACCTGTTATATTTTTAGTTAAATAATGTTTGTTATATTTTAAATGTATAGTTTAATTTTTTTTTTTTTTTTTACAACTAAATCTATAATTTGATAAAACTTTAAGATTTTATTTCAAAATTAAAATACATATATTAATTATTATTTTTAAAATTTTATATCATATTAATTAATAAGCATTGTTGCATCAATTTAAACTTGTTTCTTAATAATCAATATAACCAAATTTATTTTTCTTCCCATATTCATATATATAATTGAGTGAAAATTACTATTTTTAATTGAGATAAGTATATTTTTAACAAGTTTAATTGAGTAAAAATTGATTCATCATGTTGTCAAAGAAAAAAAAAGAAAAAAAAAATCAATTTTGACCCCTAAACTTAGCCGCTTGTATCAATTTTAACCCTAAACTTTCAATTTCATCAAATTGAACCCTAAACTTAACAAATTGTATCAATTTGAACCTCAAACTTGCATAAATGTTGCAATGTAGACATTTGGTCAACTTTTCATTTGAATTGCTATTAAAACATGTAATTTACAATTTCCTTTTTCCTTTTTTTAATTCACATTGCACCGTTAGTGTTTTGTAAGATTTTTTTTTGGAAAAACTAGAAGATAAATCTAATATTCCAGACTATTCTTCTCATTACTATCCAAAAAAATCACAAAGTTATTGGCAACAAGAAAAATCTAGCAAATATGAGAAATAAAAAACTCGATATTTCTTTATTTTTGTTTCCTACATTTGTGCATTCTTCTAATTAGCAAGAAAAAAATCGTAAAAGAAGAAAAAAAATCTCATAAAGTTCTTAGCAACAATAAAAAAAACAAGAAAATATTTGAAGATTTACCTTCAAAGTTTCTTTGCTTTCGTAATCTTAAATAGCAACGAAAAGGCCATCACAATTAAGATTCTCAACAACAAGAAAAAATCATCTAAAATAAAGTTTCTCCAATATTTTATTTATAAGAAACCAGTTAGGTGCAATGTAAATTAAAAAAAATGAAGAAATAATCAATTACGTATGGTGGTTCAAATGGAAAGTTAACCAAAGGTATACATTGTAACATTTATGCAAGTTTGAGGTTAAAATCGATATGATCGGATAAGTTTGAGGTTCAATTTGATGAAATTGAAAGTTTATGGTTAAAATTGATACAACTTATTAAGTTTAGGGTTCAATTTGATGAAATTAAAAGTTCAGGGTTAAAATTGATAAACCCCAAAGTTTAAGGTTAAAAATGATTTTTATGAATTTATCATTTATTGTGCATGTGTCTTAGACGAAGTATTGAATAATAAGTATTATATACTTCACCACTACGTTAGGAATATCTATTTAGCAACAACCCTCTTTGAACTTTTTTAAAATTATGGTAGTTTGATTAGGAATAATAGAAACATATACAAATTAGGGGTGAGCAACATCAATCGAAAAACCGAGCCGACCGACCGAAACCGGCCGAACCGACGTCGATCGGTAGAAAAACCGACCAGTCGGTCGGTCGGAGAGTCCAATAATGGACAAAACCGACCGAACCGACCAAAAATTAATTGTTTAAAAAAAAAAGAAATGTGGCCTTTAAACCAAGAAACCAGTCGTTGGTTTTTTAAAACCACGGCTGGTTTCGAGGTAATGATTATCTATATTTATAGGTAATCATTACCTATCTTTCTAAAAAAAAATTTTATTATTTAATTTTGTACTTCATTACTCTTTCTCCTATCTTTTCACCGATTTCACCTATCTTCTCACCTCATCTTCTTTCTCTCCTCTCTCTTTCTCTCTTCTTCTCCATTATTTTGTTTCCATTTATTATTCTTCTTCTTCTTTATTTTTTTTTGTTTGTTGAAACAGAACCTCTCCAAGCTCGAAGTCGAAGGAAGCTTGCTGTTACGACTTGGACTTATGAGTTATCGACCATCTTCTCAACAGAACCGCACCACAAACCTTTTTTTTCTTCATTTCTTCTCATCTTCTCTTTCTCTTCGATTTTCTTCGCCGGAGTTCCCATAACCGAACCATTTTTTCTCTTCTCCATACGAACTCCAGTAACCGACCGAAACCGACCGATATTTTCATATGGTCAATCGGTCGGTTTTCGTAATAGCTCCCAAAACCGAGACCACCGACCGATTAGAACCGATATGTCGGTGGTCGGCATCGATTTTTGCTCAAAACCGATACCGATCGACCGATGCTCACCCCTAATACAAATCATTAGGATCGAATAAAAATATTGAAATTAGTTCTAATTGATGAATAAGTATAAAGATCTTTTCACTTTTATTATTACTAGTTTGAAACTACGTGTGTTGCACGTGTTATAATACCTTTTAAACTATGAGTAGTTAATTAGAAATTTTGAAATATGACTTGATAATGTATCAAAATCTTCTAAGGATACATTAGTCTACTCGAAAAAGAAATAAGAATGAATTATATATATTTACACTAAATGAAAATGTTATATTTACTCACATTATGGAGTAGGAATGAGTCTTCTCCCACTCACATTGAGTAGGAATGAGTCTTCCCTCGTTGAGTAGGAATTTCTCTCACTTACGTTGAGTAGGAATCACTTTTTTTAATTCTTCGTGCATTACAAAAGCTTCACCCTATCTCTTTCCGTGGTGGTTTAGACCACTATTTAGGGGTTCAAGTGAATCGGATGGTTATGATAAATCGTTTTAAATTAGAAATTTTGAAAATTAAAAACAATTCATTTGAATTTTAGTTATAAATCAAAAATTAAACTAAATTATCTTTTTATTTTTGAAAAATCAAAACAATTCAAAACAATGGATCTAAACTTAGATTTCACAAAATTTAATTTTAAAAATTTTATTAATTATAACCACCGAAAACCAAATAGAATTAATAATTAAAAGTGATGATGAAGATGAATTTTTTAAAAAAACCAATTCTTAATCTTATCAAAGATGAGATTTTTTATTAAAAAAAAGAAAACTAAACGGAAAAGAGATTTTTTTTTTTTTAAACCAATTCTTAATCTTACCCGGATGAGATGAGATTTGTTTTTTAAATCAATTAAAAAAATATTCTAATTTTCACCATTGAAAATTAATTAGAATTTGGAATGAAGAGATTTTTTTAAAAACCAATTCTTAATTTTATCAAATATGGGATTTTTTAAAAAAACAACAACTAAAGGTGGGAATGAAGATTTTTTTTTTTCAAATCAATTCTTAATCTTATTACATATGGTTAAAAAAAAAAACGTGGGAATGAGGGGATTCAGATTCGGAGATTCAGATCAGAGAACTCAGAGTCCAGAGAATTCTGCCAGAGTCTAGAGTCATCAGAAGTTAGAGAGTCTAGAGAATTCAGAAGATCCTAGATTCAGAATTCAACCAACTCAAGACTCAGAAGGTTTGAAGACTTGAAGACTCTAAGAAGAGATCAATAAGCCAATCGACCGATCAAGAAGATCAACAAGTCAGCAGGTCGATCATCCAAGAGGATCAACAAGCTAACAAGCCGATTCGACAGATCATCAAGCCAATCGACCGATCAAGAAGATCAACAAGTCAGCAGACCGATCATCCAAGAAGATCAACAAGCCAACAGGCCGATCATCCAAGAAGATCAACAAGTCACAACAGGTCGATCCAAGAGATCATCAACCTAGCAAGCCGATCATCCAAGAAGCTCAACAAACCAACCCAAGAAGATCAAAGTTTATATATTTAAGAGAGAGAATCAGAGGATTAAAGTTAGAGATTGTACACCCACACACATACAACATCAATACAATATATTATTTATTCCACGTGTCTCCATCCCCAAAGTTACGTGTGAACAAATTGGCACGCCCAGTGGGACCATCTCTACCTCTCATCTCTCTCTCTTATCTCAAAACACAAGTGTAAACATGTCGTTCAAGACTTCTTCAATGGTCGCTGTCATGAACAAGTCTTACATGGGTTCTACTGCCCATTGTTGCTTCAATGAACTGACGTTGTAAGAAGATAAATCTTCTATCGTTGGAGGCCAAGAAACAACCTTGCAAGGGGCATATACTAATGACAAGTTTATTGTTAAGTATAACCCTTTGTTTGAACATGATTCTGACGTAGTGACTGTCATGATGACTGAGACTAGAACTATGGAAGAAAGAATGGTTGAGATGCAGGAGCACATCGACACCTTGATGAAGGCAATTGAAGAAAAAGATTCTCAAATCGAGCAACTAAAGAGCCAAATTGAGAACCAACATATCGCCGAATCAAGTCAAACCCAAGTCGTAAAAAATCACGACAAAGGAAAGACTATAGTGCAAGATGATCAACCACAGTGTTCTGCTTCGATCGCTTCACTATCCATCCAACAGCTCCAAGATATGATCACAAACTGTATCAAAGCCCAGTATGGTGGACCTAATCAAGATTCCCTCTTGTATTCCAAACCTTATACTAAGAGGATTGATAACTTGAGAACGCCAATCGGGTATCAGCCACCGAAATTTCAGAAGTTTGATGGAAAAGGCAATCCTAAACAACATATTGCCCACTTTGTTGAGACATGCGAGAACGCTGGTACTCGAGGGGATCTACTAGTCAAACAGTTCGTTCGAACACTTAAAGGAAATGCGTTTGACTGGTACACTGATCTAGAATCTGAGTCAGTAGACAGTTGGGAGGAACTCGAAAGAGAGTTTTTGAATCGCTTCTACAGCACTAGAAGAACCGTTAGCATGTTCGAGCTCATCAACACTAAACAACGAAAAGGTGAACTCGTTGTTAACTATATAAATCGCTGGAGAGCCATGAGTCTAGATTGCAAAGATCGCCTCACTGAACTCTCCTCTGTTGAGATGTGCATTCAAGGCATGCACTGGGAACTCCTCTACATCCTTAAAGGTATAAAGCCTCGCACCTTTGAGGAACTAGCAACTCGCGCCCACGATATGGAGCTAAGTATTGCTAGTCGAGAAAACCAAGACCTTCTCCTCCCTAACATGAGAAAAGAAGGAAGGAACGACGAAGAGACAATAGAAGAATCTATGGTTGTCAACACAACCCTTCCCAAGTCGTCTTCGAAAGGAAAGCGACAAACAAATGGAACGCATCACTTAACTTTAAAGGAAAGACAGAAGAAAATCTATCCTTTTCCTGATGCCGACATCCCTGATATGTTGGAACAACTACTGGAAGCGCAACTGATAGAGCTTCCTAAGTGTAAACAACCAGAAGAGATGGAGAAAGTCGATGATCCCAAGTATTGCAAGTATCATCGAGTTATTGGTCATCCAGTGGAAAGATGTTTCGTTCTAAAAGATTTAATTTTAAAGTTGGCTAAGGAAGGCAAAATTGAGCTCGACCTTGATGAAGTAGCCCAATCAAATCTTGCTACAATCAAAGGAAAGAGAAAACATCAAAGAAAAAAGGATCCTAAGAAACTTCAACCCAAGAGGAAGAGAAGTAAAAATTTTTCTCAACCTCAACAACTGGTGATGTTGAATAAATCCTTCTCCAAAACTTTCCACAAAAAGGAAAAAGAGAACCTTGCAACTTCCTACTGCATCGACGTAGAAGAAGTTGACAATTCCAAGAAAAGTGAACAAAAGACTTCTGTCTTCGATCGCATCAAGCCTCCAACTACTCGTCCTTCGGTATTCCAAAGAATGAGTATGGTCGCGACAGAGGAAGAAAATCAATGTTCGATGTCCACCTCCACTCGACCTTCAGCTTTCCAAAGGCTAAGTGTCTCCACATCAAAGAAAAGTCGACCTTCAACATCTGTTTTTGATCGCCTCAAAGTAACAAGCGATCAACCTAAAAGAAAGATGGATAACTTGGAGGTGAAACTTTACGATGAAGTAAACAGCGACAAAAAGCTTCAAAGTAGCATCCCGTCACGTATGAAGAGGAAGTTCTCTGTTCTCATAAATACAAAAGGTTCCTTGAAGGTGAAATCAAATCTCATTATCTTGACCAATCCTACAAGTCAAGGATCTGATCAAGACCATGATGAAGATAAGGGCTTTTAAAATGTAAAAACTCCTTATCGCAAGAGCCTAAACTGCATGATGCTCCTAGCCCACACGAGCTTAAAAGGTGAGTGCAAAAAAAAAAAAAATTGAACTACGTTATGACTTGATCCCTTTTCTTCAAAGGGTACGTAGGCAGCTTAAAGAAAACTTTAAGTTCAGTCTCTGCAAACAAAAAAAAAAAAAAGAAAGTGCAACAAATATTGAAGCACGACGATATAAATTGAGGAAATTCATCACTAGTGGGGGCAACACAGCGAATGGAAGTTGCTTCCTCCAAGTTCGAAGGTTCTCACGCGCTTCGCTGCAGTTTCTTCCCCCCAAATTCGAAGGTTCTCACGCCCTTCGCTGCAGTTCCTTCCCCCCAAGTTCGGAGGTTCTCACGCGCTTCGCTGCAGTTCCTTCCTCACAGTTCGAAGGTTCTCAGGCGCTTCGCTGCAGTTCCTTCCCCCTAAGTTTGAAGGTTCTCACGTTGCTTCGCTGCAGTTCATTCCTCCAACTTCGAAGGTTTTCATGCGCTTTGCTGCAGTTCCTTCTCTCCACGTTCAAAGGTTCTCACGCATTTCGCTACAGTTCATTTCCTCCAAGTTCAAAGGTTCTCACGCGCTTCGGTGAAGTTCCTTCCTCCAAGTCTGAAGGTTCTCACGTGTTTCGGTGAAGTTCCTTCCTCCCAAGTTCGAAGGTTCTTACGCGCTTCGCTGCAGTTCCTTCCTCCAAGTTCGAAGGTTCTCACGCGCTTCGCTGCAATTCCTTCCTCCCTAAGTTTGAAGGTTCTCACGTTGCTTCGCTGTAGTTCCTTCTTCCAAGTTCGAAGGTTTTCATGCGCTCTGCTGCAGTTCCTTCTCTCCACGTTCAAAGGTTCTCACGCATTTCGCTACAGTTCATTTCCTCCAAGTTCAAAGGTTCTCACGCGCTTCGGTGAAGTTCCTTCCTCCAAGTCTGAAGGTTCTCACGTGCTTCGGTGAAGTTCCTTCCTCCCAAGTTCGAAGGTTCTTACGCGCGTCGCTGCAGTTCCTTCCTCCAAGTTCGAAGGTTCTCACGCGCTTCGCTGCAGTTTCTTCTCCCTAAGTTCGAAGGTTCTCACTCGCTTCGCTGCAGTTCCTTCCTCCAAATTTGAAGGTTTCGAAGGTTCTCACGCGCTGTGATTCGTTGCAGTTCCTTCCTCCAAGTTCGAAGGTTCTCATGCGCTTCGCTGCGCAGTTCCTTCCTCCAAGTTCGAAGGTTCTCATGTGCTTCGTTGCTACCTTCCTCCAAGTTCGAAGGTTCTCTCACGCGCTGCTGCAGTTCCTTCTCCAAGTTCGAAGGCGCTTCTCTCTACTACTCCTTCTCCAAGTTCGAAGGCGCTTCTCTCCGCTGCTCCTTCTCCAAGTTCGAAGGCGAATCTGGTGACTACCCCTGCAGGTTACTCAGATCACCCAATAAAATGGGGACTGGTCTAGCAGGAGTGCATCACTGTAGGCAAATCTGGTGACTACCCCTGCAGGTTACTCAGATCACCCAATAAAATGGGGACTGATCTAGCAGGAGTGCATCACTGTAGGCAAATCTGGTGACTACCCCTGCAGGTTACTCAGATCACCCAGTAAAATGGGGACTGGTCTAGTAGGAGTGCATCACTGAAGGCGAATCTGGTGACTACCCCTGCAGGTTACTCAGATCACCCAATAAAATGGGGACTGGTCTAGTAGGAATGCATCACTGAAGGCGAATCTGGTGACTACCCCTGCAGGTTACTCATATCACCCAATAAAATGGGGACTGGTCTAGCAGGAGTGCATCACTGAAGGCGAATCTGGTGACTATCCCTGCAGGTTACTCAGATCACCCAATAAAATGGGGACTGGTCTAGCAGGAGTGAAATCACTGCAAGCGAATTTGGTGACGACTGTTGCACGAAGCTTACACATTCAAGGAAGAAAGAAACAAATTGCAAAAAAAAAAAAAAAAAAAAAACGAAAATAAAAAAAAAAAAAACGAAAATTAAAAAAAAAAAAGAAAAAAAAAGAAAAGAAAAGAAAGTTTCCTACTTGGATCCCTTCTTGAATGCTCTCTGCAATTGATGTGTGCTCTCCCCTACTGAGGTTCAGTCTTATTTATAGGGGGAGTTTTAAGTTCAAATCAAAAGTTTAGATAAAGATTTGACTCAAATGAAATCCTATCTCCTGTTCAAAATTTTATGGGATAATCTTTATCTTTATCTGAACCAACTTAATTAAATTGAAATTCCTTAAAGATAAGTGTTTCAATTCAAATCAATTTGGGAATTCAAATTTTATCTAAATAATTTTATTTGCGCATACTCCAAATTTTTCTTCCAAATCAAAATTTGAGATTCAAACATCAAATTCTATTCCAAATGCAAGTTTGAATTTGGTAAAATTTTACCTCAAATTATATTTTGGGCATAATCCAAATTTTATCCCAAATGGACCAAAGTCCAAACCTCAAGATATATTCCATATGCAAGTTAAAATTGGGTAGGATTTTACCTCAAATCAAAATTTGGGTATAAACCAAAATTTGCCCAAACTTGAAATCAAAGTTTGCTGCGAAACAAGGAAAATCAAAATTTTGACCAAACCCCAAATTTTGATTAATTGGCAATAAAAGTGTGTCAAATAAAAAAAATCAAAAATTTGACAAAAATTCATATTTTGATTAAATTGACGCACCAAATGGAGTCAAAGTCAAGAACAAATACCTTGCATTTTAATTCCAAAATATATTTTTCGAGATTCACTCACACATAACTTGTGCCTAAATCTCGAAAAGGGGGCATTTGTTGAAGGAGAAATTTTGGCCAATCACAAATTGCCACGTCATTAATATAAATTAATGATAAAATAAATTTGGGACCAGTTACACATTTACACGTGTGCCTAAATTAAATTAATAGACATTAAAATTCGGCAAATCAAAGAATGCCACTTATCTATTAGTGATCCATCAGATAACATCAGCCAAGTTCAATCAGATTATGCCACGTGGCAATTGGACCCAAGCTCAAGCCCATATGAGGTCCATCAAACTCTATAAATAGAGGAGGCCACCATTCATTCTGAGGGGATTCAGATTCGGAGATTCAGATCAGAGAACTCAGAGTCCAGAGAATTCTGCCAGAGTCCAGAGCAATCAGAAGTCAGAGAGTCTAGAGAATTCAGAAGATCCTAGATTCAGAATTCAACCAACTCAAGACTCAGAAGGTTTGAAGACTTGAAGACTCTAAGAAGAGATCAATAAGCCAATCGACCGATCAAGAAGATCAACAAGTCAGCAGGTCAATCATCCAAGAGGATCAACAAGCTAACAAGCCGATTCGACAGATCATCAAGCCAATCGACCGACCAAGAAGATCAACAAGTCAGCAGACCGATCATCCAAGAAGATCAACAAGCCAACAGGCCGATCATCCAAGAAGATCAACAAGCCAACAGACCGATCATCCAAGAAGATCAACAAGCCAACAGGCCGATCATCCAAGAAGATCAACAAGTCACAACAGGCCGATCCAAGAGATCATTGAGCCAACAGACCGATCATCCAAGAAGATCATCAAGCCAACAGGCCGATCCAAGCACTACAAGAAATTCACATTTTCCCGACGCGCAAAAGCGTTGGCAGAAGTCAGTTTCGGCGTCGGCAAAAGTTCTCTCGACGCATTTTAGGGCGTTGGGAAGAATGTCGAAAAAAGGTTGTCGGCAGAACCTCTGCCGACGCCACTTTTAACGGCGTCGGCAGGGGCCCATTCTTCCCCCGGCGGCCTCGAGGAGGTGGGAGAGGGGCGTCAGGATTACTTTCTGTCGACGCCACGTGGAGGCGTCGGCAGAAAGGGTTTCTGTCGACGCCGTTCCACATGGCGTCGACAGAAAGTGATGCAGACAATTTTTTTTCAATATATATATATATATTGTTTTTTAAATTAATTTAATTAAAAAACACAATTAACACAATTGCATTTTATTTATTTTCACAAATGAAATACATATGTTCATACATGATTCCTAATAAGCACATAAATTAAATACATAAATACAAAAATTGGTATACAAAATTAAAGAGTTATTAAACGAAAAATAAAAGCGTAAACGTATTTCGTCACTTAATGAGCTCTCGTGGACTCCAAACGATACACACATGTGTCCAACCATCAACTCTAATCACCTATATAAAAGAAAAAAGAGACGTTAATTATGTTAATATAAATAGTCAAACAATTTAAACACAATAATGAATCTAACATCTTAAAAAGTATATCAATCTCAATATTGAAATTTAATAACATAATAACATAAACCAATCAAAAGTGTGAAAAAAATAACTAAAACATTCAATTTTTCACACTTTGTTAAGAATTTGTCACCATAGAACTCAAAAAACTTAAGAACTTATAACCAACAAATTCACTCAAAGTCCACCAAAAAATATAACAACCTACAACTTATCTCATAAACTAAAACTTAACAATCTCATGGACTTAACTTATCTCAAATAACTATAACTAAAGCTTATAACCAACAAATCTCATAAAGTAAAACTTATCTCTCTTACCACTAAATGAAACACAGTAATTATAACCAACAAAGAACTCAAAGAACTTAAGAACTTATAAAATAGTCATGCTTATCTCTCTTACCACCAACTAAAACACAATAACTATAAACTCTCAACCTCAAGATTGAACCATAATATAACCAACAAACAATTTAAAAACTTATCACCATAATATAGCCAACAAATAACTTAAGAACCAACAAAGAAGGTAAGAACCAACAAATCACTCCTAACAAACAATCAAACTCTCATAAAACATATCAATCTAAACATAAGAACATAGTCCTACAAATGTCAAACTTATGACACCCTCGCTCCAACTCAAAGTCATTTAAGAACAAAGTTTAAGTCATTTAAGAACAATCTAACTAAAGATAAGAAATTGAACAAATAATCAAGCTTAAAAAACTAACTACAATATCATTTGCTACCATAGCGGCAGGATAGCAACAATATAACCACAAAAAATCCAATAGGGAATATTGCAAGCATCAAGGAAGTTAATTTTTCTCAACATTCTCAGAACCATAAACTACACAACTCAATCTCAAACTTTAAACTCTAAACTTCCAACAAACAATCTCAAATTCCAAAAACAACTACAATAAGCTTAACCTAACATATCCACCTTATAAAGTTAACCGGTAAACTACAATAAGCTCAACCTAACATATCCAACCTTATAAAGTATTTTTGTCGTCGAATAAAGAAGTCAATATCGTCAAGCAAACACAAATATTTTTTTCTCTGCTTTAAATACATAAAAAAACATCTATGAGCCCAATGAAAAAATCTAGAACATACAATAATTTTCATCCTATGAATCCATATATATACGTACCTACAATTAATCCATCTTAATGAACATTACCGTAAGACTTAAACTTACACACAATCTCTCTAAGCAACAACTCAATCCCTACACTCAAAACAATTTCTCACCCCTCCTCAAATCAATCTCTAAACATCAACCCCCTGCTCAAAAAGTTTTTTTTTTCCATTGCATGCAACCATTAAAAACAAAACAAATTGCCAACTATAATGAACAACCAAAATTTTATAAGCATAAGATCAAAACATATAGAAAACAATCAAATTGTTCAAACCTTTCAAAAGTAATTTCTATTTACAACCTTTAACGCCCTAAAATTATCGTAAGGAAAATAAATTTATGATATTCTAGCTATAATACCTTCAACCTTCAACTACTACTCGAACTTCCCCATTTACCAAAACAACATTATACTTCAACAGTAATGAAAACACCATAAAAAATTCAACTTCATACACACAAAAAGTGACGAAAACAAGTTAATAGCACAACTAATTCAAGAAATCAGTATCAAGAAACGGGAAAAACCTTGCAAATAAGCAACCAAATACCAACTAGGAACAACAAAAAGTAGAACAAACACACACATAAGCTAAGATATCAAAAAATTAACCCAATAACATGAGAATAGACTAGAAATTTTACCTCTTGTGTGCGTATGCCCTAGAAAAATAAAGATTGAAAGGAGGAGAAAGCTCGTCGTTGCCCTAGAAAATTGAAGATTGAGAAGAGAGAAAGCTCGTGAGGCGGCGGAGGGCGAGGCGACGAACGACGATGCAAGGGTGACGGACGGCGAGGCGACCGGCAGCAGAAGGCGAGGCGAACGACGACGAAGGGCAAGGCAACAGAGAGAGAACAGAGAGCTCGAGAGAGGGGCGGTTGAATTCGAGAGAGAGAGGAAAAATGAGGAGAGGGAAAATGTTAGGGCTTTTTTGCCCAGTTTTCTGCCGACGCCGTTAGTAACGGCGTTGGCAGAAATTGCCTCTCTCGACGCCGTCTTCACGGCGTCGAGAGAAATGTCGTCTCTCTCGATGTCGTTTTTAAGTACGTCGAGAGAGGCAATTTCTGCCGACGCCGTTACTAACGGAGTCGGCAGAAGGGGAAGATTGAAATTAATTATTTTTAATTTGGAGATTTTTTCGTTAGTGACGACGTCGGCAGAAACGAATCTCTCTCGACGCCATCTTGACGGCGTCGAGAGAAAGGTCATCTTTCTCGACACCGTAAAGATGGCGTCGAGAGAAAGTCATCCCACCATGTTTCTCCCGACATGATTTTTTCGACGTCGAGAGAAATAGGTTCTCGCGACGCCATCTTCTGGCGTCGAGAGAGAGCTCGTCGGCAGAACCAATTTTTCTTGTAGTGAAGAGATCATCAACCTAGTAAGCCGATCATCCAAGAAGCTCAACAAACCAACCCAAGAAGATCAAAGTTTATATATTTAAGAGAGAGAATCAGAGGATTAAAGTTAGAGATTGTACACCCACACACATACAACATTAATACAATATATTATTTATTCCACGTGTCTCCATCCCCGAAGTTACGTGTGAACACTCATTTTCAAAAAAAAAAAAAATTGGTTAAATCTCATTTACGTTTATATATTGTTAACCAATATAGATTTTTTTTATTTAAATAAAAGCGTGATAATTAACTTTTTTTAAAACCAATAGATATATATTTTTTTTAAAAAAAAACAATATCTAAACGTAAATGAGATTTAACCAATTTTGTAACCAATTTTGTTTTTTTAAAAGAAAACAATATTGTTCACACGTAACTTCGGGGATGGAGACACGTGGAATAAATAATATATTGTATTGATGTAATATGCGTGTGGGTGTACAATCTCTAACTTTAATCCTCTGATTCTCTCTCTTGTGTGTGAATGTGTTTCACTCGAGGGCTGGAACGCTTGATCCCGAGTCTGAAGCTTCAATGGATTCTTGGAGCTTGAAGTCTTTTAGTCTTGAAGGAGTTTTCAGTCTTCAAGAAGTGTTGATGTCCTGAAGAGTTTTTGATCTTCAAGAAGTGTTGAAGTCTTGAAGAGTGTTTGGTCTTCAAGAAATGTTGATGTCCTGAAGAGTTTTTGATCTTCAAGGAGTGTTGAGGTCTTGAAGAACGTTTGGTCTTCAAGAAGTGTTGATGTCCTGAAGAGTATTTGATCTTCAATGAGTGTTGAAGTCTTGAAGGGTGTTTGGTCTTCAAGGAGTGTTGAAGTCTTGAAGAGTGTTTGGTCTTCAAGAAGAGTTCAACACTTGGACTTGTGGATTGCAGAGAGTCTTCGGTCTTCAGACTTGGTGGAGTCTCTCTGAATTCTCTGGTTCTGCTTGAGAGCTTTGAAACTCTGAACTCTTGTCTTTGTGAGAGTGTAGAATTTCTGAACCCCTGAAATGGAGGAGAACCCCTCTATTTATAGAGTTCTCGCTGGATGGGCCCTGGTGACTTTTGGGCCTAACAACTTGGGCTTGGGCTTTATTGGGCTTGAGTCTGGTTTATATTTGACCCAAAACCATATGACTCAAATATTTAAAAGACCCAAATTTGATCCAATTAATTATTTTCTTTAATTAATTGGTCAAATCAATTAATCTGATCAAAATAATTTATTTTTAATTAATTAATCAAATTGACATTTGGCCCTAAAAATTTATAATTGGCCAACTTTGTCGTCAAATTAAATTTGGGACACATATCGATTTATAATTGGTCACAAATTTAATTAATTATAATTTTGTCATTAATTTTAAATAATGACGTGGCAATTTGTCATTGGCCAAAATTTCTCCTCCAACAAATACGATAATGAACTTTTTTTTAAAACAATTCTAATAAAATATTGAATAATTAAATAGGAAGGACAAATAAGGAATTTGTAGATTAAAAAGGGGCTTAAAAGGAAATCAAAAGTTTTTCCCCTTAAGCACCTTTTAATATAGTATAGATTATTATTTTTTTTTTTTGTTTTTGAAGAGCACTTTTATTTTTTATAGACATTATTATAATATTTTAGGCATCATTTGATAATTATTTGGTTTTTTATTTTTGAATTTTGAAAATTAAGTTTATAAACACTATTTTCACCTAAAGTTTCCATGTAATATTATCTACCTTCTTTCCATGTTTTCAATAACCACATCAAGTTTTGAAAATTTAAAGGTCGTTTGATAACCATTTTGAGCTTGTTTGATAACGTTTCCGTTTATTGTTTCTTGTTTCTTGTTCCTGTTTCTCATTTTTCAAGAAATACGCATGTTTGATAACTAATCTTGTTTCTCATTTCTAAATTTCAATATATGTTTCAAAAAATATGCAAAATTTGAGAAACTACAAAAAATAGTTTTTTTAAATTATGTTTGTTTCTTTTTTCCATTTTTCATACATGTACCCATCTCGCTCACCTCTTCTCTTCCTCTCCTTTTTTTTTCTTTTTTCATTTTTTCTCTTTTCCGTTATTTCTTTATCTTTCTTTTTTTTAATCTTTGTTTCTCTTTTCCGTTATTACTTTCTCTTTCTTCTTTTTTTTTTCTTTTTTTTTTCCTCTTTTCATTAATGAACTTCTAGTTATTACGAGTAATTAACAAGTGCTATGCACGTGAAATTTATAGTTTAATTTAAAATATAAATAAATATAAACATTGATAAAATAGTAAAAAGAAAATAAAAACTATTGTTTAATTTTTTTTTTAGTACATCTGAAGGAATGAAAATCCTCTGCAGCGGAAGCGTATATCAAGTCGTTCGTTCTTAATTTGGTTTCACATAAAATACCGGTACATTGGCCAACAAATTTCAAGACAATTCTAAAACATAAATATATTAAGCATTATGATTTCTAAAACTAAACTAATTAGGATTAGAAACCTACTTGTTGAAGAACGAATTTCTTCTCTGCATAATGCTCCTCAACGAACACTACCAATCGGATCACCCACTATACTCTGAATTCATGAGATTGTGATTGTGGGATCACAACTAGCCTTAAGAGGGAATGGGAAAAACATGCATCAATAAAGTCGAGAGAAAAAAAATTGAGAGAAAACTCAGATGAGCCGTGGGTCAAATTACCGTTTTACCCCTGGGTTACCTATGGATCCTTAAGTACCACTGATTCCTCTAATGAACAATTTGTTTATGATCAACATTAGGGGGTAGGGGGATTCGAACCTCTGACCTCATGGTCGAGGGTACATGCTAATTACCGTTGAGCTAAACTCGCTTTGGCAAAACTATTGTTTAATTTAATAATTACAATAAATTGGTTTCTGTTGGGTTTTATTCCCTAAAACTCGTAGATAGTAAATGTAAACAAATTGTATACTTGTTTCAATAAAGTGTTATTGAGTTTCTACAATAAAGTGTTATTGTTAAATATTGCACAATTTGACCCAAATCCAATAAACTAAGATCCAAGTTTGTTTGTATGTAACTTGAACTAGTATGTGGGAACATACGAGGATCGATGTTCAAGTAACAACCTAAAAGGTCTATAGTACAAGGATAAGGTTGGGTACCTTATCCTAGTAACACTATGAGATACGACCCGCTTTGTATTTGATACAGACGTATTGATCCAAAACGTCCATGTAGTAGACATGCAAGTAGGGGTATCCTATGCAATGAGTTTGCATAAGACCGGACCACGAAATAGTCAACCATTAGTTATAACACCGTTAACTAATTAGGTTACTGTTTCAATAGGATGACCTAGGTAACTCAATCTTAATCCTGAGTGTATCATGAACTCCTTCTCATGCCTTCCTTTTTGGGGACAAGACCGAGTGGGAGGCTGGGGACATGACAACACAAGAAGGAATTCACTCCTTCCCGCTTCTAGGTGAAGTAGATGAGTGTTCCCTTAAGTGGTGACTCCGGGACTTGAACAAAGGGTTCCCGCCATTTCACTGGCCCGAGAGGGACTTTCTGTTTAATGGTTGGACCATAAACAGATTGTTCATTAGAGGAGCGTTGGTACTTAAGGAGACAGATGTAACACAGGGGTAAAACGGTAATTTGACCCAACTGTGATTACAGACACTCGTGAAGGATTGACTTACCGGCATAGGTCTACATCCATGGACACAAAAATGTTCTATAGTGAGAAGAGTTCAGTTGTGGGTCTTTAGTGGAATGACCCACAGTTAATGAATATTGGTTAACCTGATTAATGAGTTTAATCTATTAACCTCATATCATTGGAGCTTCTGAACTGTAGGTCCATTAGGTCCCCCTGCTAGCTCGTAAAGAGTAATTGGGAACAAATATATCTTGAGAGAATTTGAATAGTTCAAATTCATATTGGGAATTAAGTTAATTGTATGAGATACAAATTAATATAATGTATAGTGATGCATTAAAATATAAAGTCTAATTTGAGATTAAACTTTATAATATTGAGAGATTGATATATTTGAAAGAGTTCAAATATATGTCTAATTAAATATATGATATTTAATTAGAAGATGAATTAATTAATTATTCAATTTAGTTTAAATTAAATGAGATTTAATTAAACTATAGTCTATGAGAGAAATAAATATTTGAAGAAGTTCAAATATTAATATGAATATGATTCATATTAAATTTATAGGATATAAGAGAATTTGAAAGAGTTCAAATTTTAATATGAATTTGATTCATATTATAGAATTAATTAATTGAATGTCTCAAATTAAATATATGATATTTAATTAGGTAATTAATTAATTAACTAATAGAAGGTCTGAAATTAAATATATGATATTTAATTGGTGATTAATTAATTACATAATTAATTAATTGGAAATTAATCAATTATGAAAATGATTAATATCACTTATGGAAGTAATCAATCGTTTATGGAAATGATTTAATCACTTATGGAAGTGATCAATCATTTATGGAAAAGATTAATCAATTATGAAATTGATTGGTCATGGAATTGGTTGGTCATGGAATTGATTAATTATGAAAAAGATTAAATCAGTTATGAAAATAATTGATTTTAAATGAATATTTTATTCATGACCTTTCTCCTATAAATAGAACACTAAACCTAGGGTTTAGGTACAACAACATAAGGCCACAAGAATGCACTCTTGCATTCTCTCTAGCCCCCCTCTCATATTCTCTCAACTCAAGAACTTTAGGGAGAATTTTCTCTCATAGAGTTTTTCCCATTCAAGATTAGGTAGTCCCACAACTACGTTCCTAATCTCAGAGTTATAGCGGGGAAGATCGAATGGTGATGTTCTTCGTTGTTGCAGAGCAATCAAGAATCATTCTTGATTTTCAGAGACGTCAACAGAGATTTGCTTCTCTTTTCTTTATTATAGATTTAGATCTAACTTTTGTATGCTTAGCCTTAAGTTTCTATAGAATTTGTTCTATGATTTTTGCCAATGTTATGGTATTTTTAGATAAACAAAATTAACTACGATTCCGTCCCAATTAGGCTTCCGCTTTAACGGAATTGGGGAATTCCAAATCCTTCCAGTTTCAACATCTTATTATTATTTAAATACATAAATTAAAAATTAATTTTATGTTTATACAAAAAATTTAGTTGAAATTTATATTAAAACAAAGAAGATGGTGGTAACGTGGGAGAGGGGTAGAGAAAGAGAGAGATAAAGGAGAGAAAATGAATTCTTTTTGGTCAAAAAGGGCTTCGACCAACAATTAAAATAATAATAAAAAAATCCTATCCTCCAAAACAACTCTGAAACCGATATCAAATCAATTAAATAGTATAAATAATATATATATGGGAGAAGTACATAGATAGCCCAAATATGGACCCTATATTTCATAAATGTCTAAGTTTCCAATTTTTTACAGAAAAGGCTTAATGACCCAAATTTTTTTCATAAAAATCATGGTCCTTTTACGATTCAGCCCTCATATACTCTACTAACCATTTAAAAAAAAAACCAAAAAAGGAAATAATCGTTTCCTTCATTTTTTTAGATCGTGGGTGAGAGAAAGAACGAAAAAGGAAAGGGCATGCAATTGGGGGAAAACCCACGATTTTTGCTTCCATTCAACCCAAGATTTTTGTTTCGTTTTCCCGACGATTTTGCGAAGAAGAAGACACGGAAAGTTCGAGAAGAAGACGAACTGTTGTTTGTAGAAATCCTCTAGTATATTTCGAACTTTGGAGGTATATTCTTTAGGTCTAGAAATCGAAAAAGTAAGAAAACTCATGATCTGTAGCTTGCTTTTGAACCCACGCTTTGTACCGGAATAGGCTTCGTTTTTTTCCGACGATTTTGCGAAGAAGAAGACACAGAAAGCGCGCAAAGAAGACGAACCGCTGGTAGCAGAAAACATCTGGTATATTTCGAACTTCCGAGGTATATTTCAAATAATCTGGTATATTGCTTCGAAATACCTAGTTCATGCGTTGTATTCCCACGGGTTTTTAGGGTTTTTTCTCTCCCACCGTCCCTAAGGCGTCAACACTCTATTTTTTCATAATCTCTTTACTTCTTCACTGCTGGTATATATGAACCACAAAATATGTATCAGACACACATGGTTTATACATTCATTTGTATATATCATATTTTATATATTTCATTTTTTATATACCATATTCCATAGTATACATAAATATATACCACATGGTATATATGAAACATAAGTATACTGACATATGATATATATTTATGTATACTTTGGAATATGGTATATAAAATATGATATATATAGATGAATGTATACTGATTTTGACTGGAATTAAAAACAAATATGAAGATATGTATATATATATATATAAACCCAACATATTTAAAAACTGAAATTAAAAGCAACCAAACACAGTGAATAACAAGAAGAAGAAGAAGAATATATTGACTGATAATGAAACTGAATTTAACTTAAATGAAATATCCCGTTGAATATATTAAATATTAAAATTGAAAACGTAGCCATAAAAAAAAACATGTTTATAATGTGTACGAAATATATACGAAACTTACATTGACTAATTTTTCAAAAAAAAAAAAAAAAACTTACATCGACTAAAACGATATATCCCTCTTAAAATATAAAATATAAAAACTTAAAACGTATCCATATAAAAACGTGTTTATAATGTGTACTGTATACGAAACTTATATAGACTAATACGATATATCCCTTAGCATATATAAAATATAAAAACTGAAAACGTAACAATCTTCAAACGACTAAATAACAGAATGTAGAGGCTCACTGAATGCAATCTGAAAACACTGGAAAACTACCGAAAAAACCTAAATACAGCAAGGAAACTTCTGTATGCAGTCCGAACAAGCAAAGTTCGTAAGAACTGCAATCCGAAACCAATGAAACAGATGAGGGAAATAAATATGAAAACTAACGACAATTGGCAACAAAAAGGGAGAAAAAATGTTGCCGAAAAAAAGAAGAAAATAAATGGGAAGAGGCTGGAAATAAAACCAAAACGGTACACAAACGGAAAATGAAGGAGGGAACCACGATTATGGGAACATTCCTTAATTTAGGGGATTTGGTGAAAATTAACCTTCCTAAAATGTAGCATATTCGGTTGGCTATTATGGAATGTATTATTATCGTTTTTAATATTATTTGAGAATAAATGATAATAACAAGGGTATAAAGGTCCGAAAATCTAATCTTGTAAATATCGAAAATTTTGGACATATGTGAAAATATGTCTCCAAAACGGTATATCTACCAAAAATTCTCTATATATATATATGCAGGGGAAATTGACAATAATGGACCCTTTAAGTTTTCCTTTTAGAAATAAGGCCCATTTTGTAGAAAATTGTTTTTGAGGACCCATGAGAGTGATGTCAGAATGAGATTGAAATGACAATTATATCCCCTTCATTAAAAAGTGAAAATTTGAATTTTTACACCAACCTTCATTAATTTTGTTCACCTACCTATTTAATGAAGGGATTAATGTTAAACATGAAGGGTTGGAATTCCGTAATTCCGTAAAGCGGAAGCGTGATTGGGACCGATTCGTAATTAATTTTGTTTAATCTAAAATACCAATACATTGGCAATAATATTAGAACTATTCTAAATATATATTAAGGCTAAACATACAAAAATATTAGATCTAAATCTAATTTATAAAGTAACAAATTACTTACTCTCGTTGATGACTCAGATTAAATTCACCAACTGCATGTGAATTAATCACAAACTAGTGTGAACACCACCACTATGGCTACACCGATATGACTCTGAGACTTCTAGAGGCAGGAGACTGGTGGGAGTCTAAAGGAAGCCTTGAGGGAAATTCTCTGAGAGAAGGAGAATGAATGAGATGTCTTTCACCCCACCTCAGGGTTCTATTTATAGGTAAAGGCCAAAACTTTTTTTCTAATAGGAAAAGGAAGACATTTTCCTAATAGGAAAAAAGTCTCTAATTTTAATAAATAAATAATTAATTCCATAATTAATTAATTTCTCTAATTAAATATCATATACTTAATATTAGGGATTTTATTAAAATTAAAATTAATATGAATCCAATTCATATTAAATTTATTTGAACTCTTTCAAATATTTTCTTTCCTAATAGGAAAAAGTCTCTAATTTTAATAAATAATTAATTAATTCCATAATTAATTAATTTACCCAATTAAATATCATATATTTAATCTTAGGGATTTTATTAAAATTAAAATTAATATGAATCCAATTAATATTAAATTTATTTGATGGTCTTCTTGTAGGTCTCCAATCTCTCTCCTCTATTCGGCTCCCAAAGGTGGAAGTAAACTTTCCAAGAGTGGAATGTTCCTCCCAAGGATGGAATGAATTTGACTTGGGTGGCTATCTCATTTTATAGAGTGATAGGAGGCTTGAATTAGGTTGACCTAGACACGTGGATGGCTCTCATTGCTCCTTTATCCCGAGAATAGCTTAACAGAATTCAGTTCATCAAATTGGCTAACGAGCTGTGACGGGGCAGTTTTTCTCCTCGCTTTGCTCCAGCACAGATTTTGCTCCCTCAAGTCACTCAACAACACATTCTGCACAAAATAACTTCCAAAGCATCCATTCTACCAAATGGGTTCAAACATATAATATCTATCTAAAAGCAACCTTATCTAGCACACAAGACACACAAATCAATATAGAAATAAGGCCTAAATAACTTCCTTTTGGAGAGTTATCAACGATGCTTTCTCTCCGAAGTTAATTGAGAAGAAAACGATGACTGCAGTTGGTTATGCTTCTCTCCCTTCTTGAAATATGCACCTACAATCTCTTTAAGAAGGCCCAAGCTGGATGAACAGGTCTCAGAAATCGCATGAAATATTTTGGACGTCTCTTGTTCAAGACGAGGTATCTTGTCGACGGAAGTGCGCACGATCTTCTGTTGTATGCTCTCCCACATGGCAAGGGCAGCCTGTTTCCTATAATTGGAAATCACATTGTCAGCACAATAATTAGAGATCTCAGACGCAGCTGCATGGGTTGTTGTCTTCATTTGTCCAGGAATTTCGTCAGTTACATGATGACAAGATTGAGTCATAACTCTATCCATCGGCGCTTTGAAATTGCCCACACGCGCCGCTATAGAATAAGAAACGTTTGGACTCACAAAAGAAGAAGGACTATGATGCCCCTCAGCTTCTATAAGAGGATCATTTAAAGGTGGCTGCAAGAAAAAAAAAGTACGTAATAATGATAATAATAATAGTAAAATATTATAATGAAGAAGGAATGAAAACACTTACCAGTGGTGTAGGGAGTTCAGGAAATTGTGATGCGCTGGGAACTCCATAAAAAAATTCTTCACATACTGATCGTTTATTGGACTTTTTAGGCCTTTTCTAATGATGATCGCTACTACTGCTCTGACTACCACCATCATCTTTAAAAAGAAACTCACCAGGTTCAAACAGGCGAATCTTTTTACCTCCATTATTATTACCAACCTTTTTAGGTAACTTGGGCTTAAAGGGAAGAGGAGAAGCACTAGCTACCAACTTTTGTATGTCTTCTTCAAGATAATTCCCATGCTTGGCTAACCACCAACTTCTGTAATGTTGAGTAACTTGAGTGTGTGGTTTCGTTGCACGAGCAGGAAGGTACACTTGGGATAATGTTTCTCTTAGAGTGCATATCCTTCAAAGACGTAACACGACTAAATTTGCTTAAGGAATCTCTTTACCCAAGCCATTCGGTATGTCTTGGTAGAATCCAAATTGTCGACTAAAACGACAAGGACTATAAGCTTCGATAACCATCAACGATACACAACGTGAAGATAAGAAGCACGATCAATTGCTTATGAAGAACGAAGAAAGCCAAAACGACAATTTCCCGTCATCTTTCAGAAGCTCGCTTGTATTTCTAGCTTGAAGACTCCCATACCATGACACATATTTACCTTTGTGAATATGTACACGGGCTTCAAAATTGTCAAAGTACCTAGCCCCACCCTCTCCAGAAAACTCAACCATCATTGGACTAGTGACATGTGCTGGAACTTTATAATGTGTGTTAAAGTAATAAGCCAGCCAAGCACAGACATAATGCAGAGAGAAACAAGCCTTTGAAAATCCAGTCGAAGGAGATGCACTATGAATCTGGCCTAGTCCATGATAGATATTGGCCAAAATAGGAACAACAAGACTAAAAATGTAACCTTCAGGCATAAGACTGACGACTTTAAAAACTCCTGGACGAAGGGAAGCACGTTGGTCGAGAAATACAAATACACACAACCAACAAGAAAAAAAGACGACCAAGTATGTTTTATCCTTCAATTCATCTTCTATGCCCAACATGCAAAATATATCCATTTCTTTTTCGGACCAGTCGTGACGCTTAATAGGACCTCCATTCGGATTATGGGTCTGACGTGGACGAGAACCTTCTTCGACTTTCGGGGAGGAGGTTTTTCATATTTCGAATTCCTTTTAAACTAGAAAGAAATCCATGAATTGATAGGAATTTGAAGTTGATCACGTTGTTGAGATGCAATGTGATAGTATGCAGTAAAAAGATACTCACAACTTTTTGGACAGTCTTCATCCTCTCGATCATGTGAACCTAATAATTCCTTATAGCAAGGAACAACTTCATCATAAAACCTACCTTTGATGGAAAGACCTCCTAATCTCCACATGTCCCATAAAGAGATAGACAACTCTCCTGATGATGTATGAAGTGTATTTGTGGAAGGACACCATGCTTCACAAAAAGCTCGAATGATATCATTATTGCGATCATATGTGTACAGGGAAGCCATTACAACATCAAACAAACGAGCCTTCTTTAGTATCAACGTATTTAGAGAAATTACGAACTCTAGCCATTCCCAATAATCAGGGATATAAAAGAATTCTCCATGAATTTTTAATGAACTACCCCAGCAAACCTGTTCATCTCCAATAATTCGATGACCTAAAGTTGATTCTGGATTTTCACTCGTCGCCTTGTTATGCACTGGAGACTCTTAAAACAACGCCTTCAATGAAGAGTTGTGACTTAAAAGTCTTTCTTCCGATTATCTAGACAAAAAGGTAAATTATCTAGACAAGGTTGTGATCCCCTTGTTGGGTTTTATGCCCTAAAACTCGTAGATAGTGAATGTAACCGTTGACCGGATATTAATGAAATAATATTGATATATTTTTCCATTAATTGTTATTAGTTATTTTATATTTGTTTTTGCCTAATAATAACCCTAATCCAATAAACTAGACATCCAAGACTGTAATATGAGTCTTGAACTATATGTAGCGACATATGGGATCATTGTTCAAGAAACAGCCTAAAGGGTCTATAGTATAGGGATAAGACTGGGTGCCTTATCCTGGTGACACTATGGATACGACCCACTTTGTATTTGATACAAACGCTGCGATCCAACGCGTTCGTGTAGGAGACATGCGAGTGGGGGTATCCTATGCAATGAGTTTGCATAAGACCGGACCGCGAAATAGTAACCACTGGTTATAACACCGTCAACTAGTTGGTTTTCTATTTCACTAGGACGACCTAGACAACTTAGTCTTAATCCTGAGTTGATTATGGACTTCTGCTCATGAGAGATTGTCCTTTGATTTGTATGGGTGAGAGTGGCCAATACGCTGACTCAATAAGCCTACCACTTTGGGGACAAGACCGAATGGGGAGCTGGGAACATAATCGTACAAGATGGAATTCACTCCTTCCCGACTTTAGGGAAGCAGATGAGTGTTCCCTTAAGTGGTTACTCCGAGTCTTGAACAAAGGGCCCTACCCTCTCAATGACACGAGAGGGTTTTCTGTTTGATGGTTGGATCACAAACAGGTTGTTCATTAGAGGAGAATTGGTACTTAAGGAAATAGAGGTAACCTAGGGGTAAAACGGTAATTTGACCCCAGCTGGTGTTACGAACACTCGTGAAGGACTAACTAGTCGATATTGGTCTAGATCCGTGGACACAGAAAATATGTCTGCAGTGAGAAGAGTGCAACTGTGAGTCTATAGTGGAATGTACACACAGTTAACGAATATTGATTAATGTGGTTAATGAGTTTGACCAATTAATCTCACATCGTTGGAGCTTCTGATCTGCAGGTCCATTAGGTCCCACTGGTAGCTCGTAAAGTAATTTGAGGCAACTAAGAAATAAAAGTAAATTGAAAATGTTCAATTTATTAAGGGAAACAAATATAATATATATTGATATATTATTATGAGAGAAATTAATATTTGAAAAGTTCAAATATAAATTTATGAAAGTTTGAAAGAGTTCAAAATAATGAATTAATTAATTTAAGGCCTAAAATGTGTTTGGGCAAATTAATTAATTCTAGGCCGGGAATTAAATATGTGATATTTAATTGGTGGTTAATTAATTAAAGAATTCATTAACCGGGAATTAATCAATTATGGAAATAATTAATCACTTAAAGAAGTGATTAATCATTTATGGAAATGATCTAATCACTCATGGAAGTAATTAGTCATTTGTGGAAAAGATTAATCAAGGTTAAATTATCAAAAATACCCCTAAACTTTAGGGTTTGTTTCAATTATGCCCCTAGACTTTCAAAAGTTTCAATTATGCCCTTGAAGTTTCAAAATTGTTTCAAAACTACCCTTGAAGGCTTTTTTTTTTGTTAAATTCATGGATGTAAAATGACGTGTTTGCATATATATTGTTGCTTATGTGAATAGATTTGAACACATACGTGGAAAAAACGATAAAAACACATGCAAACGCATCAATTTTTGTCGATAAATTTAACGGAAAATGTCTCCAAGGGTAGTTTTGAAACAAATTTGAAACTTCAAGGGCATAATTGAAACTTTTGAAAGTCCAGGGGTATAATTGAAACAAACCCTAAAGTCGAGGGGTATTTTTGATAATTTAACCATTAATCAATTATGGAATTGATTGATCATGATTGATTAATTAAGGAATAAGATTGAATCAATTTTGGAAAAGATTGATTTAATTGAATATTTTATTCATGGCCTCTCTTCTATAAATAGAACACTAGACCTAATTGGTCATGACACTTGACACTCTTGAAAGACAAGACCTAGAATTCTCTCTAGCCTCCCTCTTAGAGAAAGACTCCCACAAGTCTTTTGCCTCCTAGACTTAGAGACATATCGGTGTAACCTTTGTGGTTATTGTGTCATTCAAAGAAGGAATTTCCAGCGAAGAAAATCAAAGGCGGCTGCTGCGTTTTCGTTCGTGGAGCGTCGTTGGCGAAGAACGGTCAAGTCTTCAACGAAGGTATGTGACGGTTCTTTCCCTTTTCTTTAGAAAAGCATGAAAATAAATTTAGATTTATTTTTAAGCATGTTTAAACCAATTTTCCAGCAGCTTTAAAAGGGTTTTAAAGTTTAATTGAGTTTTCGTAACGGTATTTTAATGTTAATTAATATACGGCGTAAGGTCCAATCGATGCGCTTCCGCTGCGTGGGGACTTTTATTCCCTTCACCCCTAAAATTACCACATATTGTCTCTCCTACAAGAAGAATAACGCCATTTTCAAGAGGTTGATCTCTATCCTTCAAGATGACCAAGCAGTTTTTCTTAGGATCAAGATGCTCGGTAAAATACACCATGATGGAGATAGGTTTCTCTACAAAAAAAATTGTGATGTTAGTCTTCTCTAAGAAACTATACGTGCAAGAAAATGAGGTGCAAATGATTAAAAAAAAAAATCAGTAATCAACTTTGCGGGATACGACAATCATCAAAGTGACTGGTTTAGACAGAAGATAAGTCACTGCAAAAGAATCTGATGGCGATCACTATAGGCAAGTCTGGTGACTACTCTTTCAGGCTACTCAGATCATCCAATAAAATGGGGACTGGTCTAGCAGGAGTGCACCACTGAAGGAAAGTCTGGTGACTACCCCTCCAGGCTTGACAATTTCCTTTTCTTTTTTTTCTTAATTCACATTGCACCTGAATTAGTGTTCTGTAACAATTTTTTTTTGGAAAAGCCAGAATAAATCAAATATCTCATACTATTTTTTCTCATTATTATCCAAAAAAGAATCGCAAAGTTATTGGCCACAAGAAAAATCCAGCAAATATGAGAAATAAAAAACTCGAGATTTCTTTATTTCCGTTTCCTACATTTGTACATTCTTCTAATTGAGAAGAAAAAAAAATCATAAAAGAAGAAAAAAAAAATCGCACAAAGTTCTTAGCAACAATAAAATACAGCAAATATTTGAAGATAAAAAACTTTTAAAGTTTCTTTACTTTCGTAATCTTAAATAGCAGCGAAAAAGCCTTCATACTTAAAGTTCTCAACAACAAAAAAAAAATCATCTAAAATAAAGTTTATCGAATATTTTATTTATAAGAAACCAATCTTGTGCAATGTGAATTAAAGAAAAAAAAGAATAAATAATTAATTGTTTACAATGGTTCAAACGGAAAGTTAACCAAAGGTATACATTGTAAAACTAACGCAAGTTTGAGGTTAAAATTGATACGATCTAATAAGTTTGAGGTTCAATTTGATGAAATTGAAAGTTCAGGGTTAAAATTGATACAACTTGTTAAGTTTGGGGTTCAATTTGATGAAATTGAAAGTTTAGGGTTAAAATTGATGCAACCCCCAAAGTTCAGGGTTAAAAATGAATTTTTCCCTTAAAACTATTTTTAATTCTAAGTAAGAATAATTCTAATCCTATTAGAAACATGATCTTAGGTCTAATTAATTTTAAACATTTTATAATTAATCCATTTGCCCTAAGATCCTATGTTTGCGTGCAATTCTTTGTTATAGGTTAACGGGTTCTATTCATTAATTTTATAACACTTATAAAATTTTAATAAATTAATCCTATAACATGCTACTATGGTGACATAAATTAACAATCGAATTCTAACTAATTTATAAACCATATACTAGCATTCATGACATACAAAAATATAACAATTATATTAATCTAAGGTAATGTCATGATCTATGCAATTTAATTTCCTTATAATTAACTTAACTCTTAAATTAATTACCCAAGAAAATTAAAATTAAGCATTACCATTTTCATACATTAACATAACATTTAGATTAATAGCTCGTGAAAATTAATTAAGCATGTTAATTACTAATATAAATATAACTCTTATATTTTTAAGCTAAAGTAATTTCATACTCAATGCAAATTAATTTTCTTCAATTAATCTAACTCTTAAATTAATTACCCAAGAAAATTAAAATAATCATTCACATTTTCATACATTAACATAACACTTTATATTAATTGCTCATGAAAATAAATAAGCATATAAATTACTTTCATAAATATAACTCTTTATATTCTTTACTAAACTAATTTTATACTCAATGCTTCTCAATTTTCATCAATTTAATATAACACTTTATATTAGACATTCATGAAAATAAAATTCATACATATTTCATATATTATAACATTTATAATAATAAATATGCATGAATATGCTTGACCTATGGTGGGATTTTAAGCTATATAACTTTCATAAAACAATTAAATAGCTAAGTAGATGGGTTTTGGTAGCCTAGGACTCAAAACAATAGAAAAATTACATTAATTAATCTATAAAACTCCTATCCTGCCGTAAATCAGCTCCAAATCATCTAGAACGGGCCTAAAACAGCTTCAGATCGCACGAACCAGGTCAAAATTCCACTGAACCGGTCAAAAACCTCTTGAACTGCAACGTAATCACTCAAACCAGATGAACCGAACGAACTGGACCGCTCCATGTAGGGTTGACGTCATTCGCACGCGAAATTGCACCTTGCCACAATCCGCCACCAGTGTTGAGACGCTGAAGGTAGCGTCTCGACGCTGGCCCGAAACTTTTCTTCGACGAACATTCGACGGCGTCAAGACGTCGTTGAGCAGCGTCTCGACGCCACGCCTCGACTTTTCCTGTTTTCTTCGATTTTCAGGAGCAATTCTCTTCGATTTGGCTCCAAATTTCACCGATGTTCACAGCAAAACAACCACAATCGAGAGACACAGACTTACATAGTTGATTTGCAATAAAACACCCAAAACACCGGGCCCTTACATTGATCAAATCAACAAAAATTGCAAAATCTAATGCCAAAAACCCAAAACATCTACTAGCAACCTTTCCTTCATAAAATGCATAAAGGTACCCACCAAAAGCCAATGCAAATTTCAAAGAAACAAGATTAGATCTACGATCGAATCTGATACCAATTGTAGGATTGGAATTCCCTAATTCCGTTAGCGGAAGCGAATTGGGACCGATTCATAGTTAATTTTGTTTAATCTAAAATACCAATACATTGACAACAAACTTAGAACTATTCTAGATTTATATTAAGGCTAAACATACAAAAATATTAGATCTAAATCTAATAGGGAGAAGCGAACATACCGTCGTTGTCGTCTCTGAAATATCAAGAACGCCTTTCTTGATTTTGGACCAAACGTCAACAATTGGGACACCACCAATTGATCTTCCCCACTATAACTCTGAGATTAGGAACGTAGTTGTGGGACTACCTAATCTTGAATGGAAAAAATCTTAGAGAGAAAAATTCTAGGTTTAGTGTTCTATTTATAGGAGAAAGGCCATGAATAAAATATTCATTTAAAATCAATTATTTCCATAACTAATTTAATCTTTTCCATAATTAATCAATTCCATAACCAATCAATTCCATAAGTGATTAAAACATTTTTGAAAATGATTAATTACTTCCATAAGTGATTAATCATTTCCATAATTGATTAATTTTCAATTAATTAATTCTTTAATTAAGTAATCACCAATTAAATATCATATATTTAATTTCAGACCTTCTATTAGTTAATTAATTATTTATCCAATTAAATATCATATATTTAATTTCAAGCCTTCAATTAATTAATTCTATAATATGAATAAAATTCATATTAAAATTTGAACTCCTTCAAATTCTCCTATATCCTATAAATTTAATATGAATCAAATTCATATTAATATTTGAACTTTTTCAAATATTTATTTGTCTCATAATAATAAAGTTTAATTTCAAATTAGACTTTACATTTTAATGTATCACTATACATTATATTAATTTGTACCTCATACAATTAACTTAATTTTCAATATAAATTTGAACTATTCAAATTCTCTCAAGATATAATTGTTCCTAATTACTCTTTACGAGCTAGTAGGGGGAGCTAATTGACCTACAAATCAGAAGCTCCAATGATATGAGGTTAACTGATTAAACTCATTAATCAGGTTAACCAATATTCATTAATTGTGGGTCATTCCACTAAATACCCACAGTTGAACTCTTCTCATTGTAGAACATTTCTGTGTCCACGGATATAGACCTATACCGATAAGTCAATCCTTCACGAGTGTTCGTAATCACAGTTGGGTCAAATTACCGTTTTACCCCTGTGTTACATTTGTCTCCTTAAGTACCAACGCTCCTTTAATGAACAACCTATTTATGGTCCAACCATTGAATAGAAAGTCCCACTCGGACCAGTGAGAGGGTGAGATCCCTTTGTTCAAGTCCCGGAGTCACCACTTAAGGGAACACTCATTTACTTCTCTTAGAAGTGGGAAGGAGTGAATTCCTTCTTGTGTTGTCATGTCCCCAGCCTCTCACTCGGTCTTGTCTCCAAAAAGGAAGGCATATTGAGTCGGGGTATTGGCCACTCTCACCCATGCTAATCAAAGGACAATCCTGAAGGATTGGAATTCCATAATTCCATAAAGCGGAAGCGTGATTGACACCGATTCGTAATTAATTTTGTTTAATCTAAAATACCAATACATTGACAATAATCTTAGAACTATTCTAAATTTATATTAAGACTAAGCATACAAAAATATTAGATCTAAATCTAATTTATGTAGTAACAAATTACTTACTTTCGTTGACGACTCAGATTAAATTCACCAACTGCTTGTGAAATAATCACGAACTACTGCGAACACCACCACTATGGCTACATTGGTATGACTAAGACTTATAGAGGCAGAAACTGGTGGGAGTCTAGAGGGAGCCTTCAGGGGAATTCTTTGAGAGTAGGAGAATGAATGAGATGCCTTTCACCCCACCCAGAGGTCCTATTTATAGGAAAAAGGCCAAAACCTTTTCCTAATAGGAAAATGTCATGAATAAGATCAAATCTATTATCTTATTCATATCTAATTTTAATAAATAATTAATTAATTCCATAATTAATTAATTATCCAATTAAATATCACATATTTAACCTTAGGGATTTTATTAAATTATTTATATTAATATGAATCCAATTCATATTAATTATTTAAACTCTTTCAAATATTTTCTCTCAAGAATTAATTTTGAAATTAATTCAAAATTATATTATAAATTTTCATAAACTTTATATTACAATGTATCAATATACATTATATGATTCTCCTAAATAAATTGAACACTTTCAATTTACAATTTATACTTAATTGCCTCAAGTCTCTTTACGAGCAACCAGTGGGAACTAATGGACCTACAGATTAGAAGCTCCAACGATACGAGACTAATTGGCTAAACTCATTAACCAAGTTAGTCAACATTCGTTAACTGTGGGTCACTCCACTAAAGACCCACAGCTGCACTCTTCTCACTGTAGAATATTTCTGTGTCCACGGATATCGACCAATGCAGTAAGTAAATCCTTCACGTGTGTTCATAACACCAGCTGGGTCAAATTACCGTTTTACCCCTGGGTTACCTCTGATTCCTTAAGTACCACCGATCCCTCTAATGAACAAGTTGTTTAGGGTCCAACCACTAAACAGGAGTTCCTCTGGAGCCAGGAGAGGACGACACACCTTTGTTCAAGCCCCGAAATCAGCCCTTAAAGGAAACACACATCTACTTACCCCAATAGGAGAATGAGTGAATTCCATCTTGTACTGTTATGTTCCCATCCCTCATTCGGTCTTGCCCCTGAAATGGTAGGATTATTGAGTCGGCGAACTGGCCACTCTCACCCATACAAATCTAAGGACAATCCCTCCTGAAAGGGGTTCATAACAAACTCAGGATTGAGATTGAGTTACCTAGGTCATCCTATTGAAATAGAAACCTAAACTAGTTAACGACGTTACATCTAGTGGTTACTATTTCGCGGTCCGATCTTATGCAAACTCATTGCATAGGATACCCCCACCCACATGTCTCCTACATGGATGCTTTGGGTCATTGCATCTGTATCGAATACAAGGTGGGTCGTATCACATAGTGTCACCAGAATAAGGTACCCAACCTTATCCCTATACTATAGACCTCTTAGGTTGTTACTTGGACATCGATCCTCGTATGTCCCCACATACTAGCCCAAGTTTCATTTAAACAATCTTGGATCTTAGTTTATTGGATTTAGGGTTTATTAATGCAAACTCGATTATTTAATAACCAAATTACCGAATCACTCAAATAACGCTTTATTGAGATCAATTAATTTGTTTCATTTACTATCTACGAGTTTTAGGACATAAAACCCAAAAAATCGCTCATGAGAAGGAGTTCATGACACACTCAGGATTAAGACTGAGTTAACTAGGTCATCCTATTGAAATAGTAACCTAACTAGTTAACGGTGTTATATCTAGTGGTTTACTATTTCATGGTCCGGTCTTATGAAAACTCATTGCATAGAATACCCCGCTCGCATGTCTACTACATGGACGCTTTGGATCAATACGTCTGTATCAAATATAAAGCGGGCAATATTACCTAGTGTTACCCGAATAAGGTACCCAACCTTATCCTTGTACTATAGACCTTTTAGGTTATTACTTGAACATCGATCCCTGCATGTCCCCACATACCTAGTTCAAGTTACATACAAACAACCTTGGATCTTAGTTTATTGGATTTGAGTCAAATTGTGCAATATTTGATAATAACACTTTATTGTAGAAACTCAATAACACTTTATTGAAACAAGTATACAATTTGTTTACATTCATTATCAACGATTTTTAGGGCATAAAACCCAACAATTAAGGGGTAAAACGGTAATTTGACCCAGCTATAGTTATGAACACTCGTGAAGGATTGACTTACCAATATTGGTCAATATCCATGGACAAAGAAACATTCTACAGTGAGAATAGTGCAACTGTGGGTCTTTAGTGAAGTGACCCACAGTTAATGAATATTGGTTAACTCGATTAATGAGTTTAGTCAGTTTAGCTCATATCATTGAAGCTTTTGATTTGTAGGTCCATTAGGTTCCCCTACTAGCTCGTAAAGAGTAATTGGGAATAATTTATCTTGAAAGAACTTGAATAGTTCAAATTCATCTTGGGAATCAATTTAATTGTATGAGATATAATTAATATAATGTATAGTGATACATCATAATATAAAGTTTAATGTGAGATTAAACTTTATTAAACTGAGAGAATAATATATTTGAAGGAGTTCAAAAATATAATTAATTAAATATGTGATATTTAATTAATAAATAAATTAATTAATTATGAATTAATTAATGATTCAATTTAGTCTAATTAAATCTGATTTAATTTAACTATAATATATGAGAGAAATATTATAATGAGATTCTAATATGTAATTAATTAAATATGGTTGATATTTAATTAATTATAAAATTAATTAATTTTGAATTAATTAATTATTAAATTTAATTAAAATTGATTTATTTAAATTAAATCTATAGATTATTTTAATGTGAATATAATTCATATTAAAACTATAGGTTATAAGAGAGATGTGCATTTGAATATGGTTCAAATGTTTGATTGATTAAATATGTGATGTTTAATTGATCAAAAATTAATTAGTTGTGAATTAATTAATTGTGTAGTTTAATTAATTTAATTAAATGTGATTTAATTAATTTTAATTAAAACTATATATTATGTGAGGGTTGTGCATTTAATATGATTTAATGCACATATATAATTAAATATGAGATGTTTAATTATACATATATAGTTAATTAGTTAAATGGTTTGATTAATTAATGCTCAATTAATTAATTTATATTATAATGTTTTTATATTATAATTAATTAATTAAAGGGGAAAATACACTTTTAGTCCCTGAGGTTTGAGTTAGGTTTCATTTTGGTCCCTGAGGTTTCAAATTCAACAATTTAGTCATTGAGGTTTGCATTTCGTTAAACTATTGGTCCCTCCATCCAAATTTCCGTTAAGTACTAATTGTAGGGTGACGTGGCACCTATTTTTTATTAAAAAAATATTTTTTTTCATTTTTTAAAAATAAAATTATATTAAAATAATTCAAATATATTTTTTTATTTTTCCTCTCCGTTCTTCTTTTTCTTTCTATCTTTCTTCTTTTTGTTCTTGTGCAGCCACCAGAGTCCACCCACCAACCCGCCGGCCACCTCTGCCACTGTCGCGCTTCGCCGTCGTCCGACATGTCGCCATCGCCGGAAATTTTTTTTCGCCACCGCTAGAATCAAAACCCTCTTCCTTGAACCAGCGTCGTCGACAAGAGAGAATCGAAACCTTCTTCTTCCCCCTCTGTTCTCCTTCGTTGCAGCAAAAGACCCAAATCTGGCTTGGGTTTCTTCTTCTCTGTCGAGATCTGTTCGTGACTGAGAGGAGACCCAAATCGCACGTTTTCTCCCTTTCGATTTCTTTTCTTTTCCGGCGAGAAGACCCAAATGGTAAGGTTGTCGAAATCGAAAAATCACCCTTTTCTTCGCTCGTGTCTACCGGATCTATTCGCGATTTGAAGCGGGGTTCGCTTAACCGTGGGTCTGTCGGAATCAGAAAATCGCGTGGAGATTGCTCGTGGGTTCCATCGAATCGTGTAGATCTTGCTGCTCGTGGATGCCATCACCGCTTCTACAGTTAAACCATCGCCAGATCGGCCGCTGGCAAAACCGGTCATGATGTTGCAGGTTGGATCCGGAGACAAAACCAGCCGCACCGAGCATTTCTTCGGGTTCAATTTCTTGCCGTGAATGGATTTCTCGATTGTGATATCAAATTGCCCTAATTCGTCCGTCAGATTGCTCGCGTAGTGCATCACTCTACTTCTCTCGTCCAAGCACGTTACCGATATCTCATAGTCTGCAATCGAGATCGTCGATTAACATCATCAGAAAAGCGATTGCGATTAGGAGTTCGGAAAATCGAAGAATAGTCGAATTGAAGATTAACCCAGATTGGGCTCGTTCCAGTTTGTTTCGAAGGGGAAACCCCCTTTTCTTCTCTCACTTTTTTTTTAAACAGGGACTCTCGCTGATGAGAGAAGAAGAGGGAGAGAGAGTGAGAGAAGGAGAAGAGAAACAGGAGAGAAAAAAAAGTCATTGGCGGCGGCGACCGCCGGCGAGCGGTGGTCGCTGGTCGTCGGCTGCCAGCCATGGAGGAAGGTCTCGTTGAAGAAGAAGAGATATGAGAAGGAGGAAAAGGAAGAAGAAGGTGGGAGAGAGATAATAAAAAGAAATAAAAAAAATAATTTTTTTTATTATTTTAATATATTTTTTAATTTAAAAATAAAAAAATAATTTCTTTTAATTAAAATAATAGTGCCACGTCAGCAGCTAGTTAGATTTAACGACAAAATGGATGGCAGAGACCAAATTGCTCCTTATCTCAAACCTCAGGGACTAAATTGTTGAATTTGAAACCTCAGGGACCAAAATGAAACCTAACTCAAACCTCAGGGACTGAAAGTGTATTTTTCCCTTTATTAAATAACCAACTCCCCAATTAGGGGAGTGGTTATCAACCTCACAATAATATCACGAAAAAGAATGGGGGTCAGTGGTTGATTCATTCATTCTACAACATCTCAGTTTCTCTAAACTCTCCCCCTCTCATTCTCTCTCAAGCCAAGATCACAGAGGACATTCATCTTTGTGTTTCTACTTCCCAAACCCAAGATCGGAGTCCTACCACTCTGTTCCCAATCTCAAAGATATATCAGGGATGGCTATATGGTGATGTTCGTGGTTGATGAACGTTCAAGAAAGTGTTCTTGAATTCAGAGACGCCAACTACGGTGAATACGCTTCTAAATTAAATGCTTTGCCTAAGAATTTCCGTTGCCAATGTATTGGTATTTAGTGATTGAACAAAATTAATTTACGAACTGTTCAATTGTGCTTCCGCTTTAACGGAATTGGGAATTTCAATCCTTTATTTTTGTTGGAGAATAACTATATCTAACTAATAAATTTATTGAAAATGTTATATCAGGTCGTGTATTATTAGCAAGATACATAAGTGCACCAATTGCACTAAGATATGGTACTTTTGGACCAAAAAGCTCTTCATTATCTTCTCAAGGTCAGAATATGTCTTTCTTTACATTGAGTGAACGAACTACAATTGGAATGTTCAATGGATATGCTTTGTCCATGTAAAATCTCTTTAAGATCTTTTCTGTATAAGTTGATTGATGAATAAATATTCCATCTGCTAGATGCTCAATTTGTAAGCCAAGGCAAAACTTTGTTTTCTCGAGATCTTTCATATCAAATTCTTTCTTAAGATATTCTATTGTCTTTGGAAGCTCTTCAGGAGTTCCAATTATATTCAAATCATCAACATAAACAGTAATGATAACAAATACCCATTTGTATCCCACAGACTTGACATCTTCTAGTGTCTGGACTACTGGTCCAAAAACCTCACGTTTTGAGAGTGAGTTCTATTCTATTTGGATTGTTTCTTTCCACTTAAGCCAATCCTTTTTATGTCGACATTCTTCGACAAATTTTGGTTCATAATCATCATTCTCAGAAATGATGTCATAAGCAACGTTATGAGCAAAAATGTTATCAACAACTATATTGTTTCGATTCCATCTTTTTCCAGTCATTACATATTTTATCGAAATTTCATTATTATCCTTAGGTATTTGACATTCTTCGATATTCTTATGAGTAGTCACAATCAGAATTTCTTTTGGAATATCCACATTATCAATTGAGTCATTTTGATTATTGATTACTTTTCTTTTTCGAGGATTTTTATCTTTGGAACCCGTTGGTCTACCACGCTTCCGGCATGTCGCAGACTCATTAGTTATGATAACATGTTGAGTTGGGATATCAATTTTAGATGGTGTATTTGCAGCTGATATATGTGACTTGGTCACTTTCTTAGCATCTGTAAATGCATCTGGCATTTGATTTGAAATATTTTACAAATGAATTATCTTTTGAACTTCTAGTTCACATTGATCTGTACGGGGATCTAAATGAGACAATGACAATGCATTCCATGTAATTTCATTTTCCAACTTCTTAATCTCTCCCCCTAATGTTGGAAAATTTGTCTCATTAAAATGACAATCAACAAATTGTACAGTAAATACATCACCCGTCAGGGGTTCAAGATATCTAATAATTGATGGGGAATCAAATTCAACATATATTCCTAGCCTCCTTTGAGAACCCATCTTAGTACGTTTAGGTGGAGCAATTGAAACATATACTGCACTCCCAAAAGTTCGTAAGTGAGATATATTTGGCTGCTGGCCATGTGGATAGTATTTATGATAGACTGCTGGCCTAATGCGTATAAGCGATGCAACATGTAAAATTGCATGACCCCATACAGATATTGGAAGCCTGACTCTCATAAGCATTGGTCTAGCAATTAATTGTAGACGTTTTATAAATGATTCAGCTAGACCATTTTGTGTATGAACATGAGCTACAAGATGTTCAACACTTATCCCATTTGCCATACAATAATTATTAAATGTTTGGGATGTAAACTCACTAGCATTATCAAGACGAATTTTCTTAATTACATAATCAGGAAATTGTGCTCTTAACTTAATTATTTGAATAAGTAATCTTGCAAATGCAAGTTTTGACTTGATAATAAACACACATGTGACCATCTACTGAATGCATCAATTAGAACCATAAAATATCTAAATGGTCCACTTGATGGATTTATAGGTCTGTATATATCACCATGAATTCGTTCTAAAAATGCGGGGGATTCAATCTCAATTTTAGCTGGTGAGGGTCTAATAATTAATTTTTCTTGCTTAGATTGAAGAATCTTCTGGTTCTTCAATGGATGTCCATGTGAGTTTTCAATAATTTTTCTCATCATTATGGATCTAGGATGACCCAATCGATCATGCTAAACTGAAAATATATCTGGATCATTGAACTTCAAGTTCATTTTTGCGTATCTTTCAATTACACGAATATATGTGTAATATAATCCAGAAGAAAAAGCAGACAACTTTTCTAATATACGTTTTTCATGTGAGATAGTGGATATAATGTAAATATATTCTACATTATTCTTCTCATCAGTCTCTATATGATAACCATTACCACGTATATCTTTAAAATTCAATAGGTTTGTTTTTTTATTTATCAGAGAACAAAACATTATCAATTGTAAATTTTGTTCCTCTAGGCCAAATAATATTTGCTTTTCCAAAACGTTCAATCAAGTTTGCAGGTCCTGATATTGTATTGACTTTTGCTTCTAGCATTGTCAATTCTGAAAAATATTTCCTACTTTTAAGGATAGTGTGTGTTGTTGCGTTATCTGCCAAACATAAATCTTCATTGTTCATCTTGGAGTCAACCAAAATATGTGAAATATTCATGTTTCTTCAGTAAAATAAAATAACACATAGTGAGCCCCAGAAAGAGCAATTGAATATAAAATCGGACTTAATAAATAAACATAAAATTAAAAAAAACGGATGTATAACATTTGTTGATTGTTTAATGATGTTCATTTTCTCTTCAGGAGATTTAATGAGATTTGCAACATTTATTTCATATTCCCAAGATTAATTATCTCTCCAGGAGATTTCCAAAGTTTGCTTTCACACATGGTTTCAATTTTCGTACAACAGGTACAAAATTAATGCTCTAAAATATGAAACCTTTTCTTTTAGTAAAACCATATATGTTTGGTTTTCCAAATGGTTCACGATGACCACTAGATGAGTAACTACTTCTTCCTTTATTATTGATCATGATCTCGACACAGACTATAGTTATTCGATATTACAATATTCACTTCAGGGAATAATATTGAAACGATTCATTGAGATTCATGATTTTTCATCAAATGCTCATTTGATTGCTTTAATCTCAAGAAGATACGACGTTTGTTCATCACAATATTTAAAACTTTCTTTCTCAATATTGCTACTATAGGAACATATTCTATAAATTAAAAGAAAGATAAACAATATTTTGAACATATGCTCACTTGTTTAAAATCACTTATTGATTAAAAATTATGCAACTACAAGTGCATGTAATTAAAGTGAGCATTTCTTAATTTAAGCTTGTGCAACTACAGGTGCATTTAATCATGAGCAGTTCTTGAATTGAAATGATGCAACTTCAGGTGCATTAAATCAAAATGAGCATTTTTCTATGGAACTTCTTGTGCATCAAGTAAAAATTAGCTTTAGGAAGAATAATTAACTACTACACAAGTCTTGCAAACTTTGCCATAGGAGAATTTGAACTAATGCATGTTTCTATTATGAATTTTAAAAATTAAACAACATAAAAAATATCCAAATGTATATATATGGAACCCAAATAAAAAAATTGTTGGTAAACAACATGTTGCAATATTTATATAAGATATATTACAACATATATAACATGTTCTGTACATAAATGATCTATGATAGTATATCAAATATGTACATTGTATATATATATATATATATATATATATATATATTAAATACACATGATATAAAGTATACAAATGATCATGTGAAAATTATACTGAACAAAGAATACATAAACTAACGAGATCAATCTACAGTAGCAAAGTGGGAAAGTTTAAAAGATACACATTGTAGACACCGTATTTGGTCTGGCTTGATTTTTAGTCATAATGTTTGAAGTTTTCCAATATTTGGTGGTCAATTTGTTTTTTGGTATGCCAACAAGAGCTTAGCTCAACTGGCATACAAATATACTAATAACCACCTGTGATTCGAATCCCCCTTCCCACATATTATCAAAAAAATTGTTTTCTTTTGTTTTCATGGTTTATTTTTATTTTCATTTTATTTTTTTTGTTTTTATTTAATTTATTTCTTTATCTTTTATCTTTTATTTTTTTATTTCATTTAATTATTATTTTTTTTCTTTGGTCTTCCTCCATTCGTTTTCCCTCTCCCATTTCTTCTCCAACTCCCCACTCTCTATCCTATTCTTTCTCCCTCTGCCCTTTACTTCTCCAACTCCCCACTCTTTCCACCATTTTATCATCCATCTTCCTCCCCAAATTAGTAAGGCCTTCAAGTATAAAAGGGGGGGGGGGGAGATGGAGGATGAGAACAACAACAACAAAGAGAAAAAAGTGAAAGTGAGATTGAGTTTTTGAGTGAAGATATTTGGAGAAAAAAACTTAGAGAGAGAAAGTGAAGAGCCTAGAGAGAGAAAGTGAGTTTGAGAGAGGAAAATTGAGATTTGAGAAGGTTTTTTGGAAACCCATATCGCTGCCCATCACTCTGCCGCCACCGCTTCCAGTCCGGTAGTGAAACTCCTTTGCAACAAAAGGAAAAAAATAAAGGAAAAAAGAAGAAAAAGCTGGACATTAGTGTGAGGAGGAAGAAGAGGCGATTGGGAAAGAGAGAAAAGGTGGGTGGGTCCCCCCATTTAATTGTCTTCACGTTTTTTCCTTGTTTTTTTTAAAAAAATTTATTTTCTTTTTTATTTTATTTTTGGTATATATTTTGGTTTCATTTTTTTTTCTCTTTATTCTTTTTATTAGATTTAAAATTCTTGTCTATCATTTCAATTGATTTGTAGTTAGGATTTCTAGTTGAAGTTTTTATCTCAAATTGGTTTTTACTTTGAAGTTCTTAAATAATGTTCAAATTTGCTTTAAAATTGAATTTCCTACCTATTTCAATTAAATTCTAATTTGAAGGCCAATCTAATAGGATGCCACTTATTGGATCTAATTTGAAATCTCAAATTGGATGTCAAATTTCCCCTCGAATGGTTTTAATTTCAAGTTCATCAAGATGATTTTGACATTTTCTCAAATGAATTTCAAGTTGCATCTATTTAGTTTGGAATTTTGAAGCAAAATTCAAAACGGGTTTTGTTTAGAATTTAAAAATCAATGTCAATTTCATGTTAAAGTGAGATTCCAAATCAATGCCTTATGGTTTGAGATAGAAAAGTAATTTCAGTTTTAATTAAATTGGAAATTAATCAATGGTTATGGATTTTTTTTCTCTTTTAAATTAAAATGCAATCATCTTCAATTCCTAAAAGATTAAGTCAAATTTCAAAAAACCAAAAATCAAAATGTGTCTTTTTACATGGTTCAACCCATCTTCTTTTTTTCATCATTATTTATTTTGGCTGGTTAATATCTTAAATTTAAAAAAAAAACATTGATTATGGAAACTTTTAGCCTAAAGTTTTGAAATTAGCCTAAGGTTTTGTTTTGAAATTAACTTCAATTTTCTTTAAAATTAATTTCTTATTCATTTTTTTTTCAAAATTGAATTTCACTTCATAAAGCCAATTGAATTTGATTTGAAAATTTGAATTGGAGGTCAATTTTATTTTGGTTTTAAGTTAAGTTTTCAAAAGCTTTCAAAATATTAAATCGTGTTTTTTTTTCTTCTTGAATGGTTTTACCGCTCATCATTGTTAATTTACATTTTTTCGTTGAAATGTAAATTAATAAATATGAGACAAAATAATTCATGTAGAGCCTATGACGGAGTTGAAATAATTTTCAAATTCTTGAGGTGGAGGATTTCTTTTAATTAAGAAAATTTTACATGATAATAAAGTCATGGGTTAACCCCACTCACAAAACTAAATCCTTACTTTATTTAAAGATAAGGTGAAATTAGTGAGACATTTAATTTTCAATTATTATTATTATTATTTTTTTCCTTTCAAATCTTATTTGTTTATTTTTGTTAAGACATGAACCTTTGATTAATGAATTTGAGTAATAAAATAAAATATTTTCAAACGGGTGTTGTAGGGTGCTTATATCTTTCCTACACACAGTTGACCCCCAAACCTAATTTTGGTTTCTAAGACTAGTTTATTTTTAAAACGGGTGACCAATCATACCCCAAGATGATTGGTGGAGACTCCAAACCTTTAACCTCGAAAGAGATCCTTAGAAAAGGACGTCGGCCGCTCTGCGTCGCGATGACGTTGGGACTGCTTGGCGACTCCACTAGGGACTTTTCTTAAGAGGGTTAAGGTCGTTTTCATTTTTTTTATTATTTGATTCATTTTGTTATTTATTTATTTATTGTGTGGTCCATCTTATTTTCTGCATAGTTATTGTTGGAGTGACTTGTGTGAATATATTTTGTGCTTTAATGAATGCATTGTTAATTCATATTATATTGTCATGCATATCACACACAACCACAACTCTATACCCGGGCTTTACCTTTAGGATTAGGATCGAGGATGTAGTAGTGTCGACCTTCGAAGGGACATAATTGCCCTCGTGCAGGCGCATGAAAAATCCTCACTCAAGTTAGTTCATTTGTTATTTTATAATATTTGGATTAATTTGGGGACCTTTTTATCCATTAGGGTTAGAATTTCTCTACCTTCACTTCATATTCATGTCATCATTTTGTATTGTCATCTTTGGTTTGAATAAAAGGGTAAATCATGGAAATCTTCTAAAAAAAAGGGTAAATCATGGAAAATAGGTTTCAAAGTCCACTCTTCTTAGTGTCACTTTTTCTTTTTGTTTTTTTTTTTTATTAATTCATTTATTCAATAAGAAAAAAACTTTGTTTGAACAAAAATGTTTTCTTTTAAAGGGTTTAAGCTTTTGTCAAGAATAAAAATTCTTTGAAAAAGCATAGATTTTGTTTTAAAAAAAATATTTTATGTTAAGGAATTTAAGTTTTGTCAAGAATAAAAATTCTTTGAAAATTAAAATTTAAACTTTGTTTAAAAAAAAAAAACGTTTTCTTTTAAAGAATTTAAGTTTTTTTCAAGAATAAAAATTCTTTGAAAAAACTTAGACTTTGTTTTAAAAAAAAATGTGTTCTTTTAAAGAATTTAAGTTTTGTCAAGAATAAAAATTCTTTGAAAAAGCTTAGACTTTGTTTTTTTTTTTTAAAAAGTTTTCTTTTAAAGGGTTTAAGTTTTTGTCAAGAATAAAAATTCTTTGAAAGCTAAAGTTTAGACTTTGTTTGAACAAGTTTTCTTCTAGAGAGTTTAAAGTTCTGTCAAGACACAAAAAATCTTTGAAAAATAAAAGTTCAATTTTAGTTTAAAGGAAAATTTTCTTTTAAGTAAAGATTTTAAGTTCAATTTTTTCAAAAAAGATTTTTTTTTTTAGCTTAATTTTTGTTTTGAAAGAGGGGTTTTCTTTTAAATATAGAGTTAAATTTTGTCAGGACAAAGAAGTTTTTTTTTTTTTTTTTTTTTTTTTTTAAAAAAAAAAAAAAAAAAAAAAGAAATGGTTAAAGAGTTCATTTTTTTTTTGTTTAAAAAGGGTTTTTAAGAAATTGAAGTCTTGCCAAAACAAGAAACTTTCTTTATAAAGGGAAAAGCTTGTTTTCTTAAAAATAAAAAGTCTTTCTATTTTGTTTAATTGGAGAAGTAAATATTTCAACATTCTTTTCATTTTAGATTGTTACTCTCCATTTTCTCTTCTTTTGAATCTTTATTTTCTTAAAAAAGAATCTATCCCAAGGACCGTTCTTTCGCCTTTCCATTTGAATTATTTTTTTTTCTTCCTTTCTTCCTTTCTTATTCCATTTGAAGTCGTCTTTGGTATTTAGTTTATTCATGTCATTTAGTTTGGGTCATACATCATGTTTTGGAATCAGTAGTGTCGACCTTCGAGGGGATTGCAAATGCTCCCGTGTAGGTGCAAGAAAGACCCTCTTCCATTTTTCATAACATTAAAGTAGTATTCTCACACTTTTAAATTCATTTCTCCATGACATTATCTTACCTCTTTAGATGAAGTAATGTCGACATTCGAGGGGATTGTGAATGCTCCCGTGTAGGCGCATGAAAAATCTGTCATAATTTAATTTCCTTACAGTTTCTTTTCTTTTAAAAAGGGAACAAAATGAATGCCAACGTACCCATAGAGTCGATAGAGTCATCTTCCTCTGAGTATGATGAGCTGAGTACTGTGCTACAATGGGCAGAGCAGACACAACTAAAACATGGGGATAGTCTGCCTTATAAAAGCCTCGTGTCATCATCTTTCTCAGGTCAAGTTCAAGTCATTTCTAATGAGCTGGGGGAGTTGAAGGCCATTTGGGAAGGTTTGACGTCGGAAAAAAGATTTATGTTCTCAAAGAGATACGACCATATTGCAGACCTTATGTATATTCCGATTAATCGGTTCACCATCCAGACTTTATTAGAATACTGGGACCCGACCTACAGGTGTTCCGTATTCCAAGATTTTGACTTGGTACCAACTATTGAGGAGTACCACACGATGCTGAATATTGAAGAAAAAGGTGGAGAGATGATTTATTGTTTCAACCCACAGATAACCGCGAAGAGAACTTTATCCAAATTTCTCGCTATACACCTGAAGGAAGTGTAGAAAAATGTGAAAGTGAAAGGGGTTGAAGAGTCTATATCTGCAGATTATCTAACAGAACTCGCTCGCAAACACATAAATGAAGAAAAGAGTCTGGTTCTGTTAGCTTTGTGCATATACGGGATGTCTTGTATCCCAGAGTTAAAAGGATATGTGGATGGCAATGTCTTGAAGCTATTCTTTAGCATTGAGCAAGGGGTGGATCCAGTCATACCTCTTCTAGCGGAAACGGTTCAGGCGCTCAATTATTGTAAGTCCAACAAAGGCGGGAAGTTGAGATGTTGTGTGCCCTTACTCTATATTTGGGTGCATAGCCATTTTAAGTTCCTAGAAGATTTTGGCTGTCTAAAAATCAACTTCAGCAGCACCTGGAATCTAACAAGGAGTACAATTGCAAATTTTGGCACGACCCCATGGAACTCAAGTTTTCCAAGGAAAGAAGCATGGGTATCATTCTTTTCGAATTCCAAATTAGAGCATGTGATTTCGAATGCACATTGGATGCCCCTAAAAGCCTTAATCTACAGATGCGGGAGCTTCCACACAGTTCCTCTAGTAGGCCCTTGGGGTTGCGTCCATTTTGCTCTGTTGTTGGCCTTGCGACAAAGTTGGTTTAAACAGTTCATACCAAGAACTCATGGTCTGCATAAATTAGAATTTTCCTACAGTTGCGAGGATTCTAACGAAAAGATGCGACAGGTGCTGACTTCCTGGAGAACATTTAAAAGGATAAATGACAATAGTCATTCCGATGGAGTTACTCCAGAATATTTGCAATGGCGCATTAAGAGGAGCAAGATCCCAATTACGACTCGTGACAATGTGGGATAATCATCTAATAGAGCAGTAGATAAGCCTAACCAGCTAGCGACAGAGTGGAAAGAGTTAGTGGGAAGAAATCAAACATTAAAACTAGAAAATGAAAAATTACAGCAAGAGGTCAAACGTTTGATGGACCAGGTAATTCAAGCTAGTGGCAAACTCGAAGAAGTAGAGAGAGTTTCAAAAAATCGAGCCAAGAGAGAAAGAGATTATGATATATTGGACGAGGAAAATAGAAGGTTGATTAAGAGAATCATGCTCCGAGGAATGAAAATACTGCATTACGAGGAGCAACTCGTTCACAAGAAAACATGATAAAAAACCTTTAAAAAAGCAAAGAGACTCTCTTAGAATTAGTTGCAGAATTAAACGAAACCATCAACAAGCAGAAAATGCAACTTATCGAGTTTGAAGAAGCCAATATTGCTCTAAGGCGAACGCTGGACAATCTACGTGTGAATATACAGGCTCAATCAGAAGAGTCTGAAGATTTAAAAGGTTGTGCTAGCTCGTTAGAACGTCAGCTCCAAGCATTTCAAAGGGCAAGCGAACATTTGTTGCTAGAGAGAGGACAGTTAGAAGAAAAATACTCCTCATTAAGGGGAGATTATGTCATTATGAGGGATGACATGCAAATAATTAGGGGTGAGCAACATCAACCGAAAAACTGAGCCGACCGATCGAAACCGACCGAACCGATGTCGGTCCGTCGGTTTTTGTTGAAAATCGGTCAAGGTCGGTTTTTCTTGTGGAAAAACTGACCAGTTGGTAGGTCGGCGAGTCCAATAATGGACAAAACCGACCGAACCGACCGAAAATTGGTTGTTTTGAAAAAAAAAAGCAAATGAGGCCTTTATTCAAAGAAACCAGCCGTTGGTTTTATAAAACAACTGCTGGTTTCAAGGTAATGATTACCTATTTTATAGGTAATCATTACCTATCTTTTTTTTTAAATTTTTATTATTTGATTTTTTTAATTCCTTTCTCTCTCTCCTATCTTTCTCACGATTTCATTTCTCCTTTCTCTCCTCTCTCTTTCTCTCTTCTTCTCCATTATTTTGTTTCCATTTCTTCTTCTTCTTCGATTCTTTTTTTTTTGTTGAAACAGAACAGAGTTATCGACCATTCTTCCATTCTCCAAGACTCGAAGTCGAAGGAAGCTTGCTGTTATGAGTTATCAACCATCAACGCACCACAAGTCTTTTTTTTCTTCATTTCTTCTCATCTTCTCTTTCTCTTCGATTTTCTTCGTCAGAGTTCCCATAACCTAACAGTTTTTTCTCTTCTCCATACGAACTCCCGTTACCGACCAAAACTGACCGATATTTTCTTATGGTCGGTTGGTTGGTTTTCATAATAGCTCCCAAAACCGAGACCACCGACCGGTTAGAACCGATATGTCGGTGGCCGGCATCGGTTTTTGCTCAAAACCGATCCCGACCGACCGATGCTCACCCCTACAAATAATTCTTGGAAAAGTAAATTGGACCATGAACATTATCAAGATCATGGCTAGGAGAGCCTGAGGATTTGTAGAATGGGCAAGGGATCTGCGAAAGAATACATCACCTATGGCCTCTAATGCGGAGGAGTTGTTTGAGTTTTTAGGGATGATTCGTAGAGACCTTGGGTACTTTGGTCACTTTCATTAATGTTCCCTGTCTCCTTGTTTTCCAATTCCCCAATTGTTTATTTTGTAGATATATTCATTTTTTTTTCTCGATAATAAAATTTTATTCATTCGTGCAACTCATACTGTTCTTTCTTCTATTTCCTTTTTTTACTTACTCTAAGACTTTTCTTTTAAAAATAAAAACAGAACAATAAAATAGCTCATTCAACAAGAGTCTACCCCGCTTACAACACTAGGGGTAGAATAAGGATTATGGAAGAAAAGGGTGAACAAGAGAAGACTAAGCGGGACATCGAGGAAATCAAGGAAAAGATTGATGCAATCATCGTCGCTTTAGAAAAGGGCAAAATGGTGGCAGATACGACTGCACTAGACACTCCGATTGGAAACCCTCAATCTGGCCTACCATTTCCACCCAGTTTCGCTTCACATGTTCGTACGACAGCAGAAGTGTCCATGCCACAACATACTACCTATAACCCTTTATATGACATACATGTTGGGCAATACCCTTTTCCACCATTTAAAGAAGGCCAAATCCCCCAAATTCCCATGCTTATTTCAAGCCAGAAGTTTCAAAATGCCTTTTGCGGTCCCTAACTTGGATGACCCAGAAGTGAAGAAGGAGTTAGTCGCACCCTCTAATGAAAAGCTTGAAGTTTTGGAGGAAAGATTGAGGGCGGTCAAAGGCACTAGTGTTTTTGGGAACATGGATGCCACTCAATTATGCTTGGTTCCAAACGTTGTGATCCCACCGAAATTCATACTGCATGAATTTGAAAAATATGACGGGACGACATGCCCTAAAAGTCACATTGTTATGTACTGTAGGAAGATGGCAACGCACGTTCATAATGATAAGTTGCTCATACATTGTTTTCAGGATAGCCTAAAATTAAAGGTCCAGCCGCCCGTTGGTATATGCAGCTGGATAGTTCACATGTTGTCACATGGAAGAACTTGGCTGATTCCTTCCTCAAAAAATACAAGCACAATATTGATTTGGCTCTCGACCGACTGGACTTACAGAGGATGGAAAAGAAGAGTACTGAAGACTTCAAGGATTATGCTCAAAGGTGGCGGGATACGACAGCTCAGGTCCAACCCCCTTTAACAGATAAGGAGCTTTCTGTCATGTTCTTCAATACCCTAAGGTCCCCATTCTATGAACATATGGTTGAAAGTGCGTCAACCAGTTTCTCCGATATCATGACAATTGGGGAAAGAATTGAGTACTGAAGGGAATAAAAGTCCCCACGTAGCGGAAGCGCATCGATTGGACCTTACGCCGTATATTAATTAACATTAAAATACCGTTACGAAAACTCAAACAAACTTTAAACATACTTTAAAGTTGCTGGAAAATAAGTTTAAACATGCTGAAAAATAAATCTAAATTTATTTTCATGCTTTTCTAAAGAAAAGGGGAAGAACCGTTACAAACCTTCGTTGTAGACTTGACCGTTCTTCGCCAACGATGCTCCAACGATCAAAACGCAGCAGCCCCCTTTTAAGTTTCTTCGCTGGAAAATCCTTCTTGAATGACACAATAACCACAGAGGTTACACCAGAATGTCTCTAAGTCTGGGAGGCAAAAGACTTGTGGGAGTCTTTCTCTAAGAGGGAGGCTAGAGATAATTCTAGGTATTGTCTTGAGAATCTAAGAGCAAGAGTAGAGTGTCATGGACCAATTAGGTCTAGTGTTCTATTTATAGAAGAGAGGCCATGAATAAAATATTCAATTAAATCAATCTTTTCCAAAATTGATTCAATCTTATTCCTTATTTAATCAATCATGATCAATCAATTCCATAATTGATTAATCTTTTCCACAAATGACTAATTACTTCCATAAGTGATTAGATCATTTCCATAAATGATTAATCACTTCCTTAAGTGATTAATTATTTCCATAATTGATTAATTCCCGGTTAATGAATTCTTAAATTAATTAACCACCAATTAAATATCACATATTTAATTTCTGGCCTTGAATTAATTAATTCGCCCAAATAGATTTTAGGCCTTAAATTAATTAATTCATTATTTGAACTCTTTCAAACTTCCATAAATTTATATTTGAATTTCTTCAAATATTAATTTCTCTCACAATAATATATCAATATATATTATGTTTGTTTCCCTTAGTAATTTGAACATTTTCAATTTACATTTATTACTTAGTTGCCTCAAATTACTTTATGAGCTACCAGTGGGACCTAATGGACCTGCAGATCAGAAGCTCCAACGATGTGAGATTAATTGGTCAAACTCATTAACCACATTAATCAATATTCGTTAACTGTGTGTTCATTCCACTATAGACTCACAGTTGCACTCTTCTCATTGCAGACATATTATCTGTGTCCACGGATATAGACCAATATTGACTAGTTAGTCCTTCACGAGTGTCCGCAACACCAGCTGGGTCAAATTACCGTTTTACCCCTGGGTTACTTCTATTTCCTTAAGTACCAGTTCTCCTTTAATGAACAACCTATTTGTGGTCCAACCATCAAACAGAAAACCCTCTCGTGCCATTGAGAGGGTAGGGACCTTTGTTCAAGACTCGGAGTAACCACTTAAGGGAACACTCATCTGCTTCCCTAAAGTCGGGAAGGAGTGAATTCCATCTTGTACGATTATGTTCCCAGCTCCCCATTTGGTTTTGTCCCCAAAATGGTAGGCTTATTGAGTCGACATATTGGCCACTCTCACCCATGCAAACCAAATGACAATCTTTCATGAGCAGAAGTCCATAATCAACTCAGGATTAAGACTAAGTTGTCTAGGTCGTCCTAGTGAAATAGAAAACCAACTAGTTAACGGTGCTATAACCAGTGGTTACTATTTCGCGGTCTGTCTAATGCAAACTCATTGCATAGGATACCCCCACTCGCATGTCTCCTACACGAACGCATTGGATCGCAACGTTTATATCAAATACAAAGTGGGTCGTATCCATAGTGTCACCAAGATAAGGCACCTAGTCTTATCCCTATACTATAGACTCTTTAGGCTGTTTCTTGAACAATGATCCCATATGTCGCTACATATAGTTCAAGACTCATATTACAGCCTTGGATGTCTAGTTTATTGGATTAGGGTTATTTTTAGGCAAAGACAAATATAAAATAGCTAATAACAATTAATGGAAAAATATATCAATATTATTTCATTAATATCCGGTCAACAGTTACATTCACTATCTACGAGTTTTAGGGCATAAAACCCAACAAGTACGAGATCAAACATGGTAGAATATCCAAAACCGCTGAATCCGGAGGCACAAAGAAGGGCAACACTTCAAAGAAGGAGGGAGAAGTACAGATGATAGGGAAAGTGGATAAGTCCCATCAACAAAGTCACCAACCCATGGCACAATATCCTTCAAATTATTTACCTGCATACGGATACTATCTGCACCAGGTGAATAATACATCAACGCAGTACTCCCCAATTTATGGCGAAAATACCAGACCCTAAATGAATCAGAATTTTCAGTCTCGTAGACAACAACAAACGATCACTTCAGGTCAGCAAAATAATCGAGAACCTTATAAGCAAGCCCAATTTGATCCGATTCCGATGACATATACTGAGCTCTTGCCTCAGTTAATCCAGAACCATCAGTTGGCACCCAAGCCTATTGCTCCACTGCAACCCCCTTATCCAAGATGGTATGATCCTAATGCAAGGTGTGATTACCATGCAGGTGTTGTTGGCCATTCTACAGAAAATTGCACTGCTTTGAAGTATAGGGTGTAAGAGCTCATTAAGGTTGGATGGTTGAAGTTTAAAAAGGAGGAGGGGCCCAATGTTGATAATAATCTTTTACCAAATCATCAGGTGAATGCAATAGATCAGTGTCAGGATATTATCAAGAAGACAAATGTTACAAAGATCATGACTCCTAAGGAGAAGCTTTTTAAGATTCTCCTCGTTAACGGATATGTATCAATTGAGTATGCACACAAGGACCTTGTTCAAGAAGGATTCGATGATAATCTGACTTGCTCATTTCATGCTGGGGCAAAGGGACATTCTTTGAAACAATGTCATCATTCAAATAGCAATGTCAAGCCGAAAGAAACAACAGTGATAAAGAAACCAAGGGGCAAACAGACTGTGTCCGAAGAAGAAACTCAAGAATTTCTAAAGTTGGTTAAGCAAAGTGAATACAAAGTAGTGGAACAACTAGCTCAGACGTTTGCTAAGATTTCCATATTATCTTTGTTGTTATCCTCTGATTCACATCGAGACACGATATTGGAAGCTTTGAATCAAGCATATGTTTCCAAGGACATCACTTCAGATGGTCTAGATAATATCGTGGGAAATATAACTGCTCAAAACACCATAACTTTCACTGATGATGAGATACCGCCCGAAGGCACATGACACACGAAGGCACTGCATATTTCAATCAAGTGCAAGAACTTTTTAGTAGAAAAAGTCCTAGTGGATAATGGGTCTTCTTTGAACATAATGCCAAAATCAACGTTGGAAAAATTGGCAGTGGATATGTCCCATATGAGACCAAGTACCGTAGTAGTAAGGGCCTTCGATTGGGCATGCAGTCAGGTGGTTGGTGACATTGAGATTTCAATACAAATTGGCCCATGCACATTTCACATAACTTTCCAAGTTATGGACATCCCCTCTGCTTATAGTTTCTTGTTAGGACGGCCTTAGATACATTCTGCAGGAGCTGTCCCATCATCGGTGCACCAGAAACTCAAATTTTCAATTGGAAGGAGCCTAGCAATTGTATCTGGTCAAGACGATATCTTGGTCTCTAGGCCAGCTTCAATATCGTATATTGATGCAGCAGAGGAAGCTTTCGAGTCATCATTTCAAAAATTTGAGGTAGCAAGTGCTACGACTCTATATGGGGAAAACAAGAAATCTAAATTTGGATCTTCAGTCATGACATTCAATGAAAGCAACAATCGTTTAGATGATGTTTTAAGCCTATCAAAAAATACAAAAAGATTTGGGCTTGGGTATAAGCCGGATAAAACAGATATGATCAGGGTACAAAAGCGAGAAAAAGAGAGGCGTTTGGCCAGATTTGAAAGTCACGAACCAGAATATGGAGAAAAAGTCATCCCCCATCTCTACCACTCGTTTGAAAGTGCCAGTATAATTCGTCTAGGAGATTTTGCAGTTGCAGTAGTGACTAAAGAGGAAGAAATGGGTCCATGGATCTACCCGTGCCCAGAAAACTTCGAGCTCAACAATTGGAGTACTATTGAATTACCGTCATTTGCTGTTAAGATGTCAAAGTAATTAACCACTTTTTATTGTTTTTTGCAATTTCAATTTTCAATTTAAAGTTAGGTTAGTCATTTTACTCATTTCATTTTTCAGACTTCCTTCTATGTGTTCAAGTAAATTTCATCATTCAATAAGATTTTAGTTCATTTCCCTTTGCTATTGCATATTACACTCTCCATGGCAAAATATTTACTCTTCTTTTCTTCTCTTTTCTCTCTATGTCAAATTATCAACATCTTAAGTAGTAATACTGAGATTGAATGTGCAAACTGATGGAGTGAAGAACACTCGAGCGAAAGCGTTAGCGGATCTTGAGCCTTGATTTTCATTAATTTCTAAGATTGAAGCATGTTGAAAACAAGAACGAAAAACAGAGCGTTATGAACTTACCTCTTTTAACTCCGAATTCAAGCTTGTCGTTGGATGTTTCTCATCACAAACTTGACATGGACGACCACCAAGATCTTCTCCGCTATTCTCCGGCCTTAGAACGGGCTTGTGGGAACCCGAGCATGATGAATTTGAGAAAGGGAAAATAAGCTTGAGAGAAATGTGGGTTTGAGAGAAAAATTTCCAGCAACACTTTTTCATCATCCTCTTCTTGCTGCTCATTTCCATTCTCCTTTTAAAGGAGTAATCCATGCACTTAAAGTGCATTACATTTAGCCAGCAAATATAATGACTCAAACTCAAGGATTTGGTGTCACTTGATGAAGGAAACAACAAAAAAAATTGAATTTAAAGTTTAAAATTAAAAATTTGATTTTCATTACATCAATTTTTTTAATTAAAGTTAATTCAAAATTATTTTTAATTAAACTAATTAATTAAACAAATTTTAATTAATTATATTTATTTAATTTAATATCAAATATTTAAATCAAATAATTGCCCCAAACCCGATATCTATAACCCGATATATTTGAATCACTATTCAAATTTAAACAGAATATGCATCAAATACATTTTATAATATTTAAATCATATTTAAATAATTCCAACTCTCTTAATAATTATAGTTTAATTCAAAGATTAAACTAAAATACGTTAAGTATATCGTATATAGTTAACGACAACTCCCTAATTCGAATTTGAACGTATTCGAAATTCTTTCATCATTCTGTTCTAAGGTTAATCCGTTTGAGCTAGCAGGGGGACCTAATGGACCTACAGATCATGGGTTCCAACGATCCGAGTTTAACTGGTTGAACTCTTTCAATCCTAGTTAACCAACATTCGTTAACTAACGGGACACTCCACTATAGCCCATACCTGAACTCCCCTCACTGTAGATATATTTCTGTCCACCCGATATAACCGTGATTGGTAAGTCAATCCTTCACAGGTTGTTCGTTACTATAGTCAGGTCAAAAGTCCGTTTTACCCCTATATCACTTCTTGTTCCTTAAGCCTTAACTGAGTCCCTAATGAACAATTGGTTTGTGGTCCGACCACTAAACCTGAAACCTCTCGAGCCAATGAGAGGGCGGCGCGCCTTTGTTCACGTCCCGGAGTCAGCACTTAAGTGAACAACCTTTCTACTATCCCTAAAGATGGGTAGGAGTGAATTCCATCTTGCAGGACTATGTCCCCAACTATCTACTCGGTGTTATCCCCAAAGTGGCAGGTTTGTTGAGCGGCGCTTATGGGCCACTCTCACCTATGCAAATCAAAGGATAATCCTGAATAAACAGGAGTTCATAGTTAGCTCAGGATTAAGATCGAGTTACCTAGGTCATCACTTTGAAATAGTCAGCTTCACAGTAAACGGTGTTATAAAGTGAAAGTGACTTATTTCACGGTCCGGTCTTATACAAACTTCTTTTGCATAGGACGCCCCCACTCACATGTCTCTACATGAACGATTTAGGATCACATTGTTTGTATTAAAACAAAGTGGGCCTCGTCACATAGTTTTTCCTAGGATAAGATACCCAGTCTTATCCCTATACTATAGACCGTTTTAGGCTATGTACTTGAACCTGATCCACTTTTATGTCACTACATAAAGTTCAAACATTCATCTCATAGCCAAAGATTCTAGTTTTATTGGATTTGGGTTAATAAAAACATAGTTAAACAAATCTTTCGACAACCATAATAAAAACTATTCTAATAAGTTTTATATATAAATTTGTTACATTTACTATCCACGAGTTTTAGGACATAAACCCCAACACAAACGATTCTCAATACGAACTTGATATTCCTATACACAATGTTGAGTCTGACGAGGAGGAAGGAGATTTTGAACCTAGTGCTGAGTTGTTAGAAATGATAAAGGAAGGGGAAAAAGCGTTGGATCCCCATGAAGAGTTAACATAGATAATTAATCTGGGATCACAAGCGAAAGTCAAAGAGGTTCAAATTGGCACTAATATCTCTACAAAAACTCGCAAAAAGCTTATTGATTAGCTCACAGAATATGTTGATATTTTTGCTTGGTCCTATCAAGACATGCCTGGGCTAGACACGAATATTGTAATGCATCATTTACCACTCAAACCTGAGTGCAAACCAGTAAGGAAAAAGTTGTGAAAGATGAAGCCAGACATGTTAATTAAGATAAAGGATGAAGTCAGGAAACAAATTGATGCCGGATTTTTGACTGTGTCCAATTACCCTGAATGGGTTGCAAACATTGTTCCTGTGCCAAAGAAGAATGAGAAGTTAGGATGTGTGTGGATTATAGGGATTTAAACGAAGCAAGCCCGAAAGATAATTTTCCACTCCCTCACATTGATGTGTTGGTAGACAACACTACTGGTTTCTCTACCTTCTCTTTTATGGATGGCTTTTCGGGCTACAATCAAATAAAAATGGCACCTGAAGATCAGGAAAAAACTACATTTATTACATTGTGGGGAACATTCTGCTACAAAGTTATGTCATTTGGTTTGAAAAATGCTGGGGCCACCTATCAGCGAGCCATGGTTACTTTATTCCATGATTTGATGCACAAGGAGATTGAAGTGTATGTAGATGATATGATTGCCAAGTCGAAAGAGGAGGAAGAACATAAAACCGTTCTTCGCAAGTTGTTCGATCGATTGAGAAAGTTTCAGCTCAAGCTCAATCCAAGCAAATGTATATTTGGGGCAACCTCTGGCAAATTGTTAGGATTTGTGGTTCGCCAAAAAGGTATCAAGGTCAACCCTGACAAAGTCAAAGCAATTCTGGAAATGCCGCCTCCGCAAACACAGAAAAAAGTTAGAGGATTTTTGGGTCGGATAAATTATATTGCCAGGTTCATAACGCAATTGACCACAACATGTGAGCCTATTTTCAAGTTGCTTCGCAAAAACAATGATGGCATTTGGAATGAAGATTGTCAAACAACATTTGAAAAAATTAAGTAGTATTTACGAAACCCACCAATCCTCGTACCACCAGTGCCTGGACGTCCGCTCATTTTTATCTCACTGTAACAGAAAGTGCAATGGGATGTGTACTAGGGCAGCATGATGACTCTGGTAGAAAAGAACGAGCTATATACTATTTGAGCAAAAAGTTCACCAGTTGTGAAACCATATACTCCTCGATGGAAAAAACTTGTTGTGCTCTAACTTGGGTTGCACGTTGCTTAAGGCAATACATGTTGTATTACACGACATGGCTTATTTCAAAAATGGATCCCGTGAAATACATCTTCGAGAAGCCATCTTTATCAGGACGAATTGCAAGGTGGCAAGTTCTTTTATCCGAGTATGACATCACATATGTGACTCGAAAGTCAGTAAAGGGGAGTGCTCTAGCTGATTATCTGGCACAACAACCTATAGAGGATTATGAGCCGATGAAGTTCGACTTCCCTAATGAACATATCCTCACTATAGCAACAGAGAAAGAAAGATCAAATCCAAATATGTGGACCATGTTCTTTGATGGGGCTTCGAATGAATTGGGTCACGGAATAGGCACAATATTTAATATCGCCTCAAGGAGAATTATTCCCTCTCACTGCTAAGCTGTGTTTTGATTGTACGCACAACATGGCTGAATACGAAGCTTGTTCAATGGACATTCAAGCTGCTCTAGATATGAAGATTGAAAGGCTCCAGGTCTTGGGGGACTCTTTGCCAGTGATTCATCAGCTACGAGGAGAATGGGAAACTAGAGATGCTAAGTAGCCTTACAAACAACTTATAACAAGATTATCTCAGCAATTTGATCAAATTACTTTTGATTATTCCCCAAGAGAGAATAATCAGATAGCAGATGCATTGGCTACTCTAGCAGTCACGTTCAATGTGGATTTCGATGAAGAGGTCCAACCAAGTAAAATCGAAAAGCGAGATGTTTTCGCCTCCTGCATGAACATTGAGAAGGAGTTAGATGACAAGCCGTGGTTTCAAGACATCAAACAGTATTTGAAATGTGGTACCTATTCTCCTAATGCATCAGAAAATGACAAGCAAACTCTGAGAAGATTGGTAGTGAAATTTTTCTTGAATGGGGAGATACTTTACAAAAGAAACTATGACATGGTACTGTTAAGATGTGTGGACGCCACAGAGGCTAATCATATTATGAAAGAAATCCATGAGGGAATTTGTGGTACCCATGCAAATGAACATATGATGGCTAGACAAGTTTTGAGAGCTGGTTATTATTGGCTGACTATGGAAACAGACTGCATCAAGTATGCAAGAGAATGTCATAAATGTCAAATTTATGCAGACAAGACTCATGCTCCTTCATCTGAGTTACACATTTTAACTGCTCCTTGGCCTTTCTCTATGTGGGGAATGGATGTGATTGGACCCACTGATCCTAAAGCTTCAAATGGACATCGATTTATCTTGGTGGCCATAAATTACTTTACCAAATGGGTAGAGACAACCTCTTATTGTGATGTGACAAAAAAGGTCGTGATCAAATTCATCAAGAAGGAGATCATTTGTCGATACGGCCTCCCTGAGACCATAATATCAGATAACACTAGAAACTTGAACAATAAGATGATGAGTGAACTATGTGAGCAATTCAAGATTAAACATCTCAATTCCACCCCTACAGACCGAAAATGAATGGTGCTGTTGAGGCTGCAAACAAAAACATAAAAAGAATTGTTGAAAAGATGACTATAACGTACAAAGATTGGCATGAAATGTTTCCCTTCGCTCTACACAACTATCACACGTCAGTTCGTACATCAACTAGGACAACACCTTTTTCCTTAGTATATGGTATCGAGGTTGTCCTCCCAATTGAAGTGGAAATTCCATCACTAAGAGTTCTTATGGAAGATAGATTGGAAGAGGCTGAATGGGTCCAGAATCGCTATGAACAACTCAATTTCGTTGAAGAGAAAAGGTTAACGGAGTTGAGTAGAGGTCAGCTTTACCAAAGAAGGATGATGAGAACATACGATAAGAAAGTTCGCCCAAGAAGATTCAGAGAGGGAGATCTTGTGCTGAAAAGGATCCTTCCATTTTAAAAGGATCATCGAGGAAAATGGACTCCAAATTATGAATGACCATTTGTGGTGAAAAAGGCTTTCTCTGGAGGGGCATTAATCTTAACCAATATGGATGGCTTTGAATTATCAACCCAGTCAGTTCAGACTATGTTCGGAAGTATTATGCATAGATTGTCTGACTATCTTTCCTAAGAAGGCTGGACAAAGTTGTAGAGTATTCAATAAGTGTTTTGGAAAGTTTCATTTTAGTCTCAGTATTTGGTTTAAAAAAGTTGTTTATCCCTCACCATCTCCACCCTCTCAATTTGGAGATATTTCTTTTCTTCATTGTGTACTTTGGTGATTAATAAAGGATTTGTTTCCTCGATTTTGACCAGTATAGTTGTTATTTGTACGCCAATCACAAATGCAAATTATGCATGTTACATCTCAATTTCGGGTATTTCATTGTCCAACCTCTCCGCTCTCTTTCAAAAAAAGGAAAAAGAAAAGAAAAAGAGAATAAGAAAAAGAAAGAAAATATATGCTTTCACTATAATCGTTGAGGAAAATTGGTCAATTCTTGACTATTTTACCCTTCTCATGAAAAGTATGTTCGTTATTATCAACTATACTCTCAATCAACTGCAACCTTTATTTTGACCGTCGTTCATGTGCAAAGTTTCATATTACCATTCCTCCCTAGACAAGGTTCCAATTATCACACTGGGGCAAAACACCCCCTCATGAAGTAAGAATTCAAAATTACTTACTATAAAACCTTGAGCCTATCCCACCACACGTGATTTTTGTGGTAAACCAACTTGAATTACTGATTCATCACTGTTTTGCTAAACTCATCATGTATAGCTGCAGTGAATCTCCATATTTGTTTACCCCACCTGAGAGCCTTTTGCTAAGCCTGTCACATCTAACCATGTGGAAAAAATTCAAAACTACCCACTCCATGTTACCAAGAGAGTTTCGATGGTAATTAAATAGAGATGGACTCTTATGATTTACTGCTTCATAATTAAGACTTATAGTTCTTTGAGTATTCCTCTATTTCAACTTTTTTTTCAATCTACACTTTTCCTATACCATTTCTATCTTTTGTCTTCTCTCTTTTTATTGGAAGGTGACTCCAAGACTAAGGATGATAATCTTGGGAACTTGGGCTTAGTAACTTGACATATTGTCTTGAAGTCTCAAATTCTTTCTATGAGTTTTGCTTGAGAAATAACCCTATCATGGTATCGAGGAACATTGACAAAGAAACAACATGGAGTGATTATTGAAGTCGCGAAGAATGGCTTACAAGTGGTTGATCTTCTATATGTGATTGTATTTATATTTTGTCAGTCATGAAAAAATATATTTGGCCTAAAAAAAGAAAGTTATGAAAAAGAAAAGAAAAATAAAAGAGGAAGTGAAAAAAGGAAAAGAAAAGAGGGAATGAAAAAAGAAAATGAAAAAAGAAAGAGAAAAAGAAAAGGAAATGTACAAGGCCAAGATAATTCTTAAAATGCATGATTGGGACAATCAATGTAGATCAAGAGGTCACAGCTCCAAACGATTTGAATATTTTCTTTGTCAATCATCATTTGGAGCAAGAATCTTCATTGCTACACTGGGGCAAGGCCATCATTATTAAATTGTGACAATGGCCTTCACCACTATACTATAGCAAAGTCATTTCACCATTTATGTAAGCTGTTTTAGACTGGGGCATAGGCCAAGTTAAGAGAATCACACTCCTCTCATGAAGAATCTTTCAATCTCGAGCGGTTCTCTACATTCAAGAATAGAAAGCTGAATCACACTGGGGCAAGGCCATCATTATTAAATTGTGACAATGGCCTTCACCACTATACTATAGCAAAGTCATTTCACCATTTATGTAAGCTGTTTTAGACTGGGGCATAGGCCAAGTTAAGAGAATCACACTCCTCTCACGAAGAATCTTTCAGTCTCGAGCGGTTCTCTACATTCAAGAATAGAAAGCTGAATCACACTGGGGCAAGGCCATCATTATTAAATTGTGACAATGGCCTTCACCACTATACTATAGCAAAGTCATTTCACCATTTATGTAAGCTGTTTTAGACTGGGGCATAGGCCAAGTTAAGAGAATCACACTCCTCTCACGAAGAATCTTTCAATCTCGAGCGGTTCTCTACATTCAGGAATAGAAAGCTGATTGATGTTTATATTTGAATCTAACTCGGGAGAGAGGATTTAAATTAGTAATCAATATGCATAACTAGAATTGAGCTAAAAATCGGGAGATTAAGGTTAATTCTAGAAATTGTTTTAAAGGTTAGCCTTATTGCCTTGTATGTTTATTGGATTTAGATAGGGATATCGGGTTCAATTGCATATGGGAGAATCATGTATGCTTGGGAGAGATATGTGTGATTTTAGTTGCCAAGATTTATGAATCATAGCATGTGTTAATTCGTTTATTAATCCATAACTCCAATTGGTGAAATCAAATCCCTAAGACCAATTATTCCCATTAGATTGTCGCTTTTAGCTTTAGTATTGTATTTGATTAATTCATATTCTCATTCAATTTGATTCCCTAAATAAAATTGGTCAAAAGTATTTTCGATAATTAAAATTTGGCTAGACACCAATCCAGAGGACGACATTCGATTGCAAAATCACTATATTATTACTTGACCCGTACACTTGCGGTTAGCAAATTGCACATCAAGTTTTTGGCGCCGTTGCCGGGGATTGGCATATTTAGTCAATTTTAATATCGAAGAAAAATTGTCCGGTCTTAGTTTAGGGTGTATTCTATTTTGTTGTTATTTTTGATTATTTTTGTTTTTAGGAAGATTGCATTTTTCCTTTATTGTTTTTCTTTTCCATTCTTAAATTTTTCTATATTTAGAGTTTTCCTTATTTGTTTGAATTTTCCATTGATAGATTTTTAGTTTTTCCTTTTTAGATTAGTTTTTGTTTATTTGTTTGTTTCCTTATTTGTTTTTGTCTTATCTATTTTTGCATTCCATATTAGTTTATTTTCTTCCTTTTATAGATTATATTTTCCTTATTTAGATTTAGTTATTTTCCTTTTCTTGTTTCTTTCCTAATTTGTTTTATTTCCTTTTCTTTGCCTTTTTAGGTTAGTGTAGTCGGTGTATGCGAAAGATTAGGGAATTGGCCTTAGTTCCCTTGGATCCAGAAATAGAAAGAACATTCAATAGACTTCGAAGGGAAAATCAAGAAAATATCCAAATGGCCAATCCTAATCCTGAAGAACCTAAGCCCATTAGGGACTATTTTCAGCCGATCTTTCAAGAGCAACAGTCGGGGATTGTCTATGCTCCAATTAATGCTAATAATTTTGAGTTGAAAACAGGTCTCATTCAGATGGCTCGAGACTGTGCCTACAAGGGATCACCCATGGAGGATCCAAATTCTCATCTGAAATCCTTCCTAGACATCCGTGGGACGGTAAAGTTAAATGGTGTTTCTAAAGATGCCATTCGCTTACGTTTATTTCCTTTTTCGTTGCAGGACAAGACGAGGGACTGGTTACAATCTATTCCACCTGGGAGCATTACCACTTGGGATGCTTTGGTCCAGGCATTCTTAAAGAAGTTCTTTCCTCCTGCTAAGACGGTCAAACTGAGGACCGAAATTGGGACATTTCAGCAACAATTCGATGAGCAGCTGTTCGAGGCTTGGGAGAGATTTAAAGAGCTGCTAAGGAAGTGCCCTCAGCACGGATACCCTGACTGGCTACAGGTTCAATTATTTTACAATGGATTAACTCCTAGCACGAAAACTATTGTTGGTGCAGCTGCAGGTGGGACTCTGTTGTCCAAGACTGTTGAGAGTGCTAGGACTTTGTTAGAGGATATGGCCACCAACAACTATCAGTGGCCATCTGAGCGGTCGGGACCCAAAGAGATTGCTGCTGGAGCGTTCGAGGTTGACAACGTAAGTGCACTTCAGGCTCAGATGTCTTCCTTGGCTAATGCATTTTTAAAGTTTTCAGGTTCAGGGAATGCTCAATCAATTGAGTCTGCAGCTGCCCTTGCATCCCAGACTCAGGGGGAAAATCTCGAGCAGGTTCAGTATGTTTCGAATTATAATTCTAGGGGGTATAATAATAATTCCACACCTACACATTATCACCCTAGCAATAGAAATCATGAGAATTTTTCCTATGCTAATAATAAGAATGTTTTGAATCCTCCTGGCTTCACTCCTCAAAGTCAAGAAAATAAGAAATCTTTAGAAGACCTTGTTGGAGCTTTTATTGCAGAATCAAGTAACAGGTCAAATAAGCTTGAGGAGGCCGTGATTGCAATAAACACTACTGTCAATGGTCATTCTGCAGCAATCAAGAATATAGAGACTCAGCTGGGACAACTGGTAAGTGTTGTCAACTCTATGAATAAAGGTAAAGCCCCAGTTGAACAGGAGAAATCTTCTTTGGAGTATTGCAAGGCCGTATCTGTGCATTATGAGGAGGAGACTAAATTAGCTGAAGAGGAGAAAACTACTGAACCAGAGGAACTCACTGGAGGAGTTGAAGAAGGCACCACCTCAAACGAAGCTGAAAAGCTTAATCATGAGCCTTCTATCCTTTCTCCTACTGTTTTAGTCCATAAATCAAAGAAAAAGAAAAATTCTAAGGTTAAGTTTGACAAGTTTTTAGATGCTTTTATGGATTTGCATGTTAATATTCCTTTTTCAGATGCCTTGGAGCAGATGCCTCACTACAAAAAATTCATGAAGGAATGGCTCAACAAGAAGAAAAAGGAAAAGCAGTTGGAGACTGTATATCTTGCATCGACGTGCAGTGCTCGTGTCCAATAGGGAGTACCAGAGAAATTGTCTGACCCAGGGAGTTTTACCATTCCTTGTAATTTTGGTACTTTTTCATGTAGAGCACTATGTGATCTGGGGGCTAGCATAAATATAATTCCTCTATCATTATGTAAAAAGCTTAACATAGGAGACATAAAATCTACCTCTGTTAGACTTCAATTGGCTGACCAGTCTGTGGTTAGTCCATATGGGATTGTTGAGAATATTTTGATTAAAGTAGGTAGATTTTTCCTTCCTGTTGATTTCTTTGTGCTAGATATTAAAGAGAATCTTGCTATGCCTATCATATTAGGGACACCATTCCTTGCTACAGGGAGGGTTATAAATCGATATTGAACGCAGGGAGCTAATCATAAGAGTCCAACAGGAGAAGGAAGTTTTAAAAGCTTTTGAGGACCCCAAGAACACATCAGATGCAATGATGGTAGGCTACAGGAGAGGTGCTAGGAAGAGCACCAGTGATGGAAAATCTGACAGGAGACCACCCTGATGCATAGTTGGTCAACACGTCGAGCTAATGACGTTAAACAAGCGCTTATGGGAGGCAACCCAAGTGAGTTAATTATTTCTTTCTTTTGAGTTTTATGTATTGTTTGTGTCTGTTTTGTAGGTCTTGTTTTCTTTCTCTTCTTTGCTTTCATGCTGTCAAGATTCCAAGCATTCAGTCAAGAAGTCATCATCATTCCAGGCCAGTATTGTTTACTCCTTTCATTCGTTTATCGTTCTCATGCTTGTTTATGCTTTATTTTCGTTATCCATTGAGGACAATGCATATTTTAAGTTTGGGGGTGGATTAGCATGTTTGTGGAGCCCTTGAGCATCTGAGTTCGGGCTATAGTTTGAGCTTTCTTTGAATTATGCATATGGTTTTTTTCTGGATGCTACTTGTGCATTATTATGATGCCCTAGGATAGGCTTTCTTGTCAACTTTCAAGCTTGTGATGAGTTGTAAGCATGAGTGCCCAAGGAGACTTTTTAAAATTTTTCTAGGAGATTGCTTGCATGAGTAGAGTATTTATCTTGACTAGATTTGTATTTGAATGCTTAGGAGCGTATTATTGGGTTCATATGCTTGTTGTCACCTCGATAGGTGTAGGGTAGAGCTAAAGAGTTATTTTTTTTTTTGCAAATTAGCATGTTTGATCTTGCTTAGGAGAAAAGAAAAGAATATCTGCTTATCATGTTCATAACGAAAAATCATTCTTGTTGCTATTGTTGAGAAAAAAATAATAATGTCATGACTTGTGCACAATATGCAATGGTTAATAAAGATTAAGGCAAAAAGAGCTACCCCTGTTGTGATCAGTTAGGCCAACCAGAGAAAACTCAGGTTAAGGGTCCCTGCAATGGGTGTGTGAAAGCTAGTGCCACATATACATGCTTAATTTAATTGAATTATAAGCACCTAAGTATGGAGGAAAACAATCTAATTTGTTCCATTAACTCATTAGTGAAACCTTAGTGCCAGTGTAGAGGGAAGATGAGCTGAGAGTTTAATAATCCAATCCTGGGCTAGTAGAGTCTGATCTTGTTGAGTTAGATCTCGCTTGGGCAAGTTAATTTTGGCAAAATTTTAATTTGTCTCCCTCATTGGTCCTTGTGTGCATGCCTCTTGCTTGCTTGACTATTGACTTTTGAGCCTTGAGGATTGAGTTATGATTGTTGCATCCATTCTTCCATTGTATGTTTGATTTGTAGTTTGCTCGAGGACTAGCAAAAGCTTAAGTTTGGGGGTATTTGATAGCGAGCATTGCTAGCTACTTTTACTTATTGAATTGAGCTAGTCTTTTATGATGTTTGGGCCATTTTATTGTGCTTTATTGTTTATTTTGTAGGAAATGGTTGATTGGAGCTATAGCGTAATTTTAGAGTTAATCGGGTGCTCGGGACGTGAAAAGATGCAAATGAATGAAAAGAGTCAAAGAGAAAAAAAAGTCAAATTTCGGTCAACAGCAGGCTAGCGTCGAGACGCTAGCTCTTGAGCGTCTCGGCGCTCACATTCCATATCTGATTAGGCGCGTAAAGGTCACAGCGTCTCGACGCTGCAACCTTAGCGTCTCGACGCTGTGTTATTTCGCTTTCTGAAACGCGCGTTTTGAAGGCAGCGTCGAGACGCTGTCTGACAGCGTCTCGACGCTAAGACGAAAAATCTGCTATATAAGCTTCTTTTCAACTAGGTTTGAAGGGACTTCGATTTGGGGACTTTTGGAGCCGACAATAGGACAAAATTGAGGGATTCTTCAGCTGGAGCAAAGGGGACAAAGTGGAAATCAACCCATTGTTCGTGGGGATCGTGACGGGGACGTTCGGTCTCGGCCTACAACGAGTCTATTTCTCTTTTCCCTTACTTTAGATAGTTTTTATGGCTTATTTAGACTTAGTTTATATTGTAACGAGGATTATGTGTAGCTAAGTTTAATTCTTAGGGATTGATGTAGCCGTTGGGCACGTTTTGGATTGATTTACGGTATTTATGCTATTGATGTCATTTATGCATATGTTGTATCCGTAATGCTTTCGATTTACTGGCCATAAATTGATTGATGTTTATATTTGAATCTAACTCGGGAGAGAGGATTTAAATTAGTAATCAATATGCATAACTAGAATTGAGCTAAAAATCGGGAGATTAAGGTTAATTCTAGAAATTGTTTTAAAGGTTAGCCTTATTGCCTTGTATGTTTATTGGATTTAGATAGGGATATCAGGTTCAATTGCATATGGGAGAATCATGTATGCTCGAGAGAGATATGTGTGATTTTAGTTGCCAAGATTTATGAATCATAGCATGTGTTAATTCGTTTATTAATCCATAACTCCAATTGGTGAAATCAAATCCCTAAGACAAATTATTCCCATTAGATTGTCGCTTTTAGCTTTAGTATTGTATTTGATTAATTCATATTCTCATTCAATTTGATTCCCTAAATAAAATTGGTCAAAAGTATTTTCGATAATTAAAATTTGGCTAGACACCAATCAAGAGGACGACATTCGATTGCAAAATCACTATATTATTACTTGACCCGTACACTTGCGGTTAGCAAATTGCACATCATAAATCGAACACTGCTAGTCAGTGGAGGTCGAAACCTGGTTGGAGTCAGGTCCATTTCATGTTTTATTTTTGTTGGTTAGATCTAACACTGCTAGTCAGTAGAGGTTGAAGCCTGGTTGGAGTCAGGTTCATTTCATGTTTTATTTTGGTTGGTTAAATTGAACCCTGCTAGCTAGTAGAGGTCGAAGCCTGGTCTGAGTCAGGTCCATTCCCCTTTTCTTTTGGTTAAATCAAACCCTATTCTTGTTCAGAGGTCGAAGCTCGATCAGAGTCAGGTCCATTTCGTTTCCTTTTGGTTAAATTGAGCCTTATCTTTTATTAGAGATGAAAGTCTGGTCAAAGTAAGGTTCATTTTTCTTTTCCAATTTTAGGCTATGTTTGGTTTAAGCATGAAGCCCTTCCTTTTATTTTTAACGAAAAATCTCTGCCTTCCCAATACTTTGTCTTTTTTCTTTGTTTACCCTTTCAATCCTTCAAGGATACACAACGAAGGGCAAACTGTAAACACCGTATTTGGTTCGACTTGATTTTTAGTAATAATGTTTGAAGTTTTCCAATATTTGATGGTCAATTTGTTTTTTGATATGTCAACAAGAGCTTAGCTTAACTGGCATAAAGATGTACTGATAACCATAAGATTTGTGGTTCGAATCTCCCTTTTCACATATTATCAATTTTTTTTTTTTTTGGTTTTCGTAGTTTATTTTCATTTTCATTTTATTTTCTTATTTTTTTTTTGTTTTTATTTAATTTATTTCTTTATTTTTTTTTAATTTTTTTATTTCATTTAATTTATTTTTATTTTTTTCTTTGGTCTTCCCCCATTCCTTTTCCCTCTCCCATTTCTTCTCAAACTCCCCACTCTCTCCCCTATTCTTTCTCCCTCTCCCCTTTTCTTCTCCCACTCCCGACTCTTTCCATCTATTTTCCTCCCCAAATTAGTAAGGCCTTCAAGTATAAGGGGGGGGATGGAGGATGAGAACAACAACAACGAAGAGAGAAAAAGTGAAAGTGGGATTGAGTTTTAGAGTGAAGAAATTTGGAGAAAAAAACTTAGAGAGAGAAAGTGAAGAGCCTAGAGAGAGAAAGTGAGTTTGAGAGAGGAAAGTTGAGATTTGAGAAGGATTTTTGGAAACCCATATCGACGCCCATCACGCCGCCGCCCATCATGCTGCTGCCGCCGCTGCCAATCCAGCCGTGAAGTTCCTTTGCAACAAAAGGAAAAAAATAAAGGAAAAAAGAAGAAGAAAAAGCTGGACATTAGTGTGAGGAGGAAGAAGAGGAGATTGGGAAAGAAAGAAAAGGTGGGTGGGTCCCCCCATTTAATTGTCTTCATGTTTTTTCCTTGTTTTTTTTTTTAAATTATATTCTTTTTTATTTTATTTTTGGTATATATTTTGGTTTCATTTTTTTTCTCTTTATTCTTTTTATTAGATTTAAAATTCTTATCTATCATTTCAATTGATTTGTAGTTAGGATTTCTAGTTGAAGTTTTTATCTCAAATTGACTTTTACTTTGAAATTCTTAAATAATGTTCAAATTTGCTTTAAAATTGAATTTCCTACCTTTTCAATTAAATTCTAATTTGAAGGCCAATCTAATAGGATTATCTTATTGGATCTAATTTGAAATCTTAAATTGCATGTCAAATTTCCCCTCAAATGGTTTTAATTTCAAGTTCAAATGAATTTAAAGATGATTTTTACATTTTCTCAAATGAATTTCAAGTTGCATCTATTTAGTTTGGAACTTTGAAGCAAAATTCAAAACGGGTTTTGTTTAGAATTTAAAAATCAATGTCAATTTCATGTTAAAGTGAGATTCCAAATCGATGCCTTATGGTTTGAGATAGAAAAGTAATTTCAGTTTTCATTAAATTGGAAATTAATCAATGACTACGAATTTTTTTTCTCTTTTAAATTAAATTGCAAATCATTTTCAATTCCTAAAAGATTAAGTCAAATTTCAAAAACAAAAAAAATTAAAATGTGTCTTTTTACATGGTTCAACCCATCTTCTTTTTTTCATCATTATTTATTTTGGCTGGTTAATATCTTATATTTTAAAAGAAGCATTGATTATGGAAACTTTTAGCCTAAAGTTTTGAAATTAGTCTAAGGTTTTGATTCGAAATTAACTTCAATTTGCTTTAAAATTAATTTCTTATTCATTTTTTTTTTCAAAATTGAATTTCACTTCATAAAGCCAATTGAATTTGATTTGAAAATTTGGATTGGAGGTCAATTTTATTTTGGTTTTAAGTTAAGTTTTCAAAATCTTTCAAAATATTAAATCATGTTTTTTTTTTCTTCTTGAATGGTTTTACCACTCATCATTGTTAATTTACATTTTTGTCGTCGAAATGTAAATTAATAAACATGAGACAAAATAATTCATGTAGAGCCTATGACGGAGTTGAAATAATTTTCAAATTCTTGAGGTGGATGATTTCTTTTAATTAAGAAAATTTTACCTGATAATAAAGTCATGGGTTAACCCCACTCACAAAACTAAATCCTTACTTTATTTAAAGATAAGGTGAAATTAGTGAGACATTTAATTTTCAATTTTTATTATTATTTTTTTCCTTTCAAATCTTATTTGTTTATTTTTGTTAAGACATGGACCTTTGATTAATGAATTTGAGTAATAAAATAAAATGTTTTGAAACGGGTGTTGTAAGGTGCTAATACCTTCCCTACACACAGCTGACCCGCGAACCTAATTTTGGTTTCTAAGACTAGTTTATTTTTAAAACGGGTGACCAATCACACCCCAAGATGATTGGTGGTGACTGATAGCGAGCATAGCTAGCTATTTTTCTCTGATTAATTAAGTTAGTCTTTTACAAATTTTGCCCAAATTTATGTTTTATTTGTAGGAAGTATGTGTTTGAAGCTTAATTCAGCAATTGGAGTCAAATGGAGTTCAATCCTAAAAAAAAAAAAAAAAAAAAAATCGTAGCGTCGCGACGCTATCGACATATTTTCTATAAATTCCTCTTTTCAGCTACGGATTTGGGGAGTCCAATTGGTTAGATTTTATCCCTAATTTCGCTAGAGACCTTTGGTGGGAGCTAAAGCAAGGCCAAGGAGCGGGAATCAAGCGAGAAGATGTGGAAATCGTGACGGGGACGTGTCTGTTTCGATGGATTCGAGTTTTCCTTTCTCTTTCCCTTACCTCTTGTAGTTTTTATGGCTTTTCTTTCAATTAGTGTTTATGGTTTAAAGACTATGAATTGCTAGTTGTTTGTCTTAGGGATTGATGTAATTGTTTTAGTTTTTGGATTGATTTTAGGTATGAATGTGTTTTTATTTTATGCATGCAATTTTGTTTAATGCTTTCAATTACTTGATCACTAATTGAATGATTTAAGTGTTGAATCTAACTCGGGAGAGAGGATTTGGCCTAAGACTTACCTTGTTTAATTGCATGACTAGAGTAGAAATTCTAAGTTTGTGACGACATTTGGAATCACTTTAGAAGCATAACAAGGACCAAACTGAATAATGCCTTGCATGTTAATGAACTTAGATAGGGATATCAAGTTAGTTTATATGCATGAGAATCAATTATACTCGGGAGAGGTAATCGTGATAAAAGTTTTCTTGGCTTGTAGAATGTAGAATAATTGCACGGTCAATTCATTCCTATTAATCAATCCTCAATCTTAATCAATGAAATCAATTCCCTAAGAGTCTTTCCATTTGAGTCTCCACTTTTATTTTTATGTTTTTAGTCTTTACTTTTATCTTTATCATTGAGTTTTTCTCCCTAAATAAAATTGAACAAAAGTATTCACGGTACTTAATTTGCTAGAAAACCAATCCAGAGGACGACACTCGTTTTACACGAAAACAATATATTATTACTTGACCCGTACACTTGCGGTAAGCAAATTGCACATCAAGTTTTTGGCGCCATTGCCGAGGATTGGTATATTTAGTTAAATTAATATTGTGGAAAAATTGTTCAGTCTTAATTTAGGGTGTATTTTTATTTTTTTAGGTAGATTGAATTTTTTTCCATATTTGTTGCATTCCTTTTTTAGTGTTTTCCTTATTTGTTTGATTTTTTTCCTTATTTGTTTTATTTCATTTTTTGTTTTTGTTTTCCTTTTCTATTTAGTTTTCTTTGTTTTTTTCTTTCCTTTTTTTGTTTGAGTCTTTGTCATTTGTTCTTGTTGGGTTATTACTTGATTGGAAGCCTAATTATCATTGTTGCTTTAATTGATTCGAATGGCTTTTTATTCAACACCATATTCCAATTTTTCATCTTCAAGTTATACCCCTTTAAAAGAAAATTCTTCCTTGGAAAGCATAGTTCAAAATTATATTGAGGAGTCTAGAGCGAGGAGTTTAAAATTTGATGAAATTATAAAAGGACTTCAAATCCCAAAGGAAGTTAGTGAGGTGAGATCCACTTCCATAGGTTGTCTAGTGAGTCATGTGGCCGATGATTCATTGGCACCCATTCTTGAGCTTAGTTCTTTCGATCTTGCTAAGGATGAGCAGTTAGGGGTGAGTTGCATGAATAGTAGAGAAGAATGGGGGAGTTGTAGCACCTATCAAGAACACGGTTGTGAGGAAGAAAAAGAAAATGAGCTTGTAGTGTCAGAGGAAGTTCAGGAGGTAGAGTTTGAGGTTGAAAATCCTTCGTCTGTTTTATCTTCTCCATCCTCTATAGATGTTGATTGTTCTTTTTTCTATTCTCACAAGTCAGTTTTAGAGTCAGAGTCTCTTTATTTTGATATTTCTCCTTTTACGCTTCTTTTATTAAAAAATACCAAAAATAATTCTGTTTCAGGGGTCCATGAGAAGCTAGTAAGTTTACTAGCGATCGTTGGTTATATTGATTCAAGGAAGAAGGGCCCAAAGAAATACGAGAATTTTTATGTGCCTTGACAGACTGGACAAACACGTCGAGCTAATGACGTTAAACAAGCGCTTATGGGAGGCAACCCAAGTAAGTTTAGTTGTGCTTTTGTTTTTGCTTTTGATTTATTGTTTGTTTTTGTAGGTCTTGGTTTCAGCTTCTCCTTCACTTGCAAGTCTCGATGAGAAGGTCATCATCATTCCAGGGCAGTATTGTTCACTCCTCCTACTCTTTTATTGTTCTCATGATTGATTATGCTTTATTTTCTTTATACATTGAGGACAATGCATGCTTTAAGTTTGGGGGTGGATTATCATGTTTGTGGAGCCCTTGAGCATCTGAGTTCGGGCTATAGTTTTGAGCTTTCTTTGAATTGAGCATATGGTTGTTTTCTGGATGCTATTTTTGCATGGCTATGATGTCCTAGGATAGGCTTTCTTGTCAATTTTCAAGCTTTCGATGAGTTGTAAGCATGAGTGCCCAAAAAGGGAGATTTTTTAAACTTTTTCTAGGAGATGTCTTGCATGAGTAGAGTATTTGTCTTGGCTAGATTTGGATTTGAATGCTTAGGAGCGAATTATTAGGTTCATATGCTTGTTGTCACCTCGATAGGTGTAGGGAAGAGCTAAAGAGTTATTTTTTTTGCAAATTAGCATGTTTGGTCTTGCTTAGGAGGAAAGAAAAGAATATATGCTTATCATGCTCATAAAGAAAAATCATTCTTGTTGTTACAATTTGACAAAAAAAAAAAAAGTCATGACTTATGCGCGCAATGCAATGAGTAATAAAGTTTTAGGCAAAAAGAGCTACCCTTGTTGTGATCAGTTAGGTCAACCAGAGAAAACTCAGGTTAAGGGTCCCTACAATAGGTGTGGGAAAGCTAGTGCCACATATAACTGCTTGATTTAATTTTCAATATTAAGCACCTAAGTATGGATGAAAACAAACTAATTTGTTCCATTGACTCATTAGTGAATCCTTAGTGCCAGTGTAGAGGGAAGATGAGTTGAGAGTTTAATAATCCAATCCCGGGCTAGTAGAGTCTAATCTCGTTGAGTTAGATCTCGCTTGTGCAAGTTAATTTTGGAAAACTTTTAATTTGTCTCCCTCATTGGTCCTTATGTGCATGACTCTTGATTGCTTGACTATTGACTTTTGAGCCTTGAGGATTGAGTCATGTTTGTTGCATCCATTCTTCCACTGTATGCTTGATTTTTAGTTTGCTCGAGGACTAGCAAAAGCTTAAGTTTGGGGGTATTTGATATTGAGCATAACTAGCTATTTTTCTCTGATTAATTAAGTTAGTCTTTTACAATTATTTGCCCAAATTTATGCATTTTTATGTTTTATTTGTATGAAGTATGTGTTTGAAGCTTAATTCAGCAATTGGAGTCAAATGGAGTTCAATCCAAAAAAAAAAAAAAAAAAAAAAAAATTCATAGCGTCGCGACACTATGTCCACAGCGTCGCGACGCTATCGACAGATTTTCTATAAATTCCTCTTTTCAGCTACGGATTAAGGGAGTCTAATTGGTTAGATTTTAGCCCTAATTTCGACTAGAGACCTTTGGTGGGAGCTAAAACAAGGCCAAGGAGCGGGAATCAAACGAGAAGAAGTGGAAATCGTGACGGGGACGTGTCGATTTCGACGGATTCAAGTTTTCCTTTCCCTTTCCCTTACCTCTTGTAGTTTTTATGGCTTTTCTTTCAATTAGTGTTTATGGTTTAAAGACTATGAATTGCTAGTTGTTTGTCTTAGGGATTGATGTAATTGTTTTAGTTTTTGGATTGATTTTTGGTATGAATGTGTTTTTATTTTATGGATGCAATTTTGTTTAATGCTTTCAATTACTTGATCACTAATTGAATGATTTAAGTGTTGAATCTAACTCGGGAGAGAGGATTTGGCCTAAGACTTACCTTGTTTAATTGCATGACTAGAGTAGAAATTCTAAGTTTGTGACGGGATTTGGAATCACTTTAGAAGCATAACAAGGACTGAACTGAATAATGTCTTGCATGTTAATGAACTTAGATAGAGATATCAAATTAGTTTATATGCACGAGAATCAATTACACTCGGGAGAGGTAATCGTGATAAAAGTTTCCTTGGCTTGTAGAATATTTGCACGGTCAATTCATTCCTATTAATCAATCCTCAATCTTAATCAATGAAATCAATTCCCTAAGAGTCTTTCCATTTGAGTTTCCACTTTTATTTTTATTTTCTTAGTCTTTACTTTTATCTTTATCATTGAGTTTTGCTCCCTAAATAAAATTGAACAAAAGTATTCACGGTACTTAATTTGCTAGAAAACCAATCCAGAGGCTCGTTTTACACGAAAACAGTATATTATTACTTGACCCATACACTTTCGGAAAGCAAATTGCACATCAGCGACTCCAAACCTTTAACCTCGAAAGAGATCCTTAGGGAAGGACGTCGGCCGCTCCGCATCGCGATGACGTAGCGACACACATGATTTCAAATTGTGACATATATAGGGTATATATGTGCATCATGTTCATTGAATATACATTATACATTCTAAATTATTACAAAAATAATTAAGATATAACATGCTCTCAATATCTCAATTATTTGGACAATATAAATATCATTGACAAATATAGAATCATGATGTTAAGATCATCATAAACAAACATGATACTTACTAATCTCATATAGTATGCACAATAATGAAGAACATGTTAATCTTGCATAGAACATATGTTGTCAATGTTCAATACACTGTTTATATATGAGGTACATATAACATATACACTGTATATGTGAAACGTGCCGAAGACAATTGCAACTAATAATGCAAAGTAAAATGAACCCTACCTTCAACCGAACAAAAATGACAGAGACTTGTGCTGATAATGTGTTATAAAAACATAAAGAACAATAAGAACACTAAGAGCGAAATGGAGAGAGCAAAGTAGGGAAAAAAGAGAGCAAATGTCTTTTCATTCAAGCGTGTTTTCAATACTTCATACAACCCCTATTTATATGAATGCAATGGGGTAGGTTACAACTTCAAAATACTTTAAATATAAGGGAGGGAGAGTCTCATGGCTTCCTAAGGGAGAGGGATAGTCATGGGGAAGAATAATTATAATTATGGGTTGAAAAAAACTATTGAAGTAATATGAATATCTAATATATACCAAGTATATTTACAACATTTTTAACAATATTATTAATTTCTAAAAAATAGTTTTTAAAACATTGTATAAATTGTTCTATCGAACATGTGTTATTCATGTGCAGTAGCTTCACACTTTCATTGATTTTCTTGTGTGTGTTTTTTTAGAGAAAAAAAATTTGTTGTTTGTTTCATATCTTTAAATTGAGTCATTCACTCCAACATTTATACAATGTGTTTTTTCAATATTCAAATAGGTTGGAAACTATGAAGATATGTTTATGGGGAGATTTGGTAGAAAATGAAGGACAATTACTTGAAGATGAAGTTGACAAAAAACCAATTGCAGTTTTTCTTAATGTAAAGGGAGACTTGTATGAAGGTATTATAATATCATTATTATTATTATTATTACTGTTGAAGGAGAAATTTTGGCCAATGACAAATTGCGACGTCATTATTTAGAATTAATGACGAAATTATAATTAATTAAATTTGGGACCAATTATAAATTGACATGTGTCCCAAATTTAATTTGAAGACAAAGTTGGCCAATTATAATTTTTTTAGGGCCAAATGTCCATTTGATCAATTATAAAAATAAATTATTTTGATCAGATTAATTGATTTGACCCATTAATTAAAGAAAATAATTAATTGGATCAAATTTGAGTCTTTTAAATATTTGGGTCATAGGGTTTTGGGTCAAATATAAACCAGACCCAAGCCCAATAAAGCTCAAGCCCAAGTTGTTAGGCCCAAAAGTCACCAGGGCCCATCCAGCGAGAACTCTATAAATAGAGGGGTTCTCCTCCATTTCAGGGGTTCAGAAATTCTACACTCTCACAAAGACAAGAATTCAGAGTTTTCAAAGCTCTCAAGCAGAACCAGAGAATTCAGAGAGACTCCACCAAGTCTGAAGACCGAAGACTCTCTGCAATCCACAAGTCCAAGACTTCAACACTTCTTAAAGACCAAACACTCTTCAAGACTTCAACACTTCTTGAAGACCGAACACTCTTCAAGACTTCAACACTCCTTGAAGATCAAATACTCTTCAGGACATCAACACTTCTTGAAGACCAAACGCTTTTCAAGACCTCAATACTCTTTGAAGATCAAAAACTCTTCAGGACATCAACATTTCTTGAAGATCAAACACTCTTCAAGACTTCAACACTCCTTGAAGATCAAAGACTCTTCAGGACATCAACACTTCTTGAAGACTGAAGACTCCTTCAAGACTAGAAGACTTCAAGCTCCAAGAATCCATTGAAGCTTCAGACTCGGGATCACGCGTTCCAGCCCTCGAGTGAAACACATTCACACACAAGAGAGAGAATCAGAGGATTAAAGTTAGAGATTGTACACCCACACGCATATTACATTAATACAAATATATTATTTATTCCATGTGTCTCCATCCCCGAAGTTACGTGTGAACAATTACTATTGTTACTATTGCTAATGTGTTTGTAGATGAATTCAATTTAACAACTACAATGATTAGTTCCATCCAAACAAATCCTGAAATTCATGAAGTTGAAGAATTACATACCTGGTATATTATGTAGTTTTAATTAATTTAAAATTTAGAATTTAAGACTATTTTATTTCATTGTAATATCACATGGATATTATATTTTAAAAAGGTGTAAATCATCACTACGTGGAAAAAGTATTTCGAACATTCTCCATGCATCAAAGAGACTAAAGAAAGTTTAATGGTTGATTTGAAAGATATAATTGAAGGATCAGTCAGCCAATTGCATTATTCATTCAAAGCAACAATAGTCAAAGTTCTCAACAAAGAACAACCATGGTATGAAAATTGCAAAACTTGTAACAAAAGAGTTTACTCATCATTGGTTAGCGATACAACTGCATGTCTCCAATGTAACAATCCAAAAGCTTTCTTTGTGAGAACATCTTTGTTAAAAATTGTTGTTTCAAATGGAGACATAGAGGCATATGTTACTCTCTTTGATGCATCATAATATCTGATGGGATGCACTATTATTGAGTATGCCAAAGAAATGAAAAAGGTGATAAAGATCTAAAGTTTGGTTGACTTTTTCCTTCATGTCTTCATAACCATATTTATTTTTAAATTATTCATTCTTAATATTTTGTATTGTTTTAATGTTACAGGGTGAAAATAAAGAAAAATGTCAATTTTACAAAAATTTGGTGCTGAGTCAAGACAAAGAATACATTTTTCTTGTGAGAAATGAAAAAAAAAATGCAATCAATCACTCAAAGAAGCAAAACATTGCACAAGAAATACAAAAATTTGAACTTGTGGAAATTGTATTAGTTTTAGAAGCTTCAATCATACTATATGTTTTGATGACAACAAACTTTAATTTACTAATAATTTTAGTGTTTTAAAGTGTTCATAATGTTTAGGTTGGAAAGACGATTCCAACGCAACTTGAATCGGAGTTCAAACAAGAAAGTTACAAGCAAAAAAAGATTGGAAGGGAAAATCCTACGTGGCAGTGACACATGTAACTGTGATGATGTGGCATCCGACGTGGCGCTGACATGACACACAACGGTCAAAATTTGATGGCATGGCAGCTGACGTGGCACTTTGAACGGTCACCTTTTATGACGTGGTTGATGACATGTTGAACGTGGACCAATAATAGTGTGACACGTGGCAACGAATTTTAATAATAATAAAAAAAAGTCAAAGGGTCAAATTTTTAATTATAATATTATTTTGTTATTAATTTTGATTTTGTTTTAATGCAGCCAATCAGAGAGCAACACGTGATAGCCAACGACTAGTTTAGCCCTTTTTGGTCTATTTAAGGCTCGAAAAAAATGGAAAAAAAAATTCTGAAAAATACTACTCATCTTGGAGAACATTTCAACCATTTTTGAGAAATTTTTTAGGTTCAATTTTCTCATTTCCTCCAATTTTTAATTTTTCAGTTTCTCCTAAATTCCATCAATTACACCTCATATTTAATTTGAATTCTTTCCAAATTTCATATCTTTCAAATCCACATTTTATCTCAAAATCTCCTAATTTCAATCTTTCAAATTTCATTTTTAAATTCAAAATTCTTTCCTTTCTCATTAAATAAAATCTCCACCATTCATTTTGAAGTTAATCAAATGGCCAAAATTCAATTTCTCCATCTATAAATATTGAGCCATTCTCTTCTCCTCCAACACACACTCAAGTTATCAAATTACTCTTGTCCAAAAGCCTCCATTGCTCTTCAACCGGCCTACTGACATTTTGTGAGGGATTTTTTGAGTGAAAATTGTGAGTGCTCTTATTTGTGTAAATTGCCTTCGAGAGGTATATCTTGTTGTGAGATTTTTGTATTCTTTTCTTTATTGGGAATTGCAATAAGGTGTGGGTGCACCTTGGGAATTGAGTGAGTGGTTTAATCTTGAACTCGAAAAAAGATTTGTAGTGGTTTGATCTTGAACCCGGTTAAAAGGATCATAATGGTTTGATCTTGAACCTGTTTAAAAAGATCGGTATAGGTTGGGTCCTGAACCTATAAAAGGATCAGTAGAGGTTTACTCTTGAACCTTGAAAAAGAGTCGATTTGGTTCTCACCCGTAAGAGAGTCGTTGCAGTAAAATACCCAAGAAGGAGTCTTGAGGAGTGGAGTAGGGATTTCCGAACCACTATAAAATTCAATGTTCAGCAGCCACCAGTGGTGGAATGTATTGCATTTGTAAATCAAGTGGTAGCTGAATCTTGTGCCTATTATGGTGAAGAGCATAATTATAAGTTTTGTCCTAACAATCCAGCTTCTGTGTTTTTTGCAGGTAATCAAAGGAATAACCTTTATTCTAACTTTTATAATCCAGGTTGGCGCAACCACCCCAAGTTTGCGTGGGGAGGGCAAGGAAGCAATTCGCAAGTCCCCCAAGCACAGCAAAAGGTGGTGAACCAGTCCGGATTTGCTAAATCAAAGGAATTGCTCCAGCAAAATAAGCAGACATTGCCCCAACAAATCTCGGCTAATTCTCTGGAGTCAATGATGAAGGATTATATGGCTCGTAATGATGTCATAATCCTAAGTCAGCAAGCTTCATTGAGAGCCCTAGAGTTGTAAGTGGGTCAGCTAGCTAATGAGTTGAAGGCACGACCTCAAGGGAACATTCCTTTAGATATTGAACACCCTATAAGGGAAGGTAAGAAGCAAGTGCAGGCAATGACTTTAGGGAGTGATAAGCCACTAGAAGATAGAAAAGAGCCTAGTAAACCCCAGGAAGTAGAAAAGAGTAGTGATAGTAATGGTCGAAAAAGAATTGGGGTCTGGTCAATATGATGGAGGCAGCAGCAAAGATGCTGGAGCAATTAGTTCTGTTCCAGATGTAGAACCCCCACCTTATGTACCGCCCCCACCCTATGACCCACCCTTACCTTTTCCACAAAGGCAGAAGTCTAAGAACCAAGATGGTAGTCCATTTTTGGCAACTGGTAGATCATTGATGGATGTCCAACAAGGGGAGCTTACAATGAAGGTGCATGACCAAAAGGTGAAGTTTAATATGTTTGATGCAATAAAATATCCTAATGATCTTGAGGATTGCTCGTGCATTCAGGTGTTTGATGAGTTTGTTGAGGACCACTTTGAGAAGGATTTGATGGAGTACCATACCCAAAAGGTTGGAGAGATCCAAATTGAGGATTTGGAAATAGGTGGATTGGAGCATGAGTATGACGATGTAGGTGAGATTTTTAGTTTTAAGAGGAATTTTGAATCCGTAGAGCCAATAGATGAGAAATCCAACCTATTGAACCTTGTAATTCATTGATATTGCTCCAGCAACCTGAGATTAGGAAATCCTTCATTAATGAGAGATTATTTACTGTAGCTCATATTAAAGCAGTGAAAACACCTTGGTATGATGACTTTTCCAATTACCTTGATTGTGGAAATTTGCCTCCTGGTTTATCAAAAGAACAAATGAAAGAATTTTTCCATGAGGTAAAGTTTTATTTATCAAATGATGCATCTATAGTTAGACAATGTGTTGATGATGGCTGTGAGTCTAAAGTAAATATAATTTCTGTTTAGATTTAATTTCAGTTTGAATTTTTAATTTCAGTTTAGATTAGATTTTTAATAATATATTTTCCTGATTTAATTCTGACATATTCTTCTTTGAAGTTGCTGGCAGATTAAGGGAGCGCAGGTTTTGAGGGAGCAAAATTTCAACATTCTAATCAGAAGCTCCCATTATTTGATCTCGTTTTTTTGTGTTAATTTTGATTTATTGTTTGTTTTGATATTATTTTGATTTGTTATGATTTTGATTTGATTAGATTTTTATTTATTATTTATTATTTATTTTATTTTTATTTTGTTGGTTAGTTTAGATTTTATTTTGAAGATTTAAATCGAAGAATTTTCCAGATTGAAAATAATATATCTAGTGGATGTTATTTAAAAAAAAAAATATTTGACTTCATTGTTTTGTTGAGAAGATCAGAGATTTTATTCGGTTAAGATTTTTTGTGAGATAAGATTCTAATTTTATCATTGAGATTTTATTGTTGTTAGCAGGATAATAAAGTGGGCATGCAGTTAATTAACAAAGATGTCATGTGTTGAGCAGAGGGAAGCTAGCATTATGGTTGTTACACACAGAGGGAGCACAGTAAATGGAAGATCTTACCGTTTGAAAGATAATAAAAGTTTTCCATGGAACCATGAAGTTAAAACGGTAACTTCAATTAATTAGGAAATAATTAGGGGCTAATTATTTGTTGAAGATCTTTGAGTTAGTGCCCTATTTATATGATATCCCATTAGGTACGTTTCTCACTCTTCTCTTTTATTATTACTGATGTGATTTTTTTTTCTCTGTGTGTATTATTATTGTGAGGAAAAAACACGAGCAAGAAAAAAATGTTGAGACTGTTGAGACTGAGATGGAACTAAGTGAAGAAGTTGAACTTGATGAAGGATTTTGGTACGTGAGATTTATCCATGAAGAGGCAAGATAAAAATATCAAGAGGTCCTGAAGCGAGATTTTCTGATGAAGCGCGGCTTCGATGGTGGTAAAGAGCTTTCGCATTTTCCTTAAGCGAACATCTCTAATAACGGTTGGAATCGGTTGTGCGCAAAGCCGGAGCCCACTGTTGATCAACTAGAATGGGAGTTCTAGGCCAACATCGATGAAATGAAGGATTCTTGGTTATTGTTTGAAGAGTTGTTGTCGACTAGAGCCCTGGAGTGATTAATTCTTTATTTAATTTGCAAGGCTTCCTCCTCACTGTTTTCAATGAAATATTAGTTGCTTCCTCAAACGAGCAACTGAATGTCCAGTGGAGGTTGTCTAAGATGAGGGCAAGAACATTCCAGTCAGCATACCTGAAGTGTGAGGCTAACACTTGGCTCAGCTTTGTCAAGCAGAGATTATTGGCTACAACATACGCCTCCACTATCCCCCGTGATCGAGTACACTTGAAGGTTCAGAGTCCCAGAGAGCTCCAATGATATAAACTTGTTTGACAAGGGGATTATTGACATTGCCAATCTGGCTAGACTTAAAAAAGGTGAGGTGTGTCAGGGTGGTTTGTTGTGCGGTGTCCATAGAGTGCTGGAGCAGCTTGAGATGGTTCTCAATAGGCCAGTATTCACTGAAAGACAACTTCAAACCTACTAGAGCTATGATTGTTGAAGGGACACCACACTAAGGAGGGCTATGCAAGTGAATTTTTCTAAGTCATAACAACAAGCCTTCCTAATTTTCATTGACGAACTTGTGAACCTATGCATTCCATCCCCGCCCATCGTTTGAGAGGAAGAAGAAAACCCAGAGCCTTAACATAAAGAAGAATTAAAGGGAAGTTTCAATTTCTTCGAGCAAATATTTTGATGAATGATTTTTTGTGCTCGCCTTGCATGTGTTTTGTTCTTTCTGCTTATGTTATGTTCTGCTTCTTTGTTTTTTTATCTGTTGCTTTAAAATCTCTCTCTGTCATGATTACGTAAATCTGTGATCTTAATCTTTAATGAAATCAAATATTGTTTTGTTTGGCACATCTGAGTATCTAACTTAATTTTTCTTCTGAATTTTTGAAGCTCGGACTAGTTAGCTTAATTAGACCAAGATGTTCTGATCTCCAGAAACCTTTTGCTTGAACATTCCTTCTAGCCTGGTCATGACTGCAACAAAAGTTCTGAGGTAGCATTGTCTTATTTGATCCACCTTAAGCTTAATCTTAGTCTCACGCTTAGTTTAAAATTCAGATAGAAAAAAATTAAGTTTGGGGGTATATTTATCATGTTGCTAATTCATTGAGGACAATGAATAGTTTAAGTTTTGGGGACTTTTAGCTACTCCGCTTGTTTTGCTCGAGCATTCCTCTCCTTCATAATAATTTTTCTAGGTTGTCAACCAGGGACATTTGTGACACCCACAGTTTGTCTTTGCGTCAAAAGATGATCTAGGAGAATATATAAAAAAAATGATAAAAATAATTGCTGAAAAAGAAAAATTTTCAAAAAATTTTGCTGAGAAAATTCATAGAGCAAAAGTTTTGAAGGATGAATGATAATCTAGCAATTTTCTGTCTCCCAGGGCTTAGGTGAGCTTCATCATAAAATGTCGCCATTCTGAGAAGCAAGGGATAGAATAACTAAGGATTTTTGGGCTTAACAATGAGTATTTAGCCTAATTGGTGATAAGTTTGAGGCAAGGGTATACTGCACCATAAAGTGGGTCATCTCATGCTTAAAAGCTTATAACTGTAAGGCTGCTTTAAGTCTGAAGAAAAAAAGAATAAATCCCCTAAAATATGTGTTCAGATATGTCTGATAATAGAGCTAGGCTGTGGCAAGTTCTTAGGATTGATTTAAAGGTGGTGATTATTTGTTCAAAGCTGAAAGAATTATTTTGCTGAAACAGTGCTTGGTTTTGCAGGATGCTCAGGTAAAGGTTAAAGGTAGTGTTGGAATATCTGTTTTGATTGAGTTGTGTTATGACTAATGTTTTGAATTTTCAAGGGAAGGTGAGTTAGTATTGCTCGGGACGCGCAATAGTTCAAGTTTGGGGGTGTGATAACTGTCCGAAAGGTAGTTATTTAGGCTTTAATTCTATAGGGATTTGTGTGTCTTTTGTGCTTAATAGGGTTGGTTTTAGATATATATTATATGTTTTAACCCATTTGGAAGAATGGAGGCTTTGAAAGTTATTTTGTGCAGAAAATACTGCTGAGCGACATGAGGGAGCAAATTCTGTGCTGCAGCAAAACTGGGAGAAAAACTGCCACATCACAACTCGTTAGCCAAGTTGACAAACCGACTTCTATTGAGTTATTTTCGGGATAAAGGAGTGAGGAGAGCCTGCCATGTGTCCAATTTAACCTAATTCTCATCTTATAAAAGGAGGAGCCGTCAAAGAAAAAGGCATTCACGATTTGGAGACCGAATCAATCGGCCGGAGGCCGAATTGACGGCAGAATGGAGATCTAAGAAGACCATTTGCGATTCCACTCAAGGAGACGAAGTTCTTCCATGTTCTTGGTGTTTTGGAGCAACCGTTTCATCTCCCCAATTACTGAAAGGATTAGTATTTCTTGTTTATTTCGTATTATGGATATGCTTATCGAGATTGTAACGTACTTTATGTTTTCAATCATGAACTAATATCTTTGTAGGCATGGGTTAAGAATTATGTGATTGTTATATTTATAAATCTGGAAATTCTATTTGATCATGATCATCTTGAATTATTGTTGATCTTTATTTTCATTATGTGCCCGCCTAGCTAGCCGGTATGTATAGCTTCTCCTAGTTTCAGGGATGATTTAGGAGTTGTGTGGCGATAATTCACGCTAGATCATTGTGTATTGGTGAACGCCAGTGACTGAGTTAGGGACAGCCAGTTGCCTAGTGCTTGATCGGTAGAGCTTCATTGGTTTTGAAACATATTCCAAAAAATCCGGAGTTCCGGGAGGATCCCGCTGATAATACTGCAGGAGATTGACGGATCAAAAAAATTGTTGGAGCATCTTTATAACAATTACAGAAGTCTTAATCTGTGTCTGTTTCCATTCTGTTTTCTCTAGTCGTAATCACTTACTGCTTCCGCATATCTTTTGTTTCAGCATTTTAAAAACCCAATCAATTTAACCAACCATTTGAAATCACTAAAAAGGCAAATGAAATCAATAGAGGTAGGCATTTCAAGACCCTGTGGATACGATAAATACTTATCACTTGCTGCTAGATTGTGTATACTTGCACAGTATTTTGGAGTCAATTTATCTCATATTTTTAACCACTCCAGAATTGCAACACGTCCCAACTAGTAGTTTTTTCCCACAACGAGGGTTGCGTCAAGGCGACCCATTTTCCTCTTATTTATTCTTATTATGCTCTGAGGCTTTATCTTCTTTGATTTCTGGTGTTGTCTCTCGTAAGAATATTACTGGTATAAAGATTGGTAAACACTGACCATAAATCTCTCATCTTTTCTTTGCTGATGACAACCTTTTTTTTTGTAAAGCATCATTAGATCAAGTCTGGGCAGTGAAATCTATTCTGAAAACTTATGAGTTGGCATCTGGTCAAGTGGTTAATGTTGTGAAATCTGCATTATATATTTCTCCAAATGTTCAGGAAGGTTTTCGTACTACACTCTCAAATATTCTGAGTATGCTTGTTGTTAATCAGCTTGGGAAATATTTGGGAGTACCATCTACTTTTATCAGGAACCGCAGAGACGACTTTAAAGATATTAAACAGAGGATATGGAAAACTTTACAAGGATGGAAGGGAAGCCTTTTTTCCATTGGTGGGAAGGAAGTTCTTCTCAAAAGTGTGTGATCGATTCTCAGAGAGTTGATTAATTTAACACAAAATTGTCGCTGATATGCATTAATCCAAGTATAAATTAAACATAATCAAGTAGCACCTAAAGAGTTCTAGGGTCGAATCCACAGGGAAGGACGGTTAAGGACTTTTAATAACTTATCTACTGAACACTCGCACACATGACATTGTAGGAGAAAGAAAAGAGTTAGTGATAATGGTTGTTAAAACAATGCACAATAACATAAACTATGCGATGAGATTAAAAAAGATATCAGATGACAAGGCTATCAAGGCTTTTGCTGCGCCAACCACATGCGTTTATAAGCTATCTTGCAGCGCATATTTTGCTTAATTGATTCACTAATGCCTAAGTGAGAAATAAACATGTGATTCCCTTCTGGTACTACTCATAAGTTTGGCGTAGAACTAACAACTGTTTTTGTTTAATTAGTTCATGCGTTGGTGCTGTTCTCTAATAACTTGCAAGTGACTGTATTAGTCTTAAAAAAATCTAAGCTCATTTATGCACTATCTTATTGCGGCAGTATTAGCTTTAACACGACCAAGACAACATACAATGTGCTAACTTTCTCTACTTAGATAATTCCACATGCATTATCTGTTAGGGATTTATCATGCTGCTACCGCGTCCGGTTGGCCAGGCGGGAGTTAGTAATGAAAATATTATTGCATCTAAGCAGAAAGCATTAATTTCTCATTCAGTCAAAATGTACGCATACAAGATAAACCTATCACCGCATGGGTGCCTAAGCTACGCCTTGATAAGAGTAAATTAGCTCTGAAGGATTTTGAATTCCCTAATTCCGATAAAGCGAAAGCGTAATTGGGACCGATTCGTATTTAATTTTGTTTATCCAAAATTAGCGTTACATTGGCAAAAATTCATAGAACAATTCTAAATCAATTATTAAGGCTAAGCATACAACCTTAGAACTAATTCTAAAGGGGAGAAGCAAACATATCGTCGTTGTCGTCTCTGAAATATCAGGAACGCCTTTCTTGATTTTGGACCGAGCGTCAACAATTGGGACACCACCAATTGATCTTCCCCGCTATAACTCTGAGATTAGGAACGTAGTTGTGGGACTACCTAATCTTGAATGGTAAAAACTCTCGAGAGAAAATTCTCCCTAGAGTTCTTGAGTTGAGAGAATATGAGAGGGCCTTATGGTGGCCATATGTTGTAGTATCTAAACCCTAGGGTTAGTGTTCTATTTATAGGAGAAAGGTCATGAATAAAATATTCATTTAAAATCAATTATTTTCATAACTGATATAATCTTTTCCATAATTAATAAATTCCATAACCAATCAATTTCATAATTTGATCACTTCCATAAGTGATTAATTCATTTCCATAAATGATTAATTACTTCCATAAATTATTAATCATTTCCATAATTGATTAATTTCCATTTAATTAATTCTTTAAATTAATTAATCACCAATTAAATATCGGCCTTCTATTAGTTAATTAATTAATTATCCAATTAAATATCATATATTTAATTTCAGGTCTTCAATTAATTAATTCTATAATATGAATCAAATTCATATTAAAATTTGACCTCCTTCAAATTCTCTTATATCCTATAAATTTAATATGAATCAAATTCATATTAATATTTGAACTTCTTCAAATATTTATTTCTCTTATCAGAATAAAGTTTAATTTCAAATTAGACTTTACATTTTAATGTATCACTATACATTATATTAATTTGTATCTCATACAATTAACTTAATTCCCAATATGAATTTGAACTATTCAAATTTTGTAAAGATATAATTGTTCCTAATTACTCTTTATGAGCTAGCAGGGGGACCTAATGGACCTACAGATCAGAAGCTCCAATGATATGAGGTTAATCGATAAAATTCATTAATCATGTTAACCAATATTCATTAACTGTGGGTCATTCCACTAAAGACCCATAGTTGAACTCTTCTCACTGTAGAACATTTCTGTGTCCACGGATATAGACCTATACCGGTAAGTAAATCCTTCACGAGTGTTCGTAATCACGGTTGGGTCAAATTACCGTTTTACCCCTGTGTTACATCTGTCTCCTTAAGTACCAGCGCTCCTCTAATGAACAACCTGTTTATGGTCCAACCATTAAACAAAAAGTCCCTCTCGGGCCAATGAGAGGGCAGGATCCCTTTGTTCAAGTCCCGAAGTCACCACTTAAGGGAACACTCATCTACTTCTCCTAGATGTGGGAAGGAGTGAATTCCTTCTTGTGTTGTCATGTCCCCAACCTCCCATTTGGTCTTGTCCCCAAAAAGGAAGGCATATTGAGTCGGCGTATTGGCCACTCTCACCCATGCTAATCAAAGGACAATCCCTCATGAGAAGGAGTTCATGACACACTCAGTATTAAGACTGAGTTACCTACGTCATCCTATTGAAACAGTAACCTAAGTAGTTAACGGTGTTACATCTAATGGTTTACTATTTCATGGTTCGGTCTTATGCAAACTCATTGCATAAGATACCCCCGCTCGCATGTCTCCTACATGGACGCCTTGGATCATATACGTCTGTATCGAATACAAAGTGGGTCGTATCACATAGTGTTACCAGGATAAGGTACCTAGCCTTATCCCTGTACTATAGACCTTTTAGGTTGTTACTTGAACACCGATCCCCGTATGTCCCCACATACTAGTTCAAGTCACATGTAAACAACCTTGGATCTTAGTTTATTGGATTTGGGTCAAATTGTTCAATATTTAACAATAACACTTTATTGTAGAAACTCAATAACACTTTATTGAAACAAATATACAATTTGTTTACATTCACTATCTACGAGTTTTAGGGCATAAAACCCAACAAGCTCATGCTAAGATAGAAAAACACAACGCAATACATTCTATCACAATAATGTGTCTACGTCGAGAACATTTTTCTTCTTCTTTGGTTTCTTTCTTTAGCTGAGTGCTCTCCTCCACTCTCTTCTGCGCTCCTCTCTTTCTGGCAGTTGGCTGCTTCTTATAGGCTGAGGAGGCTGACTTCTCCAACAAATTGGCTTGCGTGCCCCAGTCATCTTTTGCCAGCTTGCACATCAGTCACAAGTCAGTGCGATCATCTCTTCCAGCTTTCTTTGTACGAACTGCTCTGGGATCTGCGTCTGCGCTTGGAGAAAACTTGGCAACGAAACAACTACAAATTTCATGCTTTAGAGGCTAAAATTACACAATTTCCAACCGCATTTAAAAATACTTCCTTTTAAGATTAGTTATCGCAATTCCCTCACTACTATGCGCTAGATCAACGCAACTTGGATGTTTTCAGCCTTATTTAGTTTAATTTAAGGGAGAAATAACTTGCTTTTTGCAAGTTATCAGTGTGGCTCAAGCGATTCCCACTTTTATAATGAGTTGCTTTTGCCTTCCAGTTACCCTCTGTGATGATATTCATAAGATGTTGGCAAGATTTTGGTGGGGATCAACATCTACCAAAAGAAGAATTCACTGGAAAAAATGGGAGACTCTTTGTCTTCCTAAAGAAGTGGGTGGGCTAAATTTTAGATATCTTGGCAATTTTAATAGAGCAGTATTAGTCAAACAGGTATGGAGATTATTTACAAATCCACATCTTCTAGTCTCTAGAATCATTCAAGGAAAATACGAGCAAAATTCTTCTCTATTAGAGGCTCCGATCAAAGCAGGATTCGTGTGGGCTCGTGATCTTCTCAAATCATGAATGAGGAAAAGAGTCGGTAATGGTAAATCTATTGATTTCTTTAACGATCCTTGGATTCCCAAGGAATCCTCCTTTAAACCGTTGAAGGAACATGGGGTTGCTATTTGATAGCGAGCAAAAAGGTCGCTATTTTAGTCCCAATTTATTAGGCTTTTCTGTGCTTTAATCGTGTTTTTATTGAAAATATTTAATGTATTTTGTTATTTGGTCTTTAGGAGCAAAGTTGTGGATTTTGGGAAAAAAATGCCCAAAATGAAGCCAATCAAGCCCAAATTCAAGCTTGGACCAAAAAGGGAGCCAAAGAGGCCAATCATGAAGAAAAAGCCCAAAAAGAAATGAAGAGAAGACCCAAACATAAGCCCAAACCGAAGCTGGAAATTCTGGAAAATGGCACAGAATCGCGATGCTGTCCATTTCTTGGGCAACAAGTCGCGTGCATCACAGCGTCGCGACGCTACCCTCAATCCGAGCCTATAAAAGGCACCCCTTGGTGCCTCATTTTATCATCAATCAATCCATTCTTTCCTTCCTTTCTTGCTTCCTTTGGCTCATTTGGAGCCTCTCTCAAGGCTTTCTAGCCTTTTTTAGAGATTTCTTTAGTGGGAAATATTTTGGGGAATTTTGGGTAGCATCCTAGGAGGCTTAAGGAGTGTTCGGCAGGACTTCGAGAGCCAGCGAAAGGGTTTTTCGACGATCAATTCATTTCCTTTTATGCTTTTAATTATGTTTTTCATTGTAAATGTTGTGGATATTTTAGCCATGTGTAGCTAAACCCCAATTTGGGGTCTTGAAATGAAATTATAGTTTAAATGTTGTTATAATTTCCTGTCTCTTGCCCTTTGTCCTAATTATTTGTATGGATGACCTTAATGCTTTATTCAATCTGGCCAATTGTGTAATGATCTGATTCTTAATGGAAACTCGACGGAGAGAAATTAGGATAGATCATAATCCATGCAACTAGTTTAATTGCCCGTCGTGACAACGGGATTAGTTGAATAAACTTAGATTCCTAAAATGAATCAGAGCGTAATAATTAATGATTTTTAATTGCGCTAAGGACACTTAGGTTGTTAAAATGAATTAATTACAATTAGGGGAGACCGACAAGAGAACCTATGTGACTAACGGAGATTCTAGGATTATAATTAGTTGGGCAATGAGATAGGATAATTATAACAATTGTTTAGCTAATAATTGATTTTCAAGACCCCTCTTCCCATTTAAAGAAAACTATTTCTCCATATTTTATTTTTCTCAATTGATCAAATTATTTTTTTTAATTGCTTTGAATTTTTTGAATCTTTTTATTGCATGAGTTGTTCCCTAAAATTATTTAGCCCAAGTATTTTAGTGCTCAAGAGATTTTATTTTTGCTTAATTTTCACTTCGCCTCCCTGTGGATTCGATACTCGGTATTACCTACCGTTTTATATTACTTGTGACGACCCGTGCGCTTGCGTTAATCGCCTACGAACAAGTTTTTGGCTCCATTGTCGGGGAGGCTTGATTTTTAAGCAAATAAATTTTTCTTGACATCGAAAAGAAAGGGATAAATAGTAATTTAGGTGTAAATATTTTTCTTTCATTAATTTGTGAATATTATTTTATTTTTGTTTTTGTTTGGTTCTTTTGATTGATTGGGAGTATTGTATGCGAAGGAACAAGGTGGTTAATTTGTTTCCGCTAGATCTTGAAATTGACAGGACTCTTAGAACCATTCGGAGAGAGAAAAGATTAGCAGAAGCAATGGTCCATCAAGATGAAGCTCCCAAGGCAATCAAAGACTTCTTACAGCCAGTTCTTCCCATCGAGAATTCTGGAATTGTTTACGCCCCAATCCAAGCTACCAATTTTGAGTTAAAGACATGATTGATTCAAATGGTGCACGATAACTCTTTTAAGGGACATCTCTCCGAGGACCCACACTCACATCTGCGATCATTCTTGGAAATTTGTGGGAGGGTGAAGATGAACGGAGTTCCAACAGACGCTATAAGACTGAGGCTGTTTCCATTTTCTCTACAAGACAAGGCAAAGGATTTTCTCGAATCAGTCGAGACAGGCAGTATTAGTACATGGGACGAGCTTGCCCAGGCTTTTCTGACGAAATTTTTCCCGCCTGCCAAGACTACCAATGATATGAACCGCCAATGATACATTAGATTATTATTTATATGTAATTTTATAATTTGATGTAATTTTATTATTTTTCAATGTTGTCCCTTTTTATGACTTATTAGTAGGGGTATTTTTGTCATCTTGTTATGATCAATGACGTGGCATGTAGTTAGGGTTTTGGGAAGCTATTTAAAGCTTGGCCATTAGATTTGTAAGGGGGTTTTTTTTTACGATGAATTGAGTTTTCAGCCTTTGCGCTTTACTTGATGACTGAGCCTTTGCAATTCTTGAATTCAAAGTTGCAAGCATGAACATTCAGGTAGGTCTGATCAACTTGCTTGTGGAGTGTTCAAACCTTGAGTGAGGAATTAGTTCTCTTTACCTCTTGGTCTTCGATCAACAAGGTAATCTTTATCTAGTCCTTCCCTTGGGATTGAAATTGAATAGATTTGAGGGTTTTGGCATTGGTGAATTAAGGGTTCAAATACCCAAAGGATTCTTGATTCCAATTCGCTAGGATTTTCGTATCATTTGGTATCAGAGCTTTGGCGCTCTAGATCAGATATATCCTGTGAGTTATCTTTTATTTGATTGAGTCTAGAAATTGTATCTTAGGATTTTGCTTATTTGTTTGCTTTCTTTTGATGAATCTAGTTCAATAATTAAGGTTCTTTGTGAATCTTCTTATTCCGAAGGAAAAAAAAATCATCAATCTGGTTGTGGATTCTTACTTTGTGTTCTTGGTTGGAAAATTATTCACCCAATTTGAAATTTTCGAATTACAAGGTCTGCTGGAATTTGTAAGTCTTCCTTGGCAATTAGGAATCGTTTTCTTTTGCTTATATTTCATTGGGTGTGATTTCTTAGGGCCCGTTTGATAATGTTCTCGTTTCTTGTTTCCGTTTCTTCATTTTTAATAAAGAAAAATAGAATTTCATGACTCTAACACTTATACATTCAATAATAATAAAACAATATTCTTATTTATTTTTGGAAAAAATTGGAAACAATAACAAAAAAGGAGAAACTAGTTTTAGTTGTTCTCAAAAGTTCTATACAAATTTTGGGAGTGTTTCTAAAAAATGAGAAACAAGAAACATACATGGTTATTAAATGCTTAGATTTCTTAATAAAATTAGAAACAAGAAACGAGAACGTTACCAAACGGGCCCTTATTCTCTCAATCCAAATATCGGATTGAAGGAGGAAAAAATCTGTGGATTGTATCAACTGTGGTACAATCCAGGATTTTGTGAATGCATTAATTGACAACAGTGTGGACGCAATCCAAGCAACACAGTAATTCGAAATTGGAGTACTTTGAAATTGGAGTACTTTGGGTTACATATGCGTGGTAATGTCAAATGAGTGTGAACACAAGCAGGCTGGTCAAGCTGAATTTTCATAAGTTATAAGTAGCTTGAAGTTATAAGGGAGATTGTAAATTCAGTTGATATTGAAGTTAGTGGATGAATAGTTTCAGTAAAGTTTTCAAGATCAAACTCTAAGAATCATTTGAGTTTTCGACTTCTAGGGTTCTAAAAGTTAAATCTTGTTAAATTTAGGATTTGGGTGAATTTTTCTTTCTATTTCTTGAATCTTGTATCTTTGTTTCTTTTTCTTAAAAAAAAAAATATATTGTCTAGTTGTTTTTTCCTTTTCTTTGTTCATCTATCATAATGCTTAAGTCTTGAATCTTAGATACTTGACTCTAATTATCCTTCTTTTTGTTGTTTCTTATCCTAGTTTGTTGGGTCTTGAACATTAGACTCTTAATTTCTAGTTTTCTGTTTGTTGATATTCTACTTTTTCTTTGCTTGAGTTGAACACTTTACAATCATTCTTGTTGGGTTTGTTTCTTGCTTTACTTCTTTGATCTTGGTTGCAAAGTATTGGCTCATCACCCTATATTTGAGAGAGATTGCACCAATATGAGGGAGAAGCTACATTAAAGAGTGTAAACACGAGTGAACTTCATCCATCGAGTATTTAGAGAGTGAATTGTGAGGTCCAACTTCCTTTATGCTAACATCTTTTTGCAGCCATGTTTACACAAAAAAGAGCTTCAAGGAATTACCATCATGTTGATCAAAACATGCCCCCATTGTTTTTCGGGAATATTTCAAATCCAGAGGAATACCTTCTTTGGGAGGAGGAAATTGATGTCATATTTGACCGCCACCATTATAACGAAAAAAGAAAGGTAAAACTTATCATCTCTTCATTTGAGGATTATGCCCTAACATGGTGGAATATTTTAGTGTCAAAAAGGAGGAAGAATGGAAATCATGCAATACCCTCGTGGGATGAAATCAAGCTTCTAATGAGGAAACGTTTTGTTCACAAGTCATTCCACAAATTGCAAACTTTGAAACAAGGGAGCAAAAGTGTAGAAAAATACTATGAAGAGATGCTCATATTAATTGAGGAGATCAATTTGGATGAGGATAAGGAAGCTACCATGACCGATTCTACCAAGGACTTAATGAGAAGATTGCTGAGATGATTGTTGAACGAGAAGAAATTCGACCTTGTGAGGATTTAGAGGAGATGGTGTATGTTGCCATCAAGGTGGAAAAGATGCTCCAAAAAAGATCTCTAAGGTACATTATATCTAAGCCTAGCTACAATTCCAACACATTCATGGAAAGAGTTAGTTTACCTACTATATATGAGCATGTTGATAAGGTAGGAAGTAGAAAAGAGAAGCTTGCTACTGTTGTACCTATGCATGATAATGATATTTTGCCTAGTAAGTCATTACATAGCAAGGAATCACATGATTGTAATCTTACTACTACTGTTGTACTACTTACTGGAGAAGCATATATTGATAGTAGTGGAGTAGAGAAAGAAGATGGTAGTCAGCTTGAAACTAGGAAACTTTGTGATGACATTGTTAATATATTAGATCACAAAGTAACATGTGATCCTACTCTTGTGTCATTCCTTCCAACAGAAGTAAAACTTGATGTGTGTGAGTTGGAAAACAAAAGCCATGAGATCAAGGAAAAAGAAAATATATGAAGAAAAAAGTGTTAAAACACGAATGAGAGGGAAAAGCAAGTGAGTAGTACTCGGTCTAGAAATCAAAATGAGAGAAAAGCCAAGAATATGCCCTTGAAAACTTGTGAGGACAAATCTTTCTTGATTTCAAAACAAAACATTCTCGAACTTCTTGATAAAAGAGATTGTTTTCTAACAGGTGAGCTACAACCAAGTTTGCCTAGTTTTTCTTTTGAGTTTTTACAGGTTGTTAAAGCACTGATAATGAAGCAAAACTCAAAGATGAGTTCTTTTGATGGTTGCAAGCTATACGTGAATTGGAAGCACCATCGTTCTTCCCAAAAGAGATGGAATCCAGAAAGAATCGAGCCTTTGACATCTCATGACTACAAGGTTTCTTTACTAGGGAGACCATCCAAGAGAAACCCAAAAGTCACATTGTTTTCTTCTCATGACTTTAAAACTGCTTTATAAGGCAATGATTTGGATTCGAGGACGAATCCTTTAAAAGGAGGAGAGGATGATATGAACCGCCAATGATACATTAAATTATTATTTATATGTAATTTAATAATTTGATGTAATTTTATTATTTTTCAATGTTGTCCCTTTTTATGACTTATTAGTAGGGTTACTTTTGTCATTTTGTTATGATCAATGACGTGGCATGTAGTTAGGGTTTTGGGTATTTAAAGCTTGGCCATTAGGTTTGTAAGGGGGTTTTTTTTTTTTACGATGAATTGAGTTTTCAGCCTTTGCGCTTTACTTGATTACTGAGCCTTTGCAATTCTTGAATTCAGAGTTGCAAGCATGAACATTCAGGTAGGTTTGATCAACTTGTTTGTGGATTGTTCAAACGAGTGAGGAATTAGTTCTCCTTACCTCTTGGTCTTCGATCAACAAGGTAATCTTTATCTAGTCCTTCCCTTGGGATTGAAATGGAATAGATTTGAGGGTTTTGGCGTTGGTGAATTAAGGGTTCAAATACCCAAAGGATTCTTGATTCCAATTCGCTAGGGTTTTCGTATCAACCAAGCTCCGGACTGAGATCAGAACATTTAGGCAGCTTAACAAGGAGCAATTGTACGAGGCATGGAAGAGATACAAAGAAATGCTTAGGCGATGCCCCCAACATGGAAATCCTGATTGGCTCCAAGTGTAGTTGTTTTACAATGGATTGAATCCCTCCACCAAGACAGTCCTAGACACATCAGCAGGAGGAAGTTTTCTTCCAAAACAGTGACGAAAGCCAAGGATCTGCTTGAGGAAATGGCGGCAACCAGTTATCAATGGCCGATCGAGAGGGGAGCAATTTAAAAGAAGGCTGGAATTTATGAATTAGATGAGTCAAGTTCGTTGAAAGCTCAGATGGCATCGCTGACCAACTCCCTGAACAAGTTGACTTCATCTGAGGTGGTTAAATTCATTTCCACCTTAGCTGAAGGTTATTCAAAGAAGGAAGGTCAAGATGTGGAGGAAGTCCAGTACGTGGGAAATAGACCATTTGCTCAAGGAGTACCGAACTTCTACCACCCCAGTCTGCGCAATCACGAGAACTTCTCATATTTAAATACGAAGAATGTTTTGCAGCCGCTGCCAGGTTTTGCATCATCCAATGTTGAAAAGAAGAATAACCTGGAGGAGATGGTGGCTCTGTTTATTAAAAAAACAAAGAGTGTTGAATGTGAATCTCCAGACGACAGTTAATAACCACGACACAGCTCTGAAAAACATGGAAGTTCAAATAGGACAGATCACTTCAGCAGTGAACACCCTTCAAAAAGGAAAACTTCCATGCGACATTGAACCTAACCCCAGAGAGCAGTGCAAGATGGTGACACTGAGAAGTGGTAGACAGCTGGAGACAAATTCAGAAAAGAAGAAGGAAGAAGAGAAGAGCAAGGATGAAGATGAAAGGGCCGAGGCACAAAAAATCTCCTCTGAAGGGTCCCAACATCCTCCTAACTCTAATGATTTAAATTGTGATTTTTCTAACAATTTTGCAGGAAAGAAGAAAGATGAAAAGCAAGATGACAGGCATAAAAAGAAACTGAACGAGGAAGAAGTGGTTCCATGCAACCATCATGACAAAGGCTCGCACATCAGCCCGCCCAAGCGAAGGGGCGAATGTCCAACCTTTGACTACAGGGAGTTACCTTTTCCTCAACACTTTAAAAATGTTAAATTAGATGAGCAGTTTCAAAAGTTCCTAGAAATGTTTAAGAAGTTGTCTGTGAATATTCCCTTAGTCGATGCCTTGTATAACATGCCTAATTATGGGAAATTCATGAAAGAAATGCTTTCTAGGAAGAAAACTTTGAAAAAAAGAAGTTTTTAAATTGTCTGAGAGTAGTAGTACCATTGTTTCTGGAATGATGCCTTCTAAACAGAAAGATCCATGGAGTTTTACTGTTCCCTACACTATAGGAGAAATATCTTTCAATAGGGCTTTATGTGATTTAGGCTCTAGTATAAATTTAATGTCCTATTCTGTTTACAGGAAGATTGGTTTAACAGGAATGAAGGACACCGACGTCACTCTCCAGCTTGCTGATAGATCGATTACCCACCCAATGGGTGTTGTGGAGGACGTGCTGGTGAAAGGCAACAAATTTATCTTCCCTGTAGACTTTTTGGTACTCGACATGCAGGAGGACAAAGAGGTGCCCATTATTCTAGGCAGACCTTTCCTAGCTACTGGTAAAGCTGAGATTAGTGTGCATACAGGTAAGCTTACCTTGAACATGAAGGGATAAAAGCTCTTTTCGCAGTGGAAGACAACAGAGACCTTTTCGAATAAAACGTCGATTGGGATACCAATACGACGGCAAAAGAAATAAATTTTTACAGCGAACATTACAGACAAAATAAGCGTTGTAAAACATATATAAGCAAGCTGATTTACAAGGAAAAACTCTAGATCCTAATCTAGAATTGGATCCTAATGATCCTAGAGTTCAAGAACAACTTACCCTTGAAGATTTCTTGAACTGCTCTGCCAAAAACCTTTGATTAAGTTGAAAAACAGCAGCAAAATTACCTTGTCTTTGCTGGAAAAAAGACACAAACACCACCAAAAGAATTTCACCGGTATTCTCCTTGGGACTAATATTGATCGGCTTGTGGGAACCAATGATTCTAAGACTTGGGAGAAATCTGCAGAGATTACTGGAGAGAAGTATTGAGAGAGAAAGCATGATTATTTCTTTTCAGAGAACAACCAACCCACTATCAAAATGAACAATCAGGAGAGCCACAACTGATGGAGAAACTCCCTCCTAAAATACCTCATCATCACGCAAAAACCCTGGGTTAGTGGGCTGACCATCTCTTATCAGTTATACTGATAAGTTAATTAAATTATCAATTAATCAAATTAACAATTAATTTAATCAATATTCATATAAATCATATTTATACAAATATTACCACTTAACCCATAGTTTTAATAAAATTGAATTAAATCAAATTTAATTAAAGTTATTAAAACTAATTATCAATTAATATAATAACTAATTAATATATTAATTAATATTATAATTAAATATCTCATATTTAATTATAACTCTCTCCAAATAAACTATAGTATTAATGTACATCTAATGTGCATTAATTATAACCTATAGTTTTAAAATGAATCAAATTCATATTTAAGTTTAATATTCGAACACCTTCGAATATTCAATTCTCCCTTAGCATTTTACCTCAACGCCCCTAGTGAGCTACCAGTGGGACCTAATGGACCTATAGATCAAAAGCTCCAACGATATGAGATTAGTTGGCTAAACTCATTAACCAAGTTAATCAATATTTATTAACTGTGGTTCACTCCACTAAAGAACCACAGCTGCACTCTTCTTACTGCAAATATATTTCTGTGTCCACGGATATCGACCGTCAGCAGCAAGTTAGCCCTTCACGTGTGTTCGTACCCCAGCTAGGTCAAATTACCGTTTTACCCCTGGGCTACCTCTTGGTCCTTAAGTACCAGTGCTCCTCTAATGAACAACCTGTTTGTAGTCCAACTAGCAAACAGAAACCCCTCTCGTGCCATAAAGAGGGTAGGGCCCATTGTTCAAGACCCGGAGACACCACTTAAGGGAACACACCTCTACTTACCCTAATATTGGGAAGGAGTGAATTCCATCTTGTAAGACTACGTTCCCAGCTCCCCATTCGGTCTTGTCCCCAAAATGGTAGGCTTATTGAGTCGGCGAACAGGCCACTCTCACCCGTACAAATCAAAGGACAATCCCTCATGGACAGGAGTCCATAATCCACTCAGGATTAAGGCCAAGTTGCCTAGGTCATCCTAGTGAAATAGAAACCGAGCTAACTAACGGTGTTACAGTTAGTGGTTAACTATTTCGCGGTCCGGTCTTTGTGAAAACTCATTGCACAGGATACCCCCACTCGCATGTCAACTACATGAACGCGTTGGATCAATACGTTTGTATCAATATATAAAGCGGGCCGTATCCATAGTGTCACCAGGATAAGGTACTCAGCCTTATCCATATACTACAGACCCTTTAGGCTAAAACTTGAACATTGATCCCCGTATGTCCCTACATACTAGTTCAAGCCTCATTCTATTAGCCTTGGATGTTTAGTTTATTGGATTAGGATTAATAAGACAAGATATAATACAAACATTGAATAATACATCACTTTATTAATGTTCGGTCAAATGTACATTTACTATCTACGAGTTTTAGGGCATAAAACCCAACAGAACATTGCAAAAAAAAAAAAAAAAAAAAAAACGAAATCAAATAATGGGAGCTTATGATTAGAATGCTGAAATTTTTGCTCCCTCAAAACCTACGCTCCTTTAATCTTCCAGAAACTTCAGAGAAGAATATTTCAGAATTAAATCAGGAAGTTATATTATTAAAAATCTAATCTAAACAGAAATTAAAAATTCAAATTGAAATCAAATCTAAACTGAAATCAAATTTACTTTAGACTTACAGCCATCATCAACACATTGTCAAACTACAGACGCATCATTTGATAAATAAAACTTCACCTCATGGAAAAAATCTTTCATCTGTCTTTTTGATAAACCAGGAGACAAATTTTCAAAATCAAGGTAATTGGACAAGTCATAATACCAATGTGTTTTCACTGCCTTAATATGAGCTACAGTAAATAACCGCTCATCAACGAAGGATTTCCTAATCTCAGGTTGCTGGAGCAATATCAATGAATTGCAGGGATTAAAGCCCTAGCGCAACGGAAATGTATAGATCCTTAACTCAGTTTTTAATTTGGAATAAAATACCGTACGTTGGAAAATTAAAATACAACAGTAAAATCAAAATAAAACTACTGAATTTTAATAATAAAACTTGCTGATTTCTATTTAGATCTAATCTAAATTGGATCCTATTGATCCAAGATTAAGAACACTATACCTTTGAAGTTGTTCTCGATCGATTCGCCAACCAAATCCCCTTGAATCCGAAAATTCCAGTAGCAAGAATGTATCCTTTTAATGCTGCAAATTACTCTTGAACACCACCACGAAGTTGCACCGATATTCTCACGGGAAAAGATCGTTGATTGCTTGTGGGAGCAAGGTAAGACTCTAGGAAAATCTAGGGAGAGAAGTGCCTCGGTTTGCTAGAGTGCAATAGATCGATTTCTCTGAATGAATTGAGAGAGCATCTAAACTTAGGGTTGAGAAGTTAGAGAGTTATTCTGGTACACACGTAAAAGTCACCCAACTCCCTAAAATCCCTCAGTCCCAACGTGTACTGAGTAGTGGGAAGGAAAAAATATCTATCAGTTACTTTAACTGATTGGTAAAAATCAATATTAATTAATAATAAATTAATATTATTAATAATTAATTTAACATTTAAATTAACTATTATTTATGTAAACTATATTTTACATAAACTTCCCCACTTAACCCAAAGTTTCAAAATAATTTAACCAAATCAAATTTGATTAAATTAAATTAAATGAAATATTAATTAATTCAACAATTAATTAATATTATGATTAAAAATCTCATATTTAACTATATCTCTCTCAATTAAATTATAGTATTAATGTACATCAAATGTGCATTCATTATATCCTATAGTTTTTAATATGAATCAAATTCATATTTAAGTTTAATATTCGAACACCTTCGAATATTTAATCCTCCCTTAGAATTTTACCTCAACGCCCCTAGTGAGCTACCGATGGGACCTAATGGACCTACAGATCAGAAGCTCCAACGATGTGAGATTAATTGGCTAAACTCATTAACCAAGTCAATCAATGTTCGTTAACTGTGGTTCACTCCACTAAAGAATCACAGCTGCACTCTTCTCACTGTAGATATATTTCTGTGTCCACGGATATTGACCGTCAACAGCAAGTTAGCCCTTCACGTGTGTTCGTACCTGTTGGGTTCCTAGAGTGAGTAAAAATATGGTATAAAAGACTCTAGAATTCATGTGCAAGTATACACAGTCTACAACAAGTAATATTATCAATCTGAGTCCTGAATTAGTTTCCACTCTACCTATTTTGTGTAACTTTCGAATGGTTTCAAAGATGGTAAAATGATTTGGTTTTATAAGAATTATGCTGATGCAAAATAAATGACAGAACAACGAGTAAACAAATAGATAGACAAATTAAAGATAGGCGCTGGTTAGGATTTAGTGATTGTTCTAAAAGATGCTCTAGCAATATTATTGATCATGCATTTCTCGCAGTATTATTAGCGGATTCCTCCCGGAACTTCGGATCTTTTGGGATGTGTTTCAACCCCAATGAAGTACGACCGATCAAGTACTAGGCAACTGGCTATCCCTAGCTCAGTCACTGGCGTTCACCAATACACAATGATCGTAGTGTGGATAATTTCCACACACTCTCTAAATCATCCCTGAAACTAGAGAGAGCTATTCACACCAGCTGGCCAGACGGGCATAAAATGGAAATAAGTACAACAACTAACCAAAATGCCATAGTCAATATATTACTAAAGATGAAGCACGACAATCACATTATTCCTAACCAACACCTAAGCTACTTAGTTCATAATAGACATGGAAATATAAATCACAATCTGAGTAGGCATGTCCATAATCACAAGTTAATAAAGAAAATAAACTCCTTAATCAGCTTGCGGATGATGGTGTTCTTGATGATCTTCAATCTCTCTATACTATTCGACTTCCAAGGGACAACATGGAATGTCTTTTGACTTTGACGACTACTTCCTTTTTATAGAAGGATGAGAGGCTTGAATTAGGTCAACTAGGACACGTGTAAGACTCTCCTTGCTCCTTTATCCCGAAAATAACTCAACAGAAGTCGGTTCATGAAGTTGGCTAACGAGCTGTGATGTGGCAGTTATGTTCCCAGTTTTGCTGCAACATAGAATTTACTCCCTCCAGTCGCTCAGCAGCATAATCTGCACAAAATGATTTCCAAAGCTTCCATTCTTCCAAATGGGTTAAATCATGTAATATCTTTCTAAAACCAACCCTATTAAGCATTAAAGACACACAAATCCTTATGTAAATGAGGCCTAAAAAACTACCTTTTGGGCAGTTATCACACCCCCAAACTTGAACTATTGCGCATCCCGAGCAATACAAACTCACCTTCCCTTAAGAATTTAAAAACATTAGACAAAGAATTAGCTTAATTAAATCAGAAAATCCAATACTACCTTTGACCTTTACCTGAGCACTCTGCAACATCGAGCTTTGCTGCAGCAAAATGATTCCTTCAGTAGGGACAAATAATCACCACTTTTCAACTTAATTCTAAGAACTCACCATAGCGTAGCTCTATTATCAGACATTTCAAAACATATTTTTAAAGGGGTTTATTTTCTTGTTTTTCAGACTTTAAGCAGCCTTACAGTCATAAGCTCTTAAGCATGGGATGACCCACTTTATGGTGCAGTATACCCCTGCCTCAAACTCATCACCAACTAGGCTCAATACTCTTTATAAAGCTCAAGAATCCTTCAAAACTTTTGCTCCATCAATTTTTTCAGCAAAATCTTCAACAAATAATTTTTCAGCAAATAATTTTATTTCATTTTTTTCCTAGGTCATCTTTTGACGCGAAGACAAACTGTGGGTATCACAAATGTCCCCGGTTACTCAATAACCTAACAAATTTTTACTTGAAGGAGAGGAATGCTCGAGCAAAACAATTGGAGTAGCAAAAAGTCCCCCAAACTTGAATTATTCATTGTCCCCAATGAATCATTATATAAGCAAGTATACCCCCAAACTTAAATTTTTCTATCTGAATTTTTAAACTAAACATGGGACTCAGATTAAGCTTAAAGTGGATCATATAAGTCAATACTACCGTCAAAATCTTCTTTGCCGCAGCAACAGTCCAGGCTAGAAGAAATGCTCAAGCAAAAGGTTTCTGGAGATCAGAATACCTTGATCTAAGTAAGCGTAATCAGTCCAAGCTTCAAAAATTCAGAAGAAAATTAGTTAAGTTAGACATGACTCAGTGCATATAGAATGAAAAACATCCTGAAATTTCATTAAAAACCGAAAAAGATATTACAAAAGCAAAGATATATTTTTTTTCCAAGAAGCAGAAAAATTAAAAGAAACAAGCAAACATATTTAGCAAGCGGGATCAGATATTCGCGAGCAAACAAAATGACAAGAACAAAAATAATGCTCGCTGAAGATCATCTCATCCATCAATCTTCCCGACCCTGCTCTTCATCATCATTCTCTTCTTCTCTTTCAACAGGTGGGGGCGGAATCCAGGGGTTCAACAGATCCTCAGGGAATGCGGGAAGGGCTGGATACAGTTTGGAAAAATTCTCTTGCAACGCCCTTCTTAAGCTGGCATCCTGATTCTTAACATAGTTCCAGAAGGTTAAAGTTTTCCTTTCAGCAAACTCCTGCCTACTGGCCGAAAATGCCAGTTGTTCTAGAATCGTGTTGATGCCGTAAATAAGCCCACCTTGACGGACCTTCTGCATGCGCTGGAGCCGTGCCAAATTGGGCGTGTCGATGATCCCTTTGTCAAACAGGGTCACATCTCCCTCATCCACTGGAACCCCTACTTTACTCCAAAGCGTTGTAATTGTATTTGAGAAGAACAACTTCCCCACCTTCTTTTTCCAGCAACCAAAAATTTCACTCGCAATGATCCTCCCTACGTTAATACCGAGAGACCGCAAGATGGCAAAAGCTAGGAGAACCCGTTCCCTGGAGATTGTCGAGTCATGTGTTGTTGGAAGCATCGTCTGTCTAATAAATCCCATCCACGTGTTCGCTTCCCTTTTCAAATAAGCCGACTAGAATGTCCTCTTCTGAGTTTTGGATAACTGCCACTGTGCCCCTTCAATTCCTACCTCCCGCACCGCATCACTTAGTTGCTCATTAGATGGCACCATAGCTATCTCATTATATGTCGCATGGGGAAAGTTCTGAAGATTGTACAGTGCATTGATAGCACTAGGACTCCAATCCACCTCGACTCCTCGAACAATTACCTGGAATCCATCCTCCTTGACAATGTTAGCATAAAATTCACGCACCACCTGTGCGTTTACAGACTCAGCCTTTGCACAAAACAACTCCCAGCCGTGGTCTGCAATACCGGTCTTCAGAAACTGTGGAAGATCACCACTAAAACCGCGCTCAAACAAGAAATCTCTTTTCAGAAGCTCAGCGTATTTTTCTCTGGCAAAATAATTGGCGAAGCGATCAAATGGTAACTGTTATTCTTCTATTGCATCGTGTTCCTCCGATGCTTCAACAATGTTTTTGCCCTTTTCCGCCCTGCGCTTGAGCAACTATTCTTCCTCAGCTCTCTTTTCTGTTTCTTCTCTCTCTTTGTCCTTAGCTTCTTTTTTCTCTCTTTCCCTTCTTTATTCCTCAGAGTCCGATGATGGAGGCGATGGGGTATTCCGAATCACCCTGATGCGGCCTGCCTTCCACTTAATGTGGCGCTTCTTTGGTGGTTCAGGCATGATGACTTCAACCCGAGCCTCCTGCACCGATCCCTGTTCATTCCCTTCTTCAGGCACCTCTACGGTCTGTTCGCCTCGAACTTCGTCAGTCTCTGTTTCTTGATTTTCCCTAACATTCTCTTCTTGAACCGTAACCGGGTTTTGCACTTCAGGTTCTTGAGTATTTCCTTCTTCCGCTGCAGTGGCAACAACCTCTGCTACCTCCTGAACTTCTTCCTGTTCTGCAGCCCGTTGCTGCCTTCTCCTTTTCTTGGCTTCTTTTTCCTCTGACGTTCTTTTTTTCTTCGTTTTTACCTTCTGAACTTCGGGGGTAACGGGTACCTCCTCTTCCTCGTTATCTCTCTCTTTTCTCGCTCTCGTCTTTGCCATGGAGGACTCAACGGTTTTACAGAGAATGGAAGGGAAAAAGAAAGAATGCAGACGACAAAATTGGATCAAGAAGACGAAGTGGAAAGAAACTTACCAGAGGTTGTGAATAAATAAGGCTCCAGCTAAATGCAATCCTAACCGAAATGATTTGCTCTACATTAAATAATATTACCGTTTAATTTGAAGTGAATGTAACCTGAAAATTTGAAACCAGCAACGGTAAAATCGTGGATTCCAAACGCCCATGGTAAAAATTGATGTGTTGTCCATCATTGAAGCCTTCGGATGATTGCTCTGCGACACGTGGCTTCATCAGATGATGCATGCAAATTTACCTGCGAAAATTCAAAGAAAATCCCAACGGTAAAAATAATAAATTTCTAACGAAATCCCTTTTAACTCGGACGATATTTGCTTCAGCCACAACTTTTGCTGCAACAACCTCCTGAAAAATCTTGGATACAGAATTTAAATTTCAAATCAGGAAAATCAAATCTTTTAAATTCAAATTTTAAATTTTTCCGAACAAATCAAATCTAATCCTTTATTTTTGAAGCCGAATTAATTTAGAGACAATCTTTATTAACTAAACAAAATTCAAATAACTGAAGATAAAATCCAAATAAAACAAAATCTAACTAATGAAAAGATAATTAAATGATAATTTAAATAAATAACCTGAAAATAAAATCAAATCAAATTCAAAACGAAATAGATAAAATCTAAATTAACAGAAATAAACAAATACTTAAAGATAAAAATCTAATAAACCATGCAAAATCAAATCTAACCTAATCGAAATTAAAAACAAATCTGCGAAACATAAAATTAATACAAACACTGGGAGCTCAAAATTTTGCTCTGTGAAATGCTCCCGCAAAAATCATGCTCTCTCAATCATCAACTAACCTTAGGGAAGGATATTTCGACTGAAACTCCTCACCCCAATAATGCTTCACACGTTGTCCATTCACCTTGAACACTCCCCCATCTTTTTCATCCTGCAAAGTAATTGCTCCATGGGGGAAAACTTCAATCACAATAAATGGTCCTGACCATCTAGATTTTAATTTTCCAGGAAATAATTTTAATCTAGAGTTATAAAGCAAAACTTTTTTACCCTTGACAAACTCTTTAGATTTTATTTTCTTGTCATGCCATAGCTTAGTCTTTTCTTTATACATTTTCACATTCTCATAAGAAAATTGATGAAATTCTTCTAACTCATTAAGCTGCAGCATTCTTATTGCTCCTGCACGACTCAAATCAAAATTTAACTTTTTCAAAGCCTAAAACGTTTTATGCTCAAGCTCTAATGGTAAATGGCAAGCTTTCCCATATACTAACCTATAGGGAGACATACCTAGAGGAGTCTTATAGGTTGTCCTATAAGCCCAAAGAGCCTCATCCAACCTAAAAGACCAATCCTTTCTAGATGGATGGACTACTTTCTCTAAAATAGCTTTAATTTCCCTATTACTAATTCCAGCTTGACCATTTGCTTGTGGGTGATAAGGGGTAACTATTCTATGCTTAATCACATACTTAGCTAAAAGCTTAGTTAAGATATTATTAACAAAATGTGTACCCTCGTCACTCACTAGAGCCCTAGGTGTCCCAAATCGCGCAAAGATGTGCAATTGAAGAAACCTTGCAACTGTCTTGGCATCACTCTGATGACATGCAATGGCCTCCACCCATTTGGACACATAATCAACTGCCAATAAGATGAAAACATTGCCATTAGAAGGGGGAAATGGCCCCATAAAATCAATACCTCATACATCAAATAATTCAACTTCTAAAATGTAAGTAAGAGGCATTTCATCTCTAGGCCCTAAATTTCCTCTCCTTTGGCAAGCATCACATTGCTTGTAGGACCAATGGGCATCTTTGAATAAGGTGGGCCAGAAGAATCCACAATGCAAAATCCTCATAGCTGTCCTTTGACCGCTGAAATGACCTCCATACGGCGAAGAGTGACATTGCTCCAGGATTTCCTTTGCTTCAGCACCTGAAACACACCTACGAATAATAACATTAGAGCATTGCTTATACATAAATGGCTCATCCCAATAGAAAAATTTCGCATCATGCTTAAACTTTTTCTTCTGCCTCCAATCCATGTCAATAGGGGGGACACCCTTTACAAAAAAGTTGGCAATATCAGCATACCCAGGGACATCCCTAACTACCTTTAACTCAACAGCAAATAGCTGTTCATCTGGAAAAGAATCGGAAATGGCAGATTTCTCCAGCAAAGATGATGATGGATCAAGACGAGATAAATGATCTGCAATGACATTTTCTTATCCCTTCTTATCCTTTATCTCTAAGTCGAATTCCTGCAATAATAAAACCCAACGAATTAGTCTAGGCTTTGCATCCTTCTTAGTCATTAAATACCTTATTGTTGCATGATCCGTGAACACTGTGACTTTGGATCCAACTGAATATGGCGGGAATTTCTCAAAAGTAAACACCACAGCTAACAACTCCTTTTCAGTAGTTGTATAGTTGACTTGTGCTTAATTTAAAGCCTTGCTTGCATAATATATAGGATGGATAAATTTTCCCTGATTTTGCCCCAGCATCGCTCCTACCGCAGCATCACTCGCATCACACATTACCTCGAATGGTAAATTCCAATTAGGTGCGCAAAGAATGGGTGCTGAGATTAAAGCAGCCTTTAAAGTCTCCAAAGCCTTCCTACAATCTACATTAAAGTCAAAAACATGATCAGTACACAATAAGTTACAAAGAGGTTTACTGATTTTGGAAAAATCCTTTATGAACCTCCTATAAAATCCAGCATGTCCTAAAAAACTCTGAATTCCCTTCACTGAATTCGGTGGCTCAAGTCTTTCAATCACCTCTATTTTTGCTCTATCGACCTCCAGACCATTTTTAGAAATTTTATGACCTAGCACTATGCCCTCTTTCACCATGAAGTGACATTTTTCCCAATTAAGAACTAGATGGGTATCCTCACATCTTTTTAACACCTTACCTAAATTATCTAAACAATTCTGAAAAGACCCTCCAAACACTGAAAAATCGTCCATAAAGACCTCAACAGTGGACTCAATCATATCACAAAAATTGCTAACATACACCGCTGAAATGTTGCTGGAGCATTGCAGAGGCCAAAAGGCATTCGCCTAAAAGCGAATGTCCCATAAGGACAGGTGAAAGTGGTTTTCTCCTAATCCTCAGGAGCAATAGTAATCTGATTATACCCAGAATAACCATCCAAGAAACTGTAGTACGCCTGACCAGCCAATCGATCCAACATCTGGTCAATAAATGGTAGAGGGAAATGGTCCTTATGGGTAGCTTTATTAAGCCTCCAGTAGTCCATGCAAACCCTCCAGCCAGTTACTGTCCTGGTTGGAATCAACTCATTGTCCTTATTGCTCACCATAGTGACACCTCCTTTCTTAGGAACACATTGGACAGGGCTTACCCAATTGCTATCGGCAATTGGATAAATGATCCCAGCATCCAACCATTTAATCACCTCCTTTTTAACAACCTCTTTCATTGCAGGGTTAAGCCTTCTCTGTTGCTCAATACTCCTAAAGGATCCCTCCTCTAGAGTGATTTTGTGCATACAAAAAGATGGGCTAATTCCCTGAATGTCAACCAATGTCCAACCTATAGCCTTGCGGTATTGCTGCAGCAATTTTATTAAGGTCTCCTCATTCTCTGGCATTAAATCTGATGCAACAATAATGGGCAACGTCTCACCTTCCCCAAGATACACATACTTTAGATGATCCGGCAAGGGTTTCAAATCTAAAGTAGGTGCATCAATCAGGGATGGCTTAATAGGAGGAGCCTTCCTTTGATCTAAATCTAAAGACTCAAAAACATCCTCACACCTAAACAATTCTTTTTCATTTTTTCTTTCTAACAAACAAACTTGCAAATCTTTTACACTAACCTCTCCATGCTCTTCCGAATGCTTACTAGCCGAATCCTGTATTGCTGTCTCAATAACTGTGCTCTCCAGAATCCTAATGAAGGAGCAATCTTCCATTTCGTCTGGATATTTCATGGCTTTAAACACATTAAATTTCACTTCCTCATTACAGACTCTCATTGTTAATTCTCCTTTTTGAACATCTATTAATGCCCTACCAGTAGCCAAAAATGGACGACCTAGAATAATTGGGACATCTTTATCAGTCTCATAGTCTAAAATAATAAAATCAACAGGAAATATGAATTTATCTACCTTCACTAAGACATCCTCAATTTTACCCTCTGGATATGTAATAGACCTATCGCTAGTTGGAGTGTGACTGTGGTAGGCCTAGCTTCACCAATACCTAACTTTCGATCGACCGAAAGAGGCATTAGGTTAATGCTCGGGCCTAAATCACAGAGTGCTCTACCTAACTCTTTTCCACCTATAGACACTTGTATAGTAAATGATCCTGGATCCTTAGCCTTGGGTGGTAGCCCATTCTTAAGAATAGCACTACATTCCTCAGTAAGAGATACAGTTTCAAACTCACCTAACCTCTTCTTTTTAGTCAAAATATCCTTAAGAAAATTATGAACTAAGTAGCTTAGGGTGTTGGTTAGGAATAATGTGATTACTGTGCTTCATCTCTAGTAATAAATTGACTATAGCATTTTGGTTAATTGTTGTGCTTATTCTTATTTTATGCCCGCCTGGCCAGCCGGTATGAATAGCTCTCTCTAGTTTCAGGGATGATTTAGAGAGTGTGTGGCAATTCTCCACATTATGATCATTGTGTATTGGTGAACGCCAGTGACTGAGCTAGGGATAGCCAGTTGCCTAGTGCCTGATCGGTCGCACTTCATTGGGGTTGAAACACATCCCAAAAGATCCGGAGTTCCGGGAGGAATCTGCTAATAATACTGCGGGAAATGCATGATCAATAATATTGCTAGAGCATATTTTATAACAATCACTAAAACCTAACCAACGCCTGTCTTTAATCTGTCTATCTATTTGTTTACTCGTTGTTCTGTCATTTATTTTGCTTCAGCATAATTCCGATAAAACCCAACCATTTTATTATTCTTGAAACCATTAGACAAATTGCGCAAAATAGGTAAAGTGGAGATTTATTCAGACCTTGGATTGATAATATTACTTGCTGCAGACTGTGTGTACTTGCACAGGAATTCTAGAGTATTTTATACTACATTTTTACTCACTCTAGGAACCCAACACATACCTAATGATGGCATTGAGGATCCATTGTCCTATCGACAGGCAATGAATGACGAAGATAAGGATGAATGGGTCAAAGCCATGAACCTGGAGATGGAGTCAATGTACTCCAATTCTGTATGGGAACTTACAGATCTACCAAATGGGGTAAAACCCATAGGGTGCAAATGGATCTATAAGAGAAAAAGAGATGCAACTGGAAAGGTACAGACCTTCAAAGCTAGACTAGTGGCAAAGGGTTATACCCAAAAGGAAGGGGTTGACTATGAGGAAACCTTTTCTCCTGTAGCCATGTTAAAGTCCATAAGAATTCTCTTATCCATAGCCACATATTATGACTATGAAATATGGCAAATGGACGTCAAGATTGCCTTTCTGAATGGTAATCTTGAAGAGAATATCTTCATGTCTCAGCCCGAAGGGTTCATAGCCCAAGGTCAGGAACAAAAGGTTTGTAAGCTCAATCGATCCATTTATGGATTGAAACAAGCGTCCAGATCATGGAACATTAGATTTGATACTGCAATCAAATCTTTTGGCTTTTACCAAAACGTTGATGAGCCTTGTGTGTATAAGAAAGTCAACAAAATGAAAGTAGCTTTTCTAATACTTTATGTAGACGATATCCTACTCATTGGGAATGATGTAGGATACCTCACTGACATTAAGAAATGGCTAGCAGCCCAATTCCAAATGAAAGATCTGGGAGAGGCTCAATATGTTCTAGGAATCCAAATCATTAGGGATCGTAAGAACAAAACGCTAGCTCTGTCTCAAGCAACGTATATTGACAAGATGTTGTCTCGATATTCGATGCAAAACTCCAAGAAGGGACTACTACCCTTCAGACATGGGGTACACCTGTCTAAGGAACAGTCTCCTAAGACACCTCAAGAAATTGAGAACATGAGACACATTCCCTACGCCTCAGTTGTGGGCAGCTTAATGTATGCTATGCTCTGCACTAGGCCTGACATATGTTATGCAGTGGGAGTAGTCAGTAGGTATCAGTCTAATCCAGGGTTGGACCACTGGGGAGCGGTTAAGAATATCCTCAAGTATCTTCGGAGAACGAGGGACTACATGCTTGTGTATGGAGCTAAGGATTTGATTCTTACTGGATACACTGACTCTGACTTTCAAGCTGATAAGGATTCAAGGAAATCCACATCAGGGTCAGTATTCACCCTCAATGGAGGAGCAGTAGTATGGAGAAGCATCAAACAAGGATGCATAGCAGACTCAACCATGGAGGCTGAGTATGTAGCAGCTTGCGAAGCAGCTAAGGAGGCAGTATGACTCAGAAAGTTCTTGACTGATTTGGAAGTGGTTCCGAATATGAACGTGCCCATAACACTATACTGTGACAACAGTGGGGCTGTAGCCAACTCAAAAGAACCTCGAAGCCACAAACGAGGTAAACACATCGAGAGGAAGTATCACCTGATACGGGAGATTGTGCAACGAGGAGATGTGATCGTCACTAAGATCGCCTCGGAGCACAACATCGCTGATCCATTTACGAAGGCTCTCACGGCTAAAGTGTTTGAGGGTCATCTAGAGGGTATAGGTCTACGAGATATGTATGCCTTCTAATCTAGGGCAAGTGGGAGAAATGTATAATGGGTATAAGGATGCCCTAGTTCATTGTATTAATATACATGACATTTCCAGCTTTAGATTATTGCATTTACATCCCACTAACTAGTGTTTTAGTTCAAATGGGAGTTTGTTGGGTTTTATGCCCTAAAACTCGTAGATAGTGAATGTAACCGTTGACCGGATATTAATGAAATAATATTAATATATTTTTCCATTAATTGTTATTAGTTATTTTATATTTGTCTTTGCCTAATAATAACCCTAATCCAATAAACTAGACATCTTAGGTTGTAATATGAGTCTTGAACTATATGTAGCGACATATGGGATCATTGTTCAAGAAACAGACTAAAAGGTCTATAGTATAGGGATAAGACTGGGTGCCTTATCCTAGTGACACTATGGATACGGCCCACTTTGTATTTGATACAAACGATGCGATCCAACGCGTTCGTGTAGGAGACATGCGAGTGGGGTATCCTATGCAATGAGTTTGCATAAGACCGGACCGCGAAATAGTAACCACTGGTTATAACACCGTTAACTAGTTGGTTTTCTATTTCACTAGGATGACCTAGACAACTTAGTCTTAATCCTGAGTTGATTATGGTCTCCTGCTCATGAGAGATTGTCCTTTGATTTGTATGGGTGAGAGTGGCCAATACGCCGACTCAATAAGCCTACCACTTTGGGGACAAGACCGAATGGGGAGCTGGGAACATAATCGTGCAAGATGGAATTCACTCCTTCCCGACTTTAGGGAAGCAGATGAGTGTTCCCTTAAGTGGTTACTCCGAGTCTTAAACAAAGGGCCCTACCCTCTCAATGGCACGAGAGGGTTTTCTGTTTGATGGTCGGACCACAAACAGGTTGTTCATTAGAGGAGAATTGGTACTTAAGGAAATAGAGGTAACCCAGGGGTAAAACGGTAATTTGACCCAGCTGGTGTTACGGACACTCGTGAAAGACTAACTAGTCGATATTGGTCTAGATCCGTGGACACAGAAAATATGTCTGCAGTGAGAAGACTGCAATTGTGAGTCTATAGTGGAATGTACACACAGTTAACGAATATTGATTAATGTGGTTAATGAGTTTGACCAATTAATCTCACATCGTTGGAGCTTCTGATCTGCAAGTCCATTAGGTCCCACTGGTAGCTCGTAAAGTAATTTGAGGCAACTAAGTAATAAAAGTAAATTGAAAATGTTCAATTTATTAAGGGAAACAAATATAATATATATTGATATATTATTATGAGAGAAATTAATATTTGAAAAGTTCAAATATAAATTTATGGAAGTTTGAAAGAGTTCAAAATAATGAATTAATTAATTTAAGGCCTAAAATGTGTTTGGGCAAATTAATTAATTCTAGGCCGGGAATTAAATATGTGATATTTAATTGGTGGTTAATTAATTAAAGAATTCATTAACCGGGAATTAATCAATTATGGAAATAATTAATCACTTAAGGAAGTGATTAATCATTTATGGAAATGATCTAATCACTTATGGAAGTAATTAGTCATTTGTGGAAAAGATTAATCAATTATGGAATTGATTGATCATGATTGATTAATTAAGGAATAAGATTGAATCAATTATGGAAAATATTGGTTTAATTGAATATTTTATTCATGGCCTCTCTTCTATAAATAGAACACTAGACCTAATTGGTCATGACACTTGACACTCTTGAAAGACAAGACCTAGAATTCTCTCTAGCCTCCCTCTTAGAGAAAGACTCCCACAAGTCTTTTGCCTCCTAGACTCAGAGACATACCGGTGTAACCTCTGTGGTGATTGTGTCAATCAAAGAAGAATTTCCAGCGAAGAAAACCTTAAAGCGGCTGCTGCGTTTTCGTTCGTGGAGTGTCGTTGGCGAAGAACGGTCAAGTCTACAACGGAGGTTTGTAACGGTTCTTCCTCTTTTCTTTAGAAAAGTTTTAAAAATAAATTTAGATTTATTTTAGCATGTTTAAACCGATTTTACAGCGGCTTTAAAGTTTGTTTAAAGTTTTGTTTGAGTTATCGTAACGGTATTTTAATGTTAATTAATATACGGCGTAAGGTCCAATCGATGCGCTTCCGCTGCGTGGGGACTTTTATTCCCTTCACAAAGTCTATCAGTGTCTATCACTAATAGACTCTGATTAATTTAAACTCATCATCAAAGTCTATCAGTAGTTATCATTGATAGACTCCGATTAATCGAAGTCTATCAGTGACTATCAAAAATAGGGACTGATAGACTATTGGAGATACTAAGGGTATTTTCGTAATTTAACGTATTTTTTTGCTATTTCCGCAAATAAATTTATTTTATTGCTATTTTTGCAATTCTTTTGTCGGTTTTTGCTATCTGTGCAAAGCCCCCTATAAATTTAGAATAGTTCTAAGATTATTGCCAATGTATTGGTATTTTAGATTAAACAAAATTAATTACGAATCGGTCCCAATCACGCTTCCGCTTTACTGAATTACAGAATTCCAATCCTTCAGTAAGTAGTTTCTATCTATTGAGTCTGTTTGATTGCATGATGCGTTGTATAAAGTGATTTTCTCTATTTGGAATATCTTTATATAAAGTTATTCTTTTTAATATGGTTAATTAAGAAATTGAAAACGTTATTAGAATAATTTAAATTATTCTTTATGTTGATTTATGAAACTCCATCAAATCTTCTTAATATCTTTATTGGAGTTTGCTTAGTTTTTTTGGGAGAGCAAATGCCTTTTCAAAATGAGATTTTTTGGACTTAATTGTAGACTAATTATTTGTGATATTTGTAAGTAATTATGAATTATCCTTTTGTATCATTTATTTAGTATGAGAAAGTCAAGTGGTGATTAACTTTTCAAATGTTTAATTTTGAAAAAAAAAATCATCTTGAAAAAATTTCTAGTGTTTGGCAACCACTAAAAATGACTTATTAGAAAATGAGATTGGTAAATAAACAATTTTGAGAGAAACACTTGAAACCAACTTTTTTTTAAAAAAATAGTCTTTAGTATACAATAACTTGTGTATAAAAAAACCAATGAGGAAATGCAACCAAACATATGAGTGTTTAAATTTTAAACAATTTTTATACAAAATGTTTAGGCGGAGCTACATATTTTTGGTGAAAATATTATGTTGCTTATTTTTGTAGTGTCATATTTCATTGATTTATTAAAATCAATCTGTAATGACCCGACTAAAATGAAGTTAAAGCATATTGAGGATCGCTACTACATACATGAACACGTATAACTTTTGAAGCTTTAAAGCGGAAGAGACTATAGGTAAAAATATTTTATTTAATAACTGTTGGGTTCCTAGAGTGAATAAAAATATAGTGTAAAAAGACTCCAGAATTCCTGTGCAAGTATACACAGTCTGCAACAAGTAATATTATCAATCCAAGGTCTAAATGAGCTTTCACTTTATCTATTTTGTGTAACTTTCTAATGGTTTCAAAGATAATAAAAATGTTTGGGTTTTATAAGAATTATGCTGAAGCAAAATAAATGACAGAACAACAAGTAAACAAATAGGCAGACAGATTAAAGATAGGCGCTAGTTAGGATTTAGTGATCGTTTTAAAAGATGCTCTAGCAATATTATTGATCATGCATTTCTCGTAGTATTATTAGCGGATTCCTCCCGGAACTCCTAATCTTTTGGGATGTGTTTCAACCCCAATGAAGTACGACCAATCGAGCACTAGGCAACTGGCTATCCCTAGCTCAGTCACTGGCGTTCACCAATACACAATGATCATAGTGTGGATAATTGCCACACACTCCCTAAATCATCCTTGAAACTAGAGAGAGGTATTCACACCGGCTGACCAGGCGGGCATAAAATGGAAATAAGCACAATAATTAAACAAAATGCGATAGTCAATATATTACTAAAGATGAAGCACAACAATCACATTATTCCTAACCAACACCTAAGCTACTTAGTTCATAATAGGCATGGAAACACAAATTACAATCTGAGTAAACATGTCCATAATCACAAGACAATAAAGGAAATAATAATCTCCTCAACCAGCTTGTGAACAATGGTGTTCTTGGTAATCACTAATCTCTCTATACTACTCGGCTTCCAAGGAAAGTTGGAATCCCATTGACTTGGACGGCTACTTCTATTTATAGAAGGATAGGAGGCTTGAATTAGGTCAACTTGGACACGTGTAGGGCTCTCCTTGCTCCTTTATCCCGAAAACAACTCAGCAGAAGTCGGTTCATGAAGTTGGCTAACGAGTTGTGATGTGGCAGTTCTGCTCCTAGTTTTGCTGCAGCACAGAATTTGCTTCCTCAAGTCGCCCAGCAGCATAATCTTCACAAAGTAATTTCCAAGGCTTCCATTCTTCCAAGTAGGTTAAAACATATAATATATATCTAAAACCAACTTTATTAAGCACAAAAGACACACAAATCCCTATATAAATGAGGCCTAAATAACTACCTTTTGGGCAGTTATCACACCCCCAAACTTGAACTATTGCGCGTCCCGAGCAATACTAACTCACCTTCCCTTAAGAATTTAAAATATTAGACAAAGAATTAGCTTAATCAAATCAGACAATCCAATACTGCCTTTAACCTTTAACTGAGCACTCTGCAAAACCGAGTTCTGCCGCAGCAAAATGATTCCTCTAGTAGGGACAAATAATCACCACTTTCAACTCAATTCTAAGAACTCACCACAGCTTAGCTCTATTATCAGACATTCAAAACATATTTTCAAGGGGTCTATATTTTCATTTTTAAACTTAAAGCAGCCCTACAGTCATAAGTTCTTAAGCATGGGATGACCCACTTTATGGTGCAGTATACCCTTGCCTCAAACTTATCACCAACTAGGCTCAATACTATTTATAAAGCTAAAAAATCCTTAGTTATTCCATCTCTTGCCCCTCAGAATGGCAACATTTTATGATGAAGCTCACCTAAGTTCTGGGAGACAGAAAAACTGTTGGATCATCATTCATCCTTCAAAACTTTTGCTCCATCAATTTTTTTAGCACAATTTCAACAATCAATTTTTTCACCAAATAATCTTTCTCATTTTTTCACATTTCCTAGGTCATCTTTTGACGCGAAGAAAAACTGTGGGTATCACAAATGTCCCCGGTTACTCAATAACCTAGCAAATTTTAAATGAAGGAGAGGAATGCTCGAGCAAAATAATTGGAGTAGCAAAAAGTCCCCGAAACTTGAATTATTCATTGTCCCCAATGAATTATTAATTTTGCAAATTATACCCCCAAACTTAAATTTTTCTTTCTGAATTTTTAAACTAAACGTGGGACTAGAACTAAGCTTAAAGTGGATCATAAAAGTCAACACTACCTCCAAAATCTTCTTTGCCGCAGCAACAGTCCAGGCTAGAAGAAATGCTCAAGCAAAAGGTTTCTGGAGATCAAAATACCTTGACCTAATTAAGCTTAATCAGTCCAAGCTTCAAAAATTCAGAAGAAAATTATTAAAGTTAGAGTTACTCAGTGCTCATAGAACGGAAACATCTTAGAAATTTCATTAAAAACAACAAGAGTAGAAATTCATAACAGAAATATATTTTTTTGAAGCAGAAAAATTAAACAGACAAAATAAGCAAAGATAGAAAAAGATGTGGTCAGGAATGCGCGAGCAAACAAAATATTTCAACAAAAAGACTGCGCGCTCAAATTCTCCTCCTTCAATCTTCCTGACCATGCTATTCTTCTTCATCACCTTCTCTTTCTACAGGCGGCGGCGGATCCAGGGGTTCAACAGATCTTCAGGGAATGAAGGAAGGGCTGGATACGATTTGGAAAAATTCTCTTGCAGCGCCCTCCTTAAGCTGGCATCCCGATTCTTAACATAGTTCCAGAAAGTTAAAGTTTGCCTCTAAGCAAACTTTTGCCGACTGGCCGTGGATAAGCCCACCTTGACGTATCTCCTGCATGCTCTGGAGTCGTGCCAAATTGGGCGTGTCTATGATTCCCTTGTCAAACAGAATCACATCCCCCTCTTCCACTAGAACCCCTGCTCTTCTGCACAGCATCGTTATTGTGTTTGGAAAGAACAGTTTCCCTACCTTTTTCCGCCAGCAGTCAACAATCTCAGAAGAAATTATTTTTCCTACATCAATACTCATCGAGCGAAGAATGGCAAAGGCAAGCAGTACCCTGTCCCGAGATACTGTGGAGTCATGAGTTGTCGGCAGTAAGCGTAGCCTAATGAAACCCATCCAGGTGTTGGCTTCACTCTTCAAATAAGCAGCTTGAAACGTGTGCTGTCGTGTCTGCGACAACCTCCATTGGGCCCCCTCAATGCCAACCTCTCGGACAGCCGCACTTAATTGGTCGCTAGATGGTGCAACCATCATCTCATTAAAAACTACATGCGGAAAATCTTGAGATTGAAAAAATCATTAATGGCTTCTGGGCTTCACTGTACGGGCATTCCTCGAACTATAACATCAAATTCGTCCCGAACGTCAAGATTGGCGTAAAATTCCTGAACAATATTGGAATTAACAGGCTCTGGTTTCGCACAAAATTGCCTCCAATCGAGGTTCGCTATTCCAGACTCCAAGAATCGTGGCACATCATCGCCAAATCCTCGTTCGAACAGGAAGTCTCGTTTCAGCATCTCCTGATATTTTGCTCGAGCAAGGTTGTTGACGAAGCGAATAAAAGGTATTCTTGGTTCCTCAATCTCATCAGCCTCACCCGATGCCTCAACAATCCTTTTGCCCTTGTCTTCTCTTCGCTTGGGCAAAATCTCTTCCTCAGCCTTTTTTGCTTCTTCTTCTCTCGTCTTGCCTTCAGCCTCCTTCTTCTCTTGTTCCTCTCTCTCTGTATTGTCTTTTTCAGAGTCAGTAGTTGAAGGCGAGGAGGCATCAGTTCGAACTACCTGAATACGGCCGACTTTTCGCTTAATGCGACGACGCTTAGGTACCTCCGGCATGATCACCTCCACCCGAGCCTCTTGAACTGGCTCATTCTCAGTCGCAACCTCTGTCTGCACATCCTCATTCTGTTTTTCTTGAACTTCCACTCGAACTTCCTCTGTATCTGCAACTCTCTACTCAGCCTGTTCTGGGTTCTGTTCTTCTGGTTCTTTCGGGTCTTCTGCAACTAATGTGGCAGCAACCTCATCTGCTGCCTCCTGGACCTCTTCTTGTTCTGCAGCCCTTTGTTGCCTTCTCCTTCTCTTCGCTTCTTTTTCCTCCGGCGTCCTCTTCTTTTTCGTTTTCGCTTTCTAAACCTCGGGGGTAACGGCTATCTCTTCTCCCTCATTATCTCTCTCTTTTCTCGCTCTCGTTTTGGCCATTGAAGGTTCAAGGGATTGACAGAGAATACCAATAAAGAAAGAAGAATGCACACAACAAAGATTCAAATCAAGAAGATGAAGTGAAACTTACCTACCAGAGGCGATTAATAAATAAGGCTCCAGCAAATCGAATCCTAACCGAAAGATCTTGCTCCCATTAAATTCAAATAAATCGCATGCAACCTGAAAATTTGAAACCAGCAACAGCAAAATCGTGAAGTTCAATCGCCCACAGTAAATCCTCATGTGCTGTCCACTATCCCAGCCCTTTGATGATCTCTGTGTGACATGTGGCTTCACCAGATGACTCCATGCAATTTACCTGCTCACAGAAAATTAAAAAATCCAACGGCAAAAAGTAATTAATATTTAACAACCCCTTCCTATTCGGACGATTTGCTTCAGCCAGATTTTTGCCACAACAACCTCAAGAATCTTGGATACGGAATTTGAATTTCAAAATAGGAAAATCAAATCTTTCAAATTTAAATTTAACCGATCAAATCAATCCTAATTCTTTTCTATTCTCGAAGCCAAATAAAGTAGAGAAAAATCTTTATTAATTAAGACTAAACAGAATTCAAATAACTAAAGATAAATCTAATAAAATCTAAATAAAAGATAAACCAAAGATAATTGAAATGAATAACCCGAAAATCAAATCAAATTCAAAATAAAATAGATGAAATCTAAAATAAATTCTACGAAATTAAAAACACCACCGGACTGCAAATAAATCATTCAAAATCAAATCTAATATAATCGAAATTAAAAAAAAAAAACAAATTTGCGAAACATAAAATTGATACAAACACTGGGAGCTCAAAATTTCACTCTGTGAAATGTTCCCGCAAAAATCCTGCTCTCTCAATCATCAACCAACTTTAGGGAAGGATATTTCAACTGAAACTCCTCACCCCAATAATGCTTCACACGCTGTCCATTCACCTTGAACACTCTCCCATTTTTTTCATCCTGCAAAGTAATTACTCCATGGGGGAAAACCTCAATCACAATAAACGGTCCTAACCATTTAGATTTTAGTTTCCCAGGAAATAATTTCAATCTAGAATTATAAAGCAAGACTTTCTGACCCTTGACAAACTCTTTAGATTTTATTTTCTTGTCATGCCACAGCTTAGTCTTTTCTTTATACATTTTTGCATTCTCATAAGAAAATTGGCGAAATTCCTCCAATTCATTAAGCTGCAGCATTCTTAATGCTCTTGCACGACTCAGATCAAAATTTAACTTTTTCAAAGCCCAAAACGTTTTATGTTCTAGCTCCAATGGTAGATGGCAAGCTTTCCCATATACTAACCTATAGGGAGACATACCTAGAGGAGTCTTATAGGCTCTCCTATAAGCCCAAAGAGCCTCATCCAACCTAAAAGACCAATCCTTCCTAGATGGATGAACTACTTTCTCTAGAATCGATTTAATTTCCCTATTACTAATTTCAGCTTGACCATTTGCTTGTGGGTGATAAGGGGTAGCTATCCTATGCTTAATCTCATACTTAGCTAACAGCTTAGTTAAGATATTATTAACAAAATGTGTACCCTCATCACTCACTAGAGCTCTAGGTGTCCCAAACCGCGCAAAGATGTGCGATTGAAGAAACCTTGCAACTGTCTTGGCATCACTCTGATGGCATGCAATGGCCTCCACCCATTTGGACACATAATCAACGGCCAATAAGATAAAAACATTGCCATTAGAAGGGGGAAATGGCCCCATAAAATCAATACCCCATACTTCGAATAATTAAACTTCTAAAATATAAGTAAGAGGCATTTCATCTCTAGGCCCCAAGTTTCCTCTTCTTTGGCAAGCATCACATTGCTTGTAGAACCAATGGGCATCCTTGAATAAGGTGGGCCAGAAGAATCCACAGTGCAAAATCCTCATAGTTGTCCTCTGACCACTGAAATGGCCTCCATACGGCGAAGAGTGACATTGCTCCAGGATTTCCTTTGCTTCAGCACCTGAAACACACCTACGAATAATACCGTCAGAGCATTGCTTATATATAAATGGCTCATCCCAATAGAAAAATTTTGCATCATGCTTAAACTTTTTCTTCTGCCTCCAATCCATGTCAATAGGAGTGACTCCCTTTACCAAGAAGTTGGCAATATCAGCATACAAAGGGACATCCCTGACTACTTTTACCTCAACAGCAAAAAGTTGTTCATCTGGAAAAGAATCTGAAATTGCAGATTGCTCCAGCAAAGATGATGATGGATCAAGACGAGATAAATGATTTGCAATGACATTTTCTGATCCCTTCTTGTCTTTTATCTCCAAGTCGAATTCTTGTAATAATAAAACCCAACGAATTAGTCTAGGCTTTGCATCTTTCTTAGACATTAAATACCTTATTGCTGCAGGATCCGTGAACACCGTGACTTTGGATCCAACTAAATATGGCTGGAATTTTTCAAAGGCAAACAGTACAGCTAACAACTCATTTTCAGTAGTTGTATAGTTGACTTGTGCCTCACTTAAGACCTTGCTTGCATAATATATAGGATGGATAAATTTGTCTTGTTTTTGCCCCAGCATAGCACCTACCACAGCATCACTGGCATCACACATTACCTCAAATGGTAAATTCCAATTAGGTGCACAAAGAATGGGTGCTGAGATTAAAGCAGCCTTTAAAGTCTCAAAAGCCTTCCTACAATCTGCATTAAAGTAAAAAAATATGATCAGTACACAATAAGTTACAAAGAGGTTTACTGATTTTGGAAAAATCCTTTATGAACCTCCTATAAAATCCAGCATGACCTAAAAAACTCTAAATTCACTTCACTGAATTCGGTGGTTCCAATCTTTCAATCACCTCTATTCTTGCTCTATCAACCTCTAGACCATTCTTAGAAATCCTATGACCTAGCACTATGCCTTCCTTCACCATGAAGTGGCATTTTTCCCAATTAAGAACTAGATGGGTATCCTCACACCTCTTTAACACCTGACCTAAATTATCTAAACAACTCTGAAAAGACCCTCCAAAAACTAAAAAATCATCCATGAATACCTCAACAGTGGACTCAATCATATCAGAAAAAATTGCTAACATACACCGCTGAAATGTTGTTGGAGCATTGCAAAGGCCAAAAGGCATTCGCCTAAAAGCAAACGTCCCATAAGGACAGGTGATCCTCAGGAGCAATAGTAATCTGGTTATACCCAGAATAACCATCTAAGAAAAAGTAATAGGCCTGACCAGCCAATCTATCCAACATCTGATCAATAAATGGTAGGGAAATGGTCCTTACGGGTGGCCTTTTTAAGCCTCCTGTAGTCCATACAAACCCTCCAGCCAGTTACTGTCCTGGTTGGAATCAACTCATTGTCTTTATTACTTACCACAGTCACACCTCCTTTTTTAAGAACACATTGGACAGGGCTCACCCAATTGCTATCAGCAATTGGATAAATGATCCCAGCATCCAACCATTTAATCACCTTCTTTTTAACAACCTCTTTCATTGCAGGGTTAAGCCTTCTCTGTTGCTCAATACTCCTAAAGGATCCCTCCTCTAGAGTAATTTTGTGCATACAAAAGGATTGGCTAATTCCCTGAATGTCAGCCAATCTCCAACCTATAGCCTTGCAATATTGTTGCAGCAATTTTATTAAGGCCCCTTCATGCTCCGGCATTAAATCTGATGCAACAATAATGGGCAACGTCTCACCTTCCCCAAGATACACATACTTTAGATGATCCGGCAAGGGCTTCAAATCTAAAGTAGGTGCCTCAATCAGGGATGGCTTAATAGGAGGAACTTTCCTTTGATTCAAATCTAAAGACTCAAAAACATCCTCACACCTAAACAATTCTTTTTCATTTTTCCTTTCTAATAAACAAAGCTGCAAATCCTCTACACTAACCTCTCCATGCTTTTCCGAATTCTTACTAGCTGAATCCTGTATTGCTGTCTCAATAACTGTGCTCTCTAGAATCCGAATGAAGGAGCAATCCTCCATTTCGTCTGAATATTTCATGGCTTTAAACACATTAAATTTCACTTCCTCATTACAGACTCTCATTATTAATTCCCCTTTTTGAACATCTATTAACGCCCTACCAGTAGCCAAGAATGGACGACCTAGAATTATTGGGACATCTTTATCAGCCTCATAGTCTAAAATAATAAAATCAACAAGAAATATGAATTTATCCACTTTTACTAAGACATCCTCAATTTTACCCTCTGGATATGTGATAGACCTATCAGCTAGTTGGAGTATGACTGTAGTAGGTCTAGCTTCACCTATACCTAGCTTTCGATAGACCGAAAGAGGCATAAGGTTAATGCTTGCACCTAAATCACAGAGTGCTCTACCTAATTCTTTTCCACCTATAGACACAGGTATAGTAAATGACCCTGGATCCTTAACCTTGGGTGGTAGCCCATTCTTAAGAATAGCACTACGCTCCTCAGTAAGAGATACAGTTTCAAACTCACCTAACCTCTTCTTTTTAGTTAAAATATCCTTAAGAAATTTAGCATAATTAGGCATTTGCTCTATAGCTTCTACTAAAGGGATATTTATATTCAATTGTTTAAGAATCTCTAAAAACTTTTTGAATTGACCATCCTGACTTTTAGGCTTTTGCCTTTGTGGAAAAGGTAGAGGTGGTCATAAGGTGGGGGCGGCACATAAGGTGGTTCCACATTTGGAACAGAACCAGATGCTCCAACATCTTTATTGCTGCCGCCAGCACCCTGACCAATCTCCAACTCTTTCTCAACAATATTTTTATCACTATTTTTATTTATATCCTGGGTCTTACTAGGCTCATTTTTTTCTTCTAATGGCTTACCACTCCTAAGAGTTACTGCCTTTACCTGCTCCTTACCTTCCCTTCGAGGGTGCTCAGTATCCGAGGGAAGTTTCCCTTGAGGCCTTACCTTTAGCTCATTAGCTAGCTGACCCACTTGCAACTCCAGAGCCCTCATCGAAGCTTGATTACTTTGAATTGCGGCATCTGTACGATCCATAAATTCTTTCATCATCGCCTCGAGAGAACTTCCCGAATTTTGCTGGGGCAAAGCCTGCTTATTTTGCTGGGACAATACCGGCGCTTTAGCAAATCCCGGCTGGTTCACCTTTTGTTGCGCTTGCGCACTGCTTCCTTGTCCTCCCCATGAGAAGTTGGGGTGGTTGTGCCAACCTGGATTATAGAAGTTAGAGTAAGGGTTATTCCTCTGATTACCTACAAAAAACACAGAAGCTGGACTGCTGGGGCAAAACTCGTAGTTGTGATTTTCACCACAATAGAAACACGCTTCCTCTACCACTTGGTTCACCACTACAGCAGGCTCCATAGCTGGTGGCTGCTGATGACTAATCACTGTCACATTCTTAAGAGCATTAACAATCATAGCAAGATCAGCCCTAATGGTAGACACACCATCAACCTCTAATACACTCTTAACTTTTTTATTTGTGCCTCTAACATCTGACCACTGACAACTATTAATAGATATTCTTTCTAAAATCTCATAAGCTTCATCAAAAGTCTTTGCCAAAAGGGCCCCTCTAGCCGAAGCATCAACCATGTCCTAGGTTACTCCATTTAAACCATTGTAAAATGGTTCCATTTGAATACAATGAGGTAAACCATGGTGGGGACACTTTCACAAAAGCTCCTTAAACCTTTCCCAAGCCTCACTAAAAGTCTCATCCTCAAGTTGCCTAAACCCTACTATTTCACTCCTTAATTTAGCATTTCTATTAGGTGGGAAATATTTACTCAAAAAATTTTCAGTTAACTCATCCCATGTCCTAATTGACCCTAGAGCAAAAGAATTCAACCATGCCTTCGCTCCATCTCTAAGAGAATATGGGAACAAAGTTAATCTAAGAGCATCTCTAGGCACTCCTTGAATTACAAAAGAATCACTAACTCCCATAAAAGACTTAAGATGTAAATGAGGGTCTTCATATGACAAACCATGGAATTGCCCCACGATTTGCAACATCTGAAACATTACCGGTTTCATTTCAAAATTCGCCTCTTGGATTTGGGGACGTGCAATCCCTGGATTCAACTCATTAAACATCGGGACAGCATACGCTCGAATGGCTCTGGTCCTATCGTTCGCTATCAAGATAGGATTCTCAGCCTAATTATTTTGTTGCTCATTTTGTTCAAACAGTGGGTTTTGCTGCAGCAAACGATTTTGGGGGTCTGCTGGACCTTCAGGACCCTCCGGAAGGCGCGGCACGTTCTCCATCTGGTTTATGCGCTGCTCTCTCCTTCTTATCTTGAATGTCCTTTCGATTTCTGGATCAAGTTCAAACCTTACCCCAGGCGGATCGCTCATGCACCAAGCTCACACCTGCAAAAACAAAAGAAACAATCAAAGAAATTCTAGCACCAAACCACTAAAACACATACACAAAACAAATCAGATAAAAACTTATTCAAGTCCCCGACAACGGCGCCAAAACTTGTTGGGTTCCTAGAGTGAGTAAAAATATGGTATAAAAGACTCTAGAATTCAAATGCAAGTATACACAGTCTGCAGCAAGTAAGATTATCAACCCGAGTCCTGAATTTGCTTCCACTTTATCTATTTTGTGTAACTTTCTAATGGTTTGAAAGATAATAAAAATGTTTGGGTTTTATAAGAATTATGCTGAAGCAAAATAAATGACAGAACAAAGAATAAACAAATAGATAGACAGATTCAAGGCAGGCGCTGGTTAGGCTTAGTAGTTGTTTAAAAAGATGCTCTAGTAATATTATTGATCATGCAACTCTCGCAGTATTACTAGCGGATTCCTCCTGGAACTGCGGATCTTTTAGAATGTGTTTCAACCCCAATGAAGTGCGATCGATCAAGCACTAGGCAACTGGCTATCCCTAGTTCAGTCACTGGTGTTCACCAATACACAATGATCGTAGTGTGGATAATTGCCACACACTCTCTAAATTATCCCTGAAACTAGAGAGAGGTATTCACACCTGCTGGCCAGACAGGCATAAAATGGAAATAGACACAACAATTAACCAAGATGCAATAATCGATATATTACTAAAGTTTAAGCACAGCAACTACATGTTCCTAACCAACACCTAAAACTACTTAGTTCATAATAAACATGGAAACATGAATTACAATCTGAGTAGGCATATTCATAATCACAAGATAATTAAAGAAAATAACAATCTCCGTAATCAACTTGCAAATGATGGTGTTCTTGGTAATCTCTAATCTCTCTATACTACTCGGCTTCCAAGGAAAGTTGGAATGCAATTGACTTGGACGACTACTTCCTTTTATAGAAGGATAGGAGGCTTGAATTAGGTCAACTTGGACACGTGTAGGGCTCTCCTTGCTCCTTTATCTCGAAAATAACTCAACAGAAGTCGGTTCATGAAGTTGGCTTACGAGCTGTGACGTGGCATGCTTTCTCCCAGTTTTGCTGCAGCATAGAATTTACTCCCTCAAGTCGCCCAGCAATAGATTCTGCACAAAATGATTTCCAAAGCTTCCATTCTTCCAAATGGGTTAAAACATGTAATATCTCTCTAAAACCAACTCTATTAAGCATTAAAGACACACAAATCCTTATGTAAATGAGGCCTAAATAACTACCTTTTGGGTAGTTATCAGCAAGCTACACAAAAGAAAGGGAAAAAACTTTTCTAAATTAAATGAAGTTAGACTATTAATTTCACATAACACCCACTTACTAATGAGGCTAAATCGTGAGGGAACTTACCCCATAATCGAACCTACGTTTGCTGTCTGGGGTCTTAATTTGGTCTAATGTCAACGACTCAAGCTCCAATCCAAATGGATACCTTAAAGTTTAGACCCAAACATTAATGGATATTTCATTAAGAGGCTAAATAATCTTGAAATTCACTAAATCTTACTTACCCACTGCTCGAATTGATCGAAATCATCGAAAAGACGAAAAATAATGTTGTTGTCCGTGAGTCTGCTTGTGCGTTAGTGCCAGAATTCCATTGTCGCTGCGACGAGGAGGTGCTGCACGAGCTGAAGCTGCTGGAAATTGACGGGAAACTTACCCACGCTCCAAAAAATCACAAGAAAACACAAAAGATGGCTGGAAACGACCAAAAAATCACTGCTGATTAACGCCTGAAACCTGCCACTGACCCATTTGCTGCACACTAACCCGCCAGAGGAGACGTCCGCGTTGAGGGATCAAGCTTGCTCAAGCCACCGTGGATTAAAAGGAGAAGACCCAATGGAAACTGAGAGGGAGAGACGAGCCCCTCGCTATTGCTGCAACGAACCGCTTGCAAACGTCGTCAGACGTGTACTTCCATCGCGCGCTTGAACTGATGCGGCTTGTCGAAGAGTGACCGGAGATGAGAAAGTGTTGGGTTTTATGCCCTAAAACTCGTAGATAGTAAATGTACATTTGACCGAACATTAATAAAAGTAATGTATTATTCAATGTTTGTATTATATCTTGTCTTGTTAACCCTAATCCAATAAACTAAACATCCAAGGCTAATAGAATGAGGCTTGAATTAGTATGTAGGGACATACGGGGATCAATGTTCAAGTTTTAGCCTAAAGGGTCTGTAGTATAGGGATACGGCTGGGTACCTTTTCCTGGTGACACTATGGATATGACCCACTTTGTATATTGATACAAACGTAGTGATCCAATGCGTTCATGTAGTTGACATGCGAGTGGGGGTATCCTGTGCAATGAGTATGCACAAAGACCGGACCGCGAAATAGTTTACCACTAACTGTAACACCGTTAGTTAGCTCGGTTTCTATTTCACTAGGATGACCTAAGCAACTTGGCCTTAATCCTGAGTGGATTATGGACTCCTGTCCATGAGGGATTGTAATTTGATTTGTACGGGTGAGAGTGACCTGTTCGCCGACTCAATAAGCCTACCATTTTGGGGACAAGACCGAGTGGGAAGCTGGGAACGTAGTCTTACAAGATGGAATTCACTCCTTCCCGATATTAGGGTCAGTAGAGGTGTGTTCCCTTAAGTGGTGTCTCCGGGTCTTGAACAATGGGTCCTACCCTCTTTATGGCACGAGAGGGATTTCTGTTTGCTGGTTGGACCACAAACAGGTTGTTCATTAGAGGAGCACTGGTACTTAAGGACCAAGAGGTACCCTAGGGGTAAAACGGTAATTTGACCTAGCTGGGGTACGAACACACGTGAAGGGCTAACTTGCTGTTGACGGTCGATATCCGTGGCACAGAAATATATTTGCAGTGAGAAGAGTGCAGCTGTGGTTCTTTAGTGGAGTGAACCACAATTAACGAATATTGATTAACTTGGCTAATGAGTTTAGCCAACTAATCTCATATCGTTGGAGCTTCTGATCTGGAGGTCCATTAGGTCCCACCGGTAGCTCTATAAGGGCGTTGAGGTAAATTTCTAAGGGTGAATTGAATATTCGAAGGGCTTCGAATATTAAGTTGAAATATGAATTTGATTCATATTAAAACTATAGGTTATAATTAATACACATATGATGTATATTAATTCCATAGTTAATTTGAGAGAAATATAATTAAATATTTAATTATAATATTGATTAATTGGTGAATTAATTAATAATTTTTGTTTTAATTTAATTTAATTAAATTTTGATTTAATTAAGTTATATTAAAACTATAGGTTATGTGGAGTATTTGTATAAATATGTTTTATACAAATGGAATTAAATTAAAAGTTAATTTAATTAAAATAGTTAATTAATATTTCTTAAAAGATATTAATTAATTGTTTTTTCCCATCAGTTAGGTTAACTGATGGGAATGTGTCTTCAGCATAACCGTAGGCCAGCGTGAAACGTGAGAGAAGTTTAAGGGAGTTGGCTTCTTCTTCCGTAACTCATTCCATTCAGATTTCGCTCTGGTTTTTACGCCTATCACTCTCTCTCTCAATCCTAGTTCTCTCTGCAATTCTCTTCCTAAGAATACAGAGACCAAAAATTCACAAAAACCCTTAGAAGTCACGCTCCCACAAGCTCTTGACGCATTTTCCTTCAAGAGAATATCGGTGAAACCTTCGTGGTGGTGTTCGTGACGAATTTCCAACAAGGTATAGATCCTTTTGGTACTAGTTTTTGCGTGCATTCAAGGGAAATTTTGGCGAATCGATCAAGAACGACTCCTAGAGTAAGTATTTCTTGATCTAGGATCATTAGGATCCAATTTAGATTAGATCTAGATTTTTCCTAATGAGTTTTAGCATGCTTTATTAACTGTTGTACAACATGTTAAATTTTGTTTACTGCTGTGATTTTTTATTTGCCAACGTACAGTATTTTAGTTCCAATTAAAATCTGAGTTAAGGTTCTGTACGTTTCCGCTGCGAAAGGGCTTTTATCCCTTCAGAAAGATGGTTGACCGACGATTTGAGTCGAAGAAGGTGAAAAGGCTGAAAAAAATGAAGATGATAATGGGGAAGAAGGGGCTATCGGGTAGGTGGGGGAGAAAAGAGGAAGATGAGCCACTTGAGTTTTCTTTTCTTTTTTTGAGTTGCGTGCAACTAAAAGACCTAGGGTTTGACTTGCCTCCCATGTCATCTCAATTACGCAATTTTCATCAAGCCTAACAAACCCTTTTTCCAAGACAAGTAACTCTTTTAATTGAACTCTTAATTCAACAAAATAATCGAAAATTTGCTCAATTGAACTTGTAATTTGAGAAATAGGAGTTTACCTTTAATTAGCGACATTACACAATCATTACTTACATTTGAATTTAAAAGTGATATTACATGTTTTAATTAGCCATTATATTTCTTGATATTATTTTGGCTCAAATTGATTGACTTCATTTACTAGGGGTGCTTGAATGAACTTGTTATTATTTGCTTAACTATTGTTTTGAGAGTGAGCTTTAACTTTCAATTATTATTTTGAGAAGAAATCTTATCTTATTGTTTCTATGATTATTCTTTTTAGGGGGAGCTTATACTTTAAATTGTTATCTTTTGATGATAACAAAAGGGGGAGAATTTAGAAAAATATATTTGATGTTAAATAAATAAATACAATGTTTACTGATTGAATTCCTTCGATATCATTATTCACAATCTATTTTGAGAATATTTTTCTGAAGTAGTTTGTCATCATCAAAAAGAGGGAGATTGTTAGCTTTACGAGCTTCAATCATACTATATGTTTTGATGATAACAAACTTTAATTTACTAATAATTTTAGTTTTTTAAAGTGTTCATAATGTAGAGCTTGGAAATACGATTCCAACGCAACTTGAATCGCTCGAATCGAAGTTCAAACGAGAAAGTTACAAGCAAAAGAAAATTGAAAGGAAAAATCCTACGTGGCAGTGACACGTGGCACCATGATGACGTGACATCCGACGTGGCGCTGACATGGCACACAACGGTCAAAATTTGATGTCGTGGCGGATGACGTGGCACTTCAAACGGTCACCTTTGTTGACGTGGCTAATGACGTGTTGAACGTGCACCAATAATAGTGTGACACGTGGTAGCAGATTTTGATAATAATAAAAAACAGTCCAATGGTCAATTTTTTTTTTTTTTTTTGAAAAAGTCCAAGGGTCAAATTTTTAATTATAATATTATTTTATTATTAATTCTGATTTTATTTTAATGTAGTCAATTAGAGAGCGACACATGGCAGCCAACGGCTAGTTTAGCCCTTTTTGGTCTATTTAAGGCTAAAAAAATCTGAAAAAATACTACTCATCTTGGAGAGCATTTCAATCATTTTTTAGAAATTTTTTAGCTTCATTTTTCTCATTTCCTCCAATTTTTAATTTTCCAATTTCTCCTAAATTTCATCAATTACACCTCATATTTAATTTGAATTCTTTCCAAATTTCATATCCTTCAAATCCCCATTTTATTCTCAAAATCTCCTAATTTCAATCTTTGAAATTTCATTTTTAAATTCAAAATTCTTTCATTTCTCATTAAATCAAATCTCCACCATCCATTTTGAATTTAATCCAATGGCCAAAATTCAATTTCTCGATCTATAAATTGAGTCATTCTCTTCTCCTCCAACACACACTCAAGTTATCAAATTATTCTTGTCCAAAAGCCTCCATTGCTCTTCAACCGACCTACTGACATTTTGTGAGGGATTTTTTGAGTGAAAATTATGTGTGCTCTTATTTGTGTAAATTTCCTTCGAGAGGTATATCTTGTTGTGAGATTTTTGCATTTTTTTCTTTATTGGGAATTGTAATAAGGTGTGAGTGCACCTTGGGAATTGAGTGAGTGGTTTAATCCTGAACTCGAAAAAGGATTTGTAGTGGTTTGATCTTGAACCCGGTTAAAAGGATCATAGTGGTTTGATCTTGAACCTGTTTTAAAAAGATCGGTACACATTGGGTCCTAAACCTGTAAAAGGATCGGTAGAGGTTTACTCTTGAACCTGGAAAAAGAGTTGGTTTGGTTCTCATTCGTAAGAGAGCTGTTGTAGTAAAATACCCAAGAAGGAATCTTAGGGAGTGGAGTAGGGATTTCCGAACCACTGTAAGATTTTCCGGTGTTATCTCTTTCTCTCTTCTCGTTTAAATTCCTCTATTTTATTTATCTGAGTAGATTGCATGCCTAGGAAAATTATTATACATTTCTAGCATATTGCATATTTTAGTGTGCTTATTAAATCTGTTTAGATTAAATCAATTTAGTTTAATTTAACAAAAAAAATGTGTAAAATTTTATTAAGCAACCCTATTCACCCCCTCTAGTGTTCCCATACGATCCTGCAAATTGATGGAGATGAAGAAGTTCAAGAACACGGAAAAAGCAAGTTGAAGAAAGTTAAGATTGAGAAGTAACAATTTTGTGTCCTAATATTATCAATGTTCTTCAAATTATGGGATATTCATGTCAAAGTTTACTTCATTTTAATATATTTTATCTTTTATCTTTTATCTTCCTTTAGTTTAATATATATCCATATATTTTTGTCAAATCTACTTAAAGTTTTTAACATTATCTATAATATAATATAATGGTCATTTCTTTCAAATGGTTGATTTTAAAAAACACTTCATTATAATTATATAACATTAAAAATAATTACAAAAGTAATTATCAAAAACATAAAAATTATTATAAACATAGTAGACATAAAATTACGTATTGAATAGAAATATATTGTATTAATTATAAAAATACAATATCATACAAACATTGTTATTTAACAATGAGTTTTTTTTTTTTTCTTTTCGAAGATAATTGGGAAACTTTATGTGTGACGAAAAAAATAACAAAATTAAAAATATATTGACAAAAATGAAATCGAAATATAATTTTTTTTCCAACCAACGCTACTTTATAGTGGGTGTGAGAAAGACTTAACAAACAGCGAAACATAAAATGATTTTTCTGCAATTATTAATTATTAAAATTTGAAAAGTTTATATCTAAAAAAAATCATAAATTTTATAAAATGAAATTAAATAAGAAGTCAAATTGTAACAAAATTATATATATTCAATGTCCATAATTTTCTTTTTTAAAAAAAAAAAAAAAAGTCCATAAACTAAACACATACAAATTTAAATTTATTGATTCTCCATCAGTTTTATTTTTCAATTTTCATATCTTTATTTTACCATTTTTACATTATTATCGAACAATTAAATAAATAAACACTATCCATGTTATAAGTAATTTTGGACCACTCTGATATACAAGGAGCTGACGAGGACAACCGGACAGAGATAGGACTAGGAAACCGACCCAGAGGAAGACCAGACCAAAGGGTCGGGTCCATATCGACCATTCGGCCCACGCGCTCGGTCGCCTCCGTTCTGTCCCTACTACCTTTGGCTGCCCCGGTTCTGCCTGGTTCGTCCTGAAACGCCTCCGAATTCCTAAAAACCTTCGGAGCATGAGCAAGTATTTAAACTCCTCTTCATCACTGAAGATGGGATCCCGAACTCTATTCTCTACTCTCTCCTCTTGCTCTCTTGCTACCCTCCTTCTGTTTTCTGACTTAAGCATCGGAGGCGGTGTGGCAAGCACCACACCGGTGTGCAGGTTTTCTGTCTTGCAGGTCACGTCTTCCCCCCTATCAAAAAATTTACCGTTGGTGGCACGTGAAGGTCACGTGAGTTCCTCCCGACCAAATTTGACCATCAACAATCCACAATAAACACCATCAATAATTACTATGCACAAAACACTACCTAATACCCACAACCCACAACACACTTAAAAAAACCAATGAATAATTGCAATAATTAAAATAATATTAACATTAAAAACCACAAAACACTTAAACATAAATTCATATAATTACACTATCCTGGTTAATTATAAATAAAAAACTACAAAAATAAAACTGAATAATTTAACATAAAAACTATGAATGTTAAAATGTTAAAACAATGTTTTTCCTAAAATAGATATAAAATAAGTCCTTTTTTTCTAAAAGAAAATAAGTCCTTTTATACATGTAAGAAAGGGAGAAGTTTCAAAACTTTCCAACCCATTCTAAATTTCATAAAGTTTATTAAATTTTTTTTATACATGAAGTTAAAAACCAATGATAGTCTACTTTTATATTTATTTCATACATCAATAATTATAGATGCATTTAAATTTTTATTTATGTAATTCTATTTTCTAATCATCTTTAAATTAATTTTAAAAAAGAAAAGGAGAGAGTTAAAGAATGGTAGATACCCACACAATAAGTGGAAATTTCCATGTTATTAATTTAGACTTTCATAGCATTAATTTTCATTTAAAATAAAATTGAAAGAGAGTTTAAGATTACAAAATAATGGCAATAATTGCAATAATATTAATATTTACGGTTAGTGGAATAGTAATCATTAGGTCCCATTTGATAACCATTTCGTTTTTTGTTTTTTGTTTTTGAAAATTATGTTTGTTTTCTCCTAAATTCCCTACCATGGTTTTTATCCTTGTTAAGGATCCATTTGAATTCCTAGCCAAAATCTAAAAACAAAAACAAGTTTTTGAAAACTACTTTTTTTTTGTTTTTAAAATTGGACTTGGTTTTTGAAAACAAGGAAGAAGGTTGATACTAAAATAAAGAAACCTATAAGTGAAAGTAGGTGTGTATAAGCTTAATTTTCAAAAACCAAAAACCAAAAACGAAATGGTTATCAAACGGGGACTTAGTTTTAAAATACAAACTCAAAAATTCCTACATTCAATGCACTCCACTACCCCATATGCACCACACCATTTCCATTGTCTTCACCCAAAATTGGGTGATTTCCATTTCAACCTCACCACTTTGTTCATGCAAACCAGTGTTTTTATCCACCCATAAACTTTCTATCCTTCACTAATACCACTCAATCGCAAAAGTTGCAAATTGGGTCATTCACACGTGCACTCTTCTATATTATCAATGGATGAACATTGAAAAATATTGTTCACAATTGTGATTATGGTAAGTCACATTCTCAAATGCTATTGTCCATCAAAATTTTCAATTTCCATTTTCTTCCACCAATCTCCTTTCTATTGAATTGTCTAATATTTATTTAAAATTAAAAAAAAAAAAATCTTACATTTTTGGATTGAAATTTTTGTTGAAATCAAATTAAATAACTATCTCTTAATTTTTTCTATTTTATTGGAGATTACAGTTTAATTCTATAATCTTTTGTTCGTTTTATGATGCAGTGCATGTCCACAAAATTTAATTTTGTGTACTTACTTAAAGTTAAGCTTGGATTCTCGAGAAGATAGATTCTACAAGGTATAACAATTTTATGTTGTTTAAAATTTATGTTTTATCTTTTGATGTTTAGTTTTTGCAATATTTTAGATTATTTAAGATATTTTTCCAGAAACTCATTACCATAAATTTATGCAAGAATAAATTTATATTATATTATATAATAAACAATATATATTATATTATATATTGTTTTGTTGGAAATACAAGAATAAATTTATATTACATATGTCTAATAGTTGCTTTCCAACGAGCTGTAGAGAAGCTTTACAATAAAACTTTATTTATAATTAATTTAGACATAAAATTTAGAATTAAATTTTTTTAAAAAAAAATAATTACCATAAATTATTATAATTTCTACAACACTCTGAAAGTTATTATTGTAAAGTAATACCTTCAAACTTAATTAAATGAAAAACTTGGACTATGTTGTTAATTCTTTGTTCGTTTTTTTTTCTTTTGAAAAATAATTCTTTGTTCTTTTACATGTGTTTTCTCAATAAAAAGGATTCAAATTTTCTCATAATCTTATGTTTCAAATTATTCACAATATATTATTTTAGTGATTTTGAATAATAAATTATTCAGTTTTTTTTTTTTTTTTTTTGAGTTCATGATTTAATTTAACATTTCAAATAAAATCCATTTGTTACAAATTAATAAAATTATATTATAATTCGCTTTAAAAAAAATAAACTTATATTATAATGTGTTTTGAAATAAAAAAAAAGTTTTATTTTCATTTTTTTAAAAGAAAAATGGTTATTTAAAATGAAAATTTACAATATTGTCCCTCAACCATAGGGTTTGTTACATCCAATGTATTAAATTTCCATCGACATGTCGACATTTCCATCGACATTTCAACATTTCCATGGGTTCGACATCAACATGTAGGGTGAATCGATATTTCCATTATATCGTAAAAAAATTAATAAAATGTAAACAAAATAATAACAAAATGTAACTAATGTGGAGATAATATTTATCATAAGTATTTTAACTTATTTTAAAAGTGTAAAACATTTATTTGTTAATTTAAATATTTTTTTGAATTTTTTGTTTTGAATATTTTTTTTCGGAATATCCACCGACATCGACATTTTGTCGATATTTCCATCTGAAGGTGTACATATTACACATGCGGAAGCAATTGAAGATCGAAAGCACTTAAGACATTCAATTTTGTACCTAAAGCATGCATGTTCTAGAAAGGGTAGAAAAGATGGTAAATGAGTACCAACCTCTTTGATGCTCACTTGTAAGGAACTCCTTGTGATATTATCTTTCTCCAACTTCTCTTGGACAACCTTTAGTGTCTTCCCTACTATTCTCTTGAGCCTAGAAAGACTTGTGGGAGTCTATAGAAGAAAGAAATAGGAAGGGAATGCTTGATGGTACAAGCTTTTGGAAGGAGATGAAATGAGAGAGAATTTGAGGGAGAAAATTTTCAGAATAACACTAAATGAAAGCTTGCTCTCTTGAATCTAATTCAAGCCCCTTTTATAGACCTCTCTCATGCAAAGACAAGCTTCATGACACTTAGCCACATGGTCAAGATGCAACTCAAAGTGGATTCTAGGTGTCTACTTTACAACACATGCATCTAATGCATGTTTGTGTTGTTTTCCACTATGTATCATTATGCAAGAGTGGAAAAACCTCTAAATCCACTATGAATTGAATCCTAATTGTGAATTTTCAGCTTTCAATTCATTTCAAATTCAATTCAAAATTGAAATTGATTTCTAGGCAATTAATTAGGACATTTCAAAGTAATTTTGATATGATTGATCCAATCAATCTTTATCACCTAATGCCATGAATTATATATGATTCCTAATACATATATATAGTATTTAAAACACTTTTAAATACCTCATCTTTCAATTCCTAATTTAATTCATAATTAAATCATTGTGTCGAACACGTTTTACGATAAAACCCTATTTCCCGTTTTTGAACGATTCAAAGTTTCCTATCAAAATATTCTAGGCTTTAATCCGATATGAGCTAGTAGGGGGACCTAATGGACCTATAGATCATGGGCTCCAACGATTCGAAGCTAGCCGACTAATCTCATTATCTAAACTAGCAAACATTCGTTAACTACCGGGACACTCCACTATAGCCCGATAGTTGCACTCCCCTCACTATAGATATATTTTTGTCCACTTGATTTAACCATGTTTAGTAAGTCGTTCCTTCACAGGTTGTTCGTAGCTATAGCTAGGTCAAATAACCGTTTCACCCCTATAGTACTTCTTGTTCCTTACGTTCCACTAATCCTCTAATGAACAATCAGTTTGTGGTCCAACCATCAAAACTAAGTCCCTCTCGATTCAACGAGAGGGTGGGGCCCCTTGTTCAAGTCCCGGAGTTAGTACTTAAGAGAACAACCTCTCTGATATCCCTGAAAAGGGTAGGAGTGAATTCCGTCTTGCGAAACTATGTCCCCAGCTATCTATTCGATCTTATCCCCAAAATGGTAGGCTTGTTGAGTCGGCGATGCTGGCCACTCTCACCCATGCAGATCAAAGGATAATCTCGTATAAACAGGAGTTCATAGCTCGCTCAGGATTAAGAACGAGTTACCTAGGTCATCTATGTGAAATAGTCAGTTTCTACGGTAAACGCCGTTATAAAGAGAAAGTGACTTATTTCGTGGTCCTGTCTTATGCAAACTCATTGCATAGGACGCCCCCACTCGCATGTCACCACATGAACGATTTAGGATCTCATCGTTTGTACTTAATACAAAGTGGGCCGCGTCCATAGTGTCTCCAGGATAAGGCACCCAACCGTATCCTTATACTATAGACTATTTTGACTATAAACTTGAACTTGATCCTACGAAATGTCCCTACATATAGTTCGAGTATTCATTTTATAGCCAAGGATCTTAGTTTATTGGATTTAGGTTAATCATTCGCAATTTATATATTCAATAACATCTTTTACTGAATAACCTCAATAACGTCTTTATTGGAAATAGAATATGTTTAATGATTTACAAACTATGAGTTTATAGGACATTAAACCCAACAAACTCCCACTTGGACTAGAAACTCTAGTGGGGTACATGAAGTTAGGTGTGAGAGAAGTATAAAAACAATAAACTAGGGCATCATACATACCCTTATATTTCTCCCACTTGCCCTAGTCTAACAAAGCTCGTAATCCTAGATTAACTAGGTGACCCTCAAAAACTTTAGCCGTGAGGGGTTTTGTAAACGGGTCAGCCATGTTGTGCTCCGAAGCAATCTGCGTGACGATCACATCTCCTCGTTGCACGATCTCCCTGATGAGATGGTATTTGCGCTCAATATGCTTTCCTCGCTTGTGACTTCGAGGTTCCTTAGAGTTTGCAACTGCACCACTGTTATCACAATAGAGGGTGACAGGCAGTTGCATATTCGGAACAATTTCCAACTCTGTTAGGAATTTTCTTAGCCATACTGCCTCTTTTGCTGCTTCACAGACGGCTACGTACTCTGCTTCCATGGTGGAGTCAGCAATGCAACCTTGCTTAATACTCCTCCATACTATTGCTCCTCCATTTAGAGTAAACACAGATCCCGATGTTGATTTTCTTAAATCTATATCGGTCTGAAAATCTGAGTCAGTGTATCCTGTAAGGATCAGATCCTTAGCTCCATACACGAGTGTATAATCCCTAGTTCTCCTTAAATACTTAAGGATGTTTTTAACGGCAGTCCAATGCGCATGTCCAGGATTAGACTGATATCTGCTGACTATTCCTACGGCATAGCATATGTCGGGTCTGGTACACAACATTGCATACATCAAACTACCAACTGCTGATGCATAGGGAATACGTCTCATTTCCTCAACTTCTTGAGGTGTCTTAGGACTTTGTTCCTTAGACAGGTGAACCCCGTGCCTAAAAGGTAATAACCCTTTCTTGGAGTTCTGCATCGAATATCGTGTCAACATTTTGTCGATATATGATGCTTGAGACAGTGCTAGCGTTTTGTTCTTTCTATTTCTAATGATTTGAATGCCCAGAACAAATTGAGCCTCACCCAAATCTTTCATTTGGAATTGAGTTGCTAGCCATTGTTTTACGTCAGTCAGGAATCCTACAATATTTCCAATAAGTAGGATATCATCTACGTATAGAACTAGAAAAGCTACAGTGGATTTGACGATCTTCTTGTAAACACAAGGTTCGTCAACATTTTGCTCAAAGCCATACGTTTTGATCGCAGTGTCAAAACGTATATTCCAGGATCTTGATGCTTGTTTTAATCCATAAATGGATCTTTTAAGTTTGCAAACCTTTCGCTCATCACCCTGGACTATGAATCCCTCTGGTTGAGCCATATAGATAGTCTCTTCAAGATTGTCGTTCAAAAAGGCTGTCTTGACATCCATTTGCCATATTTCATAATCATAATATGTGGCAATGGATAAGAGTATTCTAATCGACTTAAGCATGGCAACAGGGGAAAAAGTTTCTTCAAAATCGATTCCTTCCCGCTGGGTAAAACCCTTTGCCACAAGTCGAGCCTTAAAGGTTTGAACCTTACCGGCTTAGTCTCGTTTTCTCTTGTAGATCCATTTACAACCAATAGGTTTTACCCCATCTGGCTGCTCTACAAGATCCCAGACCGAATTGAAGTACATTGACTCCATTTCAAGATCCATGGCTTTGATCCACTGGTCCTTATCAACATCATTCATTGCCTGATTAAAGGACAATGGATCCTCTACACCATCATCAGATATGATGGTTTGAGTTTCTGTTAAACCCATGTAGCGATCGGGTTGTATTATAACCCTCCCACTACGTCGAGGCTCTCTCACTATTTGAGATGGATGTGTTTGATCAACAACTTTTGATGGACCAGCTTGATCTACAACTTTTGTATATTCTTTTGTAGTTTTTCTTGAAATCTCATCTAATACTAGCTTACTGCGAGGTCGATGATCTTTTATGTGATCTTCCTCAAGGAACGTAACGTTTGTCGATACAATCACTTTATTATCCCGAGGATCGTAAAATAGACCACCTTTCGTTTCTTTAGGATATCCTACAAATAGACATAGTTTTGAACGTCTTTCCAACTTCTTTGGGTTTTGCACCAACACGTGTGTCGGGCATCCCCAAATTCTGAAGTGACGTAAACTACCTTTACGCCCTCTCCATAGCTCATAAGGTGTTTTAGAAACACTTTTAGAGGGAACCATGTTCAAAATGTATACGGCAGTCTCAACTGCATATCCCCAGAACGAATCAGGCACTTGAGCATAGCTCATCATTGACCGAACCATGTCTAACAGAGTTCGGTTTCTCCTCTCTGATACACCATTTTGTTGTGGTGTAGCAGGGGCTGAGAGTTGAGACGTAATTCCATGTTCTATCAAATAGTCATGGAATTGTAAGTCCATATATTCTCCACCTCGATCTGATCGTAGTGTTTTAATCGATTTACCTAATTGGTTCTCAACCTCGGTCTTGTACTCCTTGAACTTTTCAAGGGCTTCAGACTTATGATGCATTAGGTAAAGGTAGCCATACCTTGAATAATCATCAATGAAGCTGACGAAATATTCGTACCCTCCTCGTGCTTTGACATTCATAGGACCACAGAGATCCGAATGCACGAGTTCTAAGGGTTCTTTGGCCCTAAAACCTTTTTCCGAAAAAGGTCGTTTGGTCATTTTTCCCTCGAGGCAGGACTCACATGGTGGTAACGAGTCATCTTCTAACTGATTTAGTAGTCCACTCTTTACCAATATTTCAATCCTATTGCGATTTATGTGGCCTAATCTCAAGTGCCAAAGATAGGTATTCGGAGAAACTTTTCGCCTTTTTTTTTTAGTTTCCGCTACTTTAAACATTTCCGTATTAAAAGTAGCTTTAACTTGAATTGGCCTTAACACGTATAAGTTGCTTTCAAGTTTTGCAGAACATATATGCATACCTCTTTTGTTAACAAACACTTTATTAATATCAAAAGATACTTGGTATTCATGTTCAATCAAACAAAAGATAGAAATTAAGTTCCTTTTTATATCGGGAACGTACAAGACATTTTCTAGTAACAAAAATCTATCTCCAAAAGACAACTTGAGAGTTCCTGAAGCTCTGGCTGTGACGACCTCTCCAGTTCCAACTTTGAGAGTTACTTCACCGTCTTCTAGCATATGCCAGGAACTAATTTCCTGTAAAGAAGAGCATACATGGTTAGTCGCTCCTTAATCTAATATCCAGGCAGAGCTATCTTGCTCAACTAAACATGTTTCGATAACGAGCAAATCATATTTACCTTGTTTTTCTTTTTCAGCCTTATTTTCCGCAAGGTACTTGGGACAGTTGCGTTTCATATGTCCGTCTACATTACAATGGAAACACTTTCCTTTTTCTGCAGCTTTTGCCTTGCCTCCCAATGGAGCTTTTCCTTTCCCTTTAACCTTCTTTTTCTTCATTTGAATACTCTTATTCTTTGAAGTGGAAGGTCCAGACTTGGTTCCTGAGGATGATCCCTTTTGGAACCTCTTGGTTGTGGCAACATTTGCCTCCCCTTCATGTCCTCTTTTAGTGAGACTTTGGTAGGTCTGAAGCTCGTTTAGCAAAGTGGTCAAGTTAAAGTCTATTTTGTTCATGACAGCGTTTGTCCTGAACTGAATGAAGCTCTTCGGAAGAGACTCCATTATGAAACTTACTTGACTACCCTCGTCAATTGTAGCACCGTTTACTTCAGCAATGTTAAACTGAACCATCATGTTCAAAACATGTTCCCTAACAGAAGCACCTTCCTTCATTCGGGAATTGTAAACATTCTTGAGAGCTTCGTGCCAGATTTTTTAGGATGGTTGTCCAAACATACCCTGTAACAAAGTCATGATCTCCCTTGCGGTGACCATCCTCTCGTGCTTTTTCGACAAGACATCTGAAATGCTTGCTAAGATATAGACTCTTGCTTTATAATTTGCTCGAGTCCATTTCTCGTATGTTTCCCGAACAATTCGGTTTGTTGACGAGCCACGGTTAGGTGGACACTCTTCAGTAAGGACAAATCTAAGATCCTCGATTACTAGTATTGGTCCCTCCATCCATTTTCCCGTTAAAAACTAACTGTTTGCTGACGTGGCACCTATTTTTAAATAATTTTTCAAATTTTAAAATAAAAGAAATATTAAATTAATTAAAAAATTATTATTTTATTAGTTTTTATTATTTCATTTTTTCTCCATTTCTCTCTCCCCTTCCTTTTCCTTCTTCCTCTAGCTCTCCATCGCCGACCGCTTCTAGCTCTCCGTCGCCGACCGCCGCTGGTGACCACCACCGACGAACTCTTTTTTTCTTTTCTTTTCTTTTCTTTCTTTTCTTTTTTTTGTGTGGCCACCGTCGGTTTCTTCCTCAAACCGATCTCTCTCTAAATCTCGGTCTCTCTCTCTCCCTCTCGAGAGTTTTTCCAGATCTGTGCATAGTAGACAAATGGATTGAAGAGTTTTTCAGATCTGGGTTTTTCAAGATCGATCCCTCTCCCTCACAGCCCACCGTCACTCTCACACACGCCCGCCAGATCTCACCGTCTCTCCCTCTCACGTCGCGCCGGTGGAACAAGCTTCGACAACGGTAGAGATGGCGGCGCGCGGAGCACGAACGAAACGAGTTTTGATTTTTTTTTCTTGCCAGCGTGAGGAGCACGCCCACCATCCAGATCTCATCGTCTATCCCTCTCACGTCGCGTCGGTGGAATGAGTTTCGACTATGGCAGCGATGGCGGCGGGAGGAGCACGAACGAACTGGAACGAGCCCAGATCTGGCGTCGTCTCCGTCTCGAGCGATCTCTCTCTCCGTCTCCAGCGTCTCTCTCTTCGTCGTCACCAGATCTGGTAGATCTATCTCTCTCCGTAGCTCGTTGGAAGAAGAAGAGAGGAGGGGGAAGAAGAAGAAAACAGAAGAAAAAAAAAGTTGTCGCCGACGGCCGTTGGTGGTGTGAGATGTGAGGAAGGTTGAAGAAGAATAAGGAGGGTGGGTGGTGAAGAGGTTGAAGAATAAGAAATAAACAAAATTAGAAAGAATTAAAAATATATTTAAAATTAATATTTTATTATTTTTATTTTAACAAATGAAAAAAATAATTTTTTTAATAAAAAAAATAGATGCCACGTCAGCGATCGTTAAAATCTAACGAAAAATTGGATGGAGGGACTAAAATGCTACTAAATGCAAACCTCAGGGACTAAAATGTTGAGTTTGAAACCTCAGAGACCAAAACGAAACCTAAACCAAACCTCAGGGACCAAAAGTGTATTTTTCCCTTAAATATATAACTTTATTTCTACTCATATATATATATATATATATATATGTTTTAATTTTACTGGATGAAAATTTAATTTCAATGTTATAATATAACTTTTCAAGAAACTTCAACAACAATTTGGTGATAGACATGTCTTCTAAAGAAGGTAAGAAACAAACACTCAAAATAATTTACTTTAAAATTCAACATTTCTTATTATTATATATATTCAAAGTCAAAATTTTAATTATTAAATGTTTAAATATGCAAATATTAAAAAACAACGAGAAAAAAAAAAAACAAAACATATGCAAAATTGAATGATCCTGATGAAAGAAAAAAGCTTGACAACGTGTTCGATGCAAAAAGGAAAATGTTAAGTGGTGAAACTAGTCTTGGAAATAAGAAGTCAAAAGTTGATTGGTTGCTAAGAGCCCAACAATATGTAGATCAACAACCAGGTTTGTCAAAATTATTCATTCCTTCACATAAGTTAGTACTATTAGCTTTGATATTTGATTTACATAATATATATATATATTTATTATAGGTCAAATTTCATATTATCTGTTATGTTCGACATTACATGGGTTGAAACAACCATCATCCTTACTGTGATGCTAAGAAATTTGAGTATGAACCACCTTCCTTTTGTTGCTCTATAGGGAAAGTGCAATTAGTCGAGACCAATGTTCCTAAACAACTACAATCACTATTTACTTCTGAAGCAGAAGAAGCAAAAATGTTCGGGAAGAATATTAGAGCATATAGTAGTGTTTTCCCATTCACTTCTTTTGGTGTTAAATTGGATAAGGAACTAGCATCTTCAAAACAAGGTGTTTACATTTTTCGTGCTCAATGACAAATATATCATGAATTACCTTCTTTAATGCCCAAAGATGGTCCAAAATACTTTCAATTGTATTTCTATGATACAACAAACGAGCTTGAAAATAGGACGAACATTTTACTAGAGGCACAATTGGATGAAAGTATTATGGAAAAGTTGATGAACATCATGAGAAAAAACCCATATGCTAAGTTCTTGAGAAGATTAAAAGACATGTCATCTTTCCAAAATCTACAAATTCGTATTATTAGCAATACAAATTTAGATCAACGAGTGTATAATACACCTACAGCAGATCAAGTTACTGCAATATGGATTGAAGGAAATGATAGTAATAGTCCATTTGAGAGAGACATTATTGTACATGCTCATTTAGGAAATAAGCAAAGGGTGAAACACTACTTTAGTTGTTATGATTGTTTACAATATCCTTTACTATTTCCCATGAGAGAATCTGGATGGCATCAGGATATAAAAAATAAAGAAATTGGAAATGATATTGGAAACTCAAGCATTAGTTATAAGTATCCAAGAAGGAATCCACACTTATATGGTTCAATTGATGAAATGCTTCGAGCAGAACGTCAAGGTAAATCTTTCACTTTAGTCCTCAATACATTTTCCATTTTATAACTTTATTTGGATAAGTATATTATCTTACACAAAATTATTTTAAACTATAGGTATTTCTGGCCGCAATTTTGGAAATGTATCTTGTAAGGAGTATTATTGTTACAAACTACAAATAAGACCATCTACAAAATCAATAGTTTTTTTTTTTTTTTTTTTTGCTGGAAGATTATTACAACAATATGTTGTAGACATGTACATAAAGCTTCAAACAACAAAACTTGATTTCCATTGAACACAACAATCTTTAATTAGAGTTGAATTATATCAAGGAATAGTTGATAGTGTGAACATTGGGGAAACGAGAGGCAAAAAAATTGGTAAGAGAATTGTACTCCCAACTTCTTTCATTAGAGGCCCAAGAGATATGTGACATCGTTATTTAGATGCTATGATATTGGTGCAAATATTTGGAAAGCCAGATTTATTCATAACTATGACATGCAACTCTGAGTGGAAAGAGATTAAGGATGAATTAAAACATGGTCAACGTCTTCAAGATAGACCAGATTTGACTACTTCTAAAATATTTTGCAGCAAACTAGAAGATCTTAAAGACCAGATATTTAAAAAAGAAATATTTGGTAAGGTTGCAGCTTATGTGTATGTTATTGAATTTCAAAAGAGGGGACTACCACTTGCTCATATGCTTATTGTAACGGCAAGCTTTTTTTTTTTAAAAAAAATGGAAGTGGCTTTTCAGCCGGTCAAAAAGGAGGGAAAAAGGGGGGGGGGGAAACTTTCACGTTTTCCCCCCCAAAATTCGGTCAAGTTGACCAGTTATTAAAAAAAAAAGAAATGATTTCAGATTTCTTTTCTCTCTCCCTCTCTCGGCCTCTCTCCCTCGAAACTCTTTCTCTCTCTCTCGGTCTCTCTCCCTCGCAACTCTCTCAGCAACCCGCACGTCACCGCCTTCAGCTCACCGCCACCGTCGTTCCGCACGCCGCCGCTCGTCTTCGGTGAGCACCCACTCCCTCTCTCTCTCTCTCTCTCTCTCTTGTCTCTTTCTCCCTCAATCTCATTCTTTCTCTTCTATAACAGATCTGTGTCGTCGCCGCACGAATCTGTTAGCTTCCACACTGTTCAAATCTGATCGTTTCTGTCGTTCGGAACTGATCGTCGCCGCCTCCACCTCAAGGAAACTGACTCTCGTGTCTCGAATGTGCAACGCCTTCAGCAAGTGAGTAAGGAATTTGTAAGTGAGATATAAGGTGTTTTGGTCAATTTAATGTTTAATCGGGGATACCCATTGACTTTAGCTTCTAATTTCAAGGTGCCCGTGGCGTTTGGAGGTCGAATTGTCGAATTTGAGCGATTTTGGACTGCTGGATAGCAAGCTGTGGTTCTGTTTTGGGTGAGTTTTGGGTGTTTAATTACCCCCAAATTTAATGGGTCCCTAGTTGAATGCTTGGATTAGAGTCCCTATTTATTTGAGAGTTTCTTTCCTTGTTGTAGATTGCTTAAGAACCTTGGAGTTAAGGAATTTCTTGAAGGCTAATCAAGTATCTTCTTCACTAATGTAAGTAGCCATTTGGAACAAATTCTATGCTTTAAACCCATTTTAGTTGAGAATGGTTTATACTAGCATGAGTTGGATTTAATCCTTAAGTTTCCCCTTTGAATTTAAGTAGCTAGTTGGATTCAAATTCCATGTTTTAGATACATTGTATGGTAGCTGAGTATGGTAAGTATCTTGCTGCATAGGAATGAAATGTTTATGCATTGAAACGATAGATTACCGCTAGCATGAGTTGGTATCAAATATGTTGGTTTGAGATTGAGATGATATGAGTGTGTTTGTCTTCCAGAAGTTGGGTTGTTGTGTACTTGCGCTACGTGATAGGTGAAAGTGCTTGATTGTTTTATATTATAACTTGACTGGCATGGTTTGTGGACAACGGGAAGTTTGTGGTTTCTCTGTTTAGGAGTGTTGGTTGTCGCCTCCATTTCTTGTTCTTGAGATGTGACTGAGTTGGGACGTGAAGGAGTGAAGAACACTCAAGCGGAACCGTTATCGGATCTTAGGCCTTGATTTTCATTAATTTCTAAGATTAAAAGCATGTTGTCATATAAGCGAAAAACAGAGGAAATGAGAACTTATCTTTCAAGCTTCAAATTCGTGGATCTCTATGGATGATTCTCCTCACGAACTCGACATGGACTACCGCTTGAACCTTCACCGCTATTCTCCGGCCTTAGAACGGGCTTGTGGGAACCCGAGCATGATGAATTTGAGAGAGAAAGATTGAGAAAGAAATGGGTTTTTGAGCTTTTTTTTCTTCACGGTTTTTTTTTCAAAATTGAACTCCCCTCATTCATTTTATTCTCAGCTTACATATGAGAAGACAATCAAGGATTAGTCATGGTGTTGAGGTGTCTAGCTTTCAATTTTGCATGAATAATGAAGATGGGAAAATTTGGCAGCACATGAATTTCAATCTCAAATTCAATGGCCACACTTGGATTTCAACTTTTCAAATCCAATTTTCATAATTTAATTAACTTTAAATAAATTAAATTCAAATAATGTAATTTACATAACATTAACTTTAATTAATTAAACCTTTTTTAATTAATTATAATACTATAATTCAATATTAAATATTGAACTTAATAAGTTCCCAACTTTTCTCATAAACCGATGAATATGAATCGATATTCAAATTCAAAACCAATTATCTCGAAGGTGAATCCCTATTCACGTGTGTTGTATTTAAATCACATTTAAACAACTATTACTCTCTTGGAATACGGTTTAATTAACAATTAAACTATTGCGTTATATTATATCGAATATAATTTAACGATATCTCCCTAAAGTGAAGTTGAACGTTTTTCAAATTCTTTCATCACTCTGTTCTAAGGTTAATCCATTTGAGCTAGCAGGGGGACCTAATGGACCTACAGATCATGGGCTCCAACAATTCGAGATTAACCGACTGAACTCTTTCAATCCAAGTTAACCAACATTCGTTAACTAACGGGACACTCCACTATAGCCCGTAGTTGAACTCCCCTCACTGTAGATATATTTCTGTCCACCCGATATAACCGTGATTAGTAAGTCAATCCTTCACAGGTTGTTCGTAACTATAGTAAGGTCAAAATTCCGTTTTACCCCTATAGCACTTCCTGTTCCTTAAGCCTCAACTGAGTCCCTATTGAATAATTGGTTTGTGGTCAACCCACTAGACCTAAAACCTCTCGGGCCAATGAAAGGGCGTCGCGCCTTTGTTCACGTCCCGGAGTCAGCACTTAAGGGAACAGCCTTTCTACTATCCCTAAAGACGGGTAGGAGTGAATTCCATCTTGCAGGACTATGTCCCCAGCTATCTATCAGGTCTTATCCCCAAAGTGGTAGGTTTATTGAGCGGTGCTTATGGGCCACTCTCACCTATGCAAATCAAAGGATAATCTCGAATAAACAGGAGTTCATAGTTAGCTCAGGATTAAGATCGAGTTACTTAGGTCATCACCTTGAAATAGTCAGTTTCACAGTAAACGGCGTTATAAAGTGAAAGTGACTTATTTCGAGGTCCGGTCTTATACAAACTTCTTTTGCATAGGACGCCCCCACTCACATGTCTCTACATGAATGATTGAGGATCACATCATTTGTATTAAAATAAAGTGGGCCTCGTCACATAGTTTTTCCTAGGATAAGATACCCAGTCTTATCCCTATACTATAGACCATTTTAGGCTATGTACTTGAACCTGATCCACTTATATGTCACTACATAAAGTTCAAGCATTCATCTCATAGCCACAGATTCTAGTTTTATTGGATTTGGGTTAATAAAAACATAGTTAAACTACTCTTTCAACAACCATAACAAAAAAACTATTCTAATAGGTTTTATATATCACTTTGTTACATTTACTATCCACGAGTTTTAGGACCCCCAACAGGACGATACATATCAGTTAGCTTGTCAGTAATCTAAGAAAAGGAACCGATTGTATTAAATAGGTTGCAGTTAAAAAATTAGTAAGTGTTAAGGGGACCTAAAGGGTAAAGGATTAAGAAAGGGAAAAGGTTAGGCTAGTTGGTTCGATTGAGGGTCGTGTCAATTAAACACCTAGGATTGAGATGTATTAGACTGAAATGAGGGGCTTAATGGGCGGGACTTGGCTTCGCAGACTGGGTGCCATTTACTAACTATGGAAGTTAATTTCTGACTTAAACCCATGAACGCCCCACCAATGAAAAGGTAGTTTAGAGCGCTATGCGCACATTAGTGCCTTGAGGGACGAGACTCAGCTCCATTGACTGGGTGCCTTCTACAATCAGTAGGGGTAGAGATCTCCCAAAACACCCATCTGTGCACTACCAGTGAGGTTGCAAGCTTATATATAGGTGAGTTAATTGATCACCAGGCCTGAACTACAGATAAATGAAATGAAATGAATGAGAATGAGATGACCTAACCCTTAGGCCCTTAGCTCGAATAAAATGTTGAAACCTTGGTTGTTGCAAGTGTCTAGCAGTATTGTTACTTACTGAGTATTTTCTTAAATACTCATTCTTTTCCCTAACATGTAATTGCAGGTAAAGGCAAGGGTGTATAGGACACGTGACGGAGTGTTGCTGAGCCATGGATTTCCTTAGGATAGTCTTCCGCATTTTATGTTTTGAAATTCTTCCTTTGAACTTGTATTGCGATGTTTTATGGTTTATTCCGCTTTAAGTTTTTGCTTGCATGGCTAAAGATTCTTTTGTTCTATTTTAACTGGGATCCTAGACTGAAAAGTTTCGCAAAATTTCTAAGTATGTTTTACTCCAATGTTATTTCTTCTTCACTATTGTAAAGTAAAATGAAATGCATGTAGTAATGACCCTAGGATCTAGGCATGAAATGTAGGGTCGTTACAGTTGGTATCAGAGCTCTAGGTTATAGGTTCTGTAGACTGGTTTACATCGTAAACCTTAGGTATGTCCATAGCTTATCAGCAAACATCCGGTCACGCCAGGTACACGTTTGTTTACTTCGTAGCCTGTAAATGTTATATATATTCGAAAATGTTCATGTTGTGGAAAATTATGAATAAAGTTTTGTAACTGTGAATTGTTTAAAGGATTCAAGCCTGTTTAGTAAGATGATAAAAATTTTGTGTAATAGATCATGCCTCACCGTTCACGAGGTCATGGAAGAGGTCGAGGTAGAGGTCGTGCAACCCCTGAACAAGTTGTGCCACTTATGGGGCATGGAGAAAATCTACCAGAAAACCCACAAGTGGAACAACCGGGTGAACAGCCAGGGCCTGTGGCGGGACCTGTCATAGTGGATATCCAGGCAATAGTTCAGACCGCAGTTCAGGCTACAGTTGTGGGCGTGCTTGCGGGACGACTGGCCCAAGCGCCTCAGAACAATGAAGCCCTATCGCAGAAGGCTAGGTGCTTAAGAGATTTTAGGAAGTGGGACCCATGTCTGTTCGATGGAGCCTCAAGGGACCCCACGGTGGCAGAGTTGTGGCTGTCCTCCATCAAGACTGTCTTTCGCCACATGAACTGCCCGGAGGACCAGAAAGTGTACTGCGCCGTGTTCTTGTTACGAGATAACGCCTTGATTTGGTGGCAATCGATCGAAAGGACTATAGACGTCAGCAACGAACCTGTCACATAGACTCAGTTCAGGGGGGAGTTCTTTAGGAAGTATTACCCTGCAGCCTCCCGATTCAAGAAGCAAGCAGAGTTTGTGGCTCTTACGCAGGGAAACCGAACCGTAGAGGAATACGAGACAGAGTTCGCCAGACTGTCTCGGTTTGCTTCTGCCCTGGTAGCTGTAGAGGCTAATAAGGTAGAATGTTTCATTACAGGCTTAAAGGAAGAGATTCAGGGCAGTGTGGCAGTCCATGAACCCCAAGACTATGCCACAGCAGTCAGGGTGGCCGAGCTGATTGATCGACGACCGTCAGTTGTCTCTTCAGAACCTTTCTTAGGTCATAAGCGAAGGTACGATCAGATGAGCTCGAACACACAGCGGGGTCACCGTTACCCTAGACGAGGTCCGCCCCAGGACCGTCGACAGAAAACACAGAATCAGCTAGGGCCTAATCAGGATAGGCCGTTATGTAAGACCTGTGGAAAGTACCACTGGGGTCGTTGCTTAGCAGGGACCCGTGTTTGTTTCAAGTGTGGTCGGGAAGGGCATATTGCTCCAAATTATAATCAGAAGAAAACTAATTATGCCGATCAGCCGTCCAGTTCAAATTAGGCATCCAGGGTGAGACCAACACAACATCAGGGCAAGATATTTGCCACCACCCAACAAGAGGCAGAGAACCTTAGCGCAGTAGTGACAGGTACCATCCCTATTCTTGGCCATTATGCTTTTGTGTTGTTTGATTCGGGTTCGACACATTCTTTTATTTTTGCATCATTTGTAAATAAAGTCAGCCCAGAACTAGAGCCACTGGGCTATGTTTTGTTAGTCTCAACCCTTGCGGGGGTGACGTTACTAGCTAGTGAAGCGGTGAAAGCCTGCCAAATGTTAGTGTCTGATCGATCAATGGACGTGACATTGATCGCCCTGGATATGAGTGATTTTGATGTTATCTTGGGAATAGAATGGTTGGCTTCTAATTACGCCAACATAGATTGTTATCGTAAGGAGGTTATCTTTAACCCTCCGTCAGAGGCAAGCTTCAAGTTTAAAGGATCGATGATCAAAGGTGCTCCGAAGGTAGTCTCTGCGATGAAGGTGAGGAAATTGATTAACAAAAGAGCTTGGGGCTTACTGGCTAGCGTGGTTGACACATTGAACATCGAGGTATCAATGATCTCAATATCGATAGTGAGGGAATTCATAGATGTATTTCCGGAGGATCTGACAAGACTACCGCCAGCACGAGAGGTTGATTTCTACATTGAGCTTGAGCCAGGGACTAACCCGATTTCTAAAGCTCCATATAGGATGGCTCCAGCGGAATTGAAAGAGCTTAAGGTGCAGATTCAGGAGCTGTTAGACAAAGGTTATATACGCCCCAGCATTTCGTCGTGGGGTGCTCCAGTTTTATTTGTGAAAAAGAAGGATGGGACAATGCGTTTGTGCATCGACTATCGGGAGCTGAACAAAGTAACAATAAAGAACAATTACCCTCTGCCAAGGATTGATGATCTCTTTGATCAGCTTCAAGGTGCAGCAGTATTTTCCAAAATAGATCTACGGTCAGGTTATCATCAGTTGAGGATTAGAGGGGAAGATATACCTAAGACAGCTTTCCGAACCAGGTAGGGGCATTACGAATTTACGATGATGTCCTTTGGGCTTACTAATGCTCCTGCGGTTTTCATGGACTTGATGAACAGAGTATTTAAGGAATTCCTTGATTCGTTCGTGATTGTTTTTATCGACGACATTCTTATCTACTCCAAGACAGAAAAGGAGCATGAGGATCATCTCAAGAGAGTTCTAATCACCTTAAGAACGAACAAGTTGTACGCCAAATTCTCTAAATGTGAGTTTTGGCTACAACGAGTTTCCTTCTTAGGACACGTGGTGTCGAAGGAAGGTGTCACAGGAGATCCAGCCAAAATAGAGGCAGTGACCAATTGGTCTCGACCCACTTCAGTCAGCGAGATTCAGAGTTTCTTGGGGTTAGCAGGCTATTATCGTTGTTTTGTGCAAGGTTTTTCCAGTATAGCCGCACCTCTAACTCAGTTGACTCGAAAAGGTAATCCATTTGTGTGGAATGAAGTTTGTGAGGCAAGCTTCCAAGACCTTAAGCGAAGGCTAGTTTCAGCACCAGTACTTACAGTACCTGATGGCTCAGGAGAATTTGTTATTTACAATAATGCTTCAAAGAAAGGACTGGGTTGTGTGTTAATGCAGCATGGTAAAGTCATTGCCTACGCGTCTCGTCAGCTGAAAGATTATGAGAATAACTACCCAACCCATGATTTGGAATTAGCAGCAATGGTCTTTGCTTTGAAGATTTGGAGGCATTATTTTTACGGGGAGAAAATCCAAATCTTCACGGACCATAAAAGTCTGAAATATCTTTTCACCCAGAAAGAGTTGAATATGAGGCAGCGGAGGTGGTTAGAGTTAGTGAAAGATTATGATTGTGATATCCAGTACCACCCAGGCAAGGCAAATGTGGTCGCAGATGCCCTCAGTAGGAAGACTGCTCATACGTCTGCTTTGATTACTACTCAGGCTCATATATTAGATGACTTGGAACGTGCAAAGATTATGGTTGCAGTGGGCGAAGTTACAGCACGCCTAGCTCAGTTGACAGTTAAGTCAAGCTTGAGACAGAGGATCATAGATGCCCAACCAAGTGACCCTGACCTTGTTGTTAAACGCAGTCAAGTAGAGGCGGGGCAGGTGAACGAGTTCTCCCTATCTTCCAACCTCGACTTGTGTTACCAGGGTCGCTTATGCGTACCTGGGAATGCCAATCTCAAACAGGAGTTATTAGTAGAGGCACATAGTTCACCTTTTTTAATCCGTCCAGGAAGTACAAAGATGTATCATGATTTAAAACAGTACTACTGGTGCCAGGGCATGAAAAGAGAGATAGTTGAGTTTGTTAGTAAGTGTTTTGTTTGTCAGCAAGTTAAAGCCCCGAGACAGAAACCAACAAGCTTGTTGCAGCCGCTGAGTGTCCCAGAATGGAAGTGGGAGCATATATCCATGGACTTCATCACAGGATTGCCTAGAACGGCTAAGGGTTACACCGTGATCTGGGTCATTATTGACAGACTCACCAAGTCAGCGCATTTTCTCCCTGGGAAGCCCACTTACACTGTTGAAAAGTGGGCACAATTATATATGACAGAGATAGTCAAGCTTCATGGGGTGTCGGTATCAATCGTGTCAGATAGAGATCCTCGGTTCATATCTAATTTCTGGAGGAGTTTGCAAAGAGCCTTAGGTACTCAGTTGCATCTCAGTTCTGCATTTCACCCTCAGACAGATGGTCAAACTGAGCGATTGAACCAAACTCTAGAGGATATGTTGCGAGCATGTGTTCTGGATTTCTCAGGTAGTTGGGATGCACACCTGCACTTAATGGAATTTGCTTATAATAATAGTTATCAAGCAACCATCGGTATGTCACCGTTTGAGGCCCTCTATGGGAAAAGATGCAGGTCCCCTGTTTACTGGGATGAGGTCAGAGAACGTCAGTTGTTGGGACCTAAATTGATTCAAGCCTCCAGCGAGGCTATTCGCACAATCAGATCGAGGATGTTAACCGCTCAAAGCCGACAGAAGAGCTATGTACATACCAGGAGAAGGGATTTAGAGTTTAACGTGGGTGATCATGTTTTCTTGAAGGTAGATCCAATGAAAGGAGTTTTGAGGTTTGGAAGAAAAGGCAAGCTCAGTCCACGATTCATCGGTCTGTTCGAGATCTTAGAACGGATTGGTCTGGTAGCTTACCGTTTGGCCTTACTGTTGGGTTTTATGTCCTAAAACTCGTAGATAGTGAATGATTAACGAATTATACACTTGTATCAATAAAGTGTTATTGAGGTTTATGCAATAAAATGTTATTGTCATATTAAGTCTAGAATTGCACAATATGACCCAAATCCAATAAACTAAGATCCAAGGTTGTTTACATGAGACTTGGACTAGTATGTGGGGACATACGGGGATCAGTGTTCAAGTAACAACCTAAAAGGTCTATGGTACAGGGATAAGGCTGGGTACCTTATCCTGGTAACACTATGTGATACGGCCCGCTTTGTATTCGATACAGACGTATTGATCCAAGGCGTCCATGTAGGAGACATGCGAGCGGGGTATCTTATGCAATGAGTTTGCATAAGACCAAACCACGAAATGGTAAACCACTAGATGTAACACCGTTAACTAGTTAGGTTACTGTTTCAATAGGATGACCTAGGTAACTCGATCTTAATCCTGAGTGTGTCATGAACTCCTTCTCACGAGGGATTGTCCTTTGATTAGTACGGGTGAGAGTGGCCAGAACGCCGACTCAATAAGCCTACCTTCTTGGGGACAAGACCGAGTGGGGGGCTGGGGACATGACAATACAAGATGAAATTCACTCCTTCCCCTATTGGGGCAAGTAGATGTGTGTTCCCTTAAGGGCTGATTTCGGGGCTTGAACAAAAGCGTGTTGTCTTCTCCTGGCCCGAGAGGAATTGCTGTTTAGTGGTTGGACCCTAAACAGGTTGTTCATTAGAGGGATCAGTGGTACTTAAGGATCCAGAGGTAACCCAGGGGTAAAACGGTAATTTGACCCAGCTGGTGTTACGAACACACGTGAAGGATTGACTTACTGCATTGGTCGATATCCGTGGACACAGAAATATTCTACAGTGAGAAGAGTGCAGTTGTAGGTCTTTAGTGGAGTGACCCATAGTTAACGAATGTTGATTGACTCGGTTAATGAGTTTAGCTGATCAATCTCGTATCGTTGGAGCTTCTGATCTGTAGGTCCATTAGGTCCACCTGCTAGCTCATAACGGGTTCTGAGATAATGTAGTCTTGATATTAAAGGGAATTTAAGTTAATTGTATTTTGATGCAATTAATATAATGTATAGAGATACATTATAGTATAAGTTTAATTAATGAATTAAACTTTATAATAAAATTAATTTTGGATATGATTCAAAATTAATCAATGAGAGAATTATGAATTTAATTAAATATGTGATATTTAATTAATTCATGAATTAATTAATTAGGGAATTAATTAAATTTAATTTGGTTAAATGTGATTTAATCAAATTAAAACTATAGTTTATATTGATGTACATTTTGATGCACATTAAAACTATAGGTTAAATGAGAGAGATAAAATTGAATATGATTCAATTATAAAATTAATTAAATATTTGATATTTAATTAATGTGGCCTGTTTAATTCAATTGAATATGATTTAATTGAATTAAAAATATATGTTATAATTGATTTAATTAAAGTTGGTTTAATTAAATTAATTATAATTAATTAGATAATTAATTATTATTTAAATAATTATTAATTATTTAATTTATTAATTATTATTTGATAATAATTAAAGGGTCCAGATCATTTGGCTTAGATCCAATGGTTGAGGTCTTGTAGGGTTTTAACTCCCTCCCCACTTATCGTGAAGTGGAGAGGGGTAACCAACTAACCTCTCATTCTCTCATTCACGCAAGAAAGCAGAGAGATTTTTTTGGCTCTCTAGTTTTTTTCTCTCAAAAACCACAGCAAGCATATTGCTGAATTTTTCCTTCTAAGACCGATTTTTGGGTTCCCACAAGTCATATCTCAAGATATCCCAAGAGAATAGCGGGTGATTCGAGTGGTGGTGTCATTTGGAAGTCCCAACAACGAAATTGGAGCATTGTGCTGTGTTCTTCGGAATCCGGTAAGTATTCTTGATTTTGAATCAATTTTAGCATGCTTAATCTTAGTAATTTAGAAATTGTTTCTGAATTTTGTTGCCAACGTATTGGTTTTTCTATAATTGAAATTTTAATTCGAGATTGTTCTTGTTTGCTTCCGCTGCCAAAAGGGATTTTAACCCTTCACTTACCGCCTTCCCTTTCAGCGGTTCACAACGTTTTCCATGTCTCTATGTTATGAAGGTATTTGGCAAATCCAGCCCACAGGGTGGACTATGAACCCTTGCAACTTAGCGAGAACTTGACTTATGAGAAGAGGCCTATGCTAATTCTTGATAGAGAGGTGAAGGTCCTTCGTAATCGCGAGATATCACTCGTAAAGCTCCTTTGGCTAAACCATTTGTCGGAAGAGGCAACGTGGAAGAGAGAAGATGAAATGATGGCCAAGTATCCAGAGTTGTTCCAGTACTAGCAACTTTCGAGGACGAAAGTTCTTTTAAGGTTAGTATGATGTAACGGCAAGCTTTAAAAAAAAGGAAAAAAAACAAAATGGAAGTGGCTTTTCAATCGGTCAAAAATGAGGGAAAAAGGGGGGGGAAACTTTCACGTTTTTTCCCCCCAAAAATTCGGTCAAGTTGACTAGTTATTAAAAAAAATATATATATATTTTCAGATTTCTTTTATCTCTCCCTCTCTCGGCCTCTCTCCCTCGCAACTCTCTCTCCCCCTCTCGGCCACTCTCCCTTGCAACTCTCTCAGCAACCCGCACGTCGCCGCCTTCAGCTCACTGCCACCGTCGCTCACGTCACCGCCTTCAGCTCACCGCCACCGCCGTTCCACACGCTGCCACTCGTCGTCGGTGAGCACCCACTCCCTCTCTCTCTCTCTCTTGTCTCTTTCTCCCTCAATCTCATTCTTTCTCTTCTGTAACAGATCTGTGTCGTCGCCGACGAATCTGTTAGCTTCCACACTGTTCAAATCTGATCGTTTCTGTCGTTCGGAACCGATCGTCGCCGCCTCCGCCTCAAGGAAACTGACTCTCGTGTCTCGAATGTGCAACGCCTTCAGCTAGTGAGTAAGGAATTTGTAAGTGAGATATAAGGTGTTTTGGTCAATTTAATGTTTAATCGGGGATACCCATTGATTTTAGCTTCTAATTTCAAGGTGTCTGTGGCGTTTGGAGGTCGAATTGTCGAATTTGAGCGATTTTGGACTACTGGATAGCAAGTTGTGGTTCTGTTTTGGGTGAGTTTTGGGTGTTTAATTACCCCCAAATTTAATGGGTCCCTAGTTGAATTCTATGATTAGAGTCCCTATTTATTTGAGAGTTTCTTTCCTTGTTGTAGATTGCTTAAGAACCTTGGAGTTAAGGAATTTCTTGAAGGCTAATCAAGTATCTTCTTCACTAATGTAAGTAGCCATTTGGAACAAATTCTATGCTTTAAACCCATTTTAGTTGAGAATGGTTTATACTAGCATGAGTTGGATTTAATCCTTAAGTTTCCCCTTTGAATTTAAGTAGCTAGTTGGATTCAAATTCCATGTTTTAGATACATTGTATGGTAGCTGAGTATGGTAAGTATCTTGCTGCATAGGAATGAAATGTTTATGCATTGAAACGATAGATTTCCGCTAGCATGAGTTGGTATCAAATATGTTGGTTTGAGATTGAGATGATATGAGTGTGTTTGTCTTCCAGAAGTTGGGTTGTTGTGTACTTGCGCTACGTGATAGGTGAAAGTGCTTGACTGTTTTATATTATAAGTTGACTGGCATTGTTTGTGGACAACGGGAAGTTTGTGGTCTCTCTGTTTAGGAGTGTTGGTTGTCGCCTCCATTTCTTGTTCTTGAGATGTGACTGAGTTGGGATGGTACATATCAGTTAGCCTGTCAGTAATCTATGAAAAGGAACCGATTGTATTAAATATGTTGCAGTTAAAAAATTAGTAAGTGTTAAGGGGACCTAAAGGGTAAAGGATTAAAAAAGGGAAAAGGTTAGGCTAGTTGCCTCGATTGAGGGTTGTGTCAATTAAACACCTAGGATTGAGATGTATTAGACTGAAATGAGGGGCTTAATGGGTGGGACTTGGCTTCGTAGACTAGATGTCATTTACTAACTGTGGAAGTTAATTTCTGACTTAAACCCATGAACGCCCCACCAGTGAAATGGAAGTTTAGAGCGCTAATATATCTAAATAACTGTCCACAAAAAAAAAAAAAAAAAAAGATTGTGTAAAAACTAACCTGAGCACCATCATTTCTTCTTATGTATATGGGATATGTATCTTTTCCTTGTATTGTATTCGAACAAAAAGGTCTTGGATAACGAAATTCACATTTTCCATTCAACATACACATGTTTTTCTTGTTTGCTTCTCCACAAGGTCCATGTAACATATGTTTGACAACAGTCTCATATAATGTTGGGAAATTTTCTTTATTTGGTAATTCGACACTCACATATTTGTCATAGTCATCTACATTTTTGATCTTATAGCCTCGATTTAAAATAATAAGTGTAACGACCCTACATTTCATGCCTAGATCCTAGGGTCATTACTACATGCATTTCATTTTACTTTACAATAGCGAAGAAGAAATAACATTGGAGTAAAACATACTTAGAAATTTTGCGAAACTTTTCAGCCTGGGATCCCAGTTAAAAAAGAACAAAAGAATCTTTAGCCATGCAATAAAAAACTTAAAGCGAAATAAACCATAAAACATCGCAATACAAGTTCAAAGGAAGAATTTCAAAACATAAAATGCGGAAGACTATCCTAAGGAAATCCATGGCTCAGCAGCACTCCGTCACGCGTCCTATACACCCTTGCCTTTACCTGCAATTACATGTTAGGGAAAAGAATGAGTATTTAAGAAAATACTCAGTAAGTAACAATACTGCTATACACTTGCAACAACCAAGGTTTCAACATTTTATTCGAGCTAAGGGCCTAAGGGTTAGGTCATCTCATTCTCATTCATTTCATTTCATTTATCTGTAGTTCGAGCCTCGTGATCAATTAACTCACCTATATATAAGTTTGCCAACTCACTGGTAGTGCACAGGTGGGTGTTTTGGGAGATCTCTACCCCTACTGATGGTAGAAGGCACCCAGTCAGTGGAGCTGAGTCTCGTCCCTCAAGGCACTAATGTGTGCATACACTACAACAAATTTGGGCTTAGATGTCAGTTTTGCACCGTTATTAAACCCCTATGATCACGGATTTGAATCCGTTGTTGTTCTGGGTGTGATGTAACCCCTACGATCACGGATTACAACAATAACGGTTTACAACTGTCATCAAACGCCTTCGTGATCTTTCATGTATAATCACGGATTACAACAATAACGGTTTACAACCGTGGTTGTTCTGGGTGTGATTGAACCCCTACGATCACGGATTACAACAATCACGGTTTAAAACCGTGGTTGTTCTAGGTGTGATCTAACCCTTACGATCACAGATTACAACAATAACGGTTTTAAACCGTCATCACACGCTTATGTGATCTTTCATGTACGATCACGGATTACAATGATGACAGTTTAAAACTGACATCTTTGTCGATCCCTACGACCACGGATTACAACAATGATAGTGTACCACCGACATATATGACTACATTAATGACAGTTTTAAAATGACATCTTTCCTCATATACCACCTGCAACATATTTATTGTCATAATTCAAATCCCACATCCTGAATACCTATTATTGCAATGCAAAATATTTTAATTGATCCAATAATCTACAAATATTTAAAACGAACATTTGAGAATAATATTCAATCGAACCACAACAATTGAAAAAACATCAAATACTTTATTTCATTCAATCCAAAAAACTCCAAACGTCACAATACAATATCCAAAAACCACTAAATTGTTCTAAACTATATAGTAAACTAAGAGATATACAAAAAGAATAAAATGTAAGCACAATCTCCTTGTTGTCCATTCAAACTACCACATATATATATGTCTTGAAAACCCTACCCATATCCTATATCGTCTAAAAGGAAACGGCTAGCTACCACAATGATGAATACACACTTCACGTGAAGTTTGACACATGTGTCACCCATTCAACTCGCACCTCGTCCAGTTGTTCTTGTGTGAAGGGATACTTAGTATTAAACTGTAAAAAAAAAAAAAAAAAAAAGATAGATATTACTATTATATTTAAGGAAACGTGTCTTACCGTATATATAATACACAATTATAAGTTTAGAATATCCAAAACTTACGAGAGCAGTGATGGCCTTCTCTGGATTATGTAGAATTTCTCTCATAAACTTCATCATGTAGTACCCACATTCAACACAACCTTGTTGGCGAGGACGACACTTAAAAAAAAACTCATAATAGTATTTAAAACATGGACACCACATGAACTTCGACCCTTTTGCATGGCGTAGTCCATTTTGAATGAAGTTCTCTACACCTACGTTGTATTCATCTGACAACCTATCTTTGTTCATCTATGACTTATCCATTGGAAGAGATTTTATAAAAATGTTATCTACAAAAACAACAATTGAGAAATACACCAATAAGAAATTTTTTTGCAACCAACTTAATAATTGTCTAGAGTGCTAATTATGTTTACATACTAAATGAACTGTAACGCTTCCAAATTCTAAACTAATCTAGAAACATTACTTGAGTGTCAAAACCTTAATGCTCCGAAAATTTCGGCAGCATAACGACATAATTATAGCTACCCAAAAAATTTTGCTTTACCTGAAAAACAGAAAAACTACACTCCCAAATTTACCACCACAAACTCCACAACACTTCAGAAAAAACAACACAACTTCACACTCCATAATAAAAAAGAAATATTATGTAAAATGAAATTTATTGTGTGAGGTAAAATGCAAAACATCAACTTCTTATTCTCAGAAAGAAAAAATAAAAAAGGTAACATAGTAATTGTCGCAACGTCATCGCGACGCGGAGCGGCCGACGTCCTTCCCTAAGGGTCTCTTTCGAGGTGAGAGGTTTGGAGTCGCCACCAATCATCTTGGGGTGTGATTGGTCACCCATTTTAAAAAAAGTGGTCTTTGAAAACCAAAAATTAGGTTCGGGGATCAGTTGTGTGTAGGGAAGGTGTTAGCACCCTACAACACCCGTTTGAAAACATTTTATTTTATTACTCAAATTCATTAAACAAAAGGTCCGTGTCGAAAATAAACAAAAAAAATGAAAATTGAAAATTAATTGTCTCACTAATTTCACCTTATCTTTAAATAAAGTAAGGATTTAATTTTGTGAGTGGGGTTAACCCATGACTTTATTATCATGTAAAAATTTCCTAATTAAAGAAAATCTTTCACCTCAAGAATTTGAAAATTATTTCAACTCCGTCATAGGCTATACATGAGCTAATTTGTCTCTCAACTATTACCTCACATTTCAAAAATAAAATATGAAGTAATAATCATGAGTGGTATGACACCATTCAATGGAAAAATATTTTTTCATTTTTAAATCAAATTCAATTAGAAATTCATTTGGAATTACCAAAGTAAAACTATTTTGAAGTTCATTTGGAAAATCCAATTTAGAATCAAATCGAAGTTGATTTGAAAATTTTCTAATTTAAGATCCAATTGAAATTTTGATTGCCAAAATAATTGACTAGTTAAACTTTAGGCTAATTTCCAGGCAGGGTGTTCCCTTTCGGTCAGCTTAAATACCCGTTCTTAGACAAAATTAGCATTAAAGTTTTCATAATCAATCTATTTTAACCATTCAAAATATTAAATAATGTTTTTGAAATTTGATTTAACCTTTCCAAAATCGAAATTGATTTCCAATTTAGTTTAAAATTGAAATTGATTTTCAATCTAAGACCAAAAGACATTGACTGGAAACTTTAATTTAGAACCAAATTGACATTTACTGACAAATTCCAAATCACTTTGAAACTCCATGAATTCCAGATTAAAACCAATTGAGGGTGAAAATTCAAATAAAATTCCAATTGAAATTCATTTGGGCAATTCCAAATTAAAATTCATTTGTAAATGTCAAAATGAAATCAAATTAAAAACAAACAAAAGTTGAAATCCCAAATTAAATCCAATTAAAAATTTATTATAAAATCTCAAATTAATTATTGAAACCAATGGAAGGAAAGTTTAAAATCGTCTTTTTAAAAAAAAAAAAAAAAAATCAAGTGAAAATCAAATTGAAAATCTTAGTTCAAATGTCATTTGTTTGAAATTCATTTGAGCATTTCAAAACCCTTTGAAATTCATTTGAACCATTCAAATTAAAGTAAAATTCAAAACATTAAAATTTCCATTTTAAAGAAAATTGAATTTTCTAATTACAAACTAGTGAACATTTATTAGGAAAATACAAATTCAAATTCAAATTAGAAATTTTATGTTAGAATCCAACTAAAATTAATAAGAAAGACAATTAAAGTTGAAAATGTCATATTAAAATCAAATTGAAATTGGTAATAACAATTCAATTTAAAGCCAATTAAAATTAGTTTGGAAACTCCCAAATAAACTCTAATTGAAATTAGATAAAAAAAACTTTCAACTAATATCCAATTAAAGTTCTTTAGAAGTCTAAAATAAATCAATTTAAATTTCTAATTAGAAAATGAAATAAAATAAATTGCAATTGATTTGGGAAACTCAAATTCATAGCCAAAATGAAAAATGGAAAAATTTGGGTACATAAAATAATAATAATAATAATAATAATAAAAGAATTTAAACATGTGGGACCCACCTTATTCGCTTTACTCTTTCTTCTTCCCCAACTTCCTTCCTTCTCTTTTTCTTTTTTCTCTTCCACTTTCCCTCACTTAGGAGCCTTGTTGGAAAAAAAAAAAGCGGCGGCACGGTGGCGGCGGTGACAGTGGTGGCGGCAACGGCGGTACGACAGTGAGTGGCGGCGTCGGTACGGCGGTGAGTGGCGGCGGCGGTACGGTGGTGAGTGGCGGCGGCGGCAGTGAGTGGCGGCGTCGGTACGGCAGTGAGTGGCGGCGGCGGCAGTGAGTGGCGGCGTCGGTACGGCAGTGAGTGGCGGCGGCGGTACGGTGGTGACGGTAGCTTTGGTTTTTGGAAAATCCTTCTCCAAACTCACTTTCTCTCTCTAAGCTCTCTCACTATTCTTCTCTTTTTTCTTGTGTCCTTGTTGTTCTTTCCCTTTTCTCCATCCTCCATGAGCTCTCATTATATAGTAGAGCTTGGAGGAAGGGGTTGAGAAAAAGGGGGAAAGAATGAGAGGTTGGGAGAAAAAGGGGGAGTGAGTTGAGAAAGATGGGGAAAGAATGAGAGGTTGGGAGAAGGAAGGGGGGAGAGTTGAGAAAGATGGGGAAAGAATGGGAGGTTGGGAGAAAGAAGGGGAGTGAGTTGAGAAAGAGGGGGAGTGAGTTGAGAAAGATGGGAAAAGAATGAGAGGTTGGGAGAAAGAAGGGGAGTGAGTTGAGAAAGAGGGGGAGTGGGTTGAGAAAGATGGGGAAAGAATGAGAGGTTGGGAGAAAGAAGGGGGAGAGTTGAGAAAGATGGGGAAAGAATGAGAGGTTGGGAGAAGGAAGGGGAATGGAGAAAGAATAGGAGAGGTTGGGAGAATGAGGGGGATGGAGAACGTGGAAAGAGGAGTGAAGGAAAAAAAAATGAATAAAATAAAATAATAAAATAAATAAAAATAAAATAAATAAACAAAAATAAAATAAAATAAAATAAACAAAATAAAGAAATAAATTAAATAAAACAAAAAAAAAAAAGAAAATAAGATGAAAATGAAAATAAATCATGAAAACTAAAAAAACAAATTTTGATAATATGCAAGGAGAGAGATTCGAACCAAAGACCTTGTGATTGTTAATACGACTTTATGCCACTTGAGCTATGCTCTTGTTGACATACTAAAAACAAATTGACTTCCAAATATTGAAAAACTTCAAACATTATTACTAAAATCAAGCCGGACCAAATACGGCGTCTACAGTTTGCCCCCCGTTGTGTATCCTTGAAGGATTGAAAGGGTAAACAAAGGAAAAAGACAAAGTATTGGGAAGGCGAAGATTTTCGTTAAAAATAAAAGAAAGGGCTTCATGCTTAAAACAAACATAGCCTATAATTGGGAAAGGAAAATGAACCTCACTTTGACCAGATTTTCATCTCTAATCAAAGATAAAGTTCGATTTAACCAAAAGGAAAGGGGAATGGACCTGGCTCAGACCAGGCTTCGACCTTTACTGACTAGCGGGGTTCGATTTAACCAAAAGAAAAGGGGAATGGGACCTGGCTCAGACCAGGCTTCGACCTCTACTGACTAGCAGGGTTCGATTTAACCAACCAAAATAAAACATGAAATGGACCTGACTCCAACCAGGCTTCGACCTCTACTGATTAGTGGAGTTTGATTTAACCAAAAGAAAAGGGGAATGGACCTGGCTCAGACCAGGCTTCGACCTCTACTGATTAGTGGAGTTTGATTTAACCAAAAGAAAAGGGGAATGGACCTGGCTCAGACCAGGCTTCGACCTCTACTGACTAGTAAGGTTCGATTTAACCAACCAAATAAAACATTAAATGGACCTGACTCCAACCAGGCTTCGACCTCCACTGACTAGCAGGGTTCGATTTAACCAACCAAATAAAACATTAAATGGACCTGACTCCAACCAGGCTTCGACCTCCACTGACTAGCAGGGTTCGATTTAACCAACCAAATAAAACATGAAATGGACCTGACTCCAACCAGGCTTCGACCTCCACTGACTAGTGGGGTTCGATTTAACCATCAAAGAAGTGAATCAATGACTTGCAAAATCTCAAAATGTAGAGTATGCTTAAATGTATGAGATTCAAATTTACATGCAGCATGAAAATGTGCAGGGCACCAGTTTCAAAAAACACAAACTTCAAAAGTAGCGAGTTTTGAAAACCAGAACTATAAAATAGCTCATTTCTTGTGTTCCACATTTATAGATTGAGAGACATAGACGAAGTGAAGTAAGTTGTTTTGCTGACGATGAACCAAAACACTTTGAGGTCTTGATTTAAAGACTTCCGAACGTCTCATAGCAAAACGCCCTGTGAGTGGAATTTCCAATGCTCCTCCCACTAAACCCTTTGCACTTCGGATTCTCTTCTATCGAAGTCTATTGAATAAATGGCATTGCTTTAGATGTCGCAGACATTGAAAACTTTCAATTGGTATTGCATTGACAATAAAAACATTAAGCCACCCATGAATCTAATGAGAGGAAATAAAGATTTATCAGTCAAGGAAGCTTTCAAAATATATAACAATAGACATCTTCGGATCTTGATTGCCTCTCTTTCTCTTTCTTTTCCTTTTTCTTTTCTTTTTCTTTTCTTTTTCTTTTCTTTTTGATGCTTTCAATACTCGAGAGAAATTGTATGTGTCAATCAAAGTTGCTCGACCTAAAAGAGATCATGTATGTTAATCAAAGATTGCTTAATCATATAGAGTATGGTAGGTTTTTTAGAAGTGTCTCATGTGCTAGCTTAGAGAGCTATCAATGGTAATTCATAGCATTAAACATCTTACCTGATTCAACGCTTCATAACCTTAGCCTTGTAGTGAACAAAAAAGGTTCGATACAAGAAGATGAATTTGGCCTAGAGACAAATGGGAATGGTAGTCAACAAAGAAAGAGAGAAATGACTGAAGGAAGAAAACATGGGTCACAAATGCCTTCATAAGAAATCTCTTGAACAATAGGAGATTGAACATAATTCAAATGAAAATATTTGTTAAGGTGACCCCAATTCCTTGGACAACCACTACGAGAACAAGGAGTAGCTCCTCAAGGGATTATCTCATATATCTCTTTCTTTCTTTAAGTCAGCTCGAAATCTTTGATGAAAAACCCACATTACTGTGATTGTCATTTATCTGCATGTGATTCTTCTATGAAAATGTGATTCAGCTTTCTATTCTTGAATGTAGAGAACTGCTCGAGATTGGAAGATTCTTCATAAGAGAAGCGTGATTCTCTTAACTTGGCTCTTGCCCCAGTCTAAAACAGTTTACATAAATGGTAAAATGACTTTACTGTAGTATAGTGGTGAAGACCCTTTGTCCCAATTTAATAATAACGGTTTTGCCCCAGTATAATGATGAAAGCTTTGCCCCAGATGATAATTGACAAAGAAAATCTCCAAATCGTTTGGAGGTGTGACCTCTTGATCTACATCGATTGCCCCAATCATGCATTTCAAGAATTATCTTGGCCTTGTACATTTCTTTTCCTTTTTTCTTTTTCTTTTTTCTTTTTCTTTTTTATAACTCTTTTTTTTTTAGGCCAAATACATGCTTTCATGACTAGCAGATGATACAATCACATGTAGAAGATCAACCATTTGTTAAGTCATCACTCCATTTTGTTTCTTTGTCAGCGCTCCTTGATACCATGATAGAGTTATTTCTCACGCAAAACTTATTGAAAGGATTTGAGACTTCGAGACCCCTTCTCAAGTTACTAAGTCCAAATTCTCAAGATTATCATCTTTAGTCTTGGAGTCACCTTCCAATAAAAGGAGAGAAGATAAACGATAGAAATGGTAGGAAAAGTGTAGACTGAACAAAGTTGAAATATAGGAATACTCAAAGAACTACAAGTCTTAATTATGAAGCATTAAATCATAAGAGTTTAATCCCTATTTCATTACTACTGAAGGTCCCTTGGTAATATTGGGTGGATATTTTGAAATGTTTGCCACATGGTTAGATGTGACAGACTTAGCAAAAGGCTCTCAAGTGGGTAGACAAATATGGAGATTCAACGCAGTTATACGCGATGAGTTTAGCAAAGGGTTCAATTGTGAATCAGTAATTCATGTTGGCCTACCACAAAAATCACGCGTGGTGGTTTCATAGTAAGTAATTTCGAATTCTTACTTCACGAGGGGGTGTTTTGCCCCAGTATGATAATTGGAACCTTGTCTGGGAAGAAATGGTAATTTGAAACTTTGCACATGAACGATGGTCAAAATAAATGTTGTAGTTGATTGAGAGTATAGCCGATAACAACGAACATACTTTCCATGAAAAGGGTAAAATAGGCAAGAATTGACCAATTTTCCTCAACGATTATAGTGAAAGCATCTATTTTTTCTTTTTCTCTTTTTCTTTTCTTTTCTTTCTTTTTCTTTTTTTTTATTTTGAAAGAGAGTGGAGAGGTTGGACAATGAAATACCCGAACTTGAGATGTAACATGCATAATTTGCATTTGTGATTGACATAAAAATAATAACTATACTGGTCAAAATGGAGGAAGCAAATCTTTTATTAATCAATAAAGTACACAATGAAGAAAAGAAATATCTCCAAATTGAGAGGGTGGAGATGGTGAGGGATAAACAACCATTTTTTAAACAAAATACTGAGACTGAAATGAAACTTTCCAAAACACTTACTGAGTACTCTGCAACTTTGTTTAGCCTCCTTAGGAAGGGTAGTCAGGCAATCTATGCATAATACTTCCGAACATAGTCTGAATTGACTGGGCTTGATAATTCACAACCATCCATATTGGTTAAGATTAATGCCCCACCAGAGAAAGCCTTTTTCACCACAAATGGTCCTTCATAATTTGGAGTCCATTTTCCTCGATGATCCTTTTGAAATGGAAGGATCCTTTTCAGCACCAGATCTCCCTCTCTGAATCTTCTTGGGCGAACTTTCTTATCATATGCTCTCATCATCCTTCTTTGATAGAGCTGACCTCTACTCAATGCTGTTAATCTCTTCTCTTCAACGAAATTGAGTTGTTCATAACGATTCTGGACCCATTCAGCCTCTTCCAATTTAGCTTCCATAAGAACTCTTAGTGATGGAATTTCCACCTCAATTGGGAGCACAACCTCCATACCATATACTAAGGAAAAAGGTGTTGCCCCAGTTGATGTACGAACTGACGTGCGATAGCCGTGTAGAGCGAAGGGGAGCATTTCATGCCAATCTTTGTACGTTATAGTCATCTTTTCAACAATTCTTTTTATGTTTTTGTTTGCAGCTTCAACAGCCCCATTCATTTTTGGTCTGTAGGGGGTGGAATTGAGATGTTTAATCTTGAATTGTTCACATAGCTCACTCATCATCTTATTGTTCAAGTTTCTAGCGTTATCTGATATTAGGGTCTCAGGGAGGCCGTATCGACAAATGATCTCCTTCTTGATGAATTTGATCACGACCCCTTTTGTCACATCACGATAAGTGGCTGCCTCCACCCATTTGGTAAAGTAATCTATGGCCACCAAGATAAATCGATGTCCATTTGAAGCTTTAGGATCAATGGGTCCAATCACATCTATTCCCCACATAGAGAAAGGCCAAGGAGCAGTTAAAATGTGTAACTCGGATGAAGGAGCATGAGTCTTGTCTGCATAAATTTGACATTTATGACATTCTCTTGCATACTTAATGCAATCTGTTTCCATAGTCAGCCAATAATAACCAGCTCTCAAAACTTGTCTAGCCATCATATGCCCATTTGCATGGGTACCACAAATTCCCTCATGGATTTCTTTCATAATCTGGTTAGCCTCTGTGGCGTCCACACATCTTAACAGTACCATGTCATAGTTTCTTTTGTAAAGTATCTCCCCATTCAAGAAGAATTTCATTGCCAACCTTCTCAGAGTTCGCTTGTCATTTTCTAATGCATTAGGAGGATAGGTTCCACATTTCAGATATTGTTTGATGTCTTGAAACCACGGCTTTTCATCTGACTCATTCTCAATATTCATGCAGGAAGCGGGAACATCTCGTTTTTCGATTTTAATTGGCTGGACCCCTTCATCAAAATCCACATTAAACATGACTGCTAGAGTAGCCAATGCATCTGCTATCCGATTATTCTCTCTTGGGGAATAATCAAAAGTAATTTGATCAAACTGTTGAGATAATTTTGTTATAAGTTGCTTGTAAGGCAATAATTTAGCATCTCTGGTTTCCCATTCTCCTCTTAGCTGATGAATCACTAGCAAAGAGTCCCCCAAGACCTGAAGCCTTTCAATCTTCATATCTAGAGCAGCTTGAATGCCCATTGAACAAGCTTCGTATTCAGCCATGTTGTGCGTGCAATCAAAACACAGCTTAGCAGTGAGAGGGAATAATTCTCCTCGAGGCGATATTAATATTGCGCCTATTCCGTGACCCAATTCATTTGAAGCCCCATCAAAGAACATGGTCCACATATCTGGATTCGATATTTCTTTCTCTGTTGCTACAGTGAGGATATGCTCATCAGGGAAGTCGAACTTCATCGGCTCATAGTCCTCTATAGGTTGTTGTGCCAGATAATCAGCTAGAGCACTCCCCTTTACTGACTTTCGAGTCACATATGTGATGTCATACTCGGATAAAAGAACTTGCCACCTTGCAATTCGTCCCGATAAAGATGGCTTCTCAAAGATGTATTTCACAGGATCCATTTTTGAAATAAGCCATGTCGTGTAATACAACATGTATTGCCTTAAGCGACGTGCAGCCCAAGCAAGAGCACAACAAGTTTTTTCCATCGAGGAGTACCTGGTTTCACAACTGGTGAACTTTTTGCTCAAATAGTATATAGCTCGCTCTTTCCTACCAGAGTCATCATGCTGCCCCAGTACACATCCCATTGCACTTTCTGTTACAGTGAGATACAAAATGAGCGGACGTCCAGGCACTGGTGGTACGAGGATCGGTGGATTTCGTAAATACTGCTTAATTTTATCAAATGCTATTTGACAATCTTCATTCCAAATGCCATCATTGTTTTTGCGAAGCAATTTGAAAATAGGCTCACATGTTGTGGTCAATTGCACTATGAACCTGGCAATATAATTTATCCGACCCAAAAATCCTCTAACTTCTTTCTGTGTTTGCGGAGGCGGCATTTCTAGAATTGCCTTAACTTTGTCAGGGTCGACCTTGATACCTTCTTGGCTAACCACAAATCCTAACAATTTACCAGAGGTTGCCCCGAATATACATTTGCTCGGATTGAGCTTCAGCTGGAACTTTCTCAATCGATCGAACAACTTGCGGAGAACGATTGTGTGTTCTTCCTCCTCTTTTGACTTGGCAATCATATCATCTACATACACTTCAATCTCCTTGTGCATCAAATCATGGAATAAAGTAACCATGGCTCGCTGGTAGGTGGCCCCAGCATTTTTCAAACCAAACGGCATAACTTTGTAGCAAAATGTTCCCCACAATGTAATAAATGTAGTTTTTCCTTGATCTTCAGGTGCCATTTTTATTTGATTATAGCCTGAAAAACCATCCATAAAAGAGAAGGTAGAAAAACCAGCAGTGTTATCTACCAACACATCAATGTGAGGGAGTGGAAAATTATCTTTAGGGCTTGCTTTGTTTAAATCCCTATAATCCACACACATCCTAACTTGCCCATTCTTCTTTGGCACAGGAACAATGTTTGCAACCCATTCAGGGTAATTGGACACAGTCAGAAATCCAGCATCAATTTGTTTCCTGACTTCATCCTTTATCTTAATTAACATATCTGGCTTCATCTTTCGCAACTTTTGCCTTACTGGTTTGCACTCAGGTTTGAGTGGTAAATGATGCATTACAATATTCGTGTCTAGTCCAGGCATGTCTTGATAGGACCAAGCAAAGATATCGACATATTCTGTGAGCAAATCAATAAGCTTTTTGCGAGTTTCTGTAGAGACATTAGCGCCAATTTGAACCTCCTTGACTTCTGCTTGTGATCCCAGGTTAATTATCTCTGTTAACTCTTCATGGGGGCCCAACGCTTTTTCCCCTTCCTCTATCATTTCTAACAACTCAGCACTAGGTTCAAAATCTTCTTCTTCCTCGTCAGACTCAACATTGTGTATAGGAATATCAAGTTCGTATTGAGAATCGTTTGCACATTCAATCTCAGTATTACTGCTTAAGATGTTGATAATTTGGAAAAAAGAAGAAAAGAAGAGTAAATATTTTGCCCTGGAGAGTGTAATTATGCAATAGCAAAAGGAAATGAACTAAAACCTTCATTGAATGATGAAATTTACTATTGAATGAAGAAATTTACTTGAACACATAGAAAGAAGTCTGGAAAATGAAATGAGTAAAATGACTAACCTAACTTGAAATTGAAAATTGAAATTGCAAAAAACAATAAAAAAGTGGTCAATTACTTTGACATCTTAACAGCAAATGACGGTAATTCAATAGTACTCCAATTGTTGAGCTCGAAGTTTTCTGGGCACGGGTAGATCCATGGACCCAATTCTTCCTCTTTAGTCACTACTGCAACTGCAAAATCTCCTGGACGAATTATACCAGCACTTTCAAATGAGTGGTAGAGATGAGGGATGACTTTTTCTCCATATTCTGGTTCGCAACTTTCAAATCTGGCCAAACGCCTCTCTTTTTCTCGCTTCTGTACCCTGATCATGTCTGCTTTATTCGGCTTATACCCAAGCCCAAATCTTTTTGTATTTTTTGATAGGCTTAAAACATCATCTAAACGACTGTTGCTTTCTTTGAACGTCTTGACTGAAGATCGAGATTTAGATTTCTTGCCTTCCCCATATAGTGTTGTAGCACTTGCCACCTCGAATGTTTGAAATGATGACTCAAAAGCTTCCTCTGCTGCATCAATATATGGCATTGAAGCTGGCCTAGAAACCAAGATATCCTCCTGACCAGATACAATTACTAGGCTCCTTCCAATTGAAAATTTAAGTTTCTGGTGCAGCGATGATGGCACAGCTCCTGCAGAATGTATCCAAGGTCGCCCTAATAAGAAACTGTAAGCAGAGGGGATATCCATAACTTGGAAGGTTATGTTAAATGTGCATGGGCCGATTTGTATTGGAATCTCAATGTCACCCACCACCTGACTGCGTGCCCCATCGAAGGCCCTTACTACTACGGTACTTGGCCTCATATGGGACATATCCACTGGCAATCTTTCGAGCGTTGATTTTGGCATTATGTTCAAAGAAGACCCATTATCCACCAGGACTTTTGCTACTAAAAAGTTCTTGCACTTGACTGAAATATGAAGTGCCTTCGTGTGTCCTGTGCCTTCGGGCGGTATCTCATCATCAGTGAAAGTTATGGTGTTGTGAGCAGTTATATTCCCCACGATATTATCTAGACCATCTGGAGTGATGTCTTTGGAAACATATGCTTGATTCAAAGCTTCCAATATCGTGTCTCGATGCGAATCAGAGGATAACAACAAAGATAATATGGAAATCTTAGCAGGCGTCTGAGCTAGCTGTTCCACTACTTTGTATTCACTCTGCTTAACCAACTTTAGAAATTCTTGAGTTTCTTCTTCAGACACAGTCTGTTTGCCCCTTGATTTCTTCATCACTGTTGTTTCTTTAGGCTTGACATTGCTTCCTGTGTTACTTTCGACTTTCTCATTTTTCTCTTCTATTGTATTCTTTGAGCACTTCAATAACTGATCTGGAGTGTAGGATTTCCCACTCCGTGTTACGCCTCCCGTTCCGGAAATGTTGTCAACTGGAAGTGAGGGCGTTTCTGAGTTAATAGTTACTTTGTACTCATAACTCCATGGTACTGCCTTAGAACTCTTGTACTTGAAAGGAGTCGGCACCTGAATGGTGATCGACTTTGGATCATGAGTAGTAGTTTTCTCACGGTAATAGATCGTGAGTGGCTTTAGTTTGAAAGATGGATTCAAATTTTCTTTAGGCAACAATTCTTCCACGACGCCTATTTCATTATCCTGGTGATGGGCTTGGGCAACCACAAGAAACTTTGAATCCACCAGTTCTTGGATCCTTTTATGAAAACGATGACATTGTTCTAAAGAATGTCCCTTTGCCCCAGCATGAAATAGGCAAGTCAGATTATCATCAAATTCTTCTTGAACAAGGTCCTTGTGTGCATACTCAATTGATACATATCCGTTAACGAGGAGAATCTCAAAAAGCTTCTCCTTGGGAGTCTTGATCTCTGTAACATCTGCCTTCTTGATAATATCCTGACACTGATCTATTGCATTCACCTGGTGGTTTGGTAAAGGATTATTATCAACATTGGGCCCCTCCTCCTTTTTGAAATTTAACCATCCGGCCTTAATGAGCTCTTGCACCCTATACTTCAAAGCAGTGCAATTTTCTGTAGAATGCCCAACAGCACCTGCATGGTAATCACACCTTGCATTGGGATCATACCATCTTGGATAAGGGGGTTGCAGTGGAGCAACAGGCTTGGGTGCCAATTGATGGTTCTGAATTAACTGAGGCAAGAGCTCAGTATATGTCATCGGAATCGGATCAAATTGAGCTTGCTTGTAAGGTGCTCGATTATTTTGCTGACCTGGAGTGACTGGTTGTTGTTGCCTTCGAGACTGAAAGTTTTGATTCATTTGGGGTCTGGTATTTTGGCCATAAAATGGGGAGTACTGCGCTGATGCATTATTCACCTGGTGTGGATAATATCCGTACGTAGGTAAATAATTCGAAGGATATTGTGTGATGGGTTGGTGGATTTGTCGATGGGACTTATCCACCTTCCCTATCATCTGTACTTCTCCCTCCTTCTTTTTTGAAGTATTGCTCTTCTTCGTGCTTGAGGATTCAGCAGTTTTGGCTATCCTACCATGTTTGATCCCGTACTCAATTCTTTCTCCAATTGTCATGATATCAGAGAAATTGGTTGACGCACTTCCAACCATATGTTCATAGAATGGGGACCTTAAGGTATTGATGAACATGGCAGAAAGCTCCTTATCCGTTAAAGGGGGTTGGACTTGAGCTGCCGTATCCCGCCACCTTTGAGCATAATCTTTAAAGTCTTCAGTACTCTTCTTTTCCATCCTCTGTAAGTCCAGTCGATCGGGAGCCAAATCAATATTGTGCTTGTACTGTTTGAGGAAGGAATCAGCCAAGTTCTTCCATGTGACAACATGTGAACTATCCAACTGCATATACCAACGGGCAGCTGGACCCTTTAAGCTATCCTGAAAGCAATGTATGAGCAGCTTATCATTATGAACGTGCGCTACCATCTTCCTACAGTACATAACAATGTGACTTTTAGGGCATGTTGTCCCGTCATATTTTTCAAATTCAGGAAGTTTGAATTTTGGTGGGATCACAACGTCTGGAACTAAACATAATTGAGTGGCATCCATGTTTCCAAAAACACTAGTGCCCTCAACCGCCCTTAACCTTTCCTCTAGAACTTCAAGTTTTTCATTAGAGGGTGTGGCTAACTCGTTCTTTACTTCTGGGTCATCCAAGTTAGGGACCGCAAAAGGTATTTTTGAAAATTCTGGCTTGAAATAAGAAGCACCGGCTTGGCTTGCCATGGGTAATTGGGGAATTTGACCTTCTTTAAATGATGGAAAAGGGTATTGCCCAACAGGTATGTCATATAAGGGGTTATAGGTAGTATATTGTGGCATGGACGCTTCTGCTGTCGTACGAACATGTGAAGCGAAACTGGGTGGAAATGGTAGGCCAGCTTGAGGGTTTCCAATCGGAGTGTCTGGTGCAGTTGTATCTGCAATCATTTTGCCCTTTTCCAAAGCGGCAATGATTGCATCAACCTTTTCCCTGATTTCCTCGATGTCCCGCTTAGTCTTCTCTTGTTCACCCTTTTCTTCCATAATCCTTGCTCTACGCCTAGTGTGGTAGACTCTTGTTGAACGAGCTATTTTATTGTTCTGTTTTTATTTTTAAAAGAAAAGTCTTAGAGAAAGTAAAAAGAAATAGAAGAAAGAAGAGTATGAGATGCATGAATGAATGAAATTTTATTATTGAAGGAAAAAAAACAATGAATATATCTACAAAATAAACAATTGGAGAATTGGAAAACAAGAAGACAGGGAACATTAATGAAAGTGACCAAAGTACCCAAGGTCTCTACGAATCATCCCTAAAAACTCAAACAACTCCTCCGCATTAGAGGCCATAGGTGATGTATTCTCTCGCAGATCCCTTGCCCATTCTGAAAATCCTCGGGCTCTCCTAGCCATGATCTTGATAGTGTTCATGGTTCGACTTACTTTCCCAAGAATTATCTGCATGTCATCTCTCATAGTGGAATAATCTCCCCTTAATGAGGAGTATTTCTCCTCTAATTGTCCTCTCTCTAGTGACAATTGTTCGCTTGCCCTTTGAAATGCTTGGAGCTGACGTTCCAACGAGCTTGAATAACTTTTAAAAGCTTCAGACTCCTCTGATTGAGCCTGTATATTCACGCGTAGATTGTCCAGCGTTCGCCTTAGAGCAGTATTGGCCTCTTCGAACTCGATAAGTTGTGTTTTCTGCTTGTTGATGGTTTCGTTTAATTCCGCAACTAACTCTAAGAGAGTCTCTTTGCCTCTTGAAAGGTCTTTGATCTTATCCTCTTGTGAACGAGTTGCCCTTCGCAATGCAGTATTTTCATTCCTCAAAGCGTGATTCTCCTTAATCAATCTTCTATTCTCCTCGTCCAATATATCATAATCTCTTTCTCGCTTGGCTCGGTTTTTTGAAACTCTCTCTACTTTTTCGAGTTTGCCACTAGCTTGAGTTACCTGGTCTATCAAACGTTTGACCTCTTGCTGTAATTTTTCATTTTCTAGTTTCAATGTTTGATTTCTTCCCACTAACTCATTCCGCTCTGTCGCTAGCTGGCTAGGCTTATCTACTGCTCTACTAGATGATTCTCCCACATTGTCACGAGTCGGAATTGGGATCTTACTCCTCCTAATGCGCCATTGCAGATATTCTGGAGTAACTCCCTCAGAGTGACTATTGCCATTTATCCTTCTAACTGTTCTCCAGGAAGTCAGCACTTGTCGCTTCTTCTCGTTAGAATCCTCGCAACTGTAGGAAAATTCTAATTTATGCAGACCATGAGTTGTTGGTATGAATTGTTTAAACCAACTTTGTCGCAAGGCCAACAACGGAGCATAATGGACGCATCCCCAAGGGCCTACTAGAGGAACTGTGTGGAAGCTCCCGCATCTGTAGATTAAGGCTTTTAGGGGCATCCAATGTGCCTTCCAAATCACATGCTCTAATTTGGAATTCGAAAAGAAAGACACCCATGCTTCTTTCCTCGGAAAACTTGAGTTCCATGGGGCCGTGCCAAATTCTGCAATTGTACTCCTTGTTCGATTCCACGTGCTGCTGAAGTTGATTTTTGGACAGCCAAAATCTTCTGGGAACTTAAAATGACTATGCACCCAAATATAGAGTAAGGGCACACAGCATCTCAACTTCCCGCCTTTGTTGGACTTACAGTAATTGAGCGCCCGAACCGTTTCCGCTAGAAGAGGTATGGCTGGATCCACCCCTTGCTCAATGCCGAAGAATAACTTCAAAACATCACCGTCCACATATCCTTTAACTCTGGGATACAAGACCATCCCGTAGATGCACAAAGCTAACAGCACCAGGCCCCTTTCTTCATTTATGTGTTTGCGAGCGAGTTCTGTTAGATAATCTGCAGATATAAACTCTTCAACCCCTTTCACTTTCACATTTTTCTGCACTTCCTTTAGGTGTACAGCTAGAAATCTGGATAAAGTTCTCTTTGCAGTTAGTTGTGGGTTGAAACAATAGATCATTTCTCCACCTTTTTCTTCAATGTTCAGCATCGTATGGTATTCCTCAATGGTCGGGACTAAGTCGAAATCTTGAAATACGAAACACCTGTAGGCCGGGTCCCAGAATTCTAACACAGCCTGGACGGTGAACCGATTAACTGGAATATACATGAGGTCTGCAATATGGCCGTATCTCTTTGAGAACAAAAATCTTCTTTCTGGCGTTAAACCTTCCCAAATGGCTTTCAGCTCCCCTAACTCGTTAGCAATGATCTGAACTTGACTTGAGAAGGATGACGACACGGGGCTTTTAAAAGGCAGATTATCCCCATGCTTTAGTTGTGTCTGCTCTGCCCATTGTAGCACAGTACTCAACTCATCATACTCAGAGGAAGATGACCGTATCGACTCTATGGGTACGTTGGCATTCATTTTGTTCCCTTTTGGAGAAAAAGAAAATGTAAGAAAATAATAATTAACTACCGCTTTAAATTAAAATAGATTTTTCATGCGCCTACACGGGAGCATTCGCAATCCCCTCGAAGGTCGACATTACTTCATCTAAAAAAGCAAGATAGTACCATGAAGAAATGAATTTAATTTGAAAATGTGAGAAAACTACTTAATGTCATGAAAAATGGGGAGGACCTTTCATGTGCCTACACGGGAGCATTCACAATCCCCTCGAAGGTCGACACTACTAATTCCAAAACATGATGCAGGACCCAAACTAAATGGTATGGCTAAACTAAATACTAAATTCGACTTCAAATGGAGTAAAGGGAAAAAAACGCTTGGGATAAACTCTTTTTTAGGAAAGAAAATGGAGAGTAAAAATCTAAAATGGAAAGAATGTAGAAATATTTACTTCTCCAATTAAACAAAATAGAAAGACTTTTTTAGAAAACAAGTTTTTCCTCTTAAAGAAAGTTTTTTGTTTTGGCAAGACTTCAATTTCTTAAAAACTCTTTTTAAACAAAAAAAAAATGAACTCTTTAACCAATCTTACAAAAACTTCTTTGTCTTGTCAAAATTAAACTTTTTTATTAAAAGAAAACTCCTCTTTCAAAACAAAAATTAAGCTAAAAAAAAAAAAAAAAAAAATGTAAACAAAACTTGAACTTTTATTTTGACAGAACTTTTAACTCTTTAGAATTTCAAGCAAAGTCTTAATTTTAAACTTCAAAGAATTTCTATTCATGACAAAACTTCAATTTTTTTTAAAAAAAAACAAAGTTCAAATTTAGTTTTCAAAGAATTTTTCTCTTGACAAAACTTAAAATGCTTGAAAAGAAAACAGTTTTTTTTTTTAAACAAAGTTAAACTTTTTTAAAGAATTTTAATTGAAAAAAAAAAATTAATCCTTTAAAAGAGATTTTTTTTTTTTTACAAAGTCTAAGCTTTTTTTTTTTAAATAATTTTTATTCTTGACAAAAACTTAAATTCTTGAAAAGAAAACCTTTTTTTTAAAACAAGTTTAAACTTTATTTTTCAAATAATTTTCATTCTTGACAAAAACTTAAATTCTTGAAAAGAAAACCTTTTTTTTTAAAACAAGTTTAAACTTTATTTTAAAAGAATTTTCTTTTACAAAACTTAAATTCTTGAAAAGAAAACTTAAAGTTTAAGCCTTTTTTTTTAAAACAAGAAAAAAAGCAAGTGACGCCTAAAAGAGTGGACTTTGAAACCTATGATAATACAAAATGATAACATGAATATGAAGTGAGGTAGAGAAATTCTAACCCTAATGGATAAAAAGGTCCCCAAATTAATCCAAGTGTTATAAAATAACAAATGAACTAACTTGAGTGAGGATTTTTCATGCGCCTGCACGAGGGCAATTATGTCCCTTCGAAGGTCGACACTACTACATCCTCGATCCTAATCCTAAAGGTAAAGCCCGGGTATAGAGCTGTGGTTGTGTGTGATATGCATGACAATATAATATGAATTAACCATGCATTCATTAAAGCACAAAATATATTCACACAAGTTAATAACTATGCATAAAATAAGATGGACCACATAATAAATAAATAAATAACAAAATGAATCGAATAATAAAAAAAAAATGAAAACGGCATTGACCCTCTTAAAAAAAGTCCCCAGTGGAGTCGCCAAGCTGTCGCAACGTCATCGCGACGCGGAGCGGCCGACGTCCTTCCCTAAGGGTCTCTTTCGAGGTGAGAGGTTTGGAGTCGCCACCAATCATCTTGGGGTGTGATTGGTCACCCATTTTAAAAAAAGTGGTCTTTGAAAACCAAAAATTAGGTTCGGGGATCAGTTGTGTGTAGGGAAGGTGTTAGCACCCTACAACACCCGTTTGAAAACATTTTATTTTATTACTCAAATTCATTAAACAAAAGGTCCGTGTCGAAAATAAACAAAAAAAATGAAAATTGAAAATTAATTGTCTCACTAATTTCACCTTATCTTTAAATAAAGTAAGGATTTAATTTTGTGAGTGGGGTTAACCCATGACTTTATTATCATGTAAAAATTTCCTAATTAAAGAAAATCTTTCACCTCAAGAATTTGAAAATTATTTCAACTCCGTCATAGGCTATACATGAGCTAATTTGTCTCTCAACTATTACCTCACATTTCAAAAATAAAATATGAAGTAATAATCATGAGTGGTATGACACCATTCAATGGAAAAATATTTTTTCATTTTTAAATCAAATTCAATTAGAAATTCATTTGGAATTACCAAAGTAAAACTATTTTGAAGTTCATTTGGAAAATCCAATTTAGAATCAAATCGAAGTTGATTTGAAAATTTTCTAATTTAAGATCCAATTGAAATTTTGATTGCCAAAATAATTGACTAGTTAAACTTTAGGCTAATTTCCAGGCAGGGTGTTCCCTTTCGGTCAGCTTAAATACCCGTTCTTAGACAAAATTAGCATTAAAGTTTTCATAATCAATCTATTTTAACCATTCAAAATATTAAATAATGTTTTTGAAATTTGATTTAACCTTTCCAAAATCGAAATTGATTTCCAATTTAGTTTAAAATTGAAATTGATTTTCAATCTAAGACCAAAAGACATTGACTGGAAACTTTAATTTAGAACCAAATTGACATTTACTGACAAATTCCAAATCACTTTGAAACTCCATGAATTCCAGATTAAAACCAATTGAGGGTGAAAATTCAAATAAAATTCCAATTGAAATTCATTTGGGCAATTCCAAATTAAAATTCATTTGTAAATGTCAAAATGAAATCAAATTAAAAACAAACAAAAGTTGAAATCCCAAATTAAATCCAATTAAAAATTTATTATAAAATCTCAAATTAATTATTGAAACCAATGGAAGGAAAGTTTAAAATCGTCTTTTTTAAAAAAAAAAAAAAAATCAAGTGAAAATCAAATTGAAAATCTTAGTTCAAATGTCATTTGTTTGAAATTCATTTGAGCATTTCAAAACCCTTTGAAATTCATTTGAACCATTCAAATTAAAGTAAAATTCAAAACATTAAAATTTCCATTTTAAAGAAAATTGAATTTTCTAATTACAAACTAGTGAACATTTATTAGGAAAATACAAATTCAAATTCAAATTAGAAATTTTATGTTAGAATCCAACTAAAATTAATAAGAAAGACAATTAAAGTTGAAAATGTCATATTAAAATCAAATTGAAATTGGTAATAACAATTCAATTTAAAGCCAATTAAAATTAGTTTGGAAACTCCCAAATAAACTCTAATTGAAATTAGATAAAAAAAACTTTCAACTAATATCCAATTAAAGTTCTTTAGAAGTCTAAAATAAATCAATTTAAATTTCTAATTAGAAAATGAAATAAAATAAATTGCAATTGATTTGGGAAACTCAAATTCATAGCCAAAATGAAAAATGGAAAAATTTGGGTACATAAAATAATAATAATAATAATAATAATAAAAGAATTTAAACATGTGGGACCCACCTTATTCGCTTTACTCTTTCTTCTTCCCCAACTTCCTTCCTTCTCTTTTTCTTTTTTCTCTTCCACTTTCCCTCACTTAGGAGCCTTGTTGGAAAAAAAAAGCGGCGGCACGGTGGCGGCGGTGACAGTGGTGGCGGCAACGGCGGTACGACAGTGAGTGGCGGCGTCGGTACGGCGGTGAGTGGCGGCGGCGGTACGGTGGTGAGTGGCGGCGGCGGCAGTGAGTGGCGGCGTCGGTACGGCAGTGAGTGGCGGCGGCGGCAGTGAGTGGCGGCGTCGGTACGGCAGTGAGTGGCGGCGGCGGTACGGTGGTGACGGTAGCTTTGGTTTTTGGAAAATCCTTCTCCAAACTCACTTTCTCTCTCTAAGCTCTCTCACTATTCTTCTCTTTTTTCTTGTGTCCTTGTTGTTCTTTCCCTTTTCTCCATCCTCCATGAGCTCTCATTATATAGTAGAGCTTGGAGGAAGGGGTTGAGAAAAAGGGGGAAAGAATGAGAGGTTGGGAGAAAAAGGGGGAGTGAGTTGAGAAAGATGGGGAAAGAATGAGAGGTTGGGAGAAGGAAGGGGGGAGAGTTGAGAAAGATGGGGAAAGAATGGGAGGTTGGGAGAAAGAAGGGGAGTGAGTTGAGAAAGAGGGGGAGTGAGTTGAGAAAGATGGGAAAAGAATGAGAGGTTGGGAGAAAGAAGGGGAGTGAGTTGAGAAAGAGGGGGAGTGAGTTGAGAAAGATGGGGAAAGAATGAGAGGTTGGGAGAAAGAAGGGGGAGAGTTGAGAAAGATGGGGAAAGAATGAGAGGTTGGGAGAAGGAATGGGAATGGAGAAAGAATAGGAGAGGTTGGGAGAATGAGGGGGATGGAGAACGTGGAAAGAGGAGTGAAGGAAAAAAATGAATAAAATAAAATAATAAAATAAATAAAAATAAAATAAATAAACAAAAATAAAATAAAATAAAATAAACAAAATAAAGAAATAAATTAAATAAAACAAAAAAAAAAGAAAATAAGATGAAAATGAAAATAAATCATGAAAACTAAAAAACAAATTTTGATAATATGCAAGGAGAGAGATTCGAACCAAAGACCTTGTGATTGTTAATACGACTTTATGCCACTTGAGCTATGCTCTTGTTGACATACTAAAAACAAATTGACTTCCAAATATTGAAAAACTTCAAACATTATTACTAAAATCAAGCCGGACCAAATACGGCGTCTACAGTAATAAGTAATTCATGTTTGGCAAGCTTACTAAACTTGCAAAGATGTAAGTATCATATATTCAATATATCTTTCTCCACAGGCCATTTATTATTTATATGATTATTATTAATTAAATACAGTGTGAGCATGGATTACATTTGAATTATAAGCTTGGCTCATTAATTAATTACTTGGTACATGAATAATGCTAATTTATTTGATACACATGCTAATATGTTCATATTTACTCTTTTGGTGTGTTTTTTAAGTTTGCAAGAGAGAGTGAGAAGTGTTAAAAAAAATGGGTGAATCAACAAACTGAACTGATTTTATCCAAATCGATTCGTTTGTCCCAAATTTGTACCCTATAATTGTTGAACACAAAAGAAGAAGAAGGAAAAGGAAAGAAAAAAAAAACAAAAATGATGATGTATTATAAAATTAAAAAAAAAAAAAAAAAAAAAAAAAAAAAAACAGAGTGTAATGTTTTTTTTCTTTTTTTTTTTTTTACAGGGATCTCTTCGAAAACAAAATTTCAGGAAACTTACCTCAAAGTTTTAAGAACCTTTCAAGCCTCACAGTGTTGTGAGAACCAAATTTAGATTTTCTAGATTAAGAGTGGTTGAGTTTATTATATTATTATTGTCACTAATTAACATTTAATTTTAATTTATTTTTGCAGGCACATACAAGATAATCAGTTTACAGGTTCAATTAATGTTCTTGCTGACCTTCCACTTGATGATTTGTAAGGGGCCCCCAACCATATATTATGCATGTATATTTGATTTGTGTATGTGAGTGGAGCTCAATTTCCTCTCAAGTGTGTATGGCAATTTCAAGAATTTAATACCACCCAAAAGAAAGAAAAAAAGAGTTAGAGAATCAACTTGAGCCCCCATGGCTTATCCTGTTTAGGGTTTAGAAGGCTTTCCACACAGGGTCTGCTCAAAAACCAACAAGCTAAGCTCCTCCATCACCACAGATCGATATGCTTTTTTTTTTGCCCTTACTCCTAATTAATTCCTCCTCCTTCCTCCTCTATTATCTCTCCAAACCCACAAATCAGTTCCCAAAGCACAAGCCATGAAATTTCTCACAAAATCAAAGGAAGAAGTAGAAGAAGATCAAGACGAGGAAGAAGAGGAAGAAATCCCCACTCTTCCATGCGATTTCTTCTCAAATTCCCACTCTCACAACCTTCAACAACATCACCATCACCAGCATCTCCAACAATAGTGATTCGAATACTAGTGTCCATTATTTTGATTACTAAATTCGTCTTCCAAATGTGTATTATTGCTATGGAAATGCAAATGCAAACAACCCAAATGATGAAATGACAGAATAAAAGTTGCATAAAAAATACTTGTTGCAAGTATTCTTCAATACTGCCAAAGAAGAATAGTTAGCCGAACACCCCAACCGTCTAAACTCACAGTGATGATAGCCGAACACCCCAGCCGTCTAAACTTGCAGCCACTGGTCCCAGAAAGTCACAGCGACCGTTATCGAGCAACACAACCGTCGAACTCGCGCCACTGTCCGTCAGTGTCGTCGTTAAACTCGTAGTCATCGTTAGTCTAGCAAACCAGTTGTCGAACTCGCGTAGCCGTCGTCCAAGAGAAAGCTGCATTCCGTCGATGGTCCCAAAACTTCCGTAAGGATCGATGAAATCTATAAGAATCAATGAAATAAGGAAGAAGATAGACCAAAATCCGTAAGAGTCGCGCGATGAATCGATCAATCGTGAAGTTAGAACTCGAGAAAGCAGTGCAGTCGATGGGGAGGAAGATTTCGCGCTAACGGCTAGCTAGGGCACCCAAAACGAGATTGTTTTGGTCTTATGCACCAAAACGATGTCGTTTTGGGCTTCATAAAGCAATATATTGAAGCCCCAAAAACAACCTTCAATAATGGGTCTCTCTTTAATATAACGGGCCAAAACCGTTATGGAAGGTAATTTTTAATGACGGGCAAACACCGTTATTGAAGGCCCAAGATTTTTTCTTTAATAACGGGTTAAAACCGTTATTGAAGGCCCAAAAGATGTTCTCTTTAATAACGGGCCCAAACCGTTATTGAAGGCCCAAGAGTTTATCTTTAATAACGATCCAAAACCGTTATTGAAGGCCCAAAAGTTTATCTTTAATAACGGTCCAAAACCGTTATTGAAGATCTTCTATAATGACGGTTGATAAATGACATCTTTGTTAGAATTTTCCGAAAACTTTCCGCCATGTTCCGAAAAAGACGGTGCCTTTTTTTAGTTATGATTAATGACGGGTAAAACCCGTCATGGAAGGCCGACCTTCAATAACGGTTCACAACTGTCATCATTGATGAAATTTATCTTTAATAACGGTTATAAACCGTCATGGTATGGTTATCTTTAATAACAGGCAGAAACCGTCATCTTACCCGAAAAATGGCATTTTTTTTACAATCCGTCATCTTAGAGTCGATCCGTCATTGTTGAAAAAATACAATCCGACATCGTAGCCCTAAATTGTTGTAGTGTATATTATAGAAAATATGATTATTCTAATACATCTATGAAATAATTATGATAATTCATTCATAGGTCAAAGTACAAAAGACGATGTTAGATAATAAGTGGGTAGTTCCTATAAAGGACATAATAAAGCAGCTATCTCGATATCATGTGATGATGAAAGTAGAACTGTTAATGAAATACAAGAGTTTCAAGATGCAAGATGGGTCTTAGCTCAAGATTCTGTAGGGGATGAAAGCCACGGCGCAGCGGAAACGCATCGAGAGGACCCCATGCCGTATATTAATTAACATTAAAATACCAATACGAAAAGATAAAATATAACTTTAAACATGCTTTAAAGTTGTTGATGGTCGATTTTGGCCAGGGGAACTCACCTAACCTTCACGTGCCACCAACGGTGAATTTGTAGATGAGGGGGGAAGACGTGGCCTGCAAGACAGTAAACCTGCACACCGGTGTGGTGCTCGCCACACCGGCTCCGATGCTTAAGTCATCAAACAGAACGGTAGGGAGTGGAAAAGTAAGAGCAAGAGGAGAGAGTAGAAAAAATAGAATAGTGTTTAGGGATAGAATTCGGGATCCCCTCTTCAGCGGCGAAGAGGGGTATAAATACCTGCTCATCCTCCTAGGGTTTTTAGGGATTCGGAGGCGTTTTAGGTCAAACCAGGCGAAACCGGGGCAGCCAGAGGCGGTGGGGACCAGACGAGACCGAACGGGCTCGGCACGCGCGAGCGGGCCGAAGGTCGGCCTCGACTATGGGCCGAGGCCGAGCAGGGGGTGTTGGGTTTTATGCCCTAAAACTCGTAGATAGTAAATGTACATTTGACCGAACATTAATAAAGTGATGTATTATTCAATGTTTGTATTATATCTTGTCTGGTTAACCCTAATCCAATAAACTAAACATCCATGGCTAATAGAATGAGGCTTGAACTAGTATGTAGGGACATACGGGGATCAATGTTCAAGTTTTAGCCTAAAGGGTCTGTAGTATAGGGATAAGGCTGGGTACCTTATCCTGGTGACACTATGGATACGGCCCGCTTTGTATATTGATACAAACGTAGTGATCCAACACGTTCATGTGGTTGACATGCGAGTGGGGGTATCCTGTGCAATGAGTTTGCACAAAGACCGGACCGCGAAATAGTTAACCACTAACTGTAACACCGTTAGTTAGCTCGGTTTCTATTTCACTAGGATGACCTAGGCAACTTGGCCTTAATCCTGAGTGGATTATGGACTCCTGTCCATGAGGGATTGTCCTTTGATTTGTACGGGTGAGACCGAGTGGGGAGCTGGGAACGTAGTTTTACAAGATGGAATTCACTCCTTCCTGATATGAGGGTAAGTAGAGGTGTGTTCCCTTAAGTGGTGTCTCCGGGTCTTGAACAATGGGCCCTACCCTCTTTATGGCACGAGAGGGGTTTCTGTTTGCTAGTTGGACTACAAACAGGTTGTTCATTAGAGGAGCACTGGTACTTAAGGATCAAGAGGTAGCCCAGGGGTAAAACGGTAATTTGACCTAACTGGGGTATGAACACACGTGAAGGGCTAACTTGCTGTTGACGGTCGATATCCGTGGACACAGAAATATATCTGCAGTGAGAAGAGTGCAGTTGTGGTTCTTTAGTGGAGTGAACCACAGTTAACGAATATTGATTAACTTGGTTAATGAGTTTAGCCAACTAATCTCATATCGTTGGAGCTTCTGATCTGTAGGTTCATCAGGTCCCACCGGTAGCTCTATAAGAGCGTTGAGATAAAATTCTAAGGTTACGTTGAGTATTCGAAGGGGTTCGAATGTTAAACTAAAATATGAATTTGATTCATATTAAAACCATAGGTTATAATTAATGTGCATTGGATGTACATTAATACTATAGTTTCATGAGAGAGAATAATAATAATTGAATATATGATGTTCAATTTTATTATTTTAAAGTTAATTAATTTTGAATTAGTTAATTGTTCTAGTTTAATTAAATTTGATTTAATTGAACTATAAGATAAGAGGGATATTAATTTAAATTGGATTTAAATTAATGTTATTTTAATTAATATTGATTAATTAAAATTTAATTAATTTTAATTTAAAATTATGATTTTAAATTCTGATTAATTAAAAATATCAGGTAACTGATATTTCAGTTACCTGATATTATGTGAGGTGGCATTTTCTCCTAAGGTTTAGGTTAAAAGAAAGCGTCAAGAGGCAGTTTGTAGAACTCCCTCATTCACGCCTCCCTCACTCTTGCCCTCACGCTCTCTCTCTTTCGTGATTCTCTTCTCCATCTGTGATACAGAGAAGTTTTTCCAGAAGAAAAATCCTTAGAATTTTCAGGTTCCCACATAACCACTCAACATATTCCTTTTGAGAATACCGGTGATTCCTCGTGGTGGTGTTCGTGACTATTATTCCAGCAAAATCAAAGGTTTCTTGCTGCTGTATTTTTGGTGTCAAAAGGGTTTTTTGGCGAAGCGGTTCAAGAAGTTCTTCAAGGGTGAGTTTCTTCTTGAACTAGGATCAATAGGATCCTTTACTAGATTAGATCTAGAATAGTTTCTTAATTTTCAGCATGTTTTATCAGTTTTACAGCATGTTTATTTTCCGGTATACTGCTGTAAATTTATCCTTTTGTGATCCGTATTGGTTTTTCAATCTTGCTTAAAAATTAGTGTGATTCTCTGATCGTTTCCGCTGCGCAAGGGCTTTAATCCCTGCAGGGGGTCGGGTCAAAAACCCGACCCCTTCGGCCTTGGCCCGTCCCGCTTGCCGGCTCCGCCTCCTTGGCCCGTATCCCAGCCCAATTTCTCCCCGATTGTCCTCGTCAGCTCCTCGTACATCGGGGTGGTCCAAAATTGCCTATAACATTAAGCCTCCACTCTTGAATTGGGATTCGGGGTGACTTATTGCTATAAGTTGAGCTCCTTAAGCCCGATTTAAGAGTAATGACCCTTGCCCTGGGCTGGCTTACGTGTAGCTTTGTCGTCATCCTGCAAAGTAGGATAGAAGTAGACACTCCCTGAATAGGGGTTAGATGAAATGGAAATGAAAAAGGGTGAGAGATTACAACAGTGGTGCTGGTCGGCCTCGGCCTCGTGAGGAGGCCGAGCACAGCTACCTCCCTTTTGCCTGGTCGGCCTCGGCCTCGGGAAGAGGTCGAGCAGTTTTCTAATTTTGCTTAGGGGGCGTTCAGAGTGCTTCATTTCAGGTTCATGTCTGCAAGAGAAAAGTTAGGGAAAAGACTAGGGTCGGCCTCGGCCTCAAGCCCCCGTTAGCCTAAAATTTGGCTCTCTGCATCCATATGTTAGTCCTTGTAGGAAAATAATAAGAGAATAGGTTTGAACATGTAAATTTTAGTAGAATATGCTAAACCTGGGTTCTTTTTGTTTAATAGGGAGTGCATATCCCCTGCTACTTGCTTTTTGTTTAATAGGGAGTGCATATCCCCTTTGTAGCCCCCAATCTCAAGAAAAACTTTATTAAAACACAAAGTATAGTTGAGTAAATAGGAGAGTACCTTTAGAGTTTGTGCTCGGCCTTGGCAAGAGGAGCTCGGTCTTGGCAAGAGGTGCCCGGCCACGGCCTCTGCTGGGTGAGCTCGACTTAGATGAAGTGCATTGGCCCGAGCTAGATGGGGTGAGGTAGACTTGATTAGTCCAAGCCCGCATGATGGGCTCATGTCAGTTGAGGCGAGGTAGACTTGGTAGTCCAGGCTCGCATGCAGGCATGGGCGCTAAGCTGAAGAGCTTAGGCTCGCAAGGTAGGCGTGGGCACCATAGGCTCGCTGAAGCGTGGGCTCTATGGGCTCGCATGTAGGCGTGGGCACTATCGCCTCGCTGAAGCGTGGGCACTATCGCCTCGCTGAAGCGTGGGCACTATAGGCTCGCATGTAGGCGTGGGCACTATAGGCTCGCTGAAGCGTGGGCACTATAGGCTCGCATGTAGGCGTGGGCACTATAGGCTCGCTGAAGCGTGGGCACTATAGGCTCGCATGTAGGCGTGGGCACTATAGGCTCGCTGAAGCGTGGGCACTATAGGCTCGCATGAAGCGTGGGCACTATAGGCTCGCATGTAGGCGTGGGCACTATAGGCTCGCATGAAGCGTGGGCACTATAGGCTCGCATGTAGGCGTGGGCACTAAGTTTGATGACTTAGGCTCGCGTGTTGAGCGTGGGCACTAAGCCGAAAAAGCTTAGGCTCGCATGACGTCTTATCACGTTCCTGGAAACACACTCTAAGCCTTGACAAGGGAACATCTAGGTCCTGTCATTAATGCTAACGCTTGCTTTGAATGGTAAAACAAAAGGAAAAGTCTACTCCTACCTACCAGAAGTAAAATGAGCGACAGTGCTCTAATTACATGATAAATGTGCAAATAAAGAAAACTAGAATTCCCTAAACTAAGGCTTAGTGTGCTCTCCAGAATGCTGTCCTTGACCCTGGCAAGAGGTGTGGTAGGGCTCGGCCTCGGCCTCGGCCATGCCCATAGGAGAGTCTGTCTTGGTCCTCAACAGATTTCCAGAAGAGGTCCACCACCATCTTTGCCCGGGTCATCTCCGGTCTGCCTCGGCCATCGTCTCTGGTCGGCCTCGGCCTTTGCGGTGAATTCCTTCAGGTATCCGTTTTGGATCAACGCTTCGATCTCGTCTTTCAGCTGAATGCAGTTCCTTGTTGAATGTCCATGATCTCGATGGAAGAGACAATACTGGCTTTTGTCTCTGTGGTCAGGATTTGACTTCAGCTTCCGGGGTGCGCTGAGGAGGTTTGTATTCCTTATTTCCATCAAGATCTGCTCCTGTGGGACTGAAGTAGGGGTGTACTTTTCAAACTTCTTTAAGTAGTCCCCTTGGTCTGGTCGGCCTCGGCCATTGTCTAGTCGGCCTCGGCCATGGTCTGCTCGACCTCGGCTTCCCTCGTCGGTCCGTTGCCTTTTGTCCTTTTTACTGTCGTAGCTAGATGAAGAAAACCTCTTGTACTCTCGTTCTGACCTCTTTGACTTCAGTAACTCCTCTGCACTCATATACTTCTGTGCCCAGGAGACGAACTCCGCATAGGTTCGAGGCTGGCTCTTACCTATTGAATTGAGCAGTCTTTCGTCTTCCAGTCCGGCTGTTATGGCCACCAGGGCTGCTCCCTCACTGTACCCCTCAACCTGTAGTGCCTCGTCATTAAAATGAGTTATGTAATCACGCAAGCTTTCACCTGGCTGTTGTTTGACCCTCAAGAGGTTGATATGAGGCTTGCGCTGCTCTCTGGCTCCCATGAACTGTGCAAGGAATGCTTGGGCCAACTCTTTGAAACAACTGATGGATCTCCTTTTCAGCCTCTCAAACCAGTGCCTGGTTGATCCTGTCAGAGTAAAAAAGAATGCGCGGTACCTGATTGCATCTGAGACGCCGTGGAAGTCCATCCAGCTTCTGTATGCGTTTAGATGTTGCACGGGGTCTTTCTTTCCATCGTACTGTTTGAACGTGGGTACCTTAAACTTTTGAGGCACCTCGGCTTTCATGACTTCTTCTGTGAAGGGCGGATCGACTTGGTCGGCTAGTTCTTCCAAGTTTTGATCTCCAAGGTCCTTTGACTTCTGCTGGTCTCCCTGAGGATTTCCGAGCTCCTTTAGTGCGTTTAGAAGCTCGGTCTTCCAAGGGAGGTTGTCTTTCTTGGCCTCGGCCTCGGCCAACCTAGCCTTGGCCTCGGCCTCGGCCTCAGCAGCCCGGGCTTCAGCGACTTTGGCCTCGGACTCGGCAGTTTTGGCACTTCTGCGCTTCTCAACGATCAGATTCCTCAGGTCTGTCTTAGTATGACCGTAGCTTGGGGTAGAAACTGTGTAGTCACGCCCCTTAAGTGTGCTTGACTCTGGGCTCCTCAAAATCGTGCGATTAGTAGGTTTGAGCCCCCTGACCTTGCTGGTCATGCTGTCAGTCTTCTTTCCCTTTGACCTCGTCTCTGACTCTGCAGTGTGCTCCATAGGCTCCTTCCCCTTCCTCGGATCCCTAACCAGCCTCTCATCAGGGGTTTTAGTGCTAGGACCAGGTTTATCCAAGATACGTAGTATCCTAGACAAATTATGATCCATCGCACTTACTTTGTTTTCGAGAGCAGCAAATTTTAAATCAGATTGCTTCTCTCGGGATGAGGGCAGTGGAGATCGAGGTCGAGGGGATTCGGTTTGAGGTCGGCCTCGGCCTTCCTCCCGTGACCTCCGCTGGTGGCGGTCACCATCCGAATGCTCTACGTTCATGTCCTGGTCTTTCTTCTCCATCCCCTTGCTCATGGAATGATCGGTGTGCAGATTTGGCAAGCTTTCTTCCCCACAGACGGCGCCAACTGTTGATGGTCGATTTTGGCCAGGGGAACTCACCTGACCTTCACGTGCCACCAACGGTGAATTTGTAGATGAGGGGGGAAGACGTGGCCTGCAAGACAGTAAACCTGCACACCGGTGTGGTGCTCGCCACACCGGCTCCGATGCTTAAGTCAGCAAACAGAACGATAGGGAGTGGAAAAGTGAACCCTCGCGAGCGGGCCGAGGGTCGGTCTCGGCCATTGGCTGAGGCCGAGCAGGGGGTCGGGTCAAAAACCCGACCCCTTCGGCCTTGGCCCGTCCCGCTTGCCGGCTCCGCCTCCTTGGCCCGTATCCCAGCCCGATTTCTCCCCGATTGTCCTCGTCAGCTCCTCGTACATCGGGGTGGTCCAAAATTGCCTATAACAAAAGTCGTTGTAAAACATTATAAACATGCTGAAAAATACATAAGAATTAAACTACTTTATTTTTCTTACTTTTCTTAAGGAAAGGAGTAACCGTTACAAACCTCTGTTGTAGACTTGACCGATACTCGCCAACGATGCTCTAACGACGAAAAATGCAGCAACTTCCTTGAGATTCTTCGCTGGAATTTTTCTTCTTCAAGGACACAATAACCACAAAGGTTACACTGGTATATCTCTAAATCTAAGAGGCAAATGACTGGTGGGAGTCTTTTCCTAAGAGGGAAGCTAGAGAGATTGCAAGAGTCTTGTCTTGTGATTCTAAGAGCAATAGGGCACCTAAACCATTAGGTCTAGTGTTCTATTTATAGGAGAAAGGTCATGAATAAAATATTCATTTAAAATCAATCACTTCCATAATTGATTTAATCTGTTCCATAATTAATTAATTCCATGACCAATGAATTCCATAATTGATTAATCTTTTCCATAAATGATTAATTACTTTCATAAGTGATTAGATCATTTCCATAAATGATTAATTACTTCCATAAGTGATTAATCATTTCCATAATTGATTAATTTTCAATTAATTAACTTTAATTAATTAATCATCAATTAAATATCACATATTTAATTTCCGGTCTTGAATTAATTAATTTTACCCAATTTGATTTTAGGCCTTAAATTAATTCATATTTGAACTCCTTCAAATTCTCTTACATCCTATAAATTTAATATGAATTAAATTCATGTAATATTTGAATTTCTTCAAATATTTATTTTCTCTCATAATAATGTATCAATATATATTATATTGTTTCTCTTAGTAAATTGAACACTTTCAATATACATTTATTACTTAGTTGCCTCAAAATACTTTATGACCTACCAGTGGGACCTAATGGACCTGCAGATCAGAAGCTCCAACGATGTGAGTGTATGGATAAAAAGGCCTAGGCAGCGGAAACCATCAGAGACCTTACTCAAATTATACGTCGATTGGAATACCAATACGACGGCAAAATAATTTACAGCAACTTAATCATATAAAACTGCAGTAAAAATGGCTATAAACATGTAATTTGAATATAAGACGAGATCTAATCTAGACAATGATCCCAATGATCATGAGTTTCATAGAAACTTACTAGCGTTGTAGAATTCGATCGAAAACGCCTTTTTCTTGTCTTGATCTAGAAAATATAGAAGCCCAAAGTTTCTTTCCTTCGCTGGGATTATCACGAACACCACCACAGAGTCTTCACTAATAATCTCACTAGGCTTAAACGAAGGTTGTTTGTGGGAGCAAGAAATTTCTAAGGATTTTGGAAAGAAGAAAAATTTTCTGGAGTTGTCTCTATAATCACCTAACCAGATAATGAAAGAGTGAGTGCGATTGAGAGAGTCGGTCACGAAAGATAGCGTAACCTCTTCCTCAAAACCCTCCTCTAGACGTGTGTAGGTCAATTAGTGGGAAGACCACGTATTGTTAGTTAACAAAACTGATAATATGATTAATTAATAAATAAAATTAATAATTAATCAAATAATTAAATTAACAATTAATTTAATATTATTTATATAAATCATATTTATATAAAAATTCCCACATAACCTATAGTTTTAATGCAATTCAATTAAATTAAAACAAATGATTAATTAATTCATAATTAATTAATGCCATAATTAAATATCATATATTTAATTATATCTCTCTCATATAACCTATAGTATTAATGTGCATCCAATGCGCATTAATTTTAACCTATAGTTTTAATATGTATTCAATTCATATTTTAAAACTTAATATTCGAACCCCTTAGAATATTTAATTCTCCATTAGAAATTTACCTCAACGCCCTAAGTGAGCTACCGGTCGGACCTAATGGACCTACAGATCAGAAGCTCCAACGATATGAGATTAATTGGCTAAACTCATTAACCAAGTTAATTAATATTCGTTAATTGTGGTTCACTCCATTATAGAACCACATATGCACTCTTCTTACTGCATATATATTTCGGTGTCCACGGATATTGACCAATAACAGCAAGTCAGTCCTTCACGTGTGTTCATAACCCCAACTAGGTCAAATTATCGTTTTTCCCCTGGGTTACCTCTACATCATTAAGTCTCAGTGCTCCTCTAATGAACAACCTATTTGAGGTCCAACCAACAAACAAAAGTCTCTCTCATGCTATAAAGAGGGCAGAGCCCTTTGTTCAAGATCCGGAGTCACCACTTAAGGGAACACACCTCAACTTACCCTAATGACGAGAATGAGTGAATTCCATCTTGTGTGATTATGTTCCCAGCTCCCCACTCGGTCTTGTCCCCACAATGGTAGGCTTATTGAGTCGGTGTGTAGGCCACTCTCACCCATACAAATCAAAGGACAATCCCTCGTGAACAGGAGTCCATAATCCACTCAGGATTGAGACTAAGTTGCCTAGGTCATCCTAGTGAAATAGAAACCTAACTAGTCAACGGTGTTATAGCTAGTGGTTAACTATTTCGCGGTCTGGTCTTATGCAAACTCATTGCATAGGATACACTCACTCGCATGTCCCCTACACGAATACGTTGGATCATTGTGTTTGTATCATAATACAAAACGGGTCGTATCCATAGTGTCACCAGGATAAGGTACCTGATAGCGAGCATAGCTAGCTATCTTTACTTATTTAATTTAGCTAGTCTTTTATGATTTTTGGGCCATTTTATTGTGCTTTATTGTTTATTTTGTAGGAAAGCGATGATTTGAGCTAAAACTTGGGATTGGATTTAATCGGGTGTTCGGGACGTGAAAATATGCCAAAGAACCGAAAAGTTCAAGCAATAAGGAGCCAAGAGAGGGCATTCTGCCCATCAGCGTCGAGACGCCACTCTTGGAGGGTCTCGACGCTGGTTTTCCTTAATTAGAAGAGGCTGCAGCGTTACAGCGTAGCGTCTCGACGCTACCGTTATTTCCATTCCAGACCCGCGTGTTTTAGAGGCAGCGTCGAGACGCTGTCTTGATAGCGTCTCGACGCTACGACGAAAATCAGCATAAATCATTCTTTTCAGCTAGGTTTTTGGTGGAACTCTTTTGGGACCTTTTGTAGCCGTAAAACAGAGGAGAAAACAGAGGATTGAGGCTGAACAAGAGGGAGAAAAGCGGAAATCAACCCATCGTTCGTGGGGATCGTGACGGGGACATTCGAATTATCACATTGTGTTACCTAAATAAAATTGAGCAAGATAATTCACAATACTTGATTTGCTTAAAAATCCAATCCAGAGGACGACATTCGAATTACATTCACTATATTATTACTTGACCCGTGCGCTTACGGTAGGAAAAGTCCACATCAAGTTTTTGGCGCCGTTGTCGGGGATTGGCACATTTAGCTAGATTGATATTGTGAAAAAATTGTTTGATCTTAATTTAGGGTGTATTTTTACTTTTTTTTTAGGTTGATTGCATTTTTTTCCTTATTTGTTTTTCTTTCCATATTTGTTTTTCTAGCTTAGTTTTTCTTTTAGTTGTGTAATCTTTTCCTTATTTATTTCTTGTTATTCCTTTTTAGATTAGTTTTTCCTTATTTGTTAGTTTCCTTATTTGTTTTTTGCCATATTTATTTTTGCATTCCATATTAGGTTATTTTGTTTCCTTTTCTAGATTATAATTTCCATATTTAGATTAGTTGTTTTCTTTTCTTTATTTCTTTCCATAATTGTTTTCTTTCCTTTTTTTTAGGGTAGTTTTGCTTTTGTATGCGTAATAGTAGAGAATTGATACCGTTGGATCCCGAGATCGAAAGAACAATTCATAGGATTCGAAGAGAAAACAGAGAAATTATTCAAATGGCTGACCAAAATCCACCTGAGGAGCCTAGGCCTATTAGAGACTACTTTCAGCCCGTGTTTCAGGGGCAACAGTAGGGGATTGTCTATGCCCCGATTAATGCCAACAACTTTGAGCTGAAGACCTATCTCATTCAGATGGCTCGAGACTGTGCATATAGAGGATCGCCCACCGAGGATCCAAATTCTCATCTTAAATCATTTTTGGATATTTGTGGGACGGTAAAAATTAATGGAGTTTCTGAGGATGCTATTCGCTTACGTTTATTCCCTTTTTCTTTGCAGGATAAAGCACGAGATTGGTTGCAGTCCATTTCCCCTGGGAGCATCACTACTTGGGATGCTTTGGTCCAGGCCTTTTTGAAGAAATTTTTCCCTCCTGCAAAAACGGTCAAGTTGAGGACCGAGATTGGGACATTCCAACAACAATATGATGAGCAGCTTGTTGGGTTCCTAGAGTGAGTAATAATATGGTATAAAAGACTCTAGAATTCCTCTGAAAGTATACACAGTCTGCAGCAAGTAATATTATCAATCCGAGTCCTGAATTAGTTTCCACTCTACCTATTTTGTCTAATTTTCTAATGGTTTCAAAAATAGTAAAATGATTTGGTTTTATCGGAATTATGCTAAAGCAAAATAAATGACAGAACAATAAGTAAACAAATAGATAGACAGATTAAAGACAGACGCTGGTTAGGATTTAGTGATTGTTCTAAAATATGCTCTAGCAATATTATTGATCATGCATTTCTCGCAGTATTATTAGCGGATTCCTCCCGGAACTCCGGGTCTTTTGGGATATGTTTCAAACCCAATGAAGTACGACCGATCAAGCACTAGGCAACTGGCTATCCCTAGCTCAGTCACTGACGTTCACCAATACACAATGATCGTAGTGTGGATAATTGCCACACACCCTCTAAATCATCCCTGAAACTAGAGAGAGCTATTCACACCGGCTGGCCAAGCGGGCATAAAATGGAAATAAGCACAACAATTAACCAAAATGCGATAGTCAATTTATTACTAGAGATGAAGCACAGTAATCACATTATTCCTACCCAACACCTTAAGCTACTTAGTTCATAATAGGCATAGGAATACGAATTACAATCTGAGTATGCATGTCCATAACAACAAGTTAATAAAGAAAATAAACTCCCTAATCAGCTTGCGGAAGATGGTGTTCTTGATGATCTTCAATCTCTCTAAAATATTCGACTTCCAAGGGAAAACATGGAATCCCTTTGACTTTGACGGCTACTTCCTTTTATAGAAGGATGGGAGGCTTTGAATTAGGTCAACTAGGAAACGTGTAAGGCTCTCCTTGATCCTTTATCACGAGAATAACTCAACAAAAGTCGGTTCATGAAGTTGGCTAACGAGCTGTGATGTGGCAGTCCTGTTGCCAGTTTTGCTGCAGCAAAGAATTTGCTCCCTCCAGTCGCTCAGCAGCATAATCTGCACAAAATAATTTCCAATGCTTCCATTCTTCCAAATTGGTTAAAACATGTAATATCTATCCAAAACCAACCCTAATAAGCATAAAGGACACACAAATCCCTATATAATTGAGGCCTAAATAACTACCTTTTGGGCAGTTATCACAGTTGTTCGAAGCTTGGGAGCGAATTAAAGAGTTGTTGAGGAAGTGTCCTCAGCATGGATACCCTAACTGGCTTCAGGTTCAATTGTTTTATAATGGTTTTACTCCTAGTACAAAGACGATTGTTGATGCAGCTGCAGGTGGGACTCTGTTGTCCAAGACCGTGGGAAATGCTCGCATACTTCTAGAGGATATGGCCACCAACAACTATCAGTGGCCATCTGAGCGGTCTACACCCAAAAAGATTGCTGCTGGAGTGTTTGAGGTTGATAAAGTAAGTGCACTCTAGGCCCAGATGACTTCCCTTGCTAATGCTTTTATGAAATTTTCAGGTATAGGGAGTGCACAGTCAATTGAATCAGCTGCTGCTTTAGCATCTAGACCTCAGGAGGAGACCATCGAGCATGTTCAGTATGTATCAAATTTTAATTCTAGGAGATATAATAATAATGCCACACCTACACATTATCACCCTAACAATAGGAACCATGAAAAATTTCTCTTATGCTAATACTAAGAATGTTCTTAATCCTCCTGGGTTTGCCCCTCAAACTCTAGAAAATAAAAAGTTAGAAGATCTTGTTGGAGCTATCATTGTAGAGTCTAGTAACAGGACAACCAAATTGGAGGAGGCAGTCATTGCCATCAACTCAACAGTGAATTGCCACAGTGCTGCCATCAAGAATATTGAAACTCAGCTGGGACAGTTGGTAAATGTTGTAAGCACCATGAATAAAGGTAAGGCCCCAGCTAAGCAAGAGAAAACACAGATGGAGTACTGTAAGGCAATCACTGTGCACCAGGAGGAAGCTGAAGAGGAACCTGAGTCTGAGGATTATGACACGCCTACAGGGGAAGCTGAGGAGGAAACATCATCAGATGAGGCTGAAAAGCCTGAACCTGAGCCTCCTATTCCTTCTCCCACACTGATGGTTCCCAAAGAAAAGAAAAAGAAAAAGAAGAAAAAGAACAATCAGGTTCAGTTTGATAAGTTTATGAATGCTATTATGAATCTGAACATTAATATTCCTTTTGCAGAGGCGTTAGAGATGCCCCAGTATAACAGGTTCATGAAGGAGTGGTTAGCAAAGAAGCGAAAGGAAAAGAAGGTTGACACTGTATATCTTGCTTCCACATGCAGCACTAGAGTCCAACAGAAGGTACCTGAAAAAGTAGCAGATCCAGAGAGTTTTTCTGTTCCTTGTAGTTTTGGTACTTATTCTTTCAGAGCATTATGTGATTTAGGTGCTAGCATTAATATTATTCCTTTATCCTTGTGTAAAAAGTTAGATCTAGGTGAGATTAAATCTACTCCTGTTAAGCTCCAATTGGCTGATCAGTCTGTGGTTAGACCAGTTGGCATTGTAGAAAATGTTTTAATCAGAGTAGGTAGATTTTTCCTCCCTATTGATTTATATGTTATGGATATGATAGAAAATCCTTCAATGCCTGTCATATTAGGAAGACCATTCCTCGCTACTGGGCGAGTGATTATTAATATTGAGCGCAGGGAGCTCACTATAAGAGTCAGGAATGACAAAGAAATATTTAAAGCAGTTGAAGACTCTGAGGGACACTCGGACGTGGTTTTCATGGGCTACAAAAAAGGTACAAGAAAGAGCACCACTGTTGGATTCACAGAAAAGAAGCCTCCTTGAAGCACAGTCAACACGTCGAGCTAATGACGTTAAACAAGCGCTTTTGGGAGGCAACCCAAGTAAGTTTAGTGTGTTTTCTTTTTGTTTTTAATTTATTGTTTGTTTTTGTTTTGTAGGTCTTGTTTTCTTTCTCTCCTTTGCTTTCAAGCTTTCAAGATTCCAAGCTTTCAAGATTCCAAGCTTTCAGTCAATAAGTCATCATTATTCCAGGCCAGTATTGTTCACTCCTTTAATTCTTTTATTGTTCTCATGCTTGTTTATGCCTTATTTTCTTTATACATTGAGGACAATGCATGTTTTAAGTTTAGGGGTGGATTAGCATATTTGTGGAGCGCTTGAGCATCTGAGTTCGGGCTATAGTTTTGAGCTTTCTTTGAATTATGCATATGGTTGTTGTCTGGATGAATTTTTGCATGATTATGATGTCCTATGATAGGCTTTCTTGTCAATTTTCAAGCTTGTGATGATTTGTAAGCATGAGTGCCCAAAAAGGAAGACTTTTCAAAATTTTTCTAGGAGATGGCTTGCATGAGTAAAGTATTTGTCTTGGCTAGATTTGGATTTGTATGCTTAGGAGTGAATTATTGGGTTCATATGCTTGTTGTCACCTCGATAGGTGTAGGGTAGAGCTAAAGAGTTAATTTTTTGCAAATTAGCATGTTTGATCTTGCTTAGGAGAAAAGAAAAGAATATATGCTTATCATGTTCGTAACGAAAAATCATTCTTGTTGTTATTGTTGAAAAAGAAAAAAGTCATGACTTATGCGCGCAATATACAATGGTTAATAAAGATTAAGGCAAAAAGAGCTACCCATGTTGTGATCAGTTAGGCCAACCAGAGAAAACTCAGGTTAAGGGTCCTTGCAATGGGTGTGTGAAAGCTAGTGCCACATATACATGTTTAATTTAATTATTAATTAAAAGCACCTAAATATGGAGGAAAACAAACTAATTTGTTCCATTAACTCGTTAGTGAAACCTTAGTGCCAGTGTAGAGGGAAGATGAGCTGAGAGTTTAATAATCCAATCCCGGGCTAGTAGAGTCTGATCTTGTTGAGTTAGATCTCGCTTGTGCAGGTTAATTTTGGAAAAAAATTAATTTGTCTCCCTCATTGGTCCTTGTGTACATGTCTCTTGCTTGCTTGACTATTGACTTTTGAGCCTTGAGGATTGAGTTATGATTATTGCATCCATTCTTCTACTGTATGTTTGATTTGTAGTTTGCTCGAGGACTAGCAAAAGCTTAAGTTTGGGGGTATTTGATAGCGAGCATAGCTAGCTATCTTTACTTATTTAATTTAGCTAGTCTTTTATGATTTTTGGGTCATTTTATTGTGCTTTATTGTTTATGTTGTAGGAAAGCGATGATTTGAGCTAAAACGTGGGATTGGATTTAATCGGGTGTTCGGGACGTGAAAATATGCCAAAGAACCGGAAAGTTCAAGCAACAAGGAGCCAAGAGAGGGCATTCTGCCCATCAGCGTTGAGACGCCACTCTTGGAGGGTCTCGACGCTGGTTTTCCTTAATTAGAAGAGGCGGTAGCGTTACAGCATCGAGACGCTGTGACAATAGCGTCTCGACGCTACCGTTATTTCCATTCCAGACGCGCGTGTTTTAGAGGCAGCGTCGAGACGCTGTCTTGATAGCGTCTCGACGCTACGACGAAAATCAGTATAAATCATTCTTTTTAGCTAGGTTTTTGGTGGAACTCTATTGGGACCTTTTGTAGCCGTAAAACAGAGGAGAAAACAGAGGATTGAGGCTGAACAAGAGGGAGAAAAGCGGAAATCAACCCATCGTTCGTGGGGATCGTGACGGGGACGTTCGGTCTCGGCCTACATTGAGTTTTCTTTTCCCTTTCCTTTTCTCTAGTTAGATTTATGGCTTTATTATGTTTAGTTGAGCTTGTAATTACATTCATGAGTAGCTAAACTCATAGCTTAGGGATTGATGTAGTTGATTTTGTTTATGGATTGATTTATGGTTTAAGTTGTGCAATGTTTATTTTTGTAATCTTGATTTAATGCTTTCAATTAATTGGCTATTAGTTGAATGATTTAAGTTTTGAATCTAGCTCGGGAGAGGGGATTTAATATAGACTTACTCAAGATTGCATGACTAAAGTTTACTTTCTAATTCGTGACAGTTTTAGATTAACTTTAGAATTGGTCAAAAGATCTCATTGCCTTGCATATTAATAGATTTAGATAGGGATATCAAGTTGGTTAATTTGCATGAGAATCAATTATACTCGGGAGAGGTAGTTGTGATTAAAGGGTCTTTGGCTCATAATTCCATTGTGCATAATAACTTACTCCTTAAAATCAATCCTAGACTAAATCGGCGAAATCAATTCCCTAAGTATTTTTCCCAATTGAATTTCCACACTTTTTATTTGTTTGATTTAGTTTTCATATCATTCAATCATCACATTGTGTTCCCTAAATAAAATTGAACAAGATAATTCACAATACTTGATTTGCTTAAAAATACAATCCAGAGGACGACTGTTGGGTTCCTAGAGTGAGTAAAAATGTAGTATAAAATACTCTAGAATTCCTGTTCAAGTATACACAGTCTGCAACAAGTAATATTATCAATCCAAGGTCTGAATGAGCTTCCACTTTATCTATTTTGCGTAACTTCCTAATGGTTTCAAAGATAATAAAATGATTGGGTTTTATCGGAATTATGCTGAAGCAAAATAAATGACAAAACAACGAGTAAACAAATAGATAAACAGATTAAAGACAGGCGCTGGCTAGGCTTTAGTGATTGTTCTAAGATATGTTCTAGCAATATTATTGATCATGCATTTCTCGCAGTATTATTAGCGGATTCCTCCCGGAACTCCGGATCTTTTGGGATATGTTTCAAACCCAATGAAGAGCGACCGATCAAGCACTAGGCAACTGGCTATCCCTAGCTCAGTCACTGGCGTTCACCAATACACAATGATCGTAGTGTGGATAATTGCCACACACTCTCTAAATCATCCCTGAAACTAGAGAGAGCTATCCATACGGGCTGGCCAGGCGGGCATAAAATGAGTTTAAGCACAACAATTAACCAAAATGCGATAGTCAATTTATTACTAGAGATGAAGCACAGTAATCACATTATTCCTAACCAACACCCTAAGCTGCTTAGTTCATAATGGGAATAGGAATACGAATTACAATCTGAGTATGCATGTCCATAACCACAAGTTAATAAAGAAAGTAAACTCCATAATCAGCTTGCGGTAAATGGTGTTCTTGATGATCTTCAATCTCCCTATACTATTCGGCTTCCAAGGGAAAACATGGAATGAATTTGACTTTGACGGCTACTTCCTTTTATAGAAGGACAGGAGACTTGAATTAGGTCAACTTGGACACGTGTAGGGCTCTCCTTGCTCCTTTATCCCGAAAATAACTCAACAGAAGTCGGTTCATGAAGTTGGCTAACGAGCTGTGATGTGGCAGTTTCTGCTCCCAGTTTTGCTGCAGCATAGAATTTGCTCCCTCCAGTCGCTCAGCAGCATAATCTGCACAAAATAATTTCCAATGCTTCCATTCTTCCAAATGGGTTAAAACATGTAATATCTATCCAAAACCAACCCTAATAAGCATAAAGGACACACAAATCCCTATATAATTGAGGCCTAAATAACTACCTTTTGGGCAGTTATCATACCCCCAAACTTGAACTATTGCGCGTCCCGAGCAATACTAACCAACCTTCCTTCAAGAATTTCAAAACATTAGACAAAGAATTAGCTTAATCAAACCAGACAGTCCAACACTACCTTTAACCTTTACCTGAGCACTCTGCAAAACCAAGCTCTGCTGCAGCAAAATGATTCCTTCAGCAGGGACAAATAATCACCACTTTTCAACTTAATTCTAAGAACTCACCACAGCCTAGCTCTATTATCAGACATTTCAAAACATATTTTTAAAAGGGTTTATTTCATTATTTATCAGACTTAAAGCAGCCTTACAGTCATAAGCTCTTAAGCATGGGATGACCCACTTTATGGTGCAGTATACCCTTGCCTCAAGCTCATCACCAACTACACTCAATACTCATTATAAAGCTCAAAAATCCTTAGTTATTCCATCTCTTGCCCCTCAGAATGGCGACATTTTATGATGAAGCTCACCTAAGTTCTGGAAGACAGAAAACTGCTGGATCATCATTCATCCCTCAAAACTTTTGCTCTGTCAATTTTTTTCAGCAAAATCTTCAACAAATAATTTTTTTCAGCAAATAATTTTTCTTATTTTTTCTCATTTTTTTTCACATTTCCTAGGTCATCTTTTGACGCGAAGACAAACTGTGGGTATCACAAATATCCCCGGTTACTCAATAACCTAGCAAATTTTAATTTTGAAGGAGAGGAATGCTCGAGCAAAATAATTGGAGTAGCAAAAAGTCCCCCAAACTTGAATTATTTATTGTCCCCAATGAATCATTAATTTTTGCAAATTATACCCCCAAACTTAAATTTTTCTCACTGAATTTTTAAACTAAACATGGGACTAGGATTAAGCTTAAAGTGGATCATATAAGTCAATACTACCGTCAAAATCTTCTTGCCGCAGCAACAGTCCAGGCTAGAAGAAATGCTCAAGCAAAAGGTTTCTGGAGATCAGAATACCTTGATCTAATTAAGCGTAATCAGTCCAAGCTTCAAAAATTCAAAAGAAAATTAGTTAAGTTAGAGTTACTCAGTGCTCATAGAATAGAAAACATCTAGAAATTTCATTTAAAAAACACAAGAAAAGAAATTACATAGCAGAGATATATTTTTAAAGCAGAAAAATTAAAAAGGAACAAGCAAACATATTTAGCAAACGGGGTCAGATATGCGCGAGCAAACAAAATGATAAGACAAAAATAATGCTCGCTGAAGATCATTTCATCCATCAATCTTCCTGACCCTGGTCTTCATCATCATTCTCTTCTCCTCTTTCAGCAGATGGGGGCGGAATCCAAGGGTTCAACAGATCGTCAGGGAACATGGGAAGGGCAGGGTATGGGTTTGAAAAATTCTCCTGCAGCGCCCTCTTTAAGCTGGCATCCCGATTCTTAACATAGTTCCAGAAGGTTAAAGTCTGTCTCTCAGCAAACTCCTGCATACTGGTCGAAAGTGCCAGTTGTTCTAGAATCGTATTGATACCGTAGATAAGCCCACCTTGACGTATCTCCTGCGTGCGCTGGAGCCGCGCCAAATTGGGCGTATCAATGATCCCTTTATCAAATAGAATTGCATCACTCTCCTCCACTGGAACCCCTGCTTGTCTGCATAGCATAGTAATTGTGTTCGGGAAGAACAGCTTCCCCACCTTTTTCTTCCAGCAGCACGCTATTTCATTACAAATAATTTTTCCTACGTCAATACTGAGAGACCTTAAGATAGCAAAAGCCAAAAGAATTCGTTCCCTGGATACTGTCGAGTCGTGCGTTGTCGGAAGCAACCTCTGCCTGATGAAACCCATCCATGTGTTCGCTTCCTTTTTCAAATAAGCCGACTGGAATGTCCGTTTCTGAGTCTTAGATAGTTGCCATTGCGCCCCCTCGATTCCTACCTCCCTCACAGCATTACTTAACTGCTCCTCAGATGGCGCGACTGCCATTTCATTGAATGCCGCGTGGGGGAAGTTTTGAAGATGGTACAGTGCGTTGATCGCACTTGGACTCCAATCTATCTCGACTCCTCTGACAATTACCAGGAAACCCTCTTCTTTATCAATGTTGGCATAGAATTCACGCACCACCTGTGCGTTCACAGCCTCCGGCTTAGCACAAAACAGCTCCCAGTCGTGGTCAGCTATGCCGGTCCTTAGAAATGGCGGAAGATCACCGCTGAAACCTCTTTCGAACAGAAAATCCCTTTTCAGGAGCTCAGTGTATTTTGCTCTAGCAAAATTATTGACGAAGCGATCGTATGGCACCTGTCGCTCTGCTATTTCATCGTGCTCCTCTAATGCTTCAGCAATCTTTTTGCTCTTCTCTTCTCTCCGCTTCAGCAACTGTTCCTCCTCTGCCTGTTTCTCTACTTCTTCTCGCCTTCTTTCCTCAGCCTCTTCTTTCTCTCGTTCCTCTTGCTAGAGCCCTAGGTGTCCCAAACCGCACAAAGATGTGCGATTGAAGAAACCTTGCAACTGTCTTGGCATCACTCTGATGGCATGCAATGGCCTCCACCCACTTGGACACATAATCAACTGCCAATAAGATAAAAACATTGCCATTAGAAGGGGGAAATGGCCCCATAAAATCAACACCCCATACATCGAATAATTCAACTTCTAAAATGTAAGTAAGAGGCATTTCATCTCTAGGCCCCAAGTTTCCTCTCCTTTGACAAGCGTCACATTGCTTGTAGAACCAGTGGGCATCCTTGAATAACGTAGGCCAGAAAAATCCGCAATGCAAAATCCTCATAGCCGTCCTCTGACCGCTGAAATGACCTCCATACGGCGAAGAGTGACATTGCTCCAGGATTTCCTTTGCTTCAGCACCTGAAACACACCTACGAATAATACCATCAGAGCATTGCTTATACATAAATGGCTCATCCCAAAAGAAAAATTTCGCATCATGCTTAAACTTTTTCTTCTGCCTCCAATCCATGTCAATAGGAGTGACTCCCTTTACTAAAAAGTTGGCAATATCAGCATACCAAGGGACATCCCTGACTACCTTTACCTGAACAGCAAAAAGCTGTTCATCTGGAAAAGAATCGGAAATGGCAGATTGCTCCAGCAAAGATGATGATGGATCAAGACGAGACAAATGATCTGCAATGACATTCTCTGATCCCTTCTTGTCCTTTATCTCCAAGTCAAATTCCTGCAATAGTAAAATCCAACGAATTAATCTAGGCTTTGCATCTTTCTTTGACATTAAATACCTTATTGCTGCATGAACCGTGAACACCGTGACTTTGGATCCAACCAAATATGGCTGGAATTTTTCAAAAGCAAACACAACAGCTAACAACTCCTTTTCAGTAGTTGTGTAGTTGACCTGTGCCTCATTTAAAACCTTACTTGTATAATATATAGGATGAATAAATTTGCCCTGCTTTTGCCCCAGCATCGCACCTACCGCAGCATCACTCGCATCACACATTACCTCGAATGGCAAATTCCAATTAGGCGCGCAGAGAATGGGTGCTGAGATTAAAGCAGCCTTCAATGTTTCAAAAGCCTTCCTACAATCTGCATTAAAGTCAAAAACATGATCAGTGCACAATAAGTTACAAAGAGGTTTACTGATTTTGGAAAAATCCTTTATGAACCTCCTATAAAATCGAGCATGTCCTAAAAAACTCCGAATTCCCTTCACTGAATTCGGTGGCTCTAGTCTTTCGATAACCTCAACTTTTGCTCTATCAACTTCTAGACCATTCTTAGAAATCCTATGACCTAACACTATGCCCTCCTTCACCATGAAGTGGCACTTCTCCCAATTAAGAACTAGATGGGTATCCTCACATCTTTTTAACACCTTACCTAAATTATCTAAACAACTCTGAAAAGACCCTCCAAACACTGAAAATCGTCCATAAAGACTTCAACAGTGGATTCAATCTTATCAGAAAAAATTGCTAGCATACACCGCTGAAATGTTGCTGGAGCATTGCATAGGCCGAAAGGCATCCTCCTGAAAGCAAACGTCCCATAAGGACAGGTGAAAGTGGTTTTTTCCTGATCTTCAGGAGCAATAGTAATCTGGTTATACCCAGAATAACCATCCAAGAAACAGTAATAGGTCTGACCAGCCAATCGATCCAACATCTGGTCGATAAATGGTAGAGGGAAATGATCCTTTCGTGTGGCTTTATTAAGCCTTCTGTAATCCATACAAACCCTCCAGCCAGTTACTGTCCTTGTGGGGATCAACTCATTATCTTTATTGCTCACCACAGTGACACCTCCTTTCTTAGGAACACATTGGACAGGGCTTACCCAATTGTTATCGGCAATTGGATAAATGATCCCAGCATCCAACCATTTAATCACCTCCTTCTTAACAACCTCTTTCATTGCAGGGTTAAGCCTTCTTTATTGCTCAATACTCCTAAAGGATCCCTCCTCTAGAGTGATTTTGTGCATACAAAAAGACGGGCTAATTCCCTGTATATCAGCCAATGTCCAACCTATAGCTTTGCGGTATTGCTGCAGCAATTTTATTAAGGCCTCCTCATGCTCCGGCATTAAATCTGATGCAACAATAATGGGCAACGTCTCACTTTCCCCAAGATACACATACTTTAGATGATCTGGTAAAGGCTTCAAATCTAAAGTAGGTGCCTCAATCAGGGATGGTTTAATTGGGGGAGCCTTTCTTTGATCTAAATCTAAAGACTCAAAAACATCCTCACACCTAAACAATTCTTTTTCATTTTTTTTATCTAAAGAACAAATTTCAAAATCTTCTACACTAACCTCTCCATGATTTTCTGAATGCTTATTAGCCGAATCCTGTATTGCTGTCTCAATAACTGTGCTCTCCAGAATCCTAATGAAGGAACAATCCTCCATCTCGTCTGGATATTTCATGGCTTTAAAGACATTAAATTTCACTTCCTCATTACAGACTCTCATTGTTAATTCTTCTTTTTGAACATCTATTAATGCCCTACCAGTAGCCAAAAATGGACGACCTAGAATAATTTGGACATCTTTATCAGCCTCATAATCTAAAATAATAAAATCAACAGGAAATATGAACTTATCAACTTTTACTAAGACATCCTCAATCTTACCCTCTGGATATGTGATAGACCTATCAGCTAGTTGGAGTGTAACTGTGGTAGGTCTAGCTTCACCAATACCTAACTTCCGATAGACCGAAAGAGGCATAAGGTTAATGCTCGCACCTAAATCACAGAGTGCTCTACCTAACTCCTTTCCACCTATAGACACAGGTATGGTAAATGACCCTAGATCCTTAGCCTTGGGGGGTAGCCCATTCTTGAGAATAGCACTACACTCCTCAGTAAGAGATATAGTTTCAAACTCACCTAACCTTTTCTTTTTAGTCAAAATATCCTTAAGAAATTTAGCATAATTAGGCATTTGCTCAATAGCTTCTACTAAAGGGATATTTATATGCAACTGCTTAAGAATCTCTAAAAACTTTTTAAATTGACCATCCTGATTCTTAGGCTTTTGTCTTTGTGGAAAAGGTAGAGGTGGTACATAAGGTGGGGGCGGCACATATGGTGGTTCTACATCTGGCACAGAATCAGATGCTCCAGCATTCTCTTTGCTGCCTCCAGCACCCTGACCAGACTCCAATTCTTTCTCAACAACAACATTATTATTTCTATCACCATTATTATTTATAACCTGGGTTTTACTAGGCTCAATTCTTTCTTCTAATGGCTTACCATTCCTAAGAGTAACTGTCTTTACCTGCTCCTTACCTTCCCTTCTAGGGTGTTCAGTATCTGATGGAAGTTTCCCTTGAGGCCTTGCCTTGAGCTCATTAGCTAGCTGACCCACTTGCAATTCCAGGGCTCTCATCGAAGCTTGATTACTTTGAATTGCGGCGTCTGTACGAGCCATAAATTCTTTCATCATTGCCTCGAGAGAATTTCCCGAATTTTGCTGGGGCAAAGCCGGCTTAGTTTGCTGGGGCATTACCTGCGCTTTAGCAAATCCCGGCTGGTTCACCTTTTGTTGTGCTTGTACGTTATTTCCTTGACCTCCCCATGAGAAGTTGGGGTGGTTGCGCCAACCTGGATTATAGAAGTTAGAATAAGGGTTGTTCCTCTGATTACCTACAAAAAACACAGAAGCTGGATTGCTGGGGCAAAACTCGTAGTTGTGGTCTTCACCGCAATAGACACATGCTTCGTCTGTGACTTGGTTCACCACTGCTGCAGGCTCCATAGCTGGTGGCTGCTGATGACTAATCACTGTCACATTCCTAAGAGCATTAGCAATCATAGCAAGATCAGCCCTAATGGTGGACACACCATCAACCTCTAATACACTCTTAACCTTTTTATTTGTGCCTCTATCATCCGACCACTGACAACTATTAATAGATATTCTTTCTAAAATTTCATAGGCTTCATCAAAAGTTTTTGCCAAAAGGGCCCCTCCAGTCGAAGCATCGACCATACCTTGGGTTACTCCATTTAAGCCATTGTAAAATGTTTCCATTTGAATACAATGAGGTAACCTTGAATACAATGAGGTAACCCATGGTGGGGACACTTTCGTAAAAGCTCCTTAAACCTCTCCCAAGCTTCACTAAAAGTCTCATCTTCAAGTTGCCTAAACCCTACTATTTCACTCCTTAATTTAGCATTTCTATTAGGTGGGAAATATTTACTCAAAACTTTTCAGCTCACTCATCTCACGTCCTAATTGATCCTGGAGCAAAAGAGTTTAACCATGACTTTGTTCCATCTCTAAGAGAATACGGGAACAAAGTTAATCTAAGAGCATCTCTAGGCACTCCTTGAATTACAAAAGAATCACTAACTCCTAGAAAAGACTTAAGATGTAAATGAGGGTCTTCAGATGACAAACCATGGAATTGCCCCACAGTTTGCAACATCTGAAACATTACCAGTTTCATTTCAAAATTTGCCGCTTGGATTTGGGGACGTGCAATCCCTGGATTCAACTCATTAAACATCAGGACAGCATATGCTCGAATGGCTCTGGTCCTATCGTTCGCTATCAAGATAGGATTCTCAGCCTGATTATTTCGCTGCTCATTTTGCTCAAACAGTGGGTTTTGCTGCAGCAACGGATTCTGCTGGGGGTTTGTTGCTGCTGGACCTTCAGGAACCTGCGGTAGTTGCGGGGCGTTCTCCATCTGGTTTCTGCGCTGCTCCCTCCTTCTGTTCCTAAATGTCCTTTCAATTTCTGGATCAAGCTCAAACCGTACCCCAGGCGGATCGCTCATGCACCAAAATCACACCTGCAAAAACAAAAGAAACAATCAAAAAGTTCTAGCACCAAACCACTAAAACACATACACAAAACAGATCAGATAAAAACTTATTCAAGTCCCCGGCAACGGCGCCAAAAACTTGTTGGGTTCCTAGAGTGAGTAAAAATGTAGTATAAAATACTCTAGAATTCCTGTGCAAGTATACACAGTCTGCAGCAAGTAATATTATCAATCCAATGTCTGAATGAGTTTCCGCTTTATCTATTTTGCGTAACTTCCTAATGGTTTCAAAGATAATAAAATGATTGGGTTTTATCGGAATTATGCTGAAGCAAAATAAATGACAGAACAACGAGTAAACAAATAGATAAACAGATTAAAGATAGGCGCTGGCTAGGCTTTAGTGATTATTCTAAGATATGCTCTAGCAATATTATTGATCATGCATTTCTCGCAGTATTATTAGCGGATTCCTCCCGGAACTCCGGATCTTTTGGGATATGTTTCAAACCCAATGAAGAGCGACCGATCAAGCACTAGGCAACTGGCTATCCTTAGCTCAGTCACTGGCGTTCACCAATACACAATGATCGTAGTGTGGATAATTGCCACACACTCTCTAAATCATCCCTGAAACTAGAGAGAGCTATCCATACCGGCTGGCCAGGCGGGCATAAAATGAGTTTAAGCACAACAATTAACCAAAATGCGATAGTCAATTTATTACTAGAGATGAAGCACAGTAATCACATTATTCCTAACCAACACCCTAAGCTACTTAGTTCATAATGGGCATAGGAATACGAATTACAATCTGAGTATGCATGTCCATAACCACAAGTTAATAAAGAAAGTAAACTCCCTAATCAGCTTGCGGTAAATGGTGTTCTTGATGATCTTCAATCTCCCTATACTATTCGGCTTCCAAGGGAAAACATGGAATGAATTTGACTTTGACGGCTACTTCCTTTAATAGAAGGACAGGAGACTTGAATTAGGTCAACTTGGACACGTGTAGGGCTCTCCTTGCTCCTTTATCCCGAAAATAACTCAACAGAAGTCGGTTCATGAAGTTGGCTAACGAGCTGTGATGTGGCAGTTTCTGCTCCCAGTTTTGTTGCAGCATAGAATTTGCTCCCTCCAGTCGCTCAGCAGCATAATCTGCACAAAATAATTTCCAATGCTTCCATTCTGCCAAATGGGTTAAATCATGTAATATCTATCCAAAACCAACCCTAATAAGCATAAAGGACACACTAATCCCTATATAATCGAGGCCTAAATAACTACCTTTTGGGCAGTTATCAACGACATTCGAATTGCATTCACTATATTATTATAATTAATTTAATTAATTTTGATTTAATTTAATTAATTATAATATACGGCCAAGATCGTTTGGATTAGATCCAACGATCAAGGTTAAGTAGGGTTTAACTCCCTCCACACTTATCGTTAAGTGTAGAGGGGGTTACCCATCTATCGATGATTTCTCTCACTCACCGAAAAACACAGAGGAAGTTCTCTTTTTGTGTTCTCTCAGTTTTTCTCTCAAGAAACAACATTGTGATTGCTAAAAAATTCCCTTGCCAAGGCGAGATCGATCCCACAATCGAGATCTCAAGATAGCCCGAGAGAATAGCGAGTGTTCTTGCGTGGTGGTGTCATTTGGGAGCAATGTGCAGAATTTTTCAGCCTTGTTCTAGTAAGTTTCCTTAATCTAAAATTGTTTAGATAGTAATTTACAACATGCTTAATCTGGAAATAGGATAGAAAATAGTTTCTATGATTTCTTGCCCAACGTACCGGTATTCGAATAATTGAAATTAAATCCCGCTCGATTAAATTCGCTTCCGCTTTAAGGATTCAATTCCTTCATTATCTGCTTCCCTAAAGTCGAGAAAGAGTGAATTCCATCTTGTGTGATTATGTTTCCAGGTCCCTATTTGATCTTGTCCCCAAAATGATAAGCTTATTGAGTCGACGTATTGGCCACTCTCACCCATACAAATCAAAAGACAATCACTCATGAGTAGGAGTTCATAATCAACTCAGGATTAAGACTAAGTTGTCTAGGTCGTCCTAGTGAAATAAAAACCTAACTAGTTAACAGTGTTATAACTAGTGGTTACTATTTTGTGGTCCGATCTTATGCAAACTCATTGCATAGGATACCCCAACTCGCATGTCTCCTACATGAACACATTGGATCATGACGTTTGTATCAAATTCAAAGTGGGTTGTATCCATAGTGTTACAAGGATAAGGAACCCAGTCCTATCCCTATACTATAGACCCTTTAGGTTGTATCTTGAACAGTGATCCTCATATGTCTCTACATACTGCTCAAGACTCATACTACAGCCTAGAATGTCTAGTTTATTGGATTAGAGTTATTTTAGGCAAAAACAAACATAATATAACTAACAACACTTAATGGAAAAATACATCAATATTATTTCATTAATATTCGGTTAACTGTTACATTCTTTATCTACGAGTTTTAGGGCATAAAACCCAACAGAATCAATGTGGAGAATATTTGAATTTAAGTTGCATGAGATAAGTCCGACAATCATAAACTTACAGTTACACCTTCCAAACCTGCAATCAGTTACATTTTGAGAAAAACAAAACTTGCAAGTTGTTCTAAACCAAGATCATGTCTCAAAAACAATGTTGACCGAGTGTTTTGAAATGTGCAAAACATATGAAGATGCAAGGAAGTTTATGTACAAAGATTTTCCAGAGCATTATGTTTGGAATAAGCAGTCAAAAACTTGGTCATTGAGGAAAAAAAGACAAGTCATATCTAGAGTCAATGGAGTTCCAACCGAAGGTGAAAGATACTATTTAAGATTGCTATTAAATCATGTCAAAGGACCAACATCATATGATGATTTGTTAACAGTGGATGGAACACTATATTCATCTTTTAAAGCAACAACACAAAAACGAGGATTGCTTAAATCAGATAATAGTATCATAGAATGTTTGGACGAAACATCCACATTTCAAATGCCAAAAGCATTCATAAGACTTTTTGCAACATTATTGGCCCATTGTGAACCTACAGATATAAGAAAGCTATGGGACTTGTACTTTGAAACAATGTCAGAAGACTACAGGAAATTGGAAGACAGTACTTTAGAAGATCAAATTCAACTCACTTTGATAGATTTGAGATGCTTTCTACAGTCTATGGGAAAAAAACATGAGTAGTTATGACTTGCCAACTATACAATCTAATTCATTTAAGGCAAGTTCAACTAATAGAAAAGAAATACTCGATGAGGAAGCTATAGAGATCCCGAAGGAAGATATTGATGCAGTTTCAAAATTAAACTCAGAACAAAAAGTTGCATATGATCAAATAATGGGAAGAGTGGCAAGCAAAAACCTGGTGTGTTCTTTGTTGATGGTCTATGAGAGACTGGAAAAAACATTTTTATATCGTACATTAGTGGCAACAACAAGAGCAAAGGGAATGATTACATTAGCAACATTGTTGCTGCAATAATGTTAGGAGGTCGAACAACACATTCACAATTCAACATACCATTGCAAACAACAGAGATATAATGGATAGTTTAGTAGTAAGGCTGAATTGCTAAGAAGGGCAAGAATTATTATATGGGATGAAGCACCAATGGCAAAGAGGTTTGTACTTGAAATAGTTGATAGAACATTTAGAGATATAATGGATAGTTTAGAACCATTTGGCATAAAGGTTTTTGTGTTTGGTGGTGACTTTCGCCAAGTTCTTCCAGTGGTTCCACGAGCTACCAAGACAACAAACCATTAATGTTAGTCTTGTAAGGTCATATCTTTGGGAAAATTAAATATGGAAAAGTTTAAGCTAACAACAAACATGAGAGTTATCTTTGATGAAAAGTTTGCAAACTTCCTATTGCGAGTTGGTAATAGAGAATAAACAAGTATAGAAAATGATTTCATTTCCTTGCCAGATCAAATGCTAATTCCTTTCGAAAATGAAAGAGATTCTGAATTGAATTTTATCTAGAGCATCTTTCCTAATTTGATGGACAATGCTAAAAGTTCAGAATATATAACAAGTCGAGCAATTTTGACAACAAAAAAAATGAATATGTTGACCAACTGAACGAAAAATTGATTCACATATTTCCAGGAGAGTCAAGAGTTTTCGTGAGTTTTGATGAAGCAGTTGATGACACAAACAACTATTATCAAAAAGAGTTCCTTAATACATTGCTTCCTAATGGAATTCCCCATCACAAGTTAGAACTTAAAAAGAATTGTCCAATTATGCTTATGAGAAATTTAGATCCAACTAATGGATTGTGCAATGGGACAAGAATGATATGCAAAGATGGCACTCATGTTATACATGCAGAAATCTGTATTGGTCAACAACAAGTTTTTCTTCCTTGCATTCCTCTTTGCCCAGCAAATGATGAAGGCTATCCATTCAAATTCAAGAGGAATCAATTTCCTATACGACTTTGTTTTGCAATGACAATGAATAAGGCACAGGGGCAAACTATACCACATGTTGGAGTATATTTACCAGAACATGTTTCTCTCATGGACAATATGTGACATTTGAAGGATTTGGAATTCCCTAATTCCGTTAAAGCGGAAGCGTAATTGGAACCGATTTGTAGTTAATTTTGTTTATCCAAAAATACCAATACATTGGCAAAAATTTAGAAAGCTATTCTAAATCAATTATTAATGCTAAGCATACAACCCTAGAACTAATTCTAAAGGAGAGAAGCAAACATACCGTCGTTGTCGTCTCTGAAATATCAAGAACATCTTTCTTGATTTTGGACCAAGCGTCAACAATTGAGACACCACCAATTGATTCTTCCCCGCTATAACTCTAAGATTAGGAACGTAGTTGTGGGACTGCCTAATCTTGAATGGGAAAAACACTAGAGAGAAAATTCTCCCTAGAGTTCTTGGGTTGAGAGAATATGAGAGAGAGGCAAGAATGACCTTGTTGTGGCCAAATGTTGTAGTACCTAAATCCTAGGTTTAGTGTTCTATTTATAGGAGAAAGGTCATGAATAAAATATTCATTTAAAATCAATTATTTCCATAACTGATTAATCTTTTCCATAATTAATCAATTCCATAACCAATCAATTCCATAATTGATTAATCTTTTCCATATATGATTGATCACTTCCATAAGTGATTAAATCATTTCCATAAATGATTAATTACTTCCATACGTGATTAATCATTTCCATAATTGATTAATTTCCAATTAATTAATCACCAATTAAATATCATATATTTAATTTCAGACCTTTTATTAGTTAATTAATTAATTATCCAATTAAATATCATATATTTAATTTCAGACCTTCAATTAATTAATTCTATAATATGAATCAAAATCATTTTAAAATTTGAACTCCTTCAAATTCTCTTATATCCTATAAATTTAATATGAATCAAATTCATATTAATATTTAAACTTCTTCAAATATTTATTTCTCTCATAATAATAAAGTTTAATTTCAAATTAGACTTTATATTTTAATGTATCACTATACATTATATTAATTTGTATCTCATACAATTAACTTAATTCACAATATGAATTTGAACTATTCAAATTCTCTCAAGATATAATTGTTCCTAATTACTCTTTACAAGCTAGCATGAGGACCTAATGGACCTACAGATCAGAAGCCCCAATGATATGAGGTTAACTGATTAAACTCATTAATCAGGTTAACCAATATTCATTAACTACGGGTCATTCCACTAAATACCCACAGTTGAACTCTTCTCATTGTAGAACATTTTTGTGTCCACAGATTAGACCTATACCGGTAAGTCAATCCTTCACGAGTGTCTGTAATCACAGTTGGGTCAAATTATGTTTTACCCCTAAGTTACATTTGTCTCCTTAAGTACCAACGCTCCTCCAATGAACAACTTGTTTATGGTCCAACCATTAAACAGAAATTCCCTCTCGGGCCAGTGAGAGGGCGGGATCCCTTTGTTCAAGTCCCGGTGTAACGCCCCAGGATTTTTAAGCTAATCCTAGCGACATTACTAACTCTAAAACAAAACTAACCAAATGTACCGAAAATTTTGGCAGCATAACGACATACATAGGACTAACCCAAAATTTTTACAACACCTGATAAACATAAAACACACTTCTATATAGCAAACAACCCATAGCTTCACAATCACCACTCACAGAATCATAACAGAACTCCAACCTCCAAGTACACAACCACAATACTAGTCAGATCTCGCATTCCCAACTTCTAGATATAAAGAAAACATACAATGTCTTTGCTAGGAACAATCTTAATTTTATTAAAAATAAGAGTTCGAACTTCAAATAAAAACTACTTAAGCTAAACCTAACTTATCGAACAACTAGACGATCCCTTGAATGAATGAAACATAACACTATCCTAATTAACCAGAAGAATAAGTTAGGTTTAGCTTAAGTAGTTAACTAGACGATCCCTTGAATGAATGAAACATAACACTATCCAAATTAACATGAAGAATAAGATAACAACTGTAACAAAACTTGAAAACGAAGATTCCTAGACCAGTGGAGTCACTCCTCGTGCACCTCCTCAGCACCACCGAGATCATCGTATGCAAACTCACCTGCATCATCTAAAAATGTTGGGGGAAGAAAGGGGAGGGGGTCAGTACAACCACGGTACTGGTAAGCAGCTCACACCCGGTGAGCCATCAAGCATCAAACAACAAAACCAACATGCTAGGCACACGCATCCAACATACTCTTAAGCAATAAACACATAATCATGCTTCTTAAAACGAGAACTCAACAACAAGACTCATGCTAACTCAACAGAATGACTCGTGCATACACACAAAATGCTCTGCAACCCCACATGGATTCCGCGCCATGCTCGCTTTCTTAGCACATGATTTACGCATCATGTCACACACCAAAACACATGAATTTCGCGCCATGCAACGCAACTTAACACATGATTTCCGCATCACGCTCCGCACCAAAACATGATTTCCGCGTCATGTAACGCAATCACACCCAACACATGAATTACGCGCCATGCGCAGCGCACACTCACACGTGATTTACACGTCACATTTCGCACTCACAATCCACACGTGATTTACACGTCACGCTCCGCACCAATAACATGATTTCCGCATCATGTAGCGCAATCTTAACACATGATTTCCCCGTCACGCTCCGCTCACTATTCGCACGATTTTAAATTCCGCAAGCGTACGGGTCGTGACAAGTAATATAGTGATTTTGAGTATAGAGTATCGTCTCCACAGGGATTGGATTTATTCAATTAAGTACCACGAATAATCTTGCTTAACTTTATTTAGAGAACAAAATCAAATGCTGAAAAGAATAACAAAAAGCTAATCTAGAAAGCAAAAGATAAATGGTGACACAATTTGATGGGATAATTCTAGAGTGGTTGATTTTATCAATTGGACCTTTAATGCTTAATCAATTAACTAATGTGGATTAACTAATCATTTGATTCATAAGTCTAGAAGCCTAATTTCAAGGACTCTCCTGTCGGTCTCCTCCTATCTCATACCGTTCAATAAAGAATCTCCTTTCAGTCTCATCTTTATTTACTTAGTATGGCATTACGACCCTTCAGTACAACCTCTAACGTTATTTATTTTGTCCCGTGTCACCCGGGTAAATAACCGTTAGTCATGCATTCAGTTCTAGTCTAAGCTTCTCTCCGTCGAGTTTCCACTTAGTAACGATTCATTTAATCAGTGATCAGTTGATTAAAAGCATTATGGACAAAATGCACAAATGAACAATAATGACAATTAAACCAAATCAATTCATTAATCGAGCAAAGGTTCAACATATTAAATCAAACTCATAGAATTTAGGAATTAACTACTCATAATCACTAAAATTCAATAATTCCTAATCACAACAATTCTAGAAACTAAAACATAAAGGAAAAGGGAAGAGAAATGCTCATAAAAGTGTCGATCTCCTCGATCCCGCGCCGACCTCCTTCGATCCCGAGCTCCAAAGATCTTCAACAAAGCTCTAAAACTCTCCCAAAAATCCCCAACTTTAGTGTGGATTCTAGAATGGGGTGAAAACCCACAAATTGGCACACAAAATATGGATGCAAAAGGCTCCTTTTATAGGCTCCCAGCAGGCACAGCGTCGAGACGCTACAAGGACAGCGTCGAGACGCTCTGACGTCATCTTTTCTTGGGCTCCAAGATGTCTCAGCGTCGAGACGCTACTTGGACAGCGTCGCGACGCTCTCGCGATTCTGGATCTTTCCACGCAGCTGCCTAGCGTCGAGACGCTCCAGGCTTAGCGTCGAGACGCTAGGCCCTGAATCTTCAATAAAGGCCCGATTTTGACTCAATTTTTGGGGCCTCCAACTTTCTTTTGGCCCAAATACTTCTTGTAATGGATTTTGGGCACTTTTCTTGACCCAAATTGATACTTTAAGACTTGAAATTCATGAATTTGGGCTTCTAATTCATTCTTCTTGGCTTTTTGAACTCGGATCTTCAATGTAATTCTTCAAATTGCTCCAAAAGCCTCCAAAATCATCCAAAATCTCTCAAAATTCCGGTTTTGCTTCCTTGGCTCGGTTTTCTGAAATTTAAACAGAAAATAGCATTAAAGAACACAATTCAAGCACAAAACTAGCTTAAATTAATAGGAAAATGATGACATTTTTGCATGTCATCACTCACACAACCGGCTCACCTCTCAATGAGCACACAAGACCATGCAACTTGACTCTCATGCAGTATAGCTCAAAAACAATAAGACAATGTGCTTAAAACAACCAACAGTTCGTCATGTTTTAATATAGATTAAACAACACTTCTAACACATAACGCAGGTTATATAACAACCAACAACATATATTAGAAAAGCGAATAACAATCATCATGCTCATGCAATCAAACAGACTCAGTCGAGCAAGAATTACTTACTTATAAGGCGCTTCTAGAGCAACTCAACAACCCAAGGTAGTCCAAGAAAGCTCCTAAATAACCAGGACAACCTCCACTAAATTAGAACCAACTTACAATTACTATAAACATGCTTGAAAGGCCAAATTCAATCGAGAAATGTTATTTCCTTGCTGGACAACCACGCACAATTCCCCAAATCAACAACCCAAAACCTTTAGACCATGGGCAACCACGTCTAAGGCACAACGGGCAATGGGTAATCGTTGAATGGCCATATTTAAGGCTTTTCAGCCTCTGGACAGCAAGTAAATAACACATATTTACGCATTTTAAGAACCTATAGGAGTTAGGCAAAGCTTTTAAGGAATAAATAACTAATGGTATCAATAAAAACATGATTTTAAAGTTTAACACCTAACGGGCAACTCAACTTAAGGCTAACAAGCTTAAGGACAGCGATGAAACTCACCCAAACGGATCCGCTTTCACACTAGACGAGTTATTCTAACCTCGAACAGTGTGTTAGAACACTCCTTGAGCAGTGGGTGATCAAGTTGAAGTGTTTCGAACTCAATCGAACACTTAGACAGCGCTGCAGAATAGAATTTCAATGTTATCTTAGAATTTCCAGCACCTAATCCATTGGGTAATCTAATTCAAGCTCTAACCATGAATAGGTAAGAGTTAAAACTTATCGAAAACGTTAAACGAAGTCGTAACGATCCAAAATGGAGCCAAAACACCGCTGGACAGAGGCGACGCGCGAAACTGAGGCTTCGAGCTTCTAGGACGCGAGATCTAATGAATCAAACCAAGAGACACTTAGATCGGGCCTTAAATGACTAAGATCGAAGGAAGAAAGAGCTTACCCACAGGTTTAAGGCTGAAAAACGCAAAAGAGAGGGAGAGATCGCAAAGAAGATGGAGACGCTGACAGCTCCTGCTACACTACGGCGCGACGACGGCGTACAAGGCAGTGGCGACAGTTGGGAGGTGCTGGCGGCGACGGTGAGGACACCGGCGGCTGGGGGCGGCTTCCACGCGAACCAAAAACCGAGAGAGAGAGGGAGAGGTTCTCGAAGAGGGGCAGCGACAACAGTTGCTTGCGTGGAGAAGAAGACGCGCGAAGAGACGATGTGAGGGCTCGAATGGCGGTAGCGACGCGGCGTGAACTCCGATGGTGGTGGTTGTGTGGGTGCTGGCCGGCGAAAGAAATCACAGAGGGGGTGTTGGTTCACGACAAAGAGGGAGAGATAAGGGTTAGGGAAATTAGAGCTTTTCGTTCTTCAGCTTAATTATATTAAACTTAATCCAATTCCTTTTCTTTTAAAAAGAAATTAAGAATGAAAACCCATTTTATTTAGGATTTAGAATTCTAATTAGAATACTAACTCCTAAAAGGTTTGGGAAAGAAAATAACCCAATTGATTTAGGATTTGGGTCTTTTGATATTCAAAATAAATATCGATTATTAAACCTCCAAACTTTAGGAAATTAAAGATTTAATTAAAAATCATTTTTCCCTAAATTTTAGAAATTTAATTTAACGACCCAAGGCTAAACTTAAATTCTAATTTTTTTTCAAATTAGAATAAAACGTTCAACAGATCCCAAAAGGGTTCGATTTGGAAATGCAGGGCGTTACACCCGGAGTCACCACTTAAGGGAACACCCATCTACTTCTCCTAGAAATTGGAAGGAGTGAATTCCTTCTTGTGTTGTCATGTCCCCACCCTCCCACTCGGTCTTGTCCCCAAAAAGGTAGGCATATTGAGTCGGCGTATTGGCCACTCTCACCCATGCTAATCAAAGGACAATCCCTCATGAGAAGGAGTTCATGACACACTCAGGATTAAGACTGAGTTACCTGGGTCATCCTATTGAAACAGTAACCTAACTAGTTAAAGGTGTTATATCTAGTGGTTTACTATTTCATGGTCCGGTCTTATGCAGACTCATTGCATAGGATACCCCCGCTTGCATGTCTACTACATGGACGCTTTGGATCAATACGTCTGTATCAGTTGAAATCCCTTTTGGCAGCGGAAGCAAACAAGACCGATCTCGAATTAGATTTCAAATTTAGAAAAACCGGTATGTTGGCAACATAATTCAGAAACTAATTTTTTAAAAAAAAAACAGATTAAGCATGCTTAGAATTAAAATTTAAAACTATTTTAGATAAGAGATCTTACATGGATTTGAAGAATGAACTGCAATATGCTCCAATTCACGTTCTTCTTCCTCCCAATGAACACCACCACGTTGGATCACCCGCTATGTCTCTTGGGACTTGAGATCCGGCTTGTGGGAACCCAAAAAACGTCTTTGAAGGGAATTTTACAGCAACTCCTTTGTTGTTCTTGAGAGAAATCTAGAGAGAAAATCTGAGACATTTTCCCCTGTCTTTTTCGTGAGTCTAGAGAGAATGGGGAGGCCAGTTGGGTAACCCCTCTCCACTTCACGATAAGTGGTGAGGGAGTTAAAACCCTACATGATCTCAACCGTTGGATCTAATCCAAATGATCTGGACCGTTTAATGATTATCAAATAATAATTAATTATAATTAATTTAACTAAATCAATTATAACATATAGTTTTAATTCAATTAATCATATTCAATTGAATTAAATAGGTCATTCAATTAATTTAAATTAATTGATCCCACATTAATTAAATAGAAAATATTTAATTAATATTACAATTGAATCCTTCACGTGTGTTTGTAACACCAGCTGGGTCAAATTACCGTTTTATCCCTAGGTTACCTCTGGATCCTTAAGTACCACTGATCCCTCTAATGAACAAGTTGTTTAGGGTCCAACCACTAAACAGGAGTTCCTCTCAGGCCAGGAGAGGATGACACGCCTTTGTTCAAGACCTAGAATCAGCCCTTAAGGGAACACACATCTACTTGCCCCAATAGGGGAAGAAGTGAATTCCATCTTGTATTGTCATGTCCCCAACCCCCCACTCGGTCTTGTCCCCTAGAAGGTAGGCTTATTGAGTCTATTGGGTTTTATGCCCTAAAACTCGTAGATAGTAAATGTAAACAAATTGTATTCTTGTTTCAATAAAGTATTATTGAGTTTCTACAATAAAGTGTTATTGTTAAATATTGAACAATTTGACCCAAATCCAATAAACCAAGATCCAAGGTTGTTTGTATGTAACTTGAACTAGTATGTGGGGACATACGAGGATCGATGTTCAAGAAACAACCTAAAAGGTCTATAGTACAAGGATAAGGTTGGGTACCTTATCCTGGTAACACTATGAGATACGACCCGCTTTGTATTTGATACAGACGTATTGATCCAAAACGTCCATGTAGTAGACATGCAAGTGTGGGTATCCTATGCAATGAGTTTGCATAAGACCGGACCACGAAATAGTCAACCATTAGTTATAACACCGTTAACTAATTAGGTTACTGTTTCAATAGGATGACCTAGGTAACTCAATCTTAATCCTGAGTGTGTCATGAACTCCTTCTCATAAGGGATTGTCCTTTGATTAGCATGGGTGAGAGTGGCCAATACGCCAACTCAATATGCCTTCCTTTTCGGGGACAAGACCGAGTGGAAGGCTGGGGACATGACAACACAAGAAGGAATTCACTCCTTCCCGCTTCTAGGTGAAGTAGATGAGTGTTCCCTTAAGTGGTGACTCCGGGACTTGAACAAAGGGATCCCGCCCTCTCACTGGCCCGAGAGGGATTTTCTGTTTAATGGTTGGACCATAAACAGGTTGTTCATTAGAGTGTTGGGTTTTATGCCTTAAAACTCGTAGATAGTGAATGTAACTATTGACCGGATATTAATGAAATAATATTGATATATTTTTCCATTAATTGTTATTAGTTATTTTATATTTGTCTTTGCCTAAAAATAACCTTAATCCAATAAACTAGACATCCAGGGCTGTAATATGAGTCTTTGATAGCGAGCATAGCTAGCTATCTTTACTTATTTAATTTAGCTAGTCTTTTATGATTTTTGGGCCATTTTATTGTACTTTAATGTTTATGTTGTAGGAAATGGTTGATTGGAGTTAAAACGCAATAGTAGAGTCAATCGGGTGCTCGGGACACGAAAAGATGCAAAGGAATGAAAAAGAGTCAAAGAGGAAAAAAGTCAAAATTCGGTCAAATGCAGACTAGCGTCGAGACGCTAGCCCTTGAGCGTCTCGACGCTAGCATTCCTTATCTGAATAGGCGCGAAACGGTCACAGCGTCTCGACGCTGCGACCTTAGCGTCGCGACGCTGTGTAATTTCCTTTCCAGAACACGCGTGTTTAGAGGCAGCGTCTCGACGCTACGACGAAAAATCAGAATAAATGGTTCTTTTCGGCTGGGTTTTAGGGGATTCGCTTTTGGGGACTTTTTGGAGCCGTAAACAGAGCAGAACAGAGTATTTTTGGAGTGGAAGCAAATGGAGCAAGTCGAAAATCAACCCATTGTTCGTGGGGATCGTGACAGGGACGTTCGGTCTCGGCCTACATTGAGTTTTTCCTTTCCCTTTTCTCTAGCTAGATTTTATGGCTTTTTCATGTTTAGTTGAGCTTGTAATATCAATCATGAGTAGCTAAACTTGTAGCTTAGGGATTGATGTAGTCAATTGAATTTATGGATTGATTTATGGTTTAAGTTGTGCAATGGTTATTATGTATGCAATCTTGATTTAATGCTTTCAATTATTTGGCCATTAGTTGGATGATTTAAGTGTTGATTCTTGCTCGGGAGAGGGGATTTAGCATAGACTTACTCAAGATTGCATGACTAAAGTTTACTTTCTAATTTCGTGACGGTTTTTAGATTAACTTTAGAATTGGTCAAAAGAACTCATTGCCTTGCATGTTAATAAACTTAGATAGAGATATCAAGTTGGTCAATTTGCATGAGAATCAACTATACTCGGGAGAGGAAGTTGTGGTTAAAGGTTCTTGGGCTCATAATTCCATTGTGCATAATAACTTATTCCTTAAAATCATTCCTAGACTAAATTGGCGAAATCAATTCCCTTGTTTTCTCAATTGCATCTCCATTGTTTGTTTGTTTTGATCTAGTTTTCTTTCAATCAATCATCACTTTGTGTTCCCTAAATAAAATTGAGCAAGATAATTTGCAATACTTGATTTAGCTTAAAAATCCAATCCAGAGGACGACACTCGTTTATACGAACACTTTATTATTACTTGACCCGTGCGCTTGCGGTAAGGAAAATTTCACATCAGTCTTGAACAATATGTAGCGACATATGGGATCATTGTTCAAGAAACAGCCTAAAGGGTCTACAGTATAGGGATAAGACTGTGTGCCTTATCCTGGTGACACTATGGATACGGCCCACTTTGTATTTGATACAAACACTGCGATCCTACGCGTTCGTGTAGGAGACATGCGAGTGGGGGTATCCTATGCAATGAGTTTGCATAAGACCGGACCGCGAAATAGTAACCACTGGTTATAACACCGTTAACTAGTTCGTTTTCTATTTCACTAGGACGACCTAGACAACTTAGTCTTAATCCTGAGTTGATTATGGACTCCTGCTCATGAGAGATTGTCCTTTGATTTGCATGGGTAAGAGTGGCCAATACGCCGACTCAATAAGCCTACCATTTTGGGGACAAGACCGAATGGGGAGCTGGGAACATAATCGTACAAGATGGAATTCACTCCTTCTCGACTTTAGGGAAGCAGATGAGTGTTCCCTTAAGTGGTTACTTCGAGTCTTGAACAAAGGGCCCTACCCTCTCAATGGCACAAGAGGGTTTTCTGTTTGATGGTTGGACCACAAACAGGTTGTTCATTAGAGGAGAACTGGTACTTAAGGAAATAGAAGTAACCCAGGGGTAAAACGGTAATTTGACCCAGCTGGTGTTGCGGACACTCGTGAAGGACTAACTAGTCGATATTGGTCTATATCCGTGGACACAGAAAATATGTCTGCAGTGAGAAGAGAGCAACTGTGAGTCTATAGTGGAATGAACACACAGTTAACGAATATTGATTAATGTGGTAAATGAGTTTGACCAATTAATCTCACATCGTTGGAGCTTCTGATCTGCAGGTGATGACATGCAAAAATGTCATCATTTTCCTATTAATTTTGGCTAGTTTTGTGCTTGAATTGTGTGCTTTAATGCTATTTTCTGTTTAAATTTCAGAAAACCGAGCCAAAGAAGTAAAATCGGAATTTTGAGAGAATTTAGATGATTTTGGAGGCTTTTTGAGCAATTTAGAGAATTCCATTGAAGATCCGAGTCCAAAAAGCCAAGAAGAATGAATTAGAAGCCCAAATTCATGAATTTCAAGTCGTAAAGTATCAATTTGGGTCAAGATAAGTGCCCAAAATCCATTACAAGAAGTATTTGGGCCAAAAGAAAGTTGGAGGCCCAAAAATTGAGTCAAAATCGGGCCATTATTGAAGATTCAGGGCCTAGCGTCTCGACGCTAAGCCTGGAAGCGTCCCGACGCTAGGCAGCTGCGTGGAGAAATCTGGAATCGCGAGAGCGTCGCGACGCTGTCCAAGTAGCGTCTCAACGCTGAGACGTCTTGGAGCCCAAGAAAAGATGACGTCAGAGCGTCTCGACGCTGTCCTTGTAGCGTCTCGACGCTGTGCCTGCTGGGAGCCTATAAAATGAGCCTTTTGCATCCATATTTTGTGTGCCAATTTGTGGGTTTTCACCCCATTCTAGAATCCACTCTAAAATTGGGGATTTTTGGGAGAGTTTTGGAGCTTTGTTGAAGATCTTTGGGGCTCGGGATCGAAGGAGGTCGGCGCGGGATCGAGGAGATCGACACTTTTATGAGCATTTCTCTTCCCTTTTCCTTTATGTTTTAGTTTCTAGAATTGTTGTGATTAGGAATTATTGAATTTTAGTGATTATGAGTAGTAAATTCCTAAATTCTATGAGATTGATTTAGATGTTGAACCTCTGCTGAATTAATGAATTGATGTGGTTTAATTGTCATTATTGTTCATTTGTGCATTTTGTCCGTAATGCTTTTAATCAACTGATCACTGATTAAATGAATCGTTACTAAGTGGAAACTCGACGGAGAGAAGCTTAGACTAGAACTGAATGCATGACTAACGGTTATTTACCCGGGTGACACGGGATAAAATAAATAACGTTAGAGGTTGTATTGAAGGGTCGTAATGCCATACTAAGTAAATAAAGATGAGACTGAAAGGAGATTCTTTATTGAACGGTATGAGATAGGAGGAGACCGACAGGAGAGTCCTTGTGATTAGGCTTCTAGACTTATGAATCAAATGATTTGTTAATCCATATTGGTTAATTGATTACGCATTAAAGGTCCAATTGTTGAAATCAATAACTCTAGAATTATCCCATCAAATTGTGTCACCATTTATCTTTTGCTTTCTAGATTAGCTTTTTGTTATTCTTTCCGGCATTAGATTTTGTTCTCTAAATAAAGCTAAGCAAGATTATTCGCGGTACTTAATTGAATAAATCCAATCCCTGTGGAGACGATACTCTATACTCAAAATCACTATATTACTTGTCACGACCCGTACGCTTGCGGAATTTAAAATCGTGCGAACAAGTTTTTGGCGCCGTTGCCGGGGATTGGCTAATTTCATTCAATTAATATTGTGAAGAAATTGCTTGCTTTAGATTAGAGATTTTATTTTGCTTTCTTTATTTTATTTTTATCCTGGTCCATTGTTCTTGTTGTGCATTTAATTGGTGTTTGCATCTGCTTGAAAGCCTTATTATTGTTGATTAATTATTTTAAATGGCTTTTAATAGTTTTGGGTGGCCCTTTAGGGAATCTGAACCCGAAGAACCAACACCATCATCCAATTTTTTTTATTCAAATTATCCCCCTTTAGAAGAAAAATCTCCCCTAGAAAATTTGCTTCAAGATTTTATTGAGGATACTAGAGCCATGAATTTTTCTCTAGAAAAATCCCTAGGGAGATTCCATCCCCAAGAGGATGAGAGTGAAGTGCAATCCGCTTCCATAGAAGAAAAATCTTCCGTAGAGAGCTTGATTGAAAATTTTATCCAAGAGTCGAGAGCCATGAATTTAGAATTAGGAAAATCTATGGAGAGACTCCAAACCCAAAGGGAGGATAGGGAAGTAGGATCCACTTCCATAGAGTGTCTAGTGAGTCATGTGGCCAGTGATTCATTAGCGCCCATTCAGGAGCCTAATTATTTCAATTTTGCTGAGTTTGAGCATATAGGGGTGAGTTGTTTAGATAGAAAGGAAGAATTGGATAGTTCTAGCACCCATCAAGAACAAGTTTGTGAGGAAGAAAAAGAAAATGAGCCTATAGTGTTTGAGGAGTTTCTTGAGGTAGAGTTTAAGGTTGAAAGGCCTTTGTCTGTTCTATCCTATCCATCCTCTCTTGATAATGAGTGTTCTTTTTCTTGTTCTCACGAGTCAGTGTCAGAGTCAGAGTCTTTTTATTTTTATCTTTCTCCTTTTATGCTTTTATTAAAAGAAAATCCCAAAAATATTTCTGCTTCAGGGTCCCATGAAAAGCTAGTAAGCTTACTAGCAATAGTCTGCTTCATTGATTCAAGGAAGAAGGGCCCAAAGAAATACGAGAATTTTTATGTGCCTTGAAAGTCCGCACAAACTCGTCTAGCTAAGAGACGTTAAACAAGCGCTTCTTGGGAGGCAACCCAAGTTTATTTTTCCGTTAATTTCCTTTTTCTTTGTTTTTCAGTTTTTTGTAGTTAGAGCATGTTGATCTTTCGTTCCCGTTGATCAATTTTTGAAGGAGCTCGAGACCACATTTTCTTCCAAAAACAACCCCAATGAATGTTGAAGGCTGATATCCATGGTTTCTCTCACATTTCAGGGCAGTACCGTTCTCCCTTTATCTTTTTAATTGTCCTTAAGCATGCTTAATTAGTCTGAATAATTGATACATTGAGGGCAATGTATGATTTAAGTTTGGGGGGGAGGCTTTGCTGTTCTGATCTGAGCGAAATTTTTCATGATGATTCTATTGCATCTGTTTTGATGAGGACGGTCTATGATATGATCTAGATAATGAATTTTGTTCAATTTTTGTAAAATATCAAAACATGTTCAAGATTCATGTAAATTTAAATTTTTGCTTTGATTTCCTTGCACATGTTGAGCACTTAGCCTACTTATATGGTTTTGAATGCTTAGAACTGGATTATATTATCTAGATGTTTGTTGTCACTCCGATAGGCTTAAGATCTAATTTGAAAGATGAACTACATGAGAGTCTGTAATATTTTACTTGGGAGAAAAATCATGTTTTTTTTTAGCCTGCAAAGAAAAGAAAAGTGTGGAAAAAAATATATATGAAAAAAAAAAAGGGTAAAAGAAAGAAAATGAAAGAAAAAATAATAATAAAAAAGAGTGCTCCACTTTCTTGAGAGCGTTAGTAACCAGGGGCATTCATGACACCCATCGTTTGCCTTTGCATGAAAGCGTTTAAAAGAAATGAGCATGCTTCGGCAACCTGAAAGATGAGGCGCTCGTAGTTGGATGCTTTCATCACCAATGTTGGCAAGCCAAAACGAAGGCGCTACATCTAAAAGGATTCTAAAAAAAAATAAAAAAAAATAAAAAAAAAATGCAAGTTTGGGGGAGGCATACCCCGTTGTTTCAGGCACCTTAGTGGGATATTGCTTTCTTGATTGTTGGAAAGCTGGATAATTAGAGCTTAGGGCCAGTGTAGGGGGAAGATGAACTGAGGATTTTATAAACCTTTTCTAGGCTAGTAAAGACCTAATAAGGAAGCTCGCACACACACACACAAGGGATGAAGAGTTTAAATTTAAATTTCGTGATGAATGAATATGTTTTAATATTTCCTTTAATTGTTATAGTTCATTATTTTGATCATTGAGCTTAGAGTTATGCATTTGCAATAGTTGATTCATATATAAGGTTTTAGCTTTGCTCGGGACTAGCAAAGATTTAAGTTTGGGGGTGTGATGACATGCAAAAATGTCATCATTTTCCTATTAATTTTGGCTAGTTTTGTGCTTGAATTGTGTGCTTTAATGCTATTTTCTGTTTAAATTTCAGAAAACCGAGCCAAAGAAGTAAAATCGGAATTTTGAGAGAATTTAGATGATTTTGGAGGCTTTTTGAGCAATTTAGAGAATTCCATTGAAGATCCGAGTCCAAAAAGCCAAGAAGAATGAATTAGAAGCCCAAATTCATGAATTTCAAGTCTTAAAGTATCAATTTGGGTCAAGATAAGTGCCCAAAATCCATTACAAGAAGTATTTGGGCCAAAAGAAAGTTGGAGGCCCAAAAATTGAGTCAAAATCGGGCCATTATTGAAGATTCAGGGCCTAGCGTCTCGACGCTAAGCCTGGAAGCGTCCCGACGCTAGGCAGCTGCGTGGAGAAATCTGGAATCGCGAGAGCGTCGCGATGCTGTCCAAGTAGCGTCTCGACACTGAGACGTCTTGGAGCCCAAGAAAAGATGACGTCAGAGCGTCTCGACGCTGTGCCTGCTGGGAGCCTATAAAATGAGCCTTTTGCATCCATATTTTGTGTGCCAATTTGTGGGTTTTCACCCCATTCTAGAATCCACTCTAAAATTGGGGATTTTTGGGAGAGTTTTGGAGCTTTGTTGAAGATCTTTGGGGCTCGGGATCGAAGGAGGTCGGCGCGGGATCGAGGAGATCGACACTTTTATGAGCATTTCTCTTCCCTTTTCCTTTATGTTTTAGTTTCTAGAATTGTTGTGATTAGGAATTATTGAATTTTAGTGATTATGAGTAGTAAATTCCTAAATTCTATGAGATTGATTTAGATGTTGAACCTCTGCTGAATTAATGAATTGATGTGGTTTAATTGTCATTATTGTTCATTTGTGCATTTTGTCCGTAATGCTTTTAATCAACTGATCACTGATTAAATGAATCGTTACTAAGTGGAAACTCGACGGAGAGAAGCTTAGACTAGAACTGAATGCATGACTAACGGTTATTTACCCGGGTGACACGGGATAAAATAAATAACGTTAGAGGTTGTATTGAAGGGTCGTAATGCCATACTAAGTAAATAAAGATGAGACTGAAAGGAGATTCTTTATTGAACGGTATGAGATAGGAGGAGACCGACAGGAGAGTCCTTGTGATTAGGCTTCTAGACTTATGAATCAAATGATTTGTTAATCCATATTGGTTAATTGATTACGCATTAAAGGTCCAATTGTTGAAATCAATAACTCTAGAATTATCCCATCAAATTGTGTCACCATTTATCTTTTGCTTTCTAGATTAGCTTTTTGTTATTCTTTCCGGCATTAGATTTTGTTCTCTAAATAAAGCTAAGCAAGATTATTCGCGGTACTTAATTGAATAAATCCAATCCCTGTGGAGACGATACTCTATACTCAAAATCACTATATTACTTGTCACGACCCGTACACTTGCGGAATTTAAAATCGTGCGAACAGCAGGTCCATTAGGTCCCACTGGTAGCTCATAAAGTAATTTGAGGCAATTAAGTAATAAATGTAAATTGAAAATGTTCAATTTACTAAGGGAAACAAACATAATATATATTGATATATTATTGTGAGAGAAATTAATATTTGAAGAAATTCAAATATAAATTTATGGAAGTTTGAAAGAGTTCAAATAATCAATTAATTAATTTAAGGCCTAAAATCTATTTGGGCGAATTAATTAATTCAAGGCCGAAAATTAAATATGTGATATTTAATTGGTGGTTAATTAATTTAAGAATTCATTAATCGGGAATTAATCAATTATGGAAATAATTAATCACTTAAGGAAGTGATTAATCACTTATGGAAATGATCTAATCACTTATGAAAGTAATTAGTCATTTGTGGAAAAGATTAATCAATTATGGAATTGATTGATCGTGATTGATTAAATAAGGAATAAGATTGAATCAATTTTGGAAAAGATTGATTTAATTGAATATTTTATTCATGGCCTCTCTTCTATAAATAGAACACTAGACCTAATTGGTCCATGACACTTTGCTCTTGCTCTTAGACTCTCAAGACAAGACCTAGAATTCTCTCTAGCCTCCCTCTTAGAGAAAGACTCCCACAAGTCTTTTGCCTCCCTCTTAGAGAAAGACTCTCAAGACAAGACCTAGAATTCTCTCTACCTAGGGTTTAGGTACAACAACATAAGGCCACAAGAATGCACTCTTGCATTCTCTCTAGCCTCCCTCTCATATTCTCTCAACTCAAGAACTTTAGGGAGAATTTTTTCTCATAGAGTTTTTCCCATTCAAGATTAGGTAGTCTCACAACTACGTTCCTAATCTCAGAGTTATAGCGGGGAAAATCAAATGGTGGTGTTCTTCGTTGTTGCAGAGCAATCAAGAATCATTCTTGATTTTCAAAGACGTCAACGGAGGTTTGCTTCTCTTTTCTTTATTATAGATTTAGATGTTAATTTTGTATGCTTAGCCTTAAGTTTCTATAGAATTTGTTCTATGATTTTTGTCAATGTTATGGTATTTTTGGATAAACAAAATTAACTACGAATCGGTCCCAATTACGCTTCCGCTTTAACGGAAATGAGGAATTCCAAATCCTTACAGAGTCGGCGTGTAGGGCACTCTCACCTGTACTAATCAAAGGACAATCCCTTGTGAGAAGGAGTTCATGACACACTCAGGATTAAGATTGAGTTACCTAGGTCATCCTATTGAAACAGTAACCTAACTAGTTAACGGTGTTACATCTAGTGATTTACTATTTCATGGTCCAGTCTTATGCAAACTCATTGCATAGGATACCCCCGCTTGCATGTCTACTACATGGACGCCTTGGATCAATACGTTTGTATCGAATACATAGCGGACCGTATCACATAGTGTTACCAGGATAAGGTACCCAACCTTATCCCTGTACAATAGATCTTTTAGGTTGTTACTTGCACACCAATCCCCGTATGTCCCCACATACTAGTTCAAGTTACATGTAAACAACCTTGAATCTTAGTTTATTGGATTTGGGTCATATTGTGCAATTCTAGACTTAATATGACAATAACACTTTATTGCATAAACCTCAATAACACTTTATTGATACAAGTGTATAATTCGTTAATCATTCACTATCTATGAGTTTTAGGACATAAAACCCAACATGTATCAAATACAAAGCGGGCCGTATCTCATAGTGTTACCAAGATAAGGTACCTAACCTTATCCTTGTACTATAGACCTTTTAGGTTGTTACTTGAACATCGATCCTCGTATGTCCCCACATACTAGTTCAAGTTACATACAAACAACCTTGGATCTTAGTTTATTGGATTTGGGTCAAATTGTGCAATATTTAACAATAACACTTTATTGTAGAAACTCAATAAAACTTTATTGTAACAAGTATATAATTTGTTTACATTCACTATCTACGAGTTTTAGGGCATAAACCCCAACAACATTATCTAAAGGAACTTCAATGTCAACAACTTAGGTATTCATCAAATCAGATACTTCTATTGTAAGAAATTCAAGTTTTACAAAAAAAAAATGTTGTTTACAAAGAAGTACTTCTACAAGAAAGGTATTATGAATTACAATTATAAACTTTGATACATACATAAGTTTTTCATTCTAAATTTTAATTTACCTTTTGATGTAGGGAAGAAAAATACTAGACAATGTACAACGATATGAGCTTCTTTACAACATATAAAAGGTATCCAATACGATAATAAGTGCATGAGTTTTGAACGAATGATCTACATTTTCATGTATATGTTAGAAAAAAAGGAATTAAAATATCTATATTAATAGGTGATGTCATCCTATTCATATACATGAGTTATATTGCAAATTCAAAACCATCTAATTAATCAAGTTGTTTAGAAATACTTATGTTTAATTAGTATATATCCACTGTTTCAAACCTTCAAAATGTTTAAACTGATGTATTACGTTTGTTTCTTTTCCCTTGATCGAGGTTACAGGCACTATGTATTCATGCGTCAAAAGTTCGTTGCATGAAGCCTATTGACGTCCTTTGCTATATACTTTTCAATTTATTGTAACATTTCAATGTCCATCACTTTAAATAGAATTATTCAAACATAAACAAAAAAAATACTACTTTTCAAACGCTTATAGTCCAAAATAAATTTAAAATATTATTACCAAAGCCACGTGCAATGCACGTGTAAAATACTAGTATTGATAAAGCCTCCAAAATTATTGGTAATTAATTGTTGGTAGTATGATTTGCAATGATAAAATTTGACAAAGGGTAATATAGTCCAAAAAAGTTTTTCAATCATTGTGGCCTTTTAATATATTTAATTTAATATATATGATATGATATGATATGATGATAAGGTTAAAACTATGCCAATTTTGAAAACCTAAAAACTTTTTAAGGTTAAAATTGACAATTTCTCTTGAGAGTTTAGGGTTAATATTGATAAAACCTCCAAAGTTTTTAGGGTTCAACTTCCCCATTCTTAGTTGCTTTATGCTTTGTTTGACATTTAGAATTGGAAGGAAATGATTTTGAATTCTTGGATTTTTTTTTTTTTTTTGAGTTCATCAACATATGGGGGTGGGGGAGTCTCAGTATCCCTCTTTATGCTTTATTGTTTATAAACATTAGAGACAATGTTTAGTTTAAGTTTGGGGGGAGGCTTTCGCTGTGTTGAGCATATTTAAATTTTGTTGGATGCATGAGTAGATAGCTATGATAACCGGGGATGTGATTTTAGAAGTTTTGGAAGAAAATGATTTATATGTTGTGGAATCTGGGAGCATAGCAGAAATTGTGAAATTTTAAAAAAAATTTATACTTAATTTTGATGTCTAAAACATGCGATAGACTTATATAATGATATCTTTGAAAATCTAGATTTTTATTATGATTTTTAAAGTTTGTTGTCACCCGGATAGACTTAGTTTCTAACACTAGGAGTTCATGCTTGATTGTTTTAAAGAACTAGGTAGAAAAAAAATGATATGCCTGCTGAGAGAAAAGCAAAAAAAAAAAAAAAAAAAAAAAAAAAAAAGGGAGAAAAAGAAAAATCTATTGAAAAAGAAAAAAAATTTGCTTGCACAAAAGAAAAAGCCTAGGGGTAAAAAAAGCTACCTGCAGTGTGATCAGTTAGGCCAACCAGAGAATAAAATTCGAGTTAAGGGTCTCTACACCGTAGTGTGAAAGCTAGTACCATTAGATATCAAAATGCAAGTTTGGGGGAGTAGCAAAAGAAAAAGAAAGTGAAAAGTATTTGTGAGTTTAGCTCCCCCATGAAAAAAAAAAATGTCAGGTGCCCTAGTTTCTTTTTTTTTGCATGATAGTACAACTCCGACCTATTAAGGACTCTTAGCCAGTGTAGGGAAAACAAATGGAGAAAGACATAAGACTAATCTAGGTTAGTAAAAGAAACATTAGAAAAGTCTTGAGCATGCTATTCATTAATCTTAAGTTCAGACTCTTTTAAGATTTCTTCATGAGTATGCGGTACTTGCTTATTCCACTAGCATGTTTTCCATTCTAGGTTAAAAGTTCCAAAATCATTGAGGCTTGAGTGATTCTATTTCATGCATCTTTCGAATTTATTTTGCTCGGGACTAGCAAAAGCTTAAGTTTGGGGATGTGATAGCGGGCAAAAATGTCGTTATTTTAGTCCTAAATTATTAACCTTTTGAGCGCTTCAAGTGTGTTTTTATTGAAGAAATCTAAAATAATTTGTTATTTGATCTTTAGGAGCATATTATGGATTTTTGGTGGAAAAAGACCCAAAAATGAGTTATCCAAGCCTAAAATCCTACCATGCGTCAAAGGGGGAGCCCAAGAAGCCAACCATGAAGAAGTGATCCAAAAAGAAATGAAGAAAGGCCCAAGTTCAAACCCAAATCTGCGCCTTCCTATTCTGGAAACCGCATAGCGTCGAGACCCTATGGGGACAGCGTCGCGACACTGTCCCATTTCTTGGCTAGCAAGTTGAGTGACGTCACAGCGTCGCGACGCTGTGCCGATAGCGTCTCGACTGTTGGCTTTTTGGCCCTTAATCTCAAATTAATTAAACAATATTTTGATTATAACAAACCCAGTTTTTAATTACTGACAATTTTAGTGTTTTAATTTATCCATAGCGTAGAGCTTAGAACAACGATTTCAACGCCTCTTGAATCACTCAAATCGGAGTTAAAATGAAGAAATTATAGCCGAAACAAGCTTTAACGAAAAATATCGATGAAGATGATGTGGCGGCCAAGCCAGCATCAATGGACCAATCCGAGCTGACATGTGGACCAATGGAAGAGCAACACATGGACATTTTTGGTTATTTAAATATATATATTATATATATATAATTTTATTAAAAAAAAATATGTGTGTGTAACGGTTAAATAAAAAAAAAAATCAAAAGTCTAAATGCATTTAATGCTGCTGAGCTGACCGTGAGAATTTTTTTTTAAATATATATCATTTTCATTTTTTTTTGTTGTTACCGTTAACACATATATATATTATTTTTATATTATTATTATTATTATTATTATTATTGTACCATGTGTTTAAGTTAACCGTTGAATGTTTTAATTTTTAAAAAGTTTTTATTTATTTATATTATATTATTATTTTAAATTTATTTTTTCTTTTAATTTCTTTTAATCTCCACCGTTGATTTTTTCTTTTACTTTACATCCAATCGTCCAAATTTAAATTCACTTTTCACCCCATTTCCCCCTTTTTTTAAACTCATCTTCCTCCCCAATTTTTTTTTAAAACAACACAATTTTACATTTTTACAATCCTCCAAACTCAAAAGTTTCCATTGTTGTTCTCTCCAATCTCCCAAAAATTTTCTTTTCATCTTATTCTTGAGAGAGTGTTATTGTAGTGTGAGGATACATTTGTTGAATGCTCAAATTTGTAAATCCACTCTATTGAGAGTTGTCTTATGTTCTTCAAAAATTCCAAAAATTGTAACGGTTTGATCCTAACCCGTGGAAAGAATTAAGTTTACTCTTGAACCCGTAAAAGGAGTGGTGGTGTATCGGTTGGGCTTTAATCCGTGGAAAGAGTCGGAAAGTTTTTTATTCAAATTCCCAAGAGGCGCTTGGGGAGTGAAGTAGGTTGATTTTGACCGAACCACTATAAAATTACGGTGTCTTCTTCTCTGACTCTTTCCTTTTTATTTTTGTAATTAATTTAAGTAATTTATTGCATGATTTGGTTTGTTCTTATTTGTTGCATAAATTGATATTTTCTTATTGTTTATAAAAAGTGTATTAATTAGTTTAATTGGGTTAATTTAGGAAAAGTTTAATTAAACCCTATTCACCCCCTATAGGGTTGTCATACCGATCCAACAGCGACACTGTCCTATTTCCGGGCTTATAAAATGACCCCCTTGGTGCCCATTTTTATCATCTGTCATTCCTTCATTCATTCATTCCTTTCCTCCCTTGGCTCTTTTGAGCATTCTCTCAAGGCTTTTTAGCCTTTTTGAGAGTTCTTAGTGGGAAAATTTTGGGAGCTTTGAGGAACACTCTAGGAGGCTCAAGGCATGCTCGAAGGGACTCCAAGCGTTAGCAACAAGGTCTTTGACGGTCATTTCCTTTCCTTTTATTTTGCTAAATTTTATGCTTTCCATTGTATATCTTGTGGATATTTTAGCCATGTATAGCTAAACCCAATTTGGGGTCTTCAAATGAAAATATATAGTTAAATGTTATTATAATTGCCTATCTCTTGCCCTGTTTTACTAATTATTTGTATGGATGCTCGTAATGTTGTATGCGATCTGGCCAATTGTATATTGATTCGATTCTTAATGGAAACTCGACAGAGAGAAATTAGGATAGATCATAATTCATGCAACTAGTTTAATTGCCCGTCATGACAACGAGATTATTTGATTAAACTTAGATTCCTAAAATGAATAAGAGCATAATAATTAACGAATTTTAATGACGCTAAGGACACTTAGGTTGTTAAAATGGATTAATTATAATTAGGGGAAATCAACCGGAGAACTATGTGACTAACAAAGATTCTAGGATTATAATTAGTTGGGCAACGAGATAAGATAATTGTAATAATTGTTTAACTATTAATTGATTTTCAAGACCCCGTTTCCCATTCAAAACTCTTTCTCCATATTTTATTATTTCCTTGATTGATCAATTTTTAATTTTTAATTTTTAATTTTAAATTCATCTTTATTTCATGTTTTGGTCCCTAAATATTATTTCTCCCAAGTATTTTTAGTGTTAAAGAATTTATTGCTTTGCTTAATTTTCGCTTCACCTCCCTGTGGATTTGATACTCGAAATATTTTCGTTTTATATTACTTGCGGCCTGTGCACTTGCGGTATATTGCGGTGTGACGCCCAATACACCCGTCGCCGGCGCTGGAGAGGAGCCTCCTCCCTCCCCCTTATTTTTATTAAAAAAAAAAAGAAATGAAGGAAATAGAGAAGAAAGGAGAGAAGAAAATGAGAGAAAGAAAAAAAAACTTAATGGCGGTAGCCGGCGCCGGCGCCGACAACCGAAGTTAAGAGGAAGAAGATGAAGAAGATGGAGGAGTGGAAGAAAGAGGGGAAGAAAGAAGAGAGAAAAATAAATAAAAAATATTTAAATAATAATATTTTATTATTTTAAGATTTTTTATTTAAAAAAAATTAAAAATAATTTTTTTATTAAAATAATAGTGCCACGTCAACAACCGTTAGTATTTAAAAAAAAATAGACGACAGGAACTAAAATCGACAGAAACTAAAATGCTCCTTATTTCACAGAGATATTTTTGCTGAGTTTGAAACCTAGGAACAAAAATGTATTTTTCCCTAGATTATATATTAGATATTAACCTATGCTATTGTTAGCATGCTTTTGAGATTCTCCGAACCTGAGAGGCAAAGACTCAGCCTAGCCCCAATAGTAGTGTGTGAAAATTGACAATGCATCTTTTTTTTTTTTTTTTGAAAAGAATTGACAATGCATCTTAAAAGGGCATTTAAGTAGTTAAAGCGGAGTGGCATTTCTGTAGTTTGGCTATCATCTTCAAATTAGGGCTGTGAATCACGATTTTGAAACAACACACAGAGAGGGAAAAACACGGTAAAAACAGAGGGAAGAGGGGCTTGTAGCCGCCGGTCCCGAGGAAGCCATTCCGCGTCATTTGGGTCTCGTTTTCCGTCGGTGTGAGTCTCGGTATCACGCCGGAGTGGGTCTCGGAGTAGGAGCCTGCCGTGGGTCTCGTTTCAGAGACTGGTTATTTGTTGCTGGAAATTTGCCTTCTGTTGGGCATATTAGAGTTTGCTTAATTTCACACAGGTTGTTCAGGTTGGTAATTTAGGCAACACAAACAATTGGTTTGCGATTAAGGGGTGAGTTTGGGATGACTCTCGAAGAATGTGGTTTTAAGTGAAAGAAGCACTAATTGAGTACTTCTCCATCTAGCAATTTAAGCGTCTTTTAGTGTTTTTTGAATTTTCAACTAACCAAACACTGTAAACTTTGAAAAGTGTTTTTGTATTGGCTATTTTTATTTCTAAAGTCATTTCAAACTCACCCTAAAATGAGGTTCCAATCGACCTACTTCTGCCCCTTTACTCCCTCACATCTGCCTATTGAAAAATTGATATGACAACAAAGTAAAACTACGTTTATCCCCGTTCTTCAATTATAGCCAGATGTAGAAGTTTGGCAGCTATTAGTAGAACTTCAGAAAAAATTTACATAGTTGGTGGTAATATACGTTATAATTGAGTTGCATGAAGATAATATATTGGTAACTTGGATCTAGTTTTTGTATACAGAGTATATTAGCAATGTATAATTAGTGTTTTATCCTTCTCATGGTGACACATATTAAACATTATGTAGTAGCGAATTTGGATTACTTAAGTGAAAGATATAGTTAAGATTAGAATAGATATAAAAAAATAAAAAAATAAAACCAAGAGCATTATTGAAGTGACTTACAATTATGCTACATTCTTTTCATCTAACCATTCTGAGCTATCTTTACCATTTTTCTTGTTTAAGAAACATTGTAATCTTAGATTATCAAATATCCCTCATTATCAGGCATCTTAGATTTTGAGCATCAGAGATTCCTTGTAAGCCAAGATGGACAAGATGAAGATAGAAGAGGTTCAATCAACCTCTAAGAAGCAGCGTGTAGCCACTCACACTCACATTAAAGGCCTTGGTCTTGAGGTACCTCGTTCTAACTATATACTGAATAGTGGATAATCTTTGTTATTTGGTCTTATAATTACTTTTATATTTTACCCCCTCCACGTCTGCTTGTGTATAATATACTACATTTACTTTCTTTGAAATTCTTGTATTAATTTTCCTCTCTCGTTTTGTTTTTTATAAAAAAATTTCCTTCTGTATTTCCTTCTGTTGTTTTAAACACTTTTGGAGCTTCAGAGCTTTGTTATTACCCCCTTCCCCCCTCTTTGTGCTTCAAATCTCTTCTCTTACTCTCTCTTAATATTAATGTCTTTGCTAATTTTTCTTCAAGTTCGCATTCTTATTTTCTAATTTAAAGTTGACTTTTTGGACATAGTTCCTCTGTCCTGGGTTTACCTCTGTTTACCTTAATAAATTTCTAAAGTTTTGGGATTTAAAATTCCTATATTCCTCAAAATTCTAGATGGAGTCTCCAAGCAATGATGGTAGATTCCTTTTCTCTCGAATAAAGAATAAACTGCTTACTTTCTTTTCTCTATAATTCTTTTTATGTTATCCCACTCTTGGACTGGTTATGTGGAAACCATAATTTTTCTACACTTCATCCAATTTTAATTTTCTCCACCCAGTCTCATGAATTACTAGTTCTTAAAGTCGTCGCTTTCTACTACAAAAAAAAAAAAAAAAAAAGAAGCTGAAATCAAACTCTGACTGTATGTTCATCATTGATTGAATGCAAACCATTATTGACATTACCAGGGTTTCTGTAATGCCCTGCTTCTTCAATGTGCTCTTTATTTGCCTTCCATATTCAAGAAACTTTATCATGATAATATCTTATTTCCTGACTTGAATTCCACGACACTGGAATTGCATTTCTTATTTGCCTGCTAAATCATTGGATTGTTTGCTTTCCAATGGTTGAAATTTTTATTGATCTTCTTGGTACACTAAAGAGATCTTCTGTCGCAATCAGAAGATCATGTTCTGGATGATTTCAATGGATGCTTGATTAATTTTCCCTGCAATAAAAGAAGAAATTTCCTGGGGGGAAAAGGTTTTTTGACTTTACCCTTTTGATTTTTTCATTACAGGCTTTATGTAACTCCCAGTAGTATTTACTCAGAACTGTATTTGTGTTAAAAGTAGTATTGTTTTACTTATCTTTATAGGTTTTACTTTTTGATTAACTTTTCTGTTATTTAGCAAACATGGTAAGTAAATTGAGAAAGATGGTTTTTTATAATATGTACACCAGCACATTGTATTATGATTGATTTGGTCTGTTCATCTTTCCTCCTTAGAAGTAGAAGGAGATATTTGTTCAATTAGTAAAGGAAGTAACTTCCATAAGTATACATTGTAGGCCTCAGGAAAGGCAATGCCACTAGCTTCAGGTTTTGTGGGTCAATCTGAAGCAAGAGAAGCAGCAGGGCTAGTTGTTGATATGATACGACAGAAGAAAATGGCTGGCCAAGCACTTCTTCTTGCTGGACCTCCTGGTACTGGAAAGACTGCGCTTGCACTTGGAATATCGCAGGAGCTAGGAAGCAAGGTCCTTCTGATTCTCCTCTCCACCCAACAGAAAGGCCCCAAGAATTATTTCAATGTTGACTTGAAAGGTTAGCAGCCTTTGGTTTAGAAAATATGCTTACTTCGTTGTCATGGACAGGTTCCCTTTTGTCCAATGGTTGGATCTGAAGTATACTCATCCGAAGTGAAGAAAACTGAGGTTTTGATGGAAAATTTTCGACGATCTATTGGTCTACGTATCAAGGAAAATAAAGAGGTCTATGAGGGAGAGGTAGGAACCTAGTGCCTACAGCATAAGAATGTTTAAATGTTGTTGAGGATAACTACTACAAACTTTTTCATCTTGTAGATGGTGTTGATATGATGTATATTTTTCCCAGGTGACTGAACTTTCACCAGAAGAAACAGAGAGTGTGACTGGTGGCTATGGTAAAAGCATAAGCCATGTTATCATCGGTTTAAAGACTATTAAAGGAACGAAGCAACTAAAATTAGATCCGACCATCTATGATGCCTTAATTAAAGAGAAGGTGTCATTTTCTAATTTTCTTGTTTCTTGTTTCTTTTTTCTTTGGTGGTAGTAATGGAATTGTTTAAAATCTTCCAACTTTTCTTTTACCATTTTATCAATGACCATTTTTGGTTATAATGACGCATCTTTAAGCTATGTAATCTTGTAGTTTGATCTCATAGTAATAGTGGGAGTGAATGTATACATTCTGCAGGTAGCTGTTGGTGATGTTATCTATATTGAAGCGAATAGTGGAGCTGTGAAAAGGGTAGGTAGAAGTGATGCTTTTGCTACAGAGTTTGATCTTGAAGCTGAAGAATATGTTCCACTTCCTAAAGGGGAGGTTCACAAGAGGAAAGAAATAGTCCAGGTTGCCTCGCTGTGAAATTTATCTTCATTGTGTTCCATTTCTTCAATATTGTAATTATAACTTACACAGACCTAAATCTTTAGTTTGCTAGCTTAAGAGAAAACCTACCTAAATTATATGTTTCTTTAATGTAATTGTGACATTCTTATTTTAACTTTATATAGTTATTTTTATCTTATTTATGAGGACTATTAAGTTGTAGCATGCACATTTAATACAACGCGTAAAATATTGGTAGCTTTCTTTTTTTAATATCAAAACTTTGTCCAATACTGGTTGACTGGAGACTGTTACGTGACGGTTAGTTATTTATTTGTTATGATTTTGCAAAATCTCGATTGTTTGAGGACATAGCTGTGATTTTTTGTATATATATGCACCTTCATTGACTCACGCTACTTCATCTTGCACTAGCATGCTTTGCTCCATTAAAAACTCTGGGCCTAACATGTTTCATACAAGTGATTGGAATGTTCATCCGTGTGTATGCATGTTTTTGAATTTTAATAGCAGATTAAAAAACATGCATGTTTTTAAATTTTAATAGTAGAATCAAGTTTTGAATCTTTCTGGCTTTAACGTTTTGAAATTTGGAGATCTGTAGACTGTTAATACTTTTGTTGTCTACATTCTGATTCAGAAACAATCTTATTACCTACTCTCTTTTTTTTTCATGATTTTGGACACCTTGTGCATTTATTGATACAGCCGCAGTCCTTGTATTAATTTTATTGCATTTGCCTTTTCTACCGGATAGGATGTGACTCTACATGATCTAGATGCTGCCAATGCACGGCCTCAAGGTGGACAGGATATACTATCTCTGATGGGTCAGATGATGAAGCCAAGGAAAACAGAAATCACAGACAAGTTGCGGCAAGAAATAAATAAGGTAGCTCTTTTTGTTTGAAATATATTTTTGAGTTACATTCTTGGTGATTTCCTGAATTGTGCACAGTATTATTATACTTTAAATGGGAATGAGAGTTCTTAATTGTTTTCATTTAATTTATTTACCTGTTTTTAATTGTAATCTGAGACCTATATTTTATTATTGTTGCCGTATTTCATATTCTACATGAGAAAATACTTCCAAAACTTGATCTAATTTCATGAAATTTTTTTAATAATACGGGAATGTTTATTCTGTTTCAGTAGTTTGAAATTTTTGAACACAAGAAATAGAAGTATAATTCTTTGGGGTTTATTTGAATGACAGGTTGTTAACCGATACATCGATGAAGGTATAGCAGAGCTTGTCCCGGGAGTTCTATTCATTGATGAGGTTATTTCTCCTCTCTCAGCTCTTTCATTATTCTCTGTACTCAAACTTTTATCTTGTTTATGAGGTGTTTAAAATTTCCAGGTGCATATGCTGGATATGGAGTGCTTTTCGTACTTAAATCGAGCTTTAGAGAGCTCACTCTCCCCAATAGTGATCTTTGCAACAAACAGAGGAGTCTGCAATGTGCGGTAGGAAGTCTGTCCCTAGTTGATTCTGTCTTTCAAGTTGCACATTCTTGCACCTTTTTCATGCTTTGAATTTGAATGCGTCCTCCATCTTTATGCATGGAATTCGCAAGTGTGGAATTCACACCCAATGTCTCAGTGGTTGATTTTTTTTTAAAATTATTGATAGCTTTACTTCTGCATTTTTTTTTTTTTTGTCGTTGCTAAATCCTACTTGAATAATGATCTCAAATAAAGTTGCAGACTTTTAAAAACATGATACCGTTCACCGAGTTGAAATTGGATGCAGTTGTTACCTTAAACGAAAACATGACATCTTTTGAGCGGTAAAAAAGTTATTGTTGATTATTTTTTGTTTTTTTTTGGCAGAGGGACTGATATGAATAGTCCTCATGGAATACCTGTCGACTTGATGGACCGATTGGTGATCATCCGAACACAAACTTATGGCCCTGCTGAGATGATTCAGGTCAACTTGCATTCTTTTGTGGAAATTTAAATCTTATGCTTTTAATGAGGGCGTGCCAAACGACTGATGATGCTGTCACTGATTATTTGTCAAGATATTAGCCATTCGGGCACAGGTGGAAGAATTGGTTGTAGATGAAGAAAGTTTAGCCTTCCTTGGGGAGATAGGCCAGAGAACATCTTTAAGGTATCATAAAATAGATTTGTGTTTGAACTCTGGAGTGCTTTTAAAATAAGTAATTTGATTATTAGCATTTTAGTAAGAAAGTTGAAAAGCCTTCAAAAATTCAAACTAGCCTGAGTATTTATACCCAATTGGGTCTGGATAGCCTCTATAAGCACTTTCAAATTGGTTAGTCTTTGAGTTTTGGCCAAAGGAAATTTTATTTTTTTAGATTTTAACTGGTAGGTAAAAGTGAGAGAGACAGTGAGATGAGATGAGGAAGGTGAGCATGGATCAAAAGATGTTTCACCTTTGGAGAAATGGGGGAGTGTGGGAAGTGATAGTTGAGGAACGGGAATCAACCAGAGTCTTTGTAATACCCAATCGGGTCTGTATGGCCTCTATAAGCACTTTCAAATTGGTTGGGCCTAGTGTTTTTGAGGTGCATCCGGGCGCACGGCTCAGGCGACGGGCGAGGCGATTTTGCCCGGGTGTGCCTCACAGAATGCCTAAGTGAGTGCCTTCAATCAGGCGCTCGCCTGGGTGCACCTTTGCGCACCTGGGTGCGCTTGTCGTTTGATGCGAGGCAATCCCCTGGTTGAAGCGAGGTGATCTGCCCCTGCCCCTTTTTTTTAATTCGTATAAAGCTTAAAAACCCCTCTCTCAAACCCTAACCCTTTCCTTTGAAAAAAAAAAACCTAACCATTTGAAAAAAACGAAAAAGATTGAAGAAGAAATGAAGACGAAGAAGAAAATAGAAATGAAGAAGACAAAGAAACAAAAGAAGTTGGAGGAAGAAACATAGAAGATGAAGGGCAGCAACAGCTAGGGTTGGATGTTGAGGAGAAGTAAACAGAAAATTAGGGCACTTCACTTAGAATTCTATAATTCTATTTACTAGGAGAGAGAAAATTAGGTTGGGTTGGGTTTAATTAGGTTGGGCTAGCATTAATTCTATTTACTAGGAGAGAAAATTAGGTTGGACTGGCATTAATTCTATTTGCTAGGAGAGAGAAAATGGAAGGTGAAAAGCCTTCATTAGAAATTTAAAAATAAAAACTTATAGAAATATTTACCTATATATATATAATTTCTTATTTAAATATTAATTAAAAATTAAAAATTTATGTATCTAGTTAACATTTACTATGACACTATTCTGATATTGATTTTTTAAACTATGTTTACTATATAAATTTATGCACTATATATATTATTTATTTATTTATTAAGGTGTGCCTCGCTTCACTCGGGCGTCACCTTTTTATCGCCTCTCGCCTTCGGGTGATCAAAGGGCTCGTCGCCTTGAGGTGCGCCTTGAAAACACTGGTTGGGCCTTGTGTTTCGAGTTGAGTTAAAAAACATTTTTATCCATGAATTGGATTTAACATTGGTAGAGGATGGATTCGACAAAGAAAGTTTGTTTTAGGGCTAATAGTAGTTGACGATGGCCTTATACCAAATGGTTGCAATTTTTAACATGAGGGTATCTTTTTTTCGATTAGGTTTGTAGTAGGTCGAAATCTCTCTGTTGTTGGTGTCAGTGAAGGAGTAAAGCTGTCATTGATACAATAACCCAGTGGTAGGGTTGCCAAACGTGACTTAGTTGAAGCGGGGAGGATTAGTTGAAGAAGATGGTTGGTGTGGAAACAATCGAGCCTCAAAAAGATGTGGTTGCTTTGGGTAAATTTTCAAAAGAAGCTACTCATTCTAGGGGACGCGTGTCTGTCTAGATTGGGCAAGCCCTAGCAGGATTATTGCGAGTGGGCCAAATTTTGAAAAGGAAAGGTTGGATGATAAGATTTTACCTTAGTAGAATGATATCAAAAGGGGTTGAGGGTGGGATTATTGAGGGCTTCAAGGTGGGTAAGGAAGGTGTGTCTCTGTCCCATCTGCAGTTCGCCGATGATACGATATTCTTTTGCTCTGGTAAAGAGGAGTCCTTCTTGATCCTGAACCATATGTTGGGATTCTTTGAGTTGATGTATGGTTTGAAGATCAATAGAAGCAAATGCCAAGTGCTAGGTTTGAATTGTGATAATGCCAAAGTAGGTAGGTGGGCTTCCTTAGTGGGTTGTGATGTGGGTAAGTTCGCGGTCTCCTATTTAGGTCTCCCTCTTGGTCATAACCCTAGGAGTATTTCATTCTGGAGCCCTGTGGTTTATAAGGTGAGAAGGAGGCTAGCCTCTTGGAAAAGAAGTTTCTTCTCTAAAGGTGGGAGGTTAAACACTCTTATCCGATCTGTTTTGAGCGGGATTCCAACTTACTTCTTCTCGTTGTTTAGAGCTCTCCAGAAGGTGTGTAGGAGAGTGGAGAAGCTCATGAGGGATTTCTTATGGGAGGGAGGAGAGGTAGGTAAAGGGGCTCATCTCGTGAGTTGGGAGGTTGTGGGTAAGCCGATTAGTTTGGGGGTTTAGAAATGGGGAATCTTAAGGTTCGCAACAAAGCCCTGTTAGCTAAATGGCTCTGGCGGTTCCCCCTAGAGTCTTCTTCCCTTTGGCATAGGATTATTGTGAGCAACTACGGTCCTCATCCTAATGAGTGGTTGACGGGTGGGGGTAAAGGCACTTTCAGAAATCCATGGAAAGACCCCTCGAGATTCCTACCTTTCCTAGCCTTGTTCATTGTTTGGTGGGGATGAGAAAAATACGTACTTCTGGGAAGACAGATGGTTGGGGGATAGACCCCTCTGTTTATCCTTCCCTCGTTTGTTCTATTTATCCTCCATGAAAAGCCGTTCAGTGGCTGATGTTTTGTTTCACTCAGGGAGCTCTCCTTCGTTTTCTTTTGGCTTCAGTCGTCTGTTGTCCAATAGGGAAACGACAGATGTTATGTCCCTTATGTCTTTGATTGAGGAGTTTGATTTCAGGGTGGGGAGGAGGGATATTCGATGTTGGAGCCCTAGTCCTTCTGACGGGTTCTCTTGTAGCTCCCTATTCCGTTGGCTCATGCACCCTTCTCCCCAAAGTGAGTCTATTTTTTCGCCTGTGTGGAAGGTGAAAGTCTCGAAGAAGATTAGGTTTTTTATGTGACAAGTTATCCACGGCAGGGTTAATACCTATGATCGTCTATTGAAAAGGATGCCCTCTTTGGTTGGTCCGTTTTGCTGCATTCTGTGTCGGAAGACGGAGGAAGATCTGGATCATATTCTGTGGAGCTGTGCCTATGCGCGTGCTGTGTGGGATCGGTTCGATCAGGTTTTTGGGCTGCAAGGGATATCTTTTGTTGACCACAAGGAGATGATCGAGGAGTTCCTCCTCCATCCGCCATTTCGAGAGAGAGCGAGATGTTTGTGGCTTGGGGGGATGTGTGCGTTGTTGTGGAACCTTTGGGGTGAAAGGAACAATAGAGTGTTTAGGGGGAGAGAGAGGGATCCTGAGGATGTGTGGTCCCTCACTCGATATCATGTTTCTCTTTGGGCTTCAGTCTCAAAGATGTTTTGTAATTATCCGTTAGGCTGTATTTTGCTTGATTGGGGTTCCTTTCTCTAGTTGGACTCCTTTTTGTGGGCTTGTTTTTTGTATGCCCGTGTATTCTTTCATTTTTTCTCAATGAAAGTTGGTTTTTTCATAAAAAAAAGGGAGTAGGTAGGGGGTTATGGGCCAATTGGGCAAGTTCACAAAGAAAAGAGACAAGAGTTAGCTGAGTTAGGATTTCGATAGTTGGGCCCTCTTGTCAATGGGTCATTTTCTATAACGACTAACTTCTTTTAGATTTGAACTGACTAGGGACGTTACTACATGCATGCTAACTTGAAAGATTCTTGGAAAAGTCAAGCAAGATAGACTTTCTTAACATAACTCTAATAAATAAATTTAAAACTTTATTTGGAATCCCAAGAAAAACATAGTAAAACATCATAAAAAGTAAAAGCAGTTAAAAGATCTTAAAACCTAACCTTAAAAAGAATAAATAAAAAATTAAATAGATACATAAAACCCAATGGGTTAAGAAATATTCCGGAAGTGGAAAAACTTGCTTACATAGTCCACCATTGCACAACACTAAGCATTCTTGTCACTCACCTAGCACATCCTTGCATTTACCAAAAAAAACATTAAACCTCTCTACTAGGGTCGGTCGTGCAAGCATATACATAACATGCATCATGACACTCAATTGACAGGACCTAAACTTTTCTTTATTAAAACCTTTACATCTTGGCCATTATGTTGAATGTGACAATAACGCCACCGTCCATCATGGCCATGTTGTCAAATTTTGGAAACTAGGAGTGTACAAAAAACCCGAAAACTTGACCAACCCGGACTATCCAACCCAAACCTAAAGGTTGGGTTGGGTTAGGATTTTTTTTTTCGGTTTGGGTCGGGTTGATTTTTTACAAAACCTAAAATTTGATTCGGTTCGGTTAAATTTTTTTTGGTTTGGTTCGACCCAAATCGAATCGAACCCATGCATTAAAATGTGTATATATATAATATAAGAAATTTAAAACCCTAAATATTTAATAAGAAATAAAAAAAAGAAATTTTAAATAATTAAGAAATTTAAAAAAGGAATTAAGAAATTTTAAATAATTAATTTTTAAAATAGAAGGGTTGGGTTGAGTTGGGTTGCCATCTGCATTCGCTCCCTTCAGGTAGCCAACTTCCAACCCGTGTACACCCCTATTGGAAACACTATTAAAGTCTTTCTCTTGACCATATTGCAAAGTTTGAAAATAATATCAAAACCTTTCCCTTGATCATACCACTAGGTTTTGGACTACTTGACCATATCGCCCAATATCCCAATTTTAAAACCTTTCTTTTCAAACATCTATATTCATGAGTCATACATATGCACGAGGTCCCTTAAGTAATTTTAGAATGATGCAACATAGAAACTTTCATAACAAATCATATCAATTCCCCAACTTTCCAAGTTCAACATTCCTTATACGTAGCTAATATTCGACTTTCAATACATTTAGAACAGATCAACCATCAAACAAATTTTCCAACGTCCTAATATTTTTAATACATTTATAATAGATCAAACATCAAACAATTTTCCAACGTCTTGATACATTCAATATATTCCTAACAGATCAAAATCAAACAATTTTCCAACGTCTTGATAGGAGCCACTCACCTTTAGGTCCTCTTAACCGGAATAATCACTTTCCTTTTTGCCTAAGAGAGTCCTTGAGTAACACCTAAAGCAATTTTGAAATTAATACTAAATTTTAAAAGGCTATTGAGGCTTATGTGTTGAGGCTCGCCTCGAGGCAAAACTCTAACTTTTAGCCTTAAGACTTATGCCTTTTTTGGACCATAAGAGGCTTATACCTCTCACTAGAGAGGTTTATGCCTTTATAAAAATGCACTGAGGCTTAAAGTCTCTACACCTCATATAATGGTTAGAAGAATAGTATTAATTTTTCTATTATTTTAAAAATGTAAAGTTTTGAATGGTAACAATTTGAAGTATTACTACTTTTACCACTTAGGCTTTAAAAACATTGAAAATAAAAATTTATAGAATAAGTCAATCCTATAAGTGATAATAGTAGTGATGTTAAAGATATACTTGTAGAATTTTTGTTCAAGTAGCAATTCAAGGGGTGACTTTTTTTATACTCTTATATAAGTATTATGTTTAGCATTACTTGTTCACACAAATTTAGGATTTGCATAATGTTTTTAATTAAAATTGAGGCTTACGCCTCATACTGCCTCACCTCTTCAAGAGGAAAAGCCTCGAGGCCACCTTTAGCCTTTTAAAACATTAGGGAGGCATGCCGGAGATGAAGGAGAAGAAGACGAAGAAGATGAAGGAGAAAGAGAAGAAGAAAAAGTCAAGGAAGAATGGTGGGGAAGGGTTGTTCGTGGGGCTAGAAAACGGAAGAGAGAGGGAGATGGCGTTTGGGGGGTTCTGTGCATGAGGGAGGGATAGAGAGGAGGGTTTTGGGAATAAAAAAACTATAAACCATTTCCTTTTTTTCTTTTTCTTTTCTTTCCCAGTTTCCCTCTATTCTAGGAAAATCTTTAAGAGACAGACTTGACTTTTTAAATTCTAAAATGAAAATCTAATGAACAATCACATTTCCAAAATAATGGGATTGGGACTCAAATGCCCATGCCCACCTAAATCTTATTTACTCAAATTAGACTTAAAGTAACCATTCTAATTATCCCAATAAAATCTTACTAATTAGGCGTAATAAAATCCAAATTGGTCTCGAAATAAAAATTGATCTTACTCAAAATGTGGGGTGTTACATCTTCTATTAGGAAAAGTTTGATTAATGGTTCGAATTCGAAGGTTGAGGGAGTAGAGCGTTCAATTATTTTCAAAATAGGGGTTGAGTTTTGGGAGGTGGATGGGGTCTTTTTCTTTGAGGAAAGACCCACCATCAAGTTTTAAAAATCTAGAAGGGGTTGCTTTGTTGTTTGGAGGGGTTCATTTGTTGAAGGAGGTGGGTCTCCTCGAGTTGGGCGGTGAAGGAGAATGTCAAGCCGAATTTGATTGTGTTGGGGTGAATGAATAATCATCCACTTCTAGAAGAAATCGAAGAATTTCTCGAGAGTCCTACAAGATCCATTTGTTCTTTTTTCTCTAATAGATGGTCAGAACTTCATATAGGTTTTTATGGGTTTATCTACTTCAGACTCTTGTATCACTAGCATGTTTGACAAAGTCTTTTGTTTGTTTCGAGTTAATGGAGAAGCTATTGTCGAGTGGGTCAGAGATGTTATTCAAGATAAGGCTAATCTGGTTTGCGCTCCTTTCATGGAACTCTCTTATTCTGGATTAAGGCAAAGGTTCCTGTTTTATATCCAATGTTAGGTTTGTCATCTTTAGCTTGAGTCCTTTAGTGTTACCGCACTTTATTTTCCTAGGGTCATGACTTCATCTCGGTCCTTTTATCACTCCCTTTCTAAATTGTAGTGGTCCAAAGATTAGCGAGGTCTTGCCCATGGTTGATATTTGCTTTAATTGAGATAGTGGTCTAGCACATACTCCCTTTCCTTTGTAGCAGATTGTGGTCTTTGGAGGGGATCACTTCGGTGTACCGAAAAGCCTGATGGGTTCTCTAGGATCGATACTTAATTATTAGGATAGCTTCTTTCAAGAGAGATTGCTTAGAAAGTAATTTGGTTGTATGTGCTCTCTTAAATAACGCAGGAATGCATATGTGCCAATTGAATAGCCTTAGGTACTTTTAAGAAAGGGGAAAGGTTAGAAGAAAGAGATTGGGGATGTGAGGAGAGGGAGTTGATTGTATTTAGAGTGTTTGACTAATGACGAGGAAAGAAGCCTAGGGGACTAAATTTATCTGATGAAGCTAGTTTCTTGGATTCTGATGGGTTTGGGAGGGAGGGACGAAAGAAAGGAGGTCGGTTAAGGAGTTTTTACTTTGGGAAAGCTCGGACATCATTGTTTTGGTGGAAACTAAGCATGAATGTTATTGTAGGCGGTTTGTGAAGATTCTTTTGGGAGGTTAACATGTAGAGTGGTTGAGGTTGGAATCGATTGGGTCTTCAGGGACATCCTTTTGATGTGGGATGAGAGTTTGTAAGGATGTTTTTTCCCCTTTTGGTGGCTTTTGATTTTCAAAATTTGAGAGTGGGTGAGTCTCGTGTGTTTATGGTCCTCCTACATTGAAAGACCTAGGAAGATTGGTAGTCTCCTTGGTCTTTGTGGGGGATGTTGGTGTTTAGTTGGTGATTTTAATGTTACTAGATTCCTGTCTAAGATGTCGGGTGGGGCGGAGTGTTACGAAGTTGATAAGAAATTTCGACAAAGTCTTAAAACCCTTGGTGAATGATGGGTTTACTTTGTCTAGTGGCAAAGCTAGGGTGGTCTATTGCAAACTAGATAGAGTTCTCTTCACTAAGGGTAAGGGGTGGCCAGAGAGATTCTCCATGGCAGACAAGTGATGGGGCCTAGAATTACTTCGAATCATTGGTCTATTATTTTGAACTCTTGGAGTGTGACTTGACTTAGGGACCTGGATTGTTCCATCCTTCTTTCAAAACCTCTTTTATTTTGTAGTGGGAAGCAAGGGTAGACAGTGAGTGAGAATGTTTTCGCTTTTTGAGAAAACTTTAATCCCTTAAAGAAACCAAAGAAGTTGGAACCTTTTGGTTTTTGGTGATATAAGAGGAAGATGATGGTGTCGATCAATATAGTGGATATGGTTAAGTTTTTTGATTGGTTGGAGGAGGAAAGAGGTCTTTCTTCGAACTTGAGGGAAGGAAGAAAGGTTAAGGTGGATCTTTAGAGCTTGATTCAAAAAGGGAGGATACAAGGTGGCGGTAGAAGGCTAAGGTCAAAGTTGGCTAAGGATGAGGATGCTACCATTTTGTTTTGTTTTGTTTTGTTCTTTTTTTGTATTTAGAATTTAGAATATTGCTAGGGGTAGAAGGAACAAGAGTTTGATTGAGTTCTTGATTAAGGATAATGGGGCAGTTGTGAAGTAGGTAGGTGAGATCGAAGAGATCATCTCTTTCTTTTTGAGTCTTTATGCTCCCACTCCTTTCCCTAGACCTTTTTAAAATGTTTAGATTGAAGTTTGATTTTCATCATTGAGAGGGAAGAGTTGGAAGCCCCATTTACTCGAGAGGAAATTTGCAAGGTTGTTTTTGGATTCGATAGGAACGCCACCTCTGGGCCAGATGGCTTCATGATGGCTTTCTATCAAGATAATTGGGACGAGTTGAAGGATTATTTGTTTGGTTAGCGTGTTTGTGTCCGACACGTTTCAAACACTTGGACACTTGTTGGACACGTATTGGACACTTGTTAGCACAATTGATATGTGACAAACACTAGTTGTAGGTTCATTTCAAACCCTTGTTAAGTATACTAAATAGACACAATGCTTAAATGACAAAAACAATAAATTTTAAGAGTAAAATACATTATATTCATTTTTTCAAGCATACAAATGCATGAACTTATTGATTTTGAATTTCCTTCTGGTATAAAAATGATATATCATATATTTTTCTAAACGTGTTCATGTTGTGTCCGTGTCCTAGATTTAAAAAAAATGTCGTGTCGTATCCGTGTCTCGTGTCTGTATCCGTGCTTCTTAGTCAATAGCCTTGTGACTAGTCTGTATAAGATAATTGTGAAAACTCTAGCAGGTAGGCTCAGTGTTTTAAAAGGTGCGCGCCTAGGCGCAAGGCGCAACCTTGGGCGCCTCTAGGGCTTCACAATTTTATATATGTTTTTAATTTTTGTAAACATAAATAACCCTTGTACTTGGTCGTTCGAAGTGTCAAATATCATATTCAAGCTTGTAAGCGAAGAAAGAATCCAAGAATACCAGCTCTTATGTTGTTCATACAGGAGTGAATAAACAGATGAGCAAGCAACAAGGAAGACATATTAACAATACTAAACTCACAGTTTTTTGTGGAGTATTGACATTTGGCTCTATGTTGGAAGACTAATGTTTGAACCTTATTTATCTTTTATCTATTTTTCTTGGTTAAAAACTTCATTACTTGCCATGAAAGTGTTTTATATACATGTATATATTTTTGTAAATTTTTTTTCTATATAGTGCGCCTTAAAGAAAAAAGCCCGTGCCTTTTTGTGCGTCTTGCACCTAGGCCCGAGGAGGTCATTGCGCCTTAGTGCGCCTTGAGCCTTTTGAAACACTGGGTAGGCTTGAAAAGAGCTCCCTAGTACTATTTCCAACTCCCAAGGAGCCTTTATTGCAGATAGGTAAATTTTAGATCAGGTATTGATTACTAATGAGACAATTGAAGATTATAGGAATAGAAAGAAGGAAGGGTGTGGTTTTCATGTTAGATGTTGAGATAGCGTAGGATCATGTTGATCAAAATTTTTTAGATAAAATTCTTTGGAAAAAAGATTTGGTTGCAAATAGAGAGCTTGGATTTGGAATTGTATAAAGTCTATAACTTCTCCATTTTTGTCAATGGGTGGTCGAGAGGCAAGATTTTCACGATTAGAGGGCTTAGGCATTGATGTCCTTGGGAGGCTGGTGTCAAGTTTCAACAAGGGTGGATAAGGGTTTGGTTGAGGGTTTTAAACTGGGATCCGAGAGTCTTCATCCTTTGAATCTTCAGTTTGTGGATGATACTCTATTTTTTTACTTAGAGGAAGGGTCTTTTACTAATTTGAATGGTTTTTTTTTTTTTTGTCTTTCTTTGGAGTAGTCTCTAAGATAAATGGATGGAAAAGTACCATCATTGACTTAGGGTCCGTTTGGAATACATTTTAATTTAAATGTTTTTCAAGAATGCATTTTTTAAAAAAACATTTTGCATAAAAATTGTTTAGAATTTAAACACTCATATGTTTGGTTGCATTTCTTCATAGGTGTTTTTATACACAAGTTATTGTATACTAAAAACTCTTTTTTAAAAAAGTTGGTTTCAAGTGTTTCTCTCAAAATGGTTTATTTACCAATCTCATTTTCTAATAAGTCATTTTTAGTGGTTGCCAAACACTAGAAATTTTTTCAAAATGATTTTTTTTCAAAATTAAACACTTGAAAAGTTAATCCAAACACACCCTTAAATTGTGATCCCTCTAAAGTGGAGTCTGGGGGACTTTGGTGGGCTGTGGGAAGTGGGAACTAGCTTCTCCTCTTTCTGTATTTGGGATTCCCTTTAGGAGATAATTTGGAACTTGGTGGTGAAGAAAGTTTTTTAAGGCTCTCTTCTTGAAAGATGACTTTCTTTTCTAAGGGAGGGAGGCTTACCATGATCCAGTCAATACTGAGTTGTTCCCCTCGCTTTCTTTGGGTTTTTGTTCTCTTACTAATTGAGAATCTCTACTGCTAGTGGGCTTTCTTTCCATTTTTCGATCAGAAGGTTTATTTTGGGAGAAGGGATGTTCGAGTTTGAGCTCGACTCGTTTGAAGGATTCTCGTGTTGCTCTTTCTTCCTCATCCTTTATTCCCTTCTCCTCAGGGCCTGAATTTTCTCCTCTCTTTGGAAGGTAAAAGTCCCGAAGAAAGTGAAGTTATTTGCTTAGTTTTACACCAGGATCATATCTAGCAGCATTCTACCTTAAATTCTGTGTATGCAGCGGTGCCCTTTGTTGTCTGCAGGAGGAGGATATTGATCATCTTTTGTGGGGTTGCCAGTTTGTCAGTGCTTTAGCGTGTTTGGGATTGCTATGATGTGCAACGAGGATTGTTGTTCTATGATGGATGAGATCTTGATGAAATCTCCCTTTCGGGATAAAGGAAGAGTCTTATGGAAAGCTTATTCTTTTGCTTTCTTGTAGGGAGTGTGGCTCAAAAGGAATGCTAGAATTTTTAGAGGGGTGGAGAAATCTTTGGAGGTGTGGGAGGTTGAGAGGTTCATGCATGGTCATGGATGTCCATTAATTAGACTTTTTGTAATTATCAGTGTGGTGGAATTCTTTTGCATTGAAATTTGTTCTTGTAGTTAATTGATTACTTCTTTTGTAGACTTTCTTAAAAAGAAAACAATTATAAACATTTTAGTAAAAAAGTGCTAAGTGACATATCACTTTGATATTTGATTCAAAGTGGGAGTACGTTAAATGCTTCCTTAAAATCATATAGGTCAAAAGCACTCTACAACATGTATATTCCCCTCCCCCCGCCTCTCTCTCTAACAGTATTTATAAACTACTTTTAGAATATTTTGAGTGGCAAGTACTTTTGAGCATCACAAAAGGGCTTTGGGTCCATACCAAAATCAGTTCAAAACATATACCCTTATAAGGCTGAAGTCTTTTGTTGTTTTGTAGACATGCTGTTCAATTGCTATCCCCTGCTAGCGTTGTGGCAAAAATGAATGGTCGAGAAAGCATATGCAAGGTATTTATAAAGTTGGCAAACTTATCTTTAGTTGAACGTGACATTTGGAGCTCTATTCTTAGGCTGTATGTTTTGATTGCTTCTCATTCACAGGGAGATCTCGAAGAAGTTTGCACGCTCTATCTGGATGCGAAATCTTCGGCACGGCTTCTTCAAGAGCAGCAAGAAAAATACATCTCTTGATTTATTTCCAAGTGATACTCCATTTTTAACCATTTCCCCACCGAGAGATTATTATCTCAGAGGTAATTTTTTCTCACAGCGTAAAGATGGAGAGGCGTAAGGATAATTCAGTGGTAAAATTTTGTTATTCGCTAATCTTAGTTGTAAATCTTACTATGGAAGATGTATGGATTACTTGGTAATATAGTGTCTATATTGAGAGTAAACATTCTGTAGTGTAGATGCACATTCTCTCATATTGATTTGATATGTACAAACTTGAATCTACCTCCTGAAATGAAAATTTGGGTTCATGTTTTGGTTATTGTTATATTTGTAATTTCATTTCACAACTATATTTACCAAACAAACACTCACAAAATTAGAGTTGGTAGTTACTATGACCTATTTGGTCATTAGAAATACAGGTGAGCATGAATCTTTTCTGTTAGGCTTAAACTTGTCATAGTTTTCTCACTTGGATAATTCATAGTGGTGACCATGGGATTTAATATCTTACGAGTTTCTTTGACAATCAAGTGTAGTAGGTTCAGATGGTTGTTTCATGAGATTAGTTGAAATGTATTTGTACTCAAATTTGTTCGAACACTCACTGATATAAAAAAAAGATACACATGGGAAGGAGGTAAATAATCAAACAAAGAAACTTGTAGGTGATGTAGTGTTTCTAAGCTTAATTTTAAAAAACCAAATGGTTATCAAACGGGGCTTATATCGTGGTTTTCATTTTTGTCAAGCACACATTTGAATTCTTAGGCAATTTTCAAAAACAAAAACAAAAACAAGATTTTGGAAACAACTTTTTTTAGTTTCCAAAACTTGACTTAGTTTTTAGAAATAATAGAAAACATCGACAACGTATAAAATTTATATTGTAATTTTATTTATATTTGAATATTTATTTATACAATTTTTTATTATTTTTATTTTTTAAGAAATGGTGTGCTTTTATAATTAAATAATAAATTAATATTAATAAATTGAGTAATTTGAATCTTCATTACACATAGGAAAAAATGATATTAAAATTTAATGAGACATTGCAATTTCTATATTTTGCAAACTATAAATTATTTCCGAATAACACTTTAGTAAAATAATAATAATAATGTTAGTAAATTTGCAAATTATAAAATTATCAGAAGCTTTATTTAAAGAACATCATGCAAAACTATTTTTTAATCAAGACATTAAAATATGTAATACCTATAAAATCTAGAGTTAAAAACTTTTATTTATTTTAATCGTTGAGTACCATTAATATTTTTTTAAAATAAATATTAATACTGATGAGTTACATTAATGCTAAGGTTATTGTATTATATATTTATTTAAAGAAAAAAAATGAATATTATGATAAAAATTATTATAATTCAAATTGTGATCAAAATAGAAATTGAAAAAGGACTTTTCAAATGCAATGCAATAAAACAACTTAATTCTCAATAAATAAATAAATAAATAAAGATTGAAATAATGTACCTTAAATCAATCAATTTGTCATAGAAGAAAAAAAACATTGTTCTTTACTTAAGAATAATTTTGGCCTCGTTTGATAACGTTCCTGTTTCCTGTTTCTTATTCCCGTTTCTCATTTTTTAAGAAACAGACTTGTTTGATAACTCATTCCTGTTTCTTGTTTCTAAATTTCTAGAAACGTTTCTAAAAAAGAGGCCAAATTTGAGAAACTACAAAATGTTGTTTCTCAAATTCTATTTCTGTTTTTTTTTTCTCTATCTTTCATGCATGTATCCATCTCTCCCTCCCACTCCTACACCAATCTCTTCTCTTCCTCTATTTTTTTAACCACTTCCTCGTTTTTTTTTTAATCTTTTTTCGTTATTTCGTTCTCTTTCCTTTTTTATTTTTTTATTTTTTCGTTATTTCTTTCTCTTTCATTTTTTTTATTATTTGTGTTATTTCTTTCCTTTTTTCCTTTTATTATCACCTCCACGATCTCAGACTACCGCCCACCATCGTTGACATCTGACTATGGATCGTCGCAGACCAGCCGTTACTGTCAACCTCTGACTATCAGCTGTCGTCGACAGACCGCCTCCGTCGAACTTCGAATATCGGCCGCCGCCGACCTCCACCGACCGACCGCCACAAACCACCTTCTACTACTTGTCGTCGCCGACCTCCGTCGACCGACCACTATTGTCGACCTCCGACTACCGGTTGCGGTCGTCCGCTACTATCAACCTTCGACTATCGGCCTTCGCCGACAGACCGTCATCGTCGACCTCCAAATACCGCCTGCGACCGATCGCTACAGTCGACCTCCGACAACCGACCGTCGTCGACCTCTACCGACCAACCGCCACTGTCCACCTCCGACAACCTGTCGCGACCAACCGCAACCGTCAACCTCCGACGACCGGCCGCCATCGACTTCCGCTAACTGAGCGCCACCATCCACCTTCGACTACTGGTCGTTGTCGACCTCCGTTGACTGGCCACCATTGTCGACCTCCGACTACCGGTCGCTGTCGACCTCCGCTGACCGACCACCACTGTCGACCTTCGACTACTGGCTGTTATCGACCTCCACCGACCGACCGCCACCGTCCACCTCCAACTGACGATCATCGCCGACCGCCGTCGTCAACCTCCCACTACCGGCCACAACCGACCCAACCGTGCACCTCCGACTTCTGTCGACCGACTGCCACCGTGCACCTCCGACTACCGGTTGTCGCCGACCTCCAACTACCAGCTGCGGTCGATCGCTACTGTCGACCTCCGACAACCGGCCGCTATCAACCTCCACTGATCGGCCTCCGCCGACTGACCGCTACCGTCGACCTCAGACTACCAGACGCCGCCGACCTGCCACTACCGTCGACTTCTGACTACCGGCATCCGCCAACCTCCATCGAACGACCGCCACCGTCGACCACCAACTACCGGCCATCGTCGACCCCGCTGACCAGCCTCCTCCGACTGACAGCTACCGTCAACCTCAGACTATCGGGCGTTGCCTACCTGCCACTACCGTCGACCTCTAACTACGGGCAACCGCCGACCTGCGTCGAACGACTGCCACCATCGACCTTTGACTACCAGGCACCGTCAACCTCTAATTACCGTCGACCAACCACCGTCGACTGGTCGCAGTCGTCGACCTCCGACTATCAGCCACCATTGATCGACGATTCCGCCGACCCCCGCTCTGTTAACCAGCTTCCACCGACAAATCGTTACCGTCAACCTCCGACTACATGGCGTCGTCGACCAACCACCATCGTCGATCTCCGTCTACCGAGCGTCGTTGACCCCTGTTGACCAACCTCCGCCGAATGACCGCTACTATCGACCTTAGACTATTGGGCGCCGCCGACCAGCCACTACCGTCGACCTCTAACTACCGACAGCCGCCGACCTCCATCGAACTACTGCAACCGTCGACCCTGACTATCGGGCATTGCCGACCTCTACTGACCGACATATGTCGATCGATCGCCATCGTCGACCTTCGACTACCGACCACCACCGACCAACCGCCACCGTCGACCTCTGACTACCGACCTTCGTCGACCGACAGCCACCGTCGTTCTCGGACTACTGTCAACCTCCGACTACCGGGCGCCGTCGAGCAGCCGCTACCGTCAACCTCTAACTATCGGGCGGCGCCGACCTCTGCTGAACGACAGCTATCGTCGACCTCTGACTACTAGGCACCGTCGATCTCCGTCGACCTCCGACTACCAGTCGTGGTCGACCTCCGCTGATCGGCCTTCTCCGACTGACCCCCACCGACCTCCGTCGACCAGTTGCTACAGTCAACCTCTGACTACCAGATGCCACCGTCGACCTCCGACTACCGGCTGCCACTATCGTCGTCGACCGAAACTTGTTCTTTTTTTTTCTTATTTTCGACAACCGCCACCACGCGCCGACGACTTTTCCAGCTTTCGCCGTTGACTGTCTGCATTCGCTCAGTGGTCAAAGGTCGGTAGCGATGGCCGATGATCAACGATGGCGGGTGATCGGTAACAATGGTGGTAGTGATGAGGAAGAAGAAGGAGAAATAAAAAAAAATCGTTGAAAATTAATATATTTTTATATTATATGTACTAAATTTTATTTTAACTAAAAAAACAAGAAACAAGAATCGGTTATCAAACACATTTTGTGTTTCTGTTTCTTTTTCAGAGAAACGAGGAACAGAAATAGTTATCAAACATGTTTCTGTTTCTACTTCTTAAAAAAACAAGAAACAAGAAACAGGAAACAAGAAACGAGAAACGAGAAACAGGAAACGAGAACGTTATCAAACGGGGCCTTTTTTTACACATGCATGAACATATTTATAAAGAGAGCAAGATGTATATTATATTAGATCATCTAGTTTTCTATTGTGAAATTGAAAATTTTAATTAACATATTTAAAAAGGTATAAAGGAATTAAACAAAATAGAATTCCAAAATTTGCAGTTAAAAAAATCGAAAAACTTTACTAAATTAATTAACATAATAAAAGTGTATAAAAAAATTATAAACATACAAAACAAAATTAAAACTTTGCAAATTCGCATATCCAACAAAAAAAAATTATCAAATTAAAATTCTTTTAAACAACACATTATTTACCAATTCTAAAATTCTAAAACCCTTTAAATAATACAAATATTAAAGAAGAAATAATTAATTTAAGGGACACATCTAAATTAGAGAACTAATATTTGGAAGAAAAAAAATAGCCATACATGATTCTCTAAGTTAAACATTATTAAAAAAAAATAATAATAAAAGAAATGTACAATTACCTCTTTATCTATGATAATGAATCTCAATGTTGTCTTGAAGGTCTTCTCTCGGGATATTTTTCAAATTATTGTAATTATAATTGTGGTCTAATAACAGACATAATAAAAGGGCTTTGCAAATGCAATAATGCAATAGACAATTGAAATCTTAAAATAAAATGAAGGTAAAAGAAAAATAAATAGAAAAGATTGAGATATACCTTGATTTGGCACAAAGGAAAAAAAAAACATATATATTCTCTATTAGGCTTGCAATTTAACAATAATATATCACTAAGAATAATTTAAAATGAAATTTAAACAAATTATTGTAATTCTAATTGTGGACTAAAAAGAGACATAAGAAAAGGGTTTTGCAAATGCAATAGAACAATTTAAATCTTAAAATAAAATGAAGGTAAAAGAAGAATAAATAGTAAAGATTGAGATATACGGAAAAAAAACATTGTTATTTACTTAGAAATGAGCTTCTCTGCAAATGCATGAAAATATATGTAGAGAAGGTATAAGATGTGTGTTATAATGGCTCATTTATTTTTTGGTTATGAAATATGAAAAGATTAATTATTAATTAATTAATTAACCTACTAAAAGTATAAATAAATTAGAAAAAAAATTAAGTCTACCATTTAAAAAAATAAAGGAACCCAATGAGTGTACCAAATTAACCCGTTAATAAATAACATATTAAATTAATTAATAATTAACATATATTAAAGACGGTGTAAATGAATTAGAAAAAAAAAAGAAGAAAAATCTAAATTTTGCGGGTAAAAAAAAGGATAATTGTAATGGGTGGCAACATGAAGGTAAATAATTATAAATATAGCAATTTTTAAAAATATTTGCAAATATGGCAAAATTTTTGAATTAATTTTTTATATTCCTAAATTGCCCCTGTGTGCCCATCTTCTTCTTCCTCGTCAGTTTTTTTTATTTTTTATTTTTTATTTTTTTTATATACTGATAGAAAGTCTTTTTATTACTGATAGGTTCTATCAGTGGTAGAAAAATTTTCTATCAGTGATAGAATAAAGTTTCTATTAGTGATAGAAAGTTTCTATCACTGATAGATTCTATCAGTGGTAGAAAAATTTTCTATCAGCGATAGAAAGTTTCTATCACTAATATTTCTATGACTGATAGATTCTATCAGTGGTAGTAAAATTTTCTATCAGTGATAGAAAGTTTCTATCACTGATAGAATAGAAGATTTCTATCACTAATAGAAACTTTTTCTATCAGTGATAAAAGATTTCTATCACTGATAGAACCTATCAGTGATAAAAAAAACTTTTTATAGAAAATCATAGAAAAACTTTTGATAAAAAATCTTTCAATCCCTGATCACCCATAAAAATCTTTCTATCTCCGATAGAAATCTTTCTATCACCGATATAATCTATAAGTGATAGAAAAACTTTCTATCACCGATAGAAAAACTTTCTATCAGTGATAAAAGATTTCTATCTCTGATAGAAATTTTTACTATTCTATCAGCGATAGAAAGATATTCTATCAATGATAGAAAACTCTTGATAGAAAATCTTTCAATCCCTGATAGAACCTATCAGTGAATGAAATCTTCTATCACTTATAGAAATTTTTTCTATAAGTGATAGAAAAAATTTCTATCATTCATAGAAAATCTTTCTATGAGTGATAGAAAAACTTTCTATCTCTATCACTGAGACTGATAGAAAAATTTTTCGTGAGTTATAGAAAATCTTTCTATCACTGATACTTTTCTATCAGTGATAGAAGATCTTTTGTTACTATCAGCGATGGTGATACATGGTGAAATCGAGCATTGAAAAATAAAGCAAAAACGAACGATTATAGAAATAAAACACTGAAAAGCAAAAACCAAACAGAAAACCAAATAACAATAACCAAACACTGATAGAACACCGAACAAGTGATAGAAAAATATCTATCGCCGATAGAATCTATCCGTAGTAGAAAATTTTTCTATCATATTATAGAATCTATCAGTGATAGAAATTTTCTATCACGGATAGAATCTATCAGTGATAGAAAAACTTTCTATCGAAGGGTATTTTAGTAAATGCAACACACAAACTATTAGATTTTGCCATTTTTGCAATTTTTTTTATGGGTTGCTAGATTTGCAATTATTTTGGCCCATATTGCTATCCTTGCAACCGACCCTAAAAAAAACCAAAAGTTTTACTTAATTAATTAACATATTAAAAAAAGTATAAAAGAAAGTAGGATGAATTAGAAATATAAATAAAAGATAAAAGAAAAATCTAAATTCTGCCGGCACAAAAAAAAAAAAAAAATCCAACAGTTTTACTAAGGGCCCGTTTGATAATCATTTCAGTTTTTGGTTTTTGGTTTTTCTGTTTTTGGTTTTTGGTTTTTGGTTTCCTGTTTTTTAAAAACAAAAACCATATATGTTTGATAACTGTTTTTTGTTTTCTGTTTTTAAAAAACAGAAAACCAACATTGTTTGATAACTGTTTTTGGTTTTCAGTTTTTTAAAAATTAGAAAGATGAAAGGATATTTTAGAGAAAGAAAAATGTGTAAAGACGTTGAAACAACAATTTCGAGACACAAATATAAATGTTTTCAAGATATTTTTTTTTTTGAAAAGACGAGAGAAAAGTTAAACATAGATATTTAGAGGGATAAAGAAAGTGTTTAGAGAAAGAATATTAGTTAGACTCGAGAAAAGATATTAGTTAGAGAAAAAAAATAGAAAACAAGTTAGAGTAAAAGCGATAAATTTTAGATTAAAAAAATTAAAGAAAAAAAAAGAAAATTTAGAGAGATAGTAAGGTTAAGAGTAAAAGATATGGTAAAGAAATAACGATAAATTATAAAAATAAAGAAAAGTTGTAGCGAAAGAAAATTTTGGTGATTTTTTTTCAAAAGAAAAATTAGAACATGTTTATCGAGGAGAGAAAAGGTATTGACAAGTTTTTAGAAATAGACAAGTTATAGAGAAAAAAGTTTTGAGAGAGAAAAATAAATTTTAGAGAGAGAAAAAAAATAGAGAAAAGAATTTGTTGGAGAGAGAGGTAAAAGAGGAGAAAAGTAAGCATTAGAAGAAAAATGAGTTTTTGAAAAACAGAAATCTGTTTTTAAAAACTACTTTTTTTGGTTTTTGAAATTCACTTAAAATTTCAAAAACGTTTTTAAAAAACAGAAAACAAAAAACAGAAATGGTTATCAAACACCCCTGTTTTTTTAAAATGAAAAACAAAAACAGAAAACAGAAAACGAAATGGTTATCAAACGAGCCCTAAATTAATTAACATTAACGTATTTAAAAATATAAAAGAAATTTGAAACATAAAAAAAGAAAAAAAAACAAAACTTTTCAAATTCCTATTAACACACTATTTATCAATTTAAAACCATTTAAATAATAGAAATAATAATTAATTAAATGACACATATCGAATAAAGGAATTTGTATTTGGACAAAATAGTCTAAAAATGATTCTCCAAGTTAGCCACTTTTTAAGTAGTAAAGATAAAGATAAAGATAAAGATAAAGATAAAGATGTGAAGATGGTAGATGAAAAAACAAGTAGACTCATGGGTTGTAATAGGGTTTATAGGCTTAAATTTCAAAAATAAAAAACCAAAAACCAAATGGTTATCAAACATGACCTTAGGAATTTGATTTTATTTTTTGATTTCTCTATTTCATCTCCATCTCTTCATAATAAACTCTTTGATTTTGTTGTCAAAGTGAGCTTAGCTCAACGGTAATTGACATGTATCATCGACCATGAGATTAGAGGTTCGAATCCCACACCCTCAAATGTTGATGTACTAAGAAAAAAAAAAACTCTTTAATTTTGTTTATTCTTTTTCCTATATTATACATAATAATTAAATGTTTTAAATTTGATTTGAAAATTTTAATCCGTTTTTTTTTTCTTAATGATCTGATTTTGGCATTAATTTTGTATAACACAATTTTTTTTTTCTTTCAAATTTTTGAATCTTACAAAAAAAAGTTATATTCATATATATCTTATATATGCCATGTTTATATATATATATATACACATACACTATGTTTTTCTTAAATGTTCCACAATTTTAGCATTGATTTTGTATCATATATTTTTTATATTCATATATAACTTCATGTATACCGACTTATCTATACTATTTACATAAGTTGTTATTTTTTTGCTCATTATTTAGTCACATGTATCAAGATTTTTTTTTAATATATATTTTTTTTGTACACTTGGCATATTTAGTTATTTTCTAGGGAAAAATACACTTTTGGTCCCTGAGGTTTGGGTTAAGTTACACTTTGGTCCCTGAGTTTTCAAACTCAACAAAATTACCCTGAGGTTTGAGATAAGGAGCAATTTGATCCATGCCGTCCAATTTGCCATTAAATACTAACGAATTGCTGACGTGACACTATTATTTTAATTAAAAAAATTAATTTTTAATTTTTCTAAATAAAAATATATTAAAATAATATAAATATTATTATTTTATTCTTTTTCTCTTTCATCTCCATCTCTTCTTCTTTCCCCATCCTTTCCTATCTCCTTTTTCCTTCCCCATCTCCATCTTCTTCAACTCCGGTGGCCGGTCGCCGCTCGACCACCGCTGGCTGTCAGATTTTTTTTTTCTTTCTTCTTCTTCCCTTCTTCTCCTTTATTTTCTTTCTTTTTTTTTTTAAAAAAAAAACAGACCATACATTACCAATCTCACACATTCAGAGCTACACATTGCAATTAGGGAAGGAAAAAATACGACGACGTTTAACTCAGATCGGAAAAATGTAGAGACAAGAGAGAGAGAGAAATCAACGGCGGCGGCCGGAGCGAGGCGGGCAAGGGATTCGGTTGGCGGCGAGGGCGCCGTATGAAATGTAGTAGTGGACTCGCCTCCAGTAGAGAGATCTGCGGGGGTCTTGTTCCTCTTCGGCTTCGTCGACGATGAGGGACATTGTGGTCGGCCACTCGAGGGCGTCGACCATGAGCTTAAGACTGGTGTCGACAGGGAGGTGGGCGCGAGTGGAGGAGACGAAGAGGAGGAGGAGCTTAGGAGCCATTTTATTTGGGAATGGAGATTCAGACTCAGAGGGAAGGGGGAATGCGGAATGGAATGGAATGGGGGTTTAGAGTTAAGAGAGAGAGAGAAAATCGGGGAGGAACTCCTCCCCCCGATTCGGTCTATTTTAAAAACAAAAATAGAAGAAAGAAAAGAAAAGAAGAAGATGAGAAGAAGAAGAAAGAAGAAGAAGAAAAAAATTTCGACAGCCGCCGTCGCCGTTTCCTAGCAGTCGGCGGTGGCCGAGCGGCGGCCAGCCACCAGAGTTTAAGAAGAAGGAGATGGGGAAGGAAGAAGGAGATGGGAAAGGATGGGGAAAGAAGAAGGAGATGGAGATGAAAGAGAAAAAGAATTAAAAAAAGAATAAAAGAATAAAATATATATTATTTTAATATATTTTTATTTAGAAAAATTAAAAATTAATTTTTTAATTAAAATAATATCAGCAAACTGTTAAAGTTTAATAGAAAAATGGACGACAAGGACCAAAGTGCTCCTTATCTCAAACCTCAGGGGTATTTTTGTTGAGTTTGAAAACTCAAGGACCAAAGTGTAACTTAACCCAAACCTCGGGGACTAAAAGTGTATTTTTCCCTATTTTCTAATATATATACCCCTACATCTAAGAGATTGAAAAAACCACTATACTTTAAATAATAATTAATAAAAATCTCTCTCTAATTGTTCCCCTATTATGGATTTCATCCAATACAATCGATATATTTAGTTATTTTCAAATATATATTCCGCATATTTGTTCATTACCATCATCATGTCATCATTGGACAAATTATTAATGCTTCAGATAGTTTTACACCGTTGGATGCATATCTTTAAATTTGTTTGCTCCTAGTAACCGTTGGATACAAAATCGAGGTACTTATACAATTCATCTAACGGTGTAAAACTATCGGAGCATTGCACCGGAAACACCTAATAATTTCTCCTAAAAGTGACTCTAATTTGCTTAATAAAGTTCAATAAACTTAGGGTTGAATCTTGGGCATAATAACAGTTATATAATTTATTTTAGAAGAATTAGTTTCTTTTATTCTCAAATCTTTATCATCTTACTAGCCTTTTCTAACTTATTGGATCTCGGAAGTTTAATTTAGTGATTTAATGAGGGGTTAACGACAAAAATGGCTAAAAAAAAATGTCGATTTTGAAAAATGGCAACTGTCCGTATTCTTTAGATAAATGACCAAATCAATTTTTTGAATTTAAAAATCCGAATTATCAATTTACGGAAATACCCTTCATGCAAAAATATATCCGAATTTTTTGGATTAGACAGAATCTGACATTCAAATCTAATAAACTAAATTCTATAAATCAAATCAAATTTTAGTTAAATCAAATCTAAAGTTCAAATCAAATCACTTCAATTCATCTACAAATACAAAATAACAAAAAATCTATATCTAATTGGTTAATAGATACATAATAAAAAAAATCTAGAAAAACAAATCACCAAGAACATGTAAAGGTATGTAAAAAAAACATGATTTTAATTCATGCGGCAAAAAATACCATGTATTTTCTTTTAAAAAAAATACAGGTATTTAAATTTAAGGAACAAAATCTAATTAGGTTTTGTTCATTAAGATATGCAACTCAATTCCTATTGAATAACTTTGTAACATCGAGCCATAAAAATACATTGTACTCAATTGACAAAGAGTATGACCATGATGGCTGCCAACAAATTCATCACACACAATGCTATCAGATTTTGATTTATCTCCAAAGTTCTTAACAAGCCATCAAGTACATAAAATCTAAAATTTGACGAACTCAAACAGTGTCAAGGGACTCTCTAGAACTAAAACAAAAATGTAGTCAATCTTCAACCTGAAACTAACTATTAATGAAAAACAACAAACAACCGGAGCCACAAAGAAAGAAAGAAGGCAGGATTCCAATATAGAGTTCAGAGTTACTTATTTTTATTTTTTAATAAACCTCATTACCTATGGATGATTCCTCAACCCATAAAACTTCTTGGAATGATTTTCCAGAGCCACTATTGCCTTGTTAACTTCTTGCCACCACTTCAAACCCCATGGAAAGTTTTGCCAAATCATCACACTTTGGCTCAAGCTTGTCGGACCCCACCTTCATTATCCCAAATAACCCATTAGCCTTCCCCATTAGTGGAATATCCATTCCCCCTTTTTCTCCAACCCTCACCGCACCTCCCATCCTCTGTCACAATCGATTGAAGCCCAAAACAAACATCCCATTCACCTCCGCCCATTCGACGAACTGAGAAACAAAACTTCAGCCATGGAGGAAATGGAATGGCTCAACAAGACGTTTGAGATGCAACTCGTCTTCATATCGGCAACACTGGATTGTTTGTTCGCCGCAGTAAACCCTAAAACGCGTATTCTAGATTCATTTAACAAAAGAAGAGAAAAATCAACCCAAAATTTAAGAATGGAATTTGGTGAGTGATGAGATGGGTTGTACTGCAAACCGAAGTCTAAAATCAAAACCAAGTCCGACTTTACTTCTTTGGATTCCATCGATGGAGGATGGATTCATTCGTTCCTCACAAATTTGGAATTTAATTTTTAAATTTCATATGTAACAATATTTGGAGAGAATCTTTGAAAAAGATATGGAGAGAGGGAGATACACCATCCATGGGTAATTTGGATAAAAATGGTAAAATTGGAAATCCATGCACAAATAAAATCATGTGACAGGCACGCTTAGGCCATTTTTTACCAGTTTATTTTTTGTTTATTTATCTAAATCGATAATTTTTTTTTTCATTTACTAGGATTACCCTTTAAGGAGAGGTTGTTTGGAGATTGTTCTTAGAAAAAAAAATCTATCTCTTAGAAGGGTTTGAAAATTTGGGCTACTGACCCAATTACCATAATGAATTTGGGTTTAAATTAAACCCAATTCAATCTATTTCATGAAATTAACATATTTTTCATTTCATGAACTTAGACAATTATTTGAAGAAAAATTTCTATGCCAACAAATGCCCCTTTTCGAGATTTATGCACATATAGGCGTGGGTGAATCTCGAAAAGAAGTTGACTTGGCAATAATTTATTTTCCTTCATAATTTTGACTACCCTAATTTTTATTTGAACTGGGAGCAGGATTTGAGGTTATTTTTCAGACTTAGTTTGAACTTGGAATTAATTTTGAATTCTAGTTCAATCTTGCTTTGGGTAAGTTTTGGAGCTTGAGGAAATTTGGATTTGAGGTAAAAATTTGAAATTTACCACGAATTGGCTTCGTATAAAACTGAAATTCTCTCCATTTTTTTTTTTTGAATTTGGAATAGAATTCAATGTTTGAATTTTGGACAAATTTTGGTTTGGAATTAAATTTGGAGTATGCCCAAATTTTGATTTGATATAAAATTCCAAATTATGAACGTGAATTTGAAACATAATTTAAACTGGGACTTAAATCAACCTTATTTTGGAATAAAATTTTGGATTATACCCAAATTTTGATTTGAGGTAAAAATTCTACTCAATTTTAGCTCGGTAAAACTTGAGTTTGGACTTTGGTCAAATTTGATTTGGGACAAAATTTGGATTATGACCACATTTTGATTTAAGAAAAAATTCTATCCAATTTTAACTTGCATAATTTGGAGTCCACTTAAATTTTGGCTTTGAGGTTGGGATACAATATGAATTTGATCTTACCAAATTTTGGGAGAAATTTTAGATTTCGCCCCAATTTTAATTTGAGATAAATTTTCAATTTTGACTTGGACTTGGGATTGGATTTGAATACTTTTCCAAAAAACCCGTATTCGGATTTTTTTTTTGTAAAAGTAGGAAAAAAACTAAAAAAAATTAGAGAAAAGAGGTTGGTTTTAAATTATTTCGATATAAGAGGTGTCACGTAGGTCCAACCTACGCGACATGTAAGGTCGCGTTTGTTGGACCTACCCGACATAATGCAAACAGATCCAACTAAACGGTGAAAGGATGCAACTAAACGAGATGCGACTTCATGGAAACTTTCAAACCGTCAACGTCGAAAGTCATCCATCACATCCAGACTTTTTTCTTCAGGTGGTGGTATTCGGTTTGAAATTCACACATCTTTTTTTTCTTCTTTGTTTAATTCTCATCCCAAACCTTCAATTAGATAAGTTTTTTTTTTGTTTGTTTTTGTTTTTTTTAATCAGTTTTTTTGTTTTGTTTTGTTTGTTTTTGTTTTTTTTGAATCAATTTTTTTTTTGTTTTTTTTTTAAGTCAATTAGATAAGTTTTTTTTAGGTATGAAAACCAAGATTCAATTCTTTAAAATTTATTAGATTCATCTCTCTGTTTTTTTTTTCTTATTTGATTGTTTTGTTTTGATTTTTTAGTAGATTCATTGTAGGATTCGTAATTGGAATACTGGTAATGTTAGGGGGACTATATAGAAAAATTTTTTGGAAACATTATTATAAACAATGACTGAACCATAACTTTATGTTTGTGTCTATTTAGGAAAAATTTTGAACACAATCATATATATTGATATTAGTTTATGCATGTGTTCAGATATTAGATTGGTTAAGTTAAAATTTCGACCCTCAAATTTTTAAGATTGTATTTATTAGGATCTCGACTTCAAAAAATCTATAATGAATCTAACTTTTTAATAGGTCCTTAAATTTTCAATTTTGTATTTAAAAGTAACTTGAACATTAAAAAGAGTATAATAGGTTAGAGATATATTATATATTAAATTGAAAAAATAGAACCTAATTAGACAAAAAGAAAAAAAAATTGAAAATTTAAAGACCAAATAAACATTTTTTTTTTAAAAAATTTGGAAACCTATTAGAACAAAGTTCATAGATCAATTAAGTTTTGAATAAAGAGTAGAAATAAACCTTCTATACTGTTTATAGAAAGGAGTGAAACTCATATATATATATATATATATATTTTACTTTAATAAGAATTATAATCTCTTTTAAATGATTAATATTTTAAAAAGTAATGTTTTAGAAATAAAAAATATTTGCATTATTTCATTCTTAATTTGACATAAAAAAGAATCAATTTTAAATTTAAATAAAAAAGAACAACGACTACTTTAGAGAGTTGAAAGCAGTTTATATATTTCTTTGAATAATAAAGAATAATATATATATATATATATATATATATATATATATATATATATATATTACAAATGATTTCAGAGTTGGGGTTCGAACACGAGATCTAATCTAACCATTAATAGGAGGGGCTTAAACCGCTATACCACACACATGATAAATAATAATGTCAGGGCATTATTATTTATTTAAAGGTCGCGTCTCTTCAAGAGATGCGACCCACCGGCATTTAAAAAAAAAAGTGTGCCGATTCCGTCCCAAATGTGTTGCGTTTCTTGAAGAGATGCGACACCTATTTTCAGCCTCTTTTCCCTAAATTTTTTTAGTTTTTTTCCCACTTTTCCAAAAAACCCGTATTCTAAGCCTTGAAATTGAATATTCTCCGATATTGAAATTTTGGGTTTTATAAAAAAAAATTTGGTTTGAAGCAAGATTTGAAATTGCAACAAAAATTTGATTTAAGGTGCAAATTGAATTTCACCCAGATTTTAAATTGGAGTACTTGCTAAAATTAGATTCCACCAAACAAATTTTGTATGTTGCTGTGATGCAAATCAAATTTTAAATATGAAATCCTAGAAGTTTTTGGCAAAAATCCTAACCAAAATTCTTGCTATACATATGGGCACAGGGCAGAACATAGATGATCATTTTTTTCTTCTAGAATTTCAGGTTGCCGTCCTTTATTTTTTCAACTTCAATCCATTTTCTTTCTTTTTTTTTTCTTTTACTTTCTTCTTCTTGATGTTCGGCTGCAATTTTTTTTTTTCAGCATCAATCTTTTTTCAAGGGCCGCTAGACTTCACCGGAGGTGAAGAGGGACGTTCATGAGCCGGCCGTCAGACCTATGGTTCACCGCTGCCTTTTGTTTTTGTGGTGAGCCATCGTTGGAGAAGAAGAATCGAGAGGGGGGTTTATTATATTATATGGGCTTCCATCTCAAAACCAATTGGCTATGAGTGGAGTGACCAGACCAATCTTACATGCCCCCTCAAGATGGTGCCTCTTTGGGTTCACCATTCTTGGATCGGATCCCAATTTCTTTTTATTGGACCGAATACCCGTTTGAGTTTAATGGACTATGATACCATATTATATTATATGGGCTTCCATCTCAAAACCAATTGGCCATGAGTGGAGTGACCCTTGAAACTTATATATTGTGAGGTCTCCACCAATCTTTCCGATGTGGGATCCTCAACAGGGTTACGGGCTGTTTGGTTTGAAGCTTGTGTTGCACGTCGTTCACCGGAGCGCGTGCCTTAGCTGGAGGAAAAACATCGGAGGAGGTGGCTTGGGTGCGGCGGGAGAAATTGGAGATACTCACGGATGAGGAAGAAAAGAATTAGAAAGAGAGAGACTGTGAGAGAGAGGACACGGAGAGAGAGAAAGAATGGATGGATAGAGAAGCAGGCACTGAGAGGGAGAGAAATATGGGGGCACTAATTTTTTTTCCCTTTTTTATAAGGATTTTCTCAGGGCCCGTTTGTTAACGTTCTCGTTTCTTGTCGTTTCTTCATTTTTAATAAAGAAAAATAGAATCTCATGACCCTAACACCTATACATTCAATAATAATAAACCTATATTCTTATTTATGTTTAGAAAAAATTGGAAACAAAGAACAAAAAAGGAGAAAGTAGTTTTAGTTGTTCTCAAAAGTTCTATACAAATTTTGGGAGTGTTTCTAAAAAATGAGAAACAAGAAACATACATAGTTATTAAATGCTTAGATTTCTTAATAAAGTTAGAAACAAGAAACAAGAAACGAGAACGTTACCAAACGGGCCCTTAGTTTTTTTTTTCTTTTTTTTCTTTGCTCGGGAATTCTCTCTTTTTTTTTTTTTTTTTAAAAAAAAAACTTTCTTTAGTTATACATGTGTATTTTTGGCTTTTTTTTTTCTTTTTTTTTTCTTTTTTTTTTTTTAAGTTTCCTTTTTTTTCTTTTTTCTTTTATTTGTTTGAAATCCAGCCCTTTTTTTTTTACTTTTATTTTGCCGTCTTTTTTGTTTTTTTAATTTTTTTTCAACTTCTTTTTTTTCTTTCTTTATTATTATTATTTTTTTGTGTTCAACTAACATGCTTTAACTGCCAATTTTGCCAATTTTGAAGATGAAGCGAGCCCGTCAACTGCCGCCAACTTTGAAGATGAAACGAGGTTGTGATGAAGCGAGTCCTTCGACTGTCGCAAACTTTGAAGATTAAGCGAGGCCGTAATGAAGCGAGCCTGTCAACTTCCACCAACTTTGAAGATGAAGGGAGCCTGTCAACTTCCGCCAACTTTGAAGATGAAGCGAGGCCGTCAACGTCCACCGACTTTGAAGATGAAGCGAGGCCGTAAATGTCCACCGACTTTGAAGATGAAGCGAGGTCGTCAACTGCCGCCGAATTTGAAGATGAAGCGAGGCTGAAGCCGTCAAGATGAAGCGAGGCTGAAGCTGTCAACCGCCAACCTTAAAGATGAAGCAAGGCTGAAGCCGTCAACCGCCAAGCTTAAAGATGAAGCGAGGCTAAAGCCGTCAACCACCAACCTTAAAGATGTAGCGATGTCGAAGCCATCAACCGCCAACCTTAAAGATGAAGCGATGTCAAAGCCATCAACCGCCAACCTTAAAGATGAAGCGATGTCGAAGCCATCAACCGCCAACCTTAAAGATGAAGTGAGGTCGAATCCTTGAAGATGAAGCGAGGCCGAAGCCGTCAACCGCCAACCTTGAAGATGAAGTGAGGCCGAAGCCGTCAACCGCCAACCTTGAAGATGAAGTTGTTGGGTTTTGTGCCCTAAAACTCGTAGATAGTGAATGTAACTGTTCTCCGGATATTAATGAAATAATATTGATATATTTTTTCATTAATAGTTATTAGTTATTTTATATTTGTCTTTGCCTAATAACAACCCTAATCCAATAAACTAGACATCCAAGGCTGTAATATGAGTCTTGAACTATATGTAGCGACATATGGGATCATTGTTCAAGAAACAACCTAAAGGGTCTATAGTATAGGGATAAGACTGGGTGCCTTATCCTGGCGACACTATGGATATGGGTATTTGGTACAAACGCTATGATCCAATGCGTTCGTGTAGGAGACATGCGAGTGGGGGTATCCTATGCAATGAGTTTGCATAAGACTGGACCGCAAAATAGTAACCACTGGTTATAACACCGTTAACTAGTTGGTTTTCTATTTCACTAGGACGACCTAGACAACTTAGTCTTAATCCTGAGTTGATTATGGACTCCTGCTCATGAGGGACTTTCCTTTGATTTGTATGGGTGAGAGTGGCCAATACGTCGAATCAATAAGCCTACCATTTTGGGGACAAGACCGAATGGGGAGCTGGGAACATAATCGTACAAGATGGAATTCACTCATTCCCGACTTTAGGGAAGCAGATGAGTGATACGCAAATTGCTAACCGCAAGTGTACGGGCCCAAGTTATAATATAGTGATTTAAAATCGAATGTCGTCCTCTGGATTGGTTTTCTAATTCCCCTAATTATTAAAGGTATATTTGCCCAATTTTATTTAGAGAAAATAAACAAGAGATATGCAAAACAATTAAAAACTAATAAAAGCAATAAAATGTGGAAACTCAATGGAGAAAGGCCTTAGGGAATTGATTTCACCTATTAGATGCATGAATTAACTAAACGAATAATTAAGAACAAATTCGTAACAAGTTTATAAACCGATGAATTTGAATAATTAAAAGCCTCTCCCGAGTGCAATTAATCCTTGAAGCAAATTAAGAAATTGATATCCCTAGCTAATTTCAATAGTAAGCCTAAGCAATAAGAACAACCCTCATGACGATTTCTCAAGCAATTCCTGATCTCCCGATTTACGAATTACCTAAGTCATGCAATTGAAAGTCTAATCTAAACTACCCTCTCCCGAGCGATTAGTTCAGAAACAACAACATACAATCCGTGATCAAGAGATTATAAGCATTAATAATACAATTGCATAAATAAACCGCGTTACGAAACGTCCTAAAAAGCCGTAAATTAATCCATACAAACTAATGGCTACATCAAGCCCCTAAGAAACGAAATCTAGCTACACATGGTCTCTAAAATACAATCGAAATATGTCCCAAACATGCTATAAATCAATACAAGAAATAAGGGAGAAAGATTAAACTCGTTGGCCGTGATTCCTGTGCGTTCCCGTCACGAACCTCTCGATCCAAGCTCCTCGAATCAAGCTCCCTCGCTCTCTGCCTTGTTCTGGTCGTTTTTCTCTCTCTAGCAGTCGTTTTTCTCTCCCAAAAACAGCTCCCCCGTTCTGAAAGCATCGCAAAAATATATATACTGCTGATTCTGCGTGACAGCGTCGAGACGCTGTCGCGCGTACGCCCTAATTAAATCTGGAAAGTTCGCAGCGTCGAGACGTTGTGGAGGTAGCGTCTCGACGCTGCCCCGAATGCGCGCCTCTCCTGACTTGCGCCCAGCGTTGAGACGCTCCAAGGGCTAGCGTCTCAACGCTAGGCCTTTAATTGCCTTTTCTTGATTTCTTTTCTTGGCCCGAATTAATTCTTTCGCTCTTAAATTATCGGTAAAGCTCAGAAATGTCGATTTCCATTGAAATACTTGATTCCTACAAAACAAAACCAAATGGAGATAAAAATGCCCAAATAATACTCAAGACTAACGATAAAATTATCTAAAATATAGCCCAATAAATTGCGCTATCAATGAGTGTTCCCTTAAGTGGTTACTCTGAGCCTTGAACAAAGGGCCCTACCCTCTCAATGGCACGAGAGGGTTTTTTGTTTGATGGTTGGACCACAAACAGGTTATTCATTAGAGGAGAACTGGTACTTAAGGAAATAAAAGTAACCTAGGGGTAAAACGGTAATTTGACCCAGCTGGTGTTACAGACACTCGTGAAGACTAACTAGTCGATATTGGTCTAGATCCGTGGACACATAAAATATGTCTGCAGTGAGAAGAGTGCAACTGTGAGTCTATAGTGGAATGTACACACAGTTAACGAATATTGATTAATGTGGTTAATGAGTTTGACCAATTAATCTCACATCGTTGGAGTTTCTGATCTGCAGGTCCATTAGGTCCCACTGGTAGCTCATAAAGTAATTTGAGACAACTATGTAATAAATGTAAATTGAAAATGTTCAATTTACTAAGGGAAACAAATATAGTATATTATAAGAGAAATTAATATTTGAAGAAATTCAAATATTAATATAAATTTATGGAAGTTTGAAAGAGTTCAAATAATGAATTAATTAAAGGCCTAAAACCTATTTGGGCAAATTAATTAATTCAAGGCCGGAAATTAAATATGTGAGATTTAATTGGTGGTTAATTAATTAAAGAATTCATTAACCGGTAATTAATCAATTATGGAAATAATTAATCACTTAAGGAAGTGATTAATCATTTATGGAAATGATCTAATCACTTATGGAAGTAATTAGTCATTTGTGGAAAAGATTAATCTATTATGAAATTGATTGATCATGGATTGATTAAATAAGGAATAAGATTGAATCAATTTTGGAAAAGATTGATTTAATTGAATATTTTATTCATGACCTCTCTTCTATAAATAGAACACTAGACCTAATTGGTCCATGACACTTTACTCTTGCTCTTAGACTCTCAAGACAAGACCTAGAATTCTCTCTAGCCTCCCTCTTAGAGAAAGACTCCCACAAGTCTTTTGCCTCTTAGACTTAGAGACGTACCGGTGTAACCTCTGTGGTTATTGTGTCTTTAAAGAAGAATTTTCCAGCGAAGAAACTTTAAGGAGGCTGTTGCGTTTTCGTTCGTAGGAGCGTCGTTGGCGAAGAACGGTCAAGTCTACAAGGAAAGTTTGTAACGGTTCTTCCCCTTTTCTTTAGAAAAACATGAATATAAATTTAGATTTATTTTTCAGCATGTTTAAACAAATTTTCCAGCAACTTTAAAGTATGTTTAAAGTTTGTTTGAGTTTTTCGTAACTGTATTTTAATGTTAATTAATATACGGCGTAAGGTCCAATCGATGCGCTTCCGCTACGTGGGGACTTTTATTCCCTTCAATCGGCATCAGAGCCATCGGTGTCCCTATTAATTAATATTAAAAGTTGCGATAGGCTCCAATAGGTGGGATTTATGCATAATGTATGTTCGGTTTGCGTTGAACTGTTTAGGTTAATTTTATGGCCATAGATTTTATTTTTATGTGATTTTGATCATGTAAGGCCCGATGTTTCGGGCATTTTATGTAAAATCAAGTCCTATGTAAGTTCGGGTATAGAATAGGTTTTTATGAGATGAAAATCGGAGAAATTGCCGCTGAAATCGGAAGAAAAATCGAAGAAACGATGCTGCCACTGCCCAGATTCTACCTCCAGACGCAACAGCGTCGGGACGCTACTTCAACAGCGTCTCGACGCTATCCCGATACCGCAGGCGCTCGGTAAGGAAATCGCACAGTGTCGGGACGCTGTGTTGATAGCGTCTCGACGCTATCACGATGGCGGCGCACGTTAGGGCTTCATCAGGTGCGGTTCAAGAGGAGGGTGGTCCGGTTCGGATGGGGTGAGACCTATTTGGTCCGGTTCAGCCAATTTTTGGCATGGTTCGTGATTTTAGAGGCCGGTTCAAGGTGGTTCGGGGCGGTTCGTGCTGTCTAGACCAACTTTTGGAGCTGCAGAAGGATTTTAGGATAGAATTTAGCTAAAATTATTGTAATTTAATGCTTTATTTTATCCTAGGGGCCAAAATTAACCGGTTCAATTGCTATTTATATGCTTTATGGATGTCATATAGAATATTTAATCCCACCTTAGGTTATAAACCTGTTCATGCATTTATTTATATATTATAAATTGTTATAATGTATGTTTTAAATGCATGGAATTGTTTTCATATTTTTTTAATATAAGTGTATATTAATTATATGAAAAATTGGAAAACATGAAGCATGTCATTACTTAAATTAAATATAAATAGTTATGTTTAATGTGATGAATGAAGCATGCTTGATTGATTTTCTTGATTGGCTTATAATTGTTATATTAAAAGAAAATCAATATTGCATGAAACATGAAACATCCATAGTTAATAATATAATTGTTATATTATTCATGCAATAAGTATGGTTTAATTATTTAGTTTGAATGAGATTGTTGAATGAATTAAACCCTAGATTCTTGATTATAGGATTAATCATTAAAATTTGAAATAGTTCTTTAATATTAATGATTAGAAACCGTCAATCAATAATCAAGATTTGCATGCAAACATAAGATCATAGGATAAATTGGATTAATTTTAAATTGTTTAAAATTAATTAGACCTAGATCAGTTTCTAATAGGATTAGAATCTTTTCTTACTTAGAATTAAAAATAGTTTTAATTGACTAAGTAGGAAAAACATTGTTGTAATTATAAGGGAACTCAACCGATAATGTTCTGTCTAAGGCTGTGGGAATTTAAGTTGATGGTTTACGGAACACCTCCTACCTGGGAACTGACCTGGAATATCGGAGTTGAATTAATCATAGTTAAATGTTAGCATGCAATGTCACTAGGTTTATTAAAAGTGTTTAATGCACCTAGATCTTTAGAGTAAAGACCTTACATTATTGAGGTTATAAGGGAACTCTCTCGGTAAAGTTCTGTCTAAGGTTGGGGGTATTTAAGTTGACGGTTTATCGAACACCTCCTACCTGGGAACTGACCCGAACATTGAGTTGAATTAACCATAGTAATGTTGACTTGCAATGTTGAGTTTATTAAAAGAAGTTTAATTCAGCCAAAAGATTGCAGTTGAATCATTTCCATAATTGTTATAATAGGATCAGACTTAGATAGATTGACTTAGCCGAATACTATCTAAGTTAACCCTATATTAACCATAGGACATTTTTCAGTAGGAGGAAGATTACAAAACGAGATCAAGTTTTGCTCCTGCGTCCCTATATTCACAACGTGAGATTCAGTCTCGACTTCGAGTCGCCTTAGGAGCGGCCTCCCTTCGGAAAGTGTTTGCATGAATCAATATCAAGGTGAATGGGAAAAATTTCTAGAGTAAGTGGGAGCGGGACACGTGTCAACGTATCCCTCGGTCTCCGCCCATAGTTCACACCGTGACAGTCCTATGATCCGCCTACAGGTTGTCCTGGCGCAACCATCCCTTCAGAGGGCCTGATCCTAAGATTCAGAACATCGTGAACTCCTGAATAGGATAGGAGCTCTTAGGCTAATCACCAACAGTTGTCTTTCCCTTCGGTAGCCTGTTGGTGCGTGCCTCTAAGATCTGAAAGTGGGAGGGTTACACTTACGAGGATGAGTTAAAAGTGTTAACAAATCCTTGACCGAACAACGGTGGCTAATGTCTATAGGAATATGAGTTATTTTGGAATTAGAATTAGCTGAGAGGTGTCTCATTTCAAAGGAGGAGTGCCTGATCACCCTTCGGTGGCTGATATTCTAAACCTCTGAAACATCGTTGCAAAACTAAATCAATAGTTTTAGGGTTCTGTGGTTGTCTGTTTTGCTAAATTGATTGGATTATGTGCAATTGTTTGCTTGAATGATGGGTTAGAGCAAAGATAACTAATACGGTCATTGTTTGTTTAAATTTCAGCAATGTCTTCCTCAATTGTCTCTCTTCTTAAAAATGAGAAATTAACCGGCGAAAAATTACGCTACGTGGAAGTCGAACCTGAATACGATTCTTGTTGTCGATGATCTGCAGTACGTCTTAACGGAGGATTGTCCTCCAGCTCCTGCTCGTATTGCATCCCAAGCAGTTAAGGATGCTTATGACCGTTGGACAAAGGCCAATGATAAGACCCGCGTCTATATCCTAGCCAGCTTATCTGAAGTTTTAGAAATAGATTCTTACTTTCAAAAAGTTTGTTAATCGTTCCCAAGATTAAGAGGAACTTAATTTCTATTTCATGTTTGATTGAACAATCGTATACAGTTACTTTTGATATGAATGAAGCGTTTATTTATAAGATGTTGGGATTGGTGCCCTAAAACTCGTAGATAATGAATGTTAAACGAATTATATACTTATTCGATAAAGGTGTTATCGAGATTGATTCAGTAAAAGTCATTACTGAATAAATTAAATTGCACATATATAACCCAAATCCAATAAACTAAGATCCATGGCTATAGGATGAACACTTGAGCTTTATGTAGAGACATAAAAGTGGATCAAGCTTGAGTAATAGCCAAAATGGTCTATAGTATAGGAATAGGGTTGGGTACCTTATTCTGGAGACACTATGAGACGCGACTCACTTTATAGATGGTATAGACGATGTGATCCTAAATCGTCCATGTAGAGACATGCGAGTGGGGGTGTCCTATGCAATGAGTTTGCATAAGACCAGGACCGAGAAATAAGTCGCTCTCGCTTTATAACACCGTTTACTGACGAGACTGACTATTTCATGTGATGACCTAGGTAACTCGATCTTAATCCTGAGCTAACTATGAACTCCTGTTTATTCGGGCTTATCCTTAGATCTGCATAGGTGAGAGTGGCTCAGTATCGCCGACTCAATAAGCCTCCCATTTCAGGGATAGGAACGGGTAGATAGCTGGGGACATAGTCGTGCAAGAAGGAATTCACTCCTACCCGAATAAGGGATAGTAGAGAGGTTGTTCCCTTAAGTGCTGACTCCTGGGCTTGAACAAAGGGATCCCGCCCTCTCATTGGCCCGAGAGGGACTCGGTTTATTGGTTGGACCATAAACCAATTGTTCATTAGAGGATCAGTGGGACTTAAGGAACTAGAAGTACTATAGGGGTAAAACGGCTTATTGACCTAGCTATAGCTACGAACAACCTGTGAAGGATCGACTTACTAATCATGGTTAAATCAAGTGGACGGAAATATATCTATAGTGAGGGGAATGCAACTATCGGGCTATAGTGGAGTGTCCCGATAGTTAATGAATGTTGGCTAGCTTGGACAATGAGATTAGTCGGTTAGCCTCGAATCGTTGGAGCCCATGATCTATAGGTCCATTAGGTCCCCCTACTAGCTCATATCGGAATTAAGCCTAGAACAAAAGATAGGAAGCTTTGAATCGTTCAAAATCGGGAAAAAGGGTATTATCGTAAATTGTGTTTGACACAATAATTTAATTATGAATTAAATTAGAAAATGAGAGATGAAGTATTTAAAAGTGTTTTGAATACTATATATATGTATTAGGAATCATATATATGGAATTGCACAAGATAACAAAGATTAATTAGATTAATCATATCAAAATTAATTTGAAAATTTTCAAATTAATTACCAAGCAATCAATTTCAATTTAGAATTGAAATTGGGGGTAATTTGCAAGCTTGAAATTTGATTTCAATTTGAATTTAGTGGATTTAGTTGGAAATCCACTTAATGCATGATCATTCAAAGTGGAAAGACAACTCACTCATGCATTGTTGCATGTCTTGTGTGATGTACACCTAGAATCCACTTGAGCTTGCAAATACACCATGTGTCTTGTGTCTTGAGGCTTGGCTTTGCATGGAGAATGTTTTTAAAAGGAGTTTGAATCATATTCAAACACAAGAGAGCCATTTCCTTAATGTTATGCTGCTGGAATTTGGACTCAAAGTTCTCTCATCTATCATTCTTCTCCATTGTTTGATGCTTCAAGCATTCCCTTCCCATTCCCTATCTTGTATAGACTCCCACAAGTCGTTCTTGGCCCGAAGTATAGTGGGGAAGACTCTAGAGGTTGTCCAAGGAGCATAGGAGAGGCAAACACCACAAGGAGTTCAACATAAGTGAGCTACAAAGGTTGGTGTTTTCTAAACTCTCTATTCTGTCTTTTCTAGAACATGCATGCTTTAGGAGTAAAATTGAATGTCTTAAGTGCTTTCGATCTTCAATTGCTTCCGCATGTGTAATATGTACACCTTCATAAGAATGGTGTACTTATTTGTTCAGCCAAATTAGAAAATAACTTGTATGTATTAAGACCAAAGAAAAAGGCAAAAGATTTCTCCAACAAGTAACAATACTCATCTTTGGCATCTTAGACTTGGTCATATAAACATCGATAGAATCGGTCATTTGGTAAAGAATGGACTTCTAAGCAAGTTAGAAGATGATTCACTACCACCTTGTGAATCTTGTGTCGAGGGGAAAATGACCAAGAGGCCCTTTACTGGAAAAGGTTACAGAGCCAAAGAACCCTTAGAGTTAATACATTCGGATCTATGAGGGCTAATGAATGTAAAAGCTCGAGGAGGGTACGAATATTTCATCTCATTTATAGATGATTATTCAAGATATGGTTACTTGTACCTAATGGGACATAAGTCTGAAGCCCTTGAAAAGTTTAAGGAGTTTAAGGCTGATGTTGAAAACCTATTAGGTAAATCTATTAAAGTACTTCGATCTGATCGAGGAGGGGAGTATATGGATCAAAGATTCCAGGATTATATGATAGAACATGAAATCCAATCTCAACTCTGAGCCCCTAGTACACCTCAGCAAAATGGTGTGTCAGAAAGGAGAAATAGAACCTTGTTGGACATGGTTCGGTCAATGATGAGCTATGCTCAATTGCCTAGCTCGTTTTGGGGGTATGCAGTAGAGACTGCAGTATACATCTTGAACAATGTTCCCTCGAAAAGTGTTTCTGAAACACCTTTCGAATTATGGAAGGGGCGTAAACCTAGTTTGCATCACTTTCGCATCTGGGGTTGTCCAGCACACGTGCTTGTGACAAATCCTAAGAAACTGGAACCTCGTTCAAAACTGTGCCAATTTGTTGGTTACCCTAAAGAAACAAGAGGTGGTTATTTCTACGACCCACAAGAAAATAAGGTGATTGTATCGACAAACGCCACTTTCTTAGATTAAGACCACATGAGAGATCATAAACCCCACAGCAAAACAATATTAGGAGAAGCTATAGAAGAATCACTAAGAGTTGTTGATGAAGCTGGACCTTCAACAAGTGTTGATGAAGGAACTAATTCTTCAGATCCATCCCGTCCATCTTAAACGTTGAGAGTGCCTCAACGCAGTGGGAGGGTTGTATCACAACCTGATTGCTACTTGGGTTTAACTGAACTCAGGTTGTCATACCTAATGATGGCATTGAGGATCCATTGTCTTATCGACATGAAATGAATGACGAAGATAAGGATGAATGGGTCAAAGCCATGAACCTGGAAATGGAGTCAATGCACTCCAATTCTGTATGGGAACTCACAGATCTACCAAATGGGGTAAAACCCATAGGGTGCAAATGGATCTATAAGAGAAAAAGAGATGCAACTGGAAAGGTACAGACCTTCAAAGCTACACTAGTGGAAAAGGGTTATACCCAAAAGGAAGGGGTTGACTATGAGGAAACCTTTTCTCCGGTAGCCATGTTAAAGTCCATAAGAATTATCTTTTCCATAACCACATATTATGACTATGAAATATGGCAAATGGACGTCAAGACTGCCTTTCTGAATGGTAATCTTGAAGAGAATATCTTCATGTCTCAACCCGAAGGGTTCATAGCCAAAGGTCAGGAACAAAAGGTTTGTAAGCTCAATTGATCCATTTATGGATTGAAACAAGTGTCCAGATCTTGGAACATTAGATTTGATACTACAATCAAATCTTTTGGTTTTGACCAAAACGTTGATGAGCCTTGTGTGTACAAGAAAGTCAACAAAAGGAAAGTAGCTTTTCTAATACTTTATGTAGACGATATCCTGCTCATTGGGAATGATGTAGGATACCTCACTGTCATTAAGAAATGGCTAGCAGCCCAATTCCAAATGAAAGATCTGGGAGAGGCTCAATATGTTCTGGAATCCAAATCATTAGGGACCGTAAGAACAAAACGCTAGCACTGTCTCAAGCAACGTATATTGACAAAATGTTGTCTCGATATTCGATGCAAAACTCCAAGAAGGGACTACTACCCTTCAGAGATGGGGTACACCTGTCTAAGGAACAATCTCCTAAGACACCTCAAGAAATTGAGAACATGAGACACATTCCCTATGCCTCAGTTGTAGGCAGCTTAATGTATGTTATGCTCTGCACTAGGCCTGACATATGTTATGCAGTGGGAGTAGTCAGTAGGTATCAGTCTAATCCAGGGTTGGACCACTGGGGAGCGGTTAAGAGGCAGTATGGCTTAGAAAGTTAAAAAGGTAGTATGGCTTAACCATGGAGGCTGAGTATGTAGCAGCTTGCGAAGCAGCTAAAGAGGCAGTATGGCTTAGAAAGTTCTTGACTGATTTGGAAGTGGTTCCGAATATGAACGTGCTCATAACACTATACTGTGACAACAGTGGGGCTGTAGCCAACTCAAAAGAACCTCGAAGCCACAAACGGGGTAAACACATCGAGATGCGAAGTATCACCTGATACGGGAGATTGTGCAACGAGGAGATGTGATCGTCACTAAGATCGCTTCGAAGCACAACATCGCTGATCCATTTACGAAGGCTCTCACGGCTAAAGTGTTTGAGGGTCATCTAGAAGGTCTAGGTCTAAGAGATATGTATGCCATCTAATCTAGGGCAAGTGGGAGAAATGTATAATGGGTATAAGGATGCCCTAGTTCATTGTATTATTTTAATATACATGACATTTCCAGCTTTAGATTATTGCATTTACATCCCACTAACTAGTGTTTTAGTTCAAGTGGGAGTTTGTTGGGTTTTGTGCTCTAAAACTCGTAGATAGTGAATGTAACTATTGACCGGATATTAATGAAATAATATTGATATATTTTTTCATTAATAGTTATTAGTTATTTTATATTTGTCTTTGCCTAATAATAACCCTAATCAAATAAACTAGACATCCAAGGCTGTAATATGAGTCTTGAACTATATGTAGCGACATATGGGATCATTGTTCAAGAAACAACCTAATGGGTCTATAGTATAGGGATAAGACTGGGTGCCTTATCCTGGCGACACTATGGATACGACCCACTTTATATTTGATACAAACTCTATGATCCAATGCGTTCGTGTAGGAGACATGCGAGTGGGGGTATCCTATGCTATGAGTTTGCATAAGACCGGATTGCAAAATAGTAACCACTGGTTATAACACCGTTAACTAGTTGGTTTTCTATTTCACTAGGACGACCTAGAATTTATAAATGAAACCGGTAATGTTTCAGATGTTGCAAACCGTTAACTAGGGGGTATCCTATGCAATGAGTTTGCATAATCCTATCTTGATAGCGAACGATAGGACCAGAGCCATTCGAGCGTATGCTGTCCCAATTTTTAATGAGTTGAATCCAGGGATTGCACGTCCCCAAATTTAAGCGGCGAATTTTGAAATAAAACCGGTAATGTTTCAGATGTTGCAAACTGCGGGACAATTCCATGGTTTGTCATCTGAAGACCCTCATTTACATCTTAAGTCTTTTCTAGGAGTTAGCGATTCTTTTGTAATTCAAATAGTACCTAGAGATGCTCTTAGATTAACTTTGTTTCCGTATTCTCTTAGAGATGGAGCAAAGGCATGGTTAAACTCTTTTGCTCCAGGTTCAATTAGGACATGAGATGAGTTAGCTGAAAAATTTTTGAGTAAGTATTTCCCACCTAATAGAAATGCTAAATTAAGGAGTGAAATAGTAGGGTTCAGGAAACTTGAAGATGAGACTTTTAGTGAGGCTTGGAAAAGGTTTAAGGAGCTTTTGCGAAAGTGTCCCCATCATGGTTTACCTCATTGTATTCAAATGGAAACATTTTACAATGGTTTAAATGGAGTAACCCAAGGTATGGTTGATGCTTCGGTTGGAGGGGTCCTTTTGGCAAAAACTTTTGATGAAGCCTATGAAATTTTAGAAAGAATATCTACTAATAGTTGTCAGTGGTCGAATGTTAGAGACACAAATAAAAAGGTTAAGAGTGTATTAGAGGTTGATGGTGTGTCCACCATTAGGTCTGATCTTGCAATGATTGCTAACGCTCTTAAGAATGTGACAGTGATTAGTCATCAGCAGCCACCAGCTATGGAGCCTGCTGCAGTGGTGAACCAAGTGGCGGAAGAAGCATGTGTCTATTGTGGTGAAAATCACAACTACGAGTTTTGCCCCAACAATCCAGCTTCCGTGTTTTTTGTAGGTAATTAGAGGAATAACCCTTATTCTAACTTTTATAATCCAGGTTGGGCAACCACCCCAACTTCGCATGGGGAGGACAAGGAAGTAATGTGCAGGCGCAACAAAAGGTGAACCAGCTGGGATTTGCTAAAGCACAGGTATTGCCCCCGCAAAATAAGCAGGCTTTGCCCCAGCAAAATTCAGAAAGTTCTCTCCAGGCGATGATGAAAGAATTTAGGGCTCGTACAGATGCCGCAATTCAAAGTAATCAAGCTTCGATGAGAGCCCTGGAATTGGAAGTGCAGCTAGCTAATGAGCTAAAGGCAAGGCCTCAAGGGAAACTTCCCTCGAATACTGAACACCCTCGAAGGGAAGGTAAAGAGCAGGTAAAGGCAGTGACTCTTAGGAGTGGTAAGCCATTAGAAGAGCCTAGAAAAACCCAGGATGTAGATAAAAATGATGATAAAAATATTATTGTTGAGAAAGAGTTGGAGATTGGTCAGGGTGCTGGAGGCAACAATAAAGATGCTGGAGCAACTGGTTCTGTTCCAGATGTGGAACCACCTTATGTGCCGCCCCAACCTTATGTACCACCTCTACCTTTTCCACCAAGGCAAAAGCCTAAGAATCAGGATGGTCAATTTAAAAAGTTTTTAGAGATTCTTAAGTAGTTGCATATAAATATCCCTCTAGTAGAAGCTATAGAGCAAATGCCTAATTATGCTAAATTTCTTAAGGATTTTTAACTAAAAAGAAGAGGTTAGGTGAGTTTGAAACTGTATCTCTTACTGAGGAGTGTAGTGCTATTCTTAAGAATGGGCTACCACCCAAGGCTAAGGATCTAGGGTCATTTACCATACCCGTGTCTATAGGTGGAAAAGAATTAGGTAGAGCACTATGTGATTTAGGTGCAAGCATTAACCTTATGCCTCTTTCGGTCTATCGGAAGCTAGGTATTGGTGAAGCTAGACCTACCACAGTCACACTCCAACTAGCTGATAGGTCTATCACATATCCAGAGGGTAAAATTGAGGATGTCTTAGTGAAGGTAGATAAATTCATATTTCTTGTTGATTTTATTATTTTAGACTATGAGACTGATAGAGATGTCCCAATCATTCTAGGTCGTCCATTTTTGGCTACTGGTAGGGTGTTGATAGATGTTCAAAAAGGGGAATTAACAATGAGAGTTTGTAATGAGGAAGTGAAATTTAATGTGTTTAAAGCCATGAAGTATCCCGACGAAATGGAGGATTTCTCCTTCATTAGGATTGCTCCTTCATTAGGATTTTGGAGAGCACAGTTGTTGAGACAACAATTTAGGATTCAGCAAGTAAGCATTCGGAAGAGCATGGAGAGGTTAGTGTAGAGGATTTGCAAGTTTGTTCGTTAGAAAGAAAAAATGAAAAAGAATTGTTTAGATGTGAGGATGTCTTTGAGTCTTTAGATTTAGATCAAAGGAAGACTCCTCCTATTAAGCCATCCCTGATTGAGGCACCTACTTTAGATTTGAAGCCCTTGCCGGATCATCTAAAGTATGTGTATCTTGGGGACGGTGAGATGTTGCCCATTATTGTTGCATCAGATTTAATGCTAGAGCATGAGGAGGCCTTAATAAAATTGCTGCAGCAATACCGCAAGGCTATAGGTTGGACATTGGCTGACATTCAGGGAATTAACCCATCTTTTTGTATGCAAAAAATCACTCTAGAGGAGGGATCCTTTAGGAGTATTGAGCAACAAAGAAGGCTTAACCCTGTAATGAAAGAGGTTGTAAAAAAGGAGGTGATTAAATGGTTGGATGTTGGGATCATTTATCCAATTGCCGATAGCAATTGGGTGAGCCCTGTCCAATGTGTTCCTAAGAAAGGAGGTGCCACTGTGGTGAGCAATAAAGACAATGAGTTGATCCCAACCAGGACAGTAACTGGCTGGAGGGTTTGCATGGACTACAGGAGGCTCAATAAAGCCACCCGTAAGGACCATTTCCCTCTACCATTTATTGACCAGATGTTGGATAGATTGGCTGGTCAGGCCTACTACTGTTTCTTAGATGGTTATTCTGGGTAATACCAGATTACTATCGCTTATGAGGATCAGGAAAAAACCACTTTCACCTGCCCTTATGGGACGTTTGCTTTTAGGTGAATGCCTTTTGGCCTTTGTAATGCTCCAGCAACATTTCAGCGGTGTATGTTAGCAATTTTTTCTGATATGATTGAGTCCACTGTTGAGGTATTTATGGACGATTTTTTAGTTTTTGGAGGGTCTTTTCAGAATTGTTTAGATAATTTAGGTAAGGTATTAAAGAGATGTGAGGATACCCATCTAGTTCTTAATTGGGAAAAATGCCACTTCATGGTGAAGGAGGGCATAATGTTGGGCTATAGGATTCCTAACAATGGTCTAGAAGTTGATAGAGCAAAAATAGAGGTTATTGAAAGACTAGAACCACCGAATTCAGTGAAGGGAATTCGAAGTTTTTTAGGTCATGCTGGATTTTATAGGAGGTTCATAAAGGATTTCTCCAAAATTAGTAAACCTCTTTGTAACTTATTGTGTACTGATCATGTGTTTGACTTTAATGCAGATTGTAGGAAGGCTTTCGAAACTTTAAAAGCTGCTTTAATCTCAACACCCATTCTTAGTGCACCTAATTGGAATTCACCATTTAAGGTAATGTGTGATGCGAGTGATGCTACGGTAGGTGCTATGCTGGGGCAAAAGCAGGGAAAATTTATCCATCCTATATATTATGCAAGCAGAGTTTTAAATGAGGCACAAGTCAACTATACAACTACTGAAAAGGAGTTGTTAGCTGTTGTGTTCGCTTTTGAAAAATTCTGGCCATATTTGGTTGGATCCAAAGTCACAGTGTTTACAGATCATGCATCAATAAGTTATTTAATGTCTAAGAAAGATGCAAAGCCTAGACTAATTCGTTGGGTTTTATTATTGCAGGAGTTCGACTTGGAAATAAAGGACAAGAAGGGATCAGAGAATGTCATTGCAGATCATTTGTCTCGTCTTGATCCATCATCATCTTTGCTTAAGCAATCTGCCATTTCAGATTCTTTTCCAGATGAACAGCTTTTTGCTGTTGAGGTAAAGGTAGTCAGGGATGTCCCTTGGTATGCTGATAATGCCAACTTTTTGGTAAAGGGAGTCACTCCTATTGATATGGACTGGAGGCAAAAGAAAAAGTTTAAGCATGATGCAAAATTTTTCTATTAGGATGAGCCATTTATGTATAAGCAATGCTCTGACGGTATTATTCGTAGGTGTGTTTCAGGTGCTGAAGCAAAGGAAATCCTTGAGCAATGTCATTCTTCGCCGTATGTAGGTCATTTCAGCGGTCAGAGGAAAGCTATGAGGATTTTGCACTGTGGATTCTTCTGGCCTACCTTATTTAAGGATGCCCATTGATTTTACAAGCAATGTGATGCTTGCCAAAGGAGAGGAAATTTGGGACCTAGAGATGAAATGCCTCTTACTTATGTTTTAGAAGTTGAATTATTCGATGTATGGGGTATTGATTTTATGGGTCCATTTCCCCCTTCTAATGGCAATGTTTTTATCTTATTAGCAGTTGAGTATGTGTCCAAATGGGTGGAGGCCATCGCATGCCATCAGAATGATGCCAAGATGGTTGCAAGGTTTCTTCAATCACACATCTTTGTGCGGTTTGGGACACCTAGGGCTCTAGTGAGTGACGAGGGTACACATTTTGTTAATAATATCTTAACTAAGCTTTTAGCTAAGTATGAGATTAAGCATAGGATAGCTACTCCTTATCACCCACAAGCAAATGGTCAAGCTAAAATTAGTAATAGGGAAATAAAATCTATTTTAGAGAAAGTAGTCCATCCATCTAGGAAGGATTGGTCTTTTAGGTTGGATGAGGCTCTTTGGGCTTATAGGACAGGCTATAAGACTCCTCTAGGTATGTCTCCCTACAGGTTAGTATATGGGAAAACTTTCCATTTACCATTAGAGCTTGAGCATAAAACGTTTTGGGCTTTGAAAAAGTTGAATTTTGATCTAAGTTGTGCAGGAGCAATAAGAATGCTGCAGCTTAATGACTGGAGGAATTTCACCAATTTTCTTATAAGAATGCGAAAATGTATAAGGAAAAGACTAAGTTGTGGCATGACAAGAAAATAAAATCTAAAGAGTTTGTCAAGGGTAAAAAAGTCTTGCTTTATAATTCTAGATTAAAGTTATTTCCTGGGAAGCTAAAATCTAAATGGTCAGGACTGTTTATTGTGGTTGAGGTTTTCCCCCATGGAGCAATTACTTTACAGGATGAAAAAGATGAGAGAGTGTTCAAAGTGAATGGACAACGTGTGAAGCATTATTGGGGTGAGGAGTTTTAGTCGAAATATCCTTCCCTAAGGTTGGTTGATGATTGAGAGAGCAGGATTTTTGCGGGAGCATTTCACAGAGCAAAATTTTGAGCTCCCATTGTTTGTATTGATTTTATTTTTCTGATTTGTTTTTAATTTCGATTAGGTTAGATTTGATTTTGCATGGTTTATTAGATTTTATCTTTAAGTATTGTTGGTAGTTTAGATTTTATCTATTTCGTTTTGAATTTGATTTTATTTTCGGGTTATTTATTTAAATTATCTTTGAATTATCTTTTAATTAATTAGGTTTTATTAGATTTTATTATTTGAATTCTGTTTAGTTTAAGTTAATAGAGATTTTCTCTAAATTAATTCGGCTTCAAGAAGGATTAAATTTGATTTGATTGGTTATTTTTAAATTTAGAAGATTTGGTTTTCTATTTTGAAATTTGAATTCCGTATCCAAGATTCTTCAGGTTCAGCAGGTTGTTGCGGCAAAGTTATGGCTGAAGCAAAATCATCCGAATTAGAAGGGATTTCGTTGAAAATTTATTATTTTTACCGTTGGGATTTTCTTTGGATTTCGCAGGTAAATTTGCATGAATCATCTGATAAGGCCACGTGTCACACAACGATCATCCGACGGTCTGATTAGTTGACAACGCATACTGATTTACTATGGGCGATTAAAATTCACCACTCTACCGTTGATGGTTCAAAAATAAACGGCAATATAATTTAATGGGAGCAAATCTTTTCGGTTAGGATTTCAAGTTGATGGAGCCCTATTTATTAACAGCCTCTGATAGGTAAGTTTCACTTCATCTTCTTGATTCGAATCTTTGCTGTGTGCATTCTTCTTTCTTTGTTGGTATTCTCTATCAACTTCTTGCATCTTCAATGGCCAAAACGAGAGCTAGAAAAGAGAGGGAAAGTGAGGAGGAAGAGGTACCCGTTACCCCGAAAGTTCAGAAAGTAAAAACCAAGAAGAAGAGGACGCCGAAGGAGAAAGTAGCTAAGCGAAGAAGACGACAGCAGAGGGCTACAAAGCAAGAAGCTATCCAAGAAGAAGCAGTGAATGACCCAGATGCGGACGAAGTTCAAAATCCTGAGGAAGAACCGATAATCACAGATACGGTTCAAGAGGAAAATTCTAAGGAGAATCAAGAATAGCAGGTTGACATGGTGAGAGACGAGCAGGCAGACGTAGTGCCGGAAAGAGGGAACGAGCAGGAGCAAGAAGTTCGTGTTGAGGTAATCATGCCCAAACCACCAAAACAACGCCACATAAAGAGAAAGGCCGGGCGTATTCAGGTGATATGGACTGATACCCCATCACCACCATCATCAGATTCTGAAAGAGAAAAGGCAGAGCGAGAGGAAAGAGAGAAAAAAGAAGCTGAGGACAAAGTGTGGGAAGAAGCAGAGAAGAAGACTGAGGAAGAGCAGTTGCTCAAGCGCAGGGCAGAGAAGGGCAAAAATGTTGCTGAAGCATTAGAGGAACACGATGAAATAGAAGAACATCAGTTACCATTTGATCGCTTCGTCAACAACTTTGCTAGAGCAAAATATGCTAAGCTTCTGAAAAGGGATTTCTTATTTGAGCGAGGATTCAACAGTGATCTCCCACAGTTTCTGAGGACCGTTATTGCAGACCACGATTGGGAGGTATTTTGTGCGAAGCCTAAATCTGTAAACGCACAGGTGGTGCGTGAATTTTATGCTAACATTGTCAAGGAGGATGGATTCCAGGTAATTGTTCGAGGAGTCGAGGTGGATTGGAGTCCTAGTGCTATCAACGCACTGTACAATCTTCACAACTTCCCACATGCAGCATATAATGAGATGGCTGTAGCGCCATCTAATGCGCAGTTAAGTGATGCTGTAAGGGAGGTAGGAATTGAAGGAGCACAGTGGCAGCTGTCAAAGACTCAGAAGAGGACATTCCAGGCGGCTTATTTGAAAAGGGAAGCAAACACGTGGATGAGATTTATAAGACATAGAATGCTTCCAACAACGCACGACTCGACAATCTCCAGGGAACGAATTCTTCTAGCTTTTGCGATTCTGTGGTCTCTTAGCATAAATGTGGGGAAAATTATTTCAGGTGAAATTTCTAGCCATTGGAAGAAAAAGGTGGGGAAATTGTTTTTTTCGAACACAATTACATTGCTGTGCAGAAGAGCAGGGGTTCTAGTGGATGAAGGAGATGTGATTCTATTTGACAAGGGAATCATAGACACACCCAATTTGGCACGGCTCCAGCACATGCAGGAGGTACGTCAAGGGGGCTTATCTATGACATCAACACGATTCTAGAACAACTGGCACTTTCGGCCAGTAGGCAGGAGTTTGCTGAGAGGCAAACTTTAACCTTCTGGAACTATGTTAAGAATCGAGATGCCAACTTAAGGAAGGCGCTTCAAGAGAATTTTTCCAAGCCATATCCAGCCCTTCCTGCATTCCCTGAGGATTTGTTGAACCCCTGGATTCCACCCCCACCGGTTGAAAGAGGAGAAGAGGATAATGAAAATGAGCAAGGCCAAGAGGACTGATGGATGCAGTGGCCTTGAGCGAGCATAATTTTTGTTCTTTACTTTTTGTTTGCTTGCGCATTTTCTAAATCTCCTTTTCTATTTGATGTTATGTTTGTTTGCTTCTTTTTAATTTTCTGCTTCGTTGAAAAAATATATCTGATTTGTAATCTCTTCTTCGTGTTATTAATGAAATTTCTAAGATGTTTCTAGTCTATGAGCACTGAGTAACTCTAACTTAACTAATTTTCTTCTGAATTTTTGAAGCTTGGACTGATTACGCTTAATTAGATCAAGGTATTCTGATATCCAGAAACCTTTTGCTTGAGCATTTCTTCTAGCCTGGACTGTTGCTGCGACAAAGAAGATTTTGGAGGTAGTGTTGACTTGTATGATCCACTTTAAGCTTAGTTCTAGTCCCACGTTTAGTTTAAAAATTCAGATAGGAAAATTTAAGTTTGGGGGTATAATTGCAATAATTAATGATTCATTGGGGACAATGAATAATTTAAGTTTGGGGCACTTTTTGCTACTCCAATTGTTTTGCTCGAGCATTCCTCTCCTTCAAGTAAAAAGTTGTTAGGTTATTGAGTAACCGGGGACATTTGTGATACCCACAGTTTTGCTGAGAAAATGAGGTAAAATTATTTGCTGAAAAAATTATTTGTTGAAAATTTTGCTGAGAAAATTCATGGAGCAAAAGTTTTGAAGGATGAATGATGATCCAACAGTTTTTCTGTCTCCCAGAACTTAGGTGAGCTTCATCATAAAATGTTGCCATTCTGAGGGGCAAGAGATAGAATAACTAAGGATTTTTGAGCTTTATAAAGAGTATTGAGCCTAGTTGGTGATGAGTTTGAGGCAAAGGTATACTGCACCATAAAGTGGGTCATTCCATGCTTAAGAGCTTATGACTGTAGGGCTGCTTAAAGTCTGAAAAAGGAAAATAAACACCTCCTTGAAAATGTGTTTTGAATGTTTGATAATAGAGATAGGCTGTGGTAAGTTCTTAGAATTAAGTTAAAAGTGGTGATTATTTGTCCATGTCGGAGGAATCATTTTGCTGCAGTAGAGCTCGGTTTTGCAGAATGCTCAGGTAAAGGTTGAAGGTAGTGTTGGACTGTCTGGTTGGATTAAGCTATTCTTTGTCTAATGTTTTGAATTCTTAAGAGAAGGTTGGTTAGTATTGCTCGGGACGCACAATAGTTCAAGTTTGGGGGTGGGATAACTGCCCAAAAGGTAGTTATTTAGGCCTCATTTATATAGGGATTTGTGTGTCTTTTGTGCTTAATAGGGTTGGTTTTAGATAGATATTATATGTTTTAACCCATTTGGAAGAATGGAAGCCTTGGAAATCGTTTTGTGCAGAATCTGTTACTGGGCGACTGGAGGGAGCAAATTCTGTGCTGCAGCAAAACTGGGAGCAGAACTGCCACATCACAGCTCGTTAGCCAACTTCATGAACTGACTTCTGTTGAGTTATTTTCGGGATAAAGGAGCAAGGAGAGCCCTACACGTGTCCAGGTTGACCTAATTCAAGCCTCCTATCCTTCTATAGAAGGAAGTAGCCGCCCAAGTCAAAGTCATTCCATGTTTGCTTGGGAGCCGAGTAGTGTAGAGAGGTTGGAGACCACTAAAAGACCAACATCCGCAAGCTGATTAAGGAGATTATTATTTTCTTTATTATCTTGTGATTATGGACATGCCTACTCAGATTGTAATTCGTGTTTCCATGCCTATTATAAACTAAGTAGCTTAGGTGTTGGTTAGGAATAATGTGATTGCTGTGCTTCATCTTTAGTACTATATTGACTATCGCATTTTGGTTAATTGTTGTGCTTATTTCCTTTTTTATACCTGCTTGGCCAGCTGGTGTGAATACCTCTCTTTAGTTTCAGGGATGATTTAGAGTGTGTGTGGCAATTATCCACACTACGATCATTGTGTATTGGTGAACGCCAGTGACTGAGCTAGGGATAGCCAGTTGCCTAGTGCTCGATCGGTCGTACTTCATTGGGGTTGAAACACATCCCAAAAGATCCGGAGTTCCGGGAGGAATCCACTAATAATACTGCAAGAAATGCATGATCAATAATATTGCTAGAGCATCTTTTAAAACAATCACTAAATCCTAACCAGCGCCTGTCTCTAATCTGTCTGCCTATTTGTTTACTTGTTGTTCTGTCATTTATTTTGCTTCAACATAATTCTTATAAAAACCAATAATTTTTATTACCTTGAAACCATTAAAAGATTCATACAAAATAGATAAAGTGGAAGCTAATTCAGGACTCGGATTGATAATATTACTTGCTGCAGACTGTGTATGCTTGCACAGGAATTCTAAAGTCTTTTTATACCATATTTCTACTCACTCTAGGATCCCAACACAAAGCTATGTCCCCAGCTATCCATTTAGTCTTATCCCCAAAATGGTAGGATTATTGAGTCGGCGATGTTTGGCCACTCTCACCCATGCAAATCAAAGGATAATCCTAAATAAACAGGAGTTCATAGTTAGCTCAGGATTAAGATCGAGTTACCTAGGTTATATGTATGAGATGTTCAGTTTCAACAGTAAACGGTGTTGTATAGTGAAAGTGACTTATCTCTTGGTCTGATCTCTATGCAAACTCTTTGCATAGGACACCCTCACTCACATGTCTTATACATGAACAATTAGGATCACATCGTCTGTCTTTAAAGAACAAAGCAAACCGCACCAATAGTGTCCCCAAGATTAAGGTACCCAACCTTATCCATATACTATAGATCGTTTAGACTATTTACTTGAACTTGATCCATACTTATGTCACACATAAACTTCAAGTATACATAATATAGCCATGGGTTCTTAGTTTATTGGATTTATGGTTATATTTAGGAAAAACGAATATATAGAAATAATACTTCACTGAAGCAAGTCAAATTTTACATTTATCATCTACGAGTTTTAGGGCATAAAATCCAATAGTTGTATCAAGGGCTTTGCAACTTGTTCTTGATATTGAAGTTGTATCAAGGGCTTCGTGAGCTTCAAGGAATATTTCGATCTTCTAGAAGTCTTCAATAAGCTTTAGTCTTTTAGAGTCTTGAAGGTTTGTTCTTCAGAAGGATTCGAGTTCTTCTGGATGGATTGAGGCAAACTTCAACCTTGAGCTTCAATATGTCTTGCAGTAAGATTTAGAGAGGATTTGAGTTTCGATCTTCAGTTTTGCAGCATAACTTGAAGAGGATTTGAGATTCGATCTTCGGTTTTGCAGAAGGATTTGAAGAGGATCTAAATTTTGATCTTTAGTTCTGCAGTGGGATTTGAAGATGATATGCATTTCGTTTTTCAATTCTGCAATAAGATTTGGAGATGATGTGAACTTCGTTCTTTAGTTCTGTAGTTGGATTTGAAGATGATTTGAGCCTCGTTCTTCAATTCTGCAGCTGGATTTGAAGAGGATCTGAGCTTCGGTTTTGTAGAAGGAGCTTCAATATTCAGTCTTCTGAGAGCTTCCTGATCTTCTTCTTCTTCCCTTCTTTTTGCACTCTCCCAAATGAGAGGCCATGCCTCCTACTTATAGAGTTTTCCAAAGGCCTTAGTGGGATTGGACTTGGTTGCATTTGGGCCCATTCACGGGTGATAAGGATAAAAAATATACCTATTTTACCCTTATTCTTAGCTCATTTCTTGGTCAAATATTGAGTGTTTAGGTCAATTTTACTATTTCTGTGCTCAAAATATGTTAATTTGATAAGTTAGGGTGTTGAGAATCACTTTTGTTGAATTATGCTTAATTATGTTTAAAAAGACTTGATTTGAAGCAAATTTAACTTAGTTTGCTGTTGTGAAGAAAAACAGAGTTGAAGCTGGAATTCCCCAGAAATGCGACCGCATTTTTGGGAAGGCAAAATGGAAATGCGACCGCATTTCTGGAAAAAACAGGGGCCGTTTCGAGTCGCACGCGGGTCGTTGTTGATGAGTCTTCTTTGCACCTAACCGATTGTTTTGACCCCGAAATTGACTGGGCAACCTTCCAACACCTATTTCGCAACTCCTCAACCAATTTGTACACTATATAAGCTCGAGATTCGAAGTCAAATCTAAGCAAAACTCACTTGGAAGAAAAGAATGGTGACAGAACCCTGGCTCGACACCAATGAGTAGGGATGCTCGAGGTCCTTCTTAGATGACCAAATTCTAACCCGAGAGAGAGTTAGACATCAAACCTTGTGGTTTGTAGAGAGTTTCACCCATTCCCATCTTGTAAAAGTGAGAGAGTGGAGTGTCTTAGCGAACTCTAGAAAGATTGTGTAAACAAAAAAACCCATAATATTTATCTATCTCTTTTAATTCCAGCTCTTGAATCTTTTCATTACGTTGTATTATTTACATTATTCTTTCAATGAAAATGTGTTAATTTGCTCTTTATCCCATCATGAGTAGCTAAATTCCGTTGAGGGGTTCAATGTGGTGAATTCCCTTAGGGTTTAATAGCTTGAAAGTGTTTTATTTGCTTAAGTAGGGTTTAATGCATGTCATTCTTTATTGAATATCATTCTGATCGTGCTAAGTTTAATTTGATCACTTAGACTGTGCATGCTATGTGAGTTTGATCTCGAAAGGGACAAACGATATCGGTTCTCATAAAGGTGATATAGGAGAAAAAGCTCGAAAGAGATTGTTCGACGGTATAGGGCAAGCTGCCTAAGGCACCTTATATCGACTATAGGGTTATAGGTTGCATTCGTGAATGATCTATGTCGGAGTCGAGTCCCAGAAATGGGCATAACGGTACTCTCTTAGCCTTCTTACGGTTTTTGGCAACAAGGGCCAAAAGGAAGTTAAATCTGACCCAATGCAAACACTCTTAAGTTAGATATTGCATAAGTATGGTTGTTACCCTAGGGATGAATCCATGTTGAATACCTCGTTTTATTTCATTGTTATTCTTTATTGTTTTATAGCTAGTTTTATTTATCTTTTCAAAAACCCAATCAATCTATTATTTTCATTGGTTACCTTTTCCAAAAGCAATCACTCAAGCAGTTTCTTCATCAAATTTGAATTTCCAATTTAGTCCTCGTGGGATCGATACCCTTGGAATACTTTCTAAGGTTTTTTTACTACTATGTGTGACAGTGTATACTTGCACTTAAGCGTTGGCTGGATATTTCTTTCTTATTTCACTTATCATCTTATCTCACATTCCATCCATTCAGCTAGCCACGCACCAACGGGCTTGGGCTTTAAATTTCGGGCTTCAAGCCCAATGGGCTTGGGTTTGAAATTTTGGGCTTCTGGCCCAATTACCATAATGAATTCGAGTTTAAATTGAACCCAATTCATTCTATTTCATGAAATTAACATATTTTTCATTTCATGAACTTAGACAATTATTTGAAGAAAAATTTCTATGCCAACAGTCATATTGAGCTTTCTGGATTCTTCTCTTTTGCTGGGCCATCTTTTGGATTGTGTTGTGTTTTTTTTTTTATCTAGTCTAGGTGTGTGTTTGTTTACTCACTACCACAAACACAAAAAATACAGAAACTATGTCAAATGGTATACTCTACAAGATCATATTTTCACAACAGAGGCCGTTCCGAGTCCGTCGCGGGTCGTTTTGAACGAGAGTTTTGCGCACCTAACCGGTCGTTTTGACTCTGAAAATGATTGGGCTACCTACCAACACATATTTCGTGGCTCCTCAACCACTCCCCACACTATATAAGGTCGTGATTCGAAGTCAAATCCAAGCAGAACTCACTGGGAAGAAGAGGGTGGTGACAGAACCCTAGTTGACGCCTATGAGTAGGGATGGCAGAGGTCCTTCTTAGATGACTAAATTCTAACCTTAGTTAGACATCAGAATTGAGTGTTTGTAGGGATTTTCACCCTATTCCCATTTGTAAAGGAGAGTAGAGTGTCGAGCGAACTCTAAAAGGACTGGATAAAAGAAAAAACCCTAGTATTTAACTACTGCTAATTATTTCCAACACTTGTCACTTTTCATTCATTTGTATTCTTTATATTTTATTTCAATGGAAAGTTGTTCATTTGCACTTTATCCCATCATGCTTAGTAAATCCCGTTGAGGGGTTCAATATAGTGAATTCTCGTATTGTTCAATAGCTTGAAAGTGTTTATTTGCTTAAGTATTATTCAATGCATGTCATTCTTTATTGGTTATCATTCTGATCTTGCTGAGTTTAAATTGATCACTTAGACTTTGCATGCTATGTGAGTTTGATCTCGAAAGGGACGAACAATATTGGTTATCATAAAGATGATATAGGAGAAAAGGCTCAAAAGAGTGTATTCGGTGTTATAGGGCGAGGCTGCCAAAGGCACCCTATAACAACTATAGGGTTATAGATTGCATGCTTGCTTTATCTATGTCGAAGTCGAGTCACAGAAATGTGCATAACGGTACTCGCTTAGCCTTCTAACGGTTCTTGCGAGCAAGACCAAAGAGAAGTTAAATCTGACCCAATGCATTGAATAGACTTAAGTTGAATAAGCTATGGTTAGAGTTATTTGCCTCTGGGATGAATCTATATTGAACACCTCGTTTTATTTCTCATTGTTATTTCTTTACTTATTTGTTTTGTTTATTTTCCAAAAATCAATCATCAATTATTTCTTTGGTTACCTATTCTAAGTAATCTTTGAACAGTTTCTTCTTCAAATCTGAGTTTCCAATTTAGTCCTCATGGGATCGATACCCTTGGAATACTTCTAAGGTTTTTATTACTACGTGTGATAGTGTATACTTGCACTAGGTGAGCTGAATCATTTTTATTCTTTATTTTCTATTCTTTTTCTAACCTATCCATTACACTTCTCCCACTTCCCGTAGATTATTCCCCGTACATGTCTCGTAGACCTAGACCCTCTAGATGAATCTTGAACACTTGAGCCATGAGAGCCTTCGTGAATGGATCAATAATGTTGTGTTTCGACGCTATTTTAGTGACATTCAAGTCTCCTCGATGCACGATCGCTCAATTGAGATGATATTTCCTTTCGATGTGCTTGCCTCTCTTATGGCTGCGAGGTTCCTTTGAGTTTGCAACAGCGCCACTATTATCACAGTAGAGGGTGATTGGAAGATGCATATTTGGAACGACTTCCAAATCAATCAGGAACTTCCTGAGCCATATCGCCTCTTTCGCTGTGTTGCAAGCAACAACATATTAGACCTCCATGGTCGAGTCTGCAATGCATCCTTGTTTTATGCTACGCCATACTATTGCTCCTCCATTCAGAGGGAATACTGACCCCGATGTAGATTTTCTTGAATCTTTATCGGTATGAATGTCAGAATAAATGTATCCTGTAAGGATCAAATTCTTAGCGCCATACACGAGCACATAGTCCCTTATTCTTCTAAGATACTTGATGATATTTTTAACGGTTGTCTAGTGATCGAATTCTAGATTGGATTGATATCTACTGACAATCCCTACTACTGCATAACAAATGTCAGGCCTTGTACACAACACATGACATACATTTGGCTGCCTACTGTAGAGACATAGGGAATTCGTCTCATGTTCACAGCTTCTTGAGGTGTCTGAGGACACTATTCCTTAGACAAATTAATTTCGTGTCTAAAAGGTACTAAACCATTCTTAGAATTTTGCATCTTATGTCTAACCAACAATTTTTCGATATAAGACGCTTGAGAAAGGGTTAACATTTTGTTTTTTCGGTCTCGAACAATTTGGATCCCTAGAACATATTGTGCCTCAATCAAATCTTTCATTTGGAATTGAGTTGCCACTACAACAAATTTGGCTTTTAATGTCGGGCAATGCCCGACATTAAAAGTCTTTAATGTCGGTCATTGACCGACATTAAAAACACCGACATTAAAAGGCTCTTTTAATGTCAGACACCTTTAATGTCGGGCATTGCCCGACATTAAAGGCTGTGACCGACATTAAAAGGGTACTTTTAATGTCAGTCATTGCCCGACATTAAAAGTAGGTTTTTAATATCGGTCAACCACTCATTGTCTGACATTAAAAGTCACTTTTAATGTCAGTCAGCTTTTGATGTCGGTCATTGTCCGACATTAAAAGTTGTGACATTAAAAGCGTCCGACATTAAATGTGCCACATTAAATTAAAAAAAAATGTTGGTTGCACACGTGGCTAACCAACAATATTATTTCTTCGTTTTGTAAAAACCTGTAAATAAACTAGAATTTCAACATATACACAAAATAAAATCCCGAAAGTATTTTTACACAACAACTAACTTAACGAACATGGATTCCATTAATAAAATATAATAGTGTATATAATACATGAAACTTTCCATCCATCCCAAATCACAACCATGGTCATATTTACAAAGAAAAAGTAAAATTACTAAAAAAAAATAAGTACACACCTAAGGAGACTAGAATGAGACAACAACTTTATAGGCATTATCCCTCACTTTTTGAGCAACGAGACGACAAAAAAAAAAAAAAAAAAAAAAAAAAAAAAAAACTGCAGATGGTACTGGAGCTGGACAGATTCTTCATGAAAAAAAAAACTGCGAGGAAACCGTCGAGAACAGAGGATGCTTGGGAGATCCCAAGGAAATTGTTAACTGCATTTGATGAAGTAGTAAATGGCATATGCATCACATAGAACATGAAGGCTACCATGTTCATTGAAAGCCCAAAATAAGCCATTCTCTCTGCCATTTCATTCCCTTGTAAACAAAACAAGAGTGAACTTTTACATTTTCTTTTTGTCCTTTCCAAGTTCAAATAGTAACAACAAACAACAACAAGATTGTTTTGCAGCTGCTTACCAAAAATGAAGAAGGCTGCAATCCAGCCCCCAGTCTTTGAAAGATCAGCAATGGGCTTGCCACGGATATTAACCGAAGTCGTCCCTCCGGTGTAACCGCGCCCGAACGCCGTCCTCCGATCGTCCGATTTGACGAAAAACATCCCAAGCTTCTTCCTCTGAAATGATTCTGAATGCTCATCCACTCTTCCAGCCATTTCAATCACCTCTTGAGGTGATTTGATTTCTCTACTTCCCATACTTCAATATTCCTGGAAAAAAAACAAACACAACAACAAAACCAAACACTATGTTCATATAACCACTTCCACTCACTACTTTCACTAAAGAATTCAAAACAAAATTTTTCTCCAAACCTGTTGTGAGATTTGTCAAAAGAAGAATCTGTCCAGCTCCAGTACCATCTGCAGTTGCACATAGTGGCAAAAATATATATTTGCTTATAAGGCCAAAAAAAAACAAATGCAAGAGGCAAGTTCTTGTTTAGTGACAGCACAAGCATAGAAATCCCTCCAAACCCTAAACCCATTTTAGCTTATACTACAATCTACAACAAAGTTAATACCACTGAATCTGTCTTTGATATAAGCAACCATCGAAAGATTTTCAGTAACCTGAAATTTAATAGGACAGGAAAGCCGAGTATGAGATGAATTGTACAACAATTCAATTGAGTAGGGAAGAATCAAATAGTTGTTCTCAAAGTGTTATATCTGAAGAGTTTTGAACAATCAATAGACCAAGCATTTAAAGGAATGGAACTTTTGACACACCAAAGTTCAGAAAATACAGACCATTTGCAATGAGCCAAGCTGCAACAGTCCAAAAGGAAGAACAGGCACCAATACAATAGTCTGCAAATGAATACTAGATCTTTTAGTTGAAAGCAACAACATGTGTTTTATGCAAATAGAGAACTATCGAAAAGCACAAACATGGATACTGCAAATTAGAGCAGTTGTATCTGTAATTCTCAATAATTTGTTGTAAAATTATGAATTATTCAATGCATATTACTTTGATACCAGATTTATATTGAATCAACCATTCAGTAGGACCATGCAGCATAAAGACATTAAATTATGTTATGTCCGATTTTGGGAGAAGTAAAACAGGTATCTTTCCCATTTTGACAACCAAGGTGAAATCCGCACGCACCTAAATTGAAGCAGAGAATAAATCACTGGTAAAAATATTTTCAAGGAAAACCCAACTATGATTTCCAGAACTTGCCACGCTGCCCACAAGGAAAACCCAACTATGATTTGCAGGTCTTCTTTGATCAACAGTGAAACGAAAAGCCAACTATAATTATCTCTTTAAGAGGTCCATTGAGGTAGTTTAGCAAGTACATGGAATTTTCTTGTCTATAAATATTTGATATTTCCTGTTTCTGAAAGACGTGTCTTAGTTGTTCTCGTTTGTTCCTCTTGGGCCATTCTTCATTCTCGTGCAACATTTTATTTTTGGAGGGACAGACAATTCTCTTCTTTAAGGCTTTTCTTTTTTTGAAATACCAAATCTGAGATTTTTCTTATGATTGAAGAGGTAGTGACAAGAACTGCTTGATTGGAGGTTCATCAGGCTGGACACAAGCAATATTCTTCTTCTCCATCTTCCTGAGATTTTCCTGTTAGCACAGTTGTTTTGAAGGTATGTGTTTTTTTTTTCCCTTCGTTTGGTTTTAAAGGACGTTTCTAAAATGTGATGCATAGTTTTCAAAGGAATTCTAACCTGGTTTTATACATGCATTTCTTGATCTTGATGCAAATTGATCAAGTTTAGATCATGAACAAAATAGCAAACGAAGTCGTGTTTTATCTGAATTTTGTCTTAGAATGGCGTCTGTTGTCAATCTTTTTGTTTGAGATCAGAGGCTTTTCGTTTCACTGTTGATCAAAGAAGACCTGCAAAACTGGTAAAAATATTTTCAAGGAAAACCCAACTATGATTTCCATAACAGTAAACAAAAAAATTCAAAAATCCAATCTAAAACCAAAATCCATAAAAAACTGAACACCACAATCCAAAACCAAAATCCATAAAAAAAAAAAAAACTTATCACACTGACAGGTAGATCAATTTGAGGAAGAAAGCAGAGAACTTATCGATCAGAAAAATGCAAGATCTAAAAACTCCAATCCACACAATCACAAAAATTAGGGCAAGTTGAACGAATGAACGAAAAAATCGAATTAATCAGAGCAATAGAAGACCTACGAAAGATGTAGGCGAAAGGAAGAAGAACGATGAAAATAAATACACATACCGCCGTCGAGAGAGTGGGGAAGGGTTTGGAGGTGAAGACCCAAGCAAAAAAATTTTTGGGGAGAGAAAGTGGTTAAGGTTGGGGAGAGAGAAAGCTGGTGGGCTTTTTTTATAAGGTCACAGACCGACATTAAATGTGTTTTTTTAATGTCGGGCAATGCCCGACATTAAAACCTCAATACATGTCAAAAACACGCGTTTTCACCCGTCCGACATTAAAAGTTCCGTGCATTTTTTTGTCCGACATTAAAAGCCCTATGCACTTTTTTTCGTCCGACATTAAAAGTATAATTTGTTGTAGTGCTAGCCTGTTTAATGTCAGTAAGATAACCTAAATCATTCCCGATGAGTAGAATATCATCCACATACAGTGCTAAGAAAGCTACAAAGCTGTTGATGATCCTTTTGTAAACACAAGGCTCATCAACGTTCTGTTCAAAGTCATAATATTTGATCGCAATATCAAATCTAATATTCCAGAATCTAGATGTTTGTTTCAATCCATAAATGGATCGTTTAAGCTTGCAAACTTTTTGCTCTTGATCTTGAGCAATGAACCCTTCTGACTGATACATGTAGATACTTTTTTCAAGATTGTCGTTCAGAAAGGCAGTCTTGACATCCATTTGCGATATTTCATAATCATAAAATGTGGCAATGGATAAAAGTATTCTTATTGACTTCAACATGGCAACATGGGAGAAGGTTTCCTCATTGTCAATCCCCTTCCGCTGGGTAAAACCCTTTGCCACAAGTCGAGCCTTAAAGGTTCGAACCTTTCCAGTAGCGTCTCATTTTCTCTTGTAGATTCATTTATACCCAATGGGTCTAACCCCTTCAAGTTGATCTACAAGATCCCAGACTGAATTAAAATGCATGGACTCAATTTCCAGGTCAATGGCTTCAATCCACTCATTCTTGTCAACGTCATCCATCACCTATTTAAAGGTTAGTGGATCCTCGATCCTGTCATCAAGTATGATGACTAGAGTTTCAGCTAAACCCGAATAGCGATCACGCTGGCTAACAACCCTCCCACTACGTCAAAGTTCTCTTATTTCTTGAGAAGGACGTGATTGACTCGAGGTGCCAGTTTCATCAACAACTCTTGTTGAAGTTTCTGTAGCTTCATTAGAAACTTCACTTAAAGCGATTTTACTTTTTGGCTTGTTGTTCTAACGTGATCTTTTTCTAGGAATGTAGCATTTGTCGAAACAAATACTTTATTTTCCTCTGGATAGAAGAAGTATCCACCTCTCGTTACTTTGGGATAGTCTACAAATAGGCGAAATCTAGAACGAGGTTCCAATTTCATTGGATTTTCCTCAAGCACGTATGCAGGTGTTGCCTTCCAGAGTGGTTAAAAATATGATGTAAATTAACTCTAGAATACTATGCAAGTGCATATAGTCTGGAGCATGTGATAAGTAATTTATCGTATCCACGAGGTTTTGAACAATCTCACTTTACCCATTTTGTTTAGTCTTTTTAGTGATTTCAAGATCGTTAAAATGATTGGGTTTTGAAGTAATGCTGGAACAAAAGAAATAACAGAGCAAAAATTTAAATGGATAAAGAAGACAGATTGGAAACAAACGTTGGTTAAGACTTCTGTAATTGTTAAAAAGATGCTCTAGCAATTGTATTGGTAAGGCAAACTCTTGCAGTCTTATTAGCAGGATCCTCCCGGAACTCTGTATTTTTTGGAATGTGTTTCAACTCCAATGATGCTATATCGATCAAGCACTAGGCAACTGGCTATCCTTAACTTAGTCACTAGCGTTCACCAACACATAATTGTCTAGTGTGATTACAAGCCACACATCTCTTAAATCATCCCTGAAACCAAGAGAAATTATTCATACTGGCTGGTGAGACAGGCACAAAATAATATTAAACACAACAGGTAATAAAGATGCTCAAAATCAATATCAATTGCTAGATTGTTAAAGAATGACAATTACATAATCCTAACCAACACCTAAAATAAATTAGTTAATGAAATTGGAAACAACACACGTTACAATCTGTTTACATGCATCCATAACTACAAACTTTTACAAGAAATAATAATTTCCCTTGAAGAAATCTATAGTTGATGGTCTTCTTAGGTCTCCAATCGTTCCTCCTCTATCCGGCTGCAAAGATGGAAAGAATTAGACTTTCGTCCTCGAATGATTTAACTTGAGACTGCTATTTCCTTTTATAGAATGGGTCAACCCTAATTAGGTAAAATATTACACATGGAATTCTCTCCAAGCTTCCTATATACGATATTGCTTCTGAAAACGCCACCTCATTAATGAATCAAGTGCAGCTCACGTGGTCAGTTTTGCCCCTAGCTTTGCTGGATCATGGAATTTGCTCCCTCGAGTCACTCAACAATATTTTATGTTCAAAAGAACTTCCAAAGCATCAATTCGTCTAAATAGGATAAAACACATAATATTCATCTAATAACACACCTATTTTGCACGAATGACATGTAAATCATCATAGAATAAGGCCTAAATAACTCCCATTTGGAGAGTTATCAAAGTGAATTCCATCTTTCATGACTATGTCCCCAGCTATCTACCCGGTCTTATCCCCGAAGTGGTAGTCTTGTTGAGCGACGCTCTAGGGTCACTCTCACCCTTGCAAATCAAAGGACAATCCCGAATAAATAGGAGTTCATATTTAGCTAAAGACTAAGATCGAGTTACCTAAGTCATCGCTTGAAATAGTCAGTTTCACAATAAACGGCGTTATAAAGTGAAAGTGACTTATTTCGCGGTCTGGTCTTATACAAACTCTTTTGCATAGGACACCCTCACTGGCATGTCTCTACATGAATGATTTAGGATCACATCGTTTGTATTAAAACAAAGTGGGTCGCGTCACATAGTTTTTCCTAGGATAAGGTACCCAGTGTTATCCCTATACTTTAGACCGTTTAGGCTATCACTCGAACTTGATCCACTTTTATGTCACTACATATAGTTCGAGTGTTTCATATCATAGCCAAGGATTCTAGATTATTGGATTTGGGTTATTAAATGCATAGTTTAAACTAACCTTTCGACAACCAGAAATTGAACTCTTTCAATAACGTTTTATATTTAACTTTGTTACATTTACTATCCACGAGTTTTAGGACATAAACCCCAACAAATGTATGTATGTTACTAGCGTATTAGTATTTCATGATTCTAAATTAATTGTGAATTGTTTCTAAAACCGCTTCCGCTGCGCCGGGACCCTCGTCCTTACAGTGTTCCCTTATGGGCTGATTTCACATCTTAAACAAAGGCACACGCCGTCCTCTCCTGGCGTTAGAGGAAATTCTGTTTAGTGATTGGACCATAAACAACTTGTTCATTAGAGGGATCAATGGTACATAAGAATCCAAAGCTAACCTAGGGTAAAAATAGTAATTTGACCCAACTGGGTTTACGAACACTTGTGAAGGATTGACTTACCGGTATGGTCAATATCCATGATACCGAAATATTCTACAGTGAGAAGAGTGGAACTATGGGTCTTTAGTGGAGTGACCCACGATTAACGAATGTTGATTAAATTTGTGATAGCAGGCATAAATGCTATATGTTTCCTATCAATTCTAGCTAGTTTTATGCTTAATATGTGCTTTTTAGGTGTTTTTATGTTCAAATTTCAGAGGCCGAGCGAAAAGAGAAAAATTGGAGTTCTTGAGGAATTTTGGATGAATTTGGAGGCTTTTGGAGCATTTTGAAGAAGACCATTGAAGATCGAAGACCAAAAGCCCAAGAGAGATGACTTGGAGGCCCAAATTGATGTCCAAAAGGCCATTTTGAAGAGGAGATCCGAGAGCTAGCGTACCCATGGAGACAAAGCCAAATATGGGGCAACGTCGAGACATTGAAGGTTGAAGTAGCTTGGGCAACAAGAATATTATGTCACAAGGTCGAGATGATTTGAGGGTTTTCACCCTATTCTCGATTCCACACTAAATTTGGAGGTTTTGGGAGATGATTTGGAGTCTCGTAGAAGATCTTGGGAGCTCGGGATCGATGGCGGTAGCCATAGGATCGAGGAGATCGACATGATTATGAGCGTTTCTATTCCCTTTTCCTTTGTTTTAAGTTTCTAGAATAGGTGCGATTAGGAATTATTAGATGTTTAGAGATGATGAGTAGCTAATTCCTAAATTCTATGGATTTAATTTAGTTTGTTGAACCTTTGCTGAATTAATTAAGTGATTTGGTTTGGTTGTGATTATCATTCATTTGTGCATTTTGTCCTTAATGCTGTTAATCACCTGATAAATGATTAAATGATTTGTTTTCTAAATGGAAATTGGACGGAGAGAAGTTTAGACTAGAACTTAATGCATGACTGATGTTTGTTTACCCGAGTGACACGAGATAAAATAAATAGACGTTAGAGGTTGTTATTGAAGGGTCATAATCCCATGCTTAGTAAATAAAGAGGAAACTGAAAGGAGATTCTTTATTAATTAAAGGCATGAGAATAGGAGGAAACCGACAGAAGAGTCTTTTATATTAGGCTTCTAGACTTATGAATTGAATGATTAATTAATCAGAATTGACTAATTGATTTAGCAATTAAAGGTCCAACTAATGAAATCAACACCCTAGAATTATCCCTCCCAATTGTGTCTCTATGTATCTTTTGCTTTGTAGATTAGCTTTTGTTATTCTTTTTGGCATTAGATTTTGTTCTCTAAATAAAGATAAGCAATAGTATTCACGATAGTTAAGTGAATAAATCCAATCCTTGTGGAGACGATACTCACATGCTCAAAATCACCATTTTACTTGTGACCCGTGCGCTTGTAGACAACCCATATAAGTTTTTGCGTCACAACGTCTCTACGGTTGGCTAGCATCGTGACGTCCAAGGCTAGTTTCTCGACGCTAGCTCAAGGATCTGATTGGGGCCTCTAAGTCATCTCTCTTGGGCTTTTGGTCTTCAATCTTCAATGGTCTTCTTCAAAATGCTCCAGAAGCCTCCAAATTCATCCTAAATTCCTCAAGAATTCCGATTTTGCTCTTTTTGTTAGTTTTATGAAATTTAAACATAAGAACACCTCAAAGCACACAATTTAAGAACAAAACTAGCTAAAATTGATAGGAAATAGATAGCATTTTTACATCCTATCAATTAGTTAATAAGCTTAGCAAGTTAATCTCCTATCGTTGGAGCTTCTGATCTGTAGGTCTATTAGGTCCACCTACTAGCTCGTAAAGGGTTCTGAGATTAATTAGTCTTGAACATTAAGGAAATCTTTGTTAATTGTACGTGATGCAATTAATATAATGTATTAAGATACATTATACTATAAGTTTATTATTGAATAAAACTTTACAATAAAATTAATTTTGGGATATGAATCAAAGATTAATTATTGAGAGAATTAAATATTTGAAGAAGTTCAAATATTAAAATATGAATTAGATTCATTTTTATACTATAGGTTAAATTTAATATGATTGAGATTCATAATTAAAACTATAGTATATGAGAGAATTATTTGAATGTGATTCAAATGAAAAATTAATTAGAGAACTAATTAATTAATTAATTTAATTTGATTAAATGTGATTTAATTAAATTAAAACTATAGTTTAGAACTAATTTACATTGGATGCACATTAAAGCTATGGGCTTAAAAAGAGAAAAGCAATTAATCAAATATATGATATTTAATTAACAGGTTTGCCTAGTTAATTCAATTGAATATGATCTGATTGAGTTAAATAAACAAACTATATGTTAAAAAGTAATTTAATTAAATAATATTTGATTAAATTGATTTTATCTCATAATATATAGTTTTTAAGATTTATTTTAATTTATTTTAATTAATTAAGATAACTTCCCCGACCGTTGTTGGGGAATTTGTTATCAAGTATCCCAATAGTGAAGTGGGATGATCCTCTTCAAGGAATTGAATCCTAAGCAGAAGCAATTTTCATCATTTGTAAGTCAATTTTAGTTATTACGAATACCGGTACTGAAGGAGTGTCGAACACCCGAGCAGAAGCAATTTTGATTTATTGACTCTCAATTTCAATTAATTTTAGAATTAAAAACATGTCAAAACATAACAAAAAACACAGTATTGAAATAACCGACCTCTTTGGATGAAATTCGAGCAACTTGATCGATTCGTAGACAACCATGAGAGTCTTCCCTGCTATCCTCCGGCCTTAGAACGACTTGTGGGAGCCTTACGGAGCAAAAATAAGACATAGAGAGTTTTTCGTTCTTGGTTCTTTTTAGAGAGAAATCCACCAAACACCAACCCAACTCTCAGGATCTTTCATTCTTATTTATAGAAGAAGAATGTTGTGGCTTTAACCTCATGAAGACACCAACTTTGTCAAGATGAAGTGTATCGATAGGTTGCTTGCTCTTGTATTTTAAGAACACATAATGGGTTTTGGTGTCACAATATGTTACTTTGCTATTTTTGATTTTCTTTCAAAAAGAAAATCATTTGAATAAATCTATTTCAATTTCTAATTTGATTATCATATTTTCCATTAATTCAATAATTAATTTTAAATTTTAATTAAAACCGTCTTCTCAAACACGAATCCCTATTAATGTGTATAATATTTAAATCATTTTTAAATATTTCCAACTCTCTCAAACTATAGATCAATTCACAATTAACCTATTACGTTAATATCACATTCTGTTTACGTTAACTCCCTAATTCAAATTTGAACGTTTCAAACTTTCCCATCACATACGTTCTAAGGTTTATTCCGTATGAGCTAGCAGGGGGACCTAATGGACCTACAGATCATGGGCTCCAACTATCCGAGACTAACTGGTTGAACTCTTTTAACTAAGTTAACCAACATTCGTGAACTACCGGGACACTCCACTATAGCCCGATAGTTGAACTCCCCTCATTGTAGGTATATGTCTGTCCACCCGATATAACCATGATTAGTAAGTTGACCCTTCACAGGTTGTTCTTAACTAGAGCTAGGTCAAATGTTCATTTCACCCCTGAAGTTACTTCTTGTTCCTTAAGTCCCCACTGAGTCCCTAATGAACAATTGGTTTGTGGTCGGACCATTAAACTTAAAACCTCTCGAGCCAATGAGAGGGCGGGATCCCTTTGTTCACTTCCCAGAGTCAGCACTTAAGGGAACAACCTCTCTACTATCCCTAAGTTGGGTAGGAGTGAATTTTGTCTTGCAGGTCTATGTCCCCAGCTATCTACCCGGTCTTATCTCCAAAATTGTAGGCTTATTGAGTCGGCGATCATAAGACAATCTCACCCATCCAAATCAAAGGATAATCCTGAACAAAAAGGAGTTCATAGTTAGCTCATGATTAAGATCGAGTTATCTAGGTCATCACATGAAATAGTCAGTCTTGTGACACTTGTATACTTAACTGGGATGTTGAGGCTAGGATGGTTGGATCCTCAATCGTTTTTAGGATAGAGATTTCTTTTGCTGGAGAGAATTTTCTTTTGTTGAGAGAATTGCAGAGAGGGAGAACTCAGAGATTCATTATGCCAAACTTCACTACATGTCTGATGAGGCAAAGCCTTTTTCTCGTGTATGCTGTAGTTAGTGGTGAGGAGACTCGTGGTGATACATTTAATGATCGGATAACCAAATTGGTTATCAGATATTTTAAATATAATTAACATTAAATTAAGGGAAAAATACACTTTTGGTCTCTGAGGTTTGGGTTAAGTGACACTTTGGTCCATGAGTTTTCAAACTCAACAAAAATACCCGTGAGGTTTGAGATAAGGAGCACTTTGGTCCCTACCGTCAAATTTTCTGTTAACTTTTAACGGTTGCTGACGTGACACTATTATTTTGATATAAAAAATTATTATTTTTTATTTTTTAAATAAAAAATATTAAAAAATTAAAATATTAATATTTAATTATTTTTTTTATTCTTTCTCTCTTTCTCTCTCATCATCTTCTTCTCCATCTTCCTTCTTCTCCATTTTCTCCCTCCTCCTCCTTCTTCTTCCTAAGTCCGGCGACCGGCGACCACCACACGCCGGCGGCCGCCGGCGACTGAATTTTTTTTTTCCTTCTTTCTTCTTTCTTCTTCTTCCCTTTTTTCTTCTTCTCTTCTTTTTCTTCAATGTTTTTTTTTTTAAAAAATAGAAAAGGGAGGAGGGAGGCTCCCTCCTCCCTCTTGATTTTTTTTTTTTTTTTAAAGAAAAGAAGAAAATGGGTAGAAGAGAGGAAGTAAGGAGAAGAAAAGAAAAAAAATTATAGTCGCCGGCGGCCGGCGGCCGGCCGGTGGCGGCGAGCGGTGGCCGGCCGCCGGAGATGTGAAAAAAAAGATGGAGGGGTTGATGGAAGAAGATGAAGAAGTGGGTGGAGAGTTAAGTTTTAAAAATAATTTAAATAATAATATTTTTTATTGTTTTTTCTTTATTTTTATTTTAAAATTTAAAAAATTAATTTTTTAATTAAAAAAATTTGGCCACGTCAGCAATCTGTTAGCATTTAACGAAAAATTGGACGGCAGGGACCAAAATGCTCCTTATCTCAAACCTCAGGGGTATTTTTGTTGAGTTTGAAAACTCAGGGACCCAAGTGTCACTTAACCCAAACCTCAGGGACCAAAAGTGTATTTTTCCCTTAAATTAATTAATTAATAATTAATAATTAAATATTCAATCACATCAATCAAATCAAATGAGATTAAATTAAATAATTAATTGATTAAAAAATTAAATATTGTTGCCTTGTGCAATGTGATTTACCATATGTAAGAATTCTTCACAAATAGCTCAAAAACGTGCAAGCATACACATCATGACAACAAGTGATAAGTATTTTTATATCGTTCTCCACAGGGATTGATGCAACGAAAATCACTACTCCTAAGCTTATCTTAAATGAAATTCAAAGTAACCAAGGACCAAAGATTAATTAATAGCTAAGATGCACTAATGTAAATAAAGTTGAGTGAAATTAAATAGAACTTGAAGTAAATAAAGCAAGAAAAATGGCTAAATGCAGAGGAGAAGTAAGACTCAGATTAGGGATGCTCTGTATTGTTTCCAGGGATTGCTATAGCGAAAACTGTGCTAATTCATCTCACCCAGATTTTAACATGGGAGTTTTCCCATTCTCCAAAGCTTAAGGCGATTAAACTCTCATTTAACCCCTTATTGTTATCTCAACCTGATTAGTGCCCTAGGTGGTGATTTATCCCTAAATACCCACTCATTTTCATGATCATAAAAGACTAAGGTAAAGTAAAATAATCGGTTACTAAAATGTTTTCCCAAACACCCAATAACAATGCTAGAAAATGGATGGCCAATCAAAATTCCAACTTAAGCAATGAAGAACACTTTACTTTAAGACGAAAATAGCACGGTTCAACTACAAACAACCCCTCGTTACAATATAAGATCCCTAATCCTCACCTAAAGAGGATTAGTTCATGTTCAAAGAGAAAATAAGTTCAATACAACAGAGATCACCCATATTCAACACACTTTTCAGCTTCTTACACAACTAATACCAATGGAAAGATAAAAGATGAGAAGAAAAGGCTAAAGAAGAAGCTCCCAAGCTCAAATCCAGCTTTCCCCAGCTGAATAAGAACTCCACGATAACTCCCCTCTGCTTTTCCTCTGTTCTTGTGCTCCAAACAAGCTCCCAATCGTGAATTCTCTTCCTCTCCAGCTTACTTTCCAAATTAGGATCTCTTTCTTTATATACCCAACCATATTTGTAGGATTCAGGACTGATTAGATAAGTCAAGCCCTCGTGGAATACCCACTAAAAGACGAGAATAGTTTTTTACACTAGCTAGAAATGACAACTCATTAAATGAAGCTTTCCACGTTGAAAACAGCTCCAGCCACCAATCTGCCTCTGCCAGCTCATGCTATAACATAATCTGCACAAACTGGAGCTCCAAGTCAGCTTAATTACGAAATTAACGTGAAATTACTCATCCAAGGCCATCAATAAACACTCTCAATAAATAACATGAATTTCAACAAAACCCAACTTGAATAGCAATTTCCTAAGGTAAAGTTAAGCCTTAAAGCCCCAAAATCATGGTCAATAACTCTTATTTCTAAGAGTTATCACACCCCCGAACTTAGCTCGTTGCTCGTCCCCGAGCAATGCTAGGCCAAAAGCTCAACCAAGAAAAATCAGCTAGCCTAACACTAGAGCCTTTCATATGCCACACAACTACTTCTTGCTCAAAGCTTCCCTCAACAAATGGTCATAGCTTTCGAAAAAGAATGCACTGCCTAAAGACAATTAGGCTACAAAACTTGGCAACTTCCAAATCAGGATTATGCTTTTGATCCATGCTCTTAGCCCACCTTGACTAGCTATCATATCCAGATGCCCAACTGATAACTACCCAAAAGGTAGTTATTTAGGCCTCGATTGTATAGGGATTTGTGTGTCCTTTATGCTTATTAGGGTTGGTTTTGGATAGATATTACATGATTTAACCATTTTGGAAGAATGGAAGCATTGGAAATTATTTTGTGCAGATTATGCTGCTGAGCGACAGGAGGGAGCAAATTCTATGCTGCAGCAAAACTGGGAGCAGAAACTGCCACATCATAGCTCGTTAGCCAACTTCATGAACCGACTTCTGTTGAGTTATTTTCGGGATAAAGGAGCAAGGAGAGCCCTACACGTGTCCAAGTTGACCTAATTCAAGTCTCCTGTCCTTCTATAAAAGGAAGTAGCCGTCAAAGTCAAATTCATTCCATGTTTTCCCTTGGAAGCCGAATAGTATAGGGAGATTGAAGATTATCAAGAACACCATCATCCGCAAGCTGATTAGGGAGTTTACTTTCTTTATTAACTTGTGGTTATGGACATGCATACTCAGATTGTAATTCGTATTCCTTTGCCTATTATGAACTAAGTAGCTTAGGGTGTTGGTTAGGAATAATGTGATTACTGTGCTTCATCTTTAGTAATAAATTGACTATCGCATTTTGGTTAATTGTTGTGCTTATTCTCATTTTATGCCCGCCTGGCCAGCCGGTATGGATAGCTCTCTCTAGTTTCAGGGATGATTTAGAGAGTGTGTGGCAATTATCCACACTACGATCATTGTGTATTGGTGAACGCCAGTGACTGAGCTAGGGATAGCAAGTTGCCTAGTGCTTGATCGGTCGCTCTTCATTGGGTTTGAAACATATCCCAAAAGATCCGGAGTTCCGGGAGGAATCCGCTAATAATACTGCGAGAAATGCATGATCAATAATATTGCTAGAGTATATCTTAGAACAATCACTAAAACCTAACCAGCGCCTGCCTTTAATCTGTCTATCTATTTGTTTACTTATTGTTCTGTCATTTATTTTGCTTCAACATAATTCCGATAAAACCCAATCATTTTTTTATTCTTGAAACCATTAAAAAGTTACACAAAAATAGGTAGAGTGGAAACTCATTCAGGGCTCGGATTGATAATATTACTTGCTGCAGACGGTGTATACTTGCACAGGAATTCTAGAGAATTTTATACTATATTTTTACTCACTCTAGGAACCCGACAAGTTTTTGGCGCCGTTGCCGGGGACTTGAATAAGTTTTTATCTGATCTGTTTTGTGTATGTGTTTTAGTGGTTTGGTGCTAGAACTTTTTGATTGTTTCTTTTGTTTTTGCAGGTGTGATTTTGGTGTATGAGCGATCCGCCTGGGGTACGGTTTGAGCTTGATCCAGAAATTGAAAGGACATTTAGGAACAGAAGGAGGGAGCAGCGCAGAAACCAGATGGAGAACGTGCCGCAACTTCCACAGGTTCATGAAGGTCCAGCAGCAGCAAACCCCCAACAGAATCCGTTGCTGCAGCAAAACCCACTGTTTGAGCAAAATGAGCAGCGAAATAATCAGGCTGAGAATCCTATCTTGATAGCGAACGATAGGACCAGAGCCATTCGAGCGTATGCTGTCCCGATGTTTAAAGAGTTGAATCCAGGGATTGCATGTCCCCAAATCCAAGCGGCGAATTTTGAAATGAAACCGGTAATGTTTCAGATGTTGCAAACCGTGGGGCAATTCCATGGTTTGTCATCTGAAGACCCTCATTTACATCTTAAGTCTTTTCTAGGAGTTAGTGATTCTTTTGTAATTCAAGGAGTGCCTAGAGATGCTCTTAGATTAACTTTGTTCCCGTATTCTCTTAGAGATGGAGCAAAGTCATGGTTAAACTCTTTTTCTCCAGGATCAATTAGGACGTGGGATGAGTTAGCTGAAATTTTTTTGAGTAAATATTTCCCACCTAATAGAAATGCTAAATTAAGGAGTGAAATAGTAGGGTTTAGGCAACTTGAGGATGAGACTTTTAGTGAGGCTTGGGAGAGGTTTAAGGAGCTTTTACGAAAGTGTCCCCACCATGGGTTACCTCATTGTATTCAAATGGAAACATTTTACAATGGTTTAAATGGAGTAACCCAAGGTATGGTCGATGCTTCGGCTGGAGGGGCCCTTTTGGCAAAAACTTTTGATGAAGCCTATGAAATTTTAGAAAGAATATCTATTAATAGTTGTCAGTGGTCGGATGTTAGAGGCACAAATAAAAAGGTTAAGAGTGTATTAGAGGTTGATGGTGTGTCCACCATTAGGGCTGATCTTGCAATGATTGCTAACGCTCTTAAGAATGTGACAGTGATTAGTCATCAGCAGCCACCAGCTATGGAGCCTGCAGCAGTGGTGAACCAAGTCACGGACGAAGCATGTGTCTATTGCGGTGAAGACCACAACTACGAGTTTTGCCCCAGCAATCCAGCGTCTGTGTTTTTTGTAGGTAATAAGAGGAACAACCCTTATTCTAACTTCTATAATCCAGGTTGGCGCAACCACCCCAACTTCTCATGGGGAGGTCAAGGAAATAACGTACAAGCGCAACAGAAGGTGAACCAGCCGGGATTTGCTAAAGCGCAGGTAATGCCCCAGCAAAATAAGCAGGCTTTGCCCCAGCAACATTCGGAGAATTCTCTCGAGGCAATGATGAAAGAATTTATGGCTCGTACAGACGCTGAAATTCAAAGTAATCAAGCTTCAATGAGAGCCCTGGAATTGCAAGTGGGTCAGCTAGCTAATGAGCTCAAGGCAAGGCCTCAAGGGAAACTTCCATCAGATACTGAACACCCTAGAAGGGAAGGTAAGGAGCAGGTAAAGGAAGTTACTCTTAGGAGTGGTAAGCCATTAGAAGAAAGAATTGAGCCTAGTATAACCCAGGTTATAGATAAAAATGGTGATAGAAATAATAATGTTGTTGTCGAGGAAGAGTTGGAGTCTGGTCAGGGTGCTGGAGGCAGCAATAAAAATGCTGGAGCATCTGGTTCTGTGCCAGATGTAGAACCACCATATGTGCCGCCCCCACCTTATGTACCACCTCTACCTTTTCCACAAAGGCAAAAGCCTAAGAATCAGGATGGTCAATTTAAAAAGTTTTTAGAGATTCTTAAGCAGTTGCATATAAATATCCCTTTAGTAGAAGCTATAGAGCAAATGCCTAATTATGCTAAATTTCTTAAGGATATTTTGACTAAAAAGAAAAGGTTAGGTGAGTTTGAAATTGTATCTCTTACTGAGGAGTGTAGTGCTATTCTTAAGAATGGGCTACCCCCCAAGGCTAAGGATCCAGGGTCATTTACTATACCTGTGTCTATAGGTGGAAAGGAATTAGGTAGAGCACTCTGTGATTTAGGTGCAAGCATTAACCTTATGCCTCTTTCGGTCTATCGAAAGTTAGGTATTGGTGAAGCTAGACCTACCACAGTTACACTCCAACTAGCTGATAGGTTTATCACATATCCAGAGGGTAAGATTGAGAATGTCTTAGTAAAAGTGGATAAATTCATATTTCCTGTTGATTTCATTATTTTAGATTATGAGGCTGATAGAGATGTCCCAAATATTCTAGGACGTCCATTTTTGGCTACTGGTAGGGCGTTAATAGATGTTCAAAAAGGGGAGTTAACAATGAGAGTTTGTAATGAGGAAGTAAAATTTAATGTGTTTAAGGCCATGAAGTATCCAAACGAGATGGAAGATTGCTCTTTCATTAGGATTCTGGAGAATACAATTGTTGAGACAACAATTCAGGATTCGACAAATAAGCATTTGGAAAATCATGGAGAGGTTAGTGTAGAGGATTTAGAAGTTTGTTCTTTAGATAGAAAAAATGAAAAAGAATTGTTTAGGTGTGAGGATGTTTTTGAGTCTTTAGATTTAGATCAAAGAAAGGCTCCCCCAATTAAACCATCCCTGATTGAGGCACCTACTTTAGATTTGAAGCCCTTACCAGATCATCTAAAGTATGTGTATCTTGGGGAAAGTGAGACATTGCCCATTATTGTTGCATCAGATTTAATGCCGGAGCATGATGAGGCCTTAATAAAGTTGCTGCAGCAATACCGCAAGGCTATCGGTTGGACATTGGCTGACATTCAGGGGATTAGCCCATCTTTTTGTATGCATAAAATCACTCTAGAGGAGGGGTCCTTGAGGAGTATTGAGCAACAAAGAAGGCTTAACCCTGCAATGAAAGAAGTGGTTAAAAATGAGGTGATTAAATGGTTGGATGCTGGCATCATTTATCCGATTGCAGACAGCAATTGGGTGAGCCCTGTCCAATGTGTTCCTAAGAAAGGAGGTGTCACTGTGGTAAGCAATAAAGACAATGAGTTGATCCCAACTAGGACAGTAACTGGTTGGAGGGTTTGCATGGATTACAGGAGGCTTAACAAAGCCACCCGTAAGGACCACTTCCCTTTGCCATTTATTGACCATAAGTTGGATCGATTGGCTGGTCAGGCCTACTACTGTTTCTTGGATGGTTATTCTGGGTATAACCAGATTACTATTGCTCCTGAAGATCAGGAAAAAACCACTTTCACCTGCCCTTATGGGACGTTTGCTTTCAGGCGAATGCCTTTTGGCCTTTGCAATGCTCTAGCAACATTTCAGCGGTGTATGTTAGCAATTTTTTCTGATATGCTTGAGTCCACTGTTGAGGTCTTTATGGACGATTTTTCAGTTTTTGGAGGGTCTTTTCAGAGTTGTTTAGATAATTTAGGTAAGGTGTTAAAAAGATGTGAGGATACCCATCTAGTTCTTAATTGGGAGAAGTGCCACTTCATGGTGAAGGAGGGCATAGTGTTAGGTCATAGGATTTCTAAGAATGGTCTAGAAGTTGATAGAGCAAAAGTTGAGGTTATTGAAAGATTAGAATCACCGAATTCAGTGAAGGGAATTCAGAGCTTCTTAGGGCATGCTGGATTTTATAGGAGGTTCATAAAGGATTTTTCCAAAATCAGTAAACCTCTTTGTAACTTGTTGTGCACTGATCATGTTTTTGACTTTAATGCAGATTGTAGGAAGGCTTTTGAAACATTGAAGGCTGCTTTAATCTCAGCACCCATTCTCTGCGCACCTAATTGGAATTTGCCATTCGAGGTAATGTGTGATGCGAGTGATGCTGCAGTAGGTGCAATGCTGGGGCAGAAGCAGGGTAAATTTATTCATCCTATATATTATGCAAGCAAGGTTTTAAATGAGGCACAGGTCAACTACACAACTACTGAAAAGGAGTTGTTAGCTGTTGTGTTTGCTTTTGAGAAATTCCGGCCATATTTGGTTGGATCCAAAGTCACGGTGTTCACGGATCATGCAGCAATAAGGTATTTAATGTCAAAGAAAGATGCAAAGCCTAGACTAATTCGTTGGGTTTTATTACTGCAGGAATTCGACTTGGAGATAAAGGACAAGAAGGGATCAGAGAATGTCATTGCAGATCACTTGTCTCGTCTTGATCCATCATCATCTTTGGTGGAGCAATCTGCCATTTCCGATTCTTTTCCAGATGAACAGCTTTTTGCTGTTCAGGTAAAGGTAGTCAGGGATGTCCCTTGGTATGCTGATATTGCCAACTTTTTAGTGAAGGGAGTCACCCCTATTGATATGGATTGGAGGCAGAAGAAAAAGTTTAAGCATGATGCAAAATTTTTCTATTGGGATGAGCCATTTATGTATAAGCAATGCTCTGACGGTATTATTCGTAGGTGCGTTTCAGGTGATGAAGCAACCGAAATCCTGGAGCAATGTCACTCTTCGCCGTATGGAGGTCATTTCAGCGGTCAAAGGACATCTATGAGGATTTTGCATTGCGGATTCTTCTGGCCTACCTTGTTTAAGGATGCCCACTGGTTCTACAAGCAATGTGACGCTTGTCAAAGGAGAGGAAACTTGGGACCTAGAGATGAAATGCCTCTTACTTACATTTTAGAAGTTGAACTATTCGATGTATGGGGTATTGATTTTATGGGGCCATTTCCCCCTTCTAATGGCAATGTTTTTATCTTATTGGCAGTGGATTACGTGTCCAAGTGGGTGGAGGCCATCGCATGCCATCAGAGTGATGCCAAGACGGTTTCAAGGTTTCTCCAATCGCACATCTTTGCGCGGTTCGGGACACCTAGAGCTCTAATAAGTGATGAGGGTACACATTTTGTTAATAATATCTTAACTAAGCTTTTAGCTAAGTATGAAATCAAGCACAGGATAGCTACCCCCTATCACCCACAGGCTAATGGTCAGGCTGAGATAAGTAATAGGCTCTTTGGGCTTATAGGAAAGCCTATAAGACTCCTCTAGGTATGTCTTCCTATCGGTTGGTATACGGGAAAGCTTGTCATTTACCATTAGAGCTGGAACATAAAACGTTTTGGGCTTTGAAAAAGTTGAATTTTGATCTGAGTAGTGCAGGAGCAATGCGAATGCTGCAGCTCAGCGAATTGGAAGAATTTCGCCACTTTTCTTATGAGAATGCGAAAATTTATAAAGAAAAGATTAAGTTGTGGCATGACAAGAAAATTAGACCTAAAGAATTTGTCAAAGGTCAAAAAGTTTTGCTTTATAATTCTAGATTAAAATTGTTTCCTGGGAAACTAAAGTCCAAATGGTCAGGTCCGTTTGTTGTGATTGAGGTTTTCCCCCATGGAGCAGTTACTTTGCAAGATGAAAAAGTTGGGATTTTTGAATTTCTATGGGCAGGTGAATTGCAGGGATGTTGCCACATGTCGTGAAGGGACAATCCAACGGTTTAGCCGTTGACAGCATGCCGTTATTTCCCATAGATGATTGGAGTTCCACAATTTTACCGTTAGGGATTTGAATTGCAACTTAATTGTGAACGGTAAAACCATTTATTACGGAGCAAATCCTTTCGGTTAGGATTTCAAATTGATGGAGCCTTATTTATTTGCAGACATTGGTAAGTCTTCGTTCTACTTCGTCTTCTTGATTCTATCTTGCCATCTACATTCTTTCTTTCTCCTTTTCATTCTTTGCAAAACCCTTTGAGTTATCCATGGCCAAAACAAGAGCGAGGAAAGAAAGAGAGAGAGAGAGTGAAGAGGAAATACCCATTACCCCCGAAGTTCCGAAAGTGAAAACTAAGAAGAAAAGAACACCGGAGGAGAAAGAAGCTAAAAGAAGAAGGCGACAACAGAGGGCGGAAGAACAGGAAAAAGTGACAGAGGATGAGGCTGCTGCAGTGGTTGAAGAAAACCTGGAAGAACTGCAAGAACAGACCCCAGGAGAGGCTGATTAGAGACTTGCAGATACAGATACGGCTCGAGAGGAAAATGTTGAGGAGAATCAAGAACAGCAGGCTGAGATGGTGAGAGACGAGCAGGTAGACGCAGTGTCTGAAAGAGGAAACGAGCAGGACCAAGAAGCTTGTGTTGAGGTAATCATGCCCGAACCGCCGAAACGCCGCCGCATAAAAAGAAAGGCCGGTCGTATTCAGGTGATTCAGACTGATACCCCATCACCACCATCATCAGATTCTGAGAGAGAAAAGGCAGAGCGAGAGGAAAGAGAGAAGAAAGAAGCTGAGGACAAAGAAAGAGACGAAACAGATAAGAAGACTGAGGAAGAGCAGTTGCTCAAGCGCAGGGCAGAGAAGGGCAAAAATGTTGCTGAAGCATCGGAAGAACACGAGGCGATAGAAGAACAACAGGTTCCATTTGATCGCTTCGTCAACAATTTTGTCAGAGCAAAATACGCTGAGCTTCTGAAAAGGGATTTCTTGTTCGAGCGCGGTTTCAGTGGTGATCTTCCACAGTTTCTGAGGACCGGTATTGCAGACCATGGCTGTGAGCTGTTTTGTGCGAAGCCGGAATCTGTAAATGCACAGGTGGTGCGTGAATTTTATGCTAACATTGTCAAGGAGGATGGTTTCCAGGTAATGGTCCGAGGAGTCGAGGTGGATTGGAGTCCAAGTGCTATCAATGCACAATACAACGTTCAAAACTTCCCCCATGCGGCATATAATGAGATGGCTGTGGCGCCATCTGATGAGCAACTAAGTGAGGCTGTAAGGGAGGTAGGAATTGAAGGGGCACAGTGGCAATTATCCAAGACTCAGAAGAGGACATTCCAGTCGGCTTTTTTCAAAAGGGAAACGAACACATGGATGAGATTTATTAGACAGAAGATGCTTCCAACAACACATGACTCGACAATCTCCAGGGAACGGGTTCTCCTAGCTTTTGCCATATTACGGTCTCTCAGTATTAATGTAGGGAGGATCATTGCGAATGAGATTTCTGGATGTTGGAAAAAGAAGGTGGGGAAACTATTCTTTCCAAACACAATCACGATGTTGTGCAGAAGAGCAGGGGTTCCGGTGGATGAGGGAGATGTGATCCTGTTTGATAAGGGGATCATAGACACACCCAATTTGGCATGGCTCCAGCGTGTGCAGGAGGTACGTCAAGGTGGGCTTATCCATGGCATCAACTCGATTCTAGAACAACTGGCACTTTCGGCCAGTAGGCAGGAGTTTGCTGAAAGGCAAACTTTAACCTTCTGGAACTATGTTAAGAATCGGGATGCCAGCTTGAAGAAGGCGCTGCAAGAGAATTTTTCAAAACCTTATCCAGCCCTTCCAGCATTCCCTGACGATCTGTTGAACCCCTGGATTCCGCCCCCACCTGTTGAAAGAGGAGAAGAGGATGATGAAAATGAACCGGGCCAAGAGGACTGAAGGATGAAGTGGCCATGGGCGAGCATAATTTTTGTTCTTAAATTTTTGATTGCTCGTGCATTTTCTAACCTCATTTTCTATTATTGTTATGTTTGCTTTTCTTTTTACTTTTCTGCTGCTTTAAAAAAATATATCTGATGTGTAATTTCTTTTTAATGAAATTTCTTGATGTTCCGTTCCATGAGCACTAAGCAACTCTAACTTAACTAATTTTTCTCTGAATTTTTGAAGCTTGACTGATTACGCTTAATTAGATCAAGGTATTCTGATCTCCAGAAACCTTTTGCTTGAGCATTTCTTCTAGCCTGGACTGTTGCTGCGGCAAAGAAGATTTTGAAGGTAGTATTGACTTATATGATCCACTTTAAGCTTAATCTAAGTCCCATGTTTAGTTTACAAATTCAGATATAAAAATTTAAGTTTGGGGGTATACTTGCTTATTTAATGATTCATTGGGGACAATGAATAATTCAAGTTTGGGGGACTTTTTGCTACTCCAATTATTTTGCTCGAGCATTCCTCTCCTTCAAATTAAAATTTGCTAGGTTATTGAGTAACCGGGGACATTTGTGATACCCACAGGTTGTCTTCGCGTCAAAAGATGACCTAGGAAATGTGAAAAAATGAGAAATATGAGAAAAAAATTATTTGCTGAAAAATTATTTGTTGAAGATTTTGCTGAAAAAATTGATGGAGCAAAAGTTTTGAAGGATGAATGATGATCCAACAGTTTTTCTGTCTCCCATAACTTATGTGAGCTTCATCACAAAATGTCGCCATTCTGAGGGGCAAGAGATGGAATAACTAAGGATTTTTGAGCTTTATAATGAGTATTGAGCCTAGTTGGTGATGAGCTTGAGGCAAGGGTATACTGCATCATAAAGTGGGTCATCCCATGCTTAAGAGTTTATGACTGTAAGGCTACGTTAAGTCTAATAAACAATGATATAAACCCCTTTAAAAATATGTTTTGAAATGTCTGATAATAGAGCTAAGCTGTGGAGAGTTCTTAGAATTGAGTTGAAAGTGGTGATTATTTGTCCCTGCTGAAGGAATCATTTTGCTACAGCAGAGCTTGGTTTTGCAGAGTGCTCAGGTAAAGGTTAAAGGTAGTGTTGGACTGTCTGGGTTGATTAAGCTATTCTTTGTCTAATATTCTGAATTCTTGAAGGAAGGTGAGTTAGTATTGCTCGGGACGCGCAATAATTTAAGTTTGGGGGTATGATAACTGCCCAAAAGGTAGTTATTTAGGCCTCGATTGTATAGGGATTTGTGTGTCCTTTATGCTTATTAGGGTTGGTTTTGGATAGATATTACATAATTTAACCCATTTGGAAGGATGGAAGCATTGGAAATTATTTTGTGCAAATTATGCTGCTGAGCGACTGGAGGGAGCAAATTCTATGCTGCAGCAAAACTGGGAGCAGAAACTGCCACATCACAGCTCGTTAGCCAACTTCATGAACCGACTTCTGTTGAGTTATTTTCAGGATAAAGGAGCAAGGAGAGCCCTACACGTGTCCAAGTTGACCTAATTCAAGTCTCCTGTCCTTCTATAAAAGGAAGTAGCCGTCAAAGTCAAATTCATTCCATGTTTTCCCTTGGAAGCCGAATAGTATAGGGAGATTGAAGATTATCAAGAACACCATCATCCGCAAGCTGATTAGGGAGTTTACTTTCTTTATTAACTTGTGGTTATGGACATGCATACTCAGATTGTAATTCGTATTCCTTTGCCTATTATGAACTAAGTAGCTTAGGGTGTTGGTTAGGAATAATGTGATTACTGTGCTTCATTTCTAGTAATAAATTGACTATCGCATTTTGGTTAATTGTTGTGCTTATTCTCATTTTATGCCCACCTGGCCAGCCGGTATGGATAGCTCTCTCTAGTTTCAGGGATGATTTAGAGAGTGTGTGGCAATTATCCACACTACGATCATTGTGTATTGGTGAACGCCAGTGACTGAGCTAGGGATAGCCAGTTGCCTAGTGCTTGATCGGTCACTCTTCATTGGGTTTGAAACATATCCCAAAAGATCCGGAGTTCTGGGAGGAATCCGCTAATAATACTGCAAAAATGCATTATCAATAATATTGCTAGAGCATATCTTAGAACAATCACTAAAACCTAACCAGCGCCTGCCTTTAATCTGTCTATCTATTTGTTTACTTATTGTTCTGTCATTTATTTTGCTTCAGCATAATTCCGATAAAACCCAATCATTTTATTATTCTTGAAACCATTAAAAAGTTACACAAAAATAGGTAGAGTGGAAACTCATTCAGGGCTCGGATTGATAATATTACTTGCTGCAGACTGTGTATACTTGCAAAGGAATTCTAGAGAATTTTATACTATATTTTTACTCACTCTAGGAACCCGACACCAACCTATAGGCATCAAACAAGCCACTAACTTTCTTTCTTCCTTAGCTCAACATTTAGTCCTTAAGCTTGTTAAGCAAGCCTAAAATCCTAACACCCAAATTATAAAAACTCTAAGCTCAACCTACACTTCTCTCAATTATTATTCTCTTTTTTATTTTTACCACCTTAGAAAATCTCCTAGGTCATAGCCTTTTTGGTCCCAGAATGACAACACTTTATGGTGAAGCTCACCCAAGCCTCCAAGCTCATCACCTAGCGAGCATTGCATTCATATCCCCTAAAATTGCCTAAGATAGCTATCTAGCAACTTTTTCCTTGCTTCTCAGAGTGGCGACACTTTTTGGTGAAGCTCACCTAAGTTTTGGGGAAATTGCAACTTTCAAGCTAACACTCATCCCTTAATCATACCTTTTGATTTTTCTTCTTCTTTTTTCATAGGAACTCATACCTTTCAAGAGCTACTTTTTGATGCAAGGGAAAACTATGGGTATCATAAATCCCCCTGGTTACTAGGTAAGTTCAAGAAAAGAATACATTCCACAAAGGGAGAGGAGTACATCTTAGACAAAACTAGGACAAAGAGGAATGCTTCTATGATGCTTTTTCTAATTTTTTTTTCTTTTTTTTTTCGAAAGGGCACCTCACCCCCAAACTTATACTATTCATTGTCCCCAATGAATGAGAAAGTAAGGCAAGAACCCCCAAACTTATTTATTTGAGAGAGAGCTAAGGCCTATTGATTAGGGAGATTATAACCTTGAACAAAGAACTAGGCACAAGCTTTCCTAAATTTGAGCTAAGCTAAAGGAAAAAATTTAGGAAGCTTCTAATCAACCTAAGGATTTACAACCCAACCAAATAATCAAACTAAGCAAGGACTAAGAAGCTCAAGATCAAAAGACATCATGCTATTTTCACATAAAAACAGAGTTTTTGTCTTAACCAAGCAGTCAGCTGCTGCAACATTTATCAAAGTGAAGTCAGACAAAAACACAGCTGCACGAAAACAAAAGGCTCTCTATTAAAACAAATTTGGGCCTTTGGAAAAAAAAATGAATCTTGCAAAGCTTATAACTAAAATATGCATGAGTCCCAAATTAATCTTCATGACAAGCTAGCTAATGGCATTCGAAAATAGGCCCACTATCCATTCTATATTGCACCATAATATTTTCTAAATTTGATATGCATTCAAATGATTTGAAATTAAAACATGAACACCTATAGAACTTTCATTCATACACATTTTCTTTTTCTCCACAACAAAAGCTAACAGAAAGCATGATAGATAGCAGACAAGCAAAGTTAAAACTTCCTCCCTTGATTATAGCCAAATTTGAAAATTCCTCCCATCAAATCACAGCTAGCTCACTTCCTTTTCTGCCATGCCTGCTGCAACGTCTGATATGATCTTACTGTCAATCTACTGCAGCTTCTAATATGAGTTTGCTGCCAATATGCTGCAGCTCATCAGAATTTCCTTCCTAGAAAAATTGTAACCTGCAGACTTTCCTTCTTAAATAGAGCAATATTTTGATTCCTTTTTCCATCAAATCAATTCTTTCCATGGTTGTCAATTTCCAATACCAAAAATCTGCTGCATCAAGATTTTCTTCCATTTTGCATGAGATTCCCTTCCAAAAACCAAAGCTTGACAGAAACATTAAACTCAATAACTAATGCAAATTATCAATAAAAGAGAAACTAACTTTAAAATATTAACTAACAACTAAAGGTTACAAATTAAAGACATCACAATAGAAATTTAAACTTGCTATTCAGACCACCTTCAGGGCTCAACATAGAATCTGTAACTTGAAAGCACACTGCCCTTTTTCTTCAAATTTCAAGTTTCCAACAAATTGCAAAAGGCATAACACCTTTGGAATTCTTCTCCCCAATAGTGTTTTAGCCTTTGCCCATTCAATTTAAACTCTCTCCCATCATTATCAACACATTGTTTAAATACAAATGAATCATCCCAAAAATAAAACTTTAGCTCATGGAAAAACTTTTTCAATTGTTGCTTTGATAAACCATGCGACAATGTTCCAAGAGCAAGGTAATTGGTAAGGTCAACATACCAAAGTGTTTTCATTTTTTTAGTGTGAGTTACTGTAAAAAACAACTCATCAAGGAAATATTTTTCAAACTCAAGTTGTTGAAACAATTTCAATGAACTAAATGGTTGTGTAGGTGGATTTTTCTTATCAATCAACTCTAAGGATTCAAAAGTCTTATTAAAACCAAAAACCTCGCCTACACTACTTTCAAGCTCAAACTCCAATTTATCTAATTCCAAATCCTCAATTCCAATTTTTCCCAACTGCTGTATGTGATGCTGCAACAGTTCCTCCTCAACTTGATCATCAACCAACTCATCTTTCACTTGAATGATAGAACACTTTTCAATATCAGTGGGGGACTTTATGGCATCAAAGACACTAAACTTCACCTCTTGGTCATTCACCCTCATAGTTAGCTCACCCTTTTGGACATCTATCAAGGTTCTCTTGGTTGCTAAAAAGGGTCTTCCTAGAATTATGAGAACATCTTTGTCTGCTTCATAGTCCAAAATGATAAAATCAGCCGGGAAGATAAACTTATCTACTTGCACCAAAATGTCCTCAATCTTTCCTTCGGGATAAGTGATAGACCAATCGACAAGTTGTAATGTAACTGTGGTTGACCTAGCTCTCCTATGCATAATTTCTTAAAAATGGATAAAGGCATGAGATTTATGCTAGCTCCCAAGTCACAAAGAGCTCTCTCCAACTCCTTACCTCCTATAGAAATAGGAATGGTAAAAGTCCCCGGGTCTTTCACTTTGGGAGGAATTTTGTTTGTCAAAATGACACTACACTCCCCAGTCAAAGACACTGTTTCATACTCACCCAATCTTCTTTTCTTGGTTAAAATATCCTTGAGGAACTTTACATAGTTGGGCATTTGTTCCAAGGCCTCAACTAGTGGTATATTAATATGAAGTTGCTTCAAAACCTCAAGGAATTTCTTAAATTGACCATCTTGATTTTTCTGCTTAAGCCTTTGGGGAAAGGGTGGTGGGGGTGGTTTAAATAGTGGGGGAGGTATGGGTACAATCTTGGTTGGTGCTACAGGGGCTGTCCTAAGTGTCTCCTCAATTTCCTCATTTTCAGCCACTTTTTCATTTGGTTTTTCTGCATTTTTCTCATTGTCATTTTGCACATCAACTTGTTGTCCAACTTTCTTTGGTTGGGTGGATTCTTTCTTTTCAACCAATGTCTTACCACTTCTCAATTCCACAACTTGAACTTGCTCTTTGCCTTCTCTTTTTGAACTCTCAGTGTCTGAAGGGAGCTTACCCATGGGTCTTGCCTTCAGCTCAATTGCTATTTGGACCATCTGAACCTCTAAATTCCTCAAGGAAGTTTGTTGAGTTTGAATGACAACATCAGTTTTGGCCATATAAACCTTGAACATATTCTCTAATGACGACCCTGTAGCTTGCTGATTCACATTAACTTTTTGAAATTTCCCTTGCTCATTTGGATTCCCAAATCCACTTGCCATTTTCTATTGAACTTGCTGATTGTTGGCATTACTTCCTTGACCTCTCCAAGCAAAATTGGGATGATTCCTAGACCCAGGTGTTGTTATGTTGCGATTATCCACAAGCGCACGGGTCGTAACAAGTAATATAAAATGGTAGGTAATATCGAGTATCGAATCCACAGAGAGGCGAAGCAAAAATTAAGCGAAGCAAAAATTCCTTGAGCACTAAAAATACTTGGGCGAAATAATATTAGGGATCGGATCATGCAATCAAAGAAATTTAAAAATCAAAGCAGTTAAAGAGAAAATTTGATCAATGGAGAAAAATGAAAAATGGAGAAAGAGTTTTTAATGGGAAGAGGGGTCTTGAAAATCAATTATTAGCTAAACATTTATTATAATTATCCTATCTCATTGCCCAACTAATTATAATCCTAGAATCTCTGTTAATCACATAGGTTCTCCTAACAACCTAAGTGTCCTTAGCGTCTTTAAAAATCATTAATTATTACGCACTGATTAATTTTTAGGAATCTAAGTTTAATCAACTAATCCCGTTGTCACGACGGGCAATTAAACTAGTTGCATGGATTACGATCTATCCTAATTTCTCTCCGTCGAGTTTCCATTAAGAATCAGATCAATACACAATTGTCCAGATTGCATAAAACATTAAGCACATCCAGACAAATAATTAGGAAAAAGGGCAAGAGACAGGTAATTATAACAACATTTTGACTATAATTTCATTTCAAGACCCCAAATTGGGGTTTAGCTATACATAGCTAAAATATCCACAAAATTTACAATGGAAAGCATAATTAAGAGCATAATAAAAGGAAAAGAATTGACTGTCGAAAACCCCTTCGCTGACGCTTGGAGTTCCTCCGAACACTCCTTGAGCCTCCTAGGATGCTCCCCAAAATTCCCCAAAAGTTTCCCACTAAAGAAACTCTCAAAAAGGCTAGAAAGCCTAGAGAGAGGCTCCCAAAGGAGCCAAGAAAGCAAGAAAGGAATGGAAGAATATGATGATTGATGGTAAAATGAGGCACCAAGGGGCGCCTTATATAGGCTCGGAAAGGGGGTAGCATAGCGACGCTGTGACGTCATCGACTTGCCGACCAAGAAATGGACAGCGTCTCGATGCTGTCCTTACAGCGTCTCGACGCTAAGCGATTTCCATAATTTTCAGCTACGGATTTGGGCTTTAATTTGGGCCTCTTCACATTTCTTTTTGGACCTTTTTCTTCATGGTTGACCTTATTTGACTCCCCTTGACCCAAGCATGGAAATTGGGCTTGAATGGCTTTATTTTGGGCATTTTTTTCACCAATTTCCATAGTTTGCTCCTAGAGACCAAATAACAAAATACATTAAATATTTTCAATAAAAACACAATTAAAGCACTAAAAAGCCTAATAAATTGGGACTAAAATAGCGACATTTCTACTCGCTATCACCAGGATTGTAAGTATTGGAATAGGGATTATTCCTCGAGGCATTCTTATTTCCCACATAACATACTGAAGCTGGATTTCCCGGACAGAACTCAAAAGTATAATGTTCCCCACAATACACGTAAGAATCTGTAGCATTCTGACTTATGTTAATTGTTGCAGCATTCTGGACTGCACCAGAATTCGCTATTTGCAAACTTTCAAATCCCGAAGTCAATTTCTTCATCATGCTCTCCATTGAATCAAATCTTGCATTGAAAGATGTCACTGTGTCCACTTCAAGCATACCCTTATTTTTCTTTCCATCCATGCTTCTTGAATCCGACCACTGACAACTATTTGTAGCAATTCTTTCCAAAATAGCATATGCCTCATCATAGGTTTTGGACAACAAAGCTCCATTGGCTGAGGCGTCTACCATGCTCTGAGTGGCCGTAATCAACCCATTATAGAAAGTTTCCATTTTGAGACAATAAGGGAATCCATGGTGAGGACATTTTCTCAACAATTCCTTGAATCTCTCCCAAGCTTCGCTGAATGATTCATCATCAAACTGCCTGAAAGATACTATGTCTGCTTTGAGCTTGGTGTTCCTCGTGGGAGGGAAGTATTTGATAAGAAACTTTTCGGCCAACTCATTCCAAGTAGTGATAGAGTCAGGGGCAAAGTTGTTTAACCAAGCCTTAGCTCCGTCCCGCAAGGAATAAGGGAATAAAGTTAGCCTCAAAGCGTCTTGAGAAACCCCTTGAATTCTGAATGAGTCACTTACTCTCAAGAAAGATTTAAGGTGTAGGCGTGGGTCTTATGAAGGTAAGCCATGAAACTGACCCACTGTTTGCAGCATCTGAACATCATAGGCTTCATCTCAAAATTCTGTGCCTGAATCTCTGGCCTTGCTATCCCCGGATATAACTCATTAAAAGTAGGGACGACATAAGCTCTGATAGCTCTTCCCCTATCATCAGCTATCAAGACAGGGTTCTCAGCTCGATTTTCTACCCCTTGTTGCTGATTTATCTCATGATTAAGTGGCTGATTTCTCGGAGGTAAGAGAGGCGATTGTTCCATCCTATTGTTCCTTTCTCGTTGCTCCCTTCTCCTCCTATGAAAAGTTCTTTCAATTTCTGGATCAAAATTGAATTCCAAATCAGGGAACTTGTTCATAAACAGCTACCCGCACCTGCAAAATAAATTAACAAAGTTTAGATTCTGATTTAGCACCAATTTCACCAAAATTTAGCTTTAAAATAGCAAAAATCAACTCAATCCCCGACAACGGCGCCAAAAACTTGTTGCTTTGTGCAATGTGATTTACAATATGCAAGAATTCTTAATAAATAGCTTAAAAACGTGCAAGCATACACATCATGGCAACAAGTGATAAGTATTTTTATATTGTTCTCCACAGGGATTGATGCATCATAAATCACTACTCCTAAGCTTATCTTCAATGAAATTCAAAGTAACCAAGGACTAAATATTAATTAATAACTAAGATGCACTAATGTAAATAAAGTTGAGTGAAATTAAAGAGAACTTGAAGTAAATAAAGCAAGAAAAATGACTGAATGTAGATGAGAAGTAAGGCTCGGATTAGGGATGCTCTGTATTGTTTCCAGGGATTGCTATAGCGAAAACTGTGCTAATTCATCTCACCCAGATTTTAACACGGGAATTTTCCAATTCTCTAAAGATTAAGGCGATTAAAATCTCATTTAACCCCTTATTTTTATCTCAATCTGATTAGTTCCCTAGGTGGTGATTTATCCCTAAATACACACTTATTTTCATGATCATAAAAGACTAAGATAAAGTAAAGTAATTGGTTACTAAATGTTTTCCCAACCACCCAATAACAATGCTAGAAAATGGATGGCCAATCAAAATTCCAGCTTAAGCAATGAAGAACACTTTACTTTAAGACGAAAATAGCACGGTTCAACTACAAACAACCCCTTGTTACAATATAGGATCCCTAATCCTCACCTAAAGATGATTAGTTCATGTTCAAAGAGAAAATAAGTTCAATACAGCAGAGATCACCCATGTTCAACATACTTTTCAGCTTCTTACACAACTAATACAAATGGGAAGATAAAAGATGAAAAGAAAAGGCTAAAGAAGAAGCTCCCAAGCTCAAATCCAGCTTTCCCAAGTTGAATAAGGACTCCACGACAACTCCCCTCTGCTTTTCCTCTATTCTTGTGTTCCAAACCAGCTCCCAATCGTGAATTCTCTTCCTCTCCAGCTTACTTTCCAAATTAGGACCTCTTTCTTTATATACCCAACCATATTTTTGGGATTCAGGGCTGATTAGATAAGTCAAGCCCACGTGGAATACCCACTAAAAGATGAGAATAGCTTTTTACACCAGTTGGAAATGACAACTCATTAAATGAAGCTTTCCACGTTGAAAACAGCTCTAGCCACCAATATGCCTCTACCAACTCATGCTACAACATAATCTTCACAAACTGGAGCTCCAAGTCAGTTTAATTACGAAATTAACGTGAAATTACACATCCAAGGCCATTAATAAACACTCTCAATAAATAACATGAAATTCAACAAAACCCAACTTGAATTGCAGTTTCCTAAGGTAAAGTTAAGCCTTAAAGCCCCAAAATCATGGCCAATAACTCTTATTTCTAAGAGTTATGAAATATCATATATTAAATTTAACCTATAATTGAATCATATTCAATTATGTTTCTCTCATATAATCTATAGTCTTAATGTGCGTGTAATGCGTATTAATTTTAACCTATAGTTTTAATATGAACTCAATTCATATTAAAATTAAGAAAAAAAGTACACTTTTGATCCCTGAGGTTTTGAGTTAGGTTTCATATTGGTCCCTGGATTTTAAAACTTGACAAGTTAGCCTCCGAGGTTTGCATTTCGTTACATTGTTGGTCCTTCCATCTAATTTTCCGTTAAACCCTAAGAGGCTGTTGATGTGACACCATTTGTTTTATTAAGAACAAATATATTTTTTAAATTCTTAAAAATAAGACAATGATAAAATAATTAAAATATATACTTTTATTTTAATTTTATGTTCCCTCTTCTTCTCTGAGAATTAGAGCCGACCTTTCTAAAGAAATGTGCGAGGCACTAGCGGAAGCGATTTGGATCGAAACACTCAAATTTATTTTAATTTTAGTTTAGAAAACTTGCACAAAATGAAACTGGAAACAGAGTATTGTTTAAACTAACCTTTTGGTAGCAAATTCAATGGCTCCGTGGATGAATTGACATCAAGAACACGTCTAGGATAGCCAGGAGAGTCTCCCCCGCTTAGAACAAGTTGTGGAACTCGAATTTGTGATGAATTCAATAGAAGAAGAGTGAGAGTTCACTTATAGTTTTGAGAGAAAACCATTGTTTTCAACCACTCCTATTCATCAGCTTGAATTCTTCTTTTTAAAGCAAAAACCATGCATGCTTATTCAAGGGGAAGATGATAGCAAGTTCCGTTCATGGGATTAGTCACTCACATAAGTGTCATGTTTCAATTTTGACACCAAGCTCATCAAAATGAGGTGTTAAAGTAAGTAATTCCATAATATGAATTTTCCCAATTGATTTTGAATTATCAAAATCAATCAAAATTCATTCACATAAATAATTAAATAATTCTATTTAATTATTTATGTAGGTTTATATTTTAATTTAATATATCATATTAAATTAAACGTTGAACTAATTCGGATCTCTCAAAATTATGGTTTTAAATATGAATCCATATTCATATCTAAACCAACACATGTATTCTATACATATTTGTAATATTTAAATCATATTAAAATTTTTCCAACTCTCTTAAATATAGATCAATTCACAATTAACCTATTATGTCAATAGTATCACATCCAATTGATGTCAACTCCCTAAATCAAATTTGAACGTTTCAAACTTTCTTATCACATATGTTCTAAGGTTTATTCCGTACGAGCTAGTAGGGGGACCTAATGGATCTACAGATCATGGGCTCTAAAGATTCAAGATTAACAAGTTGAACACTTTTAACCTAGTTAACCAACATTTATTAACTACCTGAACACTCTACTATAGTTCGATAGTTGAACTCCCCTCACTATAGATACATTTCTGTCCACCCGATATAACTATGATTAGTAAGTCGACCCTTCACAGGTTGTTCGTAACTAGAGCTAGGTGAAATGTCAATTTTACCCTTTAAGCTATATCTTGTTCCTTAAGTCCCCACCAAGTCCCCAATGAACAATTGGTTTGTAGTCCTACCACTAGATCTAATACCTCTCGAGCCAATGAGAGGGTGGGATCCCTTTGTTCATGTCCTGGAGTCAGCACTTAAGGGAACAACCTCTCTACTATCCCTAAATCGGGTAGGAGTGAATTTCGTCTAACAGGTCTATGTCCCCAGCTATCTACCCGATCTTATCCCCAAAGTGGTAAGTTGTTGAGTGTCGCTGTTGAGTCATTCTCACCCATGCAAATCAAAGGATAATCCCGAATAAACAGGAGTTCATAGTTAGATCATGATTAAGATCGAGTTATCGATAGGACCTAAATAGTCATATTTTATCGCCTCTAACCTAAGTTTGTTAGAGTCATTTTATGCTTTACTTGTCCTATTTACAGATTAATTGAGCTTAGGTCGTGTTGGGAGCTGATCATGCTAAATGGTTGTAATTCAGGCCAATTACGGAGTTTTTGGAGTCATCTCGATGTCTTGGACGACGAGGAGGTGAAGAGACCCAATTGTGCTGAAGCGGGCCTGAATTGTGACACCGAAAGCAAAAGATTGAAGTCTCGAACCAAGAAGAAGCAAGACCAAGTCGAGAAAAAGAGTAGGGAGTCAAGATAAGAGGCTGGCTTCGAGAAGCTGTGCCTTGGGTGTTTTGTGGATTTCTATATATATGTAGTAACGGTTTAGTCCGCCGTTAGGTTTTATGTTTTGGTCCCCTTTACGATTTCTTTGGCTCTTTTACTTTCCAACACGTTTGTAGATCACTGTTGGTCATTTACTATGGATTCTTTCTTGTTTATCACCGCTTTTACTTCATCTATGCGTAGCTAAACTCCTTTACATCGTTGGATTGGATTTATGTCTTGATTCTTAATGATATTGGCTGAGTTTTCTGGTTTATATCTTTTGTCCTTGCTATATTTTCATTGAGTTTGCATGTAATCCCGTTAAAACCGATACATGAGGCTAGTCAATTAGGATTGACGCCCTATGCAATTACCGCTTGTGTATTCTATCAGTTATTTGAGATAGCCACTAGGTTGAGGCAAGCCACTCTCTACGCTAGACGACCCTTGTTAGGCCTAGGATGCATGTTAAAGGTTGTAGGAATTAGATTTAAATTGCATTTGAGTTTAGTTCTTATGATTCTGGACCCACGATCCCAAAGCGGCTAGTTTTAATAGGTGTTTGTAAAATTGCTTGTTAATAAACTAGTTAGATATAAGTAGTAACCGTTGCAGAGGTTTCGGGTGGTTGCTACATTATGCATAAGGGGTGGCGAGCGATAGAGTTTATATTAATTAATATTGTTAATTGCCGAATTCATGATTAGCGAGTTAATTAGCACAGGTTAGTGTAGGAGGGTCCTCCGAATAACCCAGAAGTCGACCGGACTAATGAAATCAGTTTAGAACAATCATTAGAGAAAACTAGGAAGCCAATGAATTAGAATCAAGCACAATAAATCCCAATCCAATGATCTCCCTTTTATGTTATTAGTCCTGTCTAATTTCTCTCTTGCATGTTTAGTTTTTTGCTATTTAAAATTCAGCATTCTGTTATTTTATTTTATTTTATTTTATTTTTCTTGTCTTTCATCATCAAATACCCCCTTGTTTCATAAGCATAAGATTATACACTTACTAGGTCCCATTCCCTGTGTTCGACCCCGATCGCTTTTGCTACAAAATTAGTAGTAGTGTCGTGGATTATAAATTTTATTTGGCACGAGCCCTACGACAGTCTCTGTTGTCGGGAAGGGCGTTTTTCTAGTATTTTTAGGATTTTGTGTTTTTAATTCTTGTTTGCATGGTTTATAATCACACGTTCTTTGTAGGAAAACGATCTTAGATTTGAACCAGTAATTTCTTGAGCGGAGACGAGATTTAGAAGACAAGCAAGAAGGAGAAGAGTTAATAATCTCAGCGAGGTTGAAGTACCAACCATGGTTGAAAGGACTTTAAGGCAACTGGCAGCACCATATCTGAACCAGCAACTGGCAGCGCCATATCTGAACCAGCAACCACTCTATAATACCTACCCCGAGACGGCAGGTACTTTTGAATTAAAGTCAGGTTTAATACACTAATTTCCTATTTTCCGTGGTAGTGCAGGAGAAGACCCACACAAACATTTGCAGGAATTTCACATAGTATGTTCTGGTATGAGACCTCATGGAGTGACAGAGGAAGCGCTGAACCTGAGGGCATTCCCCTTTTCGCTAAAGGATTCAGCGAAAGATTTGCTCTATTACCTTCCCTCCAACTCTATCAGTACATGGAACGAGATTAAGAAGCAATTTCTGGAGAAATATTTCCCCACTAGTAGAGCTGCAAACATTAGAAGGGAGATTTATGGAATTTGGCAGATCACTGGAGAGACACTACACAAATATTGGGAGAGATTCAATCTTCTGTGTGCCAGTTTTCCACATCATTAGATTTCAGATCAGTTATTGATCCAATACTTTTATGAAGGGCTACTTCCTATGGACCGTAGTATGGTAGATGCAACTAGTGGAGGAGCACTAGTCAACAAGACCCCTGTTGAGGCTACGCAACTAATTTCAAGTATGGCTGAAAATTCTAAGCAATTTGGGACTAGAGGACCACATGTAGTTGTACAAGCTGCCACAAAAAGTGAGGTAAGCAAAATGCGCTCTGAAATGAGTGAATTAACTACACTTGTTCACTCTTTATGTTCAGGACAGGTACAGGCGAAAGCCTGTGGACTTTGCTCGATGACTATACCGATGCATGCCCTGAGATTCAAGACAATGGAGAGGTGAATGCCATTGGTGGATTCAATGGGAATGAAAGGCAGTACAACCCATACAGTAAAAATTACAATCTAGGATGGAGAGACCATCCAAATTTCAGTTATGGGAACCAATAGTAGTCACTGATGTTCAAGCAAAATCAGGCTTCCACCTTAACTTCAGGCACATCCTTTGAAGAGGCACTTAAGAAACTTACTAACAACTCTTAGCAGAATAAAGAAGATAAAGTAGAAAAGACGAAGGAGCCTGAAGCCTTGGTAGAAAAAGAAGAGAAATCAAAGTTAGAGAAAAAGCAGGGGAATGCGATCGCAAATGCGACCGCCAAACCCCAAAAATTTGTAATAGATCCAGAATACAGACCACCTCCTCCATACCCTCAGAGCTTCTAACATGCCTAACAAGATATACAGTTCAAGAAGTTTTTAGATGTATTAAAGCAGCTACACATCAATATCCCATTGGTAGAAGCACTTGAACAAATGCCTATCTATGTGAAGTTCCTAGAAGATATTTTATCAAAGAAGAGAAGGTTGGGAGAATACGAAACGATTACACTCACGGAATGTTCCAGTGCACTGGTCAAGAATGAGATCTCTCCCAAGCTCAAAGACCCAGGAAGTTTCACCATTCCATGCTCCATTGGAGGCAGGGATGTAGGCAGAGCTCTGTGCGACTTAGGAGCAAGCATCAACTTAATGCATACTCGATTTTTAAATGGTTAGGGATATGAGAAGCGCGACCAACAACTATAACCTTACAGTTGACAGACAGATCACTTACACATCCTATTGGAAAGATTGAAGATGTATTGGTCAAGGTTGACAAGTTTGTTTTCCGTGCAGATTTCATCATTTTAGATTGTGAAGCTGACAAGGACGTGCCAATCATCTTAGGACGACCATTCCTAGCCATTGGCAGAACTTTAATAGATGTGCAGAAAGGAGAATTGACCATGATGGTCAATGATAAGCAAGTCACGTACAATGTGATGAATGCAATGAAGTACCCTGGAGATTTCGAGGAATGTTCTATGATTGATGTAATTGATGAACTCTCCCGGTCCACTTTTTAGGAAATGATGAAAGGAGAAACGTTGGAGGATATACTTGGAGACAAAGAACCAGAAGAAAAAGGTGGGAAAAAGATTGAAGTTGAAGAGATCAATCAACCCATGAAAAGACAAAGGATCAAACCATATTGGAGGGGAAGGGCTTTGAGGATGAAGAAGCCCATGTCACCGTGATTGACCTGGTATGACTTCTACACCTTGAAAGATTAATTTTTGTATATTATCTGGACCTATAAAATAATAACATAGACAAGGACTCCAAAATATCTGGACAAAAGTAAAAATTTTGTCTAGGAAAATCCTGTCTAGGAAAAGTTACTTAAGTTGACCATTAGGAACACCTTTTCCTGGGGATTTACCTGAGAGTTTGAAAAGTCCATGTTATTTTGTATCTTATCTATTTTTCAAGAAAAAATATAAAAAAGTAGAAAAATAGGAAAAATTATGAGAATAAATGATTTGATCAAGAGGGAACTTTGTCTAAGAAAAGTCCTGACTAGGCTGAGGTATTTAAGCTGACCGTAGGGAACACCTCTACCTGAGGACTTACCTGGAAGTTGAATTGATCAGAACATTTTGTCGTAATTTCTCTTAAAAGAAGAGAATAAAAAAAAGGGAAAAAATAATAATAAATCATGATTAAGCATGTGAACTTTTTAACATGTTTATGAGTGTTTCAGCAAAGAAGAAAAAGCTAGGAAAAATGAAAAGTCAGAAAAAAATAGAGAAGGTAGAAAAACTGGGTGAAATACGACTGCACTTCTCCCTAGTGTATTTGGAAATGCAAGCGCATTTGTCCGAATAAGAGGGAAGTCACGAAAATTTTTGACCTGCACGTGACCTAATTAGAAATATATAAATAGCTGACTTATGGTCTTTCCCTCTTCACCAACCACTCAAAGTCTTTTCCATTCAAGTCAAAACCTCAACTCTCCATATTCTCTCATGTTGAAACCGAAAACCCATATTCAAGAAGATGAAGAACACGCAAAAGCCATCACCATCACGCAAGATTACTCGATCCCAAAGTTATCCAACTGCCCACGGAGCTGAAGCAAGTGAGCGACGACAAGAGGAGAACCCCGAAACGACCATGCACGACACACGAAGGACGAGACCCACAGGATTCTCACTGGTGATCGTGAACCTCGAACCCAACGCTCAAACTCCATCTTCTTCGACAATGCCAGCCACATCGAAGGAAATTCCAAGTTCGTCTACACCGAGAAGGTTCACACGCACCACTGCCGTCTGCCAAACCCCAAAAGCTCGCCACTCAACAGTTCAGAAAACGCTCGCGGGAGTGGTTTGCGATGATCCAGGAGATGGGAGCTCAGAGACGTGCTGTTCTTGAAGATGGAAATCGGTGAGATGAAGAAGAAGCCGCCAAGGTAGTAGAAAGTTTCTGAACCTTCAACTAACCCCTCTTCATCTTGCAGGGCCAAACCTTTTGTTACCTATAGTGCAAGGAAGAGGAGTCCCAAGAAAAATATGCCCAAGAAGCTGTTTGTGATTGAGCCCCTTAAAACCACAAGAATGCCTCCGGATGTGTTTGAAGATATAATCCGCCAAGCCATGGCAAAGGCTCTTGTGATTGCTGAAGGGTATAAGGTTGAACAAGATGCTTTGAAAGATATTGAAGCTGAGAGAGGGATGAAAAACCAGCAAATGATGGAGGAAGATGATTTTGCAAAGAGAAAAGATGAGGAAGAAAGCGAAGAGAGAAGAAGGAGAGAAGAAGAGCAAGAGGCCGAGAGGGCCAAATTAGCTGAAGAGGAAGAAAGAAGGTTAGGTGAAAGCCTCAGGAGGGCAGCAATTGATTAGCAACTCCTTGAGGAAGAGAAAAAGAGAAGAGAAGAATTAAGAGAAGATGAGAAAAGAAGGAAGGAAGTTGAAGACTTCCTTGCAGCTTTTGAGCCACTTCACAAGACTCAAAGTGAGGCCAAATTGCTGCAAGGAAGGGTAGAAGAGGCACAACAGGGGCCAACTGAAGAAAGTTCAGAAAAAGAAAAAGAAAGAGAAACAGAAGAAGCACTTGAAGGCCAGAATGCGACCGCATCTGGCCATATTATGAGGAAGGCCTAGCTGAGGCCACCATTGAGCAGCCTGCTGATGAGGTTTGTGAACCTCTATTCAAAGATCACCTACCAGCAGTTGATAGCACCTCTTCGGGAGAGGAGAGAAGAGGGATGAAGAAGAGAAAGCAAACAAGGAGGCCGAGACCTCCACTGACTCCGAAACAGAATCCGACTTAGAGATCAAAGGAGCTGGATGATGACCAAGTTCCTATCTTTGCAGCATTGAGGAGAAAGAGGAAAAGAGAAATCTAAGCTAAATGGAGGACCAAAAACAAGAATGACCCGATATTTGCAAAGAGGCCGAGGACTAGGTCCATGGACGCCTCTCCTGCAGTTCCTCCTACCGTCTCACCCGCCAAGCCAAAGGGCAAATCACCTAAGGCCGCATGACACACCCCGTCCCAGCTGTCTTTAGTTACCTAGTGACGTGGTGTGTCGACAATGAACCGTAACTAACTATAGGACTCAAGGCCATCTACATGTTCTTAACCACGCTTAGGCTCTCAAGGGACCAAAAATTTGGGTAGAGTTTGTCCTAAAACTTGGCTAAAACACACCTGAAAAGAAGTGACATATATGTTTATTTTATTAACGATATCACAACCAGAAACCAGATTAGAGACACAGGCGTTTCAACCACAATATTTAGCTCAACACTTTGAGATACAATAATTTACAACCAACTGCTCTTACAACATATGACTTTTACACAACTTCCATCCAAAACATCATATACATACAAAAGGTGCTATAAACACGGACTCGAGTGGCAAAGTCGTCTTCTGTAGGCTTGTCGAAACTCAGTCGCTACCTGGTAGAAAAATTTAAAGGAAAAGAATGAGCTAACGCCCAATGAGTGGTATTTACTTTCTATTACGAAAATAGTTCTTGAAATATTTATCTCAACTAAACAAAATATCGTGAAGAACTTATAGCTGTGAAACTCATAAATATTTAGCTTGCGGAAGGAAATTCAGGAAAAATTCTTTTTAAGCATAACTAAAGAATTAACAAATAACTCACTAACCCTGTACCCGTAACTCTAGTCATACCGGCGTAGAGTCTTCTCAATACGCTCAACAAAGCAAACTTTGTCATACTAAGCAAGGAATACACTCCTCACTTAGTAGAGCAAACCTCTAGTCATACGTGCACGCAGAACAACTCTCTCAGGCTAACCATTCCAACACATGGCCTGAAGCCTACATGTACAGGAGTGGGTCCCGAGGATCTCTCTCTATGTACTATGGAAACACATTCACACAACACATGGGTAAATATCTAGGGTACATAAAGCTAGCGACTTAACAACTGTTTTCTAACATGAAATTCTTTATTCAAAACTCATTTAAAACCATTTCGTCTTCTGAAATAACGTTTCATAAACACAAACAACGTTTACAAATATCGAAAACATTCTAAAATTCTCAAATAAGCTTACATTGTTTCGAATGCTTCTATAATGCATATTCCAACTAAGAAATCATAAAGCAAATGAAACTTAAATTATTTCTCTAAAACATGCTTAACTCTAATTTTTCTCAAACACATAAGTATAGTACTTTTACTAGCGAAAAATAATTATTAAAACAACCACTCACAACACTATTGATGAGAGAAATTCAGGTCGTAGGCCGTCCCGATCTCCGTTTGACCTGAAATATTCATTAAACCAACACATAATTTCCTATTTACTTTAAATGACCAATTTAGTTACAACACACCTAAAAGCCACCCCATCAATCCAAGTTCTTCTCAATTTTCCATCCTAAATACCTTTTTGTCCTATTCACCAAATAAATACTATTTTTCAATTCCCCAAACATTTTTCCTCCTTTCTCTCTCTTCATTATCACAAAGGTACAACTTTCCCCATCTCCTATTAATTTTATTATTATTATCATCTTCCTTTAACCATTCCCTTCTCTCTCTCTACACATGACCGTAGCCATCATCTCCCATTCTCCAACCTTCCTAACTTGAAATAAGTTGAAAAGCCTCCCAAAGAGATCATCTCTATCTCTTCATTAAATTCAACCCTAAACCCTAAACCCTCACATTCTCCTTCTACCTCCAACTCACGATTCTCCATTTTTTTCCCTTCTTGTTCTTTCCTTAACAAAACCCACACTTCCTCTTAATCATACATCTTCTTCTTCTTCTCTTCTTAGGAAAATCTAATCTCTAATACCATTATCCCAGACAACATCAAAACCAAAAAGGATTCAAAGAACCACTTACCAATTTCGTTGAAGAAACGTGTGTTTGAACTCCAATCTTCAAAATCCAACTTTCTTCCTTACCCCCTCTCATTTCAAACACGATTCCTCTCCAAAACTCCCTCTCGATCTCTTCGTCTCTCTCCTTTCAACTCCCTTTCTTCTATTTTTTTTCTTCTTCTCTCTCTCTATCTTTCTCTCTCTACGGGTGTTCCCATCTCCTTTCCTCTTCTTTCTTTCCTTTTCTTTAAACCCTTAATGACTCTCTTCCTCTCTGCGTGGGTGTCTTTCCAGACCCTTCATTTCATTTCTTTCCTTTTTTTTATTTATTTTTCTTAATCCCCATTTGTCGCCCACTTCTAGCCTTATACCTTTCTTTTTTGTTTTTTTTAAACTATAATGAAAGATAAAAACATACATGGATTGGGCCTTACACCGCATCTCCTAAAAATCCATTCCACGAGGTATTTAGAGATGTTAATTTTTAGGAACTGATGGAGATCATGAGAAAGAGAGATTTCCTCAATGAGAATGGATTCTCTAATAAAGCTGGAGCACTGCAAGAGTTCGTAAGCAGAGTTATCTTCCAGTACAAGTGGCAAGAGTTTTGTGCTCACCCTCAGGAGGCTGTAGTGCCTTTAGTTCGAGAGTTTTACACCGGCTTGAGGGAGAAAAGTATCAGTATGGCGGTGGTGAGAGGAAAAATGGTCCGCTTCTCTTCAGTAGACATCAACAGGGTGTACAAGATGAAGGCACCCTTGAATCCAAGAGGGAACGATGTTATCAGGAACCCCTCGGCCAAGCAGATGAAACAATCACTTAAACTTGTGGCCAACAAGGGAGTTCAAAGGAAAGAATCTCAGACGAAGGTGAAGACTCTAGTGCCAAGCGATCTAAAGCCAGAATCGGCAGTTTGGCTTCACTTTCTGAAGAATCGTTTGATGCCAACCACCCACGACAACACGATCTCAGTCGATAAAGTGATGCTACTCTATTGTATCATGAAGGGGTTGGAGATCAATATTAAGAGCATAATTAGGGATAAAATTCAAGCCTGTTGAAGAAAGCGAGCAGATAAACTTTTCTTTGGATCACTCATCAGCCAACTTTGTCATAGGGTGAAGATCGTTCTAGGCAAGGACGAGGAGCGTCATTTCTTCAAGCCGACCATTGACCTGTCCTTGATTGGGAAGCTCCAACAGAACAACATCAAAAGGAAAGATAAAGCCTCCACATCTCAGACCATTCCACCAGCAGGGTCGAGCATGGCTTCTCCATCCCAGCACACTCCTTTTACAGGGCCCTCACCGTCATCAGAAGCCCTAACTATTGCCTACCGCCAGCTTGATCAAATCTGGGAAAACTTGAAGACCTATTGGGCATATGCAAAGGAGAGGGATGAGGCCATTAGAGAATTTTATCTCTCTATCGCCCCGAGTATCGTTCCAGTCTTTCCCGATTTCCCTCAGTCGTTGCTGCCTCAAGAAGACAAGGATTCTGATGAAGAAGATGATAAAAATAATGAAGAAGAGAATGAAGAGAAAAAGAGTTCCTCTAACGAGGACTAGAGGATTTTTCTGACCCTTTTACTTACTGTTTTTGTATATAATTCTGTTTTTTCTGCTTGTTGTTTTTTGAATTTTAGCATGTTTAAATTTTGTTTTTAGTTGTTTAGTTGTTGTTTTTTATTGTTTTAATTGTTTAGTTTGTTAATAGTTATGATCATAGGGTAGTTTAGATAGTTTGTGGGTAGTTTAGGCTAGATAAACTTGGGTTTTTATCTTTTCTTGAATAAATCTGCTTGTTGTTTTTTAGCTTTACCTATGAACTTTTTGAAGAAAAAACTCAACTTTAAGAAACATTTCTTGAAAAAGCATGTTTTCAAAGGAGTTTTCTTTTAAGCCCTTGATGATGATAACTAGAGCTTTGTTCTATCTCAAAAGTGCCACCGTCACAACTGAATTGTTTTCTTGTCATAGGATTTTCATTAGTCTTTTTCTTTATAGAATTTTCTTAAGTCTAAACTTCCTCGTGTTTAACCTTTCTAACACTCTAGGAGAGTTTAGCCTTGATGTTATGAAAACAAAAAAAAAAAAAGCCTCATGTTAAGCCCATGCCTAAAAAACAAAGCCAATGAGGACATTGTCTAACTTTAAGTTTGGGGGGGGGGGAGTACTTTATGCTTTACTATGTAAATATCTTTGTAAATTTGTACTGCTGGAAAGAGATTATATGCTCAGTATAGTTAAAAAAAAATGAAAAATGAAAAACCGAGAGTTACTCCTCCTTCCTATGGTTTATTAAGTAACCAGGGGCATTCATGACACCCATGGTTTGCCACTGCATGAAAGGTTTACTTAGGGAAGTGAGTACATTCTGAGTTTGTGAACTTTTCTTGTAGCTAGATATCTTCACCACAAAGTGTCGATAAGCTAGAACGAAGGTAAAGATGACAATAAGGATGCTCTTGGGAGAAAAAGAAGTTGAATAAAAAGAGCACCAACAGTCAAATAAGTTTGGGGGAGATAGAAAATGTCTAGTAATTCATGTATGCTCATTTTTACCTCAAGATTGTTTTTCTTAACTAAAAGGACTACACTAGGCTCTATGAGTAGAAGTTAGGTAGTTTAAGCACATTGGTTAGGATGGATTAGAGAGAGTTTTGCTTTGAAAAAGAACAATAGAAATCTTCATGCCTAGGAAACTCGGACGTTGTGACTGGCACTAGAGTAGAACCCTCTCCTGAAAGGCAAACATTTTAGAAAACGATCTTGAAAAACATGTTTACTTGATTCCATGTCACTTGATTTGAAATGTAAAGTTGATACTAGTACCATGATTGATTATTACACATGAACTCTAACGTTTTGGTTTGCAATTAATATTGAGCTCTTACGTTCTGATTGGAAATTAAAAGGTTGATCTCTGACATTTTGATTGGCTATTGCTTGAGGACAAGCAGAGAGTTAAGTTTGAGGGTATGATAAGGGTAAAAAATATACCTCTTTTACCCTTATATTTAGCTTATTTCTTTATCAAATATTGCATGTTTAGATCAATTTTACTATTCCCGAGCTCAAGATATGTTAAAGTTGTTAAGTTAGGGTGTTGAGATTCACTTTTGTCAAATTAGGCTCATTTGTGCTTAAAAAGATTTGATTTTAAGAGAATTTGACTTGGTTTGTTGCTGTACAGGAAAATAGAGGAAAAGCTGGAATTTCCCAGAAATGCGACCGCATTTCTGGTAAGGCAAAATGAAATGTGACTGATGTGGACTTTTCCTACCGCAAGCGCACGGGTCAAATAATAATATAGTGAATAGTAAATTCGAATGTCGTCCTCTGGATTGAATCTTTAAGCAAATCAAGTATTGTGAATAATCTCGCTCAATTTTATTTAGGGATTAAAAAGTGATGAAAAGATGATAATAAAACCAAATCAAAGCAAGTAAAAAGAATGAAAATTCAATTGAGAAAACTACTTAGGGAATTGATTTCGCCGATTTAGTTTAGGATTGATTTTAAAGAATAAGTTATTATGCACAATGGAATTATGAGCCAAAGACCCTTTAATCACAACTACCTCTCCCGAGTATAATTGATTCTCATGCAAATTAACCAACTTGATATCCCTATCTAAGTTTATTAACAAGCAAGGCAATGAGATCTTTCAACCAATTCTAAAGTTAATCTAAAACCGTCATGAATTAGAAAATAAACTTTATTCATGCAATCTTGAGTAAGTCTAGATCAAATCCCCTCTCCCGAGCTAGATTCGAAACTTAAATCATCCAACTAATGGCCAATTAATTGAAAGCATTAAATCAAGATTACAAACACAATAACATTGCACAACTTAAACCATAAATCAATCCATAAACTTAATCAACTACATCAATCCCTAAGCTACAAGTTTAGCTACTCATGAATGTAAATACAAGCTCAACTAAACATTTGAAAGCCATAAATCTAACTAAAGAAAGAAAAGGGAAAAGAAAACTCAATGTAGGCCGAATCCGACGTCCCCGTCACGATCCCCACGAACAATGGGTTGACTTCCAAGTCTCTCCCTTTGTTTTCAGCCTCAAAGTGCTCTGTTCTGCCCTGTTTACGGCTATCCAAGGTCCCAAATCGAACTCCCCTAAAAACCTAGCCGAAAATAAGCCTTTATTCTGTTTTTCGTCGAAGCGTCGAGACGCTGTCAAGACAGCGTCGAGACGCTGCCTTCAAAACGCGCGTTTCAGGAAAGGAAATTGTACATCGTCGAGACGCTCAGGTCGCAGCGTCTCGACGCTGTGACCTTTACGCGCCTATTCTGATGTGGAATGCTAGCGTCGAGACGCCTAAGGGCTAGCGTCTCGACGCTAGTCACCTTTTGACCGAATTTTGACTTTTTTCCATTTTGATTCTTTTTCCTTCCTTTGTATCTTTTCGCGTCCCGAGCACCCGATTACTCCGATATTGCGCTACAGCTCCAATCAACCATTTCCTACAAAATAAACATTAAAGAACACTAAAATGGCCCAAAAATCATAAAAGACTAGCTAAATTAAATAAGTAAAGATAGCTAGCTATACTCGCTATCAGCGACCGCATTTCTAGAAAAACCAAGACCGTTCCGAGTCATCTGCGGGTCGTTGTTGACGAGTCTTCTTCGTACCTAACTGGTTGTTTTGACCCTGAAACTGATTGGGCTACCTTCCAGCACCTATTTCGCAGCTCCTCAACCATTTCCCATACTATATAAGCTCGAGATTCGAAGTCAAATTCAAGCATAACTCATTTGGAAGAAGAGGGTGGTGACAGAATCCTAGTTGACGCCTATGAGTAGGGATGCCCGAGGTCCTTCTTAGATGACTAAATTCTAACTTGAGTTAGACATCAAACCTTAGGACTTGTATGGATTTTCACCCATTCCCACTTGTAATAGCGAAAGAGTGGAGTGTCTTAGCGAACTCTAGAAGAATTGAGTAAATAGAAAACTCATAATATTTAGCTATCTCCTTTATTCCCAACTCTTGATACTTTTAATTATTCTGTATTATTTACATTCTTATTTCAATGAAAATGTATTCATTTGCACTTTACCTCACCATGAGTAGCTACATTCCGTTGAGGGGTTCAATATGATGAATTCCCTTATGGTTCAATAGCTTGGAAGTGTTTTATTTGCTTAATTTTCTGTTCAATCCATGTCATTCTTTATTGATTATCACTTTAATCTTACTGAGTTTAACTTGATCACTTAGACTTTGCATGTTATGTGAGTTTGATCTCGAAAGGGATAGACAATGTCGGTTCTCATAAACGTGATATAGGAGAAAAAGCTCGAAAGAGATTGTTCGGCGGTATAGGGCAAGCTGCCTAAGGCACCCTATATCACCTATAGGGTTATAGGATGCATTCGTGAATTATCTATGTCGGAGTCGAGTCACAGAAATGTACATAACTGTACTCGCTTAGCCTTTTAACAGTTCTTGGGAGCAAGGCCAAATAGAAATTAAATCTGACCCAATGTAATTAATAGGCTTCAGTTAAATATTGCATGATTAAAGTTATTGCCTTAAGGATGAATCCATGTTGAATACCTCATTTTATTTTCTTTTTATTCTTTAATTCATTTGCTTATTTTATTTATCTTTTCTAAAACTCAATCAATCAATCTTATTTTCTTTGGTTACCTATATTTTTAAGCAATCAAGTTGAGCCTTCTTCAAATCTAAATTTCCAATTTAGTCCTCGTGGGATCGATACCCTTGGAATACTTCTAACGTTTTTATTACTACGTGCGACAGTGTATACTTGCACTAGGGTTAGCTTAGTTTATTTTATTATCTCACATCTATTAATTCAGCTAACGATGCACCACCAAGGAGTCGAGAAGGAGAATTGTTAGAGGCTTGGCAAAATAGGCACATCTGTGACCTAGTGTCGAGACGCTGCTCTTTGGGCATCTCGATGGAGGCATTTTCCTTATCTGTTTCAAGAGGCAAAGGACGCTGAGACCATAGAGTCTCAACGCTCTCGATAATTTCCTAAATAGAATGGGCGGTATTTGGACAACGCCGTGACGTAGCGTTTCAACGCTGTCGACAAATTTCCTATAAATACTATGCGATTAGTGAAGGATTTGGAATTCCCCAATTTCGTCAAAGCAGAAGCGTAATTGGGACCGATTCGTAGTTAATTTTGTTTCTCCAAAAATACTATTGCATTGGTTAAAACATAGAACAAATTCTATACAAACTTAAGGCTAATCATACAAAATTTATTAGATCTAAATCTAAAGGGGAGAAGCAAACATACCGTCGTTGACGACTCTAAATACTTCAACGGACACCTTTCTTGATTTTGGACCAAGCGTCAACAATTGGGACACCACCAATTGATCTTCCCCGCAATGACTCTAAGATTAGGAACGTAGTTGTGGGACTACCTAATCTTGGATGGGAAAAACTCTAAAGAGAAAATTCTCCCTAGAGTTCTTGGGTTGAGAGAATATGAGAGGGAGGCTAGAGAGAATGCAAGAATGCATTCTTGTGGCCTTATGTTGTAGTACCTAAACCCTACACTACTACAAATATTACCTTTGTTGACAGCTAAAAAGTATCAACTATCACATTCATTGACGCTTTTTAGAAGTCAATTAAAATGGTATCAATAAAACTAAAGCGTCAATATTACAGTTTTTATTGATGCTTATAGGACGTCAACGAAGATGTTTTTGTTGACGTTTATAAGCCATCAACAAAGACATTATTGACACGTTTTATCTGTCAATGATATTCATAAAGCGTCAATGTAGGCACCTTTGTTGACGTTTACTAGCCATCAACAAATAGTATTATTTACATATTTTATTCGTCAATGATATCCATAAAGTGTCAATGTTGTCATATTTATTGATATTTATAAACCGTCAATATAAACTTATGTTGATGTTTTTTCAATGTCAATTATAGGATCGAAAATGTCAATATATATATTTATTGATGTTTATGAGCTGTCAATATAGCATTTTATTGACGTTTAATAGTCGTTAAGTTACCGTATTAAATTGTCAAATTGTGTATTTTCATTGACGGTTAATATATGTCAATTATGATGTTTGTTATGACGTTTTTTAACTGTCAACGATACATATTTGGAAAAAAAAAACCTCACGTTGGTTTTTACCCCTACATTGCAACCTGCATTTACACAATAGTAGCTAGCTACCCAAAATTCAACGGGCATTACTAAATTTTACCATGTAACCAAGTTTGATTTACTAAAAATCTGAAAGCATAACAACGTAACTATAACTTAACTAAAAATTTTTGGGTACCTGAAAGAACAAAAATATGCACTTCTAAACCCAGAACACAACTTTCACTTCACTTGACAATAACATAACATTTAATACATTATATGAAAGTAACACCAACACTCAAATATAAATAGTACGAGTCAAATCTCGTAACAAACACATTATTGTTCATATAGAAATATAGAATCAAATGAATCATAATTTCAACCAAACGTGAAATCATAATGAGATAATAGATTTCATTAATGAAAAAGTTATCTAAGAACACAACTTAAGTAAGTCATAATATTAATTTCATAACACTAAGAATGCCTAACAAGTCTAAAAAACGAATAAAAAAACGAAGTATAACATTAGAAAACAATCATCTCATGTATTGTACTACATATTCACATAATTCAACTCTTATCTCATCGAATTCCGATTGGCTAAATGCAATTCCTCTCGTCAACTGCAAAAAATAAAAAAATAAAAAAATAAAAACAAAAATTAAGCAAACATACTACATTACAAAATTGTAATAAATGTAAAACGTTAAGTTGAATACAAGGCTAAATCGATTAGTACCACATCTGTAATCACTCTGCTCCTATGGGATATTATATCTCGGATAAATTTAGGAATGTGGTATCCACACCCTGTAGATCCCGATTGTTGAGCACACTACATATAAGTTCAACACATGTAATAAGAGAATTTGTATAATATGATTAAACAACCTAAAAAATAAGTACAAGTCATTACCTTAACATATACCCATTTGAAGAGTGAATTTCGTATATTAGTATGAGAATAAAACATTCTTATAGACCTAACACAATAATATAAGAATAAGAATACTAAAAAAATATAAATAATAAACTTACACATACTAAAATAACTATTTACTTACTTATTAACCATTGCAGATGATTTTTGGCAGTAAAGAACAGTAGATAATTCTTTCAATAATAGTTGATTGGACACATTAAATTAAATAGAATTAGCTTACACCAAGAAAAAGCAGGTAACTATTAAGTACTAACTAGCATGCTTATGTCCACCACCTCTGTAGACCAGAGCTCCATTATCAACGGTACTGCAAGACAGATTACAAAGACGTTATCATAAATTTAAGCAGCCAAAGAATTTATATGTATACCTAATCCTAATTGCACTAATTGTTGTTAGGTATATAACATTTTGTTTTCTGTAACCGTAGGCAACAACCAATATGTTATAAAAGGGCAAATGCAAAGATTTCAAAAAGAAACAAAAAAATGTAAGTGGGTGGTGGAGAAGAAATTAAAACTTAAGACAATGAAAGATGAAATTTAAGTTTTACACATTGTCAGTTCTCGACCATTTATACCCAAGACCCTAACATTCTACCTTATCTCAAACACAAGGTCCTCTGATCGTTGCTCCACTAAATAAGCTCACAACCCATATATGCACAACAATTGAGGTGACCACAACAATATAACAATATTACAACATAATTTCTAAGTGTTAGAGCCTAATCTACCACACTTAAAAAGAGTTTAAAGGAGTCTAGAATGCATTGATGCTTATTGAAAACCACCAAACGATCTCACCACTTGCTGGAAAGTGTTCGAACAGGGTTCAATTCTACCAAGTAGAGAGTTCCCAAGAATTAACGACTATTCTAAAACACTTTAATCAAGTTCCAAAAGGCTTAAAGACCATTAAAACTTACTTATCATCGCCAAAAGCACTAAAAAAACTTGATGTAAAATGGTTGAAAAGAGTTCGAAACTATGAATAAAAAGCACCCAAGGGTTAGAGATCGATCTAAACTAATTTAATCTAACCCCAACAATTCTAAAATTATTACCTTCTAAACCTTACCAAAAGGACTTGAACCCTGTTGATCGGTGTTCTACAAAGCCTAATCCTGCACATTTGAAGTTGTTATGGAGTGGGTTAATCAAAACTGAGATCGATTGAGGAGAGTGAGATATTATCATTCAAGATGGAATGTAGCAACAAAACTGACTTCGAAACATTTGATTGACAGTGATACAACATTTCAAACATATCATCAATTGCTCCATAAGGAAAACACCTTAACTTATACTTTTGTTTGACGAATCTTTATAGTTACAAAAATCGTGTGAGAAAGCCTAATTTGAACACCCCAAGAAAGAAACGAAGATACAGTCCCCCAGACTTCTTAGTCTAAAGAACTAATGAAATCAGAGATATAGTTTACAATTGGGGTCTCTGTGGATAATAAAAAGTCAGTTAAATTAATATTTTGGTCACTATGGTTCGAAAAAAGTTAGAATTTAATCCTTATAGTTTTAAAATTAAAATTTTGTCCCTAGGATTTATAAAACCTCATTAAATAGTCTCTACTATTAGAAGTCACGAACAAACTGAGTATGTAATAGGGTAGGGACAAAATTCTAATGGATTGAGTACACGATAGATACTATTTAATAAGGTTTTATCCGATTATAAAGACACAAATTCTATTTTCAACCTCCAAACTAAAGGGACCAAATTTTGTAATTTAACCTAAAAGCTCCAAGCCGCCAAAACAACATTCTAGATGCACCTCTCATCTACAGAAGTAATATATCCGACTGATTTAGAACTTGAATGGAAATAACAGATTTCTATTGATTACATGTGAAAGAAAAAGAAATGAAGATACGAGGACTAAGTCACAAGCGTCCATTCAAGCGTCAGTAGCGATGCTCATTGAACTGCAACGAATCATGAGCTACATTCAACTATATTAATTCAGAAGCTTAAGCTCAATTTCCATATAGGTATAAAATATCAAGATCAAACTTCGAATAAATAGCCAATGGAAGCTACTCAAGTAAAGGGTCATAACCTAAAAATATAGGATGATTAGAAGTAAAAATAAACAAAACTAGATTTATGATTTCAGAAAATACTGTGCAAAGAAAAACACTTAAGCATGATCCCAATTTTAAAGAAAAAAATGGATACTTATAGGATAAGTAAAAAAAAGCAGTAAAAGAAGTCAGGGATCTTTTTTTTAGAAAAACAAAACCATCTGTAAGGACAAATACCTTTAAAGGCTTCAGTACGAATAGACTCCAGACTCAAACTTGTGATCTGTCTCATAGAAGTTCGTCTTGCCCTCAGTAGCCGGCCGTAAAGAAATCCCAGATAGTGATCTATAACTCTGAACCAAAAATTTCACATAACCAACCATTTCAAGTTCGGCCGTAAAGAAATCCCAGATAGTGATCTGTCTCATCGAAGCAAGCATTGCCGCAAGCCGACACTACTACAAATTTGGTCTTTATTGACGCTTGGCTTTTTAGGTTTATTGACGCTTGTGTCAAAAAAACGTCAATAAAAATATCATTTGTTCTTTAAAATAAATTATTAATAGATAAATAGGTATATTGATGGTTATATAGTGTCAACAAATGATCTGGTTTATGTTGATGGACAAAAAATGTCAATAAATGTGATTAAAAAAATTAATTTACGTAGATTTTCGTCCAACTCCGCCTTTTCATATAGTTGACGGTAAAAAACCATCAATGAAAAAAGTTTTGTTGACGGTTTTTATTGACGCTTATTAGCCGTCAATGAAAACAACATTCATTGACGGCTAATAAGTGTCAATAAATATTATTATATTGACGCACAATAAACGTCAATATTAATGGGAGTTTCTTGACGGGTATTAAACGTAAAAAAATTTAAGCTTTTTTGGGATTTGGATTTAAGTTTAAATTATTTGAATTGATTTTAGGAGTTTAAATTAGGTTTTTAATTTCTTTTTTACATTAAAATTAGGTTTTTAATTAGAAATAGATAAAATTGAAAAAAAAAAAAAACCCAAACTCTCCTTTGTTTTGTTTATTTGGGTGGATTAAGAAAAATAAAAGAGAAAAAAATAAGAATCAAAGAAAAGGAAAAAAACCCTAACATCTCTTTCCTCATTCTTTCTTTTTCTCTATCTTTCTGTTTACAAATTCGACCCCAAAACCCTAGAACAAGAGATTACAATCCACCCCTTAAACGCTTTGGATCGACTACAATCAAATCTGAATCCATCATTCCACCATGTCCTGTTTAGCCCTCGCTCTGCAACCTGCCAATGGATCTGATATCCTCCTTCAAACTCGCGAGTGGTTCCCTCCCCCGCGTGCGCTACTTGCCCTATCCTCCTTCCTCCAGACGCGATTGGCCTTCGCTGCCACCAAGCACCAGAGCCACCACGCATCCACCGCCCTTGGTGATGATTCCTCGCTCGCCGATTCTATTGCCTCCCTTGGTGATGATCCTTTGGCCGCCTTTAATGGTCAGGTTATCGTCGGTGTGGAGAGTCGTTATCGAGTTGTATATTGCCTCGTCAATGGCATCTATGTCATCGGCATCACCACTGCGATCAAGATAATTCTGTTAATGTCTTTGAGTGTATTCATATTGTAAACCATGCTGTCAGCGTCATTGTTACGGCCTGTCGTGGTGTTGATGTCACGCCTGAGAAGCTAAGCCGAAAATACGCCGAGATTTACATGGCGTTGGATATTGTTCTGAGGGGTGTCAGCAATATTCGTGGGATTTACAATAATCTATACAGCAGTGGGTGTATAAATACATGTATGAAACATATACAACATACAAATACAATAAACTAGGGGATCACTATACCCATTACATTTCTCCCACTTGCCCTATATTACACGTTTGTACATATCTAGTAGATCTAGACCTTCTAGATGACCCTCAAACACTTTAGCTGAGAGAGTCTTTGTAAATTAATCAGCAATATTTCATTCAATTTAATGTGTCTGCTTGTCTTAGGCTGCGATGTTCTTTTGAATTTGTCACAACACCACTATATCACTATAAAGTGTGATGGGCAAGTTCACATTTGGAACTCATTCCAAATCAATCAAGAACTTTCTAAGCCATACAGTCTTTATCGCTGTTCACAAGCAGCTAATTTTTCAGCCTATACGGTCAAGATTGTAACTATGTCATACTATAGCTCCATCGTAAAGAGTGACTACAGATACTGATGTAGATTTCCTCAAATCCTTATCAATCTCAAACTCTGTGTCGGTGTATCCTGTAAGCATCAAATCCTTAGTCTCATACACGAGCATATAGTTCATCGTTGTCCTCGAATACTTGAGGATAATCTTAACGGTTTTCCAATGGTTAAATCTTGGATTAGATTGATACTTACTGACAATCCGTATTGCATAGGGCATTTGTTTCATCTCCTCAACTTCTTGAGGTGTCTTAGGAAACAGTTTCTTAGACAAAAAAGAATTCCACGCCTGAAAGGTAGTGAACCCTTCTTAGAATTTTGTATCTTATATCTATCTGACATCTTGTAGATATAAGTCACTTGAGACAAGACTAGCTTTTTGTTCTAACGATTCCTAACGATTTGGATCCCAAGAACAAACTCGGCTTCTCCCAAATTTCCATTTGGAAATGAGTTGCTAGCTCCTTTAATGCAAGTAAGATAACCTACATCATTCCCAATGATTAGGATATCAATCATATACAACACTAAGTAAGCTACTGAACTATTGATGATTACTTGTAAACACAAGACTCATTAATGTTCTGATTAAAGCCAAAAATTTTGTCACTATATCAAATCTTATATTTCAAGATCGAAATGCTTAGGTCAATCCATGAATGGATCACTTAAGCTTGCAAACCCTTTTGCTTTTGATCTTGTTGTATGAACCTTTCTGGTTAAGACCTTTAATGTCTCATTTTCTCTTGTAAATCCACTTGTAACTAATAGGTGTTACCCATCAAGCAGATCTACAAGATCCCAGGTGGAAGTGCAATACAAAAGACTTCATTTCCAGGTCCATGACTTTAATCCATTGGTCCTTGTCAACATCATTCATTTTCTCTCTAAAAGATAATGAACCCACTATGTCATCATCAAGTATGATGACGTAGGCTTCAAAACAAGCCCATGTAACGTTCAAGTTATCAAACAACCCTCCCACTACATTGAGACAATCTCAACTATTGAGATGGATGTGACTGACTTGATGCACTGATCCATCAACAACTCTTGTTGAATAGTCAGTCTCATCAACAACTCTTGTGGATGTTACTGTAGCTTCATTTGTTAACTTACTTAAACTGACTTTACTCTTGTGGTTTATGATTTTTGATGTGGACTTCTTTTGAGAATTTAGCATTTGTCGATACAAATTCTTTATTCTCTTGTGAATTGAAGAAGTATCCACTTCTCGTTTCCTTTGGGGTTGCCTATTACAGTATGCAATGCAGTCAACGCTGTATGACCCCAAAATAAGTCAGACAATTGAGCATAGCTCAACACAAAATTAACCATATCCAATAGGGTTTTATTTCTCCTAAATGAGATTTAGGGTGTGATCCCATGTACTATCAAATAGTCTTGGAATCTCAAATCCCTATACTTAACACTTTGATCAGATCGAAGTGTTTTTATCATCTCACCGAAAGAGTTTTCAACTTCAGTCCTAAGCCCCTTCGAATATCTCAAGAGCTTCAGACTTAAGTTGCATTAGGTAAAGATACTCATACCTTTGAATAATCATCCTAAAGAGATGAATTATTCATGCCCTCCCACTGCTTTAACATATTGAACCACAAGGATCCAAATGTACAAGCTCCAAGGGCTCTTTGGCTCTTAGATCTTTTCCAGTAAAAGATCTATCAGTCATATTGCCCACAAGGCATGACTTACAAGGTAGTAGAGAGTCATCTTCTAACTCGCTATGAAGTTCACTCTTGACCAATCTCCCAATCAAATTGAGATTAATATGGTCTACCTTAGAACCAAATAAAGGTATTTTTCTTTAGGAGAAATCCTTTGCCTCTTTTCACATTGAGTAGTAGCAGTTTTAAACAACCCAGTGTTCATGATTGTTTTACTCTTGATTAGTCTTAAAACATTTAGGTTACTTTCCAGTAAAGCTAAACAAATGTCAACTCCCTTTCTTGAAACAAAACTGCGTTAGCAGAGAAAGGTAAAGAGTAACATTGTTCCAGCAAATAAGACATAGAAATCAAATTTCTTTTGATCTTAGGAATTACATACACATTATCTAATAATATGTATTTTCTCCCACTGAGAAAAATAACTTAATGTTCCCCACTGCTATAGCCAAAATAACCTCTCTAATTCTAACTTTGAGAGTCATTACACAAGCAGCATGCTGTTGCCATGAACTTATTCCTTTAAAAGAAGAACACACATGATTTGTGGCCCTTGAATCAAGTATTCGGGGAGCATCACTATTCTTCATTAATCACGTTTTGAAGACAAGTAAATGAAAATTACGGTCTTGAACAAGTTCTCTTTTGCTAAGCAGGGTTCTATGTCATATTCACCAAGAAACATTCTTAATGAATTAAACGTATGGGGCATGAGGACATTCCTCAGTTAAGATTAATCCTAGACTTATTTACCGCAATTTGTCGTTTAAGCTTGTTGTATTACCGTTATTTATAAAATGACGTAAGACAATACACATAAAATTATTATATAATTGCTGAAGTAACAAATTACTTGCATTATTATTTGCACTAACCCATCACAAATAATCCAATCAAATTTTGCAAAAACAAATAAGCAATCAAAGAAACCCTATAAAACTATTGATTTAGTTTTTGTAACGATACTTCAAAGGTTTAGAACAACAGCCACCGAAGGGTGGTCAGCTACTCCTCCTCTGAATTGAGAAAATCTCAACCAAACTCTAACACCAGAATAACTCATATTCCGTTAGCATTTAGTTACCTTTGTTCGATCAAGGGTTAGTTAATACATTTAACTCATCCCTGTAAGTGTAACCCTCCCACTTTCAGATCTCAGAGGCACGCACCAACAGGCTACCGAAGGGAAAGACAACTGTTGGTGATTAGCCTAAGTGACCCTATCCTATTCAGGAGTTCACGATGTTCCGAATCCTATGATCAGGCCCTCCGAAGGGATGGATGCGCCAAGACAATTTGCAGGCAAATCATAGGACTCTCACGGTGCGAACTAGGGGCGGAGACCGAAGGATACGTTGACACGTGTCCCGCTCCCACTTACTCTAGACATTTTTCCCATTCACCTTGTTATTGATTCATGCAAACACTTTCCGAAGGGAGGCCGCTCCTAAAGCGACTCGAAACTGAGCATGAACCTCACGTTGTGAATATAGGGACGTAGGAGCAAAACTTGATTTAAATCTCGTTTTGTAATTTTCTTTCCATTGAAAATGTCCTAAAGTTAATTTAGGATTATTTAACTTAGATAAAATTCGGCTAAGTCAATCTATCTAAGTCTGATCCTATTATAATAATTATGGAAAGGATTCAACCGCAATGTTTTAGGTGAATTAAAGTTCTTTTAATAAACCCAACTTTGCAAGTCAACATTACTATGGTTAATTCAACTCAAGGTTCGGACCAGTTCCCAGGTAGGAGGTGTTCGCGTCATCTTAAGTACCCCCAGCCTTAGACAGAACTTTACTGAGAGAGTTCCCTTATAACCACAGTAATGTAAGGTCTTTACTCTAAAGATCTAGGTGTATTAAATACGTTTAACAAACCTAGTGATCTTGCATACTAACATTTAACTATGATTAATTCAACTCCGGTATTCCGGGTCAGTTTCCAAGTAGGAGGTGTTCCGTAAACCGTCAACTTAAATACCCCCAACCTTAGACAGAACTTTACCGCTGGAGTTCCCTTATAATCATAACAATATTTTTCCTATTTAGTCAATTTAAACTAATTTTAATTCTAAGTAAGAATAATTCTAATCCTATTAGAAATATGATCTTAGATCTAATTAATTTTAAAAAATTTAAAATTAATTCATTTATCCTAAGATCCTATGTTTGCATGCAATTCTTTGTTATAGGTTAACGGTTTCTATTCATTAGTTTTATAACTATTATAAATTTTAATGAATTAACCCTATAACATGCTACTATGGTGAATAAATTAACAATCAAATTCTAATTAATTTATAAAACCATACATTAGCAAACATGACATACCAAAAATATAACATTTATATTAATCTAAAGTAATTTCATGTTCAATGCTTCTCAATTTTCATCCATTTAATCATAACAATTTTCATACATTATAACATTTATAATAATAAATATGCATGAATATGCTTAACCTATGGTGAGATTTTAAGCTAAATGACATACTTTATGCAACAATAAATTAATTTGATATATACATCACATGAATAATTAAATTAAAACTACCAAAATTGACCGGCATATTTGGCATATCCTAAGGAATTAAAAGCAATTTAAATTACAATAATTTAAATCCAAGACATATCTTGGTCTTCAAATCTTTTCCTTTTTGGAATTTACAATTGATCTAATCAAAAGTATAAATCTAATCCCAACAAATATGCCTAAATAATAAATTTTGTAAATTAAACCACATGTCACATATATGAAATTAAAATACCCACCATTGAACCAATGCTAATTTTAGAGAAACGAAATTAAATCTACGATAGGCTCTGATACCAATTGTAAGGATTTGGAATTCCTCAATTCCGTTAAAGCGGAAGCGTAATTGGGACCGATTCGTAGTTAATTTTGTTTATCCAAAAATACTATTACATTGGTTAAAACATAGAATAAATTTTATACAAAATTAAGGCTAAGCATACAAAATTTATTAGATCTAAATCTAAAGGGGAGAAGCAAACATACCGTCGTTGACGACTCTAAATACTTCAACGGACACCTTTCTTGATTTTGGACCAAGCGTCAACAATTGGGACACCACCAATTGATCTTCCCCGCTATGACTCTAAGATTAGGAATGTAGTTGTGGGACTACCTAATCTTCAATGGGAAAAACTCTAGACAAAAAATTCTTCCTAGAGTTCTTGGGTTGAGAGAATATGAGAGGGAGGCTAGAGAGAATGCAATAGTGCATTCTTGTGGCCTTATGTTGTAGTACCTAAGCCCTAGGTTTAGTGTTCTATTTATAGGAGAAAAGCCATGAATAAAATATTCATTTAAAATCAATTATTTCCATAAAAGATTTAATATTTTCCATAATTAATCAATTGCATGACCAACCAATTCCATGACCAATCAATTCCATAATTGATTAATCTTTTCCATAAATGATTGATCACTTCCATAAGTGATTAAATCATTTCCATAAATGATTACTTACTTCCATAAGTGATTCTTTGATTAATTAATCACCAATTAAATATCATATATTTAATTTCATACCTTCTATTAGTTAATTAATTAATTACCCAATTAAATATCATATATTTAATTTGAGGCCTTCAACTAATTAATTCTATAATATGAATCAAATTCATATTAAAATTTGAACTCCTTCAAATTCTCTTATATCCTATAAATTTAATATGAATCAAATTCATATTATATTTGAACTTCTTCAAATATTTATTTCTCTCATAGACTATAGTTTAATTAAATCTCATTTAATTTAAACTAAATTGAATAATTAATTAATTCATCTTCTAATTAAATACCATATATTTAATTAGAGATATATTTGAACTCTTTCAAATATATCAATCTCTCAATATTATAAAGTTTAATCTCAAATTAGACTTTATATTTTAATGCATCACTATACATTATATTAATTTGTATCTCGAACAATTAACTTAATTCCCAATATGAATTTGAACTATTCAAATTCTCTCAAGATACATTTGTTCCTAATTACTCTTTACAAGCTAGCAGGGGGACCTAATGGACCTAATGGACCTACAGATCAGAATCTCCAATGATATGAGGTTAATAGAATAAACTCATTAATCAGTTTAACCAATATTCATTAACTGTGGGTCATTCCACTAAAGAACCACAACTGAACTCTTCTCACTGTAGAACATTTCTGTGTCCATGGATGTAGACCTATGCCGGTATGTCAATCCTTCACGAGTGTCTGTAATCACAACTGGGTCAAATTACTGTTTTACCCCTATGTTACATCTGTCTCCTTAAGTACCAGCGCTCCTCTAATGAACAACCTGTTTATGGTCCAACCATTAAACAGAAAGTCCCTCTCAGGCCAGTGAGAGGACGAGATCCCTTTACAAGTCCCGGAGTCATCACTTAAGGGAACACTCATCTACTTCACCTAGAAGCGGGAAAGAGTGAATTCCTTCTTGTGTTATCATGTCCCCAGCCTCCCACTCGGTCATGTCTCCAAAAAGGAAGGCATATTGAGTCGGCGTATTGGCCACTCTCACCCATGCTAATCAAAGGACAATCCCTCATGAGAAGGAGTTCATGATACACTCAGGATTAAAAATGAGTTACCTAGGTCATCATATTGAAATAGTAACCTAATTAGTTAACGGTGTTATAACTAATGGTTGACTATTTCGTGGTCCGATCTTATGCAAACTAATTGCATAGGGTACTCCCACTTGCAAGTCTACTACATGGACGTTTGGGATCAATAGGTTTGTATCAAATACAAAGCGGGTCGTATCTCATAGTGTTACCAGGATAAGGTACCCAACCTTATCCTTGTACTATAGACCTTTTAGGTTGTTACTTGAACATCGATCCTCGTATGTCCCCACATACTAGTTCAAGTTACATACAAACAACCTTGGATCTTAGTTTATTGGATTTGGGTCAAAATGTGCAATATTTAACAATAACACTTTATTGTAGAAACTCAATAACACTTTATTGAAACAAGTATACAATTTGTTTACATTTACTATCTACGAGTTTTAGGGCATAAAACCCAACAATTAGGGCTGGTTAAAGGGTCTTCTTTTGATGCAGTTTCCACCTAAACTTGACTAAATACTTTCTGTGGGACATAACGTTTAATCTCCTTTCCCTCTTGATTTTAGTTGTTTTCAATGGTTGTTTTAGACTTAGCTTATATCGTAACAGTTGCGTTTTATGCCCTAAAACTCGTGGATAGTAAATGAAACAAATTAAACGATCTCAATAAAGCGTTATCTGAGTGATTCAGTAATTGAGTTATTGAATAATCGAGTTTGCATTAATAAACCCTAAATCCAATAAACTAAGATCCACGGTTCTTTAAATGAAACTTGGACTGGTATGTAGGGACATACGATGTAACGCCCCAGGATTTTATAAACTATCCTAGCGACATTACTAACATTAAAAACAAAATAACCAAGTGCTCCAAAAATTTTGACAGCTTAACGACATATAACGGACTAACCCAAAATTTTCAAACACCTGTTGGCACAATAAGAACACTTCTAAAATAATTCCAACAACAATAACATGCTACAACACAGCAGAACTTCACAGAAACTAGCGAGTCAGGTCTCGCGACAATATAATTCAAATAAGTAGGAACATCCACGATTAAAACTCAACGAAGTACAACTAACTACACTTTAACTTAATAGAAACAAACTTGGTCATTATGACCTGAAATAAGAGATAAAGTCTATTAAACAGCTCAACTAAGTATGGAGTATCAACAAGAATAAACTTCAAGACTAAATCAAAAGGACAAACAGTTGTCCAACATAATAAGCAACAACTATCCTACCAACGAGAATATAAAGGAAACAAAATGCTATCTAGCTATGGTCCATATGAAACTATAAAGGACAAATAGCACTATCTAGCTATGGTCCCTCCTCATGCATCTCCTCTGCATCACCATGGTCAAGACGGTCCTCATAACCTGCATAATCTGAAAGTTGGGGGGAGAGAAGGGAGGGGGTCAGTACAACCATGGTACTGGTAAGTAGCCCCTCCTACCTGAGCAGCCATCAAACAACAACCAAGCAACCAACATGCTTTTCATGCGCAAACAACATATTTCTCAAAGCTATACACACAACGTCATGCTCAAAAGCTAGTAAAACGAGTGACTCTCCTAAGCCATAACTCATGCATCTCTCTATGCAAAACACTAATCATTCGAGCTCCACGAGCTCACTCAACACTTATGTTTAACTTTCACATGGCTCTCCAAGACTGATCCTTCGAGCCGCACTGTCCCCTGACCATTTGTACCCAGGGCCACAATGCTCTCTACGGAGCTCGACATTCGACCCTTGACCATTTGTACCCAAGGCCTCGAACTGTGCATCGCCCCTTGGCCATTTGTACCCAAGGTGCACTGATGCTTTCTAGACTCATCACACCGATCCCTGACCATTTGTACCCAAGGCCTCGATGCTCCTCTTAAACCACTGGCAACATGTCACCCCTCGACCATTTGTACCCGAGGCGCACTGACATTCACCCAACTAGGCTTTCTTTCACCTTCAGGTCCCTGACCTCTTTATTACAACTATCTAGATTGCATATGCCCTGCAACATGCTTCTAGACTCATGTACTATGCCCACCAAGCATATACATACCACACCAAACTACCTAGAATGCATATGCCCTGCATCATGCTTCTAGACTCATGTACCATGCCCACCAAGTATATACATACAACAACAACATACTCTCGAGTCTCGACTCATGCTTAACTCATAAAAGCATAACAACTAGCATGCTTAACAACCAAGCATCACACAACAACAGTTCATGCTATTCGAATATCTCATATATATATCTAACACAGAAGCGAGAAGCACAACACATATATATATATAAGCAAAGCAAGAAACAAGAGAATAATTATAAAGCAAGTAACAAGCAGCGTGCATCATGCAATCAAACAGACTTTATCAGGTAAGAACTACTTACATATAAGGCGCTCCTAAACAGGCCAATGGAGCTCCTAAGCATCAGGATAAATACTACGAGTCAAAACCAAGCTTAAGAACCTAATGATAGAACTAAAGAGTGCTTAGAAAATGGGTTACTTACCGAAACCACTTGATTCTCAACCGGAAGAGCCTAAAAGAGCTCAAACTACAAGCAACGACTTCTAACGGTTAGGAATTGATAGACAACACCCAAGAGACTTAATAAAGGAAGGTAAAGGGTGCTGGAATTTATCGCTCAGTGCTCAAACCACCTTGAGAACAAGCTGACTTGTGTTCGAAACTACCCAACAACCAAGATCCCAAGTCACCGGGTTATGGGTAACCAAAATCAAGGCCTTTCAGGTTGTGGGTACTCACTGAACACGATCTTTGAGATCAAATGCTCGATGAACAGCAACCGAACACACTTAAATCCTGAAATTATAAGGCCGATAACGAATTGGTATCGATTAAAACATGGTTTAAGGCTTTAATCTCTAATGAGTATCGAACACTTCAGCTATAAAACTAACAACAACATTGAACCTTACCCAACGAACCCGGTATCACGCAGGACGGGTTATAACAACCTCGAACAACGCACTAGAATGATCCTTGGGCAGTGGGTATTCAAGTCGATGTGTTTTGAACCTAATCAACACCTAGACGGCACTGCAGATCAGAAAATCGAACACCATTAAACTTTTCAGCTCCTAAAGCTAATGGGTAATCAAATTTAAGCTTCAACCAAGAGTGGGTAAAGCATAAACTCACCTCCTGGAGCAACCTCAGGCCAAACGACACCAAAAACAGCCAAGAATGCTACTGGACAGAGGCAGAATCGGCTGAAACGAGGGCGACGGGACTCCGAACTGCTGGCACGCGAGATCTAACCAAAACGAACCCAGAGGAACTTAGATCCAACCTTAAACCATAAGGAAAGGAAATAAAAAGGCTTACCAACTACTTCCTAAGGCTGAAACGCGGAGGAAACGATGCTACGAGGTGCTGTCCGCGCAAGATCTAACCAATAAGAGCAAGGAGTTAGATCGGGCCTTAAGGAATACACATGAGTGAGTTTGAGACTTACTCACGAGGTTTCTTACTGAAAGACGGCACGGAAAAGAGGACCCACGCGGCTGCGACACTAAACGACAGCGGCGGTGACACACCTTGCTGCAGTGGTGACGACGCGTCGAGGAGGCAGCGGCACTCGAGCAGAACGACGACGCAGAGAGGGAGAGAGATCCGCGAGAGAGAGAGAGATTTGCGAAGAGGGAGACGCGCGACCCACAGGTCGATCTCGACGACAGCGGCGGCGCGAAGACCACGAACAAGGACTAGTGGTGCAACCTCCAACGGCGGCGACTGGAGCAGGCGGCACGAACGGGAGAGAGAGAGAATGGGAACGCGAGGGGAGGATGGCTGCGCGTGGCTGCTAAAGAGAAAGAGAGATGGAGAAGGCTCTAGGGTTTCTTTTCTTTTTTTTTTCTCTTTTACTCAAAATAAAACCCTAAGAAGAGAAAAAACCCATTTAAAACAGGAATGAGATTTAATCTAGGATTCTAATTAAAATCCCAAATTGAATTTTAAACCCACTCTTAATTCCAAAAGATTTGGGATTAAAACTGATTAGGAAGAGTTTGGGGTCTTTTGATATTTAAAATAAATATCAAATATTAAACCTTTAACTTTAGGAAGTTTAAAGATTTAATTAAAAATCTCTTTCCCCTAAATTTTAGAAATTTAGTTTAACGACCCAAGGCCAAAGTTTAAATTCTAATTTCCCAAATTAGAACAAGAACACTCAATAACTCAAAATGACTTGATTCCGAAACGCGGGGCGTTACATACAAGGATCAATGTCCAAGTAACAACCTAAATGGTCTATAGTATATGGATAAGGTTGGGTACCTTATCCTGGTGACACTATGTGATACGACCCACCTTGTATTTGATATAGATGCAATAATGATCCAAAACATCCATGTACGAGACATGCGAGTGGGGGTATCCTATGCAATGAGTTTGCATAAGATCGGATCGCGAAATAGTAACCACTAGATGTAATGCCATTGACTAGTGTAGGTTTCTATTTCAATAGGATGACCTAGGTAACTCAATCTCAATCCTGAGTCTTTTATGAACTCCTTTTCAGGAGGGATCAATTTAATTAATTTAATGAAAACTATAGGTTATGTGGGAGATGTACATTTAATTATATAAATGTTATGATGAATTAAAAGTAGTTTTAATTGAATATTATTTTAATTAATCAAATAATTGTTATTTAATTTAATTAAATTAATATATTTAATTTTTATTTAAAATTAAATATCTCTTAACTGATTTGATCAGTTAATGAGATACGTGGGAAGGATTCCACGTTCTTCCCCTCTCCCCCCTAATTGCACGCCTATGAAGAAAAAAAGGGGTTTTGGCCTTTTAGACAAAAATACTCAGAACAATTCAGGCCTCTCTATTTTTCTGATAGGGAAAAATTCTCTCAGGAAAAAAAAGGTTCTTCCCTTCCCTTCTACAAAAAAGATTCCCACAGAATCTTTGAGGCCTCAAGCTGTAACGCCCCAGGATTTTTCTAAACTAATCCTAGTGACATTACTAACTCTCAACCCAAACTAACCGATTGCACCGAAAATTTCGGCAGCATAACGGCATACATAGGACTAATCCAAAATTTTTCTTTTAACCTGCTAAACATAAAACATACTTCTAAATAACATTCAAACCACAACTACACTCCACAACTCCACTTTTTCACAACAGAAACTCATCCTCCACAATAAAGCGAGTCAGACCTCACATTCACAACTTCAGGAATATAAACTTACTAGGTAAAAGCATGCAACTCAATGATTAGCACGACGTAGCTTTATCAAAATAAGGCATCGAACTTCAAGTAAAACTTCTCAAAAGCTAAACCTATCCTCTCAAAACAAAACAACTAAACAAGCCTCTGAAAGAAGAAACATAACACTATCCCTTACAACCAGAAGAATAAAATTACTTTAATAACCCAAATAGAAAAACTAATTTCTAGATAACAAAATGCCTAGGCCAGTGGAGTCACTCCTCGTGTGTCTCCTCGTCAGCACCACCGGGCTCATAATATCCGCCAACACCTGCATCATCTAAAATGTTGGGGGGAGAAAAGGGGGGGGGGTCAGTACAACCACGGTACTGGTAAGTAGCTCACACCCGGCGAGCCATCAAGCATCAAACAACAACATCATCATGCTAGACACACGCATCCAACATACTCTTAAGCAATAAACACATAGTCATGCCCCATAAAACGATAACTCATCAACAAAACTCGTGATAACTCAAAAGAACGACTCATGTAAACACACGACATGCTATGCAACCCACATGGATTCCGCGCCATGCTCGCTTTCTTAGCACATGATTTACGCGTCATGCCACGCACCAATGCACATGAATTCCGCGCCATGCAACGCAACTTAACACGTGATTTCCGCGTCACGCTCCGCACTAAAACATGATTTCCGCGTCATGTAACGCACTCACACCCAGCACATGAATTACGCGCCATGCGCAGCGCACACTCGCACGTGATTTACGCGTCACGCTCCGCACCAATAACATGATTTTCGCGTCATGTAGCTCAATCTTAACACGTGATTTTCGCGTCACGCTCCGCTCATACAACCCGACTCACCTCTCAATGAGCACACAAGACCATGCAACTTGACTATCATGCAGTATAGCTCAAAAGCAATAAGACAACGTACTTAACACAACCAACAGTTCATCATGCTTTAATATCGATCAAACAGCACTTCTAACACATAAATCAAATTCCATAACAAACAACAAGACAACGAGGCATACTAGAAAAGCGATAAACAACAAGCATGCTCATGCAGTCAAACAGACTCAACGGATAGAAACTACTTACAGAAAAGCTTACGAGCGCTCCTAAGAACTCCTTGAACCGCTCAAGAGATTCAGACAAGCTCCTAAACAACAAGGATAATTCTAAAAATAAGAAACAACCTACTGAAAGCTTAAGACATGCTAGAAAAACCTAAATCGACTGAGGAAAGTCTATTTCCTTACCGTTTAACCATAAAAATTCCCCAAATTAAAAACCCAAAGCCTTTAGACCATGGGCAACCATGTCTAAGGAACAACAAGCAATGGGTATTTACCGAAGGGCCATATTTAAGGTTTTTCAGTCGTTGGACAGCAAGCAAAAGACATGAATTCACATTCTAAGGATTCCTAGGGGTGGGGTAACGCTAATCGGGCTTAGGCAATTGATATAAGATATTTTAGCATGCTTTTTAAACCACGAACAACAAGCATAAACCTCCTAAATCATGATTTAAGAACCCACAAGGGTTGGGACAACACTTCAGGGGCCTAAACAACTAATGGGCATCGGCTAAGCATGCTTGTAAACCAAAAACAACAACGAATACTACCCAAACGAACTCGATACCACGCTAGACGGGTTATACTAACCTCGAACAACGTGTTAGAATACTCCTTGGACAATGGGTATTCAAGTTTTAAGTGATTCGAACTCAATCGAACACTTTTACGGCGCTGCAGATCAGAATTTTCAACATTAAACTAAATTCCAGCACTTAAACACTTGGGCATTCTAATATTGAAGTCGAATAAGCATGGGTAATGATTTTAACAAGCTTTTAAAGCTTAACACATAACGGCAACTCAACTTAAGGCTAACGAGTCTTAGGGGAAGGGGTGAAACTTACTCAAACGAACCCGCTTTCACGCTAGACGGGTTGTAATAACCTTGAACAGCGCACTAGAACGATCCTTGGGTATACGGTATTCGAGCTTATAGTGATTCGAACCCAACCGATCACTTAGACGGCGCTGCAGAATGGAAACTCATCACTAAACTAAATTTTCAGCACCTAAACACATGGGTATTCTAATTTAAGCTCTTAAACATGAATGGGTAAGAGTTAAAACTTACCGGAATCGCTAAGCGACGCCGTAACAATCCAAAACAGAGTCAAAACCCCGCTGGACAGAGGTGATATCGCGCGGAAGAGGGGATCCAAGCTGCTGCCACGCGAGATCTGACAAACCGAACAAAGAGACACTTAGATCGGGCCTTAGATCACAAGGAAGGGGAAGGAAAAAGCTTACCACGAGTATTTTTCCACTTCTCGATGAGAAAACCCACAAAGATGGCGTTGAAATACAGATCGTGTGACGGGGACGGCGGCGCTGCGACGGGGTTCAGGCTGCGACCAACGGCGACGTCTAGACAGGAAGGCGACGACGCGAGGCTCTAATGGCAGAGACGTTGGAGTTTCACGACGGGGAGGAACCGAGAGAGAGAGAGAGAGAGAGAGAGAGAGACGCGCGGGAGAGAGAGAAACGCGAAGATGGGCGGGGTGGGGCGGCGCGACGGTTGGGTACTGGCGGCGATGGCGTGCTGAAACGGCGGCTGGCGGCGACGCGTGCTTGTGGTGCTGGCCGGCGAAACAAAACGCAGAAGAGGGGGGGCTGGCTCACGGCAAGAAGGAAAGAGATGGAGAGAGAAAAGGGAAATTAGGGCTCCTTTTTGCTAACTTCCCTTTTTTTTTTCCCCACATTCTTTTAAATAAACCCTAGGGATAAAATCCCAATTTAATAAGGAGTTAGGATTTCAATTTAAAACCCCGATTGGATTTTAAATCCCAATCTTAGCTCCTAAAGATTTTGAGATTTAAATTGAGTTAGGGTCTTATGATATTCAAAATAAATATCGATTATCAAACCTCCAAACTTTAGGAAAATTAAAGACTTAATTAAAAATCTCTTTTCCCCAAGTTATAGAAATTTATTTAACGACCCAAGGCTAAACTTAAATTCTAATTTTCCAAATTAGAATACAATGCCCAAATAACTCCAAAATGGCTCGATTTCAGAACGCGGGGCGTTACACAAGCAATCCCTAGGAGAAAACCAAGGAAATCTTAGTGGTGGTGTCCCTGTGTATTTGGGTAGAGAGATCTTGATCCATAGAAGAATCATTGAAGCCCTCCAGAGTCTACAACGAAAGTTTGGGTTAATTCTTTTTCTTCTCTATTTATTTTTATTTCTAGGATTAGATCTTAGATTAAAGCATGTTTAGCCTTAATTGTATTGCAGTACATTATTTTGGTTTACTGTGAATTGTCATCGTATGGGTATTTTAATTTTGAATTAAAATCTGATTTAATGGTCTGGTAATTTTCCGCTGCGCAACGACTTTTATCCCCTCAATTGGTATTAGAGCCATCTCAGTTTTAATTCTTGATTAAAATTTGCGATTGGTTCATTAGGTGGGATTAAATGGCATATTGTATGTATATGGTTTGCTGATAAACTGTTTGGTATTTGACCATAGATTGACTGTATTTCATTCGTTCAATTTGTAAAGGCCCCTACGTTTTAGGGCATTTAATTCAGTAAATTGAGTCTCTGTAAGTCCGTGTCTAGTGTATTAGGATTTTAATTTGGTGAAATCTGCTCGAATCGGTGTCCAATTTGGAGTTTTCGGCTGCTCGATTGAATGAAGAGAAGAACACACTGCTGGAATTCGAAAAAAAAAGCGCAAAGCGGCGGCTGACGTCATCAAATCGCAAGGGCTGGCGTCAGCATGACGTCAGCCCTAAGTCTCGCAACGCGTGGTCCAGCTGGTTCTTAGGCGGTTGGCTCTGGTTCGACGTTCTTCAGTTGATTTCACATGGTTTGGCTTCGGTTCGCACGCGGTTCACTGGTTCGTGGACTGGTTCGCATGTTTTTGACCTTGGTTCGGTGTTTTTCAGACCGTTTTGACCAGTTCTTGACCGGTTCGAAGGAGTTTGACCCGATCCAACAGTATTCTAGCCTGATTTGAGCGGTTTTGACCCGGTTCAATCGTTTTGGTACGGTTCAGCAAGAGTTCAAGGTTGTTTTAGGATAATATTGATAAAATTATTGTAATTTTGTTTATTTATTTATCCTAGGGGCCAATTTACCGGTTTATCTAGCTATTTATCACTTTATGAATGTCATTTAGCTGAATCCCACCATAGGTTAAGCATGAATCATGCATATTTTATAATTATAAGTGCTATAATGTATGATAAATATGTATGATTGCAATTTCATGAGTAATTTAGTATAAATGTTATATTAAGTATATGAAATTGGAAAAGCATTGAGTATGACATTAATTAGATTAATATAATCGTTGTATTAAATTAATGTCAACAATCATGTAATTTAATTACGAGGATTTTTAATTAGTATAATCGATATTAATTAAATGGAAACTGAAATTGCATGAAACATGACACCACTTTAGATTAATATGATCGTTATATTAATTAACTTTATCGGCATCATAAATAATATGATGTTTAAATATAACTTGAATTAGATTGTTATTAGGAAACACCATAGAAGCATGTTATAGGGCTAATCATTAAAACTTGGGTAAGTTATCAAAATGATTAGAAACCGTCAACCTATAACAAAGAGTTGCATGCATGCATGGGATCTTAGGTAAAATTGAATTAATTTTAAAATGTTTAAAATTAATTAGACCGCTCACTTTAATTCTAATAGGATTTGAATTATTTTCTTACTTAGAATTAAAATATTTTTAATATACTAAGTAGGATAAACATTACTATGGTTTTAAAGGAACTCTCTTGGTGAGGTTCTGCCTAGGTTGTGGGTATTTAAGTTGACGGTTTATGGAACACCTCCTACCTGGGAACTGACCCGGAACTTGAGTTGAATTAATCATAGTCTAATGTTAGCATGCAATGTCACTAGGTAATTAAAAGGGTCTAATTCACCTAGACATTAGAGTAAAGACCTTTATATAAGAGTTATATCCAAGCATAGACTGAGATAGATTCACTTGGCCAGAATTTACCTAAGTAATAGACCCTTTAATTATAAAAATACTTAGTGGGAGGAAATATATCAAAACAAGATTTTCATAAATCAAGTTTTGTTCTCATGTCCTCAAGAGTTCACAACGTGAGGTCCATGCTTGGCCTCGAGTCACCTTGGGAGTGACCCCCTACGAATGGTGTTTGCATGGATCAATATCAAGGTGAATGAGGGAGTATTTTATAGTAAGTGGGAGCAGGACACGTGTCAATGTATCGTACGGTCTCCTCCATTGGGTTGCACCGTGAGATCCCCATGATCTGCCTGCGAGTCGCTCTGGGAGTGATCACCCTATGGAGGGTTTGATCATGGGAGTCGGAACACGCAAACTCCAGAAATGGATAGGGTTTCCTAGGTCCATTTCCATATTTGACTTTCCCTACGGTAGCATTGTTGGGGCCGACGTCTAAAATCTGAAAATGGAGGGTCACACTTACGAGAAATTGTTAAAGTGTTAATAATTTCCTGACCGAAAAAACGGTAGCTAAGAACTATTGGAATCTGAGTTATCCTGGTAACAAGGATTGACTGAGATTGTCTCAATTCAGGGGAGGAGTAGTTGACTTCCCTACGGTAGCTGTTGCTTTAAACCTTCGAAGTATCGTTGTAAAATGAATGTTTATTTTATGGGTCGATCATTACTTTTGCTAAATTGATTGGATTAAAAGAATAATTTTATTTTGTATACTGGGTTAATACAACATCACTAATTAAATTAATTTGTTTGTTTCAGCATGAATCGTTCTTTGTATGCCTCAAATAACGCTAATTTAAAAACTGGTATTGCTAATAAAACTAAGAAAATGAACTGAAACACTAATTGCGTGGAATTGGTCTTAACTAAGGACTGTCCTCAGGCCCAAATGTCTCATTCATTTGAAACTGTTCATGATGAATATGACATAGATTGTTTAGCACATTTCAATAAAAATAAATATGATTTATTGGTCCTTGAAATGTGTATAGTGGAAAATGATCCTACAGTCTGGATGCTTGATTCAGGTGCCACTCATCACGTATGTTCATCCTTTGAGGAATGAACTCCTAGCAACCATTAGATGTTGGGGAAATGACTCTCAGAGTTGGGACTTGGGAGTTCATTTTAGCTAAAGCAGTGAGAGATATTAAAATGTTCTTCTCCAAGGAACGCTATATGTTATTTGATAATGTATATATAGTTCCTAAAATAAAAAGAAATTTGATTTATATTTCCTTTTTGCTTGAACAAGGATATTCAGTGTCCTTTTATGTAAATGTAGCTTTCATTACTAAAAGGGGTGATGATATCTATTCTGCAAAATTGGAGAACAATTTATATGTATTAAGACCAATAAAGTCTAGGGCTATTTTGAATAATGAGATGTTTAAAACAACTGAGACTCAACCAAAAAGGCAAAAAGTTTCTCAAAGTACCTATCTTTGGCACTTGAGACTTGGCTACATAAATCTTAATAGGATTGGGAAATTGGTTAAGAACGGACTTCTAAGCCAGTTAGAAGATGGTACTTTACCTCCGTGTGAGTCATGTCTCAAAGGTAAAATGACCAAACGACCTTTTTCTGGAAAAGGTTATCGTGCCAAGGAGCCCTTAGAGCTCGTACATACGGATCTTAATGGTCTAATGAATGTTTGGGCTCGAGGAGGGTATTAATATTTCATCTCTTTCATAGATGATTATTCAAGGTGTGGTTATTTATACCTAATGAGTCAAAAGTCTGAAGCCCTTGAAAAGTTCAAGGGGTATAAGGCTGATGTTGAGAACTTGTTAGGTAAGACCATTAAAACACTCTGATCTGATCGAGATGGAGAGTATATGGACTTAGAATTCCAGAACTATTTGAGGGAACATGGAATCTCGTCCCAACTCTCAGCACCTGGTACACCTAAGCAAAACGATGTATCAGAAAGGAGAAACAAAACCTTGTTAGACATGGTTCGATCAATTATGAGCTATGCTCAATAGTCCAATTCTTTTTGGGGTTATGTAGTAGAGACTGCGGTTTATATATTGAATGTTGTTCCCTCAAAGAGTGTTTCTGAAAGACCATTTGAGCTTTGCAGAGAGCGTAAAGCTAGTTTACCTCATTTCAAAATTTGGGGATGTCCTGCTGTTGGGTTTCCATAGTGGGTAAAAATATGGTAAAAATAGACTCTAGAACACTGTTCAAGCATAGACAATCCGCAGCAAGTGATAAGTAATTTATCGTATCCACGGGGCTGAATAACTCTCACTTTATCCATTTTGTATAACTTTTTAATGGTTTCAAAAGTGGTTAAAATGATTGATTTTGATAGAATGCTGAAGCAAAAGAAATGACGGAACAAAAAATAAACAAATAAAGCAGAAAGATTGAAATCAGGTGTAGGTCATGATTCTAGTAATTGTTTAAAAAGATACTCTAGCAATATTATTGATTTTTTTGGAATGTGTTTCAACTCCATGACGCACTACCAATCAAGTACTAGGCAACTGGCTATCCCTAACTCAGTCACTGGCGTTCACCAATACACAATGATCTATTGTGATTAAATGCCACACACTTCTCAAATCAACTCTGAAACTAAGAAATGATATTCATACTGGCTGGCCAAGCGGGCACAAAATAGAAATTTGCACAACAAATAATCAAGATGCTCAAATCAACATATATTGCATGGAGAATAAAGCACGTCAATTACATGATTCCTAACCAACACCTAAGTAAATTTAGTTCATAAGGTTCAAAGTAACACACGTTACAATCTGAGTATGTGCATCCATAACTATAAGAAATTACAAGAAAAGATTAATTCCCTTGATTAGTTCCGTAGTTGATGGTCTTTTGGAAGTCTTCAATCTTTCCTCCTCTATTCGGCTTCCAAAAATTGGAAGTAAGCCTCCACGAATGGAATAGGACTTCCTTCTCCAAGGATGGAATGTTTTTTACTTGAGACGACTCTTCCCTTTTATAGAGTGGTAGTAAGCCATAATCAGGTAAAATTGTACACGTGGAAGGCTCTCAAACCTTCTTAGATTCGAAAATAGCTTAACTAACTTCAGTGTATTAAAATGGATTACGAGCTTTGACGTGGCAGTTTTGCTCACTGCTTTGCTGGATGACAGATTTTGCTCTCTTAAGTCGCGTAACAATATATTCTGCATAAAATAACTTCCAAAGCATCCATTCTTCCAAATGGGTTAAAACATATAATATTCATCGAAAAGCAACCATATTTAGCACAAATGAGACACAAAACACTATAGAACTAAGGCCTAAATAACTCCCTTTTGGAGAGTTATCATACCCCCAGACTTGAACTATTGCGCGTCCCGAGCAATACTAACCAACCTTTCCTTAAGAATTCAAAAATTTAGACAAAGCATAGCTTAACCAAAACAGATAGTCCAACACTACCTTCAACCTTTACCTGAGCATTCTGCAAAACAAAGCTCTACTGCAGCAAAATAATTTTTCCTGCATGGACAAATAATCACCACCTTTAACTCAATCCTAAGAACTTGCGACAACCTAGCTCTATTATCAGACATATTAAAGCATCTTTTTAAGGGGTTTACATTTTAAGCATGGGATGACCCACTTTATGGTGCAGTATACCCTTACCTCAAACTCATCACCAACTAAGCTAAATACTCATTGTTAAGCTAAAAAAATCCTTAGTTATTCTATCACTTGCTTCTCAAAATGGCTACATTTTATGATGAAGCTCACCTAAGCCCTGGGAAACAGAAAACTACTAGATTATCATTCATCCTTCAAAATTTTTGCTTCGTGAATTTTCTCAGCAAATTATCACAGTTAATTTTTTTTCAGCAATTAATATTTTCTCATTTTTTCATATTTCCTAGGTCATCTTTTGACGGAAAGACAAACTGTGGGTATCACAAATGTCACTAGTTACTCAACAACCTAGACAATTAATTATGAAGGAGAAGAATGTTCGAGCAAAACAAGCGGAGTTGCAAAAAGTCTCCCAAACTTGAATTATTCATTGTCCCCAATGAATTATTAACATGATAAATTATACCCCCAAACTTAAATTTTTCTATCTGAATTTTAAACTAAGCGTGGGACTAGAATTAAGCTTAAGGTGGATCAAATAAGTCAACACTACCATAGAATCTTCTTGCCGCAGGGATGGCCAAGCTAGAAGAAATGCTCAAGCAAAAGGTTTCTAGAGATCAGAATACCTTGATCTAATTAAGCTAACTAGTTCAAGCTTCAAAAATTCAAAAGAAAATTAGTTAAGTTAGGAATGCTCAGTGCTATAGAACAGAAGCAACTATTGGAAATTTCATTTATAGCATAGAAAAATTACAAGATCAGATTAACATTTTTCAATAGCCAGCAAAAGACAAATAAAAACAGAAAAACAGTAAAAATAGACAAACATGGTCAAAAAAATGAACAAGCAACAAAAATGATCAGACAAAATAAATGTTCACTTGGCAAACTTTTTATCTAGTCCTCCTGACCAACATCATCATTTTCTTCTCTCTCAATGTGTGGTGGTGGTTGGATCTAGGGGTTCAGTAAATCATCAGGGAATAAGAGGAAGGCTGGATAGGGCTTGGAAAAATTAGCTTGAAGTGCCTTCCTCAATGCGACATAGCGTCTATTAACATAATTCCAGAAGGTATGAGCCTGCCTTTCGGCGAACTCTTGCCTGCTAGCTGAAAGTGCGAGTTGTTCTAAGATATGGTGAACACCACAGACTAGCTCCTCTTGACATACCTCTTGCGTTCTCTGAAGTGGTGCCATGTTAGGCGTGTCGATTACTCTGTTATCTAGTAGGATCACGTCCTCTACGCTCTCTGGAACCCCTGCTCTCTTACAAAGCATTGAAATTGTGTATGGAAAGAACAATTTTCCAACTTTCTTCCTCCAACATCAAAAAATCTCACCAGCGATAATTTTACCCACATTGATGCTAAGGGACCATAGTATTGCAAAAGCTAGAAGAACTCTTTCCCGAGAGATCGTGGAGTCATCAGTCCTTGGAAGCAGCCTTTGATTGATAAACCCCATCCAACTTTTGGCTTCCTTATTCAAATACACAGCCTGAAAAGTCCCTTTTTCAGTTTTCGACAGTCGCCACTGTGCACCTTCTATTCCAACTTCCAGGGTAGCAACATTCAATTACTTATTGGATGGAGCTACTGCCATCTCATTATAACCAGCATGCGAGAAATCTTGAAGGTTATACAGTGAATTGATGGCACCAGGATTACAGTCGACAGCTACTCCACGAACTATAACTTTGAAACCCTCGTTCTCGTCAATGTTCGCATAGAATTCTCGCACCACTTGAGAATTCACAGGATTTGGCTTGGAACAAAATAACTCCCAGCCATGGTTTGTGATGCCAGTCCTCAGAAAATGCAGAAGATCACCACTGAACCCTCTCTCGAACAGGAAATCTCTCTTCAACATGTCAATATATGTTGCCCTAGCAAAGTGATTGAGAAATCGCTCATAAGGCAAGCTTCTTTCTTCTGGGTGAGCCAATTTCGTTTCAACCTCGGCTCCTGTAATACCTTTGCCCTTATCCTCACCATTTTTCTTCTCGGTTTAATCTTCTGCAATCTTCTTCCCAATCTATTCTTGATTTTCAGATTCTTCTTTCTCTAAGTCAGTCGAAGGAGGAGTTGGAGTGTTGGTCCGGATCCTTTTTACTCGCCCTGCTTTCTGCTTACGACAGCGATGTGGTGGGTCCTTCACTATCTCTTCTAGAATGTCCTGCTCTACTGTTTTATTAGTACCTGACCCTTGCAAACCTGTTGTTGCCTTTTCTTGACTCTCTTGCTCCATTCCATCAATCTTCTCAGAATATTTTTCAGAATCTTTTGGTTCTTCCTCAACGATTACTTCTTCAACAATGTCCTCTATTACATTCTCTAATACTTCGGAAACCTCAGCCTCTTTAAGCCTTTTAAGTCGTTTGGCTTCCCTTTCTACATTCGTTCTTTTCTTCTTCGCTTTCTTCTTAGAAACCTCTGGCGTAGTGGGCACATTCTCCTCCACTTCTCTCTCTTCATTTCCTCTCGTTTTTGCCATTTAGAGTACAAATTTTATGTGCACTCGCAAGAACAAGATGGGAGTAAAAAGAAAGCACAATAGGAAGAAGAAAAATGAGAAGAGAAGCGTACCATTTCTTTGATTTAAATGGAGCTCCAACATTTAAAATCCTGGTCGAATTAAATCCCTTCATTAATCGAAAGGTTACCGTTTATCTGCATGTAATCATGAGAGATTAATTTCCAAAAACGATAAAAATGATTCACCGGTTAAATGCTTGGTGTGCTGTCCAACGCTAGACCGTTAGATCTCCCCTGCGCGACACGTGGAAGCACCAGATGCCCACGCGTTTTACCTGCCCAAAGAAAATTTAAAAACCAAACGGTAAAATATTTAATTAATAATCACATTCGTAATAATCTGATGATATGGTTGCTCTAACCAAAAGATTGCAAAAACAAACCGAGCAACAAGATTTCCTTCTAGAAGAATCTTTTCGTACGGGGAAAATTTAAAATTGAAACCGCCAAAATCAAATCTAGTCTTATTTTATCTTCAGTCGAATAAATCAGGAAATTATATTATTAAAACCTAAACGAAACAGAAATAACCGAAAATAAAAACTAAGATAGAATCTAAACTAAACTAATCAGATTTAAAATAAATTAAACTAACAAAAAAATAAATATACCGAAAATAAAATCTACGGTAATTAAAAATACCAACGAATTAAAATAAATAAGATGAAATTCAAACAAACCAAATCTAATTCAAAATAATTCGAATTAAAATCAAACTCAATCAACGAAAAATAAAATCGCAACAAACACAGGGAGACAAAAATATTACTATGTGAAATGCTCCCGCAAAACTCTCGCTCGCATATTCATCGACCAAATTTAGGGAAGGATATTTCAACTGGAATTCCTCACCCCAATAATGCTTCACTCGCTGTCCATTAACTTTGAACACTCTCCCATCCTTTTCATCTCTCAAAGTAATTGCTCCAGGAGGAAAAACTTCAATCACAACAAATGGTCCAGACAATTTAGATTTCAATTTTTCAGGAAACAATTTCAATCTAGAGTTATAAAGCAAGACTCTCTGACCCTTAACAAACTCTTTAGGTTTTATTTTCTTATCATGCCACAACTTAGTTTTTTCTTTGTATATTTTCGCATTTTTATAAGAAAACTGACGAAATTCCTCTAATTCATTAAGCTGCAGCATTCTTATTGCACATGCACGACTCAAATCAAAATTCAACTTCTTCAAAGCCCAAAATGTTTTATGCTCAAGCTCTAACAGTAAATGACAAGCCTTTCCATACACTAATCTATAGGGAGACATACCTAGAGGAGTCTTATAGGTTGTCCTATAAGCCCAAAGAACCTCATTTAACCGAAAAAACCAATCTTTCCTAGATGGATGGACTACTTTCTCTAAGATTTATTTAATTTCCCTATTACTAATTTCAGCTTGACCATTTGCTTGCGGGTGATAAGGGGTAGCTATCCTATGCTTAATTCCATATCTATACTATATATAAAAGGGGCCAAGAGGGGAGAATTTTTACATACCAAATTTACCCTTACAATTTTATTTAATTCCTATTTTGCCCTTCACTATTTGTTGATGGGACACAACTCTTTGAGTTTAGGTGTCCGTTGAGAAATTTGTATAAGAGAGATGATTCTTCAATCTTTGGGATGTGACTCTCCGACTATAGGTGTCCATTAAGAGATGTTAGGACAATGAAGGTGGTTCTTAAAAATTTGACTTTACAAAATATATTTAAAAATTTAACTTTTAAGTCGAATAGGTGCAATTTATGCTAATAGAACACAACTATTTGGACAAAGGTAACACATTGAATTAGTGCAATCCATGTATAAAAATAAATATAGTTGTCAATATATATTGTCTATTTTTTTCATATCAAATTGTCAAGTGATAGGAATGAGAACTTTAAAGTGTTTGTTCTTTGTAAAGAAAACATTGAACTGTATCACAATGAAGCTTTAAGACGAACTAAGAAACTTTTGTTTTAGGAATTGAAACAAGGGAGATTTCAACTATTCTCAAGACAAACTTCTGATTTTCACTCATGAGCACTGAGGTAAAAATCAAAGTTGCTTTTTTTTTTTTGCCCCCATTTTTAGCATAAAAATTCTCCAACAATTAAATTTAAATGGGAAAGCACAATTATTGGTTAAAAACAAAGAAGATTCACTTATAGTTTCATTGGCACATTTATAAATGAAATATCTATATTACAATTTTAAATTATAACACAATAAATATATATATATATATATTATAAAAAATGAGATGAGTTGCGTAGAAAAATATATAATAATAACCAATATTTTTTTTTCCAAAAAAGTAAAATTTCACATAATTTTAAAATATAGGTTCTATAAAATCTTTGGAACAAAATCTTTGAATCATAATTTGTGAGTAATTGTCATAAGTTGAATGGAAAATTTTGATCATACATATTTGGATTATGAACAAACTTGATTATATAATATCAATGTAACTTCTTAGTTATTTTAGTACACATAAATTTTGAATTTTCTACGTATTATTCATCCGCAATTTCATGTATAATTTTTTTAAGTTCTAAAGATTTTTAACCACATGCATTGCATGTGTCTTTTAAAGAGGGGATTCTAGCAATCACTGTTTTAACTTTGAGAGGGGAGACTTTTTGCATTCTATTTTGCCCTTACTTTTTTAATAAATTCTCATTTTATCCTTCAATCTTTGTTAACGGGACACGACCCTTTTCAGTTGAGGTGTCCGTTGAGAGAAATGTCGAATAGTTGCAATGTATAATGATGAGACATAAGTACTGTTCAAATTAAGGTAATTATATATCGAATTGGTGCATCTATTATGTGTATGGCAAATCCAATCGTAGATGTGAAACATCGCGATCTAATAGTAAAAATGTGTTTACAAATGTTGTTTATAAAGAGATTCTCTTAATAATGACCAATTTATTAAATACTTCTTTCTTTTTTTTCTTTTCTCCACAAATCAATCTCCTTTGGAGAATACTAAATGATTAATTATGAGGTAATAAACTATCTTTATGTCACTTTTTTTTAATCAATTTCAATTTATAAGTTTTTATTTTAATTCCATTGTATGTATTTTACTTTTAAGTTTTTTAACATCCATGTGTTCTTTATAATATCGATATCTTTCATTACTTTTTAATTTCACTGGGTTATAGTGGATAATCTTTACTTCTCTTTTTTGTCCATACAAATTTATCAAATTCTTATTTTTGTCATTCAATCTTTGCTGGCAGTATGCAACGCTTCGAAATGATGTATCCATTGATAGAAGGGTTGAATGGTTGCAATTTATGCTCGAGGAACACGACTATTATTTAGTGGAGGTAGTTACACATTGAAACCACACTTCCATTCGTCAAATGGGTGTGATTCAAACCGTAAAATTGTTCATTAAATGTAGTTAATCAAGGTTCAATTTCTTAAAAATTTCATTATTTCTTTTTTTTCTTTCTAGAAACCAATCTATTTGAAGAACATCAAACAAATATCCGTGAGATAAATAAACTATATCTTATTATATCAGTTTTTTTATTATCAATTTCAATTTATATTTTGTCATTCAATCTTTGTTGGCAGTACGCGCTACTCTTCAAATTGAGGCGTCCATTGAGAGAATGATTTCAATTAAAACAGTAAGCTTTCAGGTGCATTGCACGTGTTTTTTAACTAGTTTAGCTAAAAGCTTAGTTAAAACATTATTAACAAAGTGTATACACTCACCAGAGCTCTAGGTATCCCAAACTGTGCAAAAATGTGTGATTGGAGAAACCTTTATACTGTCTTAGCATCATTCTGATGGCATGCAAGGGCCTCCACCCACTTGGACACGTAATCAACTGTCAATAAGATAAAAACATTACCATTATAAGGGGGAAATGACCCCATAAGATCAAAACCCCACACATCAAATAATTCTAATTCCAAAATGTAAGTAAGAGACATTTCATCTCTAGGCCCTAAATTTCCTCTCCTCTGGCAAGCATCACATTGCTTGTAGAACCAATGGGCATCCTTAAATAAGGAAGACCAGAAGAATCCACATTGCAAAATCCTCATAGCTGTCCTCTGACTGCTGAAATGACCTCCATACGGCGAAGAGTGACATTGCTCCAGGATTTCCTTTGCTTCATCACCTGAAACATACCTATGAATAATACCATCAGAGCATTGCTTATACATAAATCGCTCATCCCAATAGAAAAATTTGGCATCATGCTTAAACTTCTTCATTTGCCTCCAATTGATTTCAATAGGAGTGACTCCTTTCACCAAAAAGTTGGCTATATCGGCATAGCAAGGGACATCCTTGACTACCTTTACCTCAACAACAATGAGTTGTTCATCTGGAAATGAATCTGACATGGCAGATTGCTTTAGCAAAGAAGATGTTGGATCAAGACGAGACAAATGATCTGCAATGACATTTTCTGATCCCTTTTTGTCCTTTATCTCCAAGTCGAATTCCTGCAATAACAAAACCCAACGAATCAGTCTAGGATTTGCATATTTTTTAGTCATTAAGTACCTTATTGCTGCATGATCTGTGAAAATCGTGACTTTGGACCCAACCAAATATGGGCGGAATTTCTCAAAGGCAAACACAACTGCTAACAACTCCTTTTCAATAGTTGTATAGTTGATTTGTGCCTCGTTCAAGACCCTGCTTGCATAATAGATAGGATGGATAAATTTGCCCTGCTTTTGCCCCAGCATGCCACCTACTGCAACATCACTCGCATCACACATTACCTCAAATGGTAAACTCCAATTAGGTGCACAAAGAATGGGGGTTGAGACTAAAGCAACCTTTAAAGTCTCAAAAGCCTTCCTACAATCTGCATTAAAGTAAAAAACATGACTAGTACACAATAAGGTACAACAAGGATAACTAATTTTGGAAAAATCCTTTATGAACCTTCTATAAAATCCAGCATGACCTAAAAAACTCTGAATCCCTTTAAATGTATTCAGTGGTTCTAATTTCTCAATAACTTCTATATTTGCTCGATCAACTTCTATTTGAAATCTTATGACCTAACACAATGCCCTCCACCATGAAGTGGCATTTCTCCCAATTAAGAACTAGATGGGTATCCTCACATCTCTTTAACACCTTACCTAAATTATCCAAACAACACTGAAAAGACCCTCCAAAAATTGAAAAATCGTCCATAAATACTTCAACAGTGGACTCAATCATGTCAGAAAAAATTGCTAACATACATCGTTGAAATGTTATTGGAGCATTGTAAAGGCCAAAAGGCATTCGTCGAAAGGCAAACGTCCCATATGGGCAGGTGAAAGTGGTTTTTTTCCTGATCCTCAGGAGCAATGGTAATCTGGTTTTACCCAGAATAACCATCTAAAAACAGTAGTAGGGCTGACCAGCCAATCTATCCAACATCTGGTCAACAAGTGGTAGAGGGAAGTGGTCCTTACAAGTGACTTTGCTAAGCCTCCTGTAATCCATGCAGACCCTCCAGCCAGTTACTGTCCTGGTTGGGATCAATTCATTGTCCTTATTAGTTACTACCGTGACACCTCCTTTTTTAGGAACATATTGGACAAGGCTTACGCAATTGCTATCTGCAATTAGATAGATGATCCCAACATCCAACCATTTAATCACCTCCTTCTTAACAACCTCTTTTATTGCAGGGTTAAACCTTCTCTGTTGCTCAATTCTCTTAAAGGATCCCTCATCTAGAGTGATTTTATGCAAATAGAAAGATAGGCTAATTCCCTGAATGTCAGCCAATGTCCAACCTATTGCTTTCAATATTGCTGCATTAACTTTATTAAGGCATCTTCATCCTTCGACATTAAATCTGATGCAACAATAATGGGCAACGTCTCACCCTCCCCAAGATACACACACTTTAGATGATCCAGCAAGGGCTTCAAATCTAAAGTGGGTTCCTCAATCAGGGACGACTTAATAGGAGGAGCATTCCTTTCATTCAAATTTAAAGACTCAAAAACATCCTCACACCTAGACACTTCTTTTTCACTTTTTTTTTCCAAAGAAAAAACTTCTACATTCTCTAAACTAACCTCTCCATATTCTTCCAAATGTTTAATTGGCAAATCCTTTATTACTGTCTCAACAATTGTGTTCTCCAGAATCCTAATTAAAGAACCATCTTCCATTTCGTCTGGATATTTCATGGCCTTAATAACATTAAACTTCACTTCCTCATTATAAACCCTCATTGTTAATTCCCCTTTCTGAACATCTATCAATGCCCTACCAGTAGCAAAAAATGGACGACCAAGAATAAGTGAGACATCTTTATCTGTCTCATAATCTAAGATAATAAAATCAACAGGAAATATGAATTTATCTACCTTTACTAAGACATCCCCAATCTTTCCCCTCAGGATAAGTGATAGACCTATCAGCTTATTGAAGTGTGACTGTGGTAGGCCTAGCTTCACCAATACCTAACTTTCGATAGACCGAAAGAGGCAAAAGGTTAATTCTTGCGCCTAAATCACAAAGTGCTCTACCTAACTCTTTTCCACCTATTGAGACAGGAATAGTAAATGACCCTGGATCCTTAACCTTGGTTGGTAGCCCATTCTTAAGAATAACAGTACATTCCTCAGTAAGAGATACAGTTTCAAATTCACCTAACCTCTTCTTTTTAGTTAAAATATCCTTAAGAAATTTAGCATAATTAGACATTTGCTTAATAGCATCTACTAAAGGGATATTTATATGCAATTGCTTAAGAATCTCTAAAAATTTCTTAAATTGACCATCCTGATTCTTCGGCCTTTGCCTTTGTGTAAAAGGTAGGTGTGGTACATAAGGTGGGGGCGACACATAAGGTGGTTCAACATCTGGAACAGACCCAGATGCTCCAGCATCATTGTTGCTGCATCCAACACCTTTACCAGACTCCAACACTTTCTCAACAACAACATTTTCATCACTACTCTTCTCTACATCCTGGGGCTTACTAGGCTCTTTTCTCTCTTCTAGTGGATTACCACTCCTTAGAGTCACTGCCTGTACCTGCTCCTTACCTTCCCTTCTAGGGTGTTCAGTATCCGCATGAAGTTTCCCTTGAGGCCTTGCCTTCAGCTCATTAGCTAGCTTGCCCACTTACAATTCAAGGGTTCTCATTGAAGCTTGATTACTTTGAATTGCAGCATCTGTATGAGCCATATATTCTTTCATCATTGCTTCAAGAGAACTCTCTGAATTGTGTTGGGGCGATACCTGTGATTTAGCAAATCCTGACTAGTTCACCTTTTGTTGTGCTTGAGGGGCTTGCGAATTGCTTCCTTGCCCTCCCCATGCAAAGTTGGGGTGGTTGCGCCAACTAGGATTATAAAAGTTAGAATTTGATTACCTACAAAAAAACACAGAAGCTGGATTACTGGGGCAAAACTCGTAGTTGTGCTCTTCACCTCAATAGATACATGATTCCTCTGCGACTTGGTTCACCACTGCAGCAGGCTCCACAGCTGGCGACTGCTGATGACTAACCACTATCACAGTTTTAAGAGCGTTAGATAACATTTCAATATCAACCCTAATGGTAGACACACAATCAATATCTCACACACTCTTAACTTTTTTATTTGAGCCTCTAACATCTGACCACTGACAACTATTGGTTGATATTCTCTCTAAAATTTCATGGGCTTCATTAAAAGTTTTTGCCAAAAGGACCCCTCCAGTCGAAACATCGACCATACCTTGAGTTACTGCATTAGCCCGTTGTAAAATGTTTTCATTTGGATACAATGTGGTAAACCATGGTGGGGACACTTTCGCAAAAGCTCCTTAAACCTTTCCCAAGCTTCACCAAAAGTTTCATCTTCGAGTTGCCTAAACCCTACTATCTCACTCCTCAACCTGGCATTCCTAGTTGGTGGAAAATAATTACTAAGAAATTTTCCGCTAACTCATTACATGTCCTAATTGATCCTGGAGCAAAAGAATTTAACCATGTCTTTGCTCCATCTTTAAGAGAATACAGGAATAAAGTTAATCTAAGGGCATCCTTAGACACTCCCTGAATTACAAATGAATCACTAACTCGTAGAAAAGACTTAAGATGTAAATGAGGGTCTTCAGATGACAAACCATGGAACTGACCCTCAGTTTGCAACATCTAAAACATTACCGGTTTCATTTAAAAATTTGCTGCCTGCAATTCCTTGATTCAACTCATCAAACATTGGAAAAGCATACGCTCGAATGACTCTGTCCCTATCGTTCGGTACCAAGATAGGATTCTCAACCTTATTATTTTGCTGTCCATTTTGCTCCGACGGTGGTTTTGGGTGCAACACACAATTCTGTTGGGGATTCATTGGATCTTCTGGATCTCCGAAGATGCTTCACATTATCCATTGCATTTTGATTTCTATGCTGCTCTCTCCTTCTTCTCCTGAATGTCCATTCAATTTCTGGATCAAGCTCTAACCTCACCCCAGGCAGATCGCTCATGCACCAAACTCACACCTACAAAAACAAAAGAAACAATCAAAAAGTTCTAGCACCAAACCACTAAAACACATACACAAAACAGATCATATAAAAACTTATTCAAGTCCCCGGCAATGGCGCCAAAAACTTGTTGGGTTTCCAGAGTGGGTAAAAATATGGTAAAAATAGACTCTAGAACACTGTGCAAGCATAGACAATCCGCAACAAGTGATAAGTAATTTATCGTATCCACGGGGCTGAATAGCTCTCACTTTATCTATTTTGTATAACTTTTTAATAGTTTCAAAAGTCTTTAAAATGATTGATTTTGATAGAATGCTGAAGCAAAAGAAATGACAGAACAAAAAAATAAACAAATAAACCAAACATATTGAAAACAGGCGTAGGTCAGGATTCTAGTAATTGTTTAAAAAGATGCTCTAGAAATATTATTCATTTGGCAATTCTCTTGCAGTCTTATTAGTAGAATCCTCCCAAAACTATGGATTTTTTGGAATGTGTTTCAACTCCAATGACGCACTACCGATCAAACACTAGACAACTGGTTATCCCTAACTTAGTCACTGGCGTTCACCAATACACAATGATCAAGATGCTCAAATCATCCCTGAAACTAAGAAGTGATATTCATACTGGCTGGCTAGGCGGGCACAAAATAGAAATATGCACAACAAATAATTAAGATGCTCAAATCAACATATATTGCATAGAGAATAAAGCACGAAAATTACATGATTCCTAATGAACACCTAAGTAAATTTAGTTCATAAGGTTCACTTTATCTATTTTGTATAACTTTTTAATAGTTTAAAAAGTGGTTAAAATGATTGATTTTGATAGAATGCTGAAGCAAAAGAAATGACAGAACAAAAAATAAACAAATAAAGCAGACAGATTGAAAATAGGCGTAGGTAAGGATTCTAGTAATTGTTTAAAAATATGCTCTAGAAATATTATTCATTTGGAAATTCTCTTGCAGTCTTATTAGCAGAATCCTCCCAAAACTCTGGCTATTTTGGAATGTGTTTCAACTCCAATGACGCACTACCGATCAAGCACTAGGCAACTGGTTATCCCTAACTTAGTCACTGGCGTTCACCAATACACAATGATGAAGATGCTCAAATCATCCCTAAAACTAAGAAGTGATATTCATACTGGCTGGCCAGGCGGGCACAAAATAGAAATATGCACAACAAATAATCAAGATGCTCAAATCAACATATATTGCATAGAGAATAAAGCACGAAAATTACATGATTCCTAACCAACACCTAAGTAAATTTAGTTCATAAGGTTCAAAGTAACACACGCTACAATCTGAGTATGTGCATCCATAACTAAAAGAAATTACAAGAAAAGATTAATTCCCTTAATTAGTTCCGTAGTTGATGGTCTTCTTGAAGTCTCCAATCTTTCCTCCTCTATTCGGCTTTCAAAAATGGGAAGTAAGCCTCCACGAATGGAATAAGACTTCTTTCTCTAAGGATGAAATGTTTTTGAGTTGTGACAACTCTTCCCTTTTATAGAGTGATAGCAAGCCCTAATTAGGTCAAATTGTACACGTGGAAGGCTCTCAAAGCTTCTTAGATTCGAAAATAGCTTAACTAACTTCAGTTCATTAAAATGGATTACGAGCTGTGACGTGGCAGTTTTGCTCCCTGCTTTGCTAGATCACAGATTTTACTCCCTCAAGTCGCTCAACAATATATTCTGCATAAAATAACTTCCAAAGCATCCATTCTTCCAAATGGGTTAAAACATATAGTATTCATCTAAAAGCAACCCTATTTAGCACAAATGACACACAAAACACAATAGAACTAAGGCCTAAATAACTCCCTTTTGGAGCGTTATCACCTGCTGTTGGGTTTCCAGAGTGAGTAAAAATGTAGTAAGAAATGGACTCTAGAACTCTGTGCAAGTATACACAGTTCGCAGCAAGTAATAAGTATTTATCGAATCCAAGTTCAGAATTAGCTTTCACTTTATCTATTTTGTTTAGCTTTTTAATGGTTTCAAAGATGGTTAAAATGATTGGTTTTTATAGAATGCTGAAGCAAAAGAAATGACAGAATAGAAAGTAAACAAATAAGCAGACAAATTAGAAACATGCGCTGGTTAGGATTTAGTAATTGTTTTAAAATATGCTTTAGCAATATTATTGATCATGCAAAACTCTCGCAGTCTGATTAGTAAATTCCTCCCGAAACTCCGGATTTTTTAGAATGTGTTTCAACTCCAATGACGCACTGCCGATCAAGCATTAGGCAACTGGTTATCCATAGCTCAGTCACTGGCGTTCACCAATACACAATGATCTAGTGTGATTAAATGTCACACACTCCCTAAATCATCCCAGAAACTAGAGAGTGGTATTCATACCGACTGGCCAAGCAGGCATAAAATAGAAATGAGCACAACAACTAATCAAGATGCATCAAATCAATATTTATTGCATAGAAGTTAAGCACGACAATTACATGCTCCCTAACCAACGCCTAAAGTTACTTAGTTCATAAAATGCATAGCAACAAACGTTACAATATGAGTAATCATATCCATAATTACAAAACAATGCAATAAAATATTAATTCCCTTGATCAGCTTGCAATTGATGGTCTTCTTGTAGGTCTCCAATCTCTCTCCTCAATTCGGCTCCCAAAGGTGGAAGTAAACTTTCCAAGAGTGGAATGTTCCTCCCAAGGATGGAATGACTTTGACTTGGGCGGCTATCTCCTTTTATAGAGTGATAAGAGGCTTGAATTAGGTTGACCTAGACACGTGGATGGCTCTCCTTGCTCCTTTATCCTGAGAATAGCTTAACATAATCCAGTTCATTAAATATGCTAACGAGCTGTGACGTGGCAGTTTTGCTCCTAGCTTTGCTGCAGCACAGATTTTGCTTCCTCAAGTCGCTCGGTAATACATTCTGCACAAAATAACTTCCAAAGCATCCATTCTACCAAATGGGTTAAAACAAATAATATATAACTAAAAGCAACCCTATTTAGCACAAGAGACGCACAAATCCCTATAGAAATAAGGCCTAAATAACTCCCTTTTGGAGAGTTATCATACCCCCAAACTTGAACTACTGCGCGTCCTGAGCAATACTAACCAACCTTCTCTTAAGAATTCAAAACATCAGACAAAACATAACTTAATCAAAACAGATAGTCCAACACTAATTTCAACATTTACTTGAGCATTTTGCAAAACCAAGCTCTGCTGCAGCAAAATAATTCTTCCGGCATGGACAAATAATCACCACTTTTAATTCAATTCCAAGAACTTGCCACAGCCTAGGTCTATTATCAGACATATTAAAACACATTTTTAAGGGGTTTATATTTTTTTTTTCTGACATAAAGCAGCCCTACAGTCATAAGCTCTTAAGCATGGGATGACCCACTTTATGGTGCAAAATACCCTTGCCTCATACTCATCACCAACTAGGCTAAATACTCATTGTAAATCTAAAAAATCCTTAGCTATTCTATCTCTTGCCCCTCAGAAAGGCGACAGAAAAACTGCTGGATTATCATTCATCCTTCAAAACTTTTGCTCCATGAATTTTCTCAGCAAAATTTTCAACAATCAACTTTTTTTCAGCAAATATTTTTTTTTTCATTTTTCATATTTCCTAGGTCATCTTTTGACGGAAAGACAAATTGTGGGTGTCACAAATGTCCCTGGTTACTTAACAACCTAGCAAAGAAATTTTTTAATGAAGGAGAGGAATGCTCGAGCAAAACAATTGGAGTAGGAAAAAGTCCCCCAAACTTGAATTATTCATTGTCCCCAATGAATCATTAACATTTAAAATTATATCCCCAAACTTAAATTTTTCAATCTGAATTTTAAACTGAGTGTGAGGCTAGAACTAAGCTTAAAGTGGATCAAATAAATCAACACTACCTCAGAATCTTCTCGCCGCAACAATGACAAGGCTAGAAGAAATGCTCAAGCAAAAGGTTTCTGGAGGTCAGAATACCTTGATGTAATTAAGCTTAACCAATCCAAGCTTCAAAAATTCAGAAGAAATCTAGTTAAGTTAGAATTACTCAGTGCCATAGAACAGAAATGACTTCGGAAATTTCATTAAAAAGTAAGAAATTACATAAGCAAATATTTTGATAGCCTGAAGACGATTTTTTTTTAAAAAAAAACAAGAAAACATAACGACAATAGAAAGCGGGGTCAGATATACGCGAGCAATAAAAAATAGAGAAACAAAAGTAATGCTCACTCAAGGTCATCACATCCATCAATCTTCCTGACTCTGTTCTTCATCATCTTCTTCTTCTCTTTCAATAGGTGGGGGCAGTATCTAGGGGTTAAATAAATCATCGAAAAACATAGGGAAGACCTGGTATGGTTTGGAGAAATTGGATTGCAAGGCCCTCCGAAGTGTGTCATCTCTCCTCTTAGCATAGGTCCAATAGGTTTGAGCTTGCCTTTCAGCAAACTCTTGCCTACTGGCCGACAGTGCCGGTTGCTCTAGGATTTGATGAATTCCACACACCAGCCCACCCTAGCGTGCCTCCTGCGTACGCTGAAGCCGGGCCCAGATTAGGCGTATCAATGATTCCCTTGTCATGCAAAATCATATCCTTTGGAATGGTGGGCACTTCTGCCCTGTTGAAAAGCATAGTGATCGTGTTTGGGAAAAACAGCTTCCCCACCATTTTGCGGCATCAACTAAAGATTTTATTCAAAATGATTTTTCCAACATCAATACTTAAGAATCAAAGGATTGAATATATTAGAAGCACTTGATCGCAAGACACTGTTGAATCATGCGTAGTCGGGAGCAAACACAGCTTGATGAAGCCCAACCAAGTATTGGCTTCACTCTTTAGATAGGCAGCTTGAAATGTGCACTTCTCCATCTTTGATAGCCTCCACTGAGCCCCCTCAATGCCAACCTCTCGGACCATCGCATTTAACTGATCACTCGATGGTGCCACCATCATCTCATTGAAGTCTACGTGTGGGAAGTCCTAGAGGTTGAATAATGAATTGATAGCCTCTGGACTCCACTCAACAGTCACTCCTTGGACTATGGCCTGAAATTCCTCTGCATTATCAACATTCACATAAAACTCTCGAACAATGTTCGAATTCACTGGGTCTGGTTTCGCACAGAACTGACTCCAGCCGTGATTCGCGATCCTCGGATGAATGGTCCTTCTTCTGCTTCCTCTACAGGTTCATCCGATGCTTCAGCAATTCCTTTGCCTCTGTCTTCTTGATTCTTTGTCAAAGTTTCTTCCACTGCTTTCTTTCCTGCTTCCTCTCTCGCTCTATCCTCAGCCTCCTTTTTCTCCTGTTCCCCTCTCTCTGCATTCTCTTTCTCAGAGTCCGTCGACGGTGGTGATGGGGTATCAGTTCGGACTACCTTAACGCGACCAGCTTTTTGCTTCCAGTGGCGACGTCGTGGCACTTCCGTCATGATAACCTCAACACGAGCCTCTTGCTCTTGTTCCACCTGCGCATTACCTATTTCCTGAACATCCTCTGTCCTATCCTCTTGCATATCCTCGACCTGTTTTTCTTGAACTTCCTCTGTTTGTCCTTCTTGAACTCCCTTCGTATCTGCAACTATCGGGTCAATCAACTCATATTCTGTCTTTCTTGTTCCTTCGGGTTTTCTTCTTCAACTACCATAGCAGCAACATCTTCCACTATTTTCTGTACAATTTATTGATCCACTGCCCTCTGTTGCATTCTCCTTCTTTTGGCTTCTTTTCCTCCGACGTTTTCTTTTTCTTCGCTTTAACTTTATGTGCCTCGAGGGTAACAGGTACCTCTTCTTCCTCGTTGTCTCGCTCTTTTCTTGCTCTCGTTTTCGCCATTAAAGACTCAAAGGTTTTTACATCAAAGAAAAAGAAAGAGAAATAGAAACGACTAAAGAATAAAGCTAGAAGATGAAGTGAAAAAGAAACTTATTGAAGGCTGTGAATAAATAGGGCTTCAGCAAAATAAAATGTCAACCATTTGCTCTACATTAAATAATAATACCGTCTTTTTTGTAATCGCATGCATTTTGAAAAATCAAAACCATCAACGGTAAAAAGTCTGAATTTCAATCGCCCCTGGTAAATGATGATGCGTTGCCAACGGTTAAGCCCTTCGATCTTCCCTGTGTGACACGTGGCTCCATCAGATGGCTCATGCAATTAACCTGCCCACAGAAAATTCAAAATCCAAACGGTAAAAGTAATTAATTCACAACAAAACACTTCCTATTCGGACACAAGATTTGCTTCGACCATAAAATTGCCACAACAACCTTCTGCACCAAAGAATCTTGGATACGGAATTCAAATTCAAATTAGAAAATCAAATCAGAAATTGCAAACTAAACCCTTAAATCAAATATTTTATTATTTATTCAAAACAGAATAAATCAGGATAAATTTTATTCAAAACTAAGCCTAAACAGAAATTTAAATAACACAAATACAACCTAAAATCTAATTTAAACTAATCATATTAAAAATAACTAGCGAATAATAAAATATAAATACCGAGAATAAAATTTACAAAAAATAATACTAATGAATTAAAATAAATCAGATAAGATTTAAATAAACCAAATCTAATTCAAAATAATTCGAATTAAAATCCAACAAAATGAGCAAAAAATAAACTCAAAACAACCAGTGAGAGTTCAAAATATTGTTCTGTGAAAATGCTCCCGCAAAAATCTTGCTCTCTCATTCATCAACCAACTTTAAGGAAGGATATTTCGACGAGAACTCCTCTCCCCAATAATGTTTCACACGTTGTCCATTAACTTTAAACACTCTCCCATCTTTTTCATCCTGCAAAGTAATTGCTCCATGGGGAAAAACTTCAATCACAATAAATGACCCTGACCATTTAGATTTTAGTTTCCCAGAAAACAATTTTAATCTAGAATTGTAAAGCAAAACTCTCTGACCCTTTACAAACTCTTTAGGTTTAATTTTCTTGTCATGCCACAGCTTAGCCTTTTCTTTATACATTTTCGAATTTTCATAAGAAAATTGACGAAATTCCTCCAATTCATTAAGTTGCAGCATTCTTATTGCACGACTCATATCAAAATTCAATTTTTCCAAAGCCCAAAACGTTTTATGCTCAAACTCTAATGGTAAATGACAAGCTTTCCCATATACTAACCTATAGGGAGACATACCTAGAGGAGTCTTATAGGCTGTCCTATAAGCCCAAAGAGCCTCATCCAACCTAAAAGACTAATCCTTTCTAGATGGATGGATTACTTTCTCTAGAATAGATTTGATTTCCCCATTACTTATTTCAGCTTGACCATTTGCTTGTAGGTGATAAGGGGTAGCTATCCTATGTTTGATTCCATACTTAGCTAAAAGCTTAGTTAATATATTATTTGAAGGGAATAAAAGTCCCCACGCAGCGGAAGCACATCGATTGGACCTTACGCCGTATATTAATTACCATTAAAATACCGTTACGAAAACTCAATCAAACTTTAAACTCTTTTTAAAGTTGCTGGAAATTCAGTTTAAATATGATTAAAAAATAAATCTAAATTTATTTTCATGCTTTTCTAAAGAAAAGGGGAAGAACCGTCACATACCTTCGTTGTAGACTTGACCGTTCTTCGCCAACGACGCTCCAACGAACAAAAACGCAGCAGCCTCCTAGCCTCTTGATCGCTGGAATGTTCTTCTTGATTGACACAATAACCACAAAGGTTACACCGGTATGACACTAGGTCTAGGAGGCAAAAGACTTGTGGGGGTCTTTCTCTAAGAGGGAGGCTAGAAAGAATTCTAGGTCTTGTCTTTGAGAGTCTAAGAGCAAGAGCAAAGTTTCAAGTCTCATGACCAATTAGGTATAGTGTTCTATTTATAGAAGAGAGGCCATGAATAAAATATTCAATTAAATCAATCTTTTCCAAAATTGATTCAATCTTATTCCTTAATTAATCAACCATGATCAATCAATTCCATAATTGATTAATCTTTTCCACAAATGACTAATTACTTCCATAAGTGATTAGATCATTTCCATAAATGATTAATCACATCCTTAAGTGATTAATTATTTCCATAATTGATTAATTCCCGGTTAATGAATTCTTTAATTAATTAACCACCAATTAAATATCACATATTTAATTTCCAGCCTAGAATTAATTAATTTGCCCAAACACATTTCAGGCCTTAAATTAATTAATTCATTACTTGAACTCTTTCAAACTTCCATAAATTTATATTTGAATTTCTTCAAATATTAATTTCTCTCACAATAATATATCAATATATATTATATTTGTTTCCCTTAGTAAATTGAACATTTTCAATTTACATTTATTACTTAGTTGCCTCAAATTACTTTATGAGCTACAAGTGGGACCTAATGGACCTGCAGATCAGAAGATCCAACGATGTGAGATTAATTGGTCAAACTCATTAACCACATTAATCAATATTCGTTAACTGTGTGTTCATTCCACTATAGACCCACAGTTGCACTCTTCTCACTGCAGACATATTTTCTGTGTCCATGGATATAGACCAATATCGACTAGTTAGTCCTTCACGAGTGTCCGTAACACCAGCTGGGTCAAATTACCGTTTTACCCCTGGGTTACCTCTATTTTCTTAAGTACCAGTTCTCCTCTAATGAACAACCTGTTTGTGGTCCAACCATCAAACAGAAAACCCTTTCGTGCCATTGAGAGGGTAGGGCCCTTTGTTCAAGACTCGGAGTAACCACTTAAGGGAACACTCATCTGCTTCCCTAAAGTCGGGAAGGAGTGAATTCCATCTTGTACGATTATGTTCCCAGCTCCCCATTCGGTCTTGTCCCCAAAGTGGTAGGCGTATTGAGTCGGCGTATTGGCCACTCTCACCCATACAAATCAAAGGACAATCTCTCATGAGCAGGAGTCCATAATCAACTCAGGATTAAGACTAAGTTGTCTAGGTCGTCCTAGTGAAATAGAAAACCAACCAGTTAACGGTGTTATAACCAGTGGTTACTATTTCGTTGTCCGGTCTTATGCAAAGTCATTGTATAGGATACCCCCACTCGCATGTCTCCTACACGAACGCGTTGGATCGCAGTGTTTGTATCAAATACAAAGTGGGCCGTATCCATAGTGTCACCAGGATAAGGCACCCATTCTTATCCCTATACTATAGACCCTTTAGGTTGTTTCTTGAACAATGATCCCATATGTCGCTACATATAGTTCAAGACTCATGTTACAACCTTGGATGTCTAGTTTATGGGATTAGGGTTATTATTAGGCAAAGACAAATATAAAATAACTAATAACAATTAATGGAAAAATATATCAATATTATTTCATTAATATCCGGTCAACAGTTACATTCACTATCTACGAGTTTTAGGGCATAAAACCCAACAAACTCCCACTTGAACTAAAACACTAGTTAGTGGGATGTAAATGCAATAATCTAAAGTTGGAAATGTCATGTATATTAAAATAATACAATGAACTAGGGCATCCTTATACCCATTATACATTTCTCCCACTTGCCCTAGATTAGATGGCAAACATATCTCGTAGACCTAGACCCTCTAGATGACCCTCAAACACTTTAGACGTGAGAGCCTTCGTAAATGGATCAGCGATGTTGTGCTCCAAGGTGATCTTAGTGACGATCACATCTCCTCGTTGCACAATCTCCCGTATCAGGTTATACTTCCTCTCGATGTGTTTACCCCGTTTGTGACTTCGAGGTTCTTTTGAGTTGGCTACAGCCCCACTGTTGGCACAGTATAGTGTTATGGGCACGTTCATATTCGGAACCACTTCCAAATCAGTCAAGAACTTTCTAAGCCATATTGCCTCCTTAGCTGCTTCGCAAGCTGCTACATACTCAGCCTCCATGGTTGAGTCTGCTATGCATCCTTGTTTGACGCTTCTCCACACTACTGCTCCTCCATTGAGGGTGAATACTGACCCTGATGTGGATTTCCTTGAATCCTTATCAGCTTGAAAGTTAGAGTCAGTGTATCCAGTAAGAATCAAATCCTTAGCTCCATACACAAGCATGTAGTCCCTCGTTCTCCGAAGATACTTGAGGATGTTCTTAACCGCTCCCCAGTGGTCCAACCCTGGATTAGACTGATACCTACTGACTACTCCCACTGCATAACATATGTCAGGCCTAGTGCAGAGCATAACATACATTAAGCTGCCCACAGCTGAGGCGTAGGGAATGTGTCTCATGTTCTCAATTTTTTGAGGTGTCTTAGGAGACTGTTCCTTAGACAGGTGTACCCCATGTCTGAAGGGTAGTAGTCCCTTCTTGGAGTTTTGCATCGAATATCGAGACAACATCTTGTCAATATACGTTGCTTGAGACAGAGCTAGCATTTTGTTCTTACGATCCCTAATGATTTGGATTCCTAGAACGTATTGAGCCTCTCCCAGATCTTTCATTTGGAATTGGGATGCTAGCCATTTCTTAATATCAGTGAGGTATCCTACATAATTCCCAATGAGTAGGATATCGTCTACATAAAGTATTAGAAAAGCTACTTTCCTTTTGTTGACTTTCTTGTACACACAAGGCTCATCAACGTTTTGGTCAAAGCCAAAAGATTTGATTGTAGTATCAAATCTAATGTTCCATGATCTGGACGCTTGTTTCAATCCATAAATGGGTCGATTGAGCTTATAAACCTTTTGTTCTTGACCTTGGGCTATAAACCCTTCCGGTTGAGACATGGAAATATTCTCTTCAAGATTACCATTAGGAAAGGCAGTCTTGACGTCCATTTGCCATATTTCATAGTCATAATATGTGGCTATGGATAAGAGAATTCTTATGGACTTTAACATGGCTACAGGAGAAAAGGTTTCCTCATAGTCAACCCCTTCCTTTTGGGTATAACCCTTTGCCACTAGTCTAGCTTTGAAGGTCTGTACCTTTCCAGCTGCATCTCTTTTTCTCTTATAGATCCATTTGCACCCTATGGGTTTTACCCCATTAGGTAGATCTGTAAGTTCCCATACAGAATTGGAGTACATTGACTCCATTTCCAGGTTCATGGCTTTGACCCATTCATCCTTATCTTCGTCATTCATTGTCTGTCGATAGGATAATGGATCCTCAATGCCATCATTAGGTATGACAACCTGAGTTTCAGTTAAACCCAACTAGCGGTCAGGTTGTAATACAATCCTCCCATTGCGTCGAGGCATTCCCAACGTTTGAGATGGACGGGATGGATCTGAAGAACTAGTTCCTTCATCAACCCTTGTTGAAGGTCCAACTTCATCAACAACTCTTGATGTTTCTTCAGTAGCTTCTCCTAATATTATTTTGCCGCGTGGTTTATGATCTCTCATGTGGTCTTCCTCTAAGAAAGTGGCGTTTGTCGATACAATCACCTTATTTTATTGTGGGTCGTAGAAATAACCACCTCTCGTTTCTTTAGAGTAACCAACAAATTGGCACAGTTTTGAACGAGGTTCCAGTTTCTTAGGATTTGTCACAAGTACGTGTGCTGGACAACCCCAGATGCGAAAGTGATGCAAACTAGGTTTACGCCCCTTCCATAATTCGAAAGGTGTTTCAGAAACACTTTTCGAGGGAACATTATTCAAGATGTATACTGCAGTCTCTACTGCATACCCCCAAAACGAGCTAGGCAATTGAGCATAGCTCATCATTGATCGAACCATGTCTAACAAGGTTCTATTTCTCCTTTCTGACACACCATTCTGCTGAGGTGTACCAGGGGCTGAGAGTTGAGATTGGATTCCATGTTCTATCATATAATCCTGGAATCTTTGATCCATATACTCCCCTCCTTGATCAGATTGAAGTACTTTAATAGATTTACCTAATAGGTTTTCAACTTCAACCTTAAACTCCTTAAACTTTTCAAGGGCTTCAGACTTATGTCCCATTAGGTACAAGTAACCATATCTTGAATAATCATCTATAAATGAGATGAAATATTTGTACCCTTCTCGAGCTTTTACATTCATTGGACCACATAGATCCGAATGTATTAACTCTAAGGGTTCTTTGGCTCTGTAACCTTTTCCAGTAAAGGGTCTCTTGGTCATTTTTCCCTCGAGACAAGATTCACAAGGTGGTAGTGAATCATCTTCTAACTTGCTTAGAAGTCCATTCTTTACCAAACGATCGATCCTATCGATGTTTATATGACCAAGTATGAGATGCCAAAGATGAGTATTATTACTTGATGGAGAAATCTTTTGCCTTTTACTTTGAGTTTCAGTAGTTTTAAATAATTCGTGATTTAAAAGTGCTTTGTTTTCGGTTGGTCTTAAAACATACAAGTTATTTTCCAATTTTGCTAAACAAATAAGTACACCATTTTTATAAATGAACGCTTCATTCATATCAAAAGTAACTGTATACGATTGTTCAATCAAACATGAAATAGAAATTAAGTTCCTCTTAATCTTGGGAACGATTAACAAACTTTCTAAAAGTAAGAATTTATTTCTAAAAAATAACTTCGCAGCTCCCACTGCTTTAGCTGAAATGACTTCTCCAGTTCCGACCCTGAGTGTCATTTCCCCATCGTTCAACTGCCGAAAGGAACTATTTTCCTGAAAAGAAGAGCAAACATGATTAGTTGCTCTTGAATCAAGTATCCAGGTTAACTCATCATGTTCTACCAGGCATGTTTCTAAAACAAGTAAATCAAATTTACCTTCCTTTTCCTTCTTTTTCTCAGCAAGGTACTTTGGGCAGTTTCTCTTCCAATGTCCATCTATATTGCAGTGGGAACACTTGCCCTTATCTGCCATAGCTTTGGCTTTTCCCTTGCTTTTAGTAGTAGTACTGGGAGCTTTCCCCTTGTTTCCTTTCGTCTTCTGAGTTTTCTTTGAAGAAGTGGCTACAAATTTAGTTCCAGAGGATGAACCCTTCTCGAACTTTTCTTTTAGAGTGAACAACGTTTGCTTCTCCTTCTATCTGTCCTTTGTTCTTAAGAAGAGACTGATAGAGTTGTAGCTCATTCAGGAGGCTAGTCAGGTTGAATGTTATTTTATTCATCATTGCATTGCTTCGAAACAGTAGAAAACTCTTCGGAAGAGATTCTAACATGAATGCAACCTGACTACGCTCATCTATGACCGTCCCGTTTGCCTCTGCCACGTTGAACTGGACCATCATATCCAGGACATGCTCCCGAACAGACGTGCCTTCTTTCATGCGACAACTATAAACGTATTTGAGAGCGTCATGGTGGAGTTGGTAGGACGGTTGTCCAAACATCTCCTGGAGAGAGTTCATAATCTCCCTTGTTGTGACCATGTCCTCATCCTTTTAGCCAAAACTTCAGATAAGCTGGCTAGGATATAGACGCGTGTCTTATCATTGGCCTTTGTCCAGCGGTCATAAGCATCCTTAACTGCTTGGGATGCATTACGAGCAGGGGCTGGGGGACAATCCTTCGTTAAGACGAACCACAGATCATTGACAACAAGAATCGTATTCAGGTTCGACTTCCACGTAGCATAATTTTCGCCGGTTAATTTCTCATTTTTAACCAGAGAGACAATTGAGGAAGACATTGCTGAAATTTAAACAAACAATGACCGTATTAGTTATCCTTGCCTTAACCCATCATACAAGCAAACAATTGCACACAATCCAATCAATTTAGCAAAACAGACAATCATAGAACTCTAAAACTATTGATTTAGTTTTGCAACGATGTTTCAAAGGTTTAGAATATCAGCCACCGAAGGGTGATCAGGTACTCATCCTTTGAAATGAGACACCTCTCAGCTAATTCTAATTCCAGAATAACTCATATTCCTATAGAAATTAGCCACCGTTGTTCGGTCAAGGATTTGTCAACACTTTTAACTCATCCTCGTAAGTGTAACCCTCCCACTTTCAGATCTCAGAGGCACGCACCAACAGGCTACCGAAGGAAAAGACAACTGCTGGTGATCAGCCTTAGAGCTCCTATCCTTTTTCAGGAGTTCACGATGTTCCGAATCCTATGACCAGGCCCTCCGAAGGGATGGTTGTGCCAGGACAACCTGCAGGCAGATCATATGACTCTCACGGTGCGAACTATGGGCGGAGACCGAGGGATACGTTGACACGTGTCCCGCTCCCACTTACTTTAGACATTTTTCCCATTCACCTTGATATTGATTCATGCAAACACTTTCCGAACGGAGGCCACTCCTAAGGCGACTTGAAGCCGAGCATGAATCTCACGTCGTGAATATAGGGACATAGGAGCAAAACTTGATTTAAATCTCGTTTTGTAATTTTCCTCTCACTGAAAATGTCCTGAGATTAATATAGGGTTGTTTAACTTAGATAGTATTCGGCTAAGTCAATCTATCTAAGTCTGATCCTATTATAACAATTATGGAAAGGATTCAACTGCAATCTTTTGGGTGAATTAAACTTCTTTTAATAAACCCAACATTGCAAGTCAACATTACTATGGTTAATTCAACTCAATGTTCGGGTTAGTTCCAAGGTAGGAGGTGTTTCGTAAACCGTCAACTTAAATACCCCCAGCCTTAGACAGAACTTTACCGAGAGAGTTCCCTTATAACCTCAGTAATGTAAGGTCTTTACTCTAAAGATCTAGGTGCATTAAACACTTTTAATAAACCTAGTGACATTGCATGCTAACATTTAACTATGATTAATTCAACTCCGGTATTCCAGGTCAGTTCCCAAGTAGGAGGTGTTCCGTAAACCGTCAACTTAAATACCCCCAGCCTTAGACAGAACATTACCGGTGGACTTCCCTTATAATCATAGCAATGTTTTTCCTACTTAGTCAATTAAAACTATTTTTAATTCTAAGTAAGAAAAGATTCTAATCCTATTAGAAATCGATCTAGGTCTAATTAATTTTAAACAATTTAAAATTAATCCAATTTATCCTATGATCTTATGTTTGCATGCAAATCTTGATTATAGATTGACGGTTTCTAATCATTAATATTAAAGAACTATTTCAAATTTTAATGATTAATCCTATAATCAAGAATCTAGGTTTTAATACATTTAACAATCTCATTCAAATTAAATAATTAAACCACACTAATTGCATGAATAATATAGTAATTATATTATTAACTATGGATGTTTCATGCTTCATGCAATTTTGATTTTCTTCAAATATAACAATTATATGCCAATCAAGAAAATCAATCAAGCATGCTTCATTCATCACATTAAACATAACTATTTATATTTAATTTAAGTAATGACATGCTTCATGCTTTCCAATTTTTCATATAATTAATATACACTTATATTAAAAATATGAAAACAATTCCATGCATTTAAACATACATTATAACAATTTATAATATATAAAAAATGCATGAGCATGTTTATAACCTAAGATGGGATTAAATATTCTATATGACATCCATAAAGCATATAAATAACAATTGAACCGGTTAATTTTGGCCCCTAGGATAAAATAAAGCATTAAATTACATTAATTTAGCTAAATTCTATCCTAAAAATCCTTGTACAACTCCAGAATTTTGTCTAGTCATCACGAACCGCCCCGAACCACCTCGAACCGGCCTCCAAAATCACGAATTATGGCAAAAATTGGCTGAACCGGACCAAATAGGTCCCAGCCCAGCCGAACCGGTCCAAACCAGACTGGCCTTCACTTGAACCGTGCCTTATGAAACCCTAATGCGCGCCTCCATCGTGACAGCGTCGAGACGCTGTGTTGATAGCGTCCCGACGCTGTGCATTTTCCATATCTGGCGCCTGCGTAATCGAGACAGCGTCGAGACGCTATTGAGGTAGCGTCCCGACGCTATTGCGTCTGGAGGCAGAATCTGGGCAAAACAACAGTGATTTCTTCGGTTTTGTCCTCGATTTAGTGGCGATTGCTTCGATTTTCATCTCATAAAAGCCTATTCTAGACCCGGACTTACATAGGACTCGATTTTACATAAAATACCCGAAACACCGGGCCTTACATGATCAAAATCACATAAAAATAAAATCTATGGCCATAAAATTAACCCAAACAGTTCAACGCAAACCGAACATACATCATGCATAAATCCCACCTATTAGAGCCTATCGCAACTTTTAATATTAATTAATAGGTGCAGCGATGGCTCTGATGCCGATTGAAGGGAATAAAAGTCCCCACGTAGCAGAAGCGCATCGATTGGACCTTACGCCGTATATTAATTAACATTAAAATACCGTAACGAAAACTCAATCAAACTTTAAACTCTTTTTAAAGTTGTTGGAAATTCAGTTTAAACATGCTTAAAAAATAAATCTAAATTTATTTTCATGCTTTTCTAAAGAAAAGGGGAAGAACCGTCACATACCTTCGTTGTAGACTTGACCGTTCTTCGCCAACGACGCTCCAACGAACGAAAACGCAGCAACCTCCCAGCCTCTTGATCGCTGGAATTTTCTTCTTGATTGACACAATAACCACAAAGGTTACACCGGTATGACTCTAGGTCTAGGAGGCAAAAGACTTGTGGGAGTCTTTCTCTAAGAGGGAGGCTAGAGAGAATTCTAGGTCTTGTCTTTGAGAGTCTAAGAGCAAGAGCAAAGTTTCAAGTCTCATGACCAATTAGGTCTAATGTTCTATTTATAGAAGAGAGGCCATGAATAAAATATTCAATTAAATCAATCTTTTCCAAAATTGATTCAATCTTATTCCTTAATTAATCAATCATGATCAATCAATTCCATAATTGATTAATCTTTTCCACAAATGACTAATTACTTCCATAAGTGATTAGATCATTTCCATAAATGATTAATCACTTCCTTAAGTGATTAATTATTTCCATAATTGATTAATTCCCGGTTAATGAATTCTTTAATTAATTAACAACCAATTAAATATCACATATTTAATTTCCGCCTAGAATTAATTAATTTGCCCTAACACATTTCAGGCCTTAAATTAATTAATTCATTATTTGAACTCTTTCAAACTTCCATAAATTTATATTTGAATTTCTTCAAATATTAATTTCTCTCATAATAATATATCAATATATATTATATTTGTTTCCCTTAGTAAATTGAACATTTTCAATTTACATTTATTACTTAGTTGACTCAAATTACTTTATGAGCTACCAGTGGGACCTAATGGACCTGCAGATCAGAAGCTCCAACGATGTGAGATTAATTGGTCAAACTCATTAACCACATTAATCAATATTCGTTAACTGTGTGTTCATTCCACTATAGACCCACAGCTGCACTCTTCTCGCTGCAGACATATTTTCTGTGTCCACGGATATAGACCAATATCGACTAGTTAGTCCTTCACGAGTGTTCGTAACACCAGCTGGGTCAAATTACCGTTTTACCCCTGGGTTACCTCTATTTTCTTAAGTACCAGTTCTCCTCTAATGAACAACCTGTTTGTGGTCCAACCATCAAACAGAAAACCCTCTCGTGCCATTGAGAGGGTAGGACCCTTTGTTCAAGACTCGGAGTAACCACTTAAGGGAACACTCATCTGCTTCCCTAAAGTCGGGAAGGAGTGAATTCCATCTTGTACGATTATGTTCCCAGCTCCCCATTCGGTCTTGTCCCCAAAGTGGTAGGCTTATTGAGTCGGCGTATTGGCCACTCTCACCCATACAAATCAAAGGACAATCTCTCATGTGCAGGAGTCCATAATCAACTCAGGATTAAGACTAAGTTGTCTGGGTCGTCCTAGTGAAATAGAAAACCAACTAGTTAACGGTGTTATAACCAGTGGTTACTATTTCGCGGTCCGATCTTATGCAAACTCATTGCATAAGATACCCCCACTCACATGTCTCCTACACAAACGCGTTGGATCGCAGCGTTTGTATTAAATACAAAGTGATCCGTATCCATAGTGTCACCAGGATAAGGCACCCAGTCTTATCCCTATACTATAGACCCTTTAGGCTGTTTATTGAACAATGATCCCATATGTCGCTACATATAGTTCAAGACTCATATTATAACCTTGGATGTCTAGTTTATTGGATTAGGGTTATTATTAGGCAAAGACAAATATAAAATAACTAATAACAATTAATGGAAAAATATATCAATATTATTTCATTAATATCCGGTCAACAGTTACATTCACTATCTACGAGTTTTAGGCCATAAAACCCAACATTATTAACAAAATGTGTACCGTCATCGCTCACTAAAGCTCTAGGTGTCTCAAACCGCGCAATGATGTGCGATTGAAGGAACCTTGATACTGTCTAGGCATCATTATGATGACATGCGATGATCTCCTCCCACTTGGACACATAATAAACTACCAATAAGATAAAAACATTGCCATTAGAAGGGGGAAATGGCCCCATAAAGTCAATACCCCACACATCGAACAACTCCACTTCCAAAATATAAGTTAGAGGCATTTCATCTCTACGCCCCAAGTTTTCTCTCCTTTGGCAAGCGTCACATTTCTTGTAGAACCAGTGGGCAATCTTAAATAAGGAAGGCCAGAAGAATCCACAATGAAAAATCTTCATAGCTGTCCCCTGACCACTGAAATGGCCTCCATACGGTGAAGAGTGACATTTCTCCAGGATTTCCTTTGCTTCATCACCTAAAACACACCTACGAATAATACCATCAGAGCATTGCTTATACATAAATGGCTCATCCCAATAGAAAAATTTCGCATCATGCTTAAACTTCTTCGTCTGCCTCCAATCCATATCAATAGGAGTAACTCCCTTGACCAAAAAGTTGGCAATATCAGAATACCAAGGGACATCTTTGACTACCTTTACCTCAACAACAAAGAGTTGTTCATCTGGAAAAGAATCTGAAATGGCAGATTGATTCAGCAAAGATGATGATGGATCAAGACGAGAAAAATGATCTGCAATGACATTTTCTAATCCTTCCTTGTCCTTTATCTCCAAATCGAATTCTGGCAACAATAAAACCAAACGAATTAATCTAGGCTTTGCATCTTTCTTAGACATTAAATACCTTATTGTTGCATGATCCGTGTACACTGTGACTTCGGATCCAACCAAATATGGTCGAAATTTCTCAAACGCAAACACAACAACTAACAACTCATTTTCAGTAGTTGTATAGTTGACTTGTGCCTCATTTAAAACCTTCCTTACATAATATATAAGATGGATAAATTTGCCCTACTTTTTTCCCAGCATAGCACCTGTTGCAGCATCACTCGCATCATATATTACCTCAAATGGTAAATTCCAATTAGGTGCACAAAGAATGGGTGCTGAGATTAAAGCAGCCTTTAATGTTTAGCTTTATTAAGCTTCCTGTAATCCATGCAAACCCTCCGGCCAGTTACTGTCCTAGTTGGGATCAACTCATTGTCTTTATTGCTCACAACCGTGACACCTCCTTTCTTAGGAACACATTGGATAGGGCTTACCCAATTGTTGTCTGCAATTGGATAAATAATGCCAACATCCAACCATTTTATCACCTCCTTTTTAACAATCACTTTCATTGTAGGGTTAAGCCTTCTCTGCTGCTCAATACTCCTAAAGGATCCCTCCTCTAGAGTAATTTTGTGCATACAAAAAGATGGGATACCAAATTTCAGCTTGGTATCAGCTTGGGATACAGATTTAGAGATACAAGAATATACATTTGTTTCAGTATATTCAATTTATTTTAAGATCATTAAAACTATATTTCAAGGAAAAGATTGTCGGGAGAAATTACATTCATTCACTCAAGAGGACTGTTGTGAAGGACCTGTTGCGGTTGGTGTTCCCGGTCGTAAGTTGCAAAGAGTAAAGCGCAGTGAATCCGTTGGTAAGCCTACCTTGCCTTCTTGCCAAAAGAGTGAACGAAGGTAAATACCTTTTGATTCTCAATTCTGAGAAAAATAGTTTTATGAGACTAAAATTTATTGTTTATAATGAAATGATCTTCTCTTATTAATAAATGTCTCTCTTAAGGAAAATCCTTTATAAATCCCTTCCCTCAAAGGAACTTACTCAAAAGGAAGTAGAGGACCAACATATGGCCTCTTCAAGCTCAGAGATCTCCAATGAAGCCTTGCACATAGCAAAGATAGAAAACAATCTTACAAAATGGGGCTTACCCAGACTCGACAACAAAACAATTTACATGCACAATACCTTCAATTTCCGTGAGCAACAATGCATCAAGATTGTTGAAAGAAAAAGAAAGATGGAGAACCATGAGAAGAGGAGAAGTTCGAAGTAACTATCCTCCAATGGAAGATGTCGAATTCGACAGCTTCTATCACGAGAAAATTATTGCAAAACCATTCCAACTCATCAGAGAAGCTGATGAAAGCAAAACACCTACGAACAAGGAAATCAAGAGCATCCAAGTTCAAAACAACTTTTCCAACCGAATGCTAACATCCATAGCTGAACAGGTGTATAAACTAGAAGAATTAATCGACCCTCCTCAGGCACCTATTAAACCCTTGTACAACCCTCTCGAGAGGGTCAACCTCAAAACTCCTAAGACTAAACTCTTAGAAGAAATCGACAAAAAATTGTCAGCCATCTCAAAAGGAGAAAGCTCTAACCAGATTAATGTCCTAAACGATAGTGACATTGAAGATGTCGATTCTCTTATAGAACAATTCTCTTCCCTTCAAATGGAAGAGCCTCAATTTATAAACAAGATGGGATATTCCAATCCAAACGATGGTATAAACAGGTATCATCGACAAAGCATGCCAGATCTCAATTACGAGCAGAACAACAAGTTCTTTAGAAACAAGCAGTATGATGGCTCCTCTGTATATGTTTGGAACCTTGATGGCATGTCAGAAAGACAGATCATGAATATGCTCTCTGAAATGCTTATCGCTTCTGCCGCATATCAAGAATATGGTAATTCAAACATACTGCTGCAGGCATGATCATCAATGACTTTTCAGGTATTCTTAAGGCCTGGTGGGAATGCCTTACACCCAGCCTCAAAAACAGCATCAGAACCCATAAAACAAAGGTCAAAAGAAAAAAGGAGGTTAAAATCGAAGAGGACAAAAAACCAGAACCAGGTGTAAAAATCAGTGAACCCTCAAGTTCAGGAGTAACACCTGTAAAAGAAGAAACTCCAAAAACAGTCACCATCGAAGAAGAAGAAGAGATAGAAGACGCAATTGAAACCCTCGTCTATGGGATATCATGGAATTTTACTACTGCCCATAGATCAAAGTACAAGGACACCCAAAGATCAATTCTAAAAAACCTAAGATGCACCAACCTTGCAAATTTCAACTGGTATAAGGATATGTTCCTAGCCAGAGTTTGGTACATGCCCGATGTACATCAATGGAAAGAAAGGATCATTGATGGACTTCCAAGCTATATTGCTGAAAGGGTATACATAGCCCTACGTCAAAGATTTGATGGAGAAATCAAATGGCTAGATCTAACCTTCGGAGACTTAATGTCCTACGTTATTGATTGTGGATTACAGATCTGCAATGAAATCAAAATTCAGAGAAAAGTTCAAAAGGGTGACAAGAACAAAATAAGAGAAATGAAAACTTTCTGTTCTCAATATGGTTCTGAGTGAATAGAAGAACCAAATCGCAGATCAAAGAAGATCATCCGGAGAAACAATAGTCGAAGATATTACAAGGAGTATAATCGGCAATATGTTCAAAGGAGACCACAAAAGGTGTACTCAAAGCCTCAAAGGGATTACATTCAGAAAAATTATCATAAAAAAAGGAAAGGACAGAAACGAAATCCTCGCCATAATCAATCCAACACTCGCAAGGAAAAAAAGAAGGTCTCTTGCTTCAAATGCCAAAAAGAAGGACATTATGCTAATAATTGTCCCAATAGAAAGATAAATGAACTAGACTTTGATGAAGAATATTCAAGTCTCTCATCTAGTTCGTCTGAAGAATTAAACCAAATCCAATTCGAAGACCCTGATTCTGAGATCTCTAGTGAAAGTGAGAGCAATCACTCTGATTGTATCAAAGCCTGTAAGAAAGATATAGAAGGACATTGTATAAATGTTCTTACAAACGAACAAGAAGTTCTTTTCAATTCTATAGACTATATTGAAGATAACGAAATGAAAAAGGAAATTCTAAAGACATTGAAACAGTCTTTAGGATCATCAAAATCCCAGGAACCCTTCACGAAGAAGAAAGAAATTCGACAACTAAGTCTGTCTAAAATTCTTCAAAACAAGCCTGACATTATGAGAACAAAATCAGATTTCCAACCATCCTCTATTCAAGATTTACAATTTCAAATCAACAATCTCAAAAAAGAAATTAGGAATAACAAGATTGAAATTGACACAATAAAAATAGAGATTAATAATCTTAAACTCAAAACTAATAATTTCCGATAATGAAGGAGAAGACTTCCTTCTTAATCAAGTCACAAAGACACAATTCCAAAAATGGTATTCTTTAATAACCCTCAAAAATTGAAGATTTTCAAAATACCCTGAAGGCATTAATAGACTGAGGAGCTGACCAAAACTGCATTCAGCAAGGATTAATTCCTACAAAATATTTCGAAAAAACTACTGAAAAGTTAAGTAGTGCTAACGGACAAAGTCTCAACATTCAATACAAATTACCAAATGTTCATATTTGTAACAACGACATTTGCATTATAAGTTCTTTCCTACTAGTGAAAGATCTAAAGCAAGAGTTGATCCTAGGAACGCCATTCCTAACACAACTCTATCCCATTAAGATAACTGAACAAGGTTTGGTTAGTCAATTTGATGGAACCGAGATAATTTTCAAATTCATCTCCCCAATCCTTCCCTATGACATTATGGAAGTAAGTGAATTAAAATGTGAAAAAATCAAGAAAAAACAAAAGCAAATCTCGTTCTTAAAAGAAGAGATTAGTTATAAAAAAATAGAAGAAAATCTTAAAAGCCCTTCAATAAAGATTAAGATAAAAGACTTAGAAAACAAAATTGAAAAAGAAATTTGTTCAAATCTCCCTAATGCTTTTTGGGATAGGAAGAAGCATATTGTTAATCTTCCTTACGAAAGAAATTTCAATGAGTCCAATATCCCTACAAAAGCAAGACCAATTCAAATGAATGCAGATCTACTGACATTTTGTAAAAAGGAAATACAGGATTTGCTCAATAAGAAGCTAATCAGACCATCGAAAAGTCCATGGTCATGTGCAGCCTTCTACGTCAACAACGCAGCCGAACAGGAGCGTGGTGTGCCAAGGTTAGTAATAAATTACAAACCCTTAAATAAAGTTTTGGAATGGATAAGATATCCAATCCCTAACAAACAAGATTTGTTAAAAAGAATTTCGAATGCAAAAGTATTTTCAAAATTTGATATGAAATCCAAGTTTTGGCAAATCCAAATATCTGAGAAAGACAAATATAAAACTGCTTTCAATGTTCCTTTTGGACAATACGAATGGAATGTTATGCCTTTCAGGCTTAAGAACGCCCCTTCTGAATTTCAAAAAATTATGAATGACATTTTCAATGATTTTCAAGATTTTACAATTGTTTACATTGACGATGTCTTGGTTTTCTCTTCAAACATCGATCAACACTTCAAACATTTAAATATGTTTATTAATATTATCAAACAGAACGGTTTGGCAGTCTCCCTATCCAAAGTCAAATTATTTCAAACCCAAATAAAATTTTTGGGCTTTAATATTCATATGGGCCTGATAAAACCAATTCAAAGGTCTATAAATTTTGCGTCAAATTTCCCAGACCAAATAACCGATAAAACCCAACTTCAAAGGTTTTTGGGTTGCCTCAATTACGTGTCTGACTTTATCCAAAACCCCAGACCCACTTGCAAACCACTTTTTCAAAGACTCAAGAAAAATCCAAAACCATGGAGCGATGAGCATACTAAAGCCGTTCAAAAGATAAAATCTTTAGTCAAATCAATACCCTGTTTGAGCCTTATCAACCCAAAAGCCAATCTGATAGTGGAAACCGATGCGTCAGATATTGGATATGGTGGAATCCTCAAACAGTGTTTAGATAAGGAAGAATCAATTGTCCGATTTCACTCAGGAATATGGAATGATACTCAAAGGAATTACTCCACAGTTAAAAAAGAATTACTTACTATAGTTCTCTGTGTTCAAAAATTTCAAGGAGATTTGATAAACAAAAAATTTACAATCAAAACCGATTCTCAAGCTTCAAAATTTGTTGTAGAAAAAGATGTAAAAAATTTAGTTTCAAAACAAATTTTTGCCAGATGGCAAGCAATTTTATCATGTTTTGATTTTGATATTTTGTCTATAAAAGGCGTTCGAAACCCTCTTGCAGATTATCTCTGAAGAGAGTTTCTAACTCAAAAACTCTCTCCTCTCTCTCTCTCTCTCTCGAAAGAAAAGAAAAAGAGTAAATGAGTGGAAGTAGAGGCAGAGCCTCCTCATCAAGGGGCAGTCGCCCATCTTCCTCAGCACCTCCACCCATGAGTGCTGATCAATATGCGATGGATTTAGGGTTTACTCCGGTAACCCGATCCAGGTCTAGGCAAGGCGGTATACGCCCAATGCCTCCAATGGAGTCATCCACTCCACCTCCAAGGCCCTCGGCCAATCTTGTCCGTCCTTCTGACGGAGTTGTTCAAATGAGACCACCGGTCTCACCAGATTCAAGGATGGGGTCTTCTACCCCTTCACCTTCTTCCTACTCTCAGGCGGTAGTACCAGAAAAGAGGTTTGTACCTCGACCTGAGATCAAATGTTACTTTCAAAAATCCCAGGTCATCTATGAACCTATCATAGAGCCTGGATTTCAAGGTCTTACCTTAGAAGAGACCATTTCAAATATGTATCCTACAGGCTTTAATTTCATGCCTTAAGATCACAACAAAACCAGAACTTTTTATGAGTTCATTCTAGTAGACACAAAGTCTTCAGAAATCACTCATATCCCTGACAAAAACGATCCTTCAAAGATCGCCTATTCAAAATTCAAGATATTCAAAGCCCTGAATCCAACTCACTGGAATCAAGGCCTGTATACAGACAAATCCTTTTCAAAACCTTTTGTTCCACAAACATATTCATATCGGGACTACGTAAGAGGCTGGTATAACGTTATGTGGTATTCAACTTACAAGCATTCTTTGTTTATTTGTTTCTGCCAAAATGCTTATAAAATTACTTTTCCATTATGGTTCATCCAGTGGTGGAATACATTCGGTCTGACAGATGATATTTTACCCACACCCTTGCAAGAATCATATTTTCATTTTGCAAGGAATATTCAAAAGACAGCGTTTCACAATTCCATGAGATTCTGTCTATATTTTCAAATTCCATGGATATTCTGCTGGAACTTCTCAACCAGCAATCAACCTCAATATAAAACCGTCACAAAAATCCTAAAGATCAAGTGGTGGGAAAAATTCAATTTTCAAAACGCCACTCTAAAAAATGTGAAAGAAGGTTTTCCGCTAACGGCTATCTTCAAGACATAGACATAAAAAGAAACTCAGAGTTTCTCAATGATAATTCAAAACTTCTGGCAGCTCTCGCACAGACGACATCTGATGCAGACTTCCAGAGAATCCTTCAAGCAGCAGCTTCAAACAGAAGTGAATCACCAGCTTCTTCAGCACATGAAGGAGAAGAAAGCGAGCCAGACTACGATCTGGACGACCCGTTCCTCGACTCACAACCCATGTGAGCTCCGAATCAATTAGGATATCCTGTCTCACAAAGAGACAAATGATGTTCATAAGGGATGCTTCATAAAGAAGTATTTCCATCATAAAAAAAAAAAAATAGTGTTGTGAATTCTCTTCTTTAGTTTTAAAAGGTGTAAACTCTGTAAGTAATCTAGTTTGCACTGTAAATACATTTCTGCTAAACCACAGCTTTAGAAGATGAAGCAGTAGTACGATCAAGATCAAAGATTCTATATTTTGAAGACGAAGATACTTGGCAGTTTTCCTAAGAATCGTGAGGACCTAGTTTGGTGTTCCCGGCAGTAAGTCTCGCAGAGTTTAGAGCAGTGAGTCCGTTGGTAAGCCTGTAATCCGCCTAGGGTGATCGAAGATTAGGAGAAAAGAAAATTATTCAGCCGACAAGATAAAGAATCTTATCTTCAGAAAAGGGATAAAGCTGAAGCATCTTTTGAACTATAGAGAAGCAGACAACCAATCTTTTCTTTATTGCTTTTCATATTTTGTCTTTTGTAATTATTGTCCTTAATAATTTTACTTTAGTCATATCTATCCGATCAGGGGTCCTGTCCTGTCGGAATAATAATTTAATTTTACTTTTTCAATTTTGTCGTTTTTACTTTTCAAAAAGACGAATCTTATAGGGGTCTTGTCCTGATGATTCGATCTTATCTTTTAATTTTCCGCATTCAACCATCGTTTGAAATACAGAGTCTATAAAAGACTTCCAAGTTGCAACAATGATGGGCAACGTCTCACCTTCCCCAATATACACATACTTTAGATAATCCGACAAGGGCTTCAAATCTAAAGTGGGTGCCTCAATCAGGGATGGCTTAATAGGAGGAGCCTTCCTTTGATCTAAATCTAAAGACTCAAAAATATCCTCACACTTAAACACTTTTTTTTCATTTTTTCTTTCTAAAGAAAAAACTTCTAAATACTCTACATTAACCTATCCACGATCTTCCAAATGTTTGTTTGTCGAATCTTGTATTGCTGTCTCAACAATTGTGTTCTCCAGAATCCTAATGAAAGAGCAATCTTCCATTTCGTTTGGATACTTCATGACCTTAAACACATTAAATTTCACTTCCTCATTATAAACTCTCATTGTTAATTCCCCTTTCTGAACATCTATCAATGCCCTACCAGTAGCCAAAAATGGACGACCAAGAATAATTGGGACATCTTTATCAGCCTCATAATCTAAAATAATAAAATCAACAGGAAATGTGAACTTATCTACTTTCACTAAGACATCCTCAATTTTACCCCCTGGATATGTGATAGACCTATCAGCTAGTTGGAGTGTGACCGTGGTAGGCCTAGCTTCACCAATACCTAGCTTTCGATAGACCGAAACAGGCATAAGGTTAATGTTTGCACCTAAATCGCAAAGTGCTCTACCTAACTCTTTTCCACCTATTGACACAGGTATAGTGAATGATCCTGGATCCTTAGCCTTGGTTGGTAGACAATTCTTAAGAATAGCACTACATTCCTCAGTAAGAGATACATTTTCAAACTCACCTAACCTCTTCTTTTTAGTTAAAATATCCTTAAGAAATTTAGCATAATTAGGCATTTGCTCAATAGCTTATACTAAAGGGATATTTATATGCAATTGCTTAAGAATCTCTAAAAACTTCTTAAATTGACCATCCTGATTCTTAGGCTTATGCCTTTGTGGAAAAGGTAGGGGTGGTACATAAGGTGGGGGCTACACATAAGGTGGGGGCGGCACATAAGGTGGTTCCACATCTTGAACAGATCTAGATGCTCCAGCATCATTATTGCTGCCTCCAGCACCCTGACCAGACTCCAACTTTTTCTTAACAACAACATTTGTATCACTATCCATACCCTGGGTCTTACTAGGCTCTTTTCTTTCCTCTAGTGGCTTACCACTCCTAAGAGTCACTGCCTTGACCTACTCCTTACCTTCCCTTCTTCGGGTGTTCAGTATCTAAAGGAAGTTTTCCTTGAGGCCTTGCCTTCAGCTCATTAGCTAGCTGACCCACTTGCAATTCCAGGGCTCTCATTGAAGCTTGATTACTTTGAATTGCGGCATCTGTACGAGCAATATATTCTTTCATCATCGCCTCAAGAGAACTCTCTAAATTTTGTTGGGGCAAAGCTTGCTTATTTTTCTGGGGCAATACCTGCGCTTTAGCAAATCCTGACTAATTCACCTTTTGTTTGTGCTTACAAATTACTTCCTTGTCCTCCCCATGCGAAGTTGGGGTGGTTACGCCAACCTGGATTATAAAAGTTAGAATAAGGGTTATTCCTCTGATTACTTACAAAAAACACAGAAGCGGGATTGTTGGGGAAAAACTCGTAGTTGTGATCTTCACGACAATAGACACATGCTTCCTCTACAACTTGGTTCACCACTGCAGTAGGCTCCACAGCTGGCAGCTGCTGATGACTAACTACTGTCACATTTTTAAGAGCGTTAGCTAACATTGCTATATCAACCCTAATGGTGGACACACCATCAACCTCTAACACACTCTTAACCTTTTTATTTGTGCCTATAACATCTAACCACTGACAACTATTGGTTAATATTGTTTCTAAAATTTCATGGGCTTCATTAAAAGTTTTTGCCAAAAGAGCCCCTCCAGCCAAAGCATCAACTATACCTTGGGTTGCTCCATTTAACCCATTGTAAAATGTTTCCATTTGGATACAATGTGGTAAACCATGGTGGGGACACTTTCGCAAAAGCTCCTTAAACCTCTCCCAAGCCTTACTAAAAGTTTCATCTTCAAGTTGCCTAAACCCTACTATTTCACTCCTCAATTTAGCATTCCTATTTGGTGGGAAATATTTACTAAGAAAATTTTCCGCTTTTAGACACCGTATTTGGTTCGGCTTGATTTTTACTAATAATATTTGCATTTTTCCAATATGTGGTGGTCAATTTGATTTTTGGTATGCCAACAAGAGCATAGCTCAATTGGCATAAAGTTGTACTGACAACCGCGAGGTCTATGGTTCGAATCCTTCTACCCCCATATATTATTAAAAACATTTGTTTTTTGGTTTGAATTGTTTATTTTCATTTTCATTTTTTTTCTTCTTTTTTATTATCATTTTTATTTAATTTATTTCTTTATTTTTTTTTATTATTTAATTTTATTTTTTTTCTTCTTTCTTTGGTCCATTCTTCCACTTCCTTCTCTTTCTCCCCCTCTTTCTCAACCTCCCTACCATTCTTTCCCCTTCTTTCTCAACTCTCCCCCTTCCTTCTCCCAACCTCCCATTCTTTCCACCTCTTTCTCAACTCTCCCCCTCCTTCTCCCAACCTCCAATTCTTTCCTCTTTTTTCTCAACCCCTTCCTCCAAGCTCTACTATATAAATAGAGCTTATGGAGGATGGAAGGGGGGAGAAAGAACAACAAGGACAACAAGAACAAAAGGTGGTGGGAAATGGGAGAACAAGGAGAGAAAGAGGTGAAGTTTGAGAGAGAAAAGAGTGAAATTTGAGAGAGGGAGAGAAATTTTAATCTTTTGAAAGATTGAGTTGCTCGTTGCTTCGCCGCCACCGCTCACCACATCGTCGCCGCCGTTGAAGACCTACGCCGCTGCCACTCTGACGAACTCCGCCACTAATCCAATCCCGATCTGACATCTGTCGCCACCGCAAACTCCAACCATCCGAAGAACCAGGAGTAACTTTGACCCACATTCCAGTTAATTTTCATGGAAGAGAAAGGTAAAGAAGAGTTAAGTGGAGGAAGAAAAGGAAAAAGAAAAGAAGAAGGGGGAGAGAGAAAGAAAGTGAGGAAGAGGATGAAATGATGGTGGGTCCCACTCTTTATCATTATTTTGTTATTTATCATTTCCTTTTATTTGTTCATTCTTTCTTTTCTTTATTTAGTTTTTTTTATTTTTTAAGAAAAAGCAAGATTTTAAAAAAAAAAAAAAGAAAACAAACTTCCTTTTTCCCTTTTAATAATATGAGTTTTGTTTTATTTTACTCCAATTTGAATTTTAAAGTTAATTTTCAAATCAATTCCAAATTGTTTTATTTTTTCTTTTATTGAAATTTCCAAATCATTTTCAATATGTTTATAATATGGATGTTCCAAACAAATTTCAAAATGATTTTCACTTTGGTCTTTCCAAACAAATTTCAAAATGATTTTCACTTTGGTCTTTCCAAACAAAGTTCAAAATGGCCTTAACATTGTTTTTCCCTCCAAAATATATCTCAATTTGGGTTTAATTTGAAAAAATTTCAATTCAATTGACCAAATCAATTTCAATCTAGTTTCAAATCTTGAACTCATCATGGTTGGAATTGGAATTTGTGAATCAATGTTTATTTGGTTTTAAATTGGAAGTCATTTTAAATTTTTGTAAAATTTGAAACAAATCAATGTCCATTTGGTTCTAAATGGGAAATCAATTTCAATTTTAATTAAATTGGGAATGTCTATGAACTTTAGTTAGATTGGAGTTCAATTTCAATTTTGGTTTACATTAAAATCTCAAAATCAATTCAAATTAGGCTTTAACATGAAATTTCTAATTTGAATTTCACATTGGTTTTAATTGACTTTTGAATCAATGTCTTTAATTCACATTAGAGATCTCAATTCAGTTTCAATTTAATTTTTATTTGAAGCTTTGATTTCAATCCCATTTTGGTTCTAAATTTGAATGATCAATTTAATTTCTTTTAGGATTTTAAAAAATCAAAGTCAATTTGATTTAATTTGGATTTCAATTCAATTTCATTCTTGGTTTTAAATTAACTCAATTTCAATTTAGTTCTGGTTTGAAATTTTCAAATAGAATTTTAATTTTTCTTTCATTGATTTTAATTTGAATAAAATCTCAAATTTGTAATTCTTGGATGAATGTCAATTCGGTCATTATTTGATATTCACACATGAATTTCAATTTGATTTTAATTTAGATTTTTAAAATTGATTTCAATTTGATGTAAATTGGGTTTCTTAAATAAATTTCAAATTACCTTGACAATGTCATTTCACGAATAAATTTCATTTCAAATTGAATTTACATTGAAATCTCCAAATCAATTTCGGTTTGGTTCTAATTTAGAATTTTTCAATAAATTTCAATATGTTCTCATTGGAATTTCAAAATCAATGTCTATTTGGGTTTATATTGAAAATCAATTTCAGTTTTAAACTAAATTGGAAATAAATTTCAAATGTTAAATCAAATTTCAAAAACATTATTTAATATTTTGAAAGGCTAAAATAGATCGATTACGGAAACTTTAAGGCTAATTTTGTCTAAGAACGGGTACTTAAGCTGACCGAAAGGGAACACCCTGCCTGGAAATTAGCCTAAAGTTAAACTATCGATTATTTTGGCAATCAAAATTTAAATTTGATTAACTTAGATCTTTTCAAATCAATTTCTATTTGATTATAAATTGAATTTTCCAAACGAATTTCAAAATGGATTTACTTTAGAAATTTCAAATGAATTTTTAATTGAATTTTATTTAAAAATGAAAACATATTTTTTCCATTGAATGGTGTCATACCACTCATGATTATTACTTCACATTTTATTTTTGAAATGCGAAATAATAGATGTGAGACAAATTAGCTCATGTACAACCCATGACGGAGTTGAGATAACTTCTCAAATTCTTGAGGTGACAAATTTTCTTTAATTAAAAGAAAATTTCAACATGACAAACAATTATTGGGTATAACCCCACTCACTACATCAGACCCTTATTTTATCGCTTAAAGCTAAGGTAAGATCAAGTGAGACATTTGTTATTTATTTCTTTTATTTCTTCAAAATAATAAGGATCATTTTATGTTATAAAAGGATAATTTTAAAATAAAATTTTGTAACCGTTTTTTAAACGGGTGTTGTAGGGGTGCTAACACCTTCCGTACACTCAATCGACTCCCGAGCCTAATCTTTGGTTTTCAAAGACCGGTTTTTCTTTAAAATGGGTGACCAATCACACCCCAAGATGATTGGTGGCGACTCCAAACCTCTCACCTCAAAAGAGACCCTTAGGGAAGGACATCGGCTGCTCCGCGTCGCGATGACGTTGTGACACCGCTAACTCATTTCATGTCCCAATTGATCCTGAAGCAAAAGAATTTAACCATGCATTTGCTCCATCTCTAAGGGAATAGAGAACAAAGTTAATCTAAGGGCATCCGTAGGCACTCCTTGAATGACAAAAGAATCACTAACTCCTAGAAAAGACTTAAGATGCAAATGAGGGTCTACAGATGACAAACCATGGAATTGATCCACGGTTTGCAACATCTGAAACATTACCGGTTTCATTTTAAAATTTGCTGCCTCAATTTGAGGATGTGTGTTGTTGGTCGATTACCGCAAGTGCACAGGTCGTCACAAGTAATATAAAACGGTAGGTAATACCGAGTATCGAATCCTCAGGGAGGCGAAGCGAAATTTAAGCAAGCAAAGATTCTTTGAGCACTAAAAATACTTGGGCGAAATAATATTTAGGGACCAGATCATGCAATCAAAGAAATTAAAAAAGATCACAGCAATTAAAGAGAAAAATTGATGAATCGAGAAAAATACAATATGGAGAAAGAGTTTTTAATGGGAAGAGAGGTCTTGAAAATAAATTATTAGCTAAACATTTATTATAATTATCCTATCTCATTGCCCAACTAATTATAATCCTAGAATCTCCGTTAATCACATAGGTTCTCCTGTCGGTTTCCCCTAATTGTAATTAATTCATTTTAACAACCTAAGTGTCCTTAGCGCCATTAAAATTCATTAATTATTACGCTCTGATTCATTTTAGGAATCTAAGTTTAATCAACTAATCTCGTTGTCACAACGGGCAATTAATCTAGTTTCATGGATTATGAGCTATCCTAACTTCTCTCCGTTGAGTTTCCATTAAGAATCAAATCATTACACAATTGGCCAGATTGCATAAAGCATTAAGCACATCCATATAAATAATTAGGAAAAAGGGCAAGAGACAAGTAATTATAACAACATTTTGACTATAATTTCATTTCAAGACCCCAAATTGAGGTTTAGCTATACATAGCTAAAATATCCACAAAATTTACAATGGAAAGCATAATTAAGAGCATAACAAAAGGAAAGGAATTGACCGTCGAAAACCCCTTCGCTGACGCTTGGAGTCCCTCTGAACACTCTTTGAGCCTCCTAGGATGCTCCCCAAAATTTCCCAAAAGTTTCCCACTAAAGAAACTCTAAAAAAGGCTAGAAAGCCTTGAGAGAGGCTCCTAAAGGAGTAAAGAAAGCAAGAAAAGAATGGAAGAATATGATGATTGATGGTAAAATGAGGCACCAAGGGGCGCCTTATATAAGCTTAGAAAGGGGGTAGCGTCGTGACGCTATTTAGCACAGCGTCGCGACGCTATGACGTCATCGACTTGTCGGGCAAGAAATGGATAGCATCGCGACACTATCCTTACAGCGTCTCGACGCTAGGCATTTTCCAGAACTTTCAGCTGCGGATTTGGGCTTCAATTTTGGCCTCTCCACATTTCTTTTTGGACCTTTTTCTTCATGGTTGACCTCTTTTGACTCCCCTTGACCCAAGCATGGAAATTGGGCTTGAATGACTTCATTTTGGGAACTTTTCTCACCAAAATCCATAATTTGCTCCTAAAGACCAAATAACAAAATACATTAAATATTTTCAATAAAAACACAATTAAAGCACAAAAAACCTAATAAATTGGGACTAAAATAGTGACATTTCTACTCGCTATCAACGTGCAATTCCTAGATTTAACTCATCAAACATTGGGAAAGCATACGCTCGAATGGCTCTGGCCCTATCGTTTGCTACCAAGATAGGATTCTCAGCCTGATTATTTTGCTGCTCATTTTGCTCCAGCGGCTGGTTTTGCTGCAGCAAACGATTATGCTGGGGGTTCGCTGGATCTTCTGGACCCTGTGGTAGACGTGGCACATTATCCATTTGATTTTGTTGTCTACGCTGCTCTCTCCTTCTTCTCCTGAATGTCCTCTCGATTTCTAGATCAAGCTCGAACCTTACCCCAGACGGATCGCTCATGCACCAAACTCACGCCTGGAAAAACAAAAGAAACAATCAAAAAGTTCTAGCCCCAAACCACTAAAACACATACACAAAACAGATAAGATAAAGACTTATTCAAGTCCCCGGCAACGACGCCAAAAACTTGTTGGATTTCCAGAGTGAGTGAAAATGTAGTAAGAAATGGACCCTAGAACTTTGTGCAAGTATACACAGTCCGCAGCATGTAATAAGTATTTATCAAATCCAAGGTCTGAATTAGCTTTCACTTTATCTATTTTGTTTAGCTTTTTAATGGTTTCAAAGGTGGTTAAAATGATTGGTTTTTATAGAATGCTGAAGCAAAAGAAATGACAGAACATAAATTAAACAAATAGGCAGACAGATTAGAAACAGACGTTGGTCAGGATTTAGTAATTTTTTTAAAAGATGCTCTAGCAATATTATTGATCATGCAAAACTCTCGCAGTCATTTTAGCAGATTCCTCCCAAAACTCCAGATTTTTTAGAATGTGTTTCAATTCCAATGACACACTACCGATCAAACACTAGGCAACTGACTATCCCTAGCTCAGTCACTGGCGTTCACCAATACACAATGATCTAGTGTGATTAAATGCCACACACTCCCTAAATCATCCCTGAACTAGAGAGTGGTATTCATACCGACTGGCCAAGCGGGCATAAAATAGAAATGAGCATAACAAATAATCAAGATGCATCAAATCAATATTTATTGCATAGAAGTTAAGCACGACAATTACATGCTCCCTAACCAATGCTTAAAGTTACTCAGTTCATAAAATGCATAGCAACACACGTTACAATTTCAGTAATCACATCCATAATTACAAAACAATGCAAGAAAATATTAATTCCTTTGATCAGCTTGCAATTGATGGTCTTCTAGTAGGTCTCCAATCTCTCTCCTCTATTCGGCTCCCAAAGGTAGAAGTAAACTTTCCAAGAGTGGAATGTTCCTCCCAAGGATGGATTGAATTTGACTTGGGCGGCTATCTCCTTTAATAGAGTGATAGGAGGCTTGAATTAGGTTGACATAGACACGTGGATGGCTCTCCTTACTCCTTTATCCCTATAATATCTTAGCAGAATCCAGTTCATTAAATTGGTTAACGAGTTGTGACGTCGCAGTTTTGAAGGTGTTCATACAACACATGCGGAAGCAATGCATGTTTTAGAAAAGACAGAACAGAGAGTAAGAGAACACCAACCTTTTGTAGCTCACTAATGTGGAACTCCTTGTGTTATTTTCTTCTCCTATGCTCCTTGGACAACCTCTAGAGTCTTCCCTACTATTCTCCGGGCCAAGAACGACTTGTGGGAGTCTATAGTGATAGGGAATGGGAAGGGAATGCTTATATGTTCAAGTTTTATGAAGATATGAGATGAGAGAGTGTTTGAGGAAGAATTTCAGCAGCATAAAACTAATGTAATTGCTGTATCTTTGCATAATCTGATTCTTCCTCTACTTATAGAGAGAATCCATGCAAGAAGGGGCTTCAAGATGCAAGACACATGGTGGTCTTCATGGAGAAAGTGGAAGTTGGGTGTTCATGCAACACAACATGCACCATTGCATGAATGTGGTGTAATTCCACTTTGAGTCTTCATGCAAGAGTGGATTTCCAAGTTTTTCCACTAAATCATGATTCAAAATAAGATTCTAAATCAGCAAATTTTATTTTAATTTCAATTCTTAATTGAAATTAACCATAAAAATCAACCTTGAAGCTTGCCCCACTAATTATGAATCATTAATCAAATTAATCATCTTAATATAGTGCAACCTTTATAAATGAATCTCAATTCATCTATATTGTATTTAAACCCTTTTAAGTACCTTATCTCTCATTTAATATAATTCATAATTAAATTATTGTGTCGAACACAATTTTACGATAATTCCCAATTTCCCGATTTTGAACAATTCAAAGATTCCTATCAATATGTTTTAGCCTTTAATCTGATATGAGCTAGTAGAGGGACCTAATGGACCTATAGATCATGGGCTCCAAAAATTCGAGGCTAACCGACTAATCTCATTATCTAAGCTAGTCAACATTCGTTAACTACGGGGACACTCCACTATAGCCCGATAGTTGCACTCCCCTCACTATAGATATATTTTCGTCCACTTGATTTAACCATGTTCAGTAAGTCGTTCCTTCACAGGTTGTTCGTAGCTATAGCTAGGTCAAATAACCGTTTCACCCCCATAGTACTTCTTGTTCCTTAAGTTCCACTAATTCTCTAATGAACAATCGGTTTGCGGTCCAACCATCAAACCGAAGTCCTTCTCAATCCAACGAGAGGGTGGGGCTCCTTGTCCAAGTCCTGGAGTTAGTACTTAAGGGAACAACCTCTCTGCTATCCCTGAAATATGTAGGAGTGAATTTCGTCTTGCGAAACTATGTCCCCAGCTGCCTATTCGATCTTATCCCCAAAATGGTAGGCTTGTTGAGTCGGTGATGCTGGCCACTCTCACCCATGCAGATCAAAAGATAATCTCGTATAAATAGGAGTTCATAGTTAGCTCAGGATTAAGAACGAGTTACCTAGGTTATCTATGAGAAATATTCAGTTTCTTCAGTAAACGGCGTTATAAAGAGAAAGTGACTTATTTCGTGGTCCTGTCTTATGCAAACTCATTGCATAGGACGCCCCCACTCGCATGTCACCACATGAACGATTTAGGATCTCATCGTTTGTACTTAATACAAAGTGGGTTGCGTCCATAGTGTCTTCAGGATAAGACACCCAACCGTATCCTTATACTATAGACTATTTTGACTATAAACTTGAACTTGATCCTACGATATGTCCCTACATATAGTTCAAGTATTCATTTTATAGTCAAGGATCTTAGTTTATTGGATTTAGGTTAATCATTTGCAATTTATATATTCAATAACATCTCTTACTGAATAACCTCAATAACGTCTTTATTGGAAATAGAATATCTTTAATGATTTACAAACTACGAGTTTATAGGACATTAAACCCAACAAGTTTTGCTCTTAGCTTTGCTGCAGCACAGGTTTTGCTCCCTTTAGTCGCTCAGCAATACATTCTGCACAAAATAACTTCCAAAGCATCCATTCTACCAAATGGGTTAAAACATATAATATATAACTAAAAGCAACCCTATTTAGCACAAAAGACACACAAATCCCTATAGAAATAAGGCCTATATAACTCCCTTTTGGAGAGTTATCACCTGCACATGTGCCATGGCAAACCCAAAGAAATTGGATTCACGTTCAAAATTATGCCTATTTGTAGGCTACCCAAAAGAAACAAGAGGTGGATACTTCTTCGATCCACAAGAAAATAATGTGTTTTTATCGACAAATGCTACTTTCTTGGAAGAAAACCACGTTCGAGAACATAAGCCACGCAGTAAGATGGTGTTAAGTGAACTTTCTGGTGAAGCTACAAATTCATCACCAAGAGTTGTTGATGAAGCTGGACCTTCAACAAGGATTGTTGATGAGCCCAGTACATCCGGTCATGCCCATCCTTCTCAACAGTTTCGAATGCCTCAACGTAGTGGGAGGATTGTTATTCAACCTAAAGGCTATCTGGGTTTAGCAGATACTTCAACTGTCATACCTGATGATGGAGTTGAGGATCCATTGACCTTTAGACAGGCAATGAATGATGCGGACCATGACCAGTGGGTCATAGCTATGGACTTGGAGATAGAGTTTATGTACTTCAATCAAATTTGGGATCTTGTAGAGCAATCTAAAGGGGTAAAACCCATAGGATGCAAATGGATCTACAAGAGAAAACGAGACGCAGCTGGGGAAGTACAGACTTTCAAAGCTCGACTTGTGGCAAAGGGTTATACCCAAAAGGAAGGGGTGGACTACGAAGAAACCTTCTCCCCAGTTGCCATGCTAAAGTCGATAAGGATACTCTTGTCCATTGCCACATTGTATAATTATGAGATTTGGCAAATGGATGTCAAGACTGCTTTTCTGAATGGCAATCTTGAAGAGAGCATCTTTATGTCTCAACTAGAGGGGTTCATTGCTCAAGGTCAGGAGAAAAATGTTTGCAAATTTAAACGATCCATTTATGGGTTGAAGCAAGCTTCTAGATCTTGGAATATAAGGTTTGATACTGCTATGAAATCTTATGGCTTTGACTAGAACGTGGATGAACCTTGTGTTTACAAAAGGATTATCGACAGTTCTGTAGTTGTTCTAGTGTTGTATGTAGATGATATTCATCTTATTGGGAATAATGTAGAATATCTAGCTGAAATTAAAACTTGGCTATCGATTGAGTTCCAAATGAAAGATTTGGGTGAAACTCAGTATGTTTTAGGGATTCAAATTATCAGGAATCATAAGAACAGAACGTTATCCCTGTCTCAAGCAACCTATATAGACAAGATGTTGTCTACCTATAAGATGTAGAATTCCAAGAGGGGTTTACTACCCTTCAGGCATGGAGTTCATTTGTCTAAGGAACATTGTATTAAGACACCTCAAGAAATTGAGGACATGAGACGGATCCCTTCTGCTTCAGCAGTGGGTAGCCTTATGTATGTCATGTTGTGTACTAGGCCTGACATATGCTATGCAATTGGGATAGTTAGTAGATACCAGTTTAATCCAGGGTTAGACCACTGGACTGTAGTGAAAAACATCCTCAAGTATCATGGGAGAACGAGGGACTATTAGCTTGGGTATGGCGCTAAGGATTTGATCCTTACAGGATACACAGACGCCGACTTTCAAACTGATAAGGATTCTAGGAAATTCACATCAGGGTCAGTGTTTACCCTTAATGGGGGAGCTGTAGTCTGGCGTAGCATCAAACAAGGATGCATTGTAGACTCCACCATGGAGGTCGAATATGTCGCTGCTTGTGAAGTAGCTAAGGAGTTTGTATGGCTTAGGAAGTTCTTGATGGATTTGGAAGTTGTTCCAAATATGAACTTCCCAATCACCCTTTATTGTGATAATAGTGGTGCAGTGGCAAATTCTAAACAACCTCGCAGCCACAAGAGAGGCAAGCACATAGAGCGCAATTATCATCTCATCAGAGAAATCGTGCAATGAGGGGATGTGATCGCCACGAAGATAGCTTCGGAGCACAACATTGTTGATCCATTTATGAAGGCTCTCACGACTATAGTGTTCGAGAGTCATCTAAAGGGTCTAGGTCTTCGAGATATGTACATACAATAATCTAGGGTAAGTGGGAGAAGTGTAATGGGTATTCTGAATGCCCTAGTTTATTGTATTTATCTGTATTTGTACTTTTCATGTATTATACAGTATTAAGACAAACCATGATTCCTAGTTTAATGATTGTTCAATTAATTATGATTAATGATGTACATTGCACACTAGATTTTTAGCTCAAGTGGGAGTTTTTGGGTTTTATGCCCTAAAACTTGTAGATAGTAAATGAAACAAATTAAACGATCTCAATATAACGTTATTTGAGTGATTCGGTAATTTGGTTATTGAATAATCCAGTTTGCATTATTAAACCCTAAATCCAATAAACTAAGATCCAAGGTTGTTTAAATGAAACTTGGACTTGTATGTAGGGACATACAGGGATCAGTTTCCAAGTAACGACCTAAATGGTCTATAGTATAAGGATAAGGCTGGGTACCTTATCCTGGTGACACTATGTGATACGGCCCACCTTGTATTTGATACAAATGCAATGATCCAAAGCATCCATGTAGGAGACATGCGGGTGGGGGTATCCTATGCAATGAGTTTGCATAAGATCGGACTGCGAAATAGTAACCACTAGATGTAACGTTGTTAACTAGTTTAGGTTTCTATTTCAATAGGATGACCTAGGTAACTCAATCTCAATCCTGAGTCTGTTATGAACTCCTTTTCAGGAGAGATTGTCCTTAGATTTGTATGGGTGAGAGTGGCCTGTTCGCCGACTCAATAATCCTACAATTTCAAGGGCAAGACCGAATGGGGGCTGGGAACATAACAATACAAGATGAAATTCACTTCTTCCCCTATTAGGGTAAGTAGATGTGTGTTCCCTTAAGGGCTGATTCCGGGGCTTGAACAAAGGTGCACCGTCCTCTCTTGGCCCGAGAGGAACTCCTGTTTAGTGGTTGGACCCTAAGCAACTTGTTCATTAGAGGAATCAATGATACTTAAGGATCTAGAGGTAACCCAGGGGTAAAACGGTAATTTGACCCAGCTGGCGTTACGAACACTCATGAAGGATTGACTTACTATTATTGGTAAATATTTGTGGACACAAAAATATTCTACAGCGACCAGAGTGCAACTGTGGGTCTATAGTGGAGTACCCACAGTTAACGAATATTGATTAATTTGGTTAATTGAGTTTAGCCAGTTAATCTCATATCGTTGGAGCTTCTGATCTGTAGGTCCATTAGGCCCCCCGGGTAGTTGATAAAGGGTATTGAGGTAAATAAAGCAATTTGAAATGCTCAAATTTACTAAGGGAATGGATATAATGTATGGTGATACATTATAATATAAAGTTTATATTTTAATTAAACTTTATAATATAAATTTATTTTGAATATAGAGTCAAAATTAATTTATGGGAGAATTAAATATTTGAAGGAGTTCAAATATTAAATTTAATATATAGGTTATAATTAATGTGCATGGGATGCACATTAAAACTATAGGTTATATGAGAGAAAGATAGTTGAATGGGATTCAATTATAGAGTTAAATTAAATATGTGATATTTAATTTAGTGATTAATTAATTAGTGAATTAATTAATTAATTAATTATATTTAATTAAATTCGATTGAGTTAAATTAATTAAATGAAAACTATAGGTTATGTGGGAGATGTACATTTAATTATATAAATGTTATAATCAATTAAAATTAGTTTTAACTAAATATTATTTTAATTAATGAAATAAATTTTATTTAATTTAATTAAATTAATATATTTAATTTTTTATTTAAAATTGAATATCTCTTAACTGATTTGATTAGTTAACAAGATACGTGGGAAGGATTCCACGTTCTTCCCCTCTGTCCCATAACCGCACTCTTATGAAGAAAAAACAGTTAATTGCTTGTTTAAAATTGCCAAACCAATCCACTTTAGCTTTTTTTTTTTTTTTTTAATTTGTTTATGCATTGTGAATGTATGATTAAATTGTATTAATTGTATGTGCATAATGAGCATGCCATATAGTTTCAAAATCCCACCATAGGAAAGCATGATCATGCAATTTTTTAATTATAATAAGAGTTATTAATAATTTCAAATGCATGATGGAAATTTCATGTTTAATTATTATAAATGTTGTATTAATTTAGGGAGATTCATGCGTGAATGGTTAATTTCAATTTGACTAATTGATATAATAGTTATATTTATTAATAGATAAAATTAACCAATCATGAAGCATGAAATTTCTTTAGTTTGATTATAAGTGTTATATTCAAATTAGGCTTGGTATAGATTGATTTTATAATTGTTATAAGTGAGATAGAAATCTAAAATCTATAACAAGATTAAGTGCATGCTCACTTAGGGTTAAATTGAATCCAAAATTTTTTCGATCGATTTCAATTAGATTCAACTAGGTCAATAAGCTTGTAAAACAAAGGTTAAAAGAGAACTCATCCGTCAAGATGCTGTCTAAGGCTGGAGGTATTTAAGTTGATGGTTTACGGAACACCTCCTACCTGGGCATCGAGTCGGTTCTTGAGTTAACGATAACCCAGTTTTATGAGCATGCACGTGAGCGATGTGAGGTTTTAAAGTGTTATCACCTTGACATCATAGAATACAGGGTTATACACACCTAGACATAGGTTGTTTCTTAATGGTGCTTTATTTATAACTTGAATGAATTATTGTTATATTCTTTAAATCACCATTAGAAAGCATGTTATAACGTTAATTCATTAAAAGTTATAAGAGTTATAAATGTTAATGAATAGAAACCGTAAAACCTATAACAAAGAGTTGCATGTTAACATAGGATCTTAGGATCTTGTCATATTTTAAATGGTTTAAAATGAAATAGACTTAAGATCACCATTTCTAATAGGATTAGAAATATGTCTTACTTAGATTTTTTAATAGTTCTAAAATTTGAGTAAGTAGGACATAAGACCTTGGTTATAAGGGAACTCTCCCAGCACCTCGTCCGGAACTTGAGTTGAATTAACCTTAGTCTTACTAGCATGCAATGTCCACTAAGTAATTAAAAGAGTTTAATTCACCTAGACATTTTGTGTAAAGACCTTGTTTAATAAGGCATAGACTTAGATAGATTCATTTAGCCGGAATTTACCTAAGTAATATACCCTAAAACCAAAGGACACTTTGGTGGGAGGAAAAGTATAGAAACAAAATATTCATATTAAGTTTCTACTCTCACGTTCCCCTGTGTTCACACCGTGACATTGATAGCGAGCATAGCGAGCATAGCTAGCTATCTTTACTTATTTAATTTAGCTAGTCTTTTATGATTTTTGGGCCATTTTATTGTGCTTTAATGTTTATTTTGTAGGAAATGGTTGATTGGAGCTACAATGCCATATTAGAGTTAATCGGGTGCTCGGGGCATGAAAAGATGCAAAAGAATGAAAAGAGTAAAAGTGGAAAAAAGTCAAATCTCGGTCAACAGCAGGCTAGCGTCGAGACGCTAGCTCTTGAGCGTCTCGACGCTCACATTCCATTTCAGATGAGGCGCGTAAAGCTCACAGCGTCGAGACGCTACGATAGGAAGCGTCCCGACGCTACCGTTTTTCCTTATTCAGAACGCGCGTATAAGAGGCAGCGTCTCGACGCTAAGACGAAAAATCAGAATAAAAGCTTCACTTCGGCTAGGTTTTAGGGGAGATCAATTGGGGACCTTTTGGAGCCGTAAAGAAGACAGAATAGAGCACTTTTGGAGCTGAAAACAAAGGAGGAACTTGGAAATCAACCCATTGTTCGTGGGGATCGTGACGGGGACGTCGGGACTCGGCCTACATTGAGTTTTCTTTTCCCTTTTCTTTCTTTAGTTAGATTTATGGCTTTCACTTGTTTAGTTGAGATTGTATTTCCATTCATGAGTAGCTAAACTTGTAGCTTAGGGATTGATGTAGTTGATTAAGTTTATGGATTGATTTATGGTTTAAGTTGTGCAATGTTATTGTGTTTGTAATCTTGATTTAATGCTTTCAATTAATTGGCCATTAGTTGAATGATTTAAGTTTCGAATCTAGCTCGGGAGAGGGGATTTGATCTAGACTTACTCAAGATTGCATGAATAAAGTTTACTTTCTAATTCTTGACGGTTTTAGATTATCTTTAGAATTGGTTAAAAGATCTCATTGCCTTGCATATTAATAAACTTAGATAGGGATATCAAGTTGGTTAATTTGCATGAGAATCAATTATACTCGGGAGAGGTAGTTGTGATTAAAGGGTCTTTGGCTCATAATTTCATTGTGCATAATAACTTATTCTTTAAAATACATCCTAAACGAAATCGGCGAAATCAATTCCCTAAGTAGTTTTCCCAATTGAATTTTCATTCTTTTTACTTGCTTTGAATTAGTTTTCATACCACTTATTCATCACTTTTTGATCCCTAAATAAAATTGGGCAAGATTATTCGCAATACTCGATTTGCTTAAAAATCCAATCCAGAGGACGGCATTCGAATTTACTATTCACTATATTATTACTTGACCCGTGCGCTTGCGGTTAGGAAAAGTCCACATCAGACATCCATGCTTGGCCTCGAGGTGCCCTGGGAGCGTCCCCCTACGGATGGTGTTTGCATGGGTTAATATCAAGGTGAATGGAAAAAATGTTCATAGTAAGTGAGTGAAGGAAACGTGTCAAACGTATCCTGTGGTCTCCACCATTAGGTTGCACCATCAGATTCCCATGTGCTGCCTGCGAGCTACCCTGAGAGCGATCAAGCTACGGAGGGCTTGCACATGGGATTCAGAACAACGCAAACTCCAGAAATGGATAGGGTTTCCTAGGGCCATTCCCAACATTAGCTCTTCCCTACAGTAACATTGTTGGGGCCATCCTCTACAATCTAAAAATGATGGGTAACACTTACAAGATTGTCTTGACCAAATTAACATTAGCTAATAACTATTGGAGTAAGAGTTATTCTTGTAATAGTATTCGACCGAGATTGTCTCGATTCAGAGGAGGAATAGCTGACTGCCCTATAGTAGCAGTTATTCTAAACCTCTAAAGTACCGTTGCAAAATAAATCAATAGTATATATGGGTCGATGATTGCTTTTGCTAAATTTGATTTGATAATTCAATAATGAGTTTTAGTGCATGTTTCTAATACGAATTAATTTGTTTGTTTCAGAAATATGTCGAAAAATGTATGTGCTTTGTCAAATGCCAAATTAAACGGTTTATTACATACAACTAAGAAAACTAACTTGAACGCTAAACACGTGGCAAACAATTTAGGTTTGGTCTTAACTGAGGAATGTCCTCAAACTAACTACTTAGCCAAGAAAAGCATGATCCACGACTCTAAATACGATTTATTAGTCTTGGAAACGTGTTTAGTGGAAAACGACGATTCTGCCTGGATACTCGATTCAGGTGCCACTAATCACGTATGTTCTTCATTTTAAGGAATGAGTTCCTGGCAACAGCTAAGAGCTGGAGAGATGACTCTTAAAGTCGGAACAAGAGAAGTCATCTCGGCTATTGCAGTGGGAGACATAAAATTATTCTTCACCAAGGAATGTTACATGCTATTAGATAATGTGTACATAGTTCCAAAAATTAAAAGAAATTTGATTTATTTATCTTGTTTAATTGAACAAGGTTATTCAATTTATTTTTCTATTAATGAAGCGTTTATAACTAAAAGAGGTATTGATGTTTGCTCTGCAAACATGGAGAATAAATTGTATGTTTTAAGACCAATTGAGTCTAAAGCTATTTTAAATCACGAGATGTTTAAAACTGTTGAGACTCAACCTAAAAAGCGAAGAGTTTCTCAAGATACCTATCTTTGGCACTTGAGGTTAGGCCATGTCAACCTCAATAGAATTGGGAGATTGGTCAAAAGTGGACTTCTAAACAAGTTAGAAGACGACTCGTTACCTCCTTGTGACTCATGCCTTGAGGGCAAGATCACAAAACGACCTCTTACCAGAAAAGGTTATCGTGCCAAAGAGCCCCTAAAGCTCATACATTCGGACCTCTGTGGACCAATGAACATTAGAGCTCAAGGAGGATACAAATATTTCATCAGTTTCATTGATGATTATTCTAGGTATGGCTATCTCTACGAGATGCATCATAAGTCTGAAGCCTTTGAAAAGTTCAAGGAGTACAAGGCCGAGGTTAAGAACCTATTAGGTAAGAAGATAAAAACACTTCGATCCGATTGAGGTGGATAGTATATGGACTCAAGTTTTCAAGACTATTTGATAGAGCATGAAATTACGTCCCAACTCTCAGCCCCTATTACACCTCAGCAAAACGGTGTATTAGAAAGGAGAAACATAACCTTGTTAGACATGGTTCGTTTGATGATGAGTTATGCTCAGTTGCCTAACTCGTTTTGGGGTTATGCAGTAGAGACTGCAATTTATATTTTGAACGTAGTTCCTTCAAAGAGTGTTTCTGAAACACCGTTTGAGCTCTAGAAAGGACGTAAAGCTAGTTTACGACATTTCAGAATTTGGGGATGCCCTGCATACGTACTATAGGCAAACCTAAAGAAATTAGAACCTCGTTCTAGATTTTGCCTATTTGTAGGCTATCCCAAAAAAACGAGAGGTGGATACTTCTTCGATCCAGAGGAAATTAAAGTACTTGTATCGACAAATGCTACATTCCTAGAAGGAGGCCACCTCAGAGACAACAAGCCACAAAGTAAAGTCATTTTAAGTGAACTTTCTAACGAAGTTACAGAAACATCAACAAGAGTTGTTGATGATGCTGGCACCTCGAGGTAGTGGGAGGGTTGTTAGACAGCCTGATCGCTATTTGGGTTTAACTGAAACTCCACTCGCCATACCTGATGACAATATCGAGGATCCATTAACCTATAAACAGGCAATGGATGACGTTGACAAGAACAAGTGGATTAAAGCCATGGACTTGGAAATCGAGTCCATGCATTTTAATTCAGTATGTGATATTGTAGATCAACCTGAAGGGGTTAGACCCATAAGGTGTAAGTGGATCTACAAGAGAAAACGAGACGCTGCTGGAAAGGTACAGACCTTTAAGGCACGACTTGTGGCAAACAGTTTTACCCAACGGGAGGGGATTGACTATGAGGAAACCTTTTCCCCTGTTGCCATGCTGAAGTCGATCTGGATACTTTTATCCATTGCCACGTTTTACGATTATGAAATATGGAAAATGGATGTCAAGACTGCCTTTCTGAACGACAACCTTGAAGAAAGTATCTACATGTCTCAGCCAAAGGGGTTCATTGCTCAGGATCAAGAGCAAAAAGTTTCCAAGCTCAAACGATCCATTTATGGGTTAAAACAAGCGTCTAGATCCTGAAACATGAGATTTGATACTGCAATCAAATCTTATGGCTTTGAACAAAACGTTGATGAGCCTTGTGTTTACAAAAGGATCATCAACAACTCCATAGCTTTCTTAGTAATGTATGTGGATGATATCCTACTCATCGGGAATGATGTAGGTTATCTCATTGACATTAAACTATGGCTAGCAACTCAATTCCAAATGAAAGATTTGGGTGAGGCACAATATGTTGAAGGGATCCAAATTGTTCGAGACCGAAAGAACAAATTAAACGCTAGCCCTGTCTCAAGCGTCTTATATCGACAAATTGTGGGTTAGATATAAAATGCAAAATTCCAAGAAGGGACTATTACTTTTCAGGCATAGAATTAATTTGTCTAAAGAATAGTGTCCTCAGACACCTCACGAAGTTGAGGACATGAGACAAATTCCCTATGCCTCTGCAGTAGGCAGCCTAATGTATGCCATGTTGTGTACAAGGCTTGGCATTTGTTATTGATAACTGCCCAAAAGGTAGTTATTTAGGCCTCATTTCTATATTGATTTGTGTGACCTTTGTGCTTAATAGGGTTGGTTTTAGATAGATATTACATGTTTTAACCCATTTGGAAGAATGGAAGCTTTGGAAATCATTTTGTGCAGAATCTGTTGCTGGGCGACTTGAGGGAGGAAATTATGTGCTGCAACAGAACTGGGAGCAGAACTGCCACATCACAGATCGTTAGCCAACTTCATGAACCGACTTTTGTTGAGTTATTTACGGGATAAAGGAGTAAGGAGAGCCCTACACGTGTCCAAGTTGACCTAATTCAAGCCTCCTATCCTTCTATAAAAGGAAGTAGCCGTCCAAGTCAAAACCATTCCGATTTTCCTTGGAAGCCGAATAAGATAGAGAGATTGGAGACCGCTAGAAGACCATCATCCGCAAGCTGATTAAGGAGATTATTATTTTCTTTATTATCTTGTGGTTATGGATATGCCTACTCAGATTGTGTTTCTATGCTTATTATGAACTAAGTAGCTTTAGGCGTTAGTTAAGGAATATGTAGTTTTCGTGCTTCATCTCTAATAATATCTAGGGAAAAATACACTTTTGGTCCCTGAGGTTTGGGTTAAGTGACAGTTTGGTCCCTGAGTTTTAAAACTCAACAAAAATACCCCTGAGGTTTGAGATAAGTAGCATTTTTGTCCCTGTCGTCAATTTTTCGGTTAAATCTTAACAGTTGCTGACATGGCACTATTATTTTAATAAAAAAAATTATTTTTCTAATTTTTTAAATAAAATAGTAATAAATTAAATAAAAAATATTTTTAATTATTATTTTTATTTCTTTTTCCCTTTCTCTCTTCCTCCTCTTCTTCTTCCTCTTCTTCTTCCTTTTCTAATCCATCATCTTCCTCTCCTACTTCTTCTACCACCGGTCGCCGCCCGTCGCCGGCACCAGAGATAGTCGGCCGGCGCCGGCGACCGACGACATTTTTTTTTTTTTTTATATTTTCTTCTCTTTCTCTTCCTTTTCCCTTCTCTTCTTCCTTCCTTCTTCTGTTTTTTTTTTATAAACGGAGAATGTAACGGGGAGGGAGCGAGGGACCTCCCTCCCGCGTTTCCGGGTCCCTCCCTCGCCGGAAACGCGACTCCCTCCCTCCCCGTTACATTCTCCGTTTATAAAAAAACAGAAGAAGGAAGGAAGAAGGGAATGGAAAGGGAAGACAAAGAGAAAAAAAGATTAAAAAAAAATACCGCCAGCCGACTATCTCCGGTGCTGGCGACTGGCGGCGACCGGCTGACTCCGATGCCGGCGACGGGCGGCGGCCGGTGGTAGAAGAAGTAGGAGATGAAGATGATGGATTAGAAGAGGAAGAAGAAGAGGAAGAAGAAGAGGAGGAAGAGAGAGAGGGAAAAAATAAATAAAAATAATAATTTAAAAATATTTTTTATTTAATTTATTACTATTTTATTTAAAAAATTAGAAAAATAATTTTTTTATTAAAATAATAGTGCCACGTCAACAACTGTTAAGATTTAACAGAAAAATTGACGGTAGGGACCAAAATGTTACCTATCTCAAACCTCAGGGGTATTTTTGTTGAGTTTGAAAACTCAGGGACCAAACTGTCACTTAACCCAAACCTTAGGGACCAAAAGTGTATTTTTCCCTAATATCTATTGACTATTGCAGCTTGGTTAATTGTTGTGCTTATTTCTATTTTATGCCTGCCTGGCCAGCCGGTGTGAATACCTCTCTCTAGTTTCAGGAATGATTTAGAGAGTGTGTGGCAATTAACCACACTACAATCATTGTGTATTGGTGAATGCCAGTGACTGAACTAGGGATAGCCAGTTGCCTAGTGCTTGATCGGTCGTACTTCATTGGGGTTGAAGCACATTCCAAAAGACCAGGAGTTCCGGGAGGAATCCGCTAATAATACTGCGAGAGTTTGCATGGTCAATAATATTGCTAGAGCATCTTTTAAAACAATTACTAAACCTAACCAGCGCCAATCTCTAATCTGTCTGCCTATTTGTTTACTTGTTGTTCTGTCATTTACTTTGCTTCAACATAATTCTTATAAAACCCAATCATTTTTATTACCTTGAAACCATTAAAAGATTCATACAAAATAGATAGAGTGGAAGCTAGTTCAGGCCTTGGATTGACAAATACTTATTACTTGCTGCGGACTGTGTATACTTGCACAGGAATTCTAGAGTCTTTTCACATCATAATTTTACTCACTCTAGGAACCCAACAAGTTTTTGGCGCCGTTGTCGGGGACTTGAATAAGTTTTTATCTGATTTGTTTTGTGTATGTGTTTTAGTGGTTTGGTGCTAGAACTTTTTGATTGTTTCTTTTGTTTTTGCAGGTGTGAGTTTGGTGCATGAGCGATCAGCTTGGTGTAAGGTTCGAGTTTGATCCAGAAATCGAGAGGACATTCAGGATCAGAAGGAGAGAGCAGCGGAGAAACCAGATGGAGAACGTGCCGCGTCTCCCGCAGGGTCCTGAAGATCCAGTGAACCCCCAGCAGAATCTGTTGCTGCAGCAAAATCCGCCGCTGGAGGAAAATGGGCAGCAAAATAATCAGGCTGAGAATCCTATCTTGGTAGCGAACGATAGGACCAGAGCCATTCGAGCGTATGCTGTCCCAATGTTTGATGAGTTGAATTCAGGGATTGCACGTCCCCAAATCCAAGCGGCAAATTTTGAAATGAAATCGGTAATGTTTCAGATGTTGCAAACTGTGGGGAAATTCCATGGTTTGTCATCTGAAGATCCTCATTTACATCTTAAGTCTTTTCTAGGAGTTAGTGATTCTTTTGTGATTCAAGGAGTGCCTAGAGATGCCCTTAGATTAACTTTGTTCCCGTATTCTCTTAGAGATGGAGTAAAGGCGTGGTTAAATTCCTTTGCTCCAGGGTCAATTAGGACATGGAATGTGTTAGCTGAAAAATTCTTGAGTAAATATTTTCCACCTAATAGAGATGCTAAATTAAGGAGTGAAATAGTAAGGTTTAGGCAACTTGAGGATGAGACTTTTAGTGAGGCTTGGGAAAGGTTTAAGGAGCTTTTGTGAAAATGTCCCCACCATGGTTTACCACATTGTGTTCAAATGGAAACATTTTACAATGGATTAAATGCGGTAACCTAGGGCATGGTCGATGCTTCGGCTGGAGGGGCCCTTTTGGCAAAAACTTTTAATGAAGCCTATGCAATTTTAGAAAGAATATCTACTAATAGTTGTCAGTGGTCGGATGTTAGAGGCACAAATAAAAAGTTTGAGAGTGTGTTAGAAGTTGATGGTGTGTCCACAATTAGGGTCGATCTTGCAATGATTGTTAATGCTCTTAAGAATGTGACAGTGATTAGTCATCAGCAGCCACAAGCAGTGGAGCCTGCTGCAGTGGTGAACCAAGTTGCATAAGAAGCATGTGTTTATTGTGGTGAAGATCACAACTACGAGTTTTTCCCCAACAATCCAGCTTCTGTGTTTTTTGTAGGTAATCAGAGGAATAACCCTTATTCTAACTTTTATAATCCAAGTTGGCGCAACCATCCCAACATCGCATGGGGAGGACAAGGAAGTAATACACAAGCGCAACAAAAGGTGAACCAACAAGGATTTGCTAGAACGCAGGTATTGCCCCAGCAAAATAAGCAGGCTTTGCCCCAGCAAAATTTGGGAAGTTCTCTCGAGGCGATGATGAAAGAATTTAAGGCTCGTACAAATGCCGCAATTCAAAGTAATCAAGCTTCGATGAGAGCCCTAGAATTGCAAGTGGGTCAGCTAGCTAATGAGCTGAAGGCAATGCCTCAAGGGAAACTTCCCTCGGATACTAAACACCCTCGAAGGGAAGGTAAGGAGCAGGTAAAGGCAGTGACTCTTAGGAGTGGTAAGCAACTAGAAGAGCCTAGTAAAACCCAGAGTGTAGATAAAAATGGTGATAAAAATATTGTTGTTGAGAAAGAGTTGGAGATTGGTTAGGGTGCTGGAGGCAGCAATAATGATGCTGGAACCACCTTATGTGCCGCCCTCACCGTATGTACCACCTCTACCTTTTCCACAACGGCAAAAGCCTAAGAATCAGGATGGTCAATTTAAAAAGTTTTTAGAGATTCTTAAGCAGTTGCACATAAATATCCCTTTAGTAGAAGCTATTGAGCAAATGCCTAATTATGCTAAATTTCTTAAGGATATTTTAACTAAAAAGAAGAGGTTAGGTGAGTTTGAAACTGTATCTCTTACTGAGGAGTGTAGTGCTATTCTTAAGAATGGGCTACCACCCAAGGCTAAGGATCCAAGATCATTTACCATACCTGTGTCTATAGGTGGAAAAAAGTTAGGTAGAGCACTCTGTGATTTAGGTGCAAGCATTAACCTTATGCCTCTTTCGGTCTATCGAAAGCTAGGTATTGGTGAAGCTAGGCCTACCACAGTCAGACTCCAATTAGTTGATAGGTCTATCACATATCCAGAGGGTAAGATTGAGGATGTCTTAGTAAAGGTGGATAAATTCATATTTCCAGTTGATTTTATTATTTTAGACTATGAGGCTGATAAAGATGTCCCAATTATTCTAGGTCATCCATTTTTGGCTACTGGTAGGGCAATAATAGATGTTAAAAAAGGGGAATTAACATAGGTTGTTTCTTAATGGTGCTTTATTTATAACTTGAATGAATTATTGTTATATTCTTTAAATCACCATTAGAAAGCATGTTATAACGTTAATTCATTAAAAGTTATAAGAGTTATAAATGTTAATGAATAGAAACCGTAAAACCTATAACAAAGAGTTGCATGTTAACATAGGATCTTAGGATCTTGTCATATTTTAAATGGTTTAAAATGAAATAGACTTAAGATCACCATTTCTAATAGGATTAGAAATATGTCTTACTTAGATTTTTTAATAGTTCTAAAATTTGAGTAAGTAGGACATAAGACCTTGGTTATAAGGGAACTCTCCCAGCACCTCGTCCGGAACTTGAGTTGAATTAACCTTAGTCTTACTAGCATGCAATGTCCACTAAGTAATTAAAAGAGTTTAATTCACCTAGACATTTTGTGTAAAGACCTTGTTTAATAAGGCATAGACTTAGATAGATTCATTTAGCCGGAATTTACCTAAGTAATATACCCTAAAACCAAAGGACACTTTGGTGGGAGGAAAAGTATAGAAACAAAATATTCATATTAAGTTTCTACTCTCACGTTCCCCTGTGTTCACACCGTGACATTGATAGCGAGCATAGCGAGCATAGCTAGCTATCTTTACTTATTTAATTTAGCTAGTCTTTTATGATTTTTGGGCCATTTTATTGTGCTTTAATGTTTATTTTGTAGGAAATGGTTGATTGGAGCTACAATGCCATATTAGAGTTAATCGGGTGCTCGGGGCATGAAAAGATGCAAAAGAATGAAAAGAGTAAAAGTGGAAAAAAGTCAAATCTCGGTCAACAGCAGGCTAGCGTCGAGACGCTAGCTCTTGAGCGTCTCGACGCTCACATTCCATTTCAGATGAGGCGCGTAAAGCTCACAGCGTCGAGACGCTACGATAGGAAGCGTCCCGACGCTACCGTTTTTCCTTATTCAGAACGCGCGTATAAGAGGCAGCGTCTCGACGCTAAGACGAAAAATCAGAATAAAAGCTTCACTTCGGCTAGGTTTTAGGGGAGATCAATTGGGGACCTTTTGGAGCCGTAAAGAAGACAGAATAGAGCACTTTTGGAGCTGAAAACAAAGGAGGAACTTGGAAATCAACCCATTGTTCGTGGGGATCGTGACGGGGACGTCGGGACTCGGCCTACATTGAGTTTTCTTTTCCCTTTTCTTTCTTTAGTTAGATTTATGGCTTTCACTTGTTTAGTTGAGATTGTATTTCCATTCATGAGTAGCTAAACTTGTAGCTTAGGGATTGATGTAGTTGATTAAGTTTATGGATTGATTTATGGTTTAAGTTGTGCAATGTTATTGTGTTTGTAATCTTGATTTAATGCTTTCAATTAATTGGCCATTAGTTGAATGATTTAAGTTTCGAATCTAGCTCGGGAGAGGGGATTTGATCTAGACTTACTCAAGATTGCATGAATAAAGTTTACTTTCTAATTCTTGACGGTTTTAGATTATCTTTAGAATTGGTTAAAAGATCTCATTGCCTTGCATATTAATAAACTTAGATAGGGATATCAAGTTGGTTAATTTGCATGAGAATCAATTATACTCGGGAGAGGTAGTTGTGATTAAAGGGTCTTTGGCTCATAATTTCATTGTGCATAATAACTTATTCTTTAAAATACATCCTAAACGAAATCGGCGAAATCAATTCCCTAAGTAGTTTTCCCAATTGAATTTTCATTCTTTTTACTTGCTTTGAATTAGTTTTCATACCACTTATTCATCACTTTTTGATCCCTAAATAAAATTGGGCAAGATTATTCGCAATACTCGATTTGCTTAAAAATCCAATCCAGAGGACGGCATTCGAATTTACTATTCACTATATTATTACTTGACCCGTGCGCTTGCGGTTAGGAAAAGTCCACATCAGACATCCATGCTTGGCCTCGAGGTGCCCTGGGAGCGTCCCCCTACGGATGGTGTTTGCATGGGTTAATATCAAGGTGAATGGAAAAAATGTTCATAGTAAGTGAGTGAAGGAAACGTGTCAAACGTATCCTGTGGTCTCCACCATTAGGTTGCACCATCAGATTCCCATGTGCTGCCTGCGAGCTACCCTGAGAGCGATCAAGCTACGGAGGGCTTGCACATGGGATTCAGAACAACGCAAACTCCAGAAATGGATAGGGTTTCCTAGGGCCATTCCCAACATTAGCTCTTCCCTACAGTAACATTGTTGGGGCCATCCTCTACAATCTAAAAATGATGGGTAACACTTACAAGATTGTCTTGACCAAATTAACATTAGCTAATAACTATTGGAGTAAGAGTTATTCTTGTAATAGTATTCGACCGAGATTGTCTCGATTCAGAGGAGGAATAGCTGACTGCCCTATAGTAGCAGTTATTCTAAACCTCTAAAGTACCGTTGCAAAATAAATCAATAGTATATATGGGTCGATGATTGCTTTTGCTAAATTTGATTTGATAATTCAATAATGAGTTTTAGTGCATGTTTCTAATACGAATTAATTTGTTTGTTTCAGAAATATGTCGAAAAATGTATGTGCTTTGTCAAATGCCAAATTAAACGGTTTATTACATACAACTAAGAAAACTAACTTGAACGCTAAACACGTGGCAAACAATTTAGGTTTGGTCTTAACTGAGGAATGTCCTCAAACTAACTACTTAGCCAAGAAAAGCATGATCCACGACTCTAAATACGATTTATTAGTCTTGGAAACGTGTTTAGTGGAAAACGACGATTCTGCCTGGATACTCGATTCAGGTGCCACTAATCACGTATGTTCTTCATTTTAAGGAATGAGTTCCTGGCAACAGCTAAGAGCTGGAGAGATGACTCTTAAAGTCGGAACAAGAGAAGTCATCTCGGCTATTGCAGTAGGAGACATAAAATTATTCTTCACCAAGGAATGTTACATGCTATTAGATAATGTGTACATAGTTCCAAAAATTAAAAGAAATTTGATTTATTTATCTTGTTTAATTGAACAAGGTTATTCAATTTATTTTTCTATTAATGAAGCGTTTATAACTAAAAGAGGTATTGATGTTTGCTCTGCAAACATGGAGAATAAATTGTATGTTTTAAGACCAATTGAGTCTAAAGCTATTTTAAATCACGAGATGTTTAAAACTGTTGAGACTCAACCTAAAAAGCGAAGAGTTTCTCAAGATACCTATCTTTGGCACTTGAGGTTAGGCCATGTCAACCTCAATAGAATTGGGAGATTGGTCAAAAGTGGACTTCTAAACAAGTTAGAAGACGACTCGTTACCTCCTTGTGACTCATGCCTTGAGGGCAAGATCACAAAACGACCTCTTACCAGAAAAGGTTATCGTGCCAAAGAGCCCCTAAAGCTCATACATTCGGACCTCTGTGGACCAATGAACATTAGAGCTCAAGGAGGATACAAATATTTCATCAGTTTCATTGATGATTATTCTAGGTATGGCTATCTCTACGAGATGCATCATAAGTCTGAAGCCTTTGAAAAGTTCAAGGAGTACAAGGCCGAGGTTAAGAACCTATTAGGTAAGAAGATAAAAACACTTCGATCCGATTGAGGTGGATAGTATATGGACTCAAGTTTTCAAGACTATTTGATAGAGCATGAAATTACGTCCCAACTCTCAGCCCCTATTACACCTCAGCAAAACGGTGTATTAGAAAGGAGAAACATAACCTTGTTAGACATGGTTCGTTTGATGATGAGTTATGCTCAGTTGCCTAACTCGTTTTGGGGTTATGCAGTAGAGACTGCAATTTATATTTTGAACGTAGTTCCTTCAAAGAGTGTTTCTGAAACACCGTTTGAGCTCTAGAAAGGACGTAAAGCTAGTTTACGACATTTCAGAATTTGGGGATGCCCTGCATACGTACTATAGGCAAACCTAAAGAAATTAGAACCTCGTTCTAGATTTTGCCTATTTGTAGGCTATCCCAAAAAAACGAGAGGTGGATACTTCTTCGATCCAGAGGAAATTAAAGTACTTGTATCGACAAATGCTACATTCCTAGAAGGAGGCCACCTCAGAGACAACAAGCCACAAAGTAAAGTCATTTTAAGTGAACTTTCTAACGAAGTTACAGAAACATCAACAAGAGTTGTTGATGATGCTGGCACCTCGAGGTAGTGGAGGGTTGTTAGACAGCCTGATCGCTATTTGGGTTTAACTGAAACTCCACTCGCCATACCTGATGACAATATCGAGGATCCATTAACCTATAAACAGGCAATGGATGACGTTGACAAGAACAAGTGGATTAAAGCCATGGACTTGGAAATCGAGTCCATGCATTTTAATTCAGTATGTGATATTGTAGATCAACCTGAAGGGGTTAGACCCATAAGGTGTAAGTGGATCTACAAGAGAAAACGAGACGCTGCTGGAAAGGTACAGACCTTTAAGGCACGACTTGTGGCAAACAGTTTTACCCAACGGGAGGGGATTGACTATGAGGAAACCTTTTCCCCTGTTGCCATGCTGAAGTCGATCTGGATACTTTTATCCATTGCCACGTTTTACGATTATGAAATATGGAAAATGGATGTCAAGACTGCCTTTCTGAACGACAACCTTGAAGAAAGTATCTACATGTCTCAGCCAAAGGGGTTCATTGCTCAGGATCAAGAGCAAAAAGTTTCCAAGCTCAAACGATCCATTTATGGGTTAAAACAAGCGTCTAGATCCTGAAACATGAGATTTGATACTGCAATCAAATCTTATGGCTTTGAACAAAACGTTGATGAGCCTTGTGTTTACAAAAGGATCATCAACAACTCCATAGCTTTCTTAGTAATGTATGTGGATGATATCCTACTCATCGGGAATGATGTAGGTTATCTCATTGACATTAAACTATGGCTAGCAACTCAATTCCAAATGAAAGATTTGGGTGAGGCACAATATGTTGAAGGGATCCAAATTGTTCGAGACCGAAAGAACAAATTAAACGCTAGCCCTGTCTCAAGCGTCTTATATCGACAAATTGTGGGTTAGATATAAAATGCAAAATTCCAAGAAGGGACTATTACTTTTCAGGCATAGAATTAATTTGTCTAAAGAATAGTGTCCTCAGACACCTCACGAAGTTGAGGACATGAGACAAATTCCCTATGCCTCTGCAGTAGGCAGCCTAATGTATGCCATGTTGTGTACAAGGCTTGGCATTTGTTATTGATAACTGCCCAAAAGGTAGTTATTTAGGCCTCATTTCTATATTGATTTGTGTGACCTTTGTGCTTAATAGGGTTGGTTTTAGATAGATATTACATGTTTTAACCCATTTGGAAGAATGGAAGCTTTGAAAATCATTTTGTGCAGAATCTGTTGCTGGGCGACTTGAGGGAGGAAATTATGTGCTGCAACAGAACTGGGAGCAGAACTGCCACATCACAGATCGTTAGCCAACTTCATGAACCGACTTTTGTTGAGTTATTTACGGGATAAAGGAGTAAGGAGAGCCCTACACGTGTCCAAGTTGACCTAATTCAAGCCTCCTATCCTTCTATAAAAGGAAGTAGCCGTCCAAGTCAAAACCATTCCGATTTTCCTTGGAAGCCGAATAAGATAGAGAGATTGGAGACCGCTAGAAGACCATCATCCGCAAGCTGATTAAGGAGATTATTATTTTCTTTATTATCTTGTGGTTATGGATATGCCTACTCAGATTGTAATTCGTGTTTCTATGCTTATTATGAACTAAGTAGCTTTAGGCGTTAGTTAAGGAATATGTAGTTTTCGTGCTTCATCTCTAATAATATCTAGGGAAAAATACACTTTTGGTCCCTGAGGTTTGGGTTAAGTGACAGTTTGGTCCCTGAGTTTTAAAACTCAACAAAAATACCCCTGAGGTTTGAGATAAGTAGCATTTTTGTCCCTGTCGTCAATTTTTCGGTTAAATCTTAACAGTTGCTGACATGGCACTATTATTTTAATAAAAAAAAATTATTTTTCTAATTTTTTAAATAAAATAGTAATAAATTAAATAAAAAAATATTTTTAATTATTATTTTTATTTCTTTTTCCCTTTCTCTCTTCCTCCTCTTCTTCTTCCTCTTCTTCTTCCTTTTCTAATCCATCATCTTCCTCTTCTACTTCTTCTACCACCGGTCGCCGCCCGTCGCCGGCACCAGAGATAGTCGGCCGGCGCCGGCGCCCGACGACATTTTTTTTTTTTATATTTTCTTCTCTTTCTCTTCCTTTTCCCTTCTCTTCTTCCTTCCTTCTTCTGTTTTTTTTTATAAACGGAGAATGTAACGGGGAGGGAGCGAGGGACCTCCCTCCCGCGTTTCCGAGTCCCTCCCTCGCCGGAAACGCGACTCCCTCCCTCCCCGTTACATTCTCCGTTTATAAAAAAACAGAAGAAGGAAGGAAGAAGGGAATGGAAAGGGAAGACAAAGAGAAAAAAAGATTAAAAAAAAATACCGCCAGCCGACTATCTCCGGTGCTGGCGACTGGCGGCGACCGGCTGACTCCGATGCCGGCGACGGGCGGCGGCCGGTGGTAGAAGAAGTAGGAGATGAAGATGATGGATTAGAAGAGGAAGAAGAAGAGGAAGAAGAAGAGGAGGAAGAGAGAGAGGGAAAAATAAATAAAAATAATAATTTAAAAATATTTTTTATTTAATTTATTACTATTTTATTTAAAAAATTTGAAAAATAATTTTTTTATTAAAATAATAGTGCCACGTCAACAACTGTTAAGATTTAACAGAAAAATTGACGGTAGGGACCAAAATGTTACCTATCTCAAACCTCAGGGGTATTTTTGTTGAGTTTGAAAACTCAGGGACCAAACTGTCACTTAACCCAAACCTTAGGGACCAAAAGTGTATTTTTCCCTAATATCTATTGACTATTGCAGCTTGGTTAATTGTTGTGCTTATTTCTATTTTATGCCTGCCTGGCCAGCCGGTGTGAATACCTCTCTCTAGTTTCAGGAATGATTTAGAGAGTGTGTGGCAATTAACCACACTGCAATCATTGTGTATTGGTGAATGCCAGTGACTGAACTAGGGATAGCCAGTTGCCTAGTGCTTGATCGGTCGTACTTCATTGGGGTTGAAGCACATTCCAAAAGACCAGGAGTTCCGGGAGGAATCCGCTAATAATACTGCGAGAGTTTGCATGGTCAATAATATTGCTAGAGCATCTTTTAAAACAATTACTAAACCTAACCAGCGCAAATCTCTAATCTGTCTGCCTATTTGTTTACTTGTTGTTCTGTCATTTACTTTGCTTCAACATAATTCTTATAAAACCCAATCATTTTTATTACCTTGAAACCATTAAAAGATTCATACAAAATAGATAGAGTGGAAGCTAGTTCAGGCCTTGGATTGACAAATACTTATTACTTGCTGCGGACTGTGTATACTTGCACAGGAATTCTAGAGTCTTTTCACATCATAATTTTACTCACTCTAGGAACCCAACAAGTTTTTGGCGCCGTTGTCGGGGACTTGAATAAGTTTTTATCTGATTTGTTTTGTGTATGTGTTTTAGTGGTTTGGTGCTAGAACTTTTTGATTGTTTCTTTTGTTTTTGCAGGTGTGAGTTTGGTGCATGAGCGATCAGCTTGGTGTAAGGTTCGAGTTTGATCCAGAAATCGAGAGGACATTCAGGATCAGAAGGAGAGAGCAGCGGAGAAACCAGATGGAGAACGTGCCGCGTCTCCCGCAGGGTCCTGAAGATCCAGTGAACCCCCAGCAGAATCTGTTGCTGCAGCAAAATCCGCCGCTGGAGGAAAATGGGCAGCAAAATAATCAGGCTGAGAATCCTATCTTGGTAGCGAACGATAGGACCAGAGCCATTCGAGCGTATGCTGTCCCAATGTTTGATGAGTTGAATTCAGGGATTGCACGTCCCCAAATCCAAGCGGCAAATTTTGAAATGAAATCGGTAATGTTTCAGATGTTGCAAACTGTGGGGAAATTCCATGGTTTGTCATCTGAAGATCCTCATTTACATCTTAAGTCTTTTCTAGGAGTTAGTGATTCTTTTGTGATTCAAGGAGTGCCTAGAGATGCCCTTAGATTAACTTTGTTCCCGTATTCTCTTAGAGATGGAGTAAAGGCGTGGTTAAATTCCTTTGCTCCAGGGTCAATTAGGACATGGAATGTGTTAGCTGAAAAATTCTTGAGTAAATATTTTCCACCTAATAGAGATGCTAAATTAAGGAGTGAAATAGTAAGGTTTAGGCAACTTGAGGATGAGACTTTTAGTGAGGCTTGGGAAAGGTTTAAGGAGCTTTTGTGAAAATGTCCCCACCATGGTTTACCACATTGTGTTCAAATGGAAACATTTTACAATGGATTAAATGCGGTAACCTAGGGCATGGTCGATGCTTCGGCTGGAGGGGCCCTTTTGGCAAAAACTTTTAATGAAGCCTATGCAATTTTAGAAAGAATATCTACTAATAGTTGTCAGTGGTCGGATGTTAGAGGCACAAATAAAAAGTTTGAGAGTGTGTTAGAAGTTGATGGTGTGTCCACAATTAGGGTCGATCTTGCAATGATTGCTAATGCTCTTAAGAATGTGACAGTGATTAGTCATCAGCAGCCACCAGTAGTGGAGCCTGCTGCAGTGGTGAACCAAGTTGCATAAGAAGCATGTGTTTATTGTGGTGAAGATCACAACTACGAGTTTTTCCCCAACAATCCAGCTTCTGTGTTTTTTGTAGGTAATCAGAGGAATAACCCTTATTCTAACTTTTATAATCCAAGTTGGCGCAACCATCCCAACATCGCATGGGGAGGACAAGGAAGTAATACACAAGCGCAACAAAAGGTGAACCAACAAGGATTTGCTAGAACGCAGGTATTGCCCCAGCAAAATAAGCAGGCTTTGCCCCAGCAAAATTTGGGAAGTTCTCTCGAGGCGATGATGAAAGAATTTAAGGCTCGTACAAATGCCGCAATTCAAAGTAATCAAGCTTCGATGAGAGCCCTAGAATTGCAAGTGGGTCAGCTAGCTAATGAGCTGAAGGCAATGCCTCAAGGGAAACTTCCCTCGGATACTAAACACCCTCGAAGGGAAGGTAAGGAGCAGGTAAAGGCAGTGACTCTTAGGAGTGGTAAGCAACTAGAAGAGCCTAGTAAAACCCAGAGTGTAGATAAAAATGGTGATAAAAATATTGTTGTTGAGAAAGAGTTGGAGATTGGTTAGGGTGCTGGAGGCAGCAATAATGATGCTGGAACCACCTTATGTGCCGCCCTCACCGTATGTACCACCTCTACCTTTTCCACAAAGGCAAAAGCCTAAGAATCAGGATGGTCAATTTAAAAAGTTTTTAGAGATTCTTAAGCAGTTGCACATAAATATCCCTTTAGTAGAAGCTATTGAGCAAATGCCTAATTATGCTAAATTTCTTAAGGATATTTTAACTAAAAAGAAGAGGTTAGGTGAGTTTGAAACTGTATCTCTTACTGAGGAGTGTAGTGCTATTCTTAAGAATGGGCTACCACCCAAGGCTAAGGATCCAAGATCATTTACCATACCTGTGTCTATAGGTGGAAAAGAGTTAGGTAGAGCACTCTGTGATTTAGGTGCAAGCATTAACCTTATGCCTCTTTCGGTCTATCGAAAGCTAGGTATTGGTGAAGCTAGGCCTACCACAGTCAGACTCCAAATAGCTGATAGGTCTATCACATATCCAGAGGGTAAGATTGAGGATGTCTTAGTAAAGGTGGATAAATTCATATTTCCAGTTGATTTTATTATTTTAGACTATGAGGCTGATAAAGATGTCCCAATTATTCTAGGTCATCCATTTTTGGCTACTGGTAGGGCAATAATAGATGTTAAAAAAGGGGAATTAACAATGAGAGTCTATAATGAGGAAGTGAAATTTAATGTGTTTAAAGCCATGAAGTATCTAAACGAAATGGAGGATTGCTCCTTCATTAGGATTTTGGAGAGCACAGTTATTGAGACAAAAATACAGGATTCGACTAGCAAGCATTCAGAAGAGCATGGAGAGGTTAGTGTAGAGGATTTGCAGGTTTGTTTGTTAGAAAGAAAAAATGAAAAAGTGTTGTTTAGGTGTGAGGATGTTTTTGAGTCTTTAGATTTATGTCAAAGGAAGACTCCTCCTATTAAGCCATCCCTGATTGAGGCACCTACTTTAGATTTTAAGCCCTTGCCGGGTCATCTAAAGTATGTGTATCTTAGGGAAGGTGAGACGTTGCCCATTATTGTTGCATCAGATTTAATGTCGGAGCATGAAGAGGCCTTAATAAAATTGTTGCAGCAATACCGCAAGGCTATAGGTTGGACATTGGCTGACATTCAGGGAATTAGCCCATCTTTTTGTATGCACAAAATCACTCTAGAGGAGGGATCCTTTAGGAGTGTTGAGCAATAAAGAAGGCTTAATCCTGCAATGAAAGAGGTTGTTAAAAAAGAGGTGATTAAATGGTTGGATGCTGGGATCACTTATCCAATTGTCGACAGCAATTAGGTAAGCCCTGTCCAATGTGTTCCTAAGAAAGGAGGTGTCACCGTGGTGAGCAACAAAGAAAATGAGTTGATCCCAACCAGGACAGTAACTGGCTGGAGGGTTTGTATGGACTACAGGAGGCTTAATAAAGCCACTCCTAAGGACCATTTCCCTCTACCATTTATTGACCAGATGTTGGATAGATTGGCTGGTCAGGCTTACTACTGTTTCTTAGATGGTTATTCTAGGTATAACCAGATTTCCATTGCTCCAGAGGATCAAGAAAAAACCACTTTCACATGCCCTTATGGGACATTTGCTTTTAAGCGAATGCCTTTTGGCCTGTGCAATGCTCCAGCAACATTTCAGCGGTGTATGTTGACAATGTTTTCTGATATGATTGAGTCCACTGTTGAGGTATTTATGGACGATTTTTCAGTGTTTGGAGGGTCTTTTCAGAATGTTTAGATAATTTAGGACAGGTATTAAAGAGGTGTGAGGATATTCATCTAGTTCTTAATTGGAAAAAATGCCACTTCATGGTGAAGGAGGGTATAGTGTTAGGTCATAGGATTTCTAAGAATGGTCTAGAGGTTGATAGAGCAAAAATAGAGGTTATTGAGAGACTAGAACCGCTGAATTCAATGAAGGGAATTCGGAGTTTTTTAGGACATATTGGATTCTATAGGAGGTTCATCAATGATTTTTCCAAAATCAGTAAACCTCTTTGTAACTTATTGTGTACTGATCATGTTTTTGACTTTAATGTAGATTCTAGGAAGGCTTTTGAGACTTTAAAGGCTGCTTTAATCTCAGCACCCATTCTTTGTGCACCTAATTGGAATTTACCATTTGAGGTAATGTGTGATGCGAGTGATGCTGCGGTAGGTGCTATGCTGGGGCAAAAGCAGGGCAAATTTATCCATCTTATATATTATGCAAGCAAGGTTTTAAATGAAGCACAAGTCAACTACACAACTACTGAAAAGGAGTTGTTAGTTGTGGTGTTTGCCTTTGAAAAATTTCAGCCATATTTGGTTGGATCCAAAGTCACGATGTTCACGGATCATGCAGCAATAAGGTATATAATGGCTAAGAAAGATGCAAAGCCTTGACTAATTCGTTGGGTTTTATTATTGCAGGAGTTCGACTTGGAGATAAAGGATAAGAAGGGATCAGAAAATGTCATTGCAGATCACTTATCTCGTCTTGATCCATCATCATCTTTGCCGGAGCAATCTGCCATTTCAGATGCTTTTCCAGATGAACAGCTTTTTGCTGTTGAGGTAAAGGTAGTCTGGGATGTCCCTTGGTATGCTGATATTGCCAACTTTTTGGTAAAGGGAGTCACTCCTATTGATATGGATTTGAGGCAGAAGAAGAAATTTAAGCATGATGCGAAATTTTTCTATTGGGATGAACCATTAATATATAAGCAATGCTCTGACGGTATTATTCGTAGGTGTGTTTCAGGTGACGAAACAAAGGAAATCCTGGAGCAATGTCACTCTTCGTCGTATGGAGGTCACTTCAGTGGTCAGAGGACAACTATGAGGATCCTGCATTGTGGATTTTTTTGGCCTACCTTATTCAAGGATGCCCATTGGTTTTACAAACAATGTGATGCTTGTCAAAGGAGAGGAAACTTGGGGCCTAGAGATGAAATGCCTCTTACTTACATTTTAGAAGTTGAATTATTCGATGTATGGGGTATTGACTTTATGGGGCCATTTCCCCCTTCTAATGGCAATGTTTTTATCTTATTGGCAGTTGATTATGTGTCCAAGTGGGTGGAGGCCATCGCATGTCATCAGAGTGATGCCAAGACAGTAGCAAGGTTTCTTCAATCGCACATCTTTGCGCGGTTTGGGACACCTCAGGGACCAAAAGTGTATTTTTCCCTAATATCTATTGACTATTGCAGCTTGGTTAATTGTTGTGCTTATTTCTATTTTATGCCCGCCTGGGCAGCCGATGTGAATACCTCTCTCTAGTTTCAGGGATGATTTAGAGAGTGTGTGGCAATAAACCACACTACGATCATTGTCTATTGGTGAACACCAGTGACTGAGCTAGGGATAGCCAGTTGCCTAGTGCTTGATCGGTCGTACTTCATTGGGGTTGAAACACATTCCAAAAGACCCGGAGTTCCGGGAGGAATCCACTAATAATACTGCGAGAGTTTGCATGGTCAATAATATTGCTAGAGCATCTGTTAAAACAATTACTAAACCTAACCAGCGTCTGTCTCTAATCTGTCTACCTATTTGTTTACTTGTTCTATCATTTACTTTGCTTCAGCATAATTCTTATAAAACCCAATCATTTTTATTACCTTGAAACCATTAAAAAGATTCATACAAAATAGATAGAGTGGAAGCTAGTTCAGGCCTTGGATTGACAAATACTTATTACTTGCTGCGGACTGTGTATACTTCCACAGGAATTCTAGAGTCTTTTCAGATCATAATTTTACTCACTCTAGGAACCCAACAGTTATGCAGTAGGGATTATCAGTAGATTTCAATCCAATTCAGGATTCGATCACTGGACAACCGCTAAAAATATCCCCAAGTATCTAAGGAGAACAAGGGACTATGTGCTCGTGTATGCTTCAAAGGATTTGATCCTTACAAGATATACTGATTCTGACTTTTAAACCGATAAAGATTCAAGGAAATCTACATCGGGGTTAGTTTTCACTTTGAATGGAGGAGCAATAGTATGGCTTAGCATCAAGCAAGGATGCATGGCAGACTCGACCATGGAGGTCGAATATGTAGCCGCTTGCGAAGCAGCAAAAGAGGCAGTATGGCTAAGGAAGTTCCTGACTAACTTGGAAGTCATTCCGAATATGCATCTGCCTATCACCTTGTACTGTGATAATAGCGGCACAGTTGCAAACTCAAAGGAACCTCGTAGCCCTAAGAGAGGTAAGCACATCGAAAGGAAATATCATCTCATTAGGGAGATTGTGCACTAAGGAGACATGATCATCAAAAAGATAGCGTCAGAGCACAATATAACTGATCCATTCACGAAGGCTCTCACGGCTAAAGTGTTCAAGAGTCATCTAAAAGGTCTAGCTCTGTGAGGTATGTATGGAAAATAATCTAGGGCAAGTGGGAGAATTGTAACCGGTATCTGATGCCCTGGTTTATTGTATTTGTACATTGTAATACGTTTTATGTAATATACATGTATTTTATACACCCACTGTTGTTATGGATTATACTACATCCCACTTAACTAGAGTTTTACTTCAAGTGGGAGATTGTTCGGATTGGTGCCCTAAAACTTGTAGATAGTGATTGTTAAAAATTATTATATACTTATTCGATAAAGGCGTTATCGAGATTCATTCAGTAAAGTCATTACTGAATAAGAAAATTGCGCATAAGATAACCCAAATCAAATAAACTAAGATCCATGGCTATAGGATGAACATTTGAGCTTTATGTAGAGACATAAAAGTGGATCAAGCTCGAGTAATAGCCAAAACGGTCTATAGTATAGGGATAGGGTTGGGTACATTATTATGGGGACACTATGAGACGCGACCCACTTTGTAGATGGTACAAATGATGTGATCCTAAATCGTTCATGTAGGGACATTCGAGTGGAGGCGTCCTATGCAATGAGTTTGCATAAGACCAGGACCGAGAAATAAGTCACTCTCTCTTTTTAACACCGTTTACTGACGAGATTGACTATTTCATGTGATGACCTAGGTAACTCAATCTTAATCTTGAGCTAACTATGAACTCCTGTTTATTCGGGCTTATCCTTATATCTGCATAGGTGAGAGTGGCTCAGTATCACCGACTCAATAAGCTTCCCATTTCAGGGATAGGAACAGGTAGATAGCTGGTGACATAGTACTGCGAGAACGAATTCACTTCTGCCCAAATTAGGGATAGTAGAGAGGTTGTTCCCTTAAGTGTTGACTCTGGGGCTTGAGAGGGACTCGATTTATTGGTTGGACCATAAACCAATTGTTCATTAGAGGATCAGTGGGACTTAATGACTACGAACAATCTGTGAAGGATCGACTTACTGGATACGGTTAAATCAAGTGGACGGAAATATATCTATAGTGAGGGTAGTGCAACTATCAGGCTATAGTGGAGTGTCTCGGTAGTTAACGAATGTTGGTTAAGCTTGGTTAATGAGATTAGTCTGTTAGCCTTGAATTGTTGGAGCCCGATAGTTGGGTTTTATGCCCTAAAACTCGTAGATAGTGAATGTAACCATTGACCGGATATTAATGAAATAATATTGATATATTTTTCCATTAATTGTTATTAGTTATTTTATATTTTTCCATTAAATGGGTGTAAGACTATGCACATATGAAAATATTGAACCGCTGAAATAAAAAATCACTTGATTATTTATTGCACTAACCCATTACAAGAGCAATACAAACAATTGCATAAAATCCAATCAGTTTAGCAAAAAACAAGCAATCATAGAACCCTAAGACTATTGATTTAGTTTTGCAACGATGTTTCAGAGGTTTAGAGCAACAACCACCGAAGGGTGATCAGCTACTCCTCCTTTGAAATGAGACACTTCTTAGCTAATTCTAATTCTGGAATAACTCATATTCCTATAGACATTAGCCACCGTTATTTGGTCAAAGATTTGTTAACACACTTAACTCATCCTCGTAAGTGTAACCCTCCCACTTTCAGATCCCAAAGGAAGCACCAACAGGCTACCGAAGGGAAACACAACTGTTGGTAATTAGCCTAAGTGACCTTATCCTTTCCAGGAGTTCACAGTGTTATGAATCTTATGATCAGGCCCTTCGAAGGGATGGTTGCTCCAGGACAACACGCAGGCGGATCATAAGACTCTCACGGTGTGACCTATGGGTGGAGACCAAGGGATACGTTGACACATGTCCCGCTTCCACTTACTATGGGCACTCTCCCCATTCACCTTGTTATTGGCCCATGCAAACACTTTCCGAAGGGAGGTCGCGCTAAAACGATACGAAGCCGAGCATGGATCTCACGTTGTAAATATAGGGACGTAGGAGTAAAAAATTGACCTCCCACTAAAGTGACCTACCGTATATTTTAGGGTTTATTAACCTAGACAAATCCGGGTAATTCAATTTATCTAAGTCTAATCCTATTATAACTAATATAATGAGAATTTTACTGGAATGTTCTAGGAGATTAAACTCTTTTAACAAACCTAGCAACACCGCATGCTAACATGTCTATGGTTATTTCAACTCAGGTTCCAGGTTTGTTCCCAGGTAACATGTGTGATACGATAGCCCGAGCCAATTGGATCTAAGAACCCTTATGGATATGTGTTGGGTTCCTAGAGTGAGTAAAAATATAGTATAAAATACTCTAGAATTCCTGTGCAAGTATACACAGTCTGCAGCAAGTAATATTATCAATCCGAGCCCTGAATGAGTTTCCACTCTACCTATTTTTGTGTAACTTTTTAATGGTTTCAAGAATAATAAAATGATTGGGTTTTATCGGAATTATGCTGAAGCAAAATAAATGACAGAACAATAAGTAAACAAATAGATAGACAGATTAAAGGCAGGCGCTGGTTAGGTTTAGTGATTATTCTAAAATATGCTCCAACAATATTATTGATCATGCATTTCTCGCAGTATTATTAGCGGATTCCTCCCGGAACTCCGGATCTTTTGGGATATGTTTCAAACCCAATGAAGTACGACCGATCAAGCACTAGACAACTGGCTATCCCTAGCTCAGTTACTGGCGTTCACCAATACACAATGATCGTAGTGTGGATAATTGCCACACACTCTCTAAATCATCCCTGAAACTAGAGAGAGCTATTCACACCGGCTGCCCAGGCGGGAGTAAAATGAGAATAAGCACAACAATTAACCAAAATGCGATAGTCAATATATTACTAGAGATGAAGCACAGTAATCACATTATTCCTAACCAACACCCTAAGCTACATAGTTCATAATAGGCATAGGACTACGAATTACAATCTGAGTATGCATGTCCATAACCACAAGTTAATAAAGAAAATAAACTCCCTAATCAGCTTGCGGTAGATGGTGTTCTTGATGATCTTCAATCTCCCTATACTATTCGGCTTCCAAGGGAAAACATGGAATGAATTCGACTTTGACGGCTACTTCCTTTTATAGAAGGACAGGAGACTTGAATTAGGTCAACTTGGACACGTGTAGGGCTCTCCTTGCTCCTTTATCCCGAAAATAACTCAACAGAAGTCGGTTCATGAAGTTGGCTAACGAGCTGTGATGTGGCAGTTTCTGCTCCCAGTTTTGCTGCAGCATAGAATTTGCTCCCTCCAGTCGCTCAGTAGCATAATCTGCACAAAATAATTTCCAATGCTTCCATTCTTCCAAATGGGTTAAATCATATAATATTTATCCAAAACCAACCCTAATAAGCATAAAGGACACACAAATCCCTATACAATCGAGGCCTAAATAACTACCTTTTGGGCAGTTATCAATATGCAAACCCCTAGATCTCAAATGTTAAAACCTCCAAATCAAGATTATTTCATCCCAAGGAAGAAGATAGAAACGGATTTACCTTGATGACCAAGATCAAGAGTAGAGAAAACTCGTTTCTAAACTCGAGATTCGAATCACTCCACAAGTAGTTTGATCAACGCTACTTGAATGATCCTAGCATGCAAGTCTAAACACAAGATATGCTAAGTTGCTCATGGCCTTTAGGCTCAAAAGACATTAATTTAATTGAAATTCCATCAAATCCATCTTCCCTCAAAGCAACAACATAGATGGTTATTTATAGCCTTCAAACATAACCTATGGTCATATGAAAGGTTGTAACCTTCATGCCCATCAATGCTATTATGACCACTAACCAAATAATAAGTTAAAACATTAAAAACACAACTTTAAAACTGAAAATCACAATAAAAATGCCTTAAATCCGAGATTCATCTTCCAATCAGCAAACTCTAAAGTTTGTAAGCATCTTGGGTTATTGTAGCTTGATTAAGACACCTCGGTTTGTATCATCATCCCCTTCTTCAAGAGGATTCGTCCTTGAATCCAAGGATCCCCTTGTAGTACAAACTTGAAATATTTTGCATCTCGCGGTCTTCTCCTCAAGTTCTTCACGTTTGACCATCGTCCATGAATGAATGATGAAGAAAATAGGAGCATTTCTTCTTACATAGCTTGTTGGTATTGCACTTTCGTCGTGGTCGGCTTTGACTCGTATTTGAAGCAAGCTTTGGATCTTGCTTTTCAATAAGGATTTTAATTTCCTGCAAGAATTCATTAGAAAATGTAGATACACTTGGTTTAAGTGCACCCGTTAGAAAGCAAGTCCTTTCGGATACAAGTTCTTGTATGTGTCTTTTTTAATACAAGACAATATTCTTCTCACAAACTCTAAGAAGTGAACTCCCTTCCTCTTTAATCCCGATATATGTCTCAAATGTTTCTTTCTCAAACTCGTTCTCTTTTTCACTTTCCTCACTTTTTGTCTCAGAAGGAGCAACATAAGTTTGCACAATTTCTTCGCTAGTCACCACTTCATCAACAACAATGTCATCAATTGAAACATCATCTTGAGACATGGGACAATATTCTTCTTCTTGAATGGACTTTTTGATTTGTGCCTCTCTTGCTTAATCCCGCAAATTCAACTCGTGAGATAACTCATACATGTACTTTATGGATTTATGTATTTCATCTATATTTTCACGAAAAGCCTTCCAAAATGGATCATCACGGACGTGTTTCTCACAATGTTTTTGTGTTTGATGAAACATGGATTTGTTTGAACTCCTTGTTTGAAACATGTTGCAAAATAATGCAAAGTGACAAGAAAAATAGACCTCACAAGCACTCCCTCACGTGTTTTCACCCCAAGACAAACACACTCTCAACAAACTCTCAATCTCACTCACATGAGCCAATGAGCAAAGTTTGCAACGAAGTGATAGATAGCACACCTTGAACACAATTCAAAATAGCTTAAGTATGGAGTCAAACGAATACCAAATAAGAAACAAGTTAAGAAAGAAATCAAGGTCAAATGGAAATGAAAGTCTAAATGTAAGTTTCCATATATTAACATACATAGGCATTGAATAAATTGGCTGGAAATTTGAATGTGAAAAGTTTGTAACTCCCAAATTTATGGCAAGTGGCTAATTAATTTGAAATATTCAACATGTAACTAAAGCCAATGGATACCAAAGGTCAGATTCTAACACAAGTGAGAGTTTAACCATCAATCAATTCAGATCTAACACACTTTTATATCAGAGAACAACAAGAAGTATGAGATAAAAAAAAAAAAAAGAACAATAAGAAGTACAGAAATTGAATAATTCTCAGCCTTCTCGGTTTTCCAGAATATACTATCAAAATGACAGATTTTCTATATGAAGCAAACTGAATCTCAAGATCTCATAAAAGACAAAGTTGAAGATCAGATTATGATCTACAAGATTGCAGAAGACGAAAATACAAAAAGATAAACGGAAATGACACTTTTTTTAAGTTTTATATTTTTGGAAAGAATGCAACAACATGAACAGTAAGAACAAAAAAACGTTTAAAATGAAGATCAAGAAAAGAAATGCAACTACGGAAACATATATCCGATCTAGAACCTAAAGCTCTGATACAAAAATGCTACGACAAAGCAACTCTGATACCAAAATGATATGACAGCCCGAGCCAAATTGGATCTAAGTACCCTTATGGATATGCAAACCCCTAGATCTCACATGCTAAAACCCCCAAATCAAGATGATTTCATCCCAAGCAAAAAGATAGAACAGATTTACCTTGACGATCAAGATCAAGAGAAGAGAAATCTTGTTTCTAAACTCAAGATTCGAATCACTCCACATGTAGTTTGATCAACGCTAGTTGAATGTGAAGGGGATAAAAGCCCCCACGCAGCGGAAGCGCATCGATTGGACCTTACGCCGTATATTAATTAACATTAAAATATCGTTACGAAAAACTCAAATAAACTTTAAACATTCTTTAAAGTTGCTGTAAATAGCTATAAATATGCTTGAAAATTAAATCTAATTTATTTTCTTGCTTTTCTAAAGAAAAGCGAAAGAACTGTTACATACCTTCGTTGTAGACTTGACCGTTCTTCGCCAATGACGCTTCAACGAACGAAAACGCAGCGACCCCTCCTTGATTTCTTCGCTAGAAATTTCTTCTTCAAAGACACAATAACCACAGAGGTTACACCGGTATGTCTCAAAGTCTAGGAGGCAAAAGACTTGTGGGAGTCTTTCTCTAAGAGGGAGGCTAGAGAGAATTCTAGGTCTTGTCTTGTGAGTCTAAGAGCAAGTGGAGAGTACTGAACCAATTAGGTCTAGTGTTCTATTTATAGAAGAGAGGTCATGAATAAATTTTCAATTAAATCAATTTTTTTCCAAAATTTATTCAATCTTATTCCTTATTTAATCAATCCATGATCAATCAATTCCATAATTGTTTAATCTTTTCCATAAATGACTAATTACTTCCATAAGTGTTTAGATCATTTCCATAAATGATTAATCACTTCCTTAAGTGATTAATTATTTCCATAATTGATTAATTCCCGGTTAATGAATTCTTTAATTAATTAACCACCAATTAAATATTACATATTTAATTTCTGGCCTTGAATTAATTAATTTGCCCAAATAGATTTTAGGCCTTAAAATTAATTAATTCATTATTTGAACTCTTTCAAAATTCCATAAGTTTAATGTGACTCAAATTTATATTAATATTTGAATTTCTTCAAATATTAATTTCTCTCATAATAATATATCAATATATATTATATTGTTTCCCTTAGTAAATTGAACATTTTCAGTTTACATTTATTACTTGGTTGCCTGAAATTACTTTATGAGCTACCAGTGGGACCTAATGGACCTGTAGATTAGAAGCTCCAACGATATGAGATTAATTGGTCAAACTCATTAACCAAATTAATCAATATTCGTTAACTGTGTTTACATTCCACTATAAACTCACAGTTGCACTCTTCCCATTGCAGACATATTTTCTGTGTCCACGGATATAGACCAATATCGTCTAGTTAGTCCTTCACGAGTATCCGTAACACCAGCTGGGTCAAATTATCGTTTTACCCCTAGGTTACTTATATTTTCTTAAGTACCAGTTCTCCTTTAATGAACAACCTGTTTGGGGTCCAACCATCAAACAGAAAATCCTCTCGTGCCATTGAGAGGGTAGGACCCTTTGTTCAAGACTCGGAGTCACCACTTAAGGGAACACTCATCTGCTTCCCTAAATTCGGGAATGAGTGAATTCCATCTTATACGATTATGTTCCCAGCTCCTCATTCGGTCTTGTCCCCAAAATGGTAGGCATATTGAGTCGGCGTATTAGCCACTCTCACCCATACAAATCAAAGGACAGTCACTCATGAGCAGGAGTCCATAATCAACTCAGGATTAAGACTAAGTTGTCTAGGTCGTCCTAGTGAAATAGAAAATCAACTAGTTAATGATTTAGGGACCAAATAAAAGCAAGTAAAAAGTGTGGAATATCAATTGGGAAAACTACTTAGGGAATTGATTTCGCCGATTTAGTTTAGGATTGATTTTAAGGAATAAGTTATTATGCACAATGAAATTATGAGCCAAAGACCCTTTAATCAAAACTACCTCTCCCGAGTATAATTGATTCTCATGCAAATTAACCAACTTGATATCCCTATCTAAGTTTATTAATCATGCAAGGCAATGAGATCTTTTAACCAATTCTAAAGTTAATCTATAACCGTCACGAATTAGAAACTAAACTTTAGTCATGCAATCTTGAGTAAGTCTAAATCAAATCCCCTCTCCCGAGCTAGATTCGAAACTTAAATCGTCCAACTAATGGCCAATTAATTGAAAGCATTAAATCAAGATTACAAACATAATAACATTGCACAACTTAAACAATAAATCAATCCATAAACACAATCAACTACATCAATCCCTAAGCTTACAAGTTTAGCTACTCATGATCAAAATTACAAGCTCAACTAAACATGTAAAAGCCATAAAAATCTAACTAAAGTGAGGGAAAGAAGAATTAAACTCGTTGTAGGCCGAGATCGAACGTCCCCGTCACGATCCCCACGAACAATGGGTTGATTTTTAAATTTTCCCCTTTGCTTCAGCCTTGAATTGCTCTGTTTTTCCTCTGTTTACGGCTCCAAGAAGTCCCAAAATTGGTTCCCCCAAAAACCTAGCCGAAAAGAACTATTTATTCTGAAATTTTATCGTAGCGTCGAGACGCTGCCTCTAAACACGCGCGTTCTGGAAAGGAAATTACGGTAGCGTCGAGACCTAAGGTCGGAGCGTCTCGACGCTGTGACGATTTCGCGCCTATCTGAATAAGGAATGCTAGCGTCGAGACGCCTAAGGGCTAGCATCTCGACGCTAGTCACCATTTGACCGAATTTTGACTTTTTTCCATTTTGATTCTTTTCCTTCCTTTGCATCTTTTCGCGTCCCGAGCACCCGATTAACTCCACTATTGCAATATAGCTCCAATCAACCATTTCCTACAAAATAAACATTAAAGCACCATAAAATGACCCAAAAATCATAAAAGACTAGCTAAATTAAATAATTAAAGATAGCTAGCTATGCTCGCTATCACCAATGTGTTTACCCCGTTTGTGGCTTCGAGGTTCTTTTGAGTTGGCTACAGCCCCACTGTTGTCACAGTATAGTGTTGTGGGCATGTTCATATTCGAAATCACTTTCAAATCAGTCAAGAACTTTCTAAGCCATACTGCCTCCTTAGCTGCTTTGTAAGCTGCTACATACTCAGCCTCCATGGTTGAGTCTGCTATGCATCCTTGTTTGATGCTTCTCCAAACTACTGCTCCTCCATTGAGGGTGAATACTGACCCTGATGTGGATTTCCTTGAATCCTTATCCGCTTGAAAGTCAGAGTCAGTGTATCTAGTAAGAATAAAATCCTTGGCTCCATACACAAGCATGTAGTCCCTCGTTCTCCGAAGATACTTGAGGATATTCTTAACCGCTCTCCAGTGGTCCAACCCTGGATTAGACTGATACCTACTGACTACTCCCACTGCATAACATATGTCAGGCCTAGTGCAGAGCATAGCATACATTAAGCTGCCCACAGCTGAGGCGTAGGAAATGCGTCTCATGTCCTCAATTTCTTGAGGTGTCTTAGGAGACTGTTCCTTAGAAAGGTGTACCCCATGTCTGAAGGGTAGTAGTCCCTTCCTGGAGTTTTGTATCAAATATCGAGACAACATTTTGTCAATATACGTTGCTTGAGACAGTGCTAGCATTTTGTTCTTACGATCCCTAATGATTTGGATTCCCAGAACATATTGAGCCTCTCCCAAATCTTTCATTTGGAATTGGGCTGCTAGCCATTTCTTAATGTCAGTGAGGTATCCTACATCATTGGGTATCCTACATCATTCCCAATGAGTAGGATATCGTCTGCATAAAGTATTAGAAATGCTACTTTCCTTTTGTTGACTTTCTTGTACACACAAGGCTCATCAACGTTTTGGTCAAAACCAAAAGATTTGATTGCAGTATCAAATCTAATGTTCCAAGATCTGGACGCTTGTTTCAATCCATAAATGTATCGATTGAGCTTACAAACCTTTTGTTCCTGACCTTGGGCTATGAACCTTTTAGGTTGAGACATGAAGATATTCTCTTCGAGATTACCATTCAGAAAGGCTGACTTGACGTCCATTTGCCATATTTCATAGTCATAATATGTGGCTATGGATAAGAGAATTCTTATAGACTTTAACATGGCTACAGGAGATAAGGTTTCCTCATAGTCAACCCCTTCCTTTTGGGTATAACCCTTTGCCACTAGTCTAGCTTTGAAGGTCTGTACCTTTCCAGATGCATCTCTTTTTCTCTTATAGATCCATTTTCACCCTATGGGTTTTACCCCATTTGCTAGATCTGCGAGTTCCCATACAGAATTAGAGTGCATTGACTCCATTTTCAGGTTCATGGCTTTGACCCATTCATCCTTATCTTCATCATTCATTGTCTGTTGATAGGATAATGGATCCACAATGCCATCATTAGGTATGACAACTTGAGTTTCAGTTAAACTCAAGTAGCGATAAGGTTGTAATACAATCCTCCCACTACATCGAGGCATTCCCAACGTTTGAGATGGACGGGATGGATCTGAAGAACTAGTTCCTTCATCAACCCTTGTTGAAGGTTCAACTTCGTCAACAACTCTTGGTGATTCTTCAGTAGCTTCTCCTAATATTATTTTGCTATGTGGTTTATGATCCCTCATGTGGTCTTCCTCCAAGAAGGTGGTGTTTGTCGATACAATCACCTTATTCTCTTGTGAGTCGTAGAAATAACCACCTCTCGTTTCTTTAGGGTAACCAACTAATTGGCACAATTTAGAACGAGGTTCCAATTTCTTAGGATTTGTCACAAGCACGTGTGCTGGACAACCCTAGATGCGAAAGTGATGCAAACTAGGTTTACACCCCTTCCATAATTCGAAAGGTGTTTCAGAAACACTTTTCGAAGGAACATTGTTCAAGATGTATACTGCAGTCTCTACTGCATACCCCCAAAACGAGCTAGGCAATTGAGCATAACTCATCATTGATCGAACCATGTCTAACAAGGTTCTATTTCTCCTTTCTGATACACCATTTTGTTGAGGTGTACCAGGGGCTGAGAGTTGGGATTAGATTCCATGTTCTATCATATAATCCTGGAATCTTTGATCCATATACTCCCCTCCTCGTTCAGATCAAAGTACTTTATTTGATTTTCCTAATAGGTTTTCAACTTCAGCCTTAAACTCCTTAAACTTTTCAAGGGCTTCAGACTTATGTCCCATTAGGTACAAGTAACCATATCTTTAATAATCGTCTATAAATGAGATGAAATATCCGTACCCTCCTCGAGCTTTTACATCCACTGGACCACATAGATCCGAATGTATTAATTCTAACGGTTCTTTGGCTCTGTTACCTTTTCCAGTAAAGGGTATTTTGGTCATTTTCCCTCGAGACAAGATTCACAAGGTGGTAGTGAATCATCTTCTAACTTGCTTAGAAGTCCATTCTTTACCAAACGACCGATTCTATCGATGTTTATATGACAAAGTCTAAGATGTCAAAGATGAGTATTGTTACTTGTTGGAGAAATTTTTTGCCTTTTTCTTTGAGTTTCAGCAGTTTTAAATAATTCGTGATTTAAAAGTGCTTTGTTTTCGGTTGGTCTTAATACATACAAGTTATTTTCTAATTTGGCTGAACAAATAAGTACACCACCATTCTTATAAATGAACGCTTCATTCATATCAAAAGTAACTGTATGCGATTGTTCAATCAAACATGAAATAGAAATTAAGTTCCTCTTAATCTTGGGAACAATAAAAAAAAAAAAATAACTTTCTAAAAGTAAGAATCTATTTCTAAAAAATAACTTTGCAGCTCCCACTGCTTTAGCTGAAATGACTTCTCCAGTTCCGACCCTGAGTGTCATTTCCCCATCGTTCAACTGTCGAAATGAATTACTTTCCTGAAAAGAAGAGCAAACATGATTAGTTGCTCCTGAATCAAGTATCTAGGTAAACTCATCATGTTCTACTAGGCATGTTTCTAAAACTAGTAAATCAAATTTACCTTCCTTTTCCTTCTTTTTCTCACCAAGGTACTTTGGGCAGTTTCTCTTCCAGTGTCCATCTACATTGCAGTGGAAAAACTTGCCCTTGTCTGCCACAACTTTGGCTTTTCCCTTGCTTTTAGCAGCAGTACCATGAGCTTTCCCCTTGTTTCCTTTCTACTTTTGAGTTTTCTTTGAAGAAGTGGTTATAGATTTAGTTCTAGAGGATGAACCCTTCTCGAACTTTATTTTAGAGTGGACAACGTTTGCCTCTCCTTTTATCTGTCCCTTGTTCTTAAGAAGAGACTGGTAGAGTTGTAGCTAATTCAAGAGGCTAGTCAGGTTGAATACTATTTTATTCATCATTGCATTGCTTCGAAACTGTAGAAAACTCTTTGGAAGAGATTCTAAGATGAATGCAACCTGACTACGCTCATCTATGACCGCCCCGTTTTCTTCTGCCACGTTGAATTGGACCATCATATCAAGGACATGCTCCCGAACAGACGTGCAGTCTTTCATGCGGCAGCTATAAACGTATTTGAGAGCGTCATGGTGGACTTGACAACGCCCGTCATTAAAGAAATGGTGGGTTTGAAAATACCCTTTAATGACGGACTTTTCATGACAGACAACTTTTAATGGCGGGCAATGCCCGCCGTTAAAGATCTAGTTGGTTGCCAACTACCCTTTACTGACAGACTTTTCAGGAGGGGCGGCTTTTAATGACGAGCAATGTCTATCATGAAACATGTTTGTCAGTGTACCTTGCAATGACGGAGAACTTTTAATGACGGAAATTGTCCGTCATTAAAACTCGTCAGTCATAAAAACCTACGACGACACTCGTATCGACGATGGACGCTGCCCGTCATGAAACGTCTGTAATGACAGACAATGCCCGTCATTAAAAGTGATTTTTGTAGTATTGCATGTAAACAACCTTGGATCTCAGTTTATTGGATTTGGGTAATATTGTGCAATTCTAGACTTAATATGACAATAACACATTATTGCATAAACCATAATAACACTTTATTGATACAAGTTTTGGAAAAATAAAGTGTAGTAGCTAAAACTAGGGTTTTTCACTTTTATCCAATCTTTCTAGTGGAGAGAGTTCATAATCTCCCTCGCTGTTACCATGCCCTCATGCCTTTTAGCCAAAACTTCAGATAAGTTGGCTATGATATAGACGCGAGCCTTATCATTGGCCTTTGTCCAGCGGTCATAAGCATCCTTAACTGCTTGGGATGCATTACGAGGAGGGGCTGGAGGACAATCCTCCGTTAAGCGAACCGCAGATCATCAACAACCAGAATTGTATTCAGGTTCGACTTCCGCGTAACGTAATTTTCGCCGGTTAATTTCTCATTTTTAAGCAGATAGACAATTGAGGAAGACATTGTTGAAATTTAAACAAATAATGATCGTATTAGTTATCTTTGCCTTAACCCATCATATAAGAAAACAATTGCACACAATCCAATCAATTTAGCAAAACAGACAATCACAGAACCCTAAAACTATTGATTTAGTTTTGCAACGATGTTTAAGAGGTTTAAAATATCAGCCATCAAAGGGTGATCAGGCACTCCTCCTCTGAAGTGAAACTTCTCTCAGCTAATTCTAATTCCAGAATAACTCATATTCCTATAGACATTAGTCACCGTTGTTTTGTCAAGGATTTGTCAACACTTTTAACTCATCATTGTAAGTGTAACCCTCCCACTTTCAGATCTCAGAGGCACGCACCAACAGGCTACCGAAGGGAAAGACAACTGTTGGTAATTAGCCTAAGATTTCCTATCCTATTCAGGAGTTCACGATGTTCCGAATCCTATGATCAGGCCCTCCGAAGGGATGGTTGCGCCAGGACAACCTGCAGGTGGATCATAGGACTCTCACGGTGTGAACTAAGGGTGGAGACTGAGGGATACATTGACACGTGTCCCACTCCCACTTACTCTAGACATTTTTCCCATTCACCTTGTTATTGATTCATGCAAACACTTTCCGAAGGGAGGCCGTGTTGGGTTTTATGCCCTAAAACTCGTAGATAGTGAATGTAAACAAATTGTATACTTGTTTCAATAAAGTGTAATTGAGTTTCTACAATAAAGTGTTATTGTTAGATATTGCAAAATTTGACCCAAATCCAATAAACTAAGATCCAAGGTTGTTTACATGTGACTTGAACTAGTATGTGGGGACATACGGGGATTGGTGTTCAAGTAACAACCTAAAAGGTCTATAGTACAAGGATAAGGCTGGGTACCTTATCCTGGTAACACTATGTGATATGGCCCGCTTTGTATTCGATACAAACGTATTAATCCAAGGCGTCCATGTAGGAGACATGCAAGCGGGGGTATCCTATGCAATGAGTTTGCATAAGACCGGACCACGAAATAGTAAACCACTAGATGTAACACCGTTAACTAGTTAGGTTACTGTTTCAATATGATGACCTAGGTAACTCAGTCTTAATCCTGAGTGTGTCATGAACTCCTTCTCATTAGGGATTGTCCTTTGATTAGCATGGGTGAGAGTGGCCAATACACCGACTCAATATGCCTTCCTTTTGGGGACAAGACCGAGTGGGAGGCTGGGGACATGACAACACAAGAAGGAATTCACTCCTTCCCACTTCTAGGAGAAGTAGATGAGTGTTCCCTTAAGAGGTGACTCCGGGACTTGAACAAAGGGATCCCGTCCTCTCATTGGCCCGAGAGGAACTTTCTGTTCAATGGTTGGACCATAAACAGGTTGTTCATTAGAGGAGCGCTGGTACTTAAGGAGACAGATGTAACACAAGGGTAAAACGGTAATTTGACCCAGCCGTGATTACGAACACTCGTGAAGGATTGACTTACCGGTATAGGTCTACATCCATGGACACAGAAATGTTCTACAGTGAGAAGAGTTCAGCTGTGGGTCTTTAGTGGAATGACCCACAGTTAATGAATATTGGTTAACCTGATTAATGAGTTTAATCTATTAACCTCATATCATTGGAGCTTCTGATCTGTAGGTCCATTAGGTCCCCCTGCTAGCTCGTAAAGAGTAATTAGGAACAAATATATCTTGAGAGAATTTGAATAGTTCAAATTCATATTGGGAATTAAGTTAATTGTATGAGATACAAAATAATGTAATGTATAATGATGCATTAAAATATAAAGTCTAATTTGAGATTAAACTTTATTAAATTGAGAGATTGATATATTTGAAAGAGTTCAAATATATGTCTAATTAAATATAGGGTATTTAATTAGAAGATGAATTAATTAATTATTAATTAATTAATTATTCAATTTAGTTTAAATTAAATGAGATTTAATTAAACTATAGTCTATGAGAGAAATAAATATTTGAAGAAATTCAAATATTAATATGAATTTGATTCATATTAAATTTATAGGATATAAGAGAATTTGAAGGAGTTCAAATTTTAATATGAATTTGATTCATATTATAGAATTAATTAATTGAAGGCCTGAAATTAAATATATGATATTTAATTGGGTAATTAATTAATTAATTAACTAATAGAAGGTCTGAAATTAAATATATGATATTTAATTGGTGATTAATTAATTAAAGAATTAATTAATTGGAAATTAATCAATTATGGAAATGATTAATCACTTATGGAAGTGATCAATCATTTATGGAAAAGATTAATCAATTATGGAATTGATTGGTCATGGAATTGATTAATGGAAAAGATTAAATAAGTTATGGAAATAATTGATTTTAAATGAATATTTTATTCATGGCCTTTCTCCTATAAATAGAACACTAACCCTAGGGTTTAGGTACCACAACATATGGCCACCATAAGGCCCTCTCATATTCTCTCAACTCAATAACTCTAGGGAGAATTTTCTCTCAAGAGTTTTTCCCATTCAAGATTAGGTAGTCCCACAACTACGTTCCTAATCTCAGAGTTATAGCGGGGAAGATCAAATGGTGGTGTTCTTCGTTGTTGCAGAGCAATCAAGAATCATCCGTTGAAGTATTCAGAGTCGTCAACGGAGGTATGTTTCTCATCGCTTAACCTTTTGCCAATGCATTGGTATTTTAGTAGAAACAAAATTAACTACGAACGGTCCAATTGTTTCCGCTGTAACGGAATTGGGGAATTCCAATCCTTCAGACCGCTCCTAAGGCGACTCGAAGCCGAGCATGAATCTCACGTTGTGAATATAGGGACGTAGGAGCAAAACTTGATTTAAATCTCGTTTTGTAATTTTCCTCCCACTGAAAATGTCCTAAGGTTAATTTAGGGTTGTTTAACTTAGATAGAATTCAGCTAAGTCAATCTATCTAAGTCTAATCCTATTATAACAATTATGGAAAGGATTCAACCGCAATGTTTTAGGTGAATTAAACTTCTTTTAATAAGCCCAACATAGAAAGTCAATACTACTATGGTTTATTCAACTCAATGTTCGGGTCAGTTCCCAGGTAGGAGGTGTTCCGTAAACCGTCAACTTAAATACCCCTAACCTTAGACAGAACTTTAACGAGAGAGTTCCCTTATAACCTCAGTAATGTAAGGTCTTTACTCTAAAGATCTAGGTGCATTAAACACTTTTAATAAACCTAGTGACATTGCATGCTAACATTTAACTATGATTAATTCAACTCCGGTATTTCGGGTCAGTTCCCAGGTAGGAGGTGTTCCGTAAACCGTCAACTTAAATACCCCCAACCTTAGACAGAACTTTACCGAGAGAGTTCCCTTATAACCTCAGTAATGTAAGGTCTTTACTCTAAAGATCTAGGTGCATTAAACACTTTTAATAAACCTAGTGACATTGCATGCTAACATTTAACTATGATTAATTCAACTTCGGTATTCCGGGTCAGTTCCCAGGTAGGAGGTGTTCCGTAAACTGTCAGCTTAAATACCCCCAACCTTAGACTGAACTTAACCGGTGGAGTTCCCTTATAATCATAGTAATGTTTTTCCTACTTAGTCAATTAAAACTAATTTTAATTCTAAGTAAGAATAATTCTAATCCTATTAGAAATGTGATCTTAGGTCTAATTAATTTTAAACATTTTAAAATTAATTCATTTATCCTAAGATCCTATGTTTGCATGCAATTCTTTGTTATAGGTTAACGATTTCTATTTATTAATTTTATAACTATTATAAATTTTAATGAATTAACCCAATAACATGATACTATGGTGAATAAATTAACAATCAAATTCTAATTAATTTATAAAACCATACATTAGCATACATGACATACCAAAAATATAACAATTATATTAATCTAAGATAATGTCATGCTCAATGCAATTTAATTTCGTTTTAATTAATTTAACTCTTAAAATAATTATACAAGAAAATTAATTAAGGGCAATGACTATTTCCATACATTAATATAACTTTTTACATTAATCGTTCATGAAAAATAATAAGCATATAAATTATTTTCATAAATATAACTCTTATATTTTTACTAAAGTAATTTCATGCTCAATGCTTCTCAATTTTCATCCATTTAATCATAACAATTAATACTAAATACTCATGAAATTAAATTCGTGCATAATACCTATATTATAACAATTATAAAAAAAATGCATGAATATGTTTAACCTATGGTGGGATTTTAAACTATATGACATCCATAAAACATTTATATAGCTAAGTAGACAGGTTTTGGCATCCTAGGACTCGAAGCAATAGAAAAATTACATTAGTTAATCTATAAAAGCCCTATCATGTCGTGAATAAGCTCAAAACAACTTTGAACTGCATCCAAACCCTTCGAGCCGGCAAGAAAACGAGCTGAACCGCACTGAACCAACTTCAAAACACCTTGAACCAGCTCAATTTGTGTTGAATCGGACCCAAAATAGCCTGAACCAGCCCAAAATGACTGGGAAAATCGCCAGACCGCACGAACCGAGTCAAACGCCGCACGAACCAGTGAACTTTCACCTTACCTAGCGATAATGGTCAAAGACAGGTCAAACTCCTTTTGAACCGGTGTGAACCAAGCCAAAAACTTAAGAACCGCGGAAAAAACAAATACTTCACTCAAAACTGCACCAGTCTAAGCTCGAACCACTGCCCTCCAAGCATGCAAATAGAGAATCAACCAACACAACCACACGGGCTTTCGTATCAAATATCTGTTTTGCTTTTATTTTATTTATTCCGCATGTTCTTCATGGTCAGTTTTCTGGGTTTTTCCGCATGCGTCGGGACGCTGTTAAGAAGTGTCTCGACTCTAGCTCTCGGCTTTTTCAGAATTCATTGATTTCCAGCACTGTACTCATCCGATTTGGTCACAAATCGCATCGATTTCACAGAAACACAACCACAATCGATAGACACGGACTTACAGAATCGATTTGCAATAAAACGCCAAAAATACCGGACCCTTACATTGATCAAATCAATAAAAAATTGCAAAATCTAATGCCAAAAACCCAAAACATCTACTAGCAAACTTTTCATTCATCAAAAACCAATGCAAATTTCAGAGAAACAAGATTAGATCTATGATCGGCTCTGATACCAATTGAAGGACTGGAATTCCCAATTCCGTTACAGTGGAAGCAATTGGACCGTTCGTAAATTAATTTTGTTCTACAAAATACCAATAAATTGGCAAAAAGTTAAGCAATGAGAAACATACCGTCATCTAACGACTCTATATTCTTCAAGAACACCACCATGAGGCTACACCGATATATCTCTAATACTTCTTGAAGCAGGAGACTTGTGGGAGTCTTTTGGGAGAGATCTCTGAGTGAAGGAGAGACAATGGGATGTCTTTAACTCCACTAGGGGTGAGCATAATAAACCGAAAAACCGAGCCGACCGATCAAAACCGACCAAACCGACGTCGGTCGGTCGATTTTATGTTGGGATGGGTCGGAAATCGGTTTTGCACAGTGCAAAACCGAACTTTCGGCCGGTCGGCTCGCCTAAATTGGCGAGAACCGACCAGACCGACCCATTATGTTTAATATATATATATATATATATTAAAATAAAAGTTGTCTTGGAAAATTGAAAACGTGAGGAAGAAGTTGAAATGACCAATGAAAAGGTGAAAAGACAATCTAGGTAATGATTACCTACAATAGGTAATCATTACCTATTTAAAATTTAAAAAATATTACTTTTTTATTAAAATTGTTTTTTTAATCCTCCCCTCCCCTCTTTCATCCGAATTCTCTCCTTCCATTTTTCCTCCATTTTCATCTTTTTTTTTTCCTTCTCTTGGTTGTTTCTCCTTACTCTCTCTCCCTCATCAAACTTTCGCCGGAAGCAAGAAGTTTTGCCGGACTTACTTCGTTTTCGCCGGAATGCAGCGGCCAAGTTGTAGATTTTTTTCTCCTTCCTTCTATCTTCTCTCTCTCCGATCCTTCTTCTTCGTCGAAATCAAGCTTTTTCGTCGTCGAGTTCGCCGGAGTAACAAAACCGACCAAAACCGACCGACCGTTGGTGTGGTCGGTCGGTCGACGTCACCCACCCATAAAAAACCGAGGACCACCGACCGACTACAACCGAATGGTCGATTTTCGGCGACGGTTTTGGCCAAAAACCGACTCCGACCGACCGCAACTCACCCCTACACTCCACCCCAGGGATCCTATATATAGTAAAGGCCAAGACTTTTTTCTTAATAGGAAAAAGGTCTCTAAGTTTAATAAATAATTAATTAATTCCATAACTAATTAATTTCCCAATTACATATCATATTTTTAATCTTAGGGATTTTATTAAGATTAAAATTAATATGAATCCAATTCATATTAAATTTATTTGAACTCTTTCAAATATTTTTTCTTAAGAATTAATTTTTGAAATTAATTCAAAAATTATATTATAAAGTTTCATAAACTTTATATTATAATGCATCAATATACATTATATGATTCCCCAAATAAATTGAACACTTTCAATTTACAATTTATATTTGTTTGCTTCAAGTCTTTTTACGAGCTACCAGTGGGACCTAATGGACCTACAGATCAGAAGCTCAAACGATACGAGACTAATCGGCTTAAACTCATTAACCAAGTTAGTCTCCATTCGTTAACTGAAGGTCACTCCACTAAAGACACACAACTGCACTCTTCTCACTGCAGAATATTTATGTGTCCACGGATATCGACCAATACTACAAGTCAGTCCTTCATGTGTATTTGTATCCCAGTTGGGTCAAATTACGTGTGTTCGTATCCCAGCAATTTTGTCCCTGCCATCCATTTTGTCGTTAAATGCTAACAGACTGATGACGTGGGCACATTTTTTTTTAATTAAAAATTTATTTTTTTTAAATAAAAACAATAAATAAGTTTTGCTCCTACGTCCCTATATTCACAACGTGAGGTTCATGCTCGGCTTCGAGTCGCCCTAGGAGCGGCCTCCCTTCGGAAAGTGTTTGCATGGATCAATAACAAGGTGAATGGGAAAAATGTCTAGAGTAAGTGGGAGCGGGACACGTGTCAACGTATCCCTCGGTCTCCACCCCTAGTTCACACCGTGAGAGTCCTATGATCCGCCTGCAGGTTGTCCTGGCGCAACCATCCCTTCGGAGGGCCTGATCATAGGATTCGGAACACCGTGAACTCCTGAATAGGATAGGGTCACTTAGGCTAATCACCAACAGTTGTCTTTCCCTTCGGTAGCCTGTTGGTGCGTGCCTCTGAGATCTGAAAGTGTGAGGGTTACACTTACAGGGATGAGTTAAATGTGTTAACTAACCCTTGACCGAACAACGGTAACTAAAAGCTAACGGAATATGAGTTATTATGGTGTTAGAGTTTGGTTGAGATTGTCTCAATTTAGAGGAGGAGTAGCTGACCACCCTTCGGTGGCTGTTGTTCTAAACCTTTGAAGTATCGTTGCAAAAACTAAATCAATAGTTTTATAGGGTTTCTTTGATTGCTTGTTTGTTTTTGCAGAATTTGATTGGATTATTTGTAATGGGTTGGTGCAATTAATATTACAAGTAATTTGTTACTTCAGCAATTATATTATAATTTTATGTGTGTTGTCTTACGTCATTTTATAAATAACGGTAACACAACAAGCTTAAACGACAAACTGTGGTATATAAGTCTAGGATTATTCTTAACTGAGGAATGTCCTCATGCCCCATATGTTTAATTCATTAAGAATTGTTCTTGGTGAATATGATAGAACTTTGCTTAGCAAAAAGAGAACATGTTCAAGACCGTAATTTTCATTTACCTGTCTTGAAAACGTGATTAGTGAAGAATAGTGATCCTCCCTGAATACTTGATTCAGGTGCCACAAATCACGTGTGTTCTTATTTTAAAGGAATAAGCTCCTGGAAACAGCTTGTTGCTTGTGTAATAACTCTCAAAGTTAGAATTCGAGAGGTTATTTTAGCTATATCAGTGGGGAACATTAAGTTATTTTTCTCAGTAGGAGAAAATACATATTATTAGATAATGTGTATGTAATTCCTAAGATCAAAAGAAATTTGATTTCTGTGTCTTATTTGCTGGAACAATGTTACTCTTTACCTTTCTCTGCTAATGCAGTTTTATTTCAAGAAAGGGAGTTGACACCTGTTTAGCTTTACTGGAAAGTAACCTAAATGTTTTAAGACTAATCAAGAGTAAAGTAGTCATGAACACTGAGTTGTTTAAGTCTGCTACTACTCAATGTGAAAAGAGGCAAAGGATTTCTCCAAAAGGAAAATACCTTTCTTTGGTTTTAAGGTAGACCATATTAATCTCAATTTGATTGGGAGATTGGTCAAGAGTGAACTTCTAAGCAAGTTAGAAGATGACTCTCTACTACCTTGTAAGTCATGCCTTATGGGCAATATGACTGATAGGTCTTTTACTGGAAAAAAAATCTAAGAACCAAAGAGCCATTGGAGCTTGTACATTTGGATCCTTGTGGTTCAATGTATTAAAGCAGTGGGAGGGCATGAATAATTCATTTTTTTAATGATTATTCAAAGGTATGAGTAACTTTACCTAATGCAACTTAAGTCTGAAACTCTTGAGATATTCGAAGGGGCTTCGGACTAAAGTTGAAAACTTGTTAGGTGAGATGATAAAAACACTTCGATCCGATCAAAGTGTTGATTATAGGGATTTGAGATTCCAGGACTATTTGATAGTACATGGGATCACACCCTAAATCTCATTTAGGAGAAATAGAACCCTATTGGATATGGTTCATTCCATGTTGAGCTATGCTCAATTGTCTGGCTCGTTTTGGGGTCATGCAGTGTTGACTGCATTGCATACTACAGTAGGCAACCCCAAAGGAAACGAGAAGTGGATACTTCTTCAATTCACAAGAGAATAAAGAATTTGTATCGACAAATGCTAAATTCTCAGAAGAAGTCCACATCAAAAATCATAAACCACAAGAGTAAAGTCGGTTTAAGTAAGTTAACTAATGAAGCTATAGTAACATCCACAAGAGTTGTTGATGAGGCTGACTGTTCAACAAGAGTTGATGGATCAGTGCATCTAGTCAGTCACATCCGTCTCAATAAGTTGAGATTGCCTCAATGTAGTGGGAGGGTTGTTTGATAACCTGAACGTTACATGGGCTTGTTTGAAGCCTAGGTCATCATACCTGATGATGGCATAATGGGTTCATTATCTTTTAGAAAGAAAATGAATGATGTTGACGAGGACCAATGGATTAAAGTCATGGACCTAGAAATGAAGTCTTTTGTATTTCACTTCCATCTGGGATCTTGTAGATCTGCTTGATGGGTAACACCTATTAGTTACAAGTGGATTTACAAGAGAAAACGAGACATTAAAGGTCTTAACCAGAAGGGTTCATACAACAAGATCGAAAGCAAAAGGGTTTGCAAGCTTAAGTGATCCATTCATGGATTGACCTAAGCATTTCGATCTTGAAATATAAGATTTGATATAGTGACCAAATCTTTTGGCTTTAATCAGAACATTGATAAGTCTTGTGTTTACAAGTAATCATCAATAGTTCAGTAGCTTACTTAGTGTTGTATATGATTGATATCCTAATCATTGAGAATGATCAATGATGTAAGTTATCTTACTGACTAGTAAAAGGAGCTAGCAGCTCTATTCCAAATGAAAATTTGGGAGAAGCTGAGTTTGTTCTTGGGATCCAAATTGTTTAGGAACCGTAAGAACAAAAGGCTAGCCTTGTCTCAGGTGTCTTATATCTACAAAATGTTAGTTAGATATAAGATGCAGAATTCCAATAAAGGTTCACTACCTTTCAGACATGGAATTCTTTTGTCTAAGAAAATGTTTCCTAAGACACCTCAAGAGGTTGAGGGCATGAGACGAATGCCCTATGCAGTAGGGATTGTCAGTAAGTATCAATCTAATCCAAGATTTAATCATTGGAAAACCGTTAAGAATATCCTCAAGTATTCGAGGAGAACGAGGAACTATAGGCTCGTGTATAGGACTAAGGATTTGATCCTTACAGGATACACTGACACAGATTTTAAGACTGATAAGGATTTGAGGAAATCTACATCAGTATTTGTGGTCACTCTTTACGATGGAGCTATAGTATGACATAGTTACAGTCTTGACCGTATAGGCCGAAAAGTTAGCTGTTTGTGAAGCAGCGATAGAGACTGTATGTCTTAGAAAGTTCTTGATTGATTTGGAATGTGTTCCAAATGTGAACTTGCCCATCACACTTTATAGTGATATAGTGGTGTTGTGGCAAATTCAAAAGAACATTGCAACCTAAGACAAGTAGACACATTACATTGAATGAAATATTGTTGATTCATTTACAACGACTCTCTCGGCTAAAGTGTTTGAGGGTCATCTAGAAGGTCTAGATCTACGAGATATGTACAAAGGTGTAATCTAGGGCAAGTGGGAGAAATGTAATGGGTATAGTGATATCACTATGTAATGGGTATAGTGATGCCCTAGTTTATTGTATTTGTACATTGTATATGTTTTATACATGTATTTATACACCCAATGCTGTATAGATTATTGTACATCCCACTAAACTAGAGTTTTAGTTCAAGTGGGAGTTTTTTGGGTTTTATGCCCTAAAACTCGTAGATAGTGAATGTAAACAAATTGTATACTTGTTTCAATAAAGTGTAATTGAGTTTCTACAATAAAGTGTTATTGTTAGATATTGCAAAATTTGACCCAAATCCAATAAACTAAGATCCAAGGTTGTTTACATGTGACTTGAACTAGTATGTGGGGACATACGGGGATTGGTGTTCAAGTAACAACCTAAAAGGTCTATAGTACAAGGATAAGGCTGGGTACCTTATCCTGGTAACACTATGTGATACGACCCGCTTTGTATTCGATACAAACGTATTAATCCAAGGCGTCCATGTAGGAGACATGCAAGCGGGGGTATCCTATGCAATGAGTTTGCATAAGACCGGACCACGAAATAGTAAACCACTAGATGTAACACCGTTAACTAGTTAGGTTACTGTTTCAATATGATGACCTAGGTAACTCAGTCTTAATCCTGAGTGTGTCATGAACTCCTTCTCATGAGGGATTGTCCTTTGATTAGCATGGGTGAGAGTGGCCAATACGCCGACTCAATATGCCTTCCTTTTTGGGGACAAGACCGAGTGGGAGGCTGGGGACATGACAACACAAGAAGGAATTCACTCCTTCCCACTTCTAGGAGAAGTAGATGAGTGTTCCCTTAAGAGGTGACTCCGGGACTTGAACAAAGGGATCCCGTCCTCTCACTGACCCGAGAGGAACTTTCTGTTCAATGGTTGGACCATAAACAGGTTGTTCATTAGAGGAGCGTTGGTACTTAAGGAGACAGATGTAACACAAGGGTAAAACGGTAATTTGACCCAGCCGTGATTACGAACACTCGTGAAGGATTGACTTACCGGTATAGGTCTACATCCATGGACACAGAAATGTTCTACAGTGAGAAGAGTTCAGCTGTGGGTCTTTAGTGGAATGACCCACAGTTAATGAATATTGGTTAACCTGATTAATGAGTTTAATCTATTAACCTCATATCATTGGAGCTTCTGATCTGTAGGTCCATTAGGTCCCCCTGCTAGCTCGTAAAGAGTAATTAGGAACAAATATATCTTGAGAGAATTTGAATAGTTCAAATTCATATTGGGAATTAAGTTAATTGTATGAGATACAAAATAATGTAATGTATAATGATGCATTAAAATATAAAGTCTAATTTGAGATTAAACTTTATTAAATTGAGAGATTGATATATTTGAAAGAGTTCAAATATATGTCTAATTAAATATAGGGTATTTAATTAGAAGATGAATTAATTAATTATTAATTAATTAATTATTCAATTTAGTTTAAATTAAATGAGATTTAATTAAACTATAGTCTATGAGAGAAATAAATATTTGAAGAAATTCAAATATTAATATGAATTTGATTCATATTAAATTTATAGGATATATGAGAATTTGAAGGAGTTCAAATTTTAATATGAATTTGATTCATATTATAGAATTAATTAATTGAAGGCCTGAAATTAAATATATGATATTTAATTGGGTAATTAATTAATTAATTAACTAATAGAAGGTCTGAAATTAAATATATGATATTTAATTGGTGATTAATTAATTAAAGAATTAATTAATTGGAAATTAATCAATTATGGAAATGATTAATCACTTATGGAAGTGATCAATCATTTATGGAAAAGATTAATCAATTATGGAATTGATTGGTCATGGAATTGATTAATGGAAAAGATTAAATAAGTTATGGAAATAATTGATTTTAAATGAATATTTTATTCATGGCCTTTCTCCTATAAATAGAACACTAACCCTAGGGTTTAGGTACCACAACATATGGCCACCATAAGGCCCTCTCATATTCTCTCAACTCAATAACTCTAGGGAGAATTTACTCTCAAGAGTTTTTCCCATTCAAGATTAGGTAGTCCCACAACTACGTTCCTAATCTCAGAGTTATAGCGGGGAAGATCAAATGGTGGTGTTCTTCGTTGTTGCAGAGCAATCAAGAATCATCCGTTGAAGTATTCAGAGTCGTCAACGGAGGTATGTTTCTCATCGCTTAACCTTTTGCCAATGCATTGGTATTTTAGTAGAAACAAAATTAACTACGAACGGTCCAATTGTTTCCGCTGTAACGGAATTGGGGAATTCCAATCCTTAAGACCGCTCCTAAGGCGACTCGAAGCCGAGCATGAATCTCACGTTGTGAATATAGGGACGTAGGAGCAAAACTTGATTTAAATCTCGTTTTGTAATTTTCCTCCCACTGAAAATGTCCTAAGGTTAATTTAGGGTTGTTTAACTTAGATAGAATTCAGCTAAGTCAATCTATCTAAGTCTAATCCTATTATAACAATTATGGAAATGATTCAACCGCAATGTTTTAGGTGAATTAAACTTCTTTTAATAAGCCCAACATAGAAAGTCAATCCTACTATGGTTTATTCAACTCAATGTTCGGGTCAGTTCCCAGGTAGGAGGTGTTCCGTAAACCGTCAACTTAAATACCCCCAACCTTAGACAGAACTTTAACGAGAGAGTTCCCTTATAACCTCAGTAATGTAAGGTCTTTACTCTAAAGATCTAGGTGCATTAAACACTTTTAATAAACCTAGTGACATTGCATGCTAACATTTAACTATGATTAATTCAACTCCGGTATTTCGGGTCAGTTCCCAGGTAGGAGGTGTTCCGTAAACCGTCAACTTAAATACCCCCAACCTTAGACAGAACTTTACCGAGAGAGTTCCCTTATAACCTCAGTAATGTAAGGTCTTTACTCTAAAGATCTAGGTGCATTAAACACTTTTAATAAACCTAGTGACATTGCATGCTAACATTTAACTATGATTAATTCAACTTCGGTATTCCGGGTCAGTTCCCAAGTAGGAGGTGTTCCGTAAACTGTCAGCTTAAATACCCCCAACCTTAGACTGAACTTAACCGGTGGAGTTCCCTTATAATCATAGTAATGTTTTTCCTACTTAGTCAATTAAAACTAATTTTAATTCTAAGTAAGAATAATTCTAATCCTATTAGAAATGTGATCTTAGGTCTAATTAATTTTAAACATTTTAAAATTAATTCATTTATCCTAAGATCCTATGTTTGCATGCAATTCTTTGTTATAGGTTAACGATTTCTATTTATTAATTTTATAACTATTATAAATTTTAATGAATTAACCCAATAACATGATACTATGGTGAATAAATTAACAATCAAATTCTAATTAATTTATAAAACCATACATTAGCATACATGACATACCAAAAATATAACAATTATATTAATCTAAGATAATGTCATGCTCAATGCAATTTAATTTCGTTTTAATTAATTTAACTCTTAAAATAATTATACAAGAAAATTAATTAAGGGCAATGACTATTTCCATACATTAATATAACTTTTTACATTAATCGTTCATGAAAAATAATAAGCATATAAATTATTTTCATAAATATAACTCTTATATTTTTACTAAAGTAATTTCATGCTCAATGCTTCTCAATTTTCATCCATTTAATCATAACAATTAATACTAAATACTCATGAAATTAAATTCGTGCATAATACCTATATTATAACAATTATAAAAAAAATGCATGAATATGTTTAACCTATGGTGGGATTTTAAACTATATGACATCCATAAAACATTTATATAGCTAAGTAGACAGGTTTTGGCATCCTAGGACTCGAAGCAATAGAAAAATTACATTAGTTAATCTATAAAAGCCCTATCATGTCGTGAATAAGCTCAAAACAACTTTGAACTGCATCCAAACCCTTCGAGCCGGCAAGAAAACGAGCTGAACCGCACTGAACCAACTTCAAAACACCTTGAACCAACTCAATTTGTGTTGAATCGGACCCAAAATAGCCTGAACCAGCCCAAAATGACTGGGAAAATCGCCAGACCGCACGAACCGAGTCAAACGCCGCACGAACCAGTGAACTTTCACCTTACCTAGCGATAATGGTCAAAGACCGGTCAAACTCCTTTTGAACCGGTGTGAACCAAGCCAAAAACTTAAGAACCGCGGAAAAAACAAATACTTCACTCAAAACTGCACCAGTCTAAGCTCGAACCACTGCCCTCCAAGCATGCAAATAGAGAATCAACCAACACAACCACACGGGCTTTCGTATCAAATATCTGTTTTGCTTTTATTTTATTTATTCCGCATGTTCTTCATGGTCAGTTTTCTGGGTTTTTCCGCATGCGTCGGGACGCTGTTAAGAAGTGTCTCGACTCTAGCTCTCGGCTTTTTCAGAATTCATTGATTTCCAGCACTGTACTCATCCGATTTGGTCACAAATCACATCGATTTCACAGAAACACAACCACAATCGATAGACACGGACTTACAGAATCGATTTGCAATAAAACGCCAAAAATACCGGACCCTTACATTGATCAAATCAATAAAAAATTGCAAAATCTAATGCCAAAAACCCAAAACATCTACTAGCAAACTTTTCATTCATCAAAAACCAATGCAAATTTCAGAGAAACAAGATTAGATCTATGATCGGCTCTGATACCAATTGAAGGACTGGAATTCCCAATTCCGTTACAGTGGAAGCAATTGGACCGTTCGTAAATTAATTTTGTTCTACAAAATACCAATAAATTGGCAAAAAGTTAAGCAATGAGAAACATACCGTCATCTAACGACTCTATATTCTTCAAGAACACCACCATGAGGCTACACCGATATATCTCTAATACTTCTTGAAGCAGGAGACTTGTGGGAGTCTTTTGGGAGAGATCTCTGAGTGAAGGAGAGACAATGGGATGTCTTTAACTCCACTAGGGGTGAGCATAATAAACCGAAAAACCGAGCCGACCGATCAAAACCGACCAAACCGACGTCGGTCGGTCGATTTTATGTTGGGATGGGTCGGAAATCGGTTTTGCACAGTGCAAAACCGAACTTTCGGCCGGTCGGCTCGCCTAAATTGGCGAGAACCGACCAGACCGACCCATTATGTTTAATATATATATATATATATATATATTAAAATAAAAGTTGTCTTGGAAAATTGAAAACGTGAGGAAGAAGTTGAAATGACCAATGAAAAGGTGAAAAGACAATCTAGGTAATGATTACCTACAATAGGTAATCATTACCTATTTAAAATTTAAAAAATATTACTTTTTTATTAAAATTGTTTTTTTAATCCTCCCCTCCCCTCTTTCATCCGAATTCTCTCCTTCCATTTTTCCTCCATTTTCATCTTTTTTTTTTCCTTCTCTTGGTTCTTTCTCCTTACTCTCTCTCCCTCATCAAACTTTCGCCGGAAGCAAGAAGTTTTGCCGGACTTACTTCGTTTTCGCCGGAATGCAGCGGCCAAGTTGTAGATTTTTTTCTCCTTCCTTCTATCTTCTCTCTCTCCGATCCTTCTTCTTCGTCGAAATCAAGCTTTTTCGTCGTCGAGTTCGCCGGAGTAACAAAACCGACCAAAACCGACCGACCGTTGGTGTGGTCGGTCGGTCGACGTCACCCACCCATAAAAAACCGAGGACCACCGACCGACTACAACCGAATGGTCGATTTTCGGCGACGGTTTTGGCCAAAAACCGACTCCGACCGACCGCAACTCACCCCTACACTCCACCCCAGGGATCCTATATATAGTAAAGGCCAAGACTTTTTTCTTAATAGGAAAAAGGTCTCTAAGTTTAATAAATAATTAATTAATTCCATAACTAATTAATTTCCCAATTACATATCATATTTTTAATCTTAGGGATTTTATTAAGATTAAAATTAATATGAATCCAATTCATATTAAATTTATTTGAACTCTTTCAAATATTTTTTCTTAAGAATTAATTTTTGAAATTAATTCAAAAATTATATTATAAAGTTTCATAAACTTTATATTATAATGCATCAATATACATTATATGATTCCCCAAATAAATTGAACACTTTCAATTTACAATTTATATTTGTTTGCTTCAAGTCTTTTTACGAGCTACCAGTGGGACCTAATGGACCTACAGATCAGAAGCTCAAACGATACGAGACTAATCGGCTTAAACTCATTAACCAAGTTAGTCTCCATTCGTTAACTGAAGGTCACTCCACTAAAGACACACAACTGCACTCTTCTCACTGCAGAATATTTATGTGTCCACGGATATCGACCAATACTACAAGTCAGTCCTTCATGTGTATTTGTATCCCAGTTGGGTCAAATTACGTGTGTTCGTATCCCAGCAATTTTGTCCCTGCCATCCATTTTGTCGTTAAATGCTAACAGACTGATGACGTGGGCACATTTTTTTTAATTAAAAATTTATTTTTTTTAAATAAAAACAATAAATAAGTTTTGCTCCTACGTCCCTATATTCACAACGTGAGGTTCATGCTCGGCTTCGAGTCGCCCTAGGAGCGGCCTCCCTTCGGAAAGTGTTTGCATGGATCAATAATAAGGTGAATGGGAAAAATGTCTAGAGTAAGTGGGAGCGGGACACGTGTCAACGTATCCCTCGGTCTCCACCCCTAGTTCACACCGTGAGAGTCCTATGATCCGCCTGCAGGTTGTCCTGGCGCAACCATCCCTTCGGAGGGCCTGATCATAGGATTCGGAACACCGTGAACTCCTGAATAGGATAGGGTCACTTAGGCTAATCACCAACAGTTGTCTTTCCCTTCGGTAGCCTGTTGGTGCGTGCCTCTGAGATCTGAAAGTGTGAGGGTTACACTTACAGGGATGAGTTAAATGTGTTAACTAACCCTTGACCGAACAACGGTAACTAAAAGCTAACGGAATATGAGTTATTCTGGTGTTAGAGTTTGGTTGAGATTGTCTCAATTTAGAGGAGGAGTAGCTGACCACCCTTCGGTGGCTGTTGTTCTAAACCTTTGAAGTATCGTTGCAAAAACTAAATCAATAGTTTTATAGGGTTTCTTTGATTGCTTGTTTGTTTTTGCAGAATTTGATTGGATTATTTGTAATGGGTTGGTGCAATTAATATTACAAGTAATTTGTTACTTCAGCAATTATATAATAATTTTATGTGTGTTGTCTTACGTCATTTTATAAATAACGGTAACACAACAAGCTTAAACGACAAACTGTGGTATATAAGTCTAGGATTATTCTTAACTGAGGAATGTCCTCATGCCCCATATGTTTAATTCATTAAGAATTGTTCTTGGTGAATATGATAGAACTTTGCTTAGCAAAAAGAGAACATGTTCAAGACCGTAATTTTCATTTACCTGTCTTGAAAACGTGATTAGTGAAGAATAGTGATCCTCCCTGAATACTTGATTCAGGTGCCACAAATCACGTGTGTTCTTATTTTAAAGGAATAAGCTCCTGGAAACAGCTTGTTGCTTGTGTAATAACTCTCAAAGTTAGAATTCGAGAGGTTATTTTAGCTATATCAGTGGGGAACATTAAGTTATTTTTCTCAGTAGGAGAAAATACATATTATTAGATAATGTGTATGTAATTCCTAAGATCAAAAGAAATTTGATTTCTGTGTCTTATTTGCTGGAACAATGTTACTCTTTACCTTTCTCTGCTAATGCAGTTTTATTTCAAGAAAGGGAGTTGACACCTGTTTAGCTTTACTGGAAAGTAACCTAAATGTTTTAAGACTAATCAAGAGTAAAGTAGTCATGAACACTGAGTTGTTTAAGTCTGCTACTACTCAATGTGAAAAGAGGCAAATGATTTCTCCAAAAGGAAAATACCTTTCTTTGGTTTTAAGGTAGACCATATTAATCTCAATTTGATTGGGAGATTGGTCAAGAGTGAACTTCTAAGCAAGTTAGAAGATGACTCTCTACTACCTTGTAAGTCATGCCTTATGGGCAATATGACTGATAGGTCTTTTACTGGAAAAAAAATCTAAGAACCAAAGAGCCATTGGAGCTTGTACATTTGGATCCTTGTGGTTCAATGTATTAAAGCAGTGGGAGGGCATGAATAATTCATTTTTTTAATGATTATTCAAAGGTATGAGTAACTTTACCTAATGCAACTTAAGTCTGAAACTCTTGAGATATTCGAAGGGGCTTCGGACTAAAGTTGAAAACTTGTTAGGTGAGATGATAAAAACACTTCGATCCGATCAAAGTGTTGATTATAGGGATTTGAGATTCCAGGACTATTTGATAGTACATGGGATCACACCCTAAATCTCATTTAGGAGAAATAGAACCCTATTGGATATGGTTCATTCCATGTTGAGCTATGCTCAATTGTCTGGCTCGTTTTGGGGTCATGCAGTGTTGACTGCATTGCATACTACAGTAGGCAACCCCAAAGGAAACGAGAAGTGGATACTTCTTCAATTCACAAGAGAATAAAGAATTTGTATCGACAAATGCTAAATTCTCAGAAGAAGTCCACATCAAAAATCATAAACCACAAGAGTAAAGTCGGTTTAAGTAAGTTAACTAATGAAGCTATAGTAACATCCACAAGAGTTGTTGATGAGGCTGACTGTTCAACAAGAGTTGATGGATCAGTGCATCTAGTCAGTCACATCCGTCTCAATAAGTTGAGATTGCCTCAATGTAGTGGGAGGGTTGTTTGATAACCTGAACGTTACATGGGCTTGTTTGAAGCCTAGGTCATCATACCTGATGATGGCATAATGGGTTCATTATCTTTTAGAAAGAAAATGAATGATGTTGACGAGGACCAATGGATTAAAGTCATGGACCTAGAAATGAAGTCTTTTGTATTTCACTTCCATCTGGGATCTTGTAGATCTGCTTGATGGGTAACACCTATTAGTTACAAGTGGATTTACAAGAGAAAACGAGACATTAAAGGTCTTAACCAGAAGGGTTCATACAACAAGATCGAAAGCAAAAGGGTTTGCAAGCTTAAGTGATCCATTCATGGATTGACCTAAGCATTTCGATCTTGAAATATAAGATTTGATATAGTGACCAAATCTTTTGGCTTTAATCAGAACATTGATAAGTCTTGTGTTTACAAGTAATCATCAATAGTTCAGTAGCTTACTTAGTGTTGTATATGATTGATATCCTAATCATTGAGAATGATCAATGATGTAAGTTATCTTACTGACTAGTAAAAGGAGCTAGCAGCTCTATTCCAAATGAAAATTTGGGAGAAGCTGAGTTTGTTCTTGGGATCCAAATTGTTTAGGAACCGTAAGAACAAAAGGCTAGCCTTGTCTCAGGTGTCTTATATCTACAAAATGTTAGTTAGATATAAGATGCAGAATTCCAATAAAGGTTCACTACCTTTCAGACATGGAATTCTTTTGTCTAAGAAAATGTTTCCTAAGACACCTCAAGAGGTTGAGGGCATGAGACGAATGCCCTATGCAGTAGGGATTGTCAGTAAGTATCAATCTAATCCAAGATTTAATCATTGGAAAACCGTTAAGAATATCCTCAAGTATTCGAGGAGAACGAGGAACTATAGGCTCGTGTATAGGACTAAGGATTTGATCCTTACAGGATACACTGACACAGATTTTAAGACTGATAAGGATTTGAGGAAATCTACATCAGTATTTGTGGTCACTCTTTACGATGGAGCTATAGTATGACATAGTTACAGTCTTGACCGTATAGGCCGAAAAGTTAGCTGTTTGTGAAGCAGCGATAGAGACTGTATGTCTTAGAAAGTTCTTGATTGATTTGGAATGTGTTCCAAATGTGAACTTGCCCATCACACTTTATAGTGATATAGTGGTGTTGTGGCAAATTCAAAAGAACATTGCAACCTAAGACAAGTAGACACATTACATTGAATGAAATATTGTTGATTCATTTACAACGACTCTCTCGGCTAAAGTGTTTGAGGGTCATCTAGAAGGTCTAGATCTACGAGATATGTACAAAGGTGTAATCTAGGGCAAGTGGGAGAAATGTAATGGGTATAGTGATATCACTATGTAATGGGTATAGTGATGCCCTAGTTTATTGTATTTGTACATTGTATATGTTTTATACATGTATTTATACACCCAATGCTGTATAGATTATTGTACATCCCACTAAACTAGAGTTTTAGTTCAAGTGGGAGTTTTTTGGGTTTTATGCCCTAAAACTCGTAGATAGTGAATGTAAACAAATTGTATACTTGTTTCAATAAAGTGTAATTGAGTTTCTACAATAAAGTGTTATTGTTAGATATTGCAAAATTTGACCCAAATCCAATAAACTAAGATCCAAGGTTGTTTACATGTGACTTGAACTAGTATGTGGGGACATACGGGGATTGGTGTTCAAGTAACAACCTAAAAGGTCTATAGTACAAGGATAAGGCTGGGTACCTTATCCTGGTAACACTATGTGATACGACCCGCTTTGTATTCGATACAAACGTATTAATCCAAGGCGTCCATGTAGGAGACATGCAAGCGGGGGTATCCTATGCAATGAGTTTGCATAAGACCGGACCACGAAATAGTAAACCACTAGATGTAACACCGTTAACTAGTTAGGTTACTGTTTCAATATGATGACCTAGGTAACTCAGTCTTAATCCTGAGTGTGTCATGAACTCCTTCTCATGAGGGATTGTCCTTTGATTAGCATGGGTGAGAGTGGCCAATACGCCGACTCAATATGCCTTCCTTTTTGGGGACAAGACCGAGTGGGAGGCTGGGGACATGACAACACAAGAAGGAATTCACTCCTTCCCACTTCTAGGAGAAGTAGATGAGTGTTCCCTTAAGAGGTGACTCCGGGACTTGAACAAAGGGATCCCGTCCTCTCACTGACCCGAGAGGAACTTTCTGTTCAATGGTTGGACCATAAACAGGTTGTTCATTAGAGGAGCGTTGGTACTTAAGGAGACAGATGTAACACAAGGGTAAAACGGTAATTTGACCCAGCCGTGATTACGAACACTCGTGAAGGATTGACTTACCGGTATAGGTCTACATCCATGGACACAGAAATGTTCTACAGTGAGAAGAGTTCAGCTGTGGGTCTTTAGTGGAATGACCCACAGTTAATGAATATTGGTTAACCTGATTAATGAGTTTAATCTATTAACCTCATATCATTGGAGCTTCTGATCTGTAGGTCCATTAGGTCCCCCTGCTAGCTCGTAAAGAGTAATTAGGAACAAATATATCTTGAGAGAATTTGAATAGTTCAAATTCATATTGGGAATTAAGTTAATTGTATGAGATACAAAATAATGTAATGTATAATGATGCATTAAAATATAAAGTCTAATTTGAGATTAAACTTTATTAAATTGAGAGATTGATATATTTGAAAGAGTTCAAATATATGTCTAATTAAATATAGGGTATTTAATTAGAAGATGAATTAATTAATTATTAATTAATTAATTATTCAATTTAGTTTAAATTAAATGAGATTTAATTAAACTATAGTCTATGAGAGAAATAAATATTTGAAGAAATTCAAATATTAATATGAATTTGATTCATATTAAATTTATAGGATATATGAGAATTTGAAGGAGTTCAAATTTTAATATGAATTTGATTCATATTATAGAATTAATTAATTGAAGGCCTGAAATTAAATATATGATATTTAATTGGGTAATTAATTAATTAATTAACTAATAGAAGGTCTGAAATTAAATATATGATATTTAATTGGTGATTAATTAATTAAAGAATTAATTAATTGGAAATTAATCAATTATGGAAATGATTAATCACTTATGGAAGTGATCAATCATTTATGGAAAAGATTAATCAATTATGGAATTGATTGGTCATGGAATTGATTAATGGAAAAGATTAAATAAGTTATGGAAATAATTGATTTTAAATGAATATTTTATTCATGGCTTTTCTCCTATAAATAGAACACTAACCCTAGGGTTTAGGTACCACAACATATGGCCACCATAAGGCCCTCTCATATTCTCTCAACTCAATAACTCTAGGGAGAATTTACTCTCAAGAGTTTTTCCCATTCAAGATTAGGTAGTCCCACAACTACGTTCCTAATCTCAGAGTTATAGCGGGGAAGATCAAATGGTGGTGTTCTTCGTTGTTGCAGAGCAATCAAGAATCATCCGTTGAAGTATTCAGAGTCGTCAACGGAGGTATGTTTCTCATCGCTTAACCTTTTGCCAATGCATTGGTATTTTAGTAGAAACAAAATTAACTACGAACGGTCCAATTGTTTCCGCTGTAACGGAATTGGGGAATTCCAATCCTTCAGACCGCTCCTAAGGCGACTCGAAGCCGAGCATGAATCTCACGTTGTGAATATAGGGACGTAGGAGCAAAACTTGATTTAAATCTCGTTTTGTAATTTTCCTCCCACTGAAAATGTCCTAAGGTTAATTTAGGGTTGTTTAACTTAGATAGAATTCAGCTAAGTCAATCTATCTAAGTCTAATCCTATTATAACAATTATGGAAATGATTCAACCGCAATGTTTTAGGTGAATTAAACTTCTTTTAATAAGCCCAACATAGAAAGTCAATACTACTATGGTTTATTCAACTCAATGTTCGGGTCAGTTCCCAGGTAGGAGGTGTTCCGTAAACCGTCAACTTAAATACCCCCAACCTTAGACAGAACTTTAACGAGAGAGTTCCCTTATAACCTCAGTAATGTAAGGTCTTTACTCTAAAGATCTAGGTGCATTAAACACTTTTAATAAACCTAGTGACATTGCATGCTAACATTTAACTATGATTAATTCAACTCCGGTATTTCGGGTCAGTTCCCAGGTAGGAGGTGTTCCGTAAACCGTCAACTTAAATACCCCCAACCTTAGACAGAACTTTACCGAGAGAGTTCCCTTATAACCTCAGTAATGTAAGGTCTTTACTCTAAAGATCTAGGTGCATTAAACACTTTTAATAAACCTAGTGACATTGCATGCTAACATTTAACTATGATTAATTCAACTTCGGTATTCCGGGTCAGTTCCCAAGTAGGAGGTGTTCCGTAAACTGTCAGCTTAAATACCCCCAACCTTAGACTGAACTTAACCGGTGGAGTTCCCTTATAATCATAGTAATGTTTTTCCTACTTAGTCAATTAAAACTAATTTTAATTCTAAGTAAGAATAATTCTAATCCTATTAGAAATGTGATCTTAGGTCTAATTAATTTTAAACATTTTAAAATTAATTCATTTATCCTAAGATCCTATGTTTGCATGCAATTCTTTGTTATAGGTTAACGATTTCTATTTATTAATTTTATAACTATTATAAATTTTAATGAATTAACCCAATAACATGATACTATGGTGAATAAATTAACAATCAAATTCTAATTAATTTATAAAACCATACATTAGCATACATGACATACCAAAAATATAACAATTATATTAATCTAAGATAATGTCATGCTCAATGCAATTTAATTTCGTTTTAATTAATTTAACTCTTAAAATAATTATACAAGAAAATTAATTAAGGGCAATGACTATTTCCATACATTAATATAACTTTTTACATTAATCGTTCATGAAAAATAATAAGCATATAAATTATTTTCATAAATATAACTCTTATATTTTTACTAAAGTAATTTCATGCTCAATGCTTCTCAATTTTCATCCATTTAATCATAACAATTAATACTAAATACTCATGAAATTAAATTCGTGCATAATACCTATATTATAACAATTATAAAAAAAATGCATGAATATGTTTAACCTATGGTGGGATTTTAAACTATATGACATCCATAAAACATTTATATAGCTAAGTAGACAGGTTTTGGCATCCTAGGACTCGAAGCAATAGAAAAATTACATTAGTTAATCTACAAAAGCCCTATCATGTCGTGAATAAGCTCAAAACAACTTTGAACTGCATCCAAACCCTTCGAGCCGGCAAGAAAACGAGCTGAACCGCACTGAACCAACTTCAAAACACCTTGAACCAACTCAATTTGTGTTGAATCGGACCCAAAATAGCCTGAACCAGCCCAAAATGACTGGGAAAATCGCCAGACCGCACGAACCGAGTCAAACGCCGCACGAACCAGTGAACTTTCACCTTACCTAGCGATAATGGTCAAAGACCGGTCAAACTCCTTTTGAACCGGTGTGAACCAAGCCAAAAACTTAAGAACCGCGGAAAAAACAAATACTTCACTCAAAACTGCACCAGTCTAAGCTCAAACCACTGCCCTCCAAGCATGCAAATAGAGAATCAACCAACACAACCACACGGGCTTTCGTATCAAATATCTGTTTTGCTTTTATTTTATTTATTCCGCATGTTCTTCATGGTCAGTTTTCTGGGTTTTTCCGCATGCGTCGGGACGCTGTTAAGAAGTGTCTCGACTCTAGCTCTCGGCTTTTTCAGAATTCATTGATTTCCAGCACTGTACTCATCCGATTTGGTCACAAATCGCATCGATTTCACAGAAACACAACCACAATCGATAGACACGGACTTACAGAATCGATTTGCAATAAAACGCCAAAAATACCGGACCCTTACATTGATCAAATCAATAAAAAATTGCAAAATCTAATGCCAAAAACCCAAAACATCTACTAGCAAACTTTTCATTCATCAAAAACCAATGCAAATTTCAGAGAAACAAGATTAGATCTATGATCGGCTCTGATACCAATTGAAGGACTGGAATTCCCAATTCCGTTACAGTGGAAGCAATTGGACCGTTCGTAAATTAATTTTGTTCTACAAAATACCAATAAATTGGCAAAAAGTTAAGCAATGAGAAACATACCGTCATCTAACGACTCTATATTCTTCAAGAACACCACCATGAGGCTACACCGATATATCTCTAATACTTCTTGAAGCAGGAGACTTGTGGGAGTCTTTTGGGAGAGATCTCTGAGTGAAGGAGAGACAATGGGATGTCTTTAACTCCACTAGGGGTGAGCATAATAAACCGAAAAACCGAGCCGACCGATCAAAACCGACCAAACCGACGTCGGTCGGTCGATTTTATGTTGGGATGGGTCGGAAATCGGTTTTGCACAGTGCAAAACCGAACTTTCGGCCGGTCGGCTCGCCTAAATTGGCGAGAACCGACCAGACCGACCGATTATGTTTAATATATATATATATATATATTAAAATAAAAGTTGTCTTGGAAAATTGAAAACGTGAGGAAGAAGTTGAAATGACCAATGAAAAGGTGAAAAGACAATCTAGGTAATGATTACCTACAATAGGTAATCATTACCTATTTAAAATTTAAAAAATATTACTTTTTTATTAAAATTGTTTTTTTAATCCTCCCCTCCCCTCTTTCATCCGAATTCTCTCCTTCCATTTTTCCTCCATTTTCATCTTTTTTTTTTCCTTCTCTTGGTTCTTTCTCCTTACTCTCTCTCCCTCATCAAACTTTCGCCGGAAGCAAGAAGTTTTGCCGGACTTACTTCGTTTTCGCCGGAATGCAGCGGCCAAGTTGTAGATTTTTTTCTCCTTCCTTCTATCTTCTCTCTCTCCGATCCTTCTTCTTCGTCGAAATCAAGCTTTTTCGTCGTCGAGTTCGCCGGAGTAACAAAACCGACCAAAACCGACCGACCGTTGGTGTGGTCGGTCGGTCGACGTCACCCACCCATAAAAAACCGAGGACCACCGACCGACTACAACCGAATGGTCGATTTTCGGCGACGGTTTTGGCCAAAAACCGACTCCGACCGACCGCAACTCACCCCTACACTCCACCCCAGGGATCCTATATATAGTAAAGGCCAAGACTTTTTTCTTAATAGGAAAAAGGTCTCTAAGTTTAATAAATAATTAATTAATTCCATAACTAATTAATTTCCCAATTACATATCATATTTTTAATCTTAGGGATTTTATTAAGATTAAAATTAATATGAATCCAATTCATATTAAATTTATTTGAACTCTTTCAAATATTTTTTCTTAAGAATTAATTTTTGAAATTAATTCAAAAATTATATTATAAAGTTTCATAAACTTTATATTATAATGCATCAATATACATTATATGATTCCCCAAATAAATTGAACACTTTCAATTTACAATTTATATTTGTTTGCTTCAAGTCTTTTTACGAGCTACCAGTGGGACCTAATGGACCTACAGATCAGAAGCTCAAACGATACGAGACTAATCGGCTTAAACTCATTAACCAAGTTAGTCTCCATTCGTTAACTGAAGGTCACTCCACTAAAGACACACAACTGCACTCTTCTCACTGCAGAATATTTATGTGTCCACGGATATCGACCAATACTACAAGTCAGTCCTTCATGTGTATTTGTATCCCAGTTGGGTCAAATTACGTGTGTTCGTATCCCAGCAATTTTGTCCCTGCCATCCATTTTGTCGTTAAATGCTAACAGACTGATGACGTGGGCACATTTTTTTTTAATTAAAAATTTATTTTTTTTTAAATAAAAACAATAAATAATTATTATTTTTTTATTATTTTAATTATTATTCCATCTCTCTCTTCTTCCCCTCTACTTCATCGTCTTCTCTCACCCTCTTCCTCCTTCCTCTCAAGTCTCCATCGGCGACTACTTTTTTCTTTCTCTTCTTCTCTCTTAAAACATTTCTCTTCTTTTTTTTTTAAATATAGAAGAGGGGAAGAGGGAGGAGGGACCTCCCTCCTCCTTCGTTTCCGGTCGGAAATGGTGAGGGAGGTCGTCGTCCACGGGCTAAAACCCACGAGCATCGGCGTTTTTATACCAAAACGAGGCCAAATCTAGAACGAAATTCGATCAACGGCATCATGGGTTTGAAATCGAACGACCTACAACATCGTGGGTTTGAAATCGATCCTCGAGCGGCGGACCAAATCTGCAATTCTAGCGAGTTCCGAACGAGCATCCACGAGTGACGGACCAACAGCTCCACGGCGGACCAGATCTATGGTTCCAGCGAGTTTCGGATGAGCATCCACGAGCGACGGACCAGATATGCAATTCCAGCGAGTTCAGGACGAGCATCCACGAGCGACGACCATTCCAACGTGTTTATGACCTTCAGTTTCGGTGAAATCAAATCTCGAACCGTTCAACTTTTGGTGACCCACGCTCCGTTTTGCTTTTGGTTTTTGAGGAAAAAAAAACAAGGAGAGAAAGAGAAAAAAAAATGTAATCGCCGACGAGGGTTAGCCGCCGGCGAAGGTCAGCCGTTGTCGAGCGGCCACCGCCGGCGATAGGGCTGTAAGAACCATTAGGGTTTGAGAATAATTGGTGAAGAAGAAAAATGAGAAGTGAAGAGAAAGGAAGAAATAAAAAAGTAATAATATCTTTATTAATTTAAAATTATTTTATTTTAGAAAACACTGAAATGAGTAGGAATATGGAACTTTAAAACCAATTAATCCCACCAAACTCTATCTATTTATGCATTCACGGTAACTGTAGGAAAAATTACATATTCGGTCTGCTTTGAAGCACGAACATTGTCTATTCTTGCATTTTATTTTCTTGCAACCACAACATGGGACAACCACTTGTTCAGCTGGGACTTCAGGGGATTCATGGAAGGATTTGGGCAGACAACATCTGAAAATAGCAAAGAAGGTTGCATTTTCGGTCTACCTTAACAGATGAATAACATCTATCACCGCACTTTATTTCGATGCATTTACAATATGCGAGGAAAATCTCTTGTTCCTCGGGAGCAAAATCTTCGAGGAGCTCTTATTCCTAAGGATCCAGAATCGCCCAGATGGCAGCCAAATCTTCAGTGGCAAGTCAGGTAGAGCATCTTGTATTAAAGATTATATACATCAAACGAATTAGCAAGCAAGGATTTTTTTACAGAAAACTCAATTGAAACTTGGTGTTGGTCTCAAAGTCGATGCTTTTGGACAGAGAGAAATGCTTCGAGTTTGAGACCGACGCTTCCGCTTCTCGAAGAATCTGTAGAAAATTTCCTACGATTTTTTTCACCCAAATTCGCAGAAAGTATAAAGTACAGGGAAATTCTGATCGAAAGTGTTGAATAAATGAATATGTTTCTCGACGACCTTTGTAAGGGTTTCTTTTGAACTGCAAACAATTAAGTGAAGTGATAAACTAAGCATCATGCTCTTGAAAGAACACTTCATTTTCCTCTCTTTTTTTCTTGGTGCAAGTGGCTGATCGAAGATCTTGTCTATGCTTTAAAGCATGAACATTGTCTGTCCTTGCATTGTGTTCCCTTGCATTTACAATGTGCGAGTACGATCTCTTGTTCTTACATATATACATATATACATATATACACATACACATATATATGTATATATGTACAATACATATATATGTGCTCTCACATACATATATACACATACATATATATGACAACACATATATATGTATATATGTACAATACATATGTATGTATATATGTACAATACATATGTATGTGCTGTCACATACATATATACACATACACATATATAGCTATACATGTAAAATCAAATGTTGATTAATAAACCAAATGTAAGTTAATTTGAGAATGGTAAATTCAAAGAAAACATGATAAATCTGAGCTGTTTGGGGCGATCACCTATATGAGTTATATTTAAAGATATAGATAAATAAATGGGATAAAATAATAATAACCCTCAACTCCCACCTGATACTCTCACAAAAAATAATAATAATAAAAATAAACGTGTGGGTCCAAAGTTCGAATTTGTACCAGAGTATGTGGAGGAACTTTCATTTAAACTATCGACTCACAACATATATATTTTAAACTGCCCCTCCCACATCACTATCTATCATTCTCCTAATCGTCTTAGAAAATTCAATCTCTGTACATGAGCGAGATGAAGGACACATGAATACCTTGTTGGGTCTTGAACCTTGAATTAATCTCAGAAAACACTGAAAGAAGTAGCAATTTGGAACTTTAAAGAAGCCAGAACGTCATCAACGACAATATGTTTTGTAACGCCCTGCGTTTTGAAATCGAGCTATTTTGTGATATGTTGAGTATTTTATTCTAATTTGAAAATTATAATTTAAGTTTAGCCTCGGGTCATTAAATTAAATTTCCTAAAGTTAGAGGTTTAATATTTGATATTTATTTTAAATATCAAAAGACCCAAACTCCTCTTAATCAGTTTAAATCTCGGATTCTTTAGGAGCTAAGATTGAGATTATAATTCAAATTGGGGATTTAAATTGAAATCCTAGTTCCTTTTTTTAAATTGGGTTTTCTTTCTTTGGGTTTTATTAAAAGAAAAAAACCCCACGGTATCTTCTTCCCCTCTCTTTAACGCTAAAGCAGCAACCGCCCCCCCTCTCCTTCAGTTTCTTCTTCTCGCGCAGCCAAGCCTCGAAGACCCATCTCTCCCTATCATTCTTCATCTTTGGTCGCAACTCCCTCTCCCCCTCGCGTGTTCGCTCGGCTCGAGCACCAGGCAAATCTCCATCTTCTTCGGCGTCTTCTCTCCCTCCCTCTCGCATGTTCGTCTGCTGGTAGCGAGACCCATCGTCGTTCTCTCTCTCTCGTTCTTTCTCCTGCTGAAGTCGCAGCTCTCTCTCTCCCGTGTTCAGTTATCGACAGCAGCAGACACCGTGACCCCTATATTCGCGAGCGTCGGCCAGCACCCACAGTGAGGTCCTTTTCTCTCTCGTTTTCTTCATCTAGTTCATCAAAAAAGAAAATGAGTTTAATTCCTTCCTTGTGTTTTTCGGTCAGGCTCGTGGGTAGCGGAAAAATCTTCGTTGTTCTAGTGTTTAGGTGCGTTTGGGCTGATTTAGGATCGTTTCAGCATGTTTAGGCCATTTCGGTAAGTTCTCTATATTACCCATGAATTATTAAGCTCAAAATTAGTTTACCCACCACGGTCCGATGTTTAAACTCAGTTTTGTGGTTGAATTCTTGTTTTTTCAGCGCTGTACGGAGCCGTCTTGGGTTTGAAATCATCCTTGTTTTGTGACCCATCGTCCCTTGAGCATTAAACTTGAACACCCAGTGCTTAGGGTCTCTAAGCAAGTGGTTTTAAACCTATTTGCTTGCCTGATAGCACGTGTTCGAGGTCTTTCGGACGCTGAACGGTAAGTTCCAACACCTTTTGTTTCCTTTATTAAGTCTATTAGGTGCTCTAAATTATTTTTTAACCCTTAGAAGTTGTTGGTTGTAGTTCAGGCTCCTTAGGCTCTTCCGGATCGTCCTGTTGGTTTTTAGGTTGCTTAGGAGCGCTTATTTGTCAGTAGTTCTTACCTGTTGGGGTCTGTTTGATTGCATGATGCACGTTGCCTGTTTACTCGCTTTATAACTATTCTCTTGCTCTCTGCTTATTGCTTCTATGCTTATATACATGTTTTGTTTCTTGCTTATATTGCTTATGTACATATGAAATGTTCGAATGGCATGAATTGTTGTGGTGTGATGCTTGGTTGTTGAGTATGCTAGTTGTCGGGTTCCTAGAGTGAGTAAAAATATAGTATAAAATACCCTAGAATTCCTGTGCAAGTATACACAGTCTGCAGCAAGTAATATTATCAATCCAAGGTCTGAATGAGCTTCCACTTTATCTATTTTGCGTAACTTCCTAATGGTTTCGAAGATAATAAAAATGTTGGGTTTTATAAGAATTATGCTGAAGCAAAATAAATGACAGAACAACAAGTAAACAAATAGATAGACAGATTAAAGGCAGACGCTAGTTAGGTTTAGTGATTATTCTAAAATATGCTCCAGCAATATTATTGATCATGCATTTCTCGCAGTATTATTAGCGGATTCCTCCCAGAACTCCGGATCTTTTGGGATATGTTTCAAACCCAATGAAGTACGACCAATCAAGCACTAGGCAATTGGCTATCCCTAGCTCAGTCACTGGCGTTCACCAATACACAATGATCGTAGTGTGGATAATTGCCACACACTCTCTAAATCATCCCTGAAACTAGAGAGAGCTATTCACACCGGCTGGCCAGGCGGGCATAAAATAAGAATAAGCACAACAATTAACCAAAATGTGATAGTCAATTTATTACTAGAGATGAAGCACAGTAATCACATTATTCCTAACCAACACCCTAAGCTACTTAGTTCATAATAGGCATAGGAATACGAATTACAATCTGAGTATGCATGTCCATAACCACAAGTTAATAAAGAAAATAAACTCCCTAATCAGCTTGCGGTAGATGGTGTTCTTGATGATCTTCAATCTCCCTTTACTATTCGGCTTCCAAAAGAGAAAACACGGAATGAATTTGACTTTGACGGCTACTTCCTTTTATAGAAGGACAGGAGACTTGAATTAGGTCAACTTGAACACGTGTAGGGCTCTCCTTGCTCCTTTATCCCGAAAATAACTCAACAGAAGTCGGTTCATGAAGTTGGCTAACGAGCTGTGATGTGGCAGTTTTTCTCCCAGTTTTGCTGCAACATAGAATTTGCTCCCTCCAGTCGCTCAACAGCATAATCTGCACAAAATAATTTCCAATGCTTACATTCTTCCAAATGGGTTAAAACATGTAATATCTATCCAAAACCAACCCTTATAAGCATAGAGGACACACAAATCTCTATATAATTGAGGCCTAAATAACTACCTTTTGGGCAGTTATCACTAGTTGATATGCTTTTGTGAGTGAAGCATGAGTCGATAGTATGTTCTTGTTGTATGTATATGCTTGGTAGGCATAGTACTTGAGTCTAGGAGCATGTTGCAGGGCATATGTATTCTAGATTTTATAATAGAGAGGTCATGGACTTGAATATGAAAGAAAGGAAACTTAGGTGAATGTCAGTGCGCCTCGGGTACAAATGGTCGAGGGGTGACATGTCACCAGTGGTTTTAAGAGGAGCATCGAGGCCTTGGGTACAAATGGTCAGGGATCGGTGTGATGAGTCTAGAAGGCATCGATGCACCTTGGGTACAAATGGCCAAGGGGTGATTCGCTGTTCAAGGCCTTAGGTACAAATGGTCAAGGGTCGAACGTCGAGCTCCGTAGAGAGCATTGTGGCCCTGGGTACAAATGGTTAGGCGATAGTGCGACTTGAAGGATTAGTCTTGGAGAGCTGTGTGAGGGCTAAATATGAGCGTTGAGTGAGCTCGTGGAGCTTGGGTGGTTAGCAAGTTGCATAGAGAGATGCATGAGTTATGGTTTGGGAGAGTCATTTGTTTTTACTAGCTTTTGAGCATGACTTGTGTTATCGCTTTCAAAAAGCACAATGTTCGCGCATGAAGAGCACGTTGTTTGTTGTTTGTTGTTTGGTGGCTTCTCAGGTAGGGGCTGCTTACAAGTACCTTAGTGTACTGACCCCTCCCCTCTTTCTCCCTCTACTACCAGATTTTGCAGGTTATGAGGACTGCGTGGACCATGGTGATGCGGAGGAGACATATGAGGAAGGACCTTAGCTAGTTGCGCTATTTCCATTTTATTTTTCGTATTGGATAGTTGTTGCTTAATTTGGTTGGACAGTTGTTGTCCTGTTAGGTTTAGTTCTGAGATTATCCTTGTTAAACTCTAGGTCTAGTTGTCTTGTTTTAAAGACCTCTATTTATTCATTCAGTTATTAATAAATAAGTTTGTTTCGAATAAAATGTCGTTTTAAGATTTTGTTAAAGATGTGTTTTGGTTTAGTTAGTAGTTGCATAAGCAAGGCCTGGCTGGCTGTTGGTTCTGTGGATATTCCGTTGTGTGGTAGAATGGTGGAGTCGTTTAATAATTCTATATAGAAGTTTTTTATGCATAGCAGGTTAAAGAAAAAATTTTGGGTTAGTCCTATGTATGTTGTTATGCTGCCGAAATTTTCGGTGCACACGGTTAGTTTTGGCTTTAGAGTTAGTAATGTCACTAGGATAGTTATTAAAATCCTCGGGCGTTACATGTTTCGTCGGACCTTGGAGAAGACAAGCTGAAAAACGTTTGGAGAAGAAAAGGCCTTGTTCACACTCAAGAAAAATGTTGAAAATTGGTTTTAAAACAATACATCGTTCTAAAACCAATTAATCCCACCAAACTCTATCTATTTATGTATTCACGACAAATGCACAACAAATTACATATTCGGTCTGCTTTGAAACAGGAAGATTGTCTATGTCTATTCTTGCATTTTATTTTCTTGCAACCAAAACATTGGACGACCACTTGTTCAGGAAGGACTTCGGGGAATTCATGGAAGTATTTGAGCAAACACCATTCCGACAATTGCAGAAAAAGTTGCATTTTCAGTCTTCCTTGACGCATGAACAATGTCTATCACCGCACTTTATTTCGATGCATTTACAATATGCGAGGACAATCTCTTGTTCCTCGGGAGCAAAATCTTCAGGGAGCTTTTGAACACCATCTATTCTTGCATTGTGTATATATGTGTTGTCACATACATATATACATATATACATATTTTGATTGTCAAATTCTGTCGCGAGGAACTCACCTGACCTTCACGTGCCACAAAAGGTAAATTTGTTTGATAGGGGGGAAGACGTGCCCTACAAGATAGTAAACCTGCACACTGGTTTGGTGCTTGCCACACCGCCTCCGATGCTTAAGTCAGAAAGCAGAAGGTGGATAGCAAGAGAGCGAGAGAAGGAGTAGGGTTCAGAGAATGAATTTTGGGATCCCTTCTTCATTGACGAAGAGGAGTTTAAATACATGCTCATGCTCCTAGGGTTTTAGGAATTCGGAGGCGTTTCGGGACAAACCAGGCGGAACCGAGGTGGCTAGAGGCAGCAGTGACCAAACGGAGGCGACCGAGCTTGGCGTGTGTGTTGGCTTCCTAAAGTGAGTAAAATTATGATCTGAAAAGACTCTAGAATTCCTGTGCAAGTATACACAGCCTGCAACAAGTAATATTATCAATCAGAGTCTTGAATTAGCTTCCACTTTATCTATTTTGTGTAACTTTCTAATGGTTTCAAAGATGGTAAAAATGATTTGGTTTTATAAGAATTATGCTGAAGCAAAATAAATGACAGAACAACAAGTAAACAAATAGGTAGAAAGATTAGAGACAGGCGCTGGTTAGGCTTAGTAATTGTTTTAAAAGATGCTCTAGAAATATTATTGATCATGCAAACTCTCGCAGTATTATTAGCGGATTCCTCTCGGAACTCCAGATCTTTTGGAATGTGTTTCAACCCCAACGAAGTACGACCAATCAAGCACTAGGAAACTGGCTATCCCTAGCTCAGTCACTGGCGTTCAACAATGCACAATGATCGTAGTGTGGTTAATAGCCACACACTCTCTAAATCGTCCCTGAAACTAGAGAGAGGTATTCATACCGGCTGGCCAGGAGAGCATAAAATAGAAATAAGCACAACAATTAACCAAGATGCAATAATCAATATATTATTAGAGATGAAGCACAACAACTACATATTCCCTAACCAACGCCTAAAGCTACTTAGTTCATAATATGCATGGAAACGCATGCTACAATTTGAGTAGGCATGTCCATAATCACAAGATAATAAAGAAAATAGTAATCTCCTCAATCAACTTGCGGATGATGGTGTTCTTGGTGGTCTCCAATCTCTCTCTTCTATTCGGCTCCCAAAGATGGAAGGAACTTTCCAAGAATGGAATGTTTTCTCCCAAAAATGGAATGGTTTTGACTTGGACGGCTACTTCCTTTTATAGAAGGATAGAAGGCTTGAATTAGGTAAACTTGGACACGTGTAGGGCTCTCCTTGCTCCTTTATCCCAAAAATAGCTCAACAGAAGTCGGTTTATGAAGTTGGCTAACGAGCTATGATGTGGCAGTTCTGCTCCTAGTTTTGCTGTATCACAGAATTTGCTCCCTCCAATCGCCCAGCAACAGATTCTGCACAAAATGATTTCCAAAGCTTCCATTCTTCCAAATGGATTAAAACATGTAATATCTATCTAAAACCAACCCTATTAAGCACAAAGGTCACACAAATCCTTATATAAATGAGGCCTAAATAACTACCTTTTGGGCAGTTATCACACCCCCAAACTTGAACTATTGCACGTCCCGAGCAATACTAACCAACCTTCCTTCAAGAATTCAAAACATTAGACAGAGAATAGCTTAATCAAACCAGACAGTCCAACACTACCTTCAACCTTTACCTGAGCACTCTGCAAAACCGAGCTCTCCTGCAGCAAAATGATTCCTCCGGCATGGACAAATAATCACCACTTTCCAACTCAATTCTAAGAACTTGCCACAGCCTAGCTCTATTATTAGACATTCAAAATATATTTTCAAGGGGTTTATATACTCATTTTTCAGACTTAAAGCAACCTTACAGTCATAAGCTCTTAAGCATGGGATGACTCACTTTATGGTGAAGTATACCCTTGCCTCAAACTCATCACCAACTAGGCTCAATACTCATTATAAAGCTAAAAAATCCTTAGTCATTCCATCTCTTGCCCCTCAGAATGGCGACATTTCATGATGAAGCTCACCTAAGTTCTGGAAGACAGAAAAACTGCTGGATCATCATTCATCCTTCAAAACTTTTGCTCCATGAATTAAGCAAAATTTTCAACAAATAATAATTTTTTTGCAAATAATTTTTCTTATTTTCCTATTTCCTAGGTCATCTTTTGACGCGAAGACAAACTGTGGGTATCACAAATGTCCCCGGTTACTCAATAACCTAACAAATTTTAAATGAAGAAGAGGAATGCTTGAGCAAAACAATTGGAGTAGCAAAAAGTCCCCCAAACTTTAATTATTCATTGTCCCCAATGAATCATTAATTTTGCAATTATACCCCCAAACTTAAATTTTTCTATCTGAATTTAACTAAGCATGGGACTAGATCGAAGCTTAAAGTGGATCATAAAAGTCAACACTACCTCCAAAATCTTCTTTGCCGCAGCAATAGTCCAGGCTAGAAGAAATGCTCAAGTAAAAGGTTTCTGCAGATCAGAATACCTTGATCTAAATAAGCGTAATCAGTCCAAGCTTCAAAAATTCAGAAGAAAATTAGTTAAGTTAGCGTTACTCAGTGCTCATAGAATGGAAACATCGAGAAATTTCATTAAAAACACAAAAAGATATTACATCAGCAGAAATATATTTTTAAAGCATAGAAAAAAAACAGACATAACAAGCAGAAAATAGAAGAAGGTGCGGTCAGGAATGCGCGAGCAAACAAAATATTTCAACAAAAACAATTGTGCACCAAAATTTTCCTCCTTCAATCTTCCTGACCCAGGTCTTCTTCTTCATCTTCCTTCTCAACAGGCGGTGGCGAGATCCAGGGGTTCAACAGATTTTCGAGGAATGCAGGAAGGGCTGGATATGGTTTTTAAAATTTTTCTTGCAGTGCCCTCTTCAAACCAGCATCACGATTCTTAACATAGGTCCAGAAGGTTAAAGCTTGCCTTTCAGCAAACTCCTGCCTGCTTGCCAAAAGTGCCAGTTGTTCTAGAATCGTGTTGATGTCGTAGATAAGCCCACCTTGACCTACCTCCTGTGTACGCTGGAGCCATGCCAAATTGGGTGCATCGATGATTCCCTTATCCGGTAAAATCACATCATCTTCATCCTCTGGTACCCTGCCCTTCGGCAGAGCATCGTGATAGTGTTGGGGAAAAACAACTTCCCCACCTTTTTCCGCCAGCAATCAACAATCTCAGAATAAATTATTTTTCCTACGTCAATACTCATCGAGCGAATAATAACAAAGGTAAGCAATACCCGGTCCCGAGAGACTGTGGAGTCATGAGTTGTCGGCAGTAAGCGTAACCTAATGAAACCCATCCAGGTGTTGGCCTCGCTCTTCAAATAAGCAGCCTGAAACGTGCGCTTCTCCGTCTTCGACAACCGCCACTGAGCCCCCTCAATGCCAACCTCATGGACAACCGCATTTAGTTGGTCGCTAGATGGTGCAACCATCATTTCATTAAAGGTCGCACGAGGAAAATCTTGGAGATTGAACAAATCATTAACATATTCTGGGCTCCAGTCCACGTTTATTCCTCGAACTATAACCTGAAATTCTCCCTGATCATCAAGATTCACATAAAATTCTCGAACAATGTTTTAATTAACAGGCTCTGGTTTCGCACAAAATTTTCTCCAGCCGAGGTTCGCTATTCCAGTCTGTAAGAACCGTGGCACATCATCGCCAAATCCTCGTTCGAACAGGAAGTCCCGTTTCAGCATCTCCTGGTATTTTGCTCGAGCAAGGTTGTTGTCGATGCGAATAAAAGGTAATCCTCGTTCCTCAACCTCGTCAGCCTCGCCTAATGCCTCAGCAATACCTTTGCCCTTGTCTTCTCTTCGCTTGAACAAAATCTCTTCCTCAGCCTTCTTTTCTTCTTCTTCCCTTGCTTTGTCTTCAACTTCCTTCTTTTCTTGTTCCCTTCGCTTTTCCTCAGAATCCGACGATGGAGGTGATGGAGTGTTTCGAATCACTCTGACTCGGCCTGCCTTCCGCTTAATGCGATGTCGCTTCGGTGGTTCGGGCATGATTACCTCGACCCGAGCCTCCTGCACCGGTTCCTGTTCTTCATTAGTCTCTCTTTCTTGATTTTTCTCAACATTTTCCTCTCGAATCGTTTCTGGGGCTATCGGTTCTTCCTCAAGATTTTGAACTCCCTCCGTTTCTGGGACATTCCCTGATTCTTCTTGAATAGCTTCTTGACCTTCAACCCTCTGTTGTTTCCTTCGCCTCTTGGCTTCCTTTTCTTCGGGTGTTCGCTTCTTCTTTGTCTTTGCTTTCGGTACCTCTGGCACTATTTCCTCCTCATTATCTCTCTCTTTGTTTGCTCTCGTTATTGCCATGGCAGACTCAGGGTTTTCCAGAGAAAAGCAACAAAGGAAGAAGAAGAAGAAATACGAGTAGGGAAGAAAGTAAATGCAAAGTCGAATTGAAAAGAAACTTACCACTGTCCGTAAATAAATAAGGCGTCAGCAAAATCAAATCCCACCTGAAAAGATTTGCCCTGCATTTATTAATTATCCCGTTTAATTTTAATCGCATGCAAATTAGCAATTCAAAACCATCAACGGTAAGTTTATGAATTCCAATCGCCCACGGTAAATCCTCATGCGATGTCCACCATCAAAGCCCTTGGATGATTGCTATGTGACACGTGGCCTCATCAGATGACGCAATCAAATTTACCTGCGAAAATTCAAAGAAAAATCCCAACGGTAAAAAAAAATAATAAATTGTCAACGAAATCCCTTCTAATTCGAATGATATTGCTCCAACCATAACTTTAACGCAACAACCTGCTTTACCTGAAGAATCTTGGATACAATATCAAATTTCAAAGTGGAAAAATCAAATCTCTCAAATTCGAATTTAAATTCACCAATCAAATCAAACCTAATTCCTTTTTATTCTTGAAGCCGAATAAATCAGAGAAAAGCTTTTATTAATTAACAGAATTCAAATTACTGAAAATAAGATCTAGATAAAATCTACTAAAATCTAACTAATGAAAAGATAATTCAAAGATAATTTAAATAAATAGCCCGAAAATCAAATCAAATCAATTCAAATTCAAAACAAAATAAATAAAATCTAAACTACCAAAAATAATAAAAATACTTAAAGATAAAATCTAACCTAATCGGAATTAAAAACAAATCAGCGAAAAACAAAATCAATACAAACTCCGGGAGCTCAAAATTTCTCTCGGTGAAATGCTCCCGCAAAAATCCTGCTCTCTCAATCATCGACCAACCTTAGGGAAGGGTATTTCGACTGAAACTCCTCACCCCAATAATGCTTCACACGCTGTCCATTCACCTTGAACACTTTCTCATCTTTTTCATCCTGCAAAGTAATTGCTCCATGGGGAAAAACCTCAATCACAATAAACGGTCTTGACCATTTAGATTTTAGCTTCCCATGAAATAATTTTAATCTAGAATTATAAAGCAAGACTTTTTGACCCTTGACAAACTTTTTAGATTTTATTTTCTTGTCATGCCAAAGCTTAGTCTTTTCTTTACACATTTTCGCATTTTCATAAGAAAATTGGCAAAATTCCTCTAATTCATTAAGCTGCAGCATTCTTACTGCTCCAGCACGACTCAGATCAAAATTCAATTTTTTCAAAGCCCAAAATGTTTTATGCTCTAGCTCTAATGGTAAATGACAAGCTTTCCCATATACTAACCTATAGGGAGACATACCTAGAGGAGTCTTATAGGCTGTTCTATAAGCCCAAAGAGCTTCATCCAACCTAAGAGACCAATCCTTCCTAGATGGATGGACTACTTTCTCCAAAATCGATTTTATTTCCCTATTACTAATTTCAGCTTGACCATTTGCTTGTGGGTGATAAGGGGTAGCTATCCTATGCTTAATCCCATACTTAGCTAAAAGCTTAGTCAAGATGTTATTAACAAAATGTGTACCCTCATCACTCACTAGAGCCTTAGGTGTCCCAAACCGCACAAAGATGTGCGATTGAAGAAACCTTGCTACTGTCTTGGCATCACTCTGATGACATGCCATGGCCTCCACCCACTTGAACACATAGTCAACTGTCAATAAGATAAAAACATTGCCATTAGAAGGGGGAAATGGCCCCATAAAGTCAATACCCCATACATCGAATAATTCAATTTCTAAAATGTAAGTAAGAGGCATTTCATCTCTAGGCCCCAAGTTTCCTCTTCTTTGGCAAGCATCACATTGCTTGTAGAACCAATGGGCATCCTTGAATAAGGTAGGCTAGAAGAATCCACAATGCAAAATCCTCATAGCTGTCCTCTGACCGCTGAAATGACCTCCATACGGCAAAGAGTGACATTGCTCCAGGATTTCCTTTGCTTCATCACCTGAAACACACCTGCGAATAATACCGTCAGAGAATTGCTTATACATAAATGGCTCATCCCAATAGAAAAATTTCGCATCATGCTTAAACTTTTTCTTCTGCCTCCAATCCATGTCAATAGGAGTGACTCCCTTTACCAAAAAGTTGGCAATATCAGCGTACCAAGGGACATCCCTGACTACCTTTACCTCAACAGCAAAAAGATGTTCATCTGGAAAAGCATCTGAAATGGCAGATTGCTCCAGCAAAGATGATGCTGGAGCAAGACGAGACAAATGATCTGCACTGACATTCTCTGATCCCTTCTTATCCTTTATCTCCAAGTCGAACTCCTGCAATAATAAAACCAAACGAATTAGTCTAGGCTTTGCATCCTTCTTAGCCATTAGATACCTTATTGCTGCATGATCCGTGAACACCGTGACTTTGGATCCAACCAGATATGGCCGAAATTTCTCAAAAGCAAACACAACAGCTAACAACTCCTTTTCAGTAGTTGTATAGTTGACTTGTGCCTCATTCAAAACCTTGCTTGCATAATATATAGCATGGATAAATTTGCCTTGCTTTTGCCCCAGCATAGCACCTACCGCAGCATCACTCGCATCACACATTACCTCAAACGGTAAATTCCAATTAGGTGCACAAATAATGGGTGCTGAGATTAAAGCAGCCTTTAAAGTCTCAAAAGCCTTCCTACAATCTGCATTAAAGTCAAAAACATGATCAGTACACAATAAGTTACAAAGAGGTTTACTGATTTTGAAGAAATCCTTTATGAACCTCCTATAAAATCCAGCATGTCCTAAAAAACTCCTAATTCCCTTCACTGAATTCGGTGGTTCTAGTCCCTCAATACCCTCTATTTTTGCTCTATCAACTTCTAGACCATTCTTAGAAATCCTATGACCTAACACTATGCCCTCTTTCACCATGAAGTGGCATTTCTCCCAATTAAGAACTGGATGGGTATCCTCACATCTCTTAACACTTGACCTAAATTATCTAAACAACTCTGAAAAGACCCTCCAAACACTGAAAAATCGTCCATAAATACCTCAACAGTGGACTCAATCATATCAGAAAAAATTTCCAACATACATCGCTGAAATGTTGTTGGAGCATTGCAAAGGCCAAAAGGCATTCGCCTAAAAACAAACGTCCCATAAAGGGAGGTGAAAGTGGTTTTTTCCTGATCCTCAAGAGCAATGGTAATCTGGTTATACCCAGAGTAACCATCTAAGAAGCAGTAGTAGGCCTGACCAACCAATCTATCCAACATCTGGTCAATAAATGGTAGAGGGAAATGGTCCTTACGGGTGGCTTTATTAAGCCTCATGTAGTCAATGCAAACCCTCCAGCCAGTTACTGTCCTGGTTTTGATTAACTCATTGTCTTTATTGCTCACCACAGTGACACCTCCTTTTCTTAGGAACACATTGGACAGGGCTTACCCAATTGCCATCGGCAATTAGATAAATGATCCCAGCATCCAACAATTTAATCACCTCATTTTTAACAACCTCTTTCATTGCAGGGTTAAGCCTTCTTTGTTGCTCAACACTCCTAAAGGATCCCTCCTCTAGAGTGATTTTGTGCATACAAAAATATGGGCTAATTCCCTGAATATCAGCCATTGTCCAACCTATAGCCTTGCGGTATTGCTGCAGGAATTTTATTAAGGCCTCTTCATGCTCCTGCATTAAATCTGATGCAACAATAAGGGCAACGTCTCACCTTCCCAAGATACACATACTTTAGATGATCCGGCAAGGGCTTCAAATCTAAAGTGGGTGCTTCAATCAGGGATGACTTAATAGGAGGTGCCTTCCTTTGATCTAAATCTAAAGACTCAAAAACATCCTCACACCTAAACAATTATTTTTCATTTTTTCTTTCTAATAAACAAACTTGTAAATACTCTATACTAACTTTTTCATGCTCTTCCGAATGCTTACTAGCCGAATCCTGTATTGCTGTCTCAATAACTGTGCTCTCACGAATCCTAATGAAGGAGCAATCCTCCATCTCGTCTGGATATTTCATGGCTTTAAACACATTAAATTTCACTTCTTCACTACAGACTCTCATTGTTAATTCCCCTTTTTGAACATCTATTAACGCCTTACCAATAGCCAAAAATGGACGACCTAAAATAATTGGGACATCTTTATCAGCCTCATAGTCTAAAATAATAAAATCAACTAGAAATATTAATTTATCTACTTTCACTAAGACATCCTCAATTTTACCCTCTGGATATGTGATAGACCTATCAGCTAATTGGAGTGTGACTGTGGTAGACCTAGCTTCACCAATACCTAACTGTCGATAGACCGAAAGAGGCATAAGGTTAATGCTCTTGATGTGGACTTTTCCTAACCGCAAGCGCACGGGTCAAGTAATAATATAGTGAATAGTAAATTCGAATGTCGTCCTCTGGATTGGATTTTTAAGCAAATCGAGTATTGCGAATAATCTTGCCCAATTTTATTTAGGGATCAAAAAGTGATGAATAAGTGGTATGAAAACTAATTCAAAGCAAGTAAAAAGAATGGAAATTCAATTGGGAAAACTACTTAGGGAATTGATTTCGCCGATTTCGTTTAGGATTGATTTTAAAGAATAAGTTATTATGCACAATGAAATTATGAGCCAAAGACCCTTTAATCACAACTACCTCTCCCGAGTATAATTGATTCTCATGCAAATTAACCAACTTGATATCCCTATCTAAGTTTATTAATATGCAAGGCAATGAGATCTTTTAACCAATTCTAAAGATAATCTAAAACCGTCAAGAATTAGAAAGTAAACTTTATTCATGCAATCTTGAGTAAGTCTAGATCAAATCCCCTCTCCCGAGCTAGATTCGAAACTTAAATCATTCAACTAATGGCCAATTAATTGAAAGCATTAAATCAAGATTACAAACACAATAACATTGCACAACTTAAACCATAAATCAATCCATAAACTTAATAAACTACATCAATCCCTAAGCTACAAGTTTAGCTACTCATGAATGGAAATACAATCTCAACTAAACAAGTGAAAGCCATAAATCTAACTAAAGAAAGAAAAGGGAAAAGAAAACTCAATGTAGGCCGAGTCCCGACGTCCCCGTCACGATCCCCACGAACAATGGGTTGATTTCCAAGTTCCTCCTTTGTTTTCAGCTCCAAAAGTGCTCTATTCTGTCTTCTTTACGGCTCCAAAAGGTCCCCAATTGATCTCCCCTAAAACCTAGCCGAAGTGAAGCTTTTATTCTGATTTTTCGTCTTAGCGTCGAGACGCTGTCAAGACAGCGTCGCGACGCTGCCTCTTATACGCGCGTTCTGAATAAGGAAAAACGGTAGCGTCGGGACGCTTCCTATCGTAGCGTCTCGACGCTGTGAGCTTTACGCGCCTCATCTGAAATGGAATGTGAGCGTCGAGACGCTCAAGAGCTAGCGTCTCGACGCTAGCCTGCTGTTGACCGAGATTTGACTTTTTTCCACTTTTACTCTTTTCATTCCTTTGCATTTTTTCACGTCCCGAGCACCCGATTAACTCTAATATGGCATTGTAGCTCCAATCAACCATTTCCTACAAAATAAACATTAAAGCACAATAAAATGGCCCAAAAATCATAAAAGACTAGCTAAATTAAATAAGTAAAGATAGCTAGCTATGCTCGCTATCAAATACCCCCAAACTTAAGCTTTTGCTAGTCCTCGAGCAAACTCTAAATCAGGCATACAATGGAAGAATGGATGCAACAATCATAACTCAATCCTCAAGGCTCAAAAGTCAATAACCAAGCAAGCAAGAGATATGCACATAAGGACCAATGAGGGAGACAAATTAAAATTTTTCCAAAATTAACTTGCACAAGCGAGATCTAACTCAACAAGATCAGACTCTACTAGCCCGGGATTGGATTATTAAACTCTCAGCTCATCTTCCCTCTACACTGGCACTAAGGTTTCACTAATGAGTTAATGCAACAAATTAGTTTGTTTTTCTCCATACTTAGGTGCTTTTAATAAACAATTGAATTAAGCATGTAAATGTGGCACTAGCTTTCACACACCCATTGCAGGGACCCTTAACCTGAGTTTTCTCTGGTTGGCCTAACTGATCACAACAGGGGTAGCTCTTTTTGCCTTAATCTTTATTAAACATTGCAAACTGTGCACAGGCCATGGCATAATAATTTTCTTTTCAACAGTAACTACAAGAATGATTTTTTCGATGAGCATAAATAGCCGATATTCTTTTCTTTTCTCCTAAGCAAGATCAAACATGCTAATTTGCAAAAAAATAACTCTTTAGCTCTACCCTACACCTATCGAGGTGACAACAAGCATATGAACTCAATAATTCGCTCCTAAGCATTCAAATCCAAATCTAGCCAAGACAGATACTCTACTCATGCAAGCCATCTCCTAGAAATTTTTTAAAAAGTCTCCCTTTTTGGGCACTTATGCTTACATCTCATCACAAGCTTGAAAATTGACAAGAAAGCCTATCCTAGGACATCATAATCATGCAAAAGTAGCATCCAGAAAACAACCATATGCATAATTCAAAGAAAGCTCAAAACTACAACCCGAACTCAGATGCTCAAGGGCTCCACAAATATGTTAATCCACCCCCAAACTTAAAACACGCATTGTCCTCAATGTATAGAGAAAATAAGGCATAAACAAGCATGAGAGCAATAAAAGAATAACAGGAGTGAATAATACTGGCCTGGAATGATGATGACTTCTTGCTTGAAAGCTTGGAATCTTGAAAGCTTGAAAGCAAAGGAGAGGAAGAAAACAAGACCTACAAAACAAAAACAAACAATAAATCAAAAACAAAAAGAAAACACACTAAACTTACTTGGGTTGCCTCTCATAAGCGCTTGTTTAACGTCATTAGCTCGACGTGTTGACCGTGCTACAAGGAGGTTTTTGTTCTGTGAATCCAACAGAGGTGCTCTTTCTTGCACCTTTCCTGTAGCCCATGTAAAGCACTTCATCTTTAGAGTCTTCAACTGCTTTAAAGATTTCTTTTTCGTTCTTGACTCTAATAGTGAGCTCCCTGCGCTCAATATCTATGATCGCTCGCCCAGTAGCGAGGAATGGTCGTCCTAATATGACAGGCATTGAAGGATTTTCTATCATGTCCATAACATACAAGTCAATAGGGAGGAAAAATCTACCTACTCTGATTAACACATTCTCTACAATACCAACTGGTCTCACCACAGATTGATCAGCCAATTTGAGCTTTACAGGAGTAGACTTAATCTCACCTATTGATAGCGAGCATAGCTAGCTATCTTTACTTGTTTAATTTAGCTAGTCTTTTATGGTGTTTGGGCCATTTTATTGCACTATAATGTTTATTTTGTAGGAAATGGTCGATTGGAGCTATAATGCAATATCAGAGTTAATCGGGTGCTCGGGGCGTAAAAAGATACAAAGGAATGAAAAGAATAAAAGTGGAAAAAAGTCAAATCGCGGTCAACAGCAGGCCAGCGTCGAGACGCTAGCTCTTGAGCGTCTCGACGCTCACATTCCATAATCAGATTAGGCGCGTAAAGCTTACAGCGTCGAGACGCTACGATAGGAAGCGTCCCGACGCTACCGTTTTTCCTTATTCAGAACGCGCGTTTAAGAGGCAGCGTCGCGACGCTGTCTTGACAGCGTCTCGACGCTTCGACGAAAAATCAGAATAAAAGCTTCCTTTCGGCTAGGTTTTTGGGGAGATCAATTTGGGACCTTTTTGAGCCGTAAAGAGGACAGAATAGAGGGCTTTTGGAGCTGGAAACAAAGGAGAGACTTGGAAATCAACCCATTGTTCGTGGGGGATCGTGACGGGGACGTCGGGACTCGGCCTACATTGAGTTTTCTTTTCCCTTTTCTTTCTTTAGTTTAGATTTATGGCTTTCACATGTTTAGTTGAGCTTGTATTTACATTCATGAGTAGCTAAACTTGTAGCTTAGGGATTGATGTAGTTGGTTAAGTTTATGGATTGATTTACGGTTTAAGTTGTGCAATGTTATTGTGTTTGTAATCTTGATTTAATGCTTTCAATTAATTGGCCATTAGTTGGATGATTTAAGTTTCGAATCTAGCTCGGGAGAGGGGATTTGATCTAGACTTACTCAAGATTGCATGAATAAAGTTTACTTTCTAATTCTTGACGGTTTTAGATTAACTTTAGAATTAGTTAAAAGATCTCATTGCCTTGCTTATTAATAAACTTAGATAGGGATATCAAGTTGGTTAATTTGCATGAGAATCAATTATACTCGGGAGAGGTAGTTGTGATTAAAGGGTCTTTGGCTCATAATTTCATTGTGCATAATAACTTATTCTTTAAAATCAATCCTAAACGAAATCGGCGAAATCAATTCCCTAAGTAGTTTTCCCAATTGAATTTCCATTCTTTTTACTTGTTTTGATTTGGTTTTATAATCATATTTTCATCACTTTTTGATCCCTAAATAAAATTGGGCAAGATAATTCACAATACTTGATTTGCTTAAAAATCCAATCCAGAGGACGACATTCGAATTTACTATTCACTATATTATTACTTGACCCGTGCGCTTGCGGTTAGGAAAAGTCCACATCAAGTTTTTGGCGCCGTTGCCGGGGATTGGCACATTTAGCTAGATTGATATTGTGAAAAAAAATTGCTTGATCTTAATTTAGGGTGTATTTTTATTTTTTTAGTTGATTGCATTTTTTTCCTTATTTGTTTTGCTTTCCATATTTGATTTTCTAGGTTAGTTTTCTTATTTGTGTTTTTCCATATTTATTTTTGCATTCCATATTAGGTTTTTTTGTTTCCTTTTCTAGATTATTCTTTCCATTCTTAAATTAGTTGTTTTCTTTCCTTTATTTATTTCCATATTTGTTTTTCTTTTCCTTTTAGGGTAGTTTTGATTTTTGCATGCGTAGGGATAAAGATCAAATTTTAGCACCATTTGATCCCGAGATAGAAAGAACACTTCTTAGGCTTCGAAGGGAAAATAGAGAAATTGTTCAAATGGCAGACCAAAATCCACATGAGGAGCCTAGGCCTATTAGAGAATATTTTCAGCCTGTGTTTCAGGGGCAACAGTCGGGGATTGTCTATGCACCGATTAATGCCAACAACTTTGAGCTGAAAACCGGTCTTATTCAGATGGCTCGAGACTGTGCATATAGAGGATCACCCACCGAGGATCCAAATTCTCATCTTAAATCATTTTTGGATATTTGTGGGACGGTAAAGATTAATGGAGTGTCTGAGGATGCTATTCGCTTACGTTTATTTCCCTTTTCTTTGCAGGATAAAGCACGTGATTGGTTGCAGTCTATTGCCCCGGAGAGCATCACCACTTGGGATGCTTTGGTCCAGGCCTTTTTAAAGAAATTTTTCCCCCCTGCAAAGACGGTCAAGCTGAGGACCGAGATTGGGACATTCCAACAACAATATGATGAGCAGCTGTTCGAAGCTTGGGAGCGATTCAAAGAGCTACTGAGGAAGTGTCCTCAGCATGGTTACCCCGATTGGCTTCAGGTACAGTTGTTTTATAATGGTTTAACTCCTAGTACAAAAACGATTGTTGATGCAGCTGCAGGTGGGACTCTGTTGTCTAAGACCGTAGAAAACGCTCGCACACTTTTAGAGGACATGGCCACCAATAGCTATCAGTGGCCATCTGAGCGGTATACACCTAAAAAGATTGCTGCTGGAGTGTTCGAGGTTGATAAAGTAAGTGCACTCCAGGCCCAGATGACTTCCCTTGCCAATGCTTTTATGAAATTTTCAGGTACAAGGAGTGCACAGTCAATTGAATCAGCTGCTGCTTTAGCATCTAGACCTCAGGAGGAGACCATCGAGCAGGTTAAGTATGTATCAAATTTTAATTCTAGGGGATATAATAATAGTTCTACACCTACACATTATCACCCTAACAATAGGAACTATGAAAATTTCTCTTATGCTAATACTAAGAATGTTCTTAATCCTCCTGGTTTTGCCCCTCAAACTCAAGATAATAAAAAGTTAGAAGATCTTGTTGGAGCTTTCATTGCAGAGTCTAGTAACAGGACAACCAAGTTAGAGGAGGCAGTCATTGCTATCAACACCACGGTGAATGGCCACAGTGCAGCCATAAAGAACATTGAGACTCAGCTGGGACAGCTGGTGAATGTTGTAAGCACCATGAACAAGGGTAAGGCCCCAGCTGAACAAGAGAAACCCCAGATGGAATATTGCAAGGCAATCACTGTTCACCAGGAGGAGTCTGAAGAGGAACCTGAATCTGAGGACTATGAAACGCCTACAGGGGAAGCTGAAGAGGACACATCATCTGATGAGGCTGAACAGCCTAACCTTGAGCCTCCTATTCCTTCTCCCACACTGATGGTTCCCAAGGAAAAGAAAAAGAAAAAGAAGAAAAAGAATAATCAGGTTCAGTTTGATAAATTTATGAATGCTTTTATGAATCTGAATATTAATATTCCATTTGCAGAGGCATTAGAGATGCCCCAGTACAACAGGTTTATGAAGGAGTGGTTAGCAAAGAAGCGAAAGGAAAAGAAGGTTGACACTGTTTATCTTGCTTCCACATGCAGCACCAGAGTACAACAGAAAGTACCTGAAAAAGTAGCAGATCCAGGGAGTTTTTCTGTTCCTTGTAGTTTTGGTACTTATTCTTTTAGAGCATTATGTGATTTAGGTGCTAGCATTAATATCATTCCTCTATCTTTGTGTAAAAAGTTAGATATAGGTGAGATTAAGTCTACTCCTGTAAAGCTCCAATTGGCTGATCAATCTGTGGTGAGACCAGTTGGTATTGTAGAAAATGTATTAATCAGAGTAGGTAGATTTTTCCTCCCTATTGACTTGTATGTTATGGACATGATAGAAAATCCTTCAATGCCTGTCATATTAGGACGACCATTCCTCGCTACTGGACGAGCGATTATAGATATTGAGCGCAAGGAGCTCACTATTAGAGTCAAGAACGAAAAAGAGATCTTTAAAGCAGTTGAAGACTCTAAAGATGAAGTGCTTCATATGGGTTACAGGAAAGGTGCAAGAAAGAGCACCTCTGTTGGATTCACAGAACAAAAGCCTCCTTGAAGCACGTGCAACACGTCGAGCTAATGACGTTAAACAAGCGCTTATGGGAGGCAACCCAAGTAAGTTTAGTGTGTTTTCTTTTTGTCTTTGATTTATTGTTTGTTGTTGTTTTGTAGGTCTTGTTTTCTTCCTCTCCTTTGCTTTCAAGCTCGCAAGATTCCAAGCTTTCAAGCAAGAAGTCATCATCATTCCAGGCCAGTATTGTTCACTCCTGTCATTCTTTTATTGTTCTCATGCTTATTTATGTTTTATTTTCTTTATACATTGAGGACAATGCATATTTTAAGTTTGGGGGTGGATTAGCATGTTTGTGGAGCCCTTGAGCATCTGAGTTCGGGCTATAGTTTTGAGCTTTCTTTGAATTATGCATATGGTTGTTTTCTGGATGCTACTTTTGCATGATTATGATGTCCTAGGATAGGCTTTCTTGTCAATTTTCAAGCTTGTGATGAGTTGTAAGCATAAGTGCCCAAAAATGGAGACTTTTTAAAATTTTTCTAGGAGATGGCTTGCATGAGTAGAGTATCTGTCTTGGCTAGATTTGGATTTGAATGCTTAGGAGCGAATTATTAGGTTCATATGCTTGTTGTCACCTCGATAGGTGTAGGGCAGAGCTAAAGAGTTAATTTTTTGCAAATTAGCATGTTTGATCTTGCTTAGGAGAAAAGAAAAGAATATCTGCTATTTAAGTTCATAACGAAAAATCATTCTTGTTGTTACTGTTGAAAAGAAAATTATTATGCCATGGCCTGTGCACAGTTTGCAATGTTTAATAAAGATTTAGGCAAAAAGAGCTACCCCTGTTGTGATCAGTTAGGCCAACCAGAGAAAACTCAGGTTAAGGGTCCCTGCAATGAGTGTATGAAAGCTAGTGCCACATTTACATGCTTAATTCATTTGTTAATTAAAAGCACCTAAGTATGGAGATAAACAAACTAATTTGTTGCATTAACTCATTAGTGAAGCCTTAGTGCCAGTGTAGAGGGAAGATGAGTTGAGAGTTTAATAATCCAACCCCGGGCTAGTAGAGTCTGATCTTGTTGAGTTAGATCTCGCTTGTGCAAGTTAATTTTGGAAAAATTTTAATTTGTCTCCCTCATTGGTCCTTGTGTGCATAACTCTTGCTTGCTTGGTTATTGACTTTTGAGCCTTGAGGATTGAGTTATGATTGTTGCATCCATTCTTCCATTGTATGCCTGATTTAGAGTTTGCTCGAGGACTAGCAAAAGCTTAAGTTTGGGGGTATTTGATAGCGAGCATAGCTAGCTATCTTTACTTGTTTAATTTAGCTAGTCTTTTATGGTGTTTGGGCCATTTTATTGCACTATAATGTTTATTTTGTAGGAAATGGTCGATTGGAGCTATAATGCAATATCAGAGTTAATCGGGTGCTCGGGGCGTAAAAAGATACAAAGGAATGAAAAGAATAAAAGTGGAAAAAAGTCAAATCGCGGTCAACAGCAGGCCAGCGTCGAGACGCTAGCTCTTGAGCGTCTCGACGCTCACATTCCATAATCAGATTAGGCGCGTAAAGCTTACAGCGTTGAGACGCTACGATAGGAAGCGTCCCGACGCTACCGTTTTTCCTTATTCAGAACGCGCGTTTAAGAGGCAGCGTCGCGACGCTGTCTTGACAGCGTCTCGACGCTTCGACGAAAAATCAGAATAAAAGCTTCCTTTCGGCTAGGTTTTTGGGGAGATCAATTTGGGACCTTTTTGAGCCGTAAAGAGGACAGAATAGAGGGCTTTTGGAGCTGGAAACAAAGGAGAGACTTGGAAATCAACCCATTGTTCGTGGGGATCGTGACGGGGACGTCGGGACTCGGCCTACATTGAGTTTTCTTTTCCCTTTTCTTTCTTTAGTTTAGATTTATGGCTTTCACATGTTTAGTTGAGCTTGTATTTACATTCATGAGTAGCTAAACTTGTAGCTTAGGGATTGATGTAGTTGGTTAAGTTTATGGATTGATTTACGGTTTAAGTTGTGCAATGTTATTGTGTTTGTAATCTTGATTTAATGCTTTCAATTAATTGGCCATTAGTTGGATGATTTAAGTTTCGAATCTAGCTCGGGAGAGGGGATTTGATCTAGACTTACTCAAGATTGCATGAATAAAGTTTACTTTCTAATTCTTGACGGTTTTAGATTAACTTTAGAATTAGTTAAAAGATCTCATTGCCTTGCTTATTAATAAACTTAGATAGGGATATCAAGTTGGTTAATTTGCATGAGAATCAATTATACTCGGGAGAGGTAGTTGTGATTAAAGGGTCTTTGGCTCATAATTTCATTGTGCATAATAACTTATTCTTTAAAATCAATCCTAAACGAAATCGGCGAAATCAATTCCCTAAGTAGTTTTCCCAATTGAATTTCCATTCTTTTTACTTGTTTTGATTTGGTTTTATAATCATATTTTCATCACTTTTTGATCCCTAAATAAAATTGGGCAAGATAATTCAGAATACTTGATTTGCTTAAAAATCCAATCCAGAGGACGACATTCGAATTTACTATTCACTATATTATTACTTGACCCGTGCGCTTGCGGTTAGGAAAAGTCCACATCACCTATATCTAACTTTTTACACAACGATAGAGGAATGATATTAATGCTAGCACCTAAATCACATAATGCCCTGAAAGAATAAGTACCAAAACTACAAGGAACAGAAAAACTCTCTGGATCTGCTACTTTTTCAGATACTTTCTGTTGTACTCTGGTGTTGGATGTGGAAGCAAGATAAACAGTGTCAACCTTCTTTTCTTTTCGCTTCTTTGCTAACCACTCCTTCATGAACCTGTTGTATTGGGGCATCTCTAATGCCTCTGCAAAGGGAATATTAATATTCAGATTCATGAATGCATTCATAAATTTATCAAACTGAACCTGATTATTCTTTTTCTTCTTTTTCTTTTTCTTTTCCTTGGGAACCATCAGTGTGGGAGAAGGAATAGGAGGCTCAAGGTCAGGTTGTTCAGCCTCATCAGATGATGTGTCCTCCTCAGCTTCCCTTGTAGGCGTTTCATAGTCTTCAGATTCAGGTTCCTCTTCAGATTCTTCCTGGTGCACAATGATTGCCTTACAATACTCCATCTGGGGTTTCTCTTGTTCAGCTGGGGCCTTACCTTTATTCATGGTGCTTACAACATTCACCAACTGTCCCAGCTGAGTCTCAATGTTCTTGATGGCTGCACTGTGGCCATTCACTGTTGAATTGATGGCAATGACTGCCTCCTCTAATTTGGTTGTCCTATTACTAGACTCTGCAATGAAAGCTCCAACAAGATCTTCTAACTTTTTATTATCTTGAGTTTGAGGGGCGAAACCAGGAGGATTAAGAACATTCTTAGTATTAGCATACGAGAAATTTTCATGGTTCCTATTGTTAGGGTGATAATGTGTAGGTGTAGAGCTATTATAATATCCCCTAGAATTCAAATTTGATACATACTGAACCTGTTCAATGGTCTCCTCCTGAGGTCTAGATGCTAAAGCAGCAGCTGATTCAATTGACTGAGCACTCCCTGTACCTGAAAATTTCATAAAAGCATTGGCAAGGGAAGTCATCTGGGCCTGGAGTGCACTTACTTTTTCAACCTCAAACACTCCAGTAGCAATCTTTTTAGGTGTAGACCGCTCAGATGGCCACTGATAGCTGTTGGTGGCCATATCCTCTAAAAGTGTGCGAGCGTTTTCCACGGTCTTGGACAACAGAGTCCCACCTGCAGCTGCATCAACAATCGTTTTTGTACTAGGAGTTAAACCATTATAAAACAACTGTACCTGAAGCCAATCGGGGTAACCATGCTGAGGACACTTCCTCAGTAGCTCTTTGAATCGCTCCCAAGCTTCGAACAGCTGCTCATCATATTGTTGTTGCAATGTCCCAATCTCGGTCCTCAACTTGACCGTCTTTGCAGGAGGGAAGAATTTCTTTAAAAAGGCCTGGACCAAAGCATCCCAAGTGGTGATGCTCCCAGGGGTAATAGACTGTAACCAATCACGTGCTTTATCCTGCAAAGAAAAGGGAAATAAACGTCAGCGAATAGCATCCTCAGAGACACCATTAATCTTTACCGTCCCACAAATATCCAAGAATGATTTAAGATGAGAATTTGGATCCTCGGTGGGCGATCCTCTGTATGCACAGTCTCGAGCCATCTGAATGAGACCGGTTTTCAGCTCAAAGTTGTTGGCATTAATCGGTGCATAGACAATTCCCGACTGTTGCCCCTGAAACACAGGCTGAAAATAATCTCTAATAGGCCTATGCTCCTCAGGTGGATTTTGATCTGCCATTTGAATAATTTCTCTATTTTCTCTTCGAAGCCTACGAATTGTTCTTTCTATCTCGGGGTCAAATGGTATCACTTCTTTACTACTACGCATGCAAAATTTAAAACAACCCTAAAAAAAAGAAAAACAAATATGGAAATAAATAAAGGAAAGAAAACAACTAATTTAAGAATGGAAAGTATAATCTAGAAAATGAAACAAAGTAACCTAATATGGAATGCAAAAATAAATATGACAAAATGCAAATAAGGAAACTAATCTAGAAAAGGAAAAACAAGAACAAATAAAGAAAAGATTACTCAACAAAAAGAAAACTAACCTAGAAAATCAAATATGGAAAGAAAAACAAATAAGGAAAAAAATGCAACAAACCTAAAAAAATAAGAATACACCCTAAATTAAGATCAAGCAATTTTCTCACAATATCGATCTAACTAAATGTGCCAATCCCCGGCAACGGCGCCAAAAACTTGATGTGGACTTTTCCTAACCGCAAGCGCACGGGTCAAGTAATAATATAGTGAATAGTAAATTCGAATGTCGTCATCTGGATTGGATTTTTAAGCAAATCGAGTATTGCGAATAATCTTGCCCAATTTTATTTAGGGATAAAAAAGTGATGAATAAGTGGTATGAAAACTAATTCAAAGCAAGTAAAAAGAATGGAAATTCAATTGGGAAAACTACTTAGGGAATTGATTTCGCCGATTTCGTTTAGGATTGATTTTAAAGAATAAGTTATTATGCACAATGAAATTATGAGCCAAAGACCCTTTAATCACAACTACCTCTCCCGAGTATAATTGATTCTCATGCAAATTAACCAACTTGATATCCCTATCTAAGTTTATTAATATGCAAGGCAATGAGATCTTTTAACCAATTCTAAAGATAATCTAAAACCGTCAAGAATTAGAAAGTAAACTTTATTCATGCAATCTTGAGTAAGTCTAGATCAAATCCCCTCTCCCGAGCTAGATTCGAAACTTAAATCATTCAACTAATGGCAAATTAATTGAAAGCATTAAATCAAGATTACAAACACAATAACATTGCACAACTTAAACCATAAATCAATCCATAAACTTAATCAACTACATCAATCCCTAAGCTACAAGTTTAGCTACTCATGAATGGAAATACAATCTCAACTAAACAAGTGAAAGCCATAAATCTAACTAAAGAAAGAAAAGGGAAAAGAAAACTCAATGTAGGCCGAGTCCCGACGTCCCCGTCACGATCCCCACGAACAATGGGTTGATTTCCAAGTTCCTCCTTTGTTTTCAGCTCCAAAAGTGCTCTATTCTGTCTTCTTTACGGCTCCAAAAGGTCCCCAATTGATCTCCCCTAAAACCTAGCCGAAGTGAAGCTTTTATTTTGATTTTTCGTCTTAGCGTCGAGACGCTGTCAAGACAGCGTCGCGACGCTGCCTCTTATACGCGCGTTCTGAATAAGGAAAAACGGTAGCGTCGGGACGCTTCCTATCGTAGCGTCTCGACGCTGTGAGCTTTACGCGCCTCATTTGAAATGGAATGTGAGCGTCGAGACGCTCAAGAGCTAGCGTCTCGACGCTAGCCTGCTGTTGACCGAGATTTGACTTTTTTCCACTTTTACTCTTTTCATTCCTTTGCATCTTTTCACGCCCCGAGCACCCGATTAACTCTAATATGGCATTGTAGCTCCAATCAACCATTTCCTACAAAATAAACATTAAAGCACAAGAAAATGGCCCAAAAATCATAAAAGACTAGCTAAATTAAATAAGTATAGATAGCTAGCTATGCTCGCTATCAGCACCTAAATCACAGAGTGCTCTACCTAACTCTTTTCCACTTATAGATACAGGTATGGTAAATGATCCTGGATCCTTAGCCTTGGGTGGTAGCCCATTCTTAAGAATAACACTACACTCCTCAGTAAGAGATACAGTTTCAAACTCACCTAACCTCTTCTTTTTAGTTAAAATATCCTTAAGAAATTTAGAATAATTAGGCATTTGCTCAATAACTTCTACTAAAGGGATATTTATGTGCAATTGCTTAAGAATCACTAAAAACTTTTTAAATTGATCATCCTGATTCTTAGGCCTCTGCCTTTGTGGAAAAGGTAGAGGTGGTACATAAGGTGGGGGCGGCACATAAGGTGGTTCCACATTTGGAACAGAACCAGATGCTACAGCATCTTTATTGCAGCCTCCAACACCCTGACCAATCTCCGACTCTTTCTCGACAACAGCATTCTTACCACCATTTTTATCTATATCCTGGGTCTTTCTTGGCTCCTCTAGTGGATTACCACTCCTAAGAGTTACTGCCTTTACCTGCTCCTTACCTTCCCTTCGAGGGTGTTCAGTATCCGAGGCAAGTTTCCCTTGAGGCCTTGCCTTCAGCTCATTAGCTAGCTGACCCACTTGCAATTCCAGGGCTCTCATCAAAGCTTTATTACTTTGAATTGCGGCATCTGTACGAGCCATAAATTCTTTCATCATCGCCTCAAGAGAACTTCTCGAATTTTGCTGGGGCAAAGCCTGCTTATTTTGCTGGGGCATTACCTGCGCTTTAGCAAATCTTGGCTGGTTCACCTTTTGCTGCGCTTGCACACTGCTTCCTTGTCCTCCCCATGAGAAGTTGGGGTGATTGCGCCAACCTGGATTATAAAAGTTAGAATAAGGGTTATTCCTCTGATTACCTACAAAAAACACAGAACCTGGATTGCTGGGGCAAAACTCGTAGTTGTGATCTTCACCACAATAGACACATGCTTCCTCTGTGACTTGGTTCACCACTGCAGCAGGCTCCATTGCTGGTGGCTGCTGATGACTAATCACTGTCACATTCTTAAGAGCGTTAACAATCATTGCAAGATCGGCCCTAATGGTGGACACACCATCAACATCTAACACACTCTTAACCTTTTTATTTGTGCCTCTAACATCCGACCACTGACAACTATTAGTAGATATTCTTTCTAAAATTTCATAGGCTTCATTAAAAGTTTTTGCCAAAAGGTTACTCCATTTAATCCATTGTAAAATGTTTCCATTTGAACACAATGTGGTAAACCATGGTGGGGACACTTTCGCAAAAGCTCCTTAAACCTCTCCCAAGCCTCACTAAAAGTCTCATCTTCAAGTTGCCTAAACCCTACTATTTCACTCCTTAACTTAGCATTTCTATTAGGTGGAAAATATTTACTCAAGAAATTTTCAGCTAACTCATTGATGACCGCAAAGTGCACGGGCCGCAAGTAATATAAAACGGTAGTAATACCGAGTATCGAATCCTCAGGGAAATTGAATTAATTCCATTAAGTACCAAGAATCATCATGTTTTAATTTTATTTAGAAGATCAACTTGAATGATAGTGCGAAAATTAAAGGAATTAATAAAAATAAACATGTAATAATGAAATGAAAATAACCAAATAAGGGAACTTGACCTAGGGTGTTATCTAGCTTTCTTGGATTTGTAGCTCAATAACATGGATGTATGTAACTAATAATCTTCAATTCCATAAATCTAGAAGTAATTTTAAGCGGATTTCTCTTTCAAGCTCCTCCACATCTCATACCATCATAACTAATTTATGTGTCCATCTCCTTAGTTAATCATAGTATGGCATTAAGCAACTTCATAATCAATTTCTAACAATTCTCTTTCACTCTCGTGTTCCAAGCAATCGTTAGCCATGCAATTTGGATCTAATCTAATTTCTCTCTGTCGAGTATCAATTTAGACCAACAAATCAATTAATCCGTGATCAAGAGATTAAAAGCATTAAGCAAGAATTGCATAGATGAAATATGGAGAATTTCATTACATAATCCAAGTAATTGCGCTACAATATCCAATTAACTAGAATAACGGCCCTAGGTCTCAAGATCTACTCACAAATGGAAATAATTTTGCCAAAATGATCTTGATCCATAGGCCTAACTCAAATTACAACAAGGAATTATAAAGAAGTAAGGAAGAAATAACCGATAAGTCGATCCCAAGCTCCCGCTACGATCATCTCGAATCTTGAGCCTTAGAATCTCGCTCAATTCCCACTTTTTCTCCACAATTCTTCTCACTTTTTCTCTCTATTGAGCTAGGGGAGAGCTCCCCCAAATTTGGGATGATTTGAACCAAAGGGAAGGGGCCTTTTTATAGCACAAGGGGCTGGACATTTCTTGCTGAGCAAGTCGACAGCGTCGAGACGCTACGTCACAGCGTCTCGACGCTGTGACGTCATGTTGTCTTGGGGCAGAAGTTGTCGCAGCGTCGCGACGCTACGCAGACAGCGTCGCGACGCTGTCGCGATTTTGGCACGCGCTTTTCTGACCACCTAGCGTGGAGACGCTACGGTCCTAGCGTCTCGACGCTAGGCCTTCTAGAAGCCTGATTTGTGGATTTTAGCCTCTTTTCTTTAATCTTTTGGGCTTTTTGGGCCTTCCCACTTCAATTGTCTTTTCTTCTTGGACCTTGGGGCTTGGATCTTCAATGGTTATTCTTCAAATTGCCCATAAAGTCTCCAAATTTACCCAAATTCTCTTAAAATCTCAGTTTTGCTGTCCGAACTCGGTTTTCTGTAAAATCAACATAAAAATACATTAAAGCTCACAATTCATGCACAAAACTAGCTAAAATTAATAGGAAAATGATGACATTTTTGCATGTCATCACACCCCCAAACTTAAAGTTTTGCTAGTCCCGAGCAAAGTAAAGTAATGCATATGAATCATAATTTGCATGCTAACAACTCTATCTTCAATGCTTCTAGCCATGAATGCAAACTATTGAAACAAATAAGTAAGCATAGTCAACCATCAAGAAGTTTAAAATTTAATCCTATCCTCCCTTGCAAAAATGAATCATCATTTGTTTTATCATAATCTTTACTAGCCCGAAATAATTTATATACTCCTCCATTCATCTTCCCCCTACACTGGCACTAAAGCTTGCCCTTTTAGCCATCATGCTTATCTAGCAAGCACTACCTTACTAAGGTGCTCATGATTCTTGAGGTGTCCCCCAAACCTTTCTCTTTTTTTTTTTTTTTTTTTTTTTTTTTTTTTTTTTTTTTTTTTAGATGACGATAATCCTTTTAGATGTAACGCCTTCGTTCTGGCTTGCCAACATTGGTGATGAAAGCATCCAACTACGAGCGCTTCATCTTTCAGGATGCCGAAGCATGCTCATTTCTTTCCAGCGTTTTCATGCAAAGGCAAACGATGGGTGTCATGAATGCCCCTGGTTACTAACGCTTTCAAGAAAGTGGAGCATTTATTATTATTATTATTATTATTGAGCAAATCATTTCTTTTTCCCAAAGCTCAGTATTACTAACTATTACGCAAGAAAGCTATCTAGACAAACTTTACACCTATCGGAGTGACAACAAACTTCCAAAGCATATAACTTTCATCTAGGCTTTCAAAAACAAGTGAATCATCATACTTTGCAAGGGGATCAAAGATAAATTTTAAATTTTCTTGAATTTAGACATGCTTCCAAATTTGCAACAATAAGAGAGAATCATGGCTAAAAGCAAATCATCAGACGTCATCATCATCAATATGCATTTAATTCATCATAAGCATTACTTTTCTGATGCAAAACCTACGCAGAGCGAATCTCCCCCCCAAACTTAAAATATACATTGTCCCCAATGTATGAACATTTAATCAGATAAAGAGAGATCGATACTGCCCTGAAAAAGCGAGAGAGTCTGAAACGTCTTGAATTTTCGTTCGAAGAGAGAATGAGCGGATAGGTGTCATTTTGCGAGTTCCCTGCTCAAAGATCGATCTTATGGAAGCCTTAGGATCAACACAAAAACTAATATGAAATCTTCAAAAAAACTTTAAAAGCTTGGGTTGCCTCCCAAGAAGCGCTTGTTTAACGTCCTGAGCTAGACGGGATTCGGTGTTTTCAACCGAAGTCCACTTCCTTGATCCTCAGAGGATCTTTCTTCTTTTTCTTTCTCAGATCCAGCACAAAAAATTTCAACTTGCACATTGGGCGCACAACATAAGAAGTTATAATCAAGTAATCCTCCGCTTTCTCGAACATACTATTTAGATACCATCTAAGCCTAACAGCAAGGGGATCAGGTACTGCAATCACTAAGCCTAAATCATGCATTTCAAAGTTATGATTCTTAGGAGACAAAGAAATAAACATGGAATGATATGAATTTTTCTCAATATCCCATTCTCCTAACTTGCATGGATTGCTATATGAACAAGGCTCATAGGGAAAATTAAGTTCAAGCTCACTGACCTTGATGGGATTTTCTTTTAATTTACCTTCCTGCTGCTGCTCTGAAACTTGGCATTCTGGCTCATCATGAGGAGTTGCATGGAATTGAGTAGGTTCTGTTAGATTTTCATTGATCTCCCATGCCTCATTGGGTGTCGTAACAAGCACATCACCATCAACAACTGAATCTAGCATTTTTAACCTTTCGTAGAAGCTTTCAATCAAAGTTTCCTCGGGTAGTGAGGTATAAGGTACCATGCAATATCCACTAGAGCAGTCCACGAACTCATGGGACGTCTTTTCAGGTAGAGATGGCGGCGCTTTCTCCTCCTCTTCTGTGTTTTGATCATCATCTTCATCTAGAATCCTCCTAGTGTTGGTCTGTTTGACTTCTTTTCTCTCTGCTTCCTGCTTTCCACTTCTTCGAGTTATGGCCAGGCATTGTTCTTGTGTGTCCATGGCGATGACATTAGATAAATTTCCTTGCTGGATTTCCTTCATGAATATTGTCTTTTGATCTATTTGTGCTTCCATCTTATTAATGACAATATCTACTTTGGCTTGCACATTTTCATACAAATTTCTAGTCTCATTCATGATGTTTCTTAGCATTTCTTCCAAAGGGCTTTTCTTTTCTTCAGGTTTAGGTTCTTCTTTTACTTCGGCTTTCGGCGAACTTGGAATTTCTGATCCCGTGAGTTTGGTTAGAACCTTGGTTAGAGCTTCGACTTGCAACCTTAAAGCACTCACTTCATTATTCTCACATGGTTTCTCCTTAATTCTGGACTCTGGTTGCCATTGGTAACTTGTCAAAGCCAACTCTTCTATTATGGTTCGTGCCTCCCTGACAGTTTTGGCTAAAAAGTTTCCTCCAGCCGTAGTGTCAAGAATTGTCTTTAAATTCCTGGTTAACCCACTGTAGAAAAGTTGAATTTGAAGCCAATCAGGATATCCATGCTGTGGGCATTTCCTTAACAAATCCTTATATCTTTCCCAAGCTTCATATAATTGTTCTTCCTCAAATTGTTGAAATTTTCAAATTTCAGCTCTAAGCTTGGTAATCTTTTCTAATGGGAAAAATTTTGCAAGGAAAGCTTTGACTAAATCATTCCAACCAAGGATGCTATTTGAGGTTAACGAGTCTAACCAATCTCTAGCCTTGTCTTGTAAAGAAAATGGAAATAATTGCAACCGAATTGAGTCAGGGCTAACTCCTCCCATTTTTACAGTTCCACAGATATTCAGAAATGATCTTAGGTGATGGTGAGGATCTTCTGATGGATGGCCTTTGAAAGCATTCTCTCTTACCATTTGAATGAGACTAGCTTTGAGCTCAAAATTATCGACAGTGATTGGCTCATAAGCTATTCCAGAATAGTTTAATGGAAATTCAGGCAAGAAATAATCTCGAATTGCTTTGTCTTCTGCCATGATTAAATCTCAAAAGAACAGATTATCCACCTTATAGCTCCACAAAACTAAAAAAATAAAATGCAGAAAAATAAATTTCTAAATTAAAATCAAACACTTAATTCTCAATATTAACGGAAAAAATTACAATTTCCCCGGCAACGGCGCCAAAAACTTGATGACCGCAAAGTGCACGGGCCGCAAGTAATATAAAACGGTAGTAATACCGAGTATCGAATCCTCAGGGAAATTGAATTAATTCCATTAAGTACCAAGAATCATCATGTTTTAATTTTATTTAGAAGATCAACTTGAATGATAGTGCGAAAATTAAAGGAATTAATAAAAATAAACATGTAATAATGAAATGAAAATAACCAAATAAGGGAACTTGACCTAGGGTGTTATCTAGCTTTCTTGGATTTGTAGCTCAATAACATGGATGTATGTAACTAATAATCTTCAATTCCATAAATCTAGAAGTAATTTTAAGCGGATTTCTCTTTCAAGCTCCTCCACATCTCATACCATCATAACTAATTTATGTGTCCATCTCCTTAGTTAATCATAGTATGGCATTAAGCAACTTCATAATCAATTTCTAACAATTCTCTTTCACTCTCGTGTTCCAAGCAATCGTTAGCCATGCAATTTGGATCTAATCTAATTTCTCTCTGTCGAGTATCAATTTAGACCAACAAATCAATTAATCCGTGATCAAGAGATTAAAAGCATTAAGCAAGAATTGCATAGATGAAATATGGAGAATTTCATTACATAATCCAGGTAATTGCGCTACAATATCCAATTAACTAGAATAACGGCCCTAGGTCTCAAGATCTACTCACAAATGGAAATAATTTTGCCAAAATGATCTTGATCCATAGGCCTAACTCAAATTACAACAAGGAATTATAAAGAAGTAAGGAAGAAATAACCGATAAGTCGATCCCAAGCTCCCGCTACGATCATCTCGAATCTTGAGCCTTAGAATCTCGCTCAATTCCCACTTTTTCTCCACAATTCTTCTCACTTTTTCTCTCTATTGAGCTAGGGGAGAGCTCCCCCAAATTTGGGATGATTTGAACCAAAGGGAAGGGGCCTTTTTATAGCACAAGGGGCTGGACATTTCTTGCTGAGCAAGTCGACAGCGTCGAGACGCTACGTCACAGCGTCTCGACGCTGTGACGTCATGTTGTCTTGGGGCAGAAGTTGTCGCAGCGTCGCGACGCTACGCAGACAGCGTCGTGACGCTGTCGCGATTTTGGCACGCGCTTTTCTGACCACCTAGCGTGGAGACGCTACGGTCCTAGCGTCTCGACGCTAGGCCTTCTAGAAGCCTGATTTGTGGATTTTAGCCTCTTTTCTTTAATCTTTTGGGCTTTTTGGGCCTTCCCACTTCAATTGTCTTTTCTTCTTGGACCTTGGGGCTTGGATCTTCAATGGTTATTCTTCAAATTGCCCATAAAGTCTCCAAATTTACCCAAATTCTCTTAAAATCTCAGTTTTGCTGTCCGAACTCGGTTTTCTGTAAAATCAACATAAAAATACATTAAAGCTCACAATTCATGCACAAAACTAGCTAAAATTAATAGGAAAATGATGACATTTTTGCATGTCATCACTCATTCCATGTCCTAATTGACCCTGGAGCAAAAGAATTTAACCACGCCTTTGCTCCATCTCTAAGAGAATACGGGAACAAAGTTAATCTAAGAGCATCTCTAGGCACTCCTTGAATCACAAAAGAATCACTAACTCCTAGAAAAGACTTAAGATGTAAATGAGGATCTTCAGATGACAAGCCATGGAATTGCCCCACGGTTTGCAACATCTGAAACATTACCGGTTTCATTTCAAATTTTGCCGCTTGGATTTGGGGACGTGCAATCCCTGAATTCAACTCATCAAACATCGGGACAGCATACGCTCGAATGGCTCTGGTCCTATCGTTCCCTACCAAGATAGGATTCTCAGCCTGATTATTTTGCTGCTCATTTTGCTCTAGCGGCGGATTTTGCTCAAGCAAGCGATTCTGGGGGTCTGCTGGAACTTCAGGACCCAGCGGAAGATGCAACACGTTCTCCATCTGGTTTCTACGCTGCTCTCTCCTTCTTATCCTGAATGTCCTCTCAATTTCTTGATCAAGCTCGAACCTTACCCCAGGCGGATCGCTCATGCACCAAACTCACACTTGCTTAAAAGAAACAATCAAAAAGTTCTAGCACCAAACCACTAAAACACATACACAAAACAAATCAGATAAAAACTTATTCAAGGTCCTCGGCAACGGCGCGAAAAACTTTTTGGCTTCCTAGAGTGAGTAAAATTATGATCTGAAAAGACTCTAGAATATTTGTGCAAGTCTTGAATTAGGTCAACTTGGACACGTGTAGGGCTCTCCATGCTCCTTTATCCCGAAAATAGCTCAACAGAAGTCGGTTCATGAAGTTGGCTAACGAGCTGTGATGTGGCAGTTATGCTCCCAGTTTTGCTGCAGCACAAAATTTGCTCCCTTCAGTCGCCCAACAACAGATTCTGCACAAAATGATTTCCAAAGCTTCCATTCTTCCAAATGGGTTAAAACATGTAATATCTATCTAAAACCAACCCTATTAAGCACAAAGGTCACACAAATCCTTATATAAATGAGGCCTAAATAACTACCTTTTGGGCAGTTATCAGTGTGCAAGCGGGCCGAATGATCGGCCTTGGCCTCGGGTTGAGGCCGACCATCTGGGTCGAGCAAAGTTTAGGGTCCTATCTGTAACGCCCCGCGTTTCGAAATCGAGTCGTTTTGGAATTTATCAGGCGTTCTTATTCTAATTTGGAAAATTAGAATTACAGTTTAGCTTTGGGGTGTTAAATTAAATTTAAAAAATTTAGGGAAAATAGATTGTTAATTAAATCTTTAAATTCCTAAAGTTTGGAGGTTTATTCGATATTTATTTTAAATATCGAAAGACCCAAATTCCAATTTAATTGGGCTATTTTCTTTCCAAAATATTTTAAGGAGATAAGTTTGGGATTTTAAATGAAATTCTAAGATAAGAGCCTAATTTCTATTTAATTGAGTTTTTCTTTCTTAGGGTTTTAATTTAAGAAAAAGAAAGTAAAAGCAAACCCTAGCCTCCCTTCTTCTTTTTATCCCCTCTATTTGTCGTGACAGCAGCCGCTCCCCTCTCCTTCAGTTTCTTCTTCTCGCGCAGCCAAGCCCCAAAGACCCATCTCTCTCTCTCGTTCTTCCTCGTGTTGAAGCCGCTAGCCGGAGATCTCTTCCCCTCTCTCGTGTCCAGTCGCATCTCTCTCCCTCTCGTTCTTCATCTTCAGCCATAGCTCCTTCTCCCCCTTGCGTGTTCGTTCGGCTCAAGCACCACGCGAATCTCCATCTCCTTCGATGTCTCCCTCACTCGTGTTCTTGTTGGGTTTAATGTCCTATAAACTCGTAGTTTGTAAATCATTAAACATATTCTATTTCCAATAAAGATGTTATTGAGGTTATTAAGTAAAAGATGTTATTGAATATGTAAATTGTGAATGATTAACCTAAATCCAATAAACTAAGATCCTAGGGTATAAAATGAATACTCAAACTATATGTAGAGACATATCGTAGGATCAAGTTCAAGTTTATAGTCAAAATAGTCTATAGTAAAAGGATACAGTTGGGTGCCTTATCCTGGGGACACTATGGACGCGACTCAGTTTCTATCAAGTACAAACGATGAGATCCTAAATCGTTCATGTGGTGACATGCGAGTGGGGGCATCCTATGTAATGAGTTTGCATAAGACTGGACCACGAAATAAGTCACTTTCTTTTTATAACGCGTAGAAACTGACTATTTCTCATAGATGACCTAGGTAACTCGTTCTTAATCCTGAGCTTACTATGAACTCCAGTTTATAAGAGATTATCCTTTGATCTGTATGGGTGAGAGTGGCCAGCATTGCCGACTCAACAAGCCTACCATTTTGGGGATAAGATCGAATAGATAGTTGGGGACGTAGTCTCGCAAGACGAAATTCGTTCCTACCCATTTCAGGGATAGTAGAGAGGTTGTTCCCTTAAGTACTAACTCCAGGACTTGAACAAGGGGCCCCACCCTCACATTGGATCGAGAGGGACTTAGGTTTGATGGTTTGACCACAAACTGATTGTTCATTAGAGGGTTAGTGGAACTTAAGGAACAAGAAGTACTATGGGGGTAAAACGATCATTTGACCTAGCTATAGCTACGAAAAACCTGTGAAGGAACGACTTACTGAACATGGTTAAATCAAGTGGACAGAAATATATCTATAGTGAGGGGAGTGCAACTATCAGGCTATAATGGAGGTCCCGGTAGTTAACAAATGTTGGCTAGCTTAGATAATGAGATTAGTCGGTTAGCCTCGAATCGTTGGAGCCCATGATTTATAGGTCCATTAGGTCCCCCTACTAGCTCATATCGGATTAAAGCTTAGAACATATTGATAAGAATCTTTGAATCGTTCAAAAACGGGAAATAGGATATTATTGTAAAATGTGTTTGATACAATGATTTAATTATGAATTAAATTAGAAATTGAGAGATAAGGTATTTAAAAGTGTTTTAAATACCATATATATATATTAGGAATCATATATAATGAATGACACAAGATGACAATGATTAATTAGATTAATCATATCAAATTACTTGGAAATGTCCCAAATTAATTGCCTAGAAATCAATTTCAATTTAGAATTGAAATAAGAGTGAATTGCAAGCTGAAAATTCAGATTAGAGATTCAATTTAGTGGATTTAGTGGGATTCCCACTCTTGCATGTTGATGCATAGTGGAAAACAACACAACCATGCACTAGTTGCATGTGTTGTGAAGCTTGTCTTTGCATGGAAGATGTCTATATAAAGAGTATGAATCAGATTCAAAGCTAAGAGAGTGAATTACTTACTGTTATGCTGCTGGAATTTACTCTCAATCTCATTCACCTCCATAGATCTCTCAAGAGCTTGTACCTTCAAGCATTCCCTTCCCTTTCCCTATCTCTATAAGACTCCCACAAGTCGTTCTTGGCCCGAAGAATAGTAGGGAAGACTCTAGAGGTTGTCCAAGAGAGGTTGGAGAAGGAAAACATCACAAGGAGATCAATTGATTTGTGCTACAAAGGTTGGTGTTTCCTAACTTTCTGTTATTTCTTTTCTAGAACATGCATGCTTTAGGGTTAAAATTGATTGAGTTAAGTGCTTTCGATCTTCAATTGCTTCCGCATGTGTTATATGAACACCTTCAGTTCTATCATTGGTAGCAGCAGACTCGCGTTGCACTCGCTTCCGTCCTCTCATGCGTCGACCAACACCCGCAATTTCGAGCGTTGTTCCTCCAACTCGCGGTGTAAGCTTCTTTTTCCCTCATGTAATCACTCAATTTCAATAGCTGCAACCTTAATCGATCTCTCTTCCTCTTATGTTCGGCCAAATTAGGGAGTAATAGGCGAAATCTTTGTTGTTTTGGCGTTTCGGACGTGATTAGGCTGGTTTAAGTTCTGTTCCGGCCTGCTCGGGCTCTCTTGGTAAGTTTTCATTGTTGCCCATGATTTGTTAAACTCAAATTCAGCTTACCCACTCTTGTTCGGCCTTAGAATTTAGTTTCGTGATTGATTTCTTGTTTTTCCAGCGCTGCACGGAGCCGTCTTGGGTTCGAAATCATCTTTTTTTTGTGACCCATCGTCCGTTGAGCCTTAAACTCGAACACCCATTGTCTAAGGACTTTAAACAAGTGGTTTCAAATGACTTGGTTCGTTGGACAACAAGTGTTTGGGCCATTTGGACGCTGATCGGTAAATTCCAGCACCTTTCGTTTCCTTTATAAAGTCTATTAGGTGTTTTACATCTATTTCCTAACCCGTGGTAATCATTGCTTGTAGTTTGAGCTCTTTAGGCTCTTCTGGTTGGTTCTGTTAGCCTTTTAGGATCGTTTAAGAGCGTTAGAGCTTCTGGTAAGTAGTTCTTATATGATGCAGTTTGTTTGACTGTGTGATGCATGCTTTGACTTCCCGCTTAATAATTGTTCTCTTGTTCCTTGTTTCTCTGAATAAATATGTATATATATATGAAATCTTTGAAAAGCATGAACTGTTGTTGCGTGTTGATTGTGAAGGGAATAAAAGTCCCCACGCAGCGGAAGCACAGCGATTGGACCTTACGCCGTATATTAATTAACATTAAAATACCTTTACGAAAAACTCAAACAAACTTTAAACACACTTTAATGCTGCTGGAAAATTTGTTTAAACATGCTGAAAAATAAATCTAAATTTATTTTCATGCTTTTCTAAAGAAAAGGGGAAGAACCGTTACAAACCTTCGTTGTAGACTTGACCGTTCTTCGCCAACAACGCTCCAACGAACGAAATTGCAGCAGCCCTCTTGTCTTGTGATCGTTGGAAATTTCTTCTTGGATGACACAATAACCACAGAGGTTACACCGGTATGTTTCTAAGTCTAGGAGGCAAAAGACTTGTGGGATTTTTTCTCTAAGAGGAAGGCTAGAGAGAATTCTAGGTCTTGTCTTGAGAGTCTAAGAGCAAGAGCAAAGTGTCATGGACCAATTAGGTATAGTGTTCTATTTATAGAAGAGAGGCCATGAATAAAATATTCAATTAAATCAATCTTTTCCAAAATTGATTCAATCTTATTCCTTATTTAATCAATCCATGATCAATCAATTCCATAATAGATTAATATTTTCCAAAAATGACTAATTACTTCCATAAGTGATTAGATCATTTCCATAAATGATTAGTCACTTCCTTAAGTGATTAATTATTTTCATAATTGATTAATTACCGGTTAATGAATTCTTTAATTAATTAACCACCAATTAAATATCACATATTTAATTTCCGGCCTTGAATTAATGAATTTGTCCAAATAGATTTTAGGCCTTTAATTAATTCATTATTTGAACTCTTTCAAACTTCCATAAATTTATATTAATATTTGAATTTCTTCAAATATTAATTTCTCTCATAATATACTATATCTGTTTCCCTTAGTAAATTGAACATTTTCAATTTACATTTATTACTTAGTTGCCTCAAATTACTTTATGAGCTACCAGTGGGACCTAATGGACCTGCAGATCAGAAGCTCCAATGATGGGAGATTAATTGGTCAAACTCATTAACCACATTAATCAATATTCGTTAACTGTCTGTACATTCCACTATAGACTCACAGTTGTACTCTTCTCACTGCAGACATATTTTCTGTGTCCACGGATCTAGACCAATATCGACTAGTTAGTCCTTGACGAGTGTCCGTAACACCAGCTGGGTCAAATTACCGTTTTACCCCTAGGTTACTTCTATTTCCTTAAGTACCAGTTCTCCTCTACTGAACAACCTGTTTGTGGTCCAACCATCAAACAGAAAAACCTCTCGTGCCATTGAGAGGGTAGGGCCCTTTGTTCAAGACTCGGAGTAACCACTTAAGGGAACACTCATCTGCTTCCCTAAAGTCGGGAAGGAGTGAATTCCATCTTGTACGATTATGTTCCTAGCTCCCCATTCGGTCTTGTCCCCAAAATGGTAGGCTTATTGAGTCGTCGTATTGGCCACTCGCACCCATGCAAATCAAAGGACAATAAAATACAAAGTGGGTCGTATCCATAGTGTCGCCAGGATAAGGCACCCAGTCTTATCCCTATACTATAGACTCTTTAGGCTGTTTCTTGAACAATGATCCCATATGTCGCTACATATAGTTCAAGACTCATTTTACAGCCTTGGATGTCTAGTTTATTGGATTAGGGTTATTTTTAGGCAAAGACAAATATAAAATAACTAATAACTATTAATGGAAAAATATATCAACATTATTTCATTAATATCCGGTCAACAGTTACATTCACTATCTACGAGTTTTAGGGCACAAAGCCCAACAGGTTGGTTGTAAAGCATGTTGGTTTTGTTTTGTATTCGTGAGATAAGCATGAGTTGAGAGCATGTGGTTACATGTATATGCTTGGTGGGCATAGTACGTGAGTCTAGAAGCGTTGCAGAGCATATGCATTCTAGATAGAGGCGAGATAGAGGTCAGGGACCTAAAATAGGAAAAAAGGGGCAAGATGGGTGAATGTCAGTGCACCTCGGGTATAAATGGTCGAGGGGTGACATGTCACCATGGGTTTAAAGAGGACTGACATTGTGATTGAGACATCAGGGGCTTGGGTATAAATGGTCGAGGACTAATATTGTTTCGAGGAAAGTAAAGTGATTATCAGGGCCTCGGGTATAAATGGTCGGGGACTGATATATCACTATTGGATGTTGATGCCTCAGGTATAAATGGTCGAGGGTCGATATGCCAATGTTAGATAAAGAGGAGCATCGAGGCCTTGTGTATAAATGGTCAAGGGTCGGTGTGATGAGTCTTTAGGCAAGTATTGAGGCCTTGGGTATAAATGGTCAAGGGTCAATGCGTTGCTTAGTCATCAAGGCCTTGGGTGTAAATGGTCAAGGGTCGATGCACAGTTCGAGGCCTTGGGTATAAATGGTCAAGGGTCGAATGTCGAGCTCTGTAGAGAAGTGTCGAGGTCCTGAGTATAAATGGTCAGGGGTCGGTGCAACTCGAAGGGTCAGTCTTGGAGAGTTTTGGGGAGCGTGACGTGGAAATTACGTGTGGAGAGCCATGTGGGGACTAAATATGAGCGTTGAGTGAGCTTGTGGAGCTTGAGTGGTTAGCAAGTTGCATATAAAGATGCATGAGTTATAGCTTAGGAGAGTCATTTGTTTACTAGCTTTTGAGCATGACATTGTGTTTCCCACTTTTAAAAAGCATGTTGTTTGCGCATGAAGAGCATGTTGTTTGCTTGTTTGTTGTTTGATGGCTTCTCAGGTAGGGGCTGCCTACCAGTACCTTAGTGTACTGACCCACTCCCCTCTCTCTCCCCCCAACTACCAGATTTTGTAGGATATGAGGACTGCGTGGACCATGGTGATGCAGAGGAGGTGCTTGAGGAAGGACCATAGCTAGTTCACGTTGTTGTCTTTTATTCTCATGTTGGTTAGGATAGTTGTTGCTTAATATGGTTGAACGACTATTGTCCTATTAGGTTTAATTCTGACTATTCTTGTTGAACTTTGGACTTCAGTTGTCAGTTTTAATAAACTTTACCTTCTCATTCAGTTAATAGGAATTAAGTTTGTTTCTAATAAGTTAAAGTTGTAGTCAGTTGTGCATAATTGAGTTGAGTTGTGAATTCTCTATTTGTTTTGATTATTGTATTTGCGAGACCTGACTCGCTTTGTTGTGGAAGTTCTGCTGTGTTGTAGTAAGGCGTTGTGATGGGTGGTTTTGAGTGGTTCACTAAATATATAGAAGTGTTTTTCTTGTTCAGCAGGTCTAGAAAAAAATTTGGGTTAGTCTTATGTATGTCGTTATGCTGCCGAAATTTTCGCCGCACACGGTTAGTTTTGGGTTAAGAGTTAGTAATGTCGCTAGGATAGCTATTGAAATCCTGGGGCGTTACACTATCTTTGCCTAGTTGTCCTCGACAGCTCCTTGTGCATAAGAGTGGTCCAAAATTACCTATAACAGTAAGCCCCCAGCCATGAATTGGGCTTCAGATGCGACTTGATGCTATAAGCCGAGCTCCTTAAGCCCGATTTAAGAGTAATGATCTTTGCCTTGTGCTGCCCTCTATATGAATTCATTGTCATCCTGCAAGAAAGGATAGAAATAGAAAAAGCAGAAATTCTCTGAATAGGGGTTAGGTAAAATGGAAATGGGAAAGGTATAAGAGATTACAGAAGTGGCCGGAGGGCCTCGTTGAATTTATTAGCTATAACAACATATATAGCTATACATGTAAAATCAAATGTTGATTAATAAACCAAATGTAAGTTAATTTGAGAATGGTAAACTGAAAGAAAACATGATTAATCTGAGCTGTTTTGGGCGATGACCTATATGAGTTATATTTAATGATATAGATAGATAAATGGGATAAAATAATAACAACCCTCAAATCCCACCTGATAGTCTCACAAAAAAATAATAAAAAAATAAACTCGTGGGTCTTAGGTTTAAATTTGTACCATAATATGTGGAGGAACTTTCATTTAAATTATCAACTCACAACATATATATTTCAAACTGCCCTTTCCACATCACTATCTAATTGTTATCCTAATGGTCTTAAAATATTCAATCTCTGTAAGTTAGCAAGATGAAGGACACATGCATACCTTGGTGTGTCATGAACCTTGGATCAATCTAAGAAAACACTGAAAGGAATAGCAATATGGAACTTTAAAGAAGCAAGAACATGATCAACAACAATATGTGTCGTTGGACCTTGGAGAAACGAAGCTGAAAAAAGTTTGGAGAAGAAAAGGTCTTGTTCACACTCAAGAAAAATGTTGCTAATTGGGTTTAAATCAACACATCCCTCTAAACCCAATTAACCACACCAAACTCTATCTATTTATGCATTCACGATAAGTGCAAGACAAATTGCATCTTTGGTTTGCTTCGAACCAGGAACATTATCTATTCTTGCATTTTATTTTCTTGCAAGCACAACGTGGGACGACCACTTGTTCAGGAGGTACTTCGGGGGTATTCATGGAAGGATTTGAACAGACACCATTTCGACAATAGTAGAAAAAGTTTCATTTTCGGCCTTCCTTGACGCATGAACAACGTCTATCACCACACTTTATTTCGATTCATTTACAATATGCGAGGACAATCTCTTGTTCTTCGAGAACAAAATCTTCGGGGAGTTCTTCTTCTACAGGATCCAGCATCACCCAGATGGCAGCCAAATCATTAGAGGCAAGTTCCAGTAGAGCATCCTGTATTAAAGATTATATACATCAAATAAATTGGCAAGCTATGATTTTTTAACAAACAACACGATCAAAACTTGGTGTTGGTCTCAAACTCGTTGCTTTACTTTCTGTAAAAATAATTTGTCGAGATCTAGGTCAAAATCGAGACCGAGTTTTTTGACAGAGAACAAGGCTTCGAGTTTGAGACCGACGCTTCTGCTTCTTGAAGAATCTGCATAAAACTTCCTACGGTTATTTCACCCAAATTCGGGGAAAGTATAAAGTACCTGGAAATTCTGATCGAAAATGTTGAGTATAAATGAATATGTTTCTCGACGACCTTTGAAGGGCTTCTTTTGAACTGCAAACAACTAAGTGAGGTAATAAACTAAGGATCATGCTCTTGAAAGAACACTTCCTTTTCCTCTTTTTTTTTTCTTAGTGGAAGTGGCTGACCGAAGATCTTGTCTCTACTTTAAAGTATGAACACCGTCTATCCTTGCATTTACAATGTGCGACTTCGATCTCTTGTTCTTACATATGTACATCTATACATATATACCTATACATGTATATAAGAAAACACATATATATGTATATATGTACAATACATATATATGTCATGTCACATACATATATACATTATACATATATACTCATACATGTATGTAAGACAACACATATATATGTTTATATGTGCAATACATATATATGTGTTGATTAATACATATAACTATACATGTAAAATCAAATGTTGATTAATAAACCAAATGTAAATTAATTTGAGAATGGTAAATTGAAAGAAAACATGATAATTCTAAGCTTTTTGGGGGATGCATGGAAGGATTTAAGCAGACACCATTCCGATAGTAGTAGAAAAAGTTGCATTTTCGGCCTGCCTTGACCAGCGTCTATGTCCACACTTTATTTCGATGCATTTACGATATGCGAGGACAATCTCTTATTCCTCAAGAGAAAAATCTTCGGGGAGCTATTGTTCTTTAGGATCCAGCATCGCCCAGATGGTAGCCAAATCTTCAGGGGCAATTAAAATGTATTAATTTAGTTGAACAAATCGGTTGACAAGTTCATGCTATACAAATATTCCTTCTCTCTTTTGCTCTTATTTAGGAGGCGATAACACTTTATTTACACTACTCAACTACTGTTCCCCATTTTCTGTTACAAATGGTTATGTGTAACGACCATACATTGATATAAATTGTGAAGTGATCCATATTGATTTGCGGGTTTAAAACCAAGATATCTTTCCTTCAAAGCTTGAGCAAGTGGATCCTTGTCTTCACGGTGATCATCAGTTCATACTTGGTGAACAAATTGGACTTATATGTACGTGTTGTTCATATGTCAAGTTGGAGATGAAAGATATCGTACCTCCTTTTGTGAGTCATCTACCTCTCTGATTATTTATGTTACGTAGTTCTTTTGGGAAGTATATTCTTTTTCTATGTATCATGTACATTCTTTTGTGAGTTCTGCACCTTTTTTTTCCTGTTCTTTAGATTATGTTTTCGTATGAGTAATCAATAAATGAATTCTATGCTACATTCTTTCTTTAACGAAAGAAGAGGTCGTCTGTTTGTTAACTTAACTAGAAAATTTTAGTTCCTATATCAGCAACAACTAGGAGCAGTTTGCTAGTATAAAGTTATGACCCAATAATGTTCCACGTATTGCAACACGTTTGTAGCAATTTGATGACACAAATATTATTAAAAATTAGCGGACACATAACCCTTTTCACTTTTATTATCTCTTTTATGCATAATTGGTATTTGTTAGCAAAAGATCATTATTTTGAGTAGTAATTAATCAACATTTACTTCTCCTTTCGTAGTATATTTGATTAAATTAACATCTTTGTGAATGCTTTCACATTTGAAATATAGTTGAATGAGTAGGCATCAACAATGTTTCATTCCTTGATGTTGATTAGTGTGGATCTGATTTTGCCTTGTCAAATGGCATTATAGACGTGTTTGTTTGAAACTTCTTGCATTCATTATATTAGAAAAATAACTTGCGTTGCCAATCAATACATCTTTTATTTTTTTATTTCATATGTTTTTTTTAAATTATTCATGGATGTGAGATAATGTATTGTTCTCTTGTAAGTACGTGTTTGTTGACTTAGTTAAGCATATTGATCACTTACAAGGTACAAATCCATATGGAAAGTCAAAGAAGAGGGAATCTGACCCATAATTACACCAGTAAAAATTAAATTTTTACGGACAAAAATTTAATGAATGCCAGCAAAAAAAATTTGTACCTCAACCATAATAGTTGCAGTCACTGGTCCAAAACAAACGTGACGTTTTGCAGGTTTTTGCATAAGGTACTTCGGGGGATTAATGGAAGGATTTGAGCAGACACCATTCCGATAATAGCAGAAAAAGTTACGTTTTCGGTCTACCTTGACCAGCGTCTATCACCACACTTTATTTCGATGCATTTACAATATGCGAGGACAATCTCTTGTTCCTCAGGAGCAAAATCTTCGGGGAGCTCATGTACTTAAGGATCCAGCATCGCCAGATGGTAGCCAAATCTTTAGGGGTAATTAAAATGGAATAATTTAGTTGAACAAATCCATTTTCTACTATTTTTCGCCCAAATTTGTAGAAAGTATAAAGTACTGAGAAATTTTGATCGAAATTGTTGAGTAAATGAATATATTTCTCGACGACCTTTGTAAGGGCTTTTTTTGAACTGCAAACATTAAAGTGAAGTGATAAACTAAGCATCATGCTCTTGAAAGAACACTTCCTTTTCCTCTCTTTTTTTCTCAGTAGAAATGGCTGACCAAAGATCTTGTCTTTGCTTTAAAGTATGAACATCGTCTATCCTTCCATTTACAATGTGTGACTACGATCTCTTGTTCTTACATATGTACATATATACATATATACCTATACATGTATATAAGAAAACAAAGATATACGTGTATATGTACAATACATATATATGTGCTGTCACATACATATATACATAAATACATATATACTCATACATGTATATAAGACAACACATATATATGTTTATATCCACAGTACATATATATGTGTTGTCACATACATATATACATAGCTATACATGTAAAATAAAATGTTGATTAATAAACTAAATGTAAGTTAATTTGAGAATGGTATATTGAAAGAAAACATGATAAATCTGAGCTTTTTGGGGGATTCATGGAAGGATTTGAGCAAACACCCTTCCGACAAGAGCAGAAAACGTTGCATTTTCGGTCTGCCTTGTCGCATGAACAGCGTCTATCACCACACGTTATTTTGATGTATTTACAATTTGCGAGGACAATCTCTTGTTCCTCGGGCTCTAAATTTTTAGGGAGCTCTTGTTCCTCAGGATCCAGCATCGTGATAGCGAGCATAGCTAGCTATTTTTCTATAATTAATTAGGCTAGTCTTTTACAATTATTTGCCCAAATTTATGCATTTTTATGTGTTATTTGTAGGAAGTATGTGTTTGAAGCTTAATTCAGCAATTGCAGTCAAATGGAGTTTTCAATCTTTAAAAAAAAACAAAAAAAAAAAAAAAAATCATAGCGTCGCGACACTAGGACCAGCGTCACGACGCTCTCAGCGAACTTCCAGAATCCGTAATTTCGCGGTAGCGTCGCGACGCTACGACCAATTTTTGCCTTATTTAAAGATTTCGATTATGGCTTTTTGGGGGACTTCTTTTGGGAGATTTTTAGCCGTAAAACAGAGAGAAAAATCATATTTTGAAGCTGAAGCAAGCGGGGGAGCGTGGAATTGAAGACTTTGTTCGTGGAGATCATAATAGGGACGTGTGGTCTCGGCCTTCATAGTGTTTAATCTTCTTCCCCCTTTACTTTAGTTAGTTTTTAAAGGCTTTTTCCCCCCTTACTAAGTTTGTTACTTAGGGATTCATGTAGTCTTTTTAGTTTATGGATTGATTTATGAGTTGAATTGTGCAATTGTTTTATGTTTGCATTCTTAATTTAATGCTTCCAATTAATTGGCCACTAGTTGAATGATCTAGGTGTTGAGTCTTGCTCGGGAGAGGGGATTTAACGTAGATTTTATTAAGATTGCATGACTAAAGTAGAATCTCTAAAATCGTGACGAAATTTAGAGTAACTTTAGAATCGGTTAAAAAGAACTAATTGCCTTGCTTATTAAAGAACTTAGATAGGGTTATATCAAGTTAGTTAATTTGCATGAGAATCAATTATACTCGGGAGAGATAGTTGTGATTTAAGGTTCTTAGACTCATAAAACCATTGTGCGTTATAATTCATTCCTTAAAATCAATCCTAGATTAAATTGACGAAATCAACTCCCTAAGTATTCTTTCAATTGAATTTCACATCTTTGACTTGCATTACCTTGGTTTCTAAATTTCACTACTTTTTGGTCCTTAAATAAAATTGAACAAGATTATTCATGGTAATTGATTTAACTTAAAAATCCAATCGAGAGGACGACACTCGATTTTACGATCACTTTATTACTTGACCCGTGTGCTTGCGGTAGGAAAATTCCACATCAAGTTTTTGGCGCCATTGTCGGGGATTGGCACATTTAGTTAGATCAATATTGTGAAAAAAAAAAATCGGTCTTAATTTAGGGTGTATTTGTACTTTTCTAGGTTGCTTGCATTTTTTTCCTTATTTGTTTTTCTTTCCATATTTTGTTTTTATAGTTTAGTGTTTGTTGTAGTTGTGTAATCTTTTCCTTATTTGTTTTTGTTTTCCTTAATGAGATAGTATTTTCCTTTTATAGATTATATTTTTCCATATTTAGATTAGTTGTTTTCTTTTCTTCATTTCTTTCCTTAATTGTTTTCTTTCCTTTTTAGGGTAGTTTAGGTTGTTTATGGGAAGGAATAGAGAATTGATTTTAGCACCTTTGGATCCCGAGATCGAGAGAACAATTCATAGGCTTCGAAGGGAGAATAGAGAAAATATTCAAATGGCCGACCCAAATCCATCTGAGGAGCCTAAGCCTATTAGAGAGTACTTTCAGCCCGTGTTTCAGGGGCAACAATCAGGGATTGTTTATACCCCGATCAATTCCAACAACTTTTAGCCGAAGACCTGTCTCATTCAGATGGCTCGAGATTGTGCTTATAGAGGATCGCCCACCGAGGACCCAAATTCTCATCTAAAATAATTTTTAGACATTTGTGGGACGGTAAAAATAAATGGACTTTTTGAGGATTCCATTCGCTTACGCTTTTTTCCTTTTTCTTTGCAGGATAAAGCATGAGATTGGTTATAGTCTATTCCTCCTGGGAGCATTACCACCTGGGATGCTTTAGTCCAGGCATTTCTGAAGAAAATTTTCCCTCCTGCAAAGACAGTCAAGCTGAGGACCGAGTTGGGACGTTCCAGCAGCAGTTCGATGAACAGCTGTTCGAGGCTTGGGAGCGATTTAAAGAGTTGCTGAGGAAGTGCCCTCAGCATGGCTACCCCGACTGGCTTCAAGTTCAATTATTTTATAATGGCTTAACTCCTAGTACAAAAACTATTGTTGATGCAGCTGCAAGTGGGACTCTGTTGTCCAAGTCCGTGGAAAATGCTCCCATACTTCTAGAGGTTATGTCCACCAACAACTATCAGTGGCCATCGGAGCGGTCTGCACCTAAAATGATTACTGCTGGAGTGTTCGAGATTGACAATGTAAGCGCACTTGAGGCTCAGATGTCTTCCCTGGCTAATGCTTTTCTGAAATTTTCAGGTACAAGGAGTGCACAATCAATTGAATCAGCTGCTGCTTTAGCATCTAATTCTCAGGAGGAGACCATAGAACATGTTCATTATGTGTCTAATTCTAATTTTAGGGGATATAATAATAATTCTACACCTACACATTATCACCCTAACAATAGGAACCATGAAAATTTCTCTTATGCTAATAATAAGAACGTTCTTAATCCTCCTGGTTTTCGCCTCAAACTCAAGAAAATAAAAAATCTTTAGAGGATCTTGTTGGAGCTTTCATTGCAGAGTCTAGTAACTGGACAAACAAATTAGAGGAGGCAGTCATTGCCATCAACACCACAGTGAACGACCACAGTACAACCATTAAGAACATTGAGACTCAGTTGGGACAGTTAGTAAGTGTTGTAAACACCACGAGCAAAGGTAAGACCCCAACTGAGTAGGAGAAAACCCAGATGGAGTACTGTAAGGCCATTACTGTGCACCATGAGGAAGTTGAAGCGGAGTCTGAGTCTGAGGAGTATGACACGCCTACTGGGGAAGCTGAGGAGAACACATCATCAGATGAAGCTGAAAAGCCTGAACCTGAGCCTCCTATTCCTTCTCCCACATTGATGGTCCTCAAAGACAAGAAAAAGAAAAAGAAAAAGAAGAACAATCAGGTTCAGTTTGTTAAGTTTATGAATGCATTTATGAGTTTGAACATTAACATTCCTTTTGCACAAGCATTAGAGATGCCCCAGTACAACAGGTTCATGAAGGAATTGTTAGCAAAGAAAAAGAAAGAAAAGAAGGTTGACACCGTATACCTTGCTTCCACATTCAGCACCAGAGTACAGCAGAAGGTACCTGAAAAAGTAGCAGATCCAAGGAGTTTTTCTGTTCCTTATAGCTTTGGTACTTATTCTTTTAGAGCGTTGTGTGATTTAGGCGCTAGCATTAATATTATTCCTTTATCCTTGTGCAAAAAGTTAGATATAGGTGAGATTAAATCTACTCTTGTTAGACTCGAATTAGCTGATCAGTCTGTAGTCAGACCAGTTGGCATTATAGAAAATGTTTTAATCAGAGTAGGTAGATTTTTCCTTCCTATTGATTTGTATGTCATGGATATGATGGAAAATCCTGCAATGTCTGTCCTACTAGGAAGACCATTCCTCGCTACTGGACGAGTGATTATTGATATTGAGCGCAGGGAGCTCACTGTTAGAGTCCAGAATAAAAAAGAGATATTCAAAGCGGTTGAAGACTCTAAGGATCGTTCTGAAGTGCTTGTGATGGGTTACAAGAAAGGTGCAAGCAAGAGCACCTCTGTTAGATTCACAAAAAAGAAGCCTCATTGATGCACGATCAGCACGTCGAGCTAATGACGTTAAACAAGCGTGATAGCGCAATTTATTGTGCTATATTTTAGATAATTTTACCGTTAGTCTTGAGTATTATTTGGGCATTTTTATCTCTATTTGGTTTTGTTTTGTAGGAATCAAGTATTTCAATGGAAATCGACATTTTTGAGCACTACCGGTAATTTAGGAGCGAAAGAATTAGTTCGGGCCAAGAAAAGAAGTTAAGAAAAGGAAATTAAAGGCCTAGCGTTGAGACGCTAGCCCTTGGAGCGTCTCAACGCTGGGCACAAGTCAGGAGGCGCGCGCATTCAGGGCAGCGTCGAGACGCTACCTCCACAGCGTTTCGACGCTGCGAACTTTCCGAATTTAATTAGGGCGTACGCGCGACAGCGTCGCGACGCTATGTCCTCAGCGTCTCGACGCTGTCATGCAGAATCGACAGTATTTAAAGAAAACGATGCTTTCAGATTTGGGGAGCTGTTTTGGAGAGAGAAAAATGATTTCTAGTGAGAGAAAACGGACAGAATAAGGCAGAGAGCGAGGGAGCTTGATTCGAGGAGCTTGGATCGAGAGGTTTGTGACGGGAACGCACGGGAATCACGGCCAACGAGTTTAATCTTTCTCCCTTATTTCTTGTATTGATTTGTAGCATGTTTGGGACAGATTTCGATTGTATTTTAGAGACCATGTGTAGCTAGATTTCGTTTCTTTGGGGCTTGATGTAGCCATTAGTTTGTATGGATTAATTTACGGCTTTTTAGGACGTTTCGTAACGCGGTTTATTTATGCAATTGTATGATTAATGCTTATAATCTCTTGATCACGAATTGTATGTTGTTGTTTCTGAACTAATCGCTCGGGAGAGGGTAGTTTAGATTAGACTTTCAATTGCATGACTTAGGTAATTCGTAAATCGGGAGATTTTGAATTGCTTGAGAAACCGTCATGAGGGTTGTTTTGCTTTTATTAATTTTTAATTGTTTTGCATATCTCTCGTTTATTTTCTCTAAATAAAATTGGGCAAATATACCTTAAATAATTAGGGGAATTAGAAAACCAATCCAGAGGACGACATTCGATTTTAAATCACTATATTATAACTTGGGCCCGTACACTTGCGGTTAGCAATTTGCGTATCAAGTTTTTGGCGCCTAAAACATGGAGGTTCAGATTAGTCAAATTGCATCTTCCTTGAATGCCATGCAAAAAGGTAAGTTTCCTAGTGACACTGAGGTAAATCCACGAGAGCACTGTAAAGCTATTACTTTGAGGAGTGGGAAGCAACTTGAGGTTCCAGAAAAGCAGCCTATTGAGGATCCTATTGTCAGTGAGGAAAAGGAGATTGAAGCACAGACCGAAAAGGGAGCAGCATCGACTTCGAAGATAAAAAAGTCTACTAGTTCTATTCTCCCTACTCATTCTACTTTTATTCCTTATCCTCAACGTTTTCAAAAGAAAAAGATTGATGCTCAGTTTGCTAAGTTTCTGGATATTTTTAAGAAACTCCATATTAACATTCCTTTTGCAGATGCTTTAGAACAGATGCCTAACTATGTTAAATTCATGAAGGAAATAATGACCAAAAAGAGGAAATTAGAGGCTTATGAAACTGTGAATCTCACTGAGGAGTGTAGTGCTATATTACATAGAAAGTTACCCCAGAAACTGAAAGATCCAGGGAGTTTTACTATTCCTTGCACTATTGGTAGTTCTTCTTTTAATAAAGCATTATGTGACCTTGGTGCTAGTATTAATCTGATGCCTCTGTCTGTGTTTAGAAAATTAGGTCTTGGAGAGGTACAACCTACTACTATTTCTTTGCAGTTGGCTGATAGATCGATGACATATCCTAGAGGTGTGATAGAAGATGTTTTAATTAAAGTTGACAAATTTATCTTTCCTGCAGATTTCGTGGTTTTAGACATGGAGGAGGATGCTGAGATCCCCATTATTTTGGGTAGACCATTCCTTGCCACGGGACGTGCCTTGATTGATGTGCAGTAGGGTAAGCTAACTTTGAGAGTCAACGAGGAAGAGGTAGTTTTCAACATTTATCGATCCATGAAATATCCAGATGAGGTTAGTACATGTCATAGGATAGATATTGTTGATGCTACTATTGCTGAGATTAGGGATGTTGTTATGCCTGCTGATCCTCTGAAAATAAGCATGTTAGATCTGGCTGTTGAGCATTTAGGTGATTTAGACCAGGATATTGCTTTCTTCTGTGATGCTTTGAATCATTTACCTGTTGAGCGCAAAATGAAATGCAAAGTCATGGAATTAACTGTTAAGGATGATGTTCCTATTAAAGTTTCTACACCTGAGTTGAAACAATTACCTGCACATCTTAGATATGCTTTCTTAGGTGAGTCATCCACGTTTCCTGTTATTATATCTGCTTCTCTGAATCAAGTAGAGGAAGAAAAACTGTTGAGAGTATTGCGTGATCATAAATCTGCTTTAGGTTGGTCCATCGCTGATATAAAAGGTATTAGTCCATCCATAGTCATGCATAAAATTTTAATGGAGGATACCTTTACCCCATCAGTTCAACCTCAAAGACGTTTGAACCCAGCCATGAAAGATGTGGTAAAAGCGGAGGTATTGAAACTTTTAAATGCAGGGATTATTTATGCCATATCTGATAGTTCGTGGGTGAGTCCTGTGCAGGTTGTACCAAAAAAGGGAGGGATGACTGTGGTCAAGAATGAAAAGAATGAATTCATCTCCACTAGGACTGTGACTGGGTGGAGAGTGTGTATTGACTACTGGAAGTTGAATAATGCTACTAGAAAAGATCATTTTCCTCTTCCTTTTATTGATCAGATGCTTGATAGACTTGCAGTTTATCCTTACTATTGTTTTCTTGATGGTTATTCAGGTTACAATCAAATTGCTATTGCTCCTGAGGACCAAGAGAAAACGACATTCACATGTCCTTATGGTACCTTTGCCTTCAGGCGAATGCCATTTGGATTGTGTAATGCTCCTGCTACATTCCAGCGTTGCATGATGGCCATCTTTGCTGATATGGTCGAGGAGATTATGGAGGTTTTCATGGATGATTTCTCTGTGTTTGGTTCCTCTTTTGATGCTTGTTTACATAATCTCTCTCTTGTTTTGCAGTGTTGTCAAGAAACTAACCTCGTGTTAAACTGGGAAAAGTGTCATTTTATGGTAACTGAAGGTATAGTTTTATGGCATAAAGTATCTGAAAAAGGTTTAGAGGTGGACAGAGCTAAGATAGCGACCATTGAACAACTACTCCCTCCTACGAATGTCAAGGGCGTTAGGAGCTTTCTAGGACATGCAGGGTTTTACAGGCGCTTTATTAAAGATTTTTCGAAAATTGTTAAACCCTTATGTAATTTGCTTGAAAAAGACTCTACTTTTGTTCTCTCTGATGAATGTCTGCTAGCATTTAATTTGTTGAAAGATAGGTTGACTACTGCCCCTATTATTGTTGTACCTGACTGGAGTCAACCTTTTGAAATTATGTGTGATGCTAGTGATTATGCTGTAGGAGCAGTATTAGGGCAGAGACGTGATAAATTCTTCAGGGCCATTTATTATGCAAGTAGGACTCTGGATAATGCACAACAAAACTACACTACCACTGAAAAAGAAATGCTTGCTGTAGTGTTTGCTTTTGATAAATTTAGGCCTTATCTGTTAGGAACTAAAGTTATTGTGCATACTGACCATGCAGCTCTCAGGTATTTATTTGATAAAAAGGATGCCAAGCCTCGTTTGATTCGATGGATTTTATTGCTACAGGAATTTGATTTTGATGTGAAAGACAGGCGAGGTTGTGAGAATGTGGTAGCTGACCATCTTTCTAGGATTGAACAGGACACTACTTTGAAAGCTTTTCCTATTGCTGAAGAATTTCCAGATGAAAGGCTTTATAAGGTAGAGTCTACGTTACCTTGGTTCGCTGACTTTGTGAATTTCCTTGCAGGTGGTGTGCTCCCTCCAGATCTTAATTCCCATCAAAAGAGGAAATTTCTTCATGATGTGAGATTTTATTTGTGGGATGATCCTTGTTTGTTTAAAATTTGTTCAGATCAGATGATTCGCAGGTGTGTTCCCACAGAGGATGTAGTTAAGATTCTGCATGATTGTCATTCCTCACCATATGGTGGGCATTTTGGTCCCACACGTACTGTTGCTAAGGTATTACAATATGGTTTTTATTGGCCTACTATTTTCAAGGATTGTTATACTTTTGTTAAGTCTTGTGATCGGTGCCAACGTACAGGTAACATTTCTAGACATCATGAATTACCCCTAACCCCTATTGTGGAAATTGAATTATTTGATGTTTGGGGGATAGACTTTATGAGACCTTTTCCTTCTTCGCATGGTTATCTATATATCTTGTTGGTTGTAGATTATGTATCTAAGTGGGTAGAGGTTGTAGCTACGAAAACTAATGATGCTCGGGTAGTCTTGAATTTTCTGCAGAAAAATATCTTTACACGATTTGGCACACTACGAGCGATCATTAGTGATGAGGGCTCACATTTCTGTAATAAATTGTTTAATTCTTTGCTTGCTAAGTATGGTGTTAAACATAAAATTTCTTTAGCCTATCATCCACAGACAAATGGTTTAGCTGAGGTCTCTAATCGAGAAATCAAACAGATTTTGGAAAAGACAATTAACATTAATAGGAAGGATTGGGCTCTTAAGTTAGATGATGCTCTTTGGGCCTATTGCACTGCTTTTAAAACTCCAATTGGTATGTCACCATATCGCTTGGTCTTTGGTAAGGCGTGTCATTTACCTGTGGAATTAGAGCATAGAGCATATTGGGCCATAAAAAAATTGAATTTCAAGTTGGCCAAAGCAGGGGAACAAAGGTTACTTCAACTCAATGAGATGGAGGAATTTCGGACTCAAGCGTATGAGAATGCAAAAATCTACAAGGAGCGAACCACTCGATGGCACGATCAACGAATTCAAAATAGACCATTAAAGCCTGGACAACAAGTTCTTTTATTTAACTCTTGTTTGCGTTTGTTTCCAGGTAAATTAAAATCTCGTTGGTCAGGTCCTTTTACTATCAAAGAGGTGTTTTCGCATGGAGCAGTTGAGTTGCAGGCCAGTGATGGGCGTTCCTTTAAAGTAAATGGGCAGCGCGTTAAACTCTACTTTGGTTCAGAAGAGCGACACATTGATAACATCGAGCTCACCGAGCCACAATAGCCTTATAACAGGGTGTCGAGCTAACGACGTTAAAAAAAACGCTTTTGGGAGGCAACCCAAGTGTTTATCTTATTTTTATTTTTATTTTATTTTATTTTTTTATTTGATTTGATTTCTATAAATTCGATTTTTTTATTTTTTCTTTTTCTCACATTTTCTTTCTTTTTGATGCAGGTGAAATTTTAATTATGTTGAAAAACAAAAAGAAAAAGAAAAAAAAAAGTGCTCGAATTAAAAAAAAAAAAAAAATCGCGCAACGCACGTTTTGGGCTAAAATCGCGACAGCGTCGCGACGCTTTAGACCTTAGCCTCGCGACGTTGTCGCGATTCAGGGCCTAAACAGCCCAGAATAGGGGAAAAAAATTTCAGAAGTTAAACCCTACCCGCCCCGTTGTTTTCCCTTCGTTTTCCCTTCGTTTTTTTCAAATTTCTTGCTAAATCTATCGAATTTCATCCTTTAGTGCCCGATTTTTGCAGTTTCGAAGTGTTTGTGCCGTGGGTTGCTCGATTTTCGGTCGTTTGCAGCGTTTCGGCCGTGGGTTTAGTTTTTGCGGCCTATTTTCGGTGATTTCAACGAGTTGGGGTGAGTTTTGGTTCGTTTTCCACCGGTTTCAGCTTGTTTTCGGCCTCTTTACAGCGTTTTATGCTTCTTTTGGCCGTGGGAGTGCTTGGTTGCGGCCATTCTCGCCGTGGGTGTGCTTGGAGTGGTCCGAGTTCGTCGTGGGTTGCAAGGTTTCGGGATTTTCAGCAAGTTTCCGGCGATTCTTCAACTTGTTTTAGCCGTGGGTATGAAATTTTTGGTATCACCCTCTTCTTTTCAGCATAAATCTTGACATAAGCGCAAATTTCAGTTGGTTTAGAGGTTGGATTATATGATATTTGAGGCTGAAAATTATTTCTTGTCGCTGTGAGGTAGTTTGAGCTGAATTTTGAGGTGGTTTGACTGCTGTTTGTGGGTGTTTTAGTAAGAATTAGCTGCTGATTTTTGTTTATTTACACTCATATTCGCTACTTTGCTTCTGAATTTTAGTACATTGGATAGTGTTGGGTGTTGGGTATCATTCAAGCATCGTTGTGTGACCTTTTGGCGAAGTTTTATTTGGCTATTTTCATTGTTTAGTGCTTTTTGGACTCTACTGCTGTTGTTGTTGAGCTCTGTTGCTGTTGTTGTTGAGCTCTGTTGCTGCTGTTGTGACTTTATTTCTGAGGCGGACGGGCTATCTTTGTAGTTTGTGGAGTGGTTGGTAGCGTGGGACTGTGATAGAAATATTTTCCTCCTAGATTTTAGTATCTTTCCATTAGTCACAATGCATAAAAGGTCTAGGAGACATGCCGCCTCTTCTTCCTCCTCCCCTCCACCTTTTGACCGAGATAGGTTCATTAGTGCTGAAGCCTCATCGAGGTTTGACAAATATGTGGAGGGTAGAAATTTTATTCCTGAGCGTGGTTTTAGCCCTGACCCTGAGATGCAACCAAACCTAGTTAAAAACATTGTTGCGTGGGGTTGGGGCGACTTTGTTCATCATCCTGCACCTGGGGTAGCAACTATAGTGAGGGAATTTTAAGCCAATATGGAAGACACTTCTTCCTCATCCTTTGTTCGAGGGCACCGTGTCCCCTACGACCCCCTCACCATTAATAGGTTCTATGGGCTGCCCGACTTTGAGAGGGATGAATATAGTACCTACCTGCATGGCCACTTGGATGTTAACGAGGTCATTCAGACTATTTGTAGGCCAGGGGCAGAAGGGATTATGACTGGCGCAGAGGTGGTGAGATTCAAGACCACTGATTTGTTCGTAGACTACAGAGCGTGGCACACCTTCCTCTGTGCCAAGTTGATGCCCGTGGCGCATCTAAGCGACGTCACCAAGAGTCGTGCCATCCTGCTTTTCGCTATCGCCACAGGTTGCTCAATAAATGTCGGCCAAGTCATCCATCATTCCATGCGCCACATTCGCCGACGTTACACGACAGTAGGGCTCGGGCATCCTTCACTGATCACAACCCTTTGCCGAGCTGCTGGTGTCGTGTGGGATGCCCAATGGGAGTTGGTTCATCCCGGAGCGCTAATCGACAAGAACTTCATCAGTCGCTACCGAGGACCTGGACCATAGGGCGCGCAGCCAGCTCCCCCTATCCATGCACCACCACAGCATCCTGAGCAGCACGAGCAGCATGCAGAGCCTGAGCAGCAGGAGCATGAGATTCCACATCCCTCAATCAAGGAGCAGCTGCAGCAGCTACGTATGGAGTTTCAGAGCCATCGCCTAGAGTTCCAGACTCTCCAGCAGGGCATCCAGAGCCAGCAACGCGAGCACCAGAGAGAGAGGCGTAGAGATCGTCGTCATTTCCTTTACTCCACGAGCATGCATGCCCACACCTATCAGTGTCAGGTAGCTATGAGTACGGGTCAGCCTTTACCGCCACCTTTACCACCGTACGAGTCGCCTGAGGACGAGGATGAGGATGTGTGATGCTCTGCCGCCTTCCCTCTGCACATGGTTGTTTTCTTTCCCCCTCTTTCTTATTTTTCATTGTATTTGTTCTCATATTGGTCTGTATATCTTATTATTTTACATTGAGGACAATGTAATTTCTAAGTTTGGGGGTGGAAAGAATTTACTTTTACTTTTGGGTCTGTAATTATTATTTGATATATCTCCTTTGATCAGTTTGTTGAATTATCAGGTATATTTTTTTCATTATTATTTGATATATCTCATTTGACCAGTTTGTTGAATTATCAGGTATATTTTTTTTGTGATTATTCAGGCTATCATTTTGAATCATTTTTTTTTCTTTCCATTGAGATCTGAGTTGATTGTGTATCTGTCTGAGATATGTTTTCTTTGAGTATGTTGTTTTGATTATGACAGTCGATGAGGATACCTAATTTCAGAAAACCGATAGGTTATTCTGTGCATCAATAATTAAAAACAGGATTCGAGACAGGTTGATTTTATTTTATGAATCTCTTGCACCATTTGAGCACGTAGTCTCCTGTCTTAGTTTGGCGAGCTTAGAATAGAGTTATGTGAACTAGATCTTGTTGTCACCTCGAAAGGTTTAGGAATTGATTTGATGGTTAATCTGCATGATAGTTAGTAATGCTACGCTTAGGAGAAAATGATGCCAAATCTTGCATGTTAGTGAAAAAAAAATTGAATGAATGAAAGAAAAGAGAATAATGATGAGTTGAATAAAGGAAAAAAATTGAATTAAGGTCAAAAAGAGCTACCCCTGTTGTGATCAGTTAGGCCAACCAGAGAAAACTCAGGTTAAGGGTCCTTGCAATAGGCGTGTGAAAGCTAGTGACCACTACTTTTGATTATGAAAAAACTCAAAGTTTGGGGGTTGTATACCCCGTTTAGGCACCCTAGTGGCATATTACCATCTTGAGTGTGGAGAGACTTGATGATTGGGACTTAGGACCAGAGTAGGGGGAAAACGAGCGAAGGGCTGCATAAAACTGTTTCGGGCTTAAAGGATTGAGATAGGGAGGACTAGTCACACACACACGTGAGAGATGAATGAAATAAATGAGGCTTATCATGACGAATGTGTTTAATCATTAATGTTTCAGTGTGATTTATCTATGATTTGGGATTCCTGAGGCAAGACTCATTAGCAACACTTCCTCAAGTATTTTTGTAGACAGATTATTTGGATTCTTACTTGGCTTGATTCTTACTTTGCTCGGGAGTAGCAAATGCTTAAGTTTGGGGGTATTTGATAGCGCAATTTATTGTGCTATATTTTAGATAATTTTACCGTTAGTCTTGAGTATTATTTGGGCATTTTTATCTCTATTTGGTTTTGTTTTGTAGGAATCAAGTATTTCAATGGAAATCGACATTTTTGAGTACTACCGATAATTTAGGAGCGAAAGAATTAGTTCGGGCCAAGAAAAGAAGTTAAGAAAAGGAAATTAAAGGCCTAGCGTTGAGACGCTAGCCCTTGGAGCGTCTCAACGCTGGGCGCAAGTCAGGAGGCGCGCGCATTCGGGGCAGCGTCGAGACGCTACCTCCACAGTGTCTCGACGCTGCGAACTTTCCGGATTTAATTAGGGCGTACACGCGACAGCGTTGCGACGCTATGTCCTCAGCGTCTCGACGCTGTCACGCAGAATCGACAGTATTTAAAGAAAACGATGCTTTCAGATTTGGGGAGCTGTTTTGGAGAGAGAAAAACAATTTCTAGTGAGAGAAAACGGACAGAACAAGGCAGTGAGCGAGGGAGCTTGATTCGAGGAGCTTGGATCGAGAGGTTCGTCCCAAGGATGGAATGAATTTGACTCTGGTGGCTATCTCCTTTTATAGAGTGATAGGAGGCCTGAATTAGGTTGACATAGACACGTCAGCTCTCCTTCCTCCTTTATCCCGAGAATAGCTTAACAGGATTCAGTTCATCAAATTTGCTAACGAGTTGTGGCGTGGAACTTTTGCTCCTCGCTCTACTACAACAAAATAATTCTTCCGACATGGACAAATAATCACCACTTTTAACTCAATTCTAAGAGCTTGCCACAACCTAGCTCTATTATCAGACATATTAAAACACATTTTTAAGTGGTTTATATTTTTGTTTTTCAGACTTAAAGCAGCCCTACAGTCATAAGCTCTTAAGCATGGGATGACCCACTTTATGGTGTAGTATACCCTTACCTCAAACTCAAGAACAACTAGGCTAAATACTCATTGTAAAGCTAAAAAATCCTTAGTTCCACACTCAAGATGGTAATATGCCACTAGGGTGCCTAAACGGGGTATACAACCCCCAAACTTTGAGTTTTTTCATAATCAAAAGTAGTGGTCACTAGCTTTCACACGCCTATTGCAAGGACCCTTAACCTGAGTTTTCTCTGGTTGGCCTAACTGATCACAACAGGGGTAGCTCTTTTTGACCTTAATTCAATTTTTTTTCCTTTATTCAACTCATCATTATTCTCTTTTCTTTCATTCATTCAATTTTTTTTTCACTAACATGCAAGATTTGGCATCATTTTCTCCTAAGCGTAGCATTACTAACTATCATGCAGATTAACCATCAAATCAATTCCTAAACCTTTCGAGGTGACAACAAGATCTAGTTCACATAACTCTATTCTAAGCTCGCCAAACTAAGACAGGAGACTACGTGCTCAAATGGTGCAAGAGATTCATAAAATAAAATCAACCTGTCTCGAATCCTGTTTTTAATTATTGATGCACAGAATAACCTATCGGTTTTCTGAAATTAGGTATCCTGATCGACTGTCATAATCAAAACAACATACTCAAAGAAAACATATCTCAGACAGATACACAATCAACTCAGATCTCAATGGAAAGAAAAAAAAATGATTCAAAATGATAGCCTGAATAATCACAAAAAAAATATACCTGATAATTCAACAAACTGGTCAAATGAGATATATCAAATAATAATGAAAAAAATATACCTGATAATTCAACAAACTGATCAAAGGAGATATATCAAATAATAATTACAGACCCAAAAGTAAAAGGTGGAAGTAAACTTTCCAAGAGTGGAATGTTCCTCCCAAGGATGGAATGAATTTGACTCTGGTGGCTATCTCCTTTTATAGAGTGATAGGAGGCCTGAATTAGGTTGACATAGACACGTCAGCTCTCCTTCCTCCTTTATCCCGAGAATAGCTTAACAGGATTCAGTTCATCAAATTTGCTAACGAGTTGTGGCGTGGAACTTTTGCTCCTCGCTCTACTACAACAAAATAATTCTTCCGACATGGACAAATAATCACCACTTTTAACTCAATTCTAAGAGCTTGCCACAACCTAGCTCTATTATCAGACATATTAAAACACATTTTTAAGTGGTTTATATTTTTGTTTTTCAGACTTAAAGCAGCCCTACAGTCATAAGCTCTTAAGCATGGGATGACCCACTTTATGGTGTAGTATACCCTTACCTCAAACTCAAGAACAACTAGGCTAAATACTCATTGTAAAGCTAAAAAATCCTTAGTTATTCTATCTCTTGCCCCTCAGAATGGCAACATTTTATGATGAAGTCACCTAAGTTCTGGGAGACAGAAATACTGTTGGACTATCATTCATCCTTCAAAACTTTTGCTCCATGAATTTTCTCAGCAAAATTTTCAACAATCAATATTTTTAGCAAATAATTTTTTTTCATTTTTCATATTTCCTAGGTTATCTTTTGACGCAAAGACAAACTGTGGGTGTCACAAATGCCCCTGGTTACTCAACAACCTAGCAAATTATTTAATGAAGGAGAGGAATGCTCGAGCAAAACTATTGGAGTAGTAAAAAGTTCCCCAAACTTGAATTATTCATTGTCCCCAATGAATCATTAATTTTATGAATTATACCCCCAAACATAAATTTTTCTATCTGAATTTTCAAACTGAGTTTGGGACTAGAACTAAGCTTAAAGTGGATCAAATAAATCAACCCTACCTCATAATCTTCTTGCCGCAGCAACGACCAGGCTAGAAGAAATGCTCAAGCGAAAGGTTTCTGGAGACCAGAATACCTTGATCTAATTAAGCTTAACCAGTCCAATCTTCAAAAATTCAAAAGAAAATTAGTTAAGTTAGGAATGCTCAGTGCTTATAGAACAGAAATAACTTCGGACATTTATTCACAAAGCAAACGATTTGATGGCCTAGAAAAGCAATAACATAGAAACAGAAATTGAAAACATTCAAAGAAAATGAGGTTAAAAAATGCTTGAGCAAACAAAAATCTCAGAACAAAAATCATGCTCGCTCAGGACCACTTAATCCATCAGTCCTCTTGACCCTGCTCATTTTCATCATCCTCTTCTTCTCTTCCCATCGGTGGGGGCGGAATCCAGGGGTTATATAAATCATTAGGGAACACTGGAAGGGCTGGAAATAGTTTGGAAAAAGTTTCCTGCAGTGCCTTCTCCAGGTTGGCATCACAACGTTTAACATAGCTCCAAAAAGTTTGAGATTGCCTCTCGGCAAACTCTTGCCTGCTGGCCGACAGTGCAAGTTGTTCTATAATCTTGTGAATGCCATAAACAAGCCCACCCTGGCGTGCCTCTTGCGTACGTTGAAGCCACCCAAAGTTAGGCGTATCAATGATCCCTTTGTCAAATAATATGACATCTCCTTCATTCTCCAGAACCCTACTTGCTTGCAAAGCATTGTGTAATTGTATTTGGGAAAAATAGCTTCCCCACTTTCTTCCTCCAGCTCCAAATATCTCACTCGCAATAATCTTCCCCACATCAATACTGAGAGACCTTAAAATCGCAAACGCTAGCAGAACACGTTCCCCAGAAACCGTCGAGTCATGAGTCTTTGGAAGCAACCTCTGTTTGATAAATCCCATCCATGTATTTGCTTCCTTCTTAAGATAGGCTGACTGAAACGTCATTTTCTAAGTTTTTGAAAGTCTCCACTGCGCCCTTTCAACGCCAACATCCCACACAGCATCACTCAATTGCTCATTAGATGGCGCCACAACCATCTGATTGTATCCTGCGTGGGGGAAATCTTGAAGGTTATACAGGGCATTAATAGAAGCAGGACTACAGTCGACTTCTACACCTTGAACGATCACTCGGAAACCCTCTTCCTAGTCAATATTTGCATAAAACTCGCGCACGACCTGCGCGTTCACATATTCAGGCTTAGAACAGAATAACTCCCAACCATGGTTTGTAATGTCAGGCCTCAGAAATTGTGGAAGATCACCACTAAATCCTCTCTCAAACAGGAAGTCTCTCTTCAGTAGCTAAGCATATTTTGCTCTAGCAAGATTGTTGACGAAGTGAACATACGGCAACTGTGGCTCTTCCATCTCATCAGGTTCCTCTGATGTTGTAGTAAGACTCTTGCCCTTGTCTGCCCTTTGCTAGAGCAACCGTTCTTCTTCAGTCTTTTTATCTGCTTTCTCTCTTGCTTTATCCTCGACCTCCTTTTTCTCCTGCTCCTCTCTTTCTGCATTTTCTCTTTCAGAATCAGTGGTTGGAGGAGAGGGAGTATCAGTTCGGACTACCTTGACGCGGCCAAGCGCACGCGACGACGTTTGGGCACTTCTAGCATGATCACCTCCACTCGAGCCTCCTGTTCTTTATCATTACCTTTTTTAGGCGTAACCACTACCTGTTCTTCTTGCACATCCTCAGTCTGTTCTTTTTGAACTTCCTCTGTATTTTATTCTCGAACTTCCTCCGTATTTTCCTCTCGAACTGTATCAACAACTCTCGGCTCAGTTTGTTTTGGGTTTTGTCCTTCAGGTTCCTTCAGGTTGTCTTCTTCAACCACCGTGGCAGCAACATCTTCTACTACCTTCTGCACTATTTCTTGATCCTCAATCCTCTACTGTCTTCTTCTCTTCTTAGCTTTTTTCTCTTCTGGTGTTTTCTTTTTCTTTGCCTTAGCTTTCGGTGCTTCGGGGGTAACAGGTACCTCCTCTTCCTCATTATCTCTCTCTTTTCTTGCTCTCGTTTTCGCCATTGGAGACTCAAAGAAATTTTACCGCACACAGAAAAAGAAGAAAAATACAAATGGCAAGGGACGAACAAGAAGATGAAGTGAGAAGAACTTACCGAAGGCTGTGAATAAATAGGGCTTCAACAAAACAAATCGTAACCAAAAGATTTTGCCCCTCATTAAATGGAATTACCGTTCAAATCTCATTTAATCTGTAAATCAAATCCATCAACGGTAAAATCTTGAATTTCAATCACCCATGATAAATAATTATGTGCTGACAAACGGCTAAACCGTTGGATTACCCCTGTGCGACACGTGGCAGCATCCATGCAATTTACCTACCCACAAAAATTCAAAATCAAACTGTAAAAGTAATTAATTCACAACAAAACCCTTTCTATTCAGGCGAAAGATTTGCTTCAGCCATAACTTTACTCCAACAACCTTCTGAACAAAAGATTAGCTGAAGAATCTTGGATATGGAATTCAAATTCAAAATAGAAGAATCAAATCAGGAAAATTAAATTTAAATTAACCGCTCAAATCAAATCTTACCTTCTATTTTTATTTTATTATTTTTATTTGATGCCGAATAAATCAGGAAAAATCTTTATTAAACCTAATCTAAAAAGAATTTAAATAACCGAGAATAGAAACTGAATTAAAATCCAATTAAATCTAATCGGAAAATAAAAACGAAACTGGCAGAAATAATAAAAATACTAAAAAATGAAATAAAATCTATGGAATTCAAAACAACGAATTAAAATCAATCATGCAAAATTTAAGCAAACCAAATCTAAAATAATATTAAAATCAAACCAAATCAGCGAGAAAATAAAATCAACACAATCACATGGAGCTCAAAATATTGTTGTGTGAAATGCTCCCGCAAAAATCTTGCTCTCTCATTCATCAACCAACTTTAGGGAAGGATATTTCGACTGGAACTCCTCTTCCCAATAATGTTTAACACACTGTCCATTAACTTTGAACACTCTCCCATCTTTTTCATCCTGCAAAGTAATTGCTCCTCGGGGAAAAACTTCAATCACCACAAATGGCCCTGACCATTTAGATTTTACTTTCCTAGGAAATAATTTTAATATAGAATTTTAAAGCAAAACTCTTTGACCCTTGACAAACTCTTTAGGCTTAATTTTCTTGTCATGCCACAACTTCGTCTTTTCTTTATACATTTTCGAATTTTCATAAGAAAGTTGGCGAAATTCCTCTAATTCATTAAGCTACAACATTCTTATTGCTCCTGCACGACTCATATCAAAATTTAATTTTTTCAAAGCCCAAAATGTTTTATGCTCAAGCTCTAATTGTAAATGACAAGCTTTCCCATATACTAACCTATAGGGAGACATACCTAGAGGAGTCTTATAGGCTGTCCTATAAGCCCAAAGAGCCTCATCCAACCTAAAAGACCAATCCTTTCTACATGGATGAACTACTTTTTCTAGAATAGATTTAATTTCCCTATTGCTAATTTCAGCTTGACCATTTGCTTGTGGGTGATAAGGGGTAGCTATCCTATGCTTGATTTCATACTTAGCTAAAAGCTTAGTTAAGATATTATTAACAAAATGTGTACCCTCATCACTCACTAGAGCTCTAGGTGTCCCAAATGGTGCAAAGATGTGCCATTGAAGAAAGCTTGATACTGTCTTGGTATCATTCTGATGGCATGCAATGGCCTCCACTATAGAAATAAGGCCTAAATAACTCCCTTTTGGAGAGTTATCATACCCCCAAACTTGAACTATTGCGCGTCACGAGCAATACTAACTAAACTTCCCTTTGAGAATTCAAAGCATTAGTCATAGCATAACTCAATCAAAACAGATATTCCAACACTACCTTCAACCTTCACCCGAGCATTCTGCAAAACCAAGCACTGCTGCAGCAAAATATTTCTTTCAGCATTGAACAGATAATCACCACCTTTAACTCAACCCTAAGAACGTACCACAACTTAGCTCAATTTTCAGACATATTTAAACACATTTTTAAGGGGTTTTATTTTTTCGTTCTTCATACTTAAAGCAGCCCTACAGTCATAAACTCTTAAGCATGAGATGACCCATTTTTTGGTGCAGTATACCCTTGCCTCAAACTTATCACCAACTAGGCTAAATAAATACTCATTGCTAGCTCAAAACGTCCTTAGTTATTTTATCCCTTGCTTCTTAGAATGGCGACATTTTATGGTGAAGCTCACCTAAGTCATGGGAGACAGAAAAACTGCTAGACTATCATTCATCCTTCAAAACTTTTGCTCTATGAATTTTCTCAGCAAAATTGTTAATTTTTTTTCAGCATGTAATTTTTTCATTTTTCAATATTTCCTAGTTCATCTTTTGGCGCAAAAACAAATTGTGGGTGTCACCAATATCCCTGGTTACTCAACAACCTAGAAAAAATAATTACGAAGGAGAGGAATGAGTAGCTCAAAGTCCCCCAGACTTAAATTATTCATTCTCCCCAATGAATCAACATGATAATTATACCCATAAACTTAATTCTTTTTCTATCTGAATTTTAAACTAAGTGCGGGACTAAGATTAAGCTTAAGGTTGATCAAATAAGTTAATACTACCTCAGAATCTTCTTGTCGTAGTGATGACCAGGCTAGAAGAAATGCTCAAGCAAAAGGTTTTTGGAGATCAAAACACCTTGATCTAATTAAGCTAACTAGTCCAAGCTTCAAAAATTCAGAAGAAAATGGTTAAGTTAGGAATGCTCAGTGCTATAGAATAGAAACAACTTTGGAAATTTCATTAAAAATAACATAAAAGAATTACAATATCAGATAAAAATTTAAAAACACTAGCAGAAAAAATAAAAACAAAGAAGCAGAAATATCAAAAGTAGATAAAACTTTTTCTTGGTCAGGGAAAATGCGCGAGCAACAAAAATGATCCTTCAAAATAAAAGCTCCCTTAGCTCGTCTTTCTAATCCTCCTGACAAACGTCCTCCTCCTCATATTCTTATCTTTCTATCAGCGGCAGTGGGATCCAGGGGTTCAATAGATCGTCAGGGAATACAGGGAAGGATGGATAAACCTTGGAAAAAATTAGATTGCAAGGCCCTCCTTAGTGCGGCATCCTTCCGTTTAACATAATTCCAGAAGGTTTGGAATTGCCTTTCGACAAACTCCATTCGGTTGGAATGCATATGCAGTCGTTCTTGAATTTGGTGGATGCCACACACCAAACCGCCCTGGAGTGCTTCTTGAGTCCTCTGAAGCATTTCCAGGTTTGGTGTGTCTATTATTCCCTTATCCATCAGAATAACATCCTCTGCACTCATGGGAACCCCAGCTCTTTGACACAGCATAGTTATTGTGTTCGAGAAAAAGAGCTTACCCACCTTCTTCCTCCAACAAGAATAAATTTCACTAGAGTTAATTTTTTCGACATCTATACCTAATGACTTCAGAATAGCAAATACCAGAAGAACTCGATCACGGGAGACAGTAGAGTCGTGGGTTGTTGGCAGCAGGCGCAGTTTGATGAATCCCAACCAAGTGTTGGCTCCACTCTTGAGATAAGCCGCTTGGAAGGTCCTCTTTTTTGTCTTCGACAAACACCACTAAGCCCCCTCAATTCCCACCTCTCGAACAGCTGCATTCAATTGCTCATTGGATGGCGCTACCACCATCTCATTATACCCGGCGTGTGGGAAATATTGAAGGTCAAATAAAGAATTTACCGCATCGGGGCTCCAGTCTACTACTACCCCATGAACAATTGCTTGAAAACCTTCTTCTTCATCTATGTTCGCATAAAATTCACGAACAACATTCGAATTCACTGGCTCTGGTTTCACGCAAAACTGATCCCATCCGTGATTTGTAATTCCAGCTCGTAAGAAAGGCGGTAGGTCATCGCCAAATCCTCTCTCAAATAGAAAACCCCTCTTCAGCATCTCTAAATATTTTGCCCAAGAAAGATCATTGACGAAACGATCATACGGTAGTCTCGATTCCTCGGTTTCAGCCTCCTTTGTTTCTGTCGGTGCTTCACCAACTCATTTGCCCTTGTCTTCTTGTTGCTTTGTCAAAGCTTCTTCTTTCATGTCTTCTCAACCTCTTATTTCTCTTGCTCTTCTTTCTCAGAATTTTCCTTCTCAGCCTCTGTTGTTGGCAGAGATGGAGTGTCCGTCCTCATTACCTTAATCCGTCCCGCCTTTTGCTTGCAGCGGCGACGACGTGGTTCCTCTGGCACAACTTCTTGAGTGTGTTGTTCCTGCCCATTACCTTGCCCTTGCATATCTTCTACTCGCTTCTTTTGCCCCTCTTGCTGAGTTTCGACTGTCTGTTATTCTTGTTCCTAATCTTTCTTTTCTTCAGGGTCTTTTGGTTATTTTTCCTCAACCGCTTCTTCAGCAATGTCTTCGACCACTTTCCGTACTACTTCCACGACCTAAGCTCGCTGTTGCCTTCTTCGTCTCTTAGCCTCTCGTTCTTTAGGTTTCTTCCTTCTCTTCGTTCTTGTCTTCGGTGCCTCAGGCGTAATCGACACTTCCTCCTCCTCAGCATCTCTTTCTCTCATCCATCTTGTCTTAGCCATCTCAGACTTAGAGTATTTCACAGTAACGGAAGCAAGGTGGAGAGAAATAAAAAGCAAGGAATGAAAGCAAGAAGATGAAGTGAAACGAAAACGTACCGTGAATCTTAAATAAATAGGGCTCCAACACTTTAATCTTAACCAAAAGATTCTGCCCCAATTAAATAAAATTACCGTTTAATTTGCATGTAATCATGGAGAATTAAATTTAAAAAATGGTAAAATGTTTCCCCGTGGTAAATCTCCTCTACGTTGGCTAACAGATAGATCGTTGGATCAGCACTGCGTGACACGTGGAAGCGTCAGATGCTTTACACGGTTTACTTGCCCCACGGAAAAATTAAATTCCAAACGGTAAAATTATTTAATTCACAACCAATCCCCTTTGAATTTGACGAAATATTTGATCCTTCCAACAGATTGCAAAAACAAACTGATAAGCAAAGATTTTCTTCTAGAAGAATCTTTTATTCGGAATATTCCAATTTGAAATTTAAACCACAAAAGTCAAATCTCACCTTAGTCGAATAAATCAAGAAATATATTACTACAAACCTAATCTGAACAGAAATTTAAATAACAAAAATACAACGAAATCAAGAATAAATCAAATTAAATTAAAAATTAAATCGGTGAAAATAAAAATAAATAAACTGAAAATAAAGTCTACAAAAATAAAAAAAATACCAACAAATTAAAATAAATAAGATAAGATCCAAATAAACCGAATCTAATTCAAAATAATTCGAATTAAAATAAAATAAAATTAGCGAGAAATAAAATAAAATCGCAACAAACACTGGGAGCTAAAAATATTGCAATATGAAATGCTCCCGCAAAACTCTTCTCGCTCATTCATCAACCAGCTTTAGGGAAGGATGTTTCGAATGGAATTCCTCTCCCTAATAATGCTTCACTCGCTGACCATTAACCTTGAGCACTCGCCCATCCTTTTCATCTCTCAAATTAATTGCTCCATGAGGAAAAACTTCAATCAGAATAAAAGGTCCAGACCATTTAGATTTTAATTTTCCAAGAAACAATTTCAATCTAGAGTTGTACAACCAAACTCTCTGACCCTTAACAAATTCTTTAGGTTTTATCTTCTTATCATGCCACCGCTTAGTCTTCTCTTTATAAATATTCGCAATTTCATAAGAAAACTGACGAAACTCTTCTAACTCATTAAGCTGCAACATTCTTATTGCCCCTGCAAGACTTAAATCAAAATTCAATTTCTTTAAAGCCCAAAACGTTTTATGCTCAAGCTCTAACGGTAAATGGCAAGCCTTTCCATATACTAACCTGTAGGGAGATGTTGGGCTCCTAGAGTGAGTAAAAATATAGTATAAAATACTCTAGAATTCCTGTGCAAGTATACACAGTTTGCAGCAAGTAATATTATCAATCCAAGGTCTGAATGAGCTTCCACTTTATCTATTTTGCGTAACTTCCTAATGGTTTCGAAGATAATAAAAATGTTGGGTTTTATAAGAATTATGCTGAAGCAAAATAAATGACAGAACAACGAGTAAACAAATAGATAGACAGATTAAAGACAGGCGTTGGTTAGGTTTTAGTGATTGTTCTAAGATATGCTCTAGCAATATTATTGATCATTCATTTCTCGCAGTATTATTAGCGGATTCCTCCCGGAACTCCGGATCTTTTGGGATGTGTTTCAACCCCAATGAAGTGCGACCGATCAAGCACTAGGCAACTGGCTATCCCTAGCTCAGTCACTGGCGTTCACCAATACACAATGATCGTAGTGTGGATAATTGCCACACACTCTCTAAATCATCCCTGAAACTAGAGAGAGCTATCCATACCGGCTGGCCAGGCGGGCATAAAATAAGAATAAGCACAAAAATTAACCAAAATGCGATGGTCAATATATTACTAGAGATGAAGCACAATAATCACATTATTCCTAACCAACACCTTAAGCTACTTAGTTCATAATAGGCATAGGAATACGAATTACAATCTGAGTATGCATGTCCATAACCACAAGTTAATGAAGAAAATAAACTCGCTAATCAGCTTGCGGTAGATGGTGTTCTTGATGATCTTCAATCTCCCTATACTATTCGGCTTCCAAGGGAAAACATGGAATGACTTTGACTTTGACGGCTACTTCCTTTTATAGAAGGATGGGAGGCTTGAATTAGGTCAACTAGGACACGAGTAAGGCTCTCCTTGATCCTTTATCACGAAAATAACTCAACAGAAGTCGGTTCATGAAGTTGGCTAACGAGCTGTGATGTGGCAGTTTCTGCTCCCAGTTTTGCTGCAGCATAGAATCTGCTCCCTCCAGTCGCTCAGCAGCATAATCTGCACAAAATAATTTCCAATGCTTCCATTCTTCCAAATGGGTTAAAACATGTAATATCTATCCAAAACCAACCCTAATAAGCATAGAGGACACACAAATCTCTATATAATTGAGGCCTAAATAACTACCTTTTGGGCAGTTATCAGGAGACATACCTAAAGGAATTTTTTTCAGCAAAATCTTCAACAAATCACTTTTCAGCAAATAATTTTTTCTCATATTTCTCATTTTTTCACATTTCCTAGGTCATCTTTTGACGCGAAGACAACCTGTGGGTATCACAAATGTCCCCGGTTACTCAATAACCTAGCAAATTTTAATTTGAAGGAGAGGAATGCTCGAGCAAAATAATTGGAGTAGCAAAAAGTCCCCCAAACTTGAATTATTCATTGTCCCCAATGAATCATTAATTAAGCAATTATACCCCCAAGCTTATATTTTTCTAACTGAATTTTTTAAACTAAACATGGGACTAGGATTAAGCTTAAAGTGGATCACATAAGTCAATACTACCGTCAAAATCTTCTTTGCCACAACAATAGTCCAGGCTAGAAGAAATGCTCAAGCAAAAGGTTTCTGGAGATCAGAATACCTTAATCTAATTAAGCGTAATCAGTCCAAGCTTCAAAAATTCAGAAGAAAATTAGTTAAGTTAGAGTTACTCAGTGCTCATGGAATAGAAACATCTAGAAATTTCATTTAAAAACATAAGAAAAGAAATTACATAGCAGAGATATATTTTTAAAGCAGAAAAATTAAAAAGGAACAAGCAAACATATTTAGCAAATGGGGTCAGATATGCACGAGCAAACAAAATGATAAGAACAAAAATACTGCTCGCTGAAGATCATTCCATCCATCAATCTTCCTGACCCTGCTCTTCATCAACATCCTCTTCTCGTTCAACAGGCGGGGGTGGTATCCAAAGATTAAACAAATCATCGGGAAACACTGGAAAGGCCTGATATGGTCTTGAGAAATTGGTTTGCAAGGCCCCCCTAAGCGCATCATCTCTCCTTTTAGCATAAGTCCAATAGGTATGAGCTTGCCTTTCAGCAAATTCTAACCTACTGGTCAACACTGTCAGATGCTCTAGGATCTGATTGACGCCATACACCAGCCCTCCCTGGCGAGCCTCTTGCGTACGCTGAAGCCGCGCCAGATTAGGTGTGTCAATGATTCCCTTATCAGTCATGATCATATCTTCTAGAACCGTGGGCACTCCTGCCCTGCTGCATAACATTGTGATAGTGTTTGGAAAGAACAGCTTCCCCACCTTCTTTTTCCAGCAATCAACAATCTCAGAAGAAATAATTTTTCCTACGTCAATACTCATCGAGTGAAGAATGGCAAAGGCAAGCAATACCCTGTCCCGAGATACTGTGGAGTCGTGTGTTGTCGGCAGCAAGCGTAGCCTGATGAAACCCATCCAAGTGTTGGCTTCACTTTTCAAATAAGCAGTTTGAAACGTATGCTTCCGCGTCTGCGACACCCTCCATTGGGCCCCCTCAATGCCTACCTCCCGGACAGCCGCACTCAGTTGATCACTAGATGGTGCAACCACCATCTCATTAAAAACGGCATGCAGAAAATCCTGGAGATCGAACAATTCATTAACGACCTCAGGACTCCACTGTACAGGCACTCCTCGAACGATAACCTCAAAATCATTCTTAACGTCAAGATTGGCATAAAATTCTCGAACAATGTTGTAATTGACAGGTTCTGGTTTCGCACAAAATGTCCTCCATCCGAGGATCACTATTCCAGACTCCAAGAACCTGGGCAAATCACTGCCAAATCCTCGTTCGAACAAGAAGTCCCGTTTCAGCACCTCCTACTTATAAAGCAAATTGAAGAGTCTGTAAGACTTAGGAAGTTCATTTGGAAAGTTGTTCCAAATATGAGGCAGTGTATAGAACAGGTACGTACATCTCATCTAGGAGAATTAATGAGTTAAGGGGATGTGATTGTCACGAGGAAATCCTCAACAATAAAATATTGCTGAAACATTTACGAATGCCCTCACGGCTAAAAGTGTTCGAGGGACATTTAGATGGTCTAGATCTACGAGTTGAACAACCCACTAGAGTTTTAGTCCAAGTGGGAGTTTGTTGGGGTTTATGTCCTAAAACTCGTGGATAGTAAATGTAACAAATTTATATATAAAACTTATTAAGATAGTTTTATTATGGTTGTCAAAAGATCTGTTTAACCATGTTTTTTAACCCAAATCCAATAAAACTAGAATCCTTGGTTATGAGATGAATGCTTGAACTTTATGTAGTGACATAAAAGTGGATCATGTTCAAGTACATAGCCTAAAACAGTCTATAGTATAAGGATAAGACTGGGTATCTTATCCTAGGAAAAACTATGTGACGAGGCCCGCTTTGTTTTAATACAAACGATGTGATCCTAAATCGTTCATGTAGAGACATGTGAGTGGGGGCGTCCTATGCAAAAGAAGTTTGTATAAGACCGGACCGTGAAATAAGTCACTTTCACTTTATAACGCCGTTTACTGTGAAACTGACTATTTCAAAGTGATGACCTAGGTAACTCGATCTTAATCCTGAGCTAACTATGAACTCCTGTTTATTCGGGATTATCCTTTGATTTGCATAGGTGAGAGTGGCCCATAAGCGCCGCTCAATATACCTGCCACTTTGGGGATAAGACCGGATAGATAGCTGGGGACATAGTCCTGCAAGATGGAATTCACTCCTACCCGTCTTTAGGGATAGTAGAAAGGTTGTTCCCTTAAATGCTGACTCCGGGACGTGAACAAAGGCGCGCCGCCCTCTCATTGGCCCGAGAGGTTTTAGGTTTCGTGGTCGGACCACAAACTAATTGTTCATTAGGGACTCAGTTGGAGGCTTAAGGAACAAGAAGTGCTATAGGGGTAAAACGGACTTTATGACCTTACTATAGTTACGAACAACCTGTGAAGGATTGACTTACTAATCACGGTTATATCGGGTGGACAGAAATATATCTATAGTGAGGGGAGTTCAGCTACGGGCTATAGTGGAGTGTCCCGTTAGTTAACGAATGTTGGTTAACTAGGATTGAAAGAGTTCAACCGGTTGACCTCAGATCGTTGGAGCCCATGATCTGTAGGTCCATTAGGTCCCCCTGCTAGCTCAAACGGATTAACCTTAGAACAAAGTGATGAAAGAATTTGAAAAGTCGTTCAAATTCAATTAAGGGAGATATCGTAAAAGTATATTCGATATAATGTAAGGTAACGGTTTAATTATTAATTAAACCATATTTTAAGAGAGATATAGTTATTTAAATTTGATTTAAATACAACACATGTGAATAGGGATTCACATTCGAAATGTTCAGTTTTGAATTTGAATAGTGATTCATATTAATCGGTTTTTGAGAAAAGAGTCGGGATTGGTGAATAAAATTAATTTAATATTTGATATTAAATTAACATTAACTAAATAAGTTTAGTTAATTATTTAATATTAATTTTATTTAAAATTAATTAAGCATTTCATGTAATTAAGTTTTGAAATTCAAAATTGAATTTACATGCATGAAATTTGGTGTTGACACCTTAAATTGTACACCTACACCAAAAGGAGTTTGGTGTCTTAATTCCCTTCAATTACTTGCATGATCATCCATTATATAAGGCTTGCATTATGTACAAAGATGGGATGGAGCTTGCTGGATGAAAAACACAACACACATGCTGAACTTTCTCTGAAAAATTCAAAGAAAAACCAAGAGAACATCTCATTAAAAACCCATCTCTCTTCTCACTCAATTCATCATGCTCGGGTTCCCACAAGCCCGTTCTAAGGCCGGAGAATAGCGGGGAAGATCACGGTGGTCGTCCATGTTGAGTTCGTGAAAAGAAACAACCAAAGGAATCCACGAATTTGAAGATCAAAGGTTGGTTTTACAAAACTCTGTTTTTCGTTCTTGTTTTCAACATGCTTTAATCTTAGAAATTAATGAAAATCAAGGCCTATGATTCGCTAACGCTTCCGCTCGAGTGTTCTTCACTCCTTCAATTGGTATCAGAGCGTGGTTTGGGCACTTGATTTCCATTAATTCGAGTTTGGTGGGTGAATTTCAATTGTTGAATCTGTTATGGTTGCTAAAGTGGATGAACTCGGTTTTGGCATCAAATTAAGCTTTTAATCCTTGTTTAAATTGTAATTGCCTTCATGTATATGGGCATTAATGTCTTGGCTAGAGTCTGTATCAATTTGGGAGTCATTAGAGTTGAAACTAGGCTGTAATCGATCGAGGAAGACGAAGTGTTCAAGCTACCGAAAAACAGAGCACCAGAAAACTGCGTTTTCTGGGCTGCTGTATGAACAGCGTCGAGACGCTGTTTCAACAGCGTCGAGACGCTACCGCCAAAATTCAAAAGGTTTGAATTTTGGCGGTGGTTCGGTTTAGGGGTTTATTTCCCGGTTCGGTTCGGTTGGTTCAAGCCGTTTCAAGCCGATTTTGAAGCCCATTGGTCCGGTTCAAGCATATATTGGATGGTTCAAGCTGTTTCGAGGTGTTCGGGGCCGGTTCGGGAGCTGTCCAAGGCGTTTCTCTTATTTATTTAATTATTATTGTAATAATTTAGCTTAATTAGTTTGTTTGGATGCCAAAACCGGTCCGCTTTAGTGTGTTTAATTATTTATGCATTAGGAATGTATGTTATAATTAAATTAGAATTAAATATGCATAATGTATGCCATATAGATTTAAAATCCCACCATAGGAAAGCATGTTCATGCATTAGTAAATAATTATAAGGGTTATAATTAAATGAATGCATATTAGGTTTCGGGTTAGATGCATGTTGGTTGTTTTAATTTTTCGTTTATGGATGTTTAATATAAGCGTTATATTAATAAACGAAAACGAACAAGCATGCAGCATGAAACCACCTTAGCATAGATGAATGTTATAGGTTGTCTTTATTATAAAGTGTTATAAAAATCGAGATAGACGTTAAAACCTATAACAAAGATAAATGCATGCTCACTTAGGGTTAACGAAATCCAATTTCGAATGATTCGCATAGAATAGGTCGATATCTTGTAAAGCTAAGGTTACAAGTGAACTCACCCGGCAAGATGCTGTCTAAGGTTGGAGGTATTTAAGTTGACGGTTTACGGAACACCTCCTACCTGGGCATCAAGCCGGTACTTGAGTTAGGATAACCCGGTTTTATGAGCATGCGTGAGAGATGTGAGGCTTTATCACCTAGACATCATAGCGTAATAGTTATGCCGTTTGAAATCACCTAGATTTAGGTTGTTTCATAACGTTTAAGTTTTTTAAATGGTGATTTATTTTTATAACTTGAATTATGATTGTTATATGCTTTCATCACCATTAGAAGCATGTTATAGGATTAATTCATTAAAAGTTATAAATAGTTATAAGATTAATGAATAGAAACCGTCAAACCTATAACAAAGAGTTGCATGCTAACATAAGATCTTAGGTAGCTCGGATTAATTTTAAATCGTTTAAAATCAATTAGACCTAAGATCACGATTTTCTAATAGGATTAGAAGAGCTTCCTACTTAGTGTTTTAATAGAGTTAAAATTCGATAAGTAGGATATAAGCCTTGGTTATAAGGGAACTCTCCCGGTAATCCGGTACCTGAGTTGAACTAACCATGATCTTATTAGCATGCAATGTCACTAGGGTATTAAAAGAGTTTAATTCGCCTAGACATTAGAATAAAGACCTTATTTTTAAAATAGTTATCTATAAGGCATTGACTTAGATAAATTCTTTTAGCCGGAATTTACCTTAGTAAAAGACCCTAATTTTTAAAATACTTAGTGGGAGGAAAAAGGTATATGTGAAAAATTGTTTTCTACTCAAGTTCTCCATAGAGTTCACACCGTGAGATTTATGCATAGCCTCTTGTTACTTTCTAACGTAACCATTCCATTCGGAAGGTGATTGCATAAATCAATATCAAGGTGAACGGAGAACGCATCTATGTAAAACTTTTCTTCTCACGCTCTCCCTAAAATTCACACCGTGAGATTTATGCATAGCCTCTTGTTACTTCCTAACGTAACCATTCCATTCGGAAGGTGATTGCATAAATCAATATCAAGGTGAATGGAGAAAGTATTTATAGTAAGTGGGAGAAGGAAGTGTGTCAACGCATCCTACGGTCTCCTCCATTGGTTTACATCGCGAGATCTCTATGTTCGCCTGCTAAGCACGCCCTGGAGCTGCTACACCATTCGGAGGGTTGTAACATAGGGATTGTAGCACAGTAAACACCCCATAAGGATAAAGGATTTCTTAGGGCCATTCCCAGCATTGACTTTTCCATTCGGTAGCATTACTGGGACCGTTCTTTGACATCTAAAAAATGGAGGGTCACACTTACAAGACAAAACTAATGGTTAGCTTATTCTTGACCAAACAACGGTAACTAAACGAAATAACAAGATATGAGCGATTATGGTGTTAACGTTTAGTTGAGAATGTCTCAGTTCAGAGGAGGACTAGCTGACCACCCCTCGGTGGCAGTTACTCTGAACCTCTGAAGTATCGTAGCAAAAGAATTATGAATATAGGGCGTGTAATTGCTTTTGCTAAATTGATTGGATTAGTAAAAGGGTTAATACTTTTAAAACAACCAATTTTTTCGTTTATTTGTTATTCAGCGATTAGTATAGTTCTATAAAATGCCTCTTTAATACGCCGAATTCATCATTGGTATAGAAATATACTACTAAACAGACCTTATACACTATATCGTGGTAAGTGATACATAAACAGTCTTAAAATGTAATATGTCCTCAAGATGTTATATCTATTTTATTCTCGCAATAAATATAACATAGATAATTGCCTAGCCAAAAGAACAGGATTCAAGACTAGAAATATGATTTATTCGTCATGAAAAACGTGCTTGGTAAGAATAGTGATTCAACCTGGATATTCAATTCAAGACTAGAAATATGATTTATTCGTCATGAAAAACGTGCTTGGTATGAATAGTGATTCAACCTGGATATTCAATTCAGGACCTAGCTAATCACGTATGTTCTTTTCCAGGAATGAGTTCCTAGTGCTAATTGTGAACCAGTTAAGATAACTCTTAGACTTTAAATAGAAGAGTTCATCTCGGCTAAGGCAGTGGGAGACATAAAGTTATTCTTTCAAGGAACAATACATATCGTTCCTAAGATTACAAGAAAGTTTGATTTCAATATCTTGCCTTCTAGAAGAAGGCTATTATATTACCTTTTATGTATGAACCGTTCATATTGAAAGAGGATGCCAATATTTGTTCTGCGAACATAAAGAATAACATATACATTTTAAAGACCAAAAGAGTCCAGAGAAATTTTAAATTATGAGATATTTAAACCGCTGTGACTCAAAAGAAAAAGGCGACGTGTTTCTCAAGGCACCTATCTTTTTGCACTTAAGGTTAGGCCGAACTAAATTTCAATAAGATTGAAGACTAGTCTAAAATGAACTTCTAAACAGGTTAGAAGACGACTCATTGCCTCCCTATAAGTCATGCCTTAAAAGTAGACTGACTTAATGACCTTTATCAGACAAAAGGTTATCGTGCAAAAGAAACCTTAGAGCTGACACATTCTGAATGTTAAATACTCTAATAGGAATGAATAATTCATTTTGTTTCATTGATGATTATTCAAGGTGCTCTATGTTTACCTAACGCTTTATATATGCGAACTCTTGAAGTTCAGATTGTATAATGCTAAGGATAAGATCCAAAATAGGTAAAATAAAACCGACACTTCGATGCAAGTAGAGAGTAAATGAACTTGAAATTCCAGGTCTATTTGATAGAACATGGAATTATGTCCTAAACTCTCAATACCTAGTACATCATAGAAGAATGGTGTATCGGTAAGGAGAAACAGAACCTTGTTAGACATGGTTCATTTGATAATGAGTTACCTAAACTCGTTTTTTTGATATGTAGTGTCGACTGCAATTTAAAATATGAATATGGTTCTTTCAAAAGAATGTTTCTGAAACATTATTTGAACTTTGAAAAAGCATAAAATGTGTTTATGTTGTTTCATAACTTAGGGATATCCTCATTTGAGATAATCCTGAAGCATATAGAACCTTATTCAAAATTGTGCCTATCTATAGGTTATTCCATAGAAACGAGTTATGGATACTTCTTTGTTTAAAAGAAAGTATTTGTATGGACAAAAGTTGCTTTCTTAAAAGAAGGTCGCGTTAGAAATCACAACCATGAAGTAAAAGAGTGTTAAGTAAATTATAAGTAAAAAGCTGCAAGTACATCAACAAAGAGTTGTTGATAGGATTTAGGGTTGTTGATCAAATTGACACATTAAGTTAATCCTGTCCTTCTCAATTGTTGAGAGAGCCTTAATGCAGTGGGAGGGTTGTTATACAACCTAATGAAAACTGTGTGAGTTTAACTGAAACTCCCATTGTCATGCCTGATGACGATATCGAGGATTCATTGACCTTTAACGAAGTAATGAATGACATGGATAAGGATAATTAAGTCTAAACTATGAACCTGGGAATGGAATACGTATATTTCAATTCATTTTGGTATATACCAAAAGAAGTTCATAGTCCAAGATCTAGAGCAAAAGGTTTGCAACCTTAACCAATCCATTTTTGGTTTGAATTAAAGGTTTTGATCTTCAAGCATAATATTTAATGCATGATTAAACTTATGGTTTTTGACCAGACTTGTGTCATCCGAAGAATTACAAATTGTTTGGTAGCTTTATTAGTTTAGTATATTATTAATATCTTATTCATTAGGAATGATGTAGATTATCAATACTGACATTTAAAAGTGAGCTAACAGCCTAGTTCCAAATAAATGTATTTGGAAAGGCTCAGTATATTCTTGGAATCCAACTTATTTGGAATCACAAGAACAAAGATCGCTAGCTCTGTCTCAGGTATCTTATATGGACAAAAGTGTTGGCTAGATATAAGATTAAAATTCCGAGAAGGGTTGTTTACCTTTCAAACATGGAATTCATTTGTCACAGGAGTAGTGTCCTGAGACGCCTCAATAGGTTGAGAACTTGAGACGAAATTCCCGTGCCTAGACAATCAATTGTCAGGCTTAGCATAAGGTATGCAGTAGGGATTGTCAGTGGATACCAATTTAGTCCAGAGTAAGGCCGTTGGACTACAGTACAGATATCCTCAAGTATCTTGGGAGAACGAGGGTTTATAGGCTCGTGTATGGTGTTAAGGATTTGATCCTTACAGGATACACGAATTCTGATTAGCACACCGATAAGGATTCATGGAAATCCACATCGGCATCAGAATTCACCCTTAACAGGGAGCTATATGTTGGCGTAGCATCGAGTAAGGATGTATCATAGACTTTATCTTGAAGGCCATATAAGTTCCTACTTATAAAGCAAATTCAAGAGTCTGTAAGACTTAGGAAGTTCATTTGGAAAGTTGTTCCAAATATGAGGCAGTGTATAGAACAGGTACGTACATCTCATCTAGGAGAATTAATGAGTTAAGGGGATGTGATTGTCACGAGGAAATCCTCAACAATAAAATATTGCTGAAACATTTACGAATGCCCTCACGGCTAAAAGTGTTCGAGGGACATTTAGATGGTCTAGATCTACGAGTTGAACAACCCACTAGAGTTTTAGTCCAAGTGGGAGTTTGTTGGGGTTTATGTCCTAAAACTCGTGGATAGTAAATGTAACAAATTTATATATAAAACTTATTAAGATAGTTTTATTATGGTTGTCAAAAGATCTGTTTAACCATGTTTTTTAACCCAAATCCAATAAAACTAGAATCCTTGGTTATGAGATGAATGCTTGAACTTTATGTAGTGACATAAAAGTGGATCATGTTCAAGTACATAGCCTAAAACGGTCTATAGTATAGGGATAAGACTGGGTATCTTATCCTAGGAAAAACTATGTGACGAGGCCCGCTTTGTTTTAATACAAACGATGTGATCCTAAATCGTTCATGTAGAGACATGTGAGTGGGGGCGTCCTATGCAAAAGAAGTTTGTATAAGACCGGACCGTGAAATAAGTCACTTTCACTTTATAACGTCGTTTACTGTGAAACTGACTATTTCAAAGTGATGACCTAGGTAACTCGATCTTAATCCTGAGCTAACTATGAACTCCTGTTTATTCGGGATTATCCTTTGATTTGCATAGGTGAGAGTGGCCCATAAGCGCCGCTCAATATACCTGCCACTTTGGGGATAAGACCGGATAGATAGCTGGGGACATAGTCCTGCAAGATGGAATTCACTCCTACCCGTCTTTAGGGATAGTAGAAAGGTTGTTCCCTTAAATGCTGACTCCGGGACGTGAACAAAGGCGCGCCGCCCTCTCATTGGCCCGAGAGGTTTTAGGTTTCGTGGTCGGACCACAAACTAATTGTTCATTAGGGACTCAGTTGGAGGCTTAAGGAACAAGAAGTGCTATAGGGGTAAAACGGACTTTATGACCTTACTATAGTTACGAACAACCTGTGAAGGATTGACTTACTAATCACGATTATATCGGGTGGACAGAAATATATCTACAGTGAGGGGAGTTCAGCTACGGGCTATAGTGGAGTGTCCCGTTAGTTAACGAATTTTGGTTAACTAGGATTGAAAGAGTTCAACCGGTTGACCTCAGATCGTTGGAGCCCATGATCTGTAGGTCCATTAGGTCCCCCTGCTAGCTCAAACGGATTAACCTTAGAACAAAGTGATGAAAGAATTTGAAAAGTCGTTCAAATTCAATTAAGGGAGATATCGTAAAAGTATATTCGATATAATGTAAGGTAACGGTTTAATTATTAATTAAACCATATTTTAAGAGAGATATAGTTATTTAAATTTGATTTAAATACAACACATGTGAATAGGGATTCACATTCGAAATGTTCAGTTTTGAATTTGAATAGTGATTCATATTAATCGGTTTTTGAGAAAAGAGTCGGGATTGGTGAATAAAATTAATTTAATATTTGATATTAAATTAACATTAACTAAATAAGTTTAGTTAATTATTTAATATTAATTTTATTTAAAATTAATTAAGCATTTCATGTAATTAAGTTTTGAAATTCAAAATTGAATTTACATGCATGAAATTTGGTGTTGACACCTTAAATTGTACACCTACACCAAAAGGAGTTTGGTGTCTTAATTCCCTTCAATTACTTGCATGATCATCCATTATATAAGGCTTGCATTATGTACAAAGATGGGATGGAGCTTGCTGGATGAAAAACACAACACACATGCTGAATTTTCTCTGAAAAATTCAAAGAAAAACCAAGAGAACATCTCATTAAAAACCCATCTCTCTTCTCACTCAATTCATCATGCTCGGGTTCCCACAAGCCCGTTCTAAGGCCGGAGAATAGCGGGGAAGATCACGGTGGTCGTCCATGTTGAGTTCGTGAAAAGAAACAACCAAAGGAATCCACGAATTTGAAGATCAAAGGTTGGTTTTACAAAACTCTGTTTTTCGTTCTTGTTTTCAACATGCTTTAATCTTAGAAATTAATGAAAATCAAGGCCTATGATTCGCTAACGCTTCCGCTCGAGTGTTCTTCACTCCTTCAATTATATTACCGTCTAAATTTAAAAATGCAAACCTGAAAATTTGAAACCAACAACGGTAAAATCGTGGATTCCAAACGCCCATGGTAAAAATTGGTGTGTTGTCCATCATTGAAGCCGTCGAATGATTATTCTACGACACGTGGCGTCATCAGATGATGCATGCAATTTTACCTGCGAAAATTCAAAGAAAATCTCAACGGTAAAAATAATAAATTTCCAACGGAAACCCTTGTAATTTAGATGATTTTGCTTTCGCCATATCTTTGCCTCAACAATCTGCTGAACCTGAAGAATCTTAGATACGGAATTCGAATTTCAAAGCAAGAAAAATCAAAGATTTTTTCTCTTTAAATTCAAATTAAATTTTAACCAATCATCCCAATCTTTTATTTTCAAAAGAAGCCGAATAAATTAGAGGAAATCTCTATTAATTAAAACTAGAATTCAAATAACTGAAAATAAAATCTAGATAAAATCTAATAAAATCTAACTAATTAACAGATAATTGAAAGATAATTTAAATAAATAACCCGAAAATCAAATCAAATTCAAAACAAAATAGATAAGATCTAAACAAATATTTAAAGACAAAATCTAATAAATCTCGCAAAACCAAATCTAACCTAACCGCAATTAAAATCAAATCAACGAAAAATAAAATCACTACAAATCCTGGGAGCTCAAAATTTTGCTCTGTGAAATGCTCCCGCAAAAATCCTGCTCTCTCAATCATCAACCAACCTTAGGGAAGGATATTTCATCCGAAACTCCTCACCCCAATAATGCTTCACACGTTGTCCATTCACCTTGAACACTCTCCTATCTTTTTCATCTTGCAAAGTAATTGCTCCATTGGGGAAAACCTCAATCACAATAAACGGTCCTGACCATTTAGATTTTAATTTTCCAGGAAATAATTTTAATCTAGAATTATAAAGCAAAACTTTTTGACCCTTGACAAACTCCTTAGATTTAATTTTTTTGTCATGCCACAACTTAGTCTTTTCCTTATACATTTTCGCATTTTCGTAAGAAAATTGACGAAATTCTTCTAACTCATTAAGCTGCAGCATTCTTATTGCTCCCGCACGACTCAGATCAAAATTTAACTTTTTCAAAGCCCAAAATGTTTTATGCTCAAGCTCTAACGGTAAATGACAAGCTTTCCCGTATACAAACCTATAGGGAGACATACCTAGAGGAGTCTTATAAGCTGTCCTATAAGCCCAAAGAGCCTCATCCAACCTAAAGGACCAATCCTTTCTAGATGGATGGACTACTTTCTCTAAAATAGCTTTAATTTCCCTATTACTAATTTCAGCTTGACCATTTGCTTGTGGGTGATAAGGGGTAGCTATCCTATGCTTAATCCCATACTTAGCTAAAAGCTTAGTTAAGATATTATTAACAAAATGTGTACCCTCATCACTCACTAGAGCCCTAGGTGTCCCAAACCGCGCAAAGATGTGCGATTGAAGAAACCTTGCAACTGTCTTGGCATCACTCTGATGGCATGCGATGGCCTCCACCCACTTGGACACATAATCAACTGCCAATAAGATAAAAACATTGCCATTAGATGGGGGAAATGGCCCCATAAAGTCATACCCCATACATCAAATAATTCAACTTCTAAAATGTAAGTAAGAGGCATTTCATCTCTAGGCCCCAAGTTTCCTCTCCTTTGACAAGCGTCACATTGCTTGTAGAACCAGTGGGCATCCTTGAATAACGTAGGCCAGAAAAATCCGCAATGCAAAATCCTCATAGCTGTCCTCTGACCGCTGAAATGACCTCCATACGGCGAAGAGTGACATTGCTCAAGGATTTCGGTTGCTTCATCACCTGAAATGCACCTACGAATAATACCGTCAGAGCATTGCTTATACATAAATGGTTCATCCCAATAGAAACATTTTGCATCATGCTTAAACTTTTTCTTCTGCCTCCAATCCTTGTCAATAGGGGTGACTCCCTTTACCAAAAAGTTGGCAATATCAGCATACCAAGGGACATCCCTAACTACCTTTACTTCAACAGCAAAAAGCTGCTCCAGCAAAGATGATGATGGATCAAGACGAGATAAATGATCTGCAATGACATTCTCTGATCCCTTCTTGTCCTTTATCTCCAAGTCAAATTCCTGCAATAGTAGAACCCAACGAATTAGTCTAGGCTTTGCATCTTTCTTTGACATTAAATACCTTATTGCTGCATGATCCGTGAACACCGTGACTTTGGATCCAACCAAATATGGCCGGAATTTCTCAAAAGCAAACACAACACCTAACAACTCCTTTTCAATAGTTGTGTAGTTGACCTGTGCCTCATTTAAAACCTTGCTTGCATAATATATAGGATGAATAAATTTACCCTGCTTCTGCCCCAGCATTGCACCTACTGCAGCATCACTCGCATCACACATTACCTCGAATGGCAAATTCCAATTAGGTGCGCAGAGAATGGGTGCTGAGATTAAAGAAGCCTTCAATGTTTCAAAAGCCTTCCTTCAATCTGCATTAAAGTCAAAAACATGATCAGTGCACAATAAGTTACAAAGAGGTTTACTGATTTTGGAAAAATCCTTTATGAACCTCCTGTAAAATCCAGCATGCCCTAAGAAGCTCCGAATTCCCTTCACTGAATTCGGTGGCTCTAATCTTTCAATAACCTCAACTTTTGCTCTATCAACTTCTAGACCATTCTTAGAAATCCTATGACCTAACACTATGCTCTCCTTCACCATGAAGTGGCACTTCTCCCAATTAAGAACTAGATGGGTATCCTCACATCTTTTTAATACCTTACCTAAATTATCTAAACAACTCTGAAAAGACCCTCCAAAAACTGAAAAATCGTCCATAAAGACTTCAACAGTTGACTCAATCATATCAGAAAAAAATGCTAACATACACCGCTGAAATGTTGCTGGAGCATTGCAAAGGCCAAAAGGCATTCTCCTAAAAGCGAATGTCACATAAGGGCAGGTGAAAGTGGTTTTTTCCTGATCTTCAGGAGCAATAGTAATCTGGTTATACCCAGAATAACCATCCAAGAAACAGTAATAGGCCTGACCAGCCAATCGATCCAACATCTGGTCGATAAATGGTAGAGGGAAATGATCCTTTCGGGTGGCTTTATTAAGCCTTCTGTAATCCATACAAACCCTCCAGCCAGTTATTGTCCTTGTGGGGATCAACTCATTATCTTTATTGCTCACCACAGTGACACCTCCTTTCTTAGGAACACATTGGACAGTGCTTACCCAATTGCTATCGGCAATTGGATAAATGATCCCAGCATCCAACCATTTAATTACCTCCTTTTTAACAACCTCTTTCATTGCAGGGTTAAGCCTTCTTTGTTGCTCAATACTCCTAAAGGATCCCTCCTCTAGAGTGATTTTGTGCATACAAAAAGATGGGCTAATTCCCTGAATATTAGCTAATGTCCAACCTATAGCTTTGCAGTATTGCTGCAGCAATTTTATTAAGGCCTCTTCATGCTCCGACATTAAATCTGATGCAACAATAATGGGCAACGTCTCACTTTCCCCAAGATACACATACTTTAGATGATCCGGTAAAGGTTTCAAGTCTAAAGTGGGTGCCTCAATTAGGGATGGCTTAATTGGGGAGCCTTTCTTTGATCTAAATCTAAAGACTAAAAAACATCCTCACACCTAAACAATTCTTTTTCATTTTTTCTATCTAAAGAACAAAATTGAAAATCTTCTACACTAACCTCTCCATGCTTTTCTGAATGTTTATCAGCTGAATCCTGTATTGCTGTCTCAATAACTGTGCTCTCCAGAATCCTGATGAAGGAACAATCCTCCATTTCGTCTGGATATTTCATGGCTTTAAAGACATTAAATTTCACTTCCTCATTACAGACTCTCATTGTTAATTATCCTTTTTGAACATATATTAATGCCCTACCAGTAGCAAAAAATGGACGACCTAGAATAATTGGGACATCTTTATCAGCCTCATAGTCTAAAATAATAAAATCAACAGGAAATATGAATTTATCAACTTTTACTAAGACGTCCTCAATTTTACCCTCTGGATATGTGATAGACCTATCAGCTAGTTGGAGTGTAACTGTGGTAGGTCTAGCTTCACCAATACCTAACTTTCGATAGACCGAAAGAGGCATAAGGTTAATGCTTGCACCTAAATCACAGAGTGCTCTACCTAATTCCTTTCCACCTATAGACACAGGTATAGTAAATGACCCTGGATCCTTAGCCTTGGGGGGTAGCCCATTCTTAAGAATAGCACTACACTCCTCAGTAAGAGATACAGTTTCAAACTCACCTAACCTTTTCTTTTTAGTCAAAATATCCTTAAGAAATTTAGCATAATTAGGCATTTGCTCTATAGCTTCCACTAAAGGGATATTTATATGCAATTGCTTAAGAATCTCTAAAAACTTTATAAATTGACCATCCTGATTCTTAGGCTTTTGCCTTTGTGGAAAAGGTGGAGGTGGTACATAAGGTGGGTGCGGCACATATGGTGGTTCTACATCTGGCACAGAACCAGATGCTCCAGCATCTTCTTTGCTGCCTCCAGCACCCTGACCAGACTCCAACTCTTCCTCGACAACAACATTATTATTTCTATCACCATTTTTATCTATAACCTGGGTTTTACTAGGCTCAATTCTTTCTTCTAATGGCTTACCACTCCTAAGAGTAACTGCCTTTACCTGCTCCTTACCTTCCCTTCTAGGGTGTTCAGTATCTGATGGAAGTTTCCCTTGAGGCCTTGCCTTGAGCTCATTAGCTAGCTGACCCACTTGCAATTCCAGGGCTCTCATCGAAGCTTGATTACTTTGAATTGCAGCGTTTGTGCGAGCCATAAATTCTTTCATCATCGCCTCGAGAGAATTTCCCGAATTTTGCTGGGGCAAAGCCGACTTATTTTGCTGGGGCATTACCTGTGCTTTAGCAAATCCCGGCTAGTTCATCTTCTGTTGCGCTTGTACGTTATTTCCTTGACCTGCCCATGAGAAGTTGGGGTGGTTGCGCCAACCTGGATTATAGAAGTTAGAATAAGGGTTGTTCCTCTGATTACCTACAAAAAACACAGAAGCTGGATTGCTGGGGCAAAACTCGTAGTTGTGGTCTTCATCGCAATAGACACATGCTTCGTCCGTGACTTGGTTCACCACTGCTGTAGGCTCTATAGCTGGTGGCTGCTGATGACTAATCACTGTCACATTCTTAAGAGCGTTAACAATCATTGCAAGATCAGCCCTAATGGTGGACACACCATCAACCTCTAATACACTCTTAACCTTTTTATTTGTGCCTCTAACATCCGACCACTGACAACTATTAATAGATATTCTTTCTAAAATTTCATAGGCTTCATCAAAAGTTTTTGCCAAAAGGGCCCCTCCAGCCGAAGCATAGACCATACCTTGGGTTACTCCATTTAAACCATTGTAAAATGTTTCCATTTGAATACAATGAGGTAACCCATGGTGGGGACACTTTCGTAAAAGCTCCTTAAACCTCTCCCAAGCCTCACTAAAAGTCTCATCTTCAAGTTGCCTAAACCCTACTATTTCACTCCTTAATTTCGCATTTCTATTAGGTGGGAAATATTTACTCAAAAATTTTCCAGCTAACTCATTCCACGTCCTAATTGATCCTGGAGCAAAAGAGTTTAACCATGACTTTGCTCCATCTCTAAGAGAATACGGGAACAAAGTTAATCTAAGAGCATCTCTAGGCACTCCTTGAATTACAAAAGAATCACTAACTCCTAGAAAAGACTTAAGATGTAAATGAGGGTCTTCAGATGACAAACCATGGAATTGCCCTACGGTTTGCAACATCTGAAACATTACCGGTTTCATTTCAAAATTCGCCGCTTGGATTTGGGGACGTGCAATCCCTGGATTCAACTCATTAAACATCGGGACAGCATATGCTCGAATGGCTCTGGTCCTATCGTTCGCTATCAAGATAGGATTCTCAACCTGATTATTTCGCTGCTCATTTTGCTCAAACAGTGGGTTTTGCTGCAGCAACGGATTCTGCTGGGGGTTTGCTGCTGCTGGACCTTCATGAACCTGTGGAAGTTGCGGGGCGTTCTCCATCTGGTTTCTGCGCTGCTCCCTCCTTCTGTTCCTAAATGTCCTTTCAATTTCTGGATCAAGCTCAAACCGTACCCCAGGCGGATCGCTCATACACCAAAATCACACCTGCAAAAACAAAAGAAACAATAAAAAAGTTATAGCACCAAACCACTAAAACACATACACAAAACAGATCAGATAAAAACTTATTCAAGTTCCCCGGCAACGGCGCCAAAAACTTGTTGGGCTCCTACAGAGAGTAAAAATATAGTATAAAATACTCTAGAATTCCTGTGCAAGTATACACAGTCTGCAACAAGTAATATTATCAATCCAAGGTCTGAATGAGCTTCCACTTTATCTATTTTGCGTAACTTCCTAATGGTTTCGAAGATAATAAAAATGTTCGGTTTTATAAGAATTATGCTGAAGCAAAATAAATGACAGAACAACGAGTAAACAAATAGATAGACAGATTAAAGACAGGCGTTGGTTAGGTTTTAGTGATTGTTCTAAGATATGCTCTAGCAATATTATTGATCATGCATTTCTCGCAGTATTATTAGCGGATTCCTCCCGGAACTTCGGATCTTTTGGGATGTGTTTCAACCCCAATGAAGTGCGACCGATCAAGCACTAGGCAACTGGCTATCCCTAGCTCAGTCACTGGCGTTCACCAATACACAATGATCGTAGTGTGGATAATTGCCACACACTCTCTAAATCATCCCTGAAACTAGAGAGAGCTATCCATACCGGCTGGCCAGGCGGGCATAAAATAAGAATAAGCACAACAATTAACCAAAATGCGATAGTCAATATATTACTAGAGATGAAGCACAGTAATCACATTATTCCTAACCAACACCTTAAGCTACTTAGTTCATAATAGGCATAGGAATACGAATTACAATCTGAGTATGCATGTCCATAACCACAAGTTAATGAAGAAAATAAACTCCCTAATCAGCTTGCGGTAGATGGTGTTCTTTATGATCTTCAATCTCCCTATACTATTCGGCTTCCAAGGGAAAACATGGAATGACTTTGACTTTGACGGCTACTTCCTTTTATAGAAGGATGGGAGGCTTGAATTAGGTCAACTAGGACACGTGTAAGGCTCTCCTTGATCCTTTATCACGAAAATAACTCAACAGAAGTCGGTTCATGAAGTTGGCTAACGAGCTGTGATGTGGCAGTTTTTGCTCCCAGTTTTGCTGCAGCATAGAATCTGCTCCCTCCAGTCGCTCAGCAACATAATCTGCACAAAATAATTTCCAATGCTTCCATTCTTCCAAATGGGTTAAAACATGTAATATCTATCCAAAACCAACCCTAATAAGCATAGAGGACAGACAAATCTCTATATAATTGAGGCCTAAATAACTACCTTTTGGGCAGTTATCAGGAGACATACCTAAAGGAGTTTTATAGGTTGTCCTATAAGCCCAAAGAGACTCATCTAACCGAAAGACAGATCTTTCCTAGATGGATGGACTAATTTCTCTAAAATAGATTTAATTTCTCTATTACTAACTTCAACTTGACCATTTGCTTGTGGGTGCTAAGGGGTAGCTGTCCTATGCTTAATTCCATATTTAGCCAAAACCTTAATTAAAACATTATTCACAAAGTGTGTACCCTCATTGCTCACAAGAGCTCTAGGTGTTCCAAATCGTGCAAAGATGTGCGATTGGAGAAACCTTGATACCGTCTTAGCATCATTCTGATTGAATGCAATGGCCTCCACCCATTTGGTCACGTAATCAACTGCCAATAAGATAAAAAACATTACCGTTAGAAGGGGAAATGACCCCTTAAAATCAATACCCCATACGTCGAATAATTCCAATTCTAAAATATAAGTAAGAGGCATTTCACTAGAAGAATCCACATTGCAAAATCCTCATAGTTGTCCTATAACCGCTAAAATGACCTCCATATGGCGAAAAGTGACATTGCTCCACGATTTCCTTTGCTTCATCACCTGAAACACATCTTCGAATAATACCATCAGAACATTGCTTATACATAAATGACTCATCCCAATAAAAGAATTTTGCATCATGCTTAAACCTTTGCATCTGCCTCCAATCCATATCAATAGGAGTTACTCCCTTCACCAAAAGATTGGTTATATCAGCATACCAAGGAGTATTATTTACTACCTTTACTTTAACAGCAAAAAGCTGCTCATCTTAAAATGAATCTGAAATGATAGATTGCTCTAGCAAAGATGATGTTGGATCAAGACAAGACAAATGATCTGCAATAACTGATAGGGAGCAGAAATGTCGCTATTTTAGTCCCAAATTATTAGGCTTTTTAGTGCTTTAATTGTGTTTTTATTGAAAATATTTAATGTATTTTGTTATTTGGTCTTTAGGAGAAAAGTTCTGGATTTTGTGGAAAATGTGCCCAAAATGAAACCATTCAAGCCCAATTTCCATGCTTAGGTCGAAGGGGAGTCAAAAGAGATCAATCATGTGAAAAAGGCCTAAAGGAAATGAAGTGGAGGCCCAAAATCAAGCCCGAAATCGCAGCTAAAAGTTATGGAAATTGCATAGAGTCGAGACGCTGTAAGGATAGCGTCGTGACGTTGTCCATTTCTTTACCGACAAGTCGATGACGTCATAGCGTCGCGACGCTACCCTCTTTCCAAGCCTATATAAGGCACCCCTTGGTGCCTCATTTTACCATCAATCATCATATTCTTCCATTCTTTTCTTGCTTTCTTGGCTCCTTTGGGAGCCTCTCTCAAGGCTTTCTAGCCTTTTTGAGAGCTTCATTAGTGGGAAATTTTTTGGAATTTTGGGGAGCATCCTAGGAGGCTCAAGGAGTGTTCGGAGGGACTCCAAGCATCAGCGAAGGGGTTTTCGCCGGTCAATTCCTTTCCCCAATTTGGGGTTTTGAAATGAAATTATAGTTTAAATGTTGTTATAATTGCCTATCTCTTGCCCTATTTACTAATTATTTGTATGAATGTGCTTAATGCTTTATGCAATCTGGCCAATTGTGTAATGATTTTATTCTTAATGGAGACTAGACGGAGAGAAGTTAGGATAGATCATAATCCATGCAACTAGTTTAATTGCCCGTCGTGACAACGAGATTAGTTTATTAAACTTAGATTCCTAAAATGAATCAGTGCGTAATAATTAATGATTTTTAATGGTGCTAAGGACACTTAGGTTGTTAAAATGGATTAATTACAATTAGGGGAGACCGAGAGGAGGACCTATGTGATTAACAGAGATTCTAGGATTATAATTAGTTGGGCGATTTTTCGCAAGCGCACGGGTCGTCACGAGTAATATAAAACGGTAGGTAATACCGAGTATCAAATCCTCAGGGAAATTGAATTAATTCCATTAAGTACCAAGAATCATCATGTTTTAATTTTATTTAGAAGATCAACTCGAATGATAGTGCGAAAATTAAAGGAATTAATAAAAATAAACATGTAATAATGAAATGAAAATATCCAATTAAGGGGGGCTTGACCTAGGGTGTTATCTAGCTTTCTTGGATTTGTAGCTCAAATACATGGATGCATGTAACTAATAATCAACAATCCCATAAATCTAGAAGTAATTACAAGCGGATTTCCCTTTCAAGCTCCTCCACATCTCATACTAACATAACTAATTTATGTGTCCATCTCCTTAGTTAATCATAGTATGGCATTAAGCAACTTCATAATCAATTTCTAACAATTCTCTTTCACTCTCGTGTTCCAAGCAATCGTTAGCCATGCAATTAGGATCTAATCTAATTTCTCTCTGTCGAGTATCAATTTAGACCATCATAACAATTAATCCGTGATCAAGAGATTAAAAGCATTAAGCAAAAATTGCATAGATGAAATTTGAAGACATTCATTACATAATCCAAGTAATTGCACTACAATATCCAATTAACTAGAATAACGACCCTAGGTCTCAAGATCTACTCACAAATGGAAATAATTGTGCCAAAATGATCTTGATCCATAGGCCTAACTCAAATTAAAATAAGGAATTACAAAGAAGTAAGGAAGAAATAACCGATAAGTTAATCCCAAGCTCCCGTCCCGATCATCTCGAATCTCGAGCCTTGGAATCTCCCTCAATTCCACCTTTTTCCTCACAATTCTTCTCACTTTTTCTCTCTATTGAGCTAGGGGAGAGCTCCCCCTAATTTGGGATGATTTGAACCAAAGGGAAGGGGCCTTTTTATAGTGAAAGGGGCTGGAAGTTTCTTGCTGAACAAGTCGACAGCGTCTCGACGCTGTGACATCATGTTGTCTTGGGGTAGAAGTCGTCGCAGCGTCGCGACGCTATCGCGATTTTGGAGTGCTCTTTGCTGATCACCTAGCATCGAGACGCTAGGCCTTCTAGAAGCCCTAATTGCGGATTTTTGCCTCTTTTCTTCAAACTTTTGGGCTTTTTGGTCCTCCCACTTCAATTGTCTTCTTTTCTTGGACCTTAGGGCTTTGATCTTCAATGATTATTCTTCAAATTGCCCATAAAGTCTCCAAATTCACCCAAATTCTCTTAAAATCTCAGTTTTACTGCTCGAACTCGGTTTTCTATAAAATCAACATAAAAATACATTAAAACTCACAATTCATGCACAAAACTAGCTAAAATTAATAGGAAAATGATGAGATTTTTGCATGTCATCACACCCCCAAACTTAAAGTTTTGCTAGTCCCGAGCAAAATAAAGTATTGCATATGAATCATAACTTGCATGCTAACAACTCTATCCTCAATGCTTCTAGCCATAAATACAAACTACTGAAACAAATAAGTAAGCATGAACAATCATCAAGAAGTTTAAAATCTAATCCTATCCTCCCTTGCAAAAACGAATCATCATTTGCCTTATCATAATCTTTACTAGCCCGGAATCATTTATATACTCCTCCATTCATCTTCCCCCTACGCTGACACTAAAGATCGCCCTTTTAGCCATCATACTTATCTAGCATGCACTACCTTACTGAGGTGCCCTAATTTTTTTTTTTAGATGATCTATCCTTTTAGATGTAGCACCTTTGTTCTGGCTTGCCAACATTGGTGATGAAAGCATCCAACTACGAGCGCCTCATCTTTCAGGTTGCCGAGGCATGCTCATTTCTTTCTAGCGTTTTCATGCAAAGGCAAACGATGGGTGTCATGAATGCCCCTGGTTACTAATGCTCTCAAGAAAGTGGAGCATTTTTTTTTTTTGATGAATCAAAGCATTTCTTTTTCCCAAAGCTTAGTATTACCTACTATTACGCAAGAAAGCTATCTAGACAAACTTTACACCTATCGGAGTGACAACGAACTTCCAAAGCATATAACTTTCATCTAGGCTTTCAAAATCATAATAAAACAAGTGAATCATCCTACTTTGCAAAGGGATCAAAGAAAAATTTTAAATTTTCTTGAATTTAGACATGCTTTCAAATTTGCAACAATAAGAGAGAATCATGGCTGCAAGCAAATCATCAGACGTCATCATCACCAACATGCATTTAATTCATCATAAGCATTACTTTGCTCACGCAAAACCCAAGCAGAGCGAATCTTCCCCCCAAACTTAAAATATACATTGTCCCCAATGTATGATAATTTAATTAGCTAAGGAGAGAACGATACTGCCCTGAAAAAGCTAGAGAATCCGAAACGTCTCGAATTGTCGCCCGAGGAAAGAATGAGAAGCTAGGCATGAATTTACGAGCTTCCTGCATAAGGATCGATCTCAGTGGAGCATTAGGATCAACGCAAAAACTAAAATGAAATCTACAAAAAACTTTAAAAGCTTGGGTTGCCTCCCAAGAAGCGCTTGTTTTAACGTCCTCAGCTAGACGGGATTCGGTGCTTACAACCGAAGTCCACCTCTTTGATCCTCAGAGGATCCTTCTTCTTCTTCTTTATCAGTTCCTGCACAGACAAATTCAACTTGCACACAGGGTGCACAACATAAGAAGTTTTAATCAAGTAATCCTCAGTGTTGGGCGATTTTCCGCAAGCGCACGGATCGTCACAAGTAATATAAAACGGAAAGTATTCCAAGTATCGAATCCTCAGGGAGGCGAAGCGAAACATAAGCAAATAATTAAAATTTTCTTGAGCACTGAAAATACTTAGGCGAAATAATATTTAGGGACCACTTCATGCAATAAAAAGGACTTAAATTCAAGACAATTAATGAAAACAAATTGATCAATCAAAAAAAATAAAATGTGGAGAAAGAGTTTTCTTTAAATGGGAAGAGGGGTCTTGAAAATCAATGGTTAGCTAAATAATTGCTATAATTATCCTATCTCATTGCCCAATTTATTATAATCCTAGAATCTCCGTTAATCACATAGGTTCTCCTGTCGGTTTCCCCTAATTGTAATTAATTCATTTTAACAACCTAAGTGTCCTTAGCGCCATTAAAAATCATTAATTATTACGCTCTGATTCATTTTAGGAATCTAAGTTTAATCAACTAATCCCGGTGTCACAACGGGCAATTAAACTAGTTGCATGGATTATGATCTATCCTAATTTGTCTCCGTCGAGTTTCCATTAAGAATCGAATCATTACACAATTGGCCAGATTGAGTAAAGCATTAAGCACATCCATACAAATAATTAGGACATGGGCAAGAGACAAGAAATTATAACAATATTTTGACTATCATTTCATTTCAAGACCCCAAATTGGGGTTTAGCTACACATAATATTCACAATAATTACAAGGGAAAGCATATTAAAGAGCATAAAAGGAAGGAATTGACCGTCGAAAAACCCCTCGCTGACGCTTGGAGCCCCGCTGACTACTCCTCGAGCCTCTAAGATTGCTCCCCAAAATTCCCAAAATTTTCCCACTAGAAGAATCCTCTCAAAAAGGCTCAAAAGCCTTGAGAGGGGCTCCAAAAAAAGAGCCTAAGAAAGGAAAGAAAGGATGAATTGATTGATGGTTTGATTGATGAGAAATGAGGCACCGAAGGACGCCTATTTATAGGCCTGGAATAGGGGTAGCGTCGCGACGCTGCTGCGCACGCGGCTTGGGCAACAAGAAAGGGCAGCGTCGCGACGCTGCCTTGCTAAGCGTCTTGACGCTGTCCAGATTTTCCAGATTTTTCAACTTCCTTTTGGGCTGATTTTTGGGCCTTCTTCTTCATTTCTCTTGGTCTTTTCTTCATAGATGTCTTCTTTGGGCCTCCAATTTCATCAAGCTAGGATTTGGGCTATAATTACTTCAATTTTGACTCTTTTTCTCCCAAAATCACCAACTTAGCTCCTAAAGACCAAATAACAAAATTCATTAAATATATTCATTAAAAACACGATTAAAGCACCAAAAAGCTTAATAATTTGAGACTAAAATAGCGACATTTCTGCTCGCTATCACTCAGCCTTTCCAAACATATTATTTAAATACCATCTAAGCCTAATAACAAGGGGGTCAGGAACTGAAATTACTAAGCCTAAATCATGCATTTCAGAGTTATAATTCTTAGGAGAAAAAGGAATAGGCATGGAATGATATGAATTTTTCTCAATCTCCAACTCTCCTAACTTGCATGAGATCTTACATGAACTAGGCTCATAATAACAGGGAGAATTAAGTTCAAGCTCACTGACCTTGATGGGATTTTCTTTTAACTCACCTACCTGCTGCTGCTCTGAAACTTGGCATTCCAGCTCATCATGGGAAGTGGCATGGAGCCGAGTGTTTTCTGTCAGGTTTGTACTGATCTCACATGCCTCATTGGGTGTCATACCAAGCACATTACCACCACTAACTGAATCTAGCATTTTTAACCTTTCGTAGAAGCTTTCAATCAAAGTCTCCTTGGGTAGTGGGGTGTGAGGTATAATGCAATATCCATTGGAGTGGTCCACGAACTCATGATACGTCTCTTCAAGTGGGACTGGCGGCGCTTTCTCCTCCTCTTCAGTGTTTTGATCATCATCTTCATCCAGTATCCTCCTAGTGCTAGTCTGTTTGACTTCTTTTCTTTCAACTTCCTGCTTCCCACTTCTCAGAGATATAGTCAGGCATTGTTCTCGTGGGTCCATGGCGACGACCTTAGATAACTTTTCTTGCTGAATTTGGTTCATCATTTGATCAAGTTTTGCGTCCATTTTACTAATGACAAGATCTTGTTCTACTATGCCTTGCATCAAACTCTTGATCTCTTCACTAAACTTTTTTGGTATGTCTTCCAAAGGGTTCTTTTTCTCTTGATGAACAACTTCCTCAGGTTGAGACTCCATTTTTAATTCAACTTTAGGCAAACTTGGAATCTCTGATCCTGAGAGCTTGTTTAGAGCCTTGATTAGAGCTTCGACTTGCAATCTTAAAGATTCCAGTTCTTCAGTCTTACGTGGTTCCCTTTTTTGTTTGGGCTCTGGTTGCTCAGACGGCCATTGGTAACTTGTCAAGGCTAACTCCTCTACTAGGGCTCGAGCGTCCTTGACAATTTTGGATAAGAAGTTTCCTCCCGCCGCTGTGTCAAGAATTGCTTTGAAGTCCCTTCTCAACCCATTGTAGAAAAATTGTATCTGAAGCCAGTCAGGGTATCCATGTTGTGGGCATTTTCTTAACATGTTCTGGTATCGTTCCCAGGCCTCATATAATTGTTCTTCCTCCATTTGTTCAAATATTCCAATTTCAGTCCTGAGCTTAGTAATTCTGGCTAATGGGAAAAATTTTGTGAGGAAGGCTTTAATCAAGTCATTCCAGCTAGAAATACTATTTGGTGCTAACAAATCTAACCAATCTCTAGCCCTATCTTGTAAAGAAAAATGGAATAATTGCAAGCGAATAGCATCAGGGCTAACTCCACCTATTTGTACTGTTCCACAGATATCCATAAATGTTCTTAGATGACTATGTGGATCCTCTGATGGATGACCTTTGAAAGCGTTTTCTTTCACCATTCGAATAAGACTAGCCTTAAGCTTAAATTGCTCAGCAGTAATTGGCTCATAGGCTATCCAAGAGTAATTCAGGGGTAATTCAGGCAAGAAATAATCTCTGATTGCTTTGTCTTCTTTATCTGCCATGATTAAATCTTCAAGAAACAAATTATCCACCTTATAGCTCCACAAAACTAAAAATTAAAATGCAGAAAAATAAATTTCTAAATTAAAATCAAACACTTAATTCTCAATATCAAAGAAAAAAATTACAATCTCCTCGGCAACGGCGCCAAAAAGTTGTTGGGCGATTTTCCGCAAGCGCACGGGTCGTCACAAGTAAAATAAAACGGTAGGTAATACCGAGTATCGAATCCTCAGGGAAATTGAATTAATTCCATTAAGTACCAAGAATCATCATATTTTAATTTTATTTAGAAGATCAACTCGAATGATAGTGCGAAAATTAAAGGAATTAATAAAAATAAACATGTAATAATGAAATGCAAATATCCAATTAAGGGGGGCTTGACCTAGGGTGTTATCTAGCTTTCTTGGATTTGTAGCTCAAATACATGGATGCATGTAACTAATAATCAACAATCCCATAAATCTAGAAGTAATTACAAGCGGATTTCACTTTCAAGCTCCTCCACATCTCATACTAACATAACTAATTTATGTGTCCATCTCCTTAGTTAATCATAGTATGGCATTAAGCAACTTCATAATCAATTTCTAACAATTCTCTTTCACTCTCGTGTTCCAAGCAATCGTTAGTCATGCAATTAGGATCTAATCTAATTTCTCTCTGTCGAGTATCAATTTAGACCATCATAACAATTAATCCGTGATCAAGAGATTAAAAGCATTAAGCAAAAATTGCATAGATGAAATTTGAAGACATTCATTACATAATCCAAGTAATTGCACTACAATATCCAATTAACTAGAATAATGACCCTAGGTCTCAAGATCTACTCACAAATGTTAATTATTGTGCCAAAATGATCTTGATCCATAGGCCTAACTCAAATTAAAATAAGGAATTACAAAGAAGTAAGGAAGAAATAACCGATAAGTTAATCCCAAGCTCCCGTCCCGATCAGCTCGAATCTCGAGCCTTGGAATCTCCCTCAATTCCACCTTTTTCCTCACAATTCTTCTCACTTTTTCTCTCTATTGAGCTAGGGAGAGCTCCCCCTAATTTGGGATGATTTGAACCAAAGGGAAGGGGCCTTTTTATAGTGAAAGGGGCTGGAATTTTCTTGCTGAACAAGTCGACAGCGTCTCGACGCTGTGACATCATGTTGTCTTGGGGCAAAAGTCGTCGCAACGCTATGCAGATAGCGTCGCGACGCTATCGCAATTTTGAAGTGCTCTTTGCTAATCAACTAGCGTCGAGACGCTATGGTCCTAGCGTCGAGACGCTAGGCCTTCTAGAAGCCCTAATTGCGGATTTGTGCCTCTTTTCTTCAAACTTTTGGGCTTTTTGGGCCTCCCACTTCAATTTTCTTCTTTTCTTGGTCCTTAGGGCTTTGATCTTCAATGATTATTCTTCAAATTGCCCATAAAGTCTCCAAATTCAGCCAAATTCTCTTAAAATCTCAGTTTTGCTGCTCGAACTCGGTTTTCTGTAAAATCAACATAAAAATACATTAAAAATCACAATTCATGCACAAAACTAGCTAAAATTAATAGGAAAATGATGACATTTTTGCATGTCATCAATAGGATACTTATAATAAATGCTTAACTAATAATTGATTTTCAAGACCCCACTTCCCATTAAAAAAAAAACTCTTTCTCCATATTTTATTTTCATTGATTGATCAATTTGATTTCTTTAATTGCTTTAATTTTTAAATTCTCTTTAATTGCATGTTTTTGTCCCTGGATATTATTTATCCCAATTATTTTTAGTGCTCAAGGAATTTTTGCTTCGCTTAATATTTGATTCGCCTCCCTGTGGATTCGATACTCGGTATTACCTACCGTTTTATATTACTTGTGACGACCCGTGTACTTACGATGTAAAAGTCGTTCTTACCAACAAGTTTTTGGCGCCGTTGTCGGGGAGACTTGATATTTTAATCAAATCAATTTTTCTTGACATCGAAGAGAAAGGGATAAATAGTAATTTAGGTATAAATATTTTTATAGTCATTAATTTGTGAATATAATTTTATTTTTGTTTTTGTTTGGTTCTTTTGATTGATTGGGAGTATTTTATGCGAAGCAACAATGTGGTTAATTTGTTTCCTCTAGATCTTGAAATTAATAGGACTCTTAGAACCATTCGTAGAGAGAAAAGATTAGGAGAAGCAATGGCCCATCAAGATGAAGCTTCCAAGGCAATCAGAGACTTTTCACAGTCAGTTCTTCCCACCGAGAATTCTGGAATTGTTTACACTCCAATCAAAGCTACCAATTTTGAGTTAAAGAGAGGATTGATTCAGATGGCGCATGATAACTCTTTTAAAGGACACCCTTCTGAGGATCCACACTCACATCTGTGATCTTTCTTGGAAATGGTCAAATCCATTTCCCACATATTTCCAAGAAAGATCACAGATGTGAGTGTGGATCCTCAGAAGGGTGTCCTTTCCACCTTAGTTGAAGGTTATTCAAAAAAGGAAGGTCAAGATGTGGAAGTAGTTCAGTACGTGGGAAACAAACCATTTACTTAAGGAGTACCGAACTTTTACCATCCCAGTCTTCGCAATCATGAGAACTTCTCATACTCGAACACAAAGAATGTTTTGCAGCCACCGCTAGGTTTTGCATCATCCAGTGTGCCAGAAAAGAAGAATAACCTGCAGGAGATGGTGGCTATGTATATAAAAGAACAAAAAGTATTGAATGTGAATCTCCAAAAGGGAGTTAATAACCACGACAAAGCTCTGAAGAACATGGAAATTCAGATAGGTCAGATAGCTTTAGCAGTGAATGCCCTTCATAAGGGAAAATTTCCAAGCGACACTGAAGAGAAGAGTAAGGATGAAGATGAAAGGGTTGAGGCACAAAAAGCCTCCTCTGAAAGGTCCCAACATCCTCCTTGTTGGGTTTTATGCCCTAAAACTCGTAGATAGTGAATGTAATCGTTGACCGGATATTAATGAAATAATATTGATATATTTTTCCATTAATTGTTATTAGTTATTTTATATTTGTCTTTGCCTAATAATAACCCTAATCCAATAAACTAGACATCCAAGGCTGTAATATGAGTCTTGAACTATATGTAGCGACATATGGGATCATTGTTCAAGAAACAGCCTAAAGGGTCTATAGTATAGGGATAAGACTGGGTGCCTTATCCTGGTGACACTACGGATACGGCCCACTTTGTATTTGATACAAACGCTGCGATCCAACGCGTTCGTGTAGGAGACATGCGAGTGGAGGTATCCTATGCAATGAGTTTGCATAAGACCGGACCGCGAAATAGTAACCACTAGTTATAACACCGTTAACTAGTTGGTTTTCTATTTTCACTAGGACGACCTAGACAACTTAGTCTTAATCCTGAGTTGATTATGGACTCCTGCTCATGAGAGATTGTCCTTTGATTTGTATGGGTGAGAGTGGCCAATACGCCGACTCAATAAGTTGACCACTTTGGGGACAAGACCGAATGGGGAGCTGGGAACATAATCGTACAAGATGGAATTCACTCCTTCCCGACTTTAGGGAAGCAGATGAGTGTTCCCTTAAGTGGTTACTCCGAGTCTTGAACAAAGGGCCCTACCCTCTCAATGGCACGAGAGGGTTTTCTGTTTGATGGTTGGACCATAAACAAATTGTTCATTAGAGGAGAATTGGTACTTAAGGAAATAGAGGTGACCCAGGGGTAAAACGGTAATTTGACCCAGCTGGTGTTACAGACACTCGTGAAGGACTAACTAGTCGATATTGGTCTAAGTTCCGTGGACACAGAAAATATGTCTGCAGTGAGAAGAGTGCAACTGTGAGTCTATAGTGGAATGTACACACAGTTAACGAATATTGATTATTGTGGTTAATGAGTTTAACCAATTAATCTCACATCGTTGGAGCTTCTGATCTGCAGGTCCATAAGGTCCAACTGGTAGCTCGTAAAGTAATTTGAGGCAACTAAGTAATTAAATGTAAATTGAAAATGTTCAATTTACTAAGGGAAATAAATATAATATATATTGATATATTATTATGAGAGAAATTAATATTTGAAGAAGTTCAAATATAAATTTATGGAAGATTGAAAGAGTTCAAATAATGAATTAATTAATTTAAGTCCAAAAAGTGTTTGGGCAAAATTAATTAATTCAAGGCCAAAAATTAAATATGTGATATTTAATTGGTGGTTAATTAATTAAAGAATTCATTAACCATGAATTAATCAATTATGTAAATAATTAATCACTTAAGGAAGTGATTAATCATTTATGGGAATGATCTAATTACTTATGGAAGTAATTAGTCATTTATGGAAAAGATTAATCAATTGGGGAATTGATTGATCATGATTGATTAATTAAGGAATAAGATTGAATCAATTTTGGAAAAGATTGATTTAATTGAATATTTTATTCATGGCCTCTCTTCTATAAATAGAACATTAGACCTAATTGGTCATGACACTTTTTGACACTTGACACTCTTGAAAGACAAGAACTAGAATTCTCTCTAGCCTCCCTCTTAGAGAAAGACTCCCACAAGTCTTTGGCCTCCTAGACTTAGAGACATACCGGTGTAACCTCTGTGGTTATTGTGTCATTCAAAGAAGAAAATTCCAGCGATCAATAGGCGAGGAGGCTGCTGCGTTTTCGTTCGTAGGAGCGTCGTTGGCGAAGAACGATCAAGTCTACAACGGAGGTTTGTAACGGTTCTTCCCCTTTTCGTTAGAAAAGTTTTAAAAATAAATTTAGATTTATTTTAGCATGTTTAAACCGTTTTTACAGCGACTTTAAAGTTAGTTTAAAGTTTTGTTTGAGTTATCGTAACGGTATTTTAATGTTAATTAATATACGGCGTAAGGTCCAATCGATGCGCTTCCGCTGCGTGGGGACTTTTATTCCCTTCAATCGGCATCAGAGCCATCGCTGTCCCTATTAATTAATTTTAAAAAAGTTGCGATAGGCTCTAATAGGTGGGATTTATGCATAATGTATGTTCGGTTTGCATTGAACTGTTTGGGTTAATTTTATGGCCATAGATTTTATTTTTATGTGATTTTGATCATGTAAGGCCCGGTGTTTCGGGTATTTTATGTAAAATCGAGTCCTATGTAAGTCCGGGTCTAGAATAGGTTTTTATGAGATAAAAATCGGAGCAATCGCCGCTGAAATCGGGGCCGAAATCGAAGAAATCGTTGCTGTTTTGCCCAAATTCTGCCTCCAGACGCAACAGCGTCGGGACGCTCCTTCAACAGCGTCTCGACGCTGTCTCGATACCGAAGGCGCTCGGTAAGGAAAGCACACAGCGTCGGGACGCTACCTCAACAGCGTCTCGACGCTGTCTCGATTACGCAGGCGCCAGATATGGAAAACGCACAGCGTCGGGACGCTAATCAACACAGCGTCTCGACGCTGTCACGATGGAGGCGCGCACTAGGGTTTCAAAAGGCGCGGTTCAAGCGAGGCCGGTCCGGTTCGGACCGGTTCGGCTGGGCTGGGACCTATTTGGTCTGGTTCAGCCAATTTTTGGCATGGTTCGTGATTTTGGAGGCCGGTTCGAGGTGGTTCGGGGCGGTTCGTGCTGTGTAGACCAATTCTGGAGCTGTACATGGATTTTTTAGGATAGAATTTAGCTAAATTAATGTAATTTAATGCTTTATTTTATCCTAGGGGCCAAAATTAACCGGTTCAATTGCTATTTATATGCTTTATGGATGTCATATAGATTATTTAATCCCACCTTAGGTTATAAACATGCTCATGCATTTTTTTATATATTATAAATTGTTATAATGTATGTTTAAATGCATGGGTTTGTTTTCATATTTTTAATATAAGTGTATATTAATTATATGAAAAATTGGAAAGCATGAAGCATGTCATTACTTAAATTAAATATAAATAGTTATGTTTAATGTGATGAATGAAGCATGCTTGATTGATTTTCTTGATTGGCTTATAATTGTTATAATAAAAGAAAATCAAAATTGCATGAAGCATGAAACATCCATAGTTAATAATATAATTGTTATATTATTCATGCAATTAGTGTGGTTTAATTATTTAATTTGAATGAGATTGTTGAATGAATTCAACCCTAGATTCTTGATTATAGGATTAATCATTAAAATTTGAAATAGTTCTTCAATATTAATGATTAGAAACCGTCAATCTATAATCAAGATTTGCATGCAAACATAAGATCATAGGATAAATGGGATTAATTTTAAATTGTTTAAAATTAATTAGACCTAGATCGATTTCTAATAGGATTAGAATCTTTTCTTACTTAGAATTAAAATTAGTTTTAATTTACAAAGTAGGAAAAACATTGCTATGATTATAAGGGAACTCCACCGGTAATGTTCTGTCTAAGGCTGGGGGTATTTCAGTTGACGGTTTACGAAACACCTCCTACCTGGGAACTGACCTGGAATACCGGAGTTGAATTAATCATAGTTAAATGTTAGCATGCAATGTCACTAGGTTTATTAAAAGTGTTTAATGCACCTAGATCTTTAGAGTAAAGACCTTACATTACTGAGGTTATAAGGGAACTCTCTCGGTAAAGTTCTGTCTAAGGTTGGGGGTATTTAAGTTGACGGTTTACGGAACACCTCCTACCTGGGAACTAACCGGATTGAGTTGAATTAACCATAGTAATGTTGACTTGCAATGTTGGGTTTATTAAAAGAAGTTTAATTCACCCAAAAGATTGCAGTTGAATCCTTTCCATAATTGTTATAATAGGATCAGACATAGATAGATTGACTTAGCCGAATACTATCTAAGTTAAACAACCCTATATTAACCTTAGGACATTTTCAGTGGGAGGAAAATTACAAAACGAGATTTAAATCAAGTTTTGCTCCTACGTCCCTATATTCACAACGTGAGATTCATGCTCGGCTTCGAGTCGCCCTAGGAGCGGCCTCCCTTCGAAAAGTGTTTGCATGGATCAATATCAAGGTGAATGGGAAAAATGTTTAGAGTAAGTGGGAGCGGGACACGTGTCAACGTATCCCTCGGTCTCCGCCCCTAGTTCACACCGTGAGAGTCCTATGATCCGCCTGCAGGTTGCCCTGGCGCATCCATCCCTTCGGAGGGTCTGATCATAGGATTCGGAACATCGTGAACTCCTGAAAAGGATAGGAGCTCTTAGGCTAATCACCAACAGTTGTCTTTCCCTTCGGTAGCCTGTTGGTGCGTGCCTCTGAGATCTGAAAGTGGGAGGGTTACACTTACGAGGATAAGTTAAAAGTGTTAACAAATCCTTGACCGAACAACGGTGGCTAATGTCTATAGGAATATGAGTTATTCTGGAATTAGAATTAGCTGAGAGGTGTCTCATTTCAAAGGAGGAGTACCTGATCACCCTTTGGTGGCTGATATTCTAAACCTCTGAAACGTCGTTGCAAAACTAAATCAATAGTTTTAGGGTTCTGTGATTGTCTGTTTTGCTGAATTGATTGGATTGTGTGCAATTGTTTGCTTGTATGATGGGTTAAGGCAAAGATAACTAATACGGTCATTGTTTGTTTAAATTTCAGCAATGTCTTCCTCAATTGTCTCTCTGCTTAAAAATGAGAAATTAACCGGCGAAAATTATGCTATGTGGAAGTCGAACTTGAATACGATTCTTGTTGTCGATGATCTGTGGTTCGTCTTAACGGAGGATTGTCCTCCAGCCCCTGCTCGTAATGCATCCCAGGTAGTTAAGGATGCTTATGACCGCTGGACAAAGGCCAATGATAAGACTCGCGTCTATATCTTAGCCAGCTTATCTGAAGTTTTGGCTAAAAGGCATGAGGGCATGGTAACAGCGAGGGAGATTATGAACTCTCTCCGGGAGATGTTTGGACAACCGTCCTACCAACTCCACCATGACGCTCTCAAATACGTTTATAGCTGTCGCATTAAAGAGGGCACGTCTGTTCGGGAGCATGTCCTGGATATGATGGTCCAATTCAACGTGGCAGAGGCAAACGGGGCGGTCATAGATGAGCGTAGTCAGGTTGCATTCATCTTAGAGTCTCTTCCGAAGAGTTTTCTACAGTTTCGAAGCAATGCAATGATGAATAAAATAACATTCAACCTGACTAGCCTCCTTAATGAGCTACAGCTCTATCAGTCTCTTCTTAAGAACAAGGGACAGATAGAAGGAGAGGCAAACGTTGTTCACTCCAAAAGAAAGTTCGAGAAGGGTTCATCCTCTGGAACTAAATCTGTAGCCACTTCTTCAAAGAAAACTCAGAAGAAGAAAGGAAACAAGGGGAAAGCTCCCAGTACTGCTGCTAAAAGCAAGGGAAAAGCCAAAGTTGTGGCAGACAAGGGCAAGTGTTTTCACTGCAATGTAGATGGACATTGGAAGAGAAACTGCCCAAAGTACCTTGCTGAGAAAAAGAAGGAAAAGGAAGGTAAATTTGATTTACTGGTTTTAGAAACATGCCTGATAGAACATGATGAGTTTACCTGGATACTTGATTCAGGAGCAACTAATCATGTTTGCTCTTCTTTTCAGGAAAATAGTTCCTTTCGGCAGTTGAACGATGGGGAAATGACACTCAGGGTCGGAACTGGAGAAGTCATTTCAGCTAAAGCAGTGGGAGCTGCGAAGTTATTTTTTAGAAATAGATTCTTACTTTTAGAAAGTTTGTTAATCGTTCCCAAGATTAAGAGGAACTTGATTTCTGTTTCATGTTTGATTGAACAATCGTATACAGTTACTTTTGATATGAATGAAGCGTTCATTTATAAAAATGGTGTACTTATTTGTTCAGCCAAATTGGAAAATAACTTGTATGTTTTAAGACCAACCGAAAACAAAGCACTTTTAAATCACGAATTATTTAAAACTGCTGAAACTCAAAGTAAAAGGCAAAAGATTTCTCCATCAAGTAACAATACTCATCTTTGGCATCTTAGACTTGGTCATATAAACATCGATAGGATCGGTCGTTTGGTAAAGAATGGACTTCTAAGCAAGTTAGAAGATGATTCACTACCACCTTGTGAATCTTGTCTCGAGGGAAAAATGACCAAAAGACCCTTTACTGGAAAAGGTTACAGAGCCAAAGAACCCTTAGAGTTAATACATTCGGATCTATGTGGTCCAATGAATGTAAAAGCTCGATGAGGGTACAAATATTTCATCTCATTTATAGATGATTATTCAAGATATGGTTACTTATACCTAATGGGACATAAGTCTGAAGCCCTTGAAAAGTTTAAGGAGTTTAAGGCTGAAATTGAAAACCTATTAGGTAAATCTATTAAAGTACTTCGATCTGATCGAGGAGGGGAGTATATGGATCAAAGATTCCAGGATTATATGATAGAACATGGAATCCAATCTCAACTCTCAGCCCCTGGTACACCTCAGCAGAATGGTGTGTCAGAAAGGAGAAATAGAACCTTGTTAGACATGGTTCGATCAATGATGAGCTATGCTCAATTGCCTAGCTCGTTTTGGGGATATGCAGTAGAGACTGCAGTATACATCTTGAACAATGTTCCCTCGAAAAGTGTTTCTGAAACACCTTTCGAGTTATGGAAGGGGCGTAAACCTAGTTTGCATCACTTTCGCATCTGGGGTTGTCCAGCACACGTGCTTGTGACGAATCCTAAGAAACTGGAACCTCGTTCAAAACTGTGCCAATTTGTTGGTTACCCTAAAGAAACGAGAGGTGGTTATTTCTACGACCCACAAGAAAATAAGGTGATTGTATCGACAAACGCCACTTTCTTAGAGGAAGACCACATGAGAGATCATAAACCACGAAGCAAAATAATATTAGGAGAAGCTACTGAAGAATCATCAAGAGTTGTTGATGAAGTTGGACCTTCAACAAGGGTTGATGAAGGAACTAGTTCTTCAAACGTTGGGAATGCCTCGACGCAGTGGGAGGGTTGTGTTACAACCTGATCGCTACTTGGGTTTAACTGAAACTCAGGTTGTCATACCTAATGATGGCATTGAGGATCCATTGTCCTATCGACAGGCAATGAATGACGAAGATAAGGATGAATGGGTCAAAGCCATGAACCTGGAAATGGAGTCAATGTACTCCAATTCTGTATGGGAACTTGCAGATCTACCAAATGGGGTAAAACCCATAGGGTGCAAATGGATCTATAAGAGAAAAAGATGAGCAGCTGGAAAGGTACAGACCTTCAAAGCTAGACTAGTGGCAAAGGGTTATACCCAAAAGGAAGGGGTTGACTATGAGGAAACCTTTTCTCCTGTAGCCATGTTAAAGTCCATAAGAATTCTTTTATCCATTGCCACATATTATGACTATGAAATATGGCAAATGGACGTCAAGACTGCCTTTCTGAATGGTAATCTTGAAGAGAATATCTTTATGTCTCAACCCGAAGGGTTCATAGCCCAAGGTCAGGAACAAAAGGTTTGCAAGCTAAATTGATCCATTTATGGATTGAAACAAGCATCCAGATCATGGAACATTAGATTTGATACTGCAATCAAATCTTTTGGCTTTGACCAAAACGTTGATGAGCCTTGTGTATACAAGAAAGTCAACAAAAGGAAAGTAGCTTTTCTAATACTTTATGTAGACGATATCCTACTCATTGGGAATGATGTAGGATACCTCACTGACATTAAGAAATGGCTAGTAGCCCAATTCCAAATGAAAGATCTGGGAGAGGCTCAATATGTTCTGGGAATCCAAATCATTAGGGATCGTAAGAACAAAACGCTAGCTCTGTCTCAAGCAACGTATATTGACAAGATGTTGTCTCGATATTCGATGCAAAACTCCAAGAAGGGACTCCTACCCTTCAGACATGGGGTACACTTGTCTAAGGAACAATCTCCTAAGACACCTCAAGAAGTTGAGAACATGAGACACATTCCCTACGCCTAAGCTGTGGGCAGCTTAATGTATGCCATGTTCTGCACTAGGCCTGACATATGTTATGCAGTGGGAGTAGTCAGTAGGTATCAGTCTAATCCAGGGTTGGACCACTGGGGAGCGGTTAAGAATATCCTCAAGTATCTTCGGAGAACGAGGGACTACATGCTTGTGTATGGAGCTAAGGATTTGATTCTTACTGGATACACTGATTCTGACTTTCAAGCTGATAAGGATTCTAGGAAATCCACATCAGGGTCAGTATTCACCCTCAATGGAGGAGCAGTAGTGTGGAGAAGCATCAAACAAGGATGCATAGCAGACTCAACCATGGAGGCTGAGTATGTAGCAACTTGCGAAACAGCTAAGGAGGCAGTATGGCTCAGAAAGTTCTTGACTGATTTGGAAGTGGTTCCGAATATGAACGTGCCCATAACACTATACTGTGATAACAGTGGGGCTGTAGCCAACTCAAAAGAACCTCAAAGCCACAAACGGGGTAAACACATCGAGAGGAAGTATCACCTGATACGGGAGATTGTGCAAAGAGGAGATGTGATCGTCACTAAGATCGCCTCGGAGCACAACATCGCTGATCCATTTACAAAGGCTCTCACGGCTAAAGTGTTTGAGGGTCATCTAGAAGGTCTAGGTCTACGAAATATGTATGCCATCTAATCTAGGGCAAGTGGGAGAAATGTATAATGGGTATAAGGATGCCCTAGTTCAATGTATTTCCAGCTTTAGATTATTGCATTTACATCCCACTAACTAAGTGTTTTAGTTCAAGTGGGAGTTTGTTGGGTTTTATGCCCTAAAACTCGTAGATAGTGAATGTAATCGTTGACCGGATATTAATGAAATAATATTGATATATTTTTCCATTAATTGTTATTAGTTATTTTATATTTGTCTTTGCCTAATAATAACCCTAATCCAATAAAATAGACATCCAAGGCTGTAATATGAGTCTTGAACTATATGTAGCGACATATGGGATCATTGTTCAAGAAACAGCCTAAAGGGTCTATAGTATAGGGATAAGACTGGGTGCCTTATCCTGGTGACACTATGGATACGACCCACTTTGTATTTGATACAAACGCTGCGATCCAACGCGTTCATGTAGGAGACATGCGAGTGGGGGTATCCTATGCAATGAGTTTGCATAAGACCGGACCGCGAAATAGTAACCACTAGTTATAACACCGTTAATTAGTTGGTTTTCTATTTTCACTAGGACGACCTAGACAACTTAGTCTTAATCCTGAGTTGATTATGGACTCCTGCTCATGAGAGATTGTCCTTTGATTTGTATGGGTGAGAGTGGCCAATACGCCGACTCAATAAGCCTACCACTTTGGGGACAAGACCGAATGGGGAGCTGGGAACATAATCGTACAAGATGGAATTCACTCCTTCCCGACTTTAGGGAAGCAGATGAGTGTTCCCTTAAGTGGTTACTCCGAGTCTTGAACAAAGGGCCCTACCCTCTCAATGGCACGAGAGGGTTTTCTGTTTGATGGTTGGACCATAAACAGATTGTTCATTAGAGGAGAATTGGTACTTAAGGAAATAGAGGTGACCCAGGGGTAAAACGATAATTTGACCCAGCTGGTGTTACGGACACTCGTGAAGGACTAACTAGTCGATATTGGTCTAAGTTCCGTGGACACAGAAAATATGTCTGCAGTGAGAAGAGTGCAACTGTGAGTCTATAGTGGAATGTACACACAGTTAACGAATATTGATTATTGTGGTTAATGAGTTTAACCAATTAATCTCACATCGTTGGAGCTTCTGATCTGCAGGTCCATAAGGTCCCACTGGTAGCTCGTAAAGTAATTTGAGGCAACTAAGTAATTAAATGTAAATTGAAAATGTTCAATCTACTAAGGGAAATAAATATAATATATATTGATATATTATTATGAGAGAAATTAATATTTGAAGAAGTTCAAATATAAATTTATGGAAGATTGAAAGAGTTCAAATAATGAATTAATTAATTTAAGTCCAAAAAGTGTTTGGGCAAAATTAATTAATTCAAGGTCAGAAATTAAATATGTGATATTTAATTGGTGGTTAATTAATTAAAGAATTCATTAACCATGAATTAATCAATTATGTAAATAATTAATCACTTAAGGAAGTGATTAATCATTTATGGGAATGATCTAATTACTTATGGAAGTAATTAGTCATTTATGGAAAAGATTAATCAATTGGGGAATTGATTGATCATGATTGATTAATTAAGGAATAAGATTGAATCAATTTTGGAAAAGATTGATTTAATTGAATATTTTATTCATGGCCTCTCTTCTATAAATAGAACATTAGACCTAATTGGTCATGACACTTTTTGACACATGACACTCTTGAAAGACAAGACCTAGAATTCTCTCTAGCCTCCCTCTTAGAGAAAGACTCCCACAAATCTTTGGCCTCCTAGACTTAGAGACATACCGGTGTAACCTCTGTGGTTATTGTGTCATTCAAAGAAGAAAATTCCAGCGATCAATAGGTGAGGAGACTGCTGCGTTTTCGTTCGTAGGAGCTTCGTTGGCGAAGAACGGTCAAGTCTACAACGGAGGTTTGTAACGGTTCTTCCCCTTTTCGTTAGAAAAGATTTAAAAATAAATTTAGATTTATTTTAGCATGTTTAAACCGTTTTTACAGCGACTTTAAAGTTAGTTTAAAGTTTTGTTTGAGTTATCGTAACGGTATTTTAATGTTAATTAATATACGGCGTAAGGTCCAATCGATGCGCTTCCGCTGCGTGGGGACTTTTATTCCCTTCACTCCTATCTCTATTAATTTAAATTGTGACGTTTCTAACTCTTTTGTAGGAAAGAAAAAAGATGAGCATAAGAATGAAAAGCATGAAGAGCAACTGAACGAGGAAGAAGTGGTTCCATGCAACCATCATGACAGAGGCTCGCACATTAGCCCGCCCAAGCGGAGGGGCGAATGTCCAACCTTTGACTACAGGGAGTTACCTTATCCTCAAAGCTTTAAAAATGTTAAATTAGATGAGCAGTTTTAGAAATTCCTAGAAATATTTAGAAAATTGTCTGTGAATATTCCCTTGGTAGATGCTTGGTATACCATGCCTAATTATGGGAAATTCAAGAAAGAAATGCTTTCTAGGAATAAAAGTTTGAAAAAAGAGGTTTTTAAATTGTCTGAAAGTAGTAGTACCATAGTTTCTGGAAAGATGCCTTCTAAACAGAAAGACCCAGCGAGTTTTACCATTCCCTGCAACATAGGAGAAGTATCTTTCAATAGGGCCCTATGTGATTTAGGTGCTAATATAAATTTGATGCCCTATTTTGTTTACAGGAAGATTGGTTTAACCGAAATGAAGGACACCGACGTCACTCTCCAACTAGCTGATAGATTGATTACCCACCCAATGGGTGTTGTGGAGGACGTGCTGGTAAAGGTCAACAAATTTTTCTTCCCTGTAGACTTTGTGGTACTCGACATGCAGGAGGACAGAGAGGTACCCATTATTCTAGGCAGACCCTTCTTAGCGACTGGTAAGGTTGAGATTAGTGTGCATACAGGTAAGCTTACCTTGAACATTGATGATGAAAAAGTCGTGTTTAGTATTTTTGGCCAAGATGAGTCTGTATGTAGTTTGCATACATGTTTTTCCATTGGTCTTGAATACTTGACTGACGATGATGAAGAGGTAGAGTATAATCTTGGCCTAGGCTTAGGAGAAGTGCTTATGGATGATGAAGATTTTAATGCTTTATTAGATGATCCTCTGTTTGAGAATGAGCTGAATGATTTAGAATTGCCTGACTTTGAAAATGAATTGGAATTGCCTGTTTATGAGCATGAAATATCTGCAGTTGATGACTTACCTTCTTTTGAGAATGAATTAGATTTACCTGAAATCGATGATTTTGATGATGATATTGAATCGCTTGACATTGAGGATGAGCATGATTTGCATAAAAAAGATTGCTTGATAGATAATTTGTAGTTTGATCATGATAATGTTGAATCTATTGAATCTGATCTTGACATTCCTGAGTGCATGGACCCTGAAAATATTAATAACTTTGATTCGTGTCCTAATGATGTAGATTGCATAGAATCTGACCCAAAGGAACTCGAATCTGTGCATAGTATAGAATCTGACCCAGAAGAGCTTGAGTTCTTTAATTCTTCTGATAGTGAGTCATATGACAGCTTAGTTGAATCATTTTTTAGTTCCGAGTCTAAGGAATCTTCTGAGCATGTAGATATTGAATCTGATGAATGGACTAGCATGATTGATAGGCCACCTTTAGATCCCAGACGGGTTGATATCATAACGCTTGATGACTCTGTTAACAATTGTTTTGTGAATAGAGATTTAGAAAAGAGATTTGATACAGCTACATATTTTCTGAAATGTTATTATAACAATCTCTTTAGTGACGATGGCCAGGGGAAAATTTTGTTTCTCCCCTGTTTGCAGTGTGCAATTCGGTGCATGATTTTTTTTGCAAGACCCGGAGGATGATGAAAACTTTTATTTCGAGCCTCCGTAAGCGTGTCGAGCCTCGTCTAGCTAAAGACGTTAAAGAAAGCGCTGATTGGGAGGCAACCCAAGGATTAAATTATAGGTAGTTGTTTTTACGGTAAATAATGTTCTTTGCTTCGTGATCCAATTTTGTTTTGCAGGATCACCTTAGCAAATCTCAAAATTTCAAAAATCCCATTTTTCTGGATCCAAAGGAAGAGGATGAAGCGCTCCTAGCTCAGGGAAGTCTCAGTATCCCTCTTTATGCTTTACTATTTTTAAAACATTGGGGACAATGTTTAGTTTAAGTTTGAGGGGAGGCTTTCGTGTGTTGAGCATATCTAAATTTTGTTGGATGCATGAATAGATAGCTATAATAGCCAAGGATGTGATTTTAGACGTTTTGGGAGAGAATGGTTTATATGTTGTTGAATCTGGGAGCACGACAGAAATTGTGAAATTTTAAAATTTTTTGATACTTAGTTTTGATGTCTATATCATGTGATAGTCTTATCTAATGATGTCTTTGAAAATCTAGATTCTTATTATGATTTTTAAAGTGTGTTGTCACCCCGATAGGCTTAGTTTCTAATACTAGGAAGTTCATGCTTGATTGTTCTAAAGTGCTAGGTAGAAAAAAATGTTATGTCTGCTAAGAGAAAAACAGAAGCAACAAAAGAAAATGAGAGAAAAGAAAAAATCTGTTGAAAAAGAAAATTTTTGCTTGCACAAAAGAAAAGGCCTAGGGGTAAAAAGAGCTACCTGCGGTGTGATCAGTGAGGCCAACCAGAGAATAAAATTCGGGTTAAGGGTCCCTACACCGTAGTGTGAAAGCTAGTACCATTAGATATCAAAATGCAAGTTTGGGGGAGTAGCAAAAGAAAAAGAAAAGAGAAAAATCATTTGTGAGTTTTGCTCCCCCATGAAAAAGAAAAATGACAGGTGCCCTAGTTTTTTTTTTTTTTTTTTTGCATGATAGAAGAACTCCAACCTATTAGGGGCTCTTAGCCAGTGTAGGGGGGAAACAAATGGAGAATGCCATTAGACTAATCTAGGTTAGTAAAAGAATCAATAGATAAGTCTTGAGCATGTTATTCATTAATCTTAAGTTCAAACTAGTTTAAGATTTCTTCAAAAGTATGTGGTGCTTGCTTATTCCACTTGCATGTTTTCCATTCTATCTTAAGAATTCCAAAATCATTGAGGCTTAAGTGATCCGATTTCATGCATCTTTAGAATTTATTTTGCTCGGGACTAGCAAAAGCTTAAGTTTGGGGGTGTGATAGCGAGCAAAAATGTCGCTATTTTAGTCCCAATTTATTAGGCTTTTTAGTGCTTTAATTGTGTTTTTATTGAAAATATTTAATGTATTTTGTTATTTGCTCTTTAGGAGCAAAGTTGTGTATTTTGTGGAAAAACTGTCCAAAATGAAGCCATTCAAGCCCAATTTCCATGTATAGGTCAAAGGGGAGTCAAAAGAGATAGATCATGTGAAAAAGCCCCAAAGGAAATGAAGTGGAGGCCCAAAATCGCAGCTGAAAGTTCTGGAAATTGCCTAGCGTCAAGTCGCTGTGAGGACACCGTCGCGACACTCTCCATTTCTTGGCCGGCAAGTCGATGACGTCACAACATCGCGACGCTACCCCATTTCTGAGCCTATATAAGGCGCCCCTTGGTGCCTCATTTTACGATCAATCATCATATTCTTCCATTCTTTTCTTGCTTTCTTGGCTCCTTTCGGAGCCTCTCTCAAGGCTTTCTAGCCTTTTTGAGAGCTTCTTTAGTGGGGAATTTTTGAGGAATTTTGGGGAGCATCCTAGGAGGCTCAAGGAAAGTTCGGAGGGACTCCAAGCGTCAGCGAAGGGGTTTTCGACGGTCAATTCCTTTCCTTTTATTATGCTCTTAATTATGCCTTCCATTGTAAATTTTGTGGATGTTTTAGCTATGTATAGCTAAACCTCAATTTGGGGTCTTGAAATGAAATTATAGCTTAAATGTTGTTATAATTGCCTATCTCTTGCCCTATTTACTAATTATTTGTATGGATGTGCTTAATGCTTTATGCAATCTGGCCAATTGTGTAATAATTTGATTCTTAATGGAGACTCGACGAACAAAAGTTAGAATAGATCATAATCTATGCAACTAGTTTAATTGTCCGTCGTGACAACGAGATTAGTTGATTAAACTCAGATTCCTAAAATGAACCAGTGCGTAATAATTAATTATTTTTAATGGCACTAAGGACACTTAGGTTGTTAAAATGAATTAATTACAATTAGGGGAGACCACAGGAGAACCTATGTGATTAACAGAGATTCTAGAATTATAATTAGTTGGGCAATAAGATAGGATAATTATAATAAATGTTTAGCTAATAATTGATTTTCAAGACCCCACTTCCCATAAAAAAAAAACTCTTTCTCCATATTTTATTTTCCTTGATTGATCAATTTGATTTCTTTAATTGCTTTAATTTTTAAATTCTCTTTAATGTCATGTTTTGGTCCCTGGATATTATTTATCCCAAGTATTGTTAGTGCTTAGGGAATTTTTGCTTCGCCTCCCTGTGGATTCGATACTTAGTATTACCTACCATTTTATATTACTTGTGACGACTCGTGCACTTGCGGTGTAAAAGTCGTTTTTACCAACAATAACATTCTATGATCCCTTTTTGTCCTTTATCTCCAAGTCGAATTCCTGCAATAACAAAACACAACGAATCAATCTAGGCTTTGCATCTTTTTTAGACACTAACTACCTTATTTCTGCATGATCTGTGAAAACCGTGACTTTGGACCCCACCAAATATGGGCGGAATTTCTCAAAGGCAAACACAATCGCTAACAACTCATTTTTAGTAGTTGTATAGTTGATTTGTGCCTCATTCAAAACCCTACTTGCATAATAAATAAGATGGATACTTTTGCCCTGCTTTTGCCCTAACATTGCACCTACTACAACATCACTCGCATCACACATTACCTTGAATGGCAAACTCCAGTTAGGTGCACAAAGAATGCGGGTTGAGATCAAAGTAGCCTTTAAAGTGTCAAAATCCTTCCTACAACATTAAAGTCAAAAACACTATCAGAACACAACAAGTTACAAAAAGGTTTACTAATTTTGGAAAAAATCCTTTATGAACCTTCTATAAAATCCAACATGGCCTAAAAAACTTCGAATCCCTTTAATTGAATTCGGTGGTTCTAACTGCTCAATAACCTCTATTTTTGCTCGATCAACTTCTAGACCTTTCTTTGAAATTTTATGACCTAACAGAATGCCCTTCTTCACCATGAAGTGGCATTTCTCCCAATTAAGAACTAGATGGGTATCCTCACATATTTTTAACACCTTACCTAAATTATTCAAAAAATGTTGAAAAAGACCCTCCAAAAACTAAAAAATCGTCCATAAATACCTCAACAGTGGGCTCAATCATATCAGAAAAAATCGCTAACATACACCGTTGAAATGTTGCTGGAGCATTGCAATGGCCAAAAGGCATTCGCCTAAAGGCAAACGTCCCATAAGGGCAAGTGAAAGTGGGTTTTTCATGATCCTTAGGAGCAATGGTAATCGTGTTATATCCAGAATAACCATCCAATAAACAGTAGTAGGCCTAACAAGCCAATCTATCAAACATCTGGTCAATAAATGGTAGAGGGAAATAGTCCTTACGAGTGGCTTTGTTAAGCCTCCTTTAATCCATAAAAACCCTCTAGCCAGTCACTGTTCTGGATAGGATCAAGTCATTATCTTTATTATTCACTACCGTGACACATACTTTCTTAGGAACACATTGGACAGGGCTCACCCAATTGCTATCTGCAATTGGATAAATAATCCCGGCATCCAACCATTTAATCACCTCATTCTGAACAACTTCTTTCATTGCAAGGTTAAGCCTTCTCTATTGCTCAATACTCCTAAACCCTCCTCAAGAGTGATTTTATGCATACAGAAAGAAGGGTTAATTCTCTGTATGTCAGCCAATGTCCAACCTATTGCTTTGCGATATTGCTGCAACAACATTATTAAGTCCTCTTCGTAATGGGCAACATCTCACCTTTCCCAAGATACACATACATTAGATGATCCGACAAGGGCTTCAAATCTAAAGTGGATGCTTCAATCAGGGATGGCTTAATAGGAGGAGCCTTCCATTCATCCAAATCCAAAGACTCAAAAACATCCTCACACCTAGACACTTCTTTTTCAACTTTTCTTTCTAAAGAACAAACTTCTAAATTCTCTACACTAATCTCTCCATGATCTTCCAAATGCTTGTTTGTTAAATCCTCCATTTCTGTCTCAAGAATTGTGTTCTCCAGAATCCTAATAAAAGAACAATTTTTTACTTCATCTAGATACTTCATGGCCTTAAACACATTAAATTTCACTTCCTCATTATTGACCCTCATTGTTAATTCCCCTTTCTAAACTGATGGTGTTCATATAACACATGTGGAAGCAATTTTAGGATCGGAGACACTTAACTACATCAATTTTAGAAAATGAAAGCATGTTTTCTAAATACCGTAAACAGAGAGCAGATTTTGTACCAACCTTTGGGAGACCGATTCAGCAACTCCTTTTGATTCCTTTGATCATGAACGGTGTGTGGACCACCTCTATTGTCTTCCCCGCTATCCTCCAGCCTTAGAGCGACTTGTGGGCGTCTATGGTGATAGGGATTGGAAGGGATATGCTTGAGCACTTGAAGCTTTTGGAGAGTTTGAGAAAGTGAATTTGAGTAGTAATTTTGGCAGCATAGCATTACTCCTAAAATCCATACTTCTCCATCTTATAATCCCCTACTTATAGAGGATTTTCATGCATCTTAGATTCACCAATGCATGACACATGGAGAGAAGAATGGCCTCAGTGAATTCTAGGTGTTCTATGGAGGTTACATGAAAGGAAGCATGTGTGTGGTGTTATTCCACTATCTTCACCCTTGCAAGAGTGGATTTAGATGTGTAATCTCACTATCTCCATCCATGCAAGAGTTAATTTCTACTATTGGATTTAATTAAAAATGTAATTCTCAATTGTCATTCAAATTATCAATTAATTAAACTATTTCTACTAATCATATGACATTAATCAAATTAATTCATATCACTTAATTCAATCCACTAATCTTGAATTTCCATTAATCCAAGATTGAAATCTCTATCTCAAATTTTAATTACAAAAGAATTCATAATCATTTTTAAATTAAAACAATAATTACTTAAACAATTTAATCAGTTATGTAATATTAATTTAATATCATTTATCAAATTAATATTATGCACCTAATATGAATCCCTATTCATATATTTTGTATTTAAATCATATTTAAATACCTTTCTCTCTCAATTAATAGTTTAATTCATAATTAAACTATTGTGTTGATAATATCGTATATAATCTACATTAATTCCCTATACTGAATTTGAACAATTCAAACTTTCCTATCACTTTTTTCTAAGGTATAATATTTATGAGCTAGCAGGTGGACCTAATGGACCTACTGATCATGGGCTCCAACATTCGTTAACTACCGGGACACTCCACTATAGCCCTGTAGTTGCACTCCCCTCACTGTAGATATATTTCTATCCACCTGATATAACCATGATTAGTATGTCAATCCTTCACAGGTTGTTCGTAACTATAGCTGGGTCAAATGTCTGTTTTACCCCTAATTTGGAGTCAACACTTGTCTTATTTGCAGGTTAATTGAGCTTAGGTCATGTTGGGAGCCGATCACGCTAATTAGTGTATATTCGGGCCAATTACGGAGTTTTTGGAGCCATCTCGATGTCTTGGACGAAGAGGAGGTGAAGAGACCCAATTGTGCTGAAGCGGGCCTACATTATGACACCAAAAGCCAAAGATTGAAGCCCCTGACCAAGAAGAAGCAAGACCAAGCCAAGAAATAAAACAGGAAGTCGAGTCACGAGGCTGGCATCGAGATGTCGGTCTTGGAGTCTTGACGCCGACATGTTTTCTATATATATGTAGTCTCGGTTTAGTCCGCCGTTAGGTTAAAATTTTGGTCCTTTTTACGATTTTTTGTCTCTTTTACACTCCAGCACTTTTGTAGACCATTGTTGGTCATATTTTATAGACTCTTTCATTTTTATTATCGTTTTTACTTTATCTATGCATAGCTAAACTCGTTTAGATCGTTGGATTGGATTTATGTCTTGATTCTAAATGATATTGGCTGAGTTTTCTGGTTTATACTTGATGTTCTTGTTGTATTTTCATTGAGTTTTGCATGTAATCCCATTTAAACCAATACATGAGGCTAGTCAATTAGGATTGACGCCTTATGCGTTTATCACTTTGTATTCTATTAGTTATTTGAGATAGCCACTAGGTTGAGGCAAGCAACTCTCTACGCGAGACGAACCTTGATAGGCCTAGGATGCATGTTAAATGTTGTAGGAATAAGATTTAAATTGCATTTGAATTTAGTTCTTATGATTTCGGACCCACGATCCCAAAGCGGCTAGATTTAATAGGTGGTTGTAAAATTGCTTTTTAATAAACTAGTTAGATATAAGTAGTAACCGTTGCAGATGTCTCAGATGGTTGCTACATTATGCATAATGAGTGGCGAGCGATAGAGTCTATAATAATTAATCTTGTTAATTGTCGAATTCATGATTAGCCAGTTAATTAGCATAGGTTAGTGTAGGGGGTCCTCCGAGTAACCTAAAAGCCGGTCGGACTAATGAAATCAGTTTAGAACAACCATTAGAGAAAACTAGGAAGCCAATGAATTAGAATCAAGCATAATAAATCCCAATCCAACGGTCCCCTTTTTATGTTATTGATCTCGTCTAATTTCTCCTTTGCATGTTTAGTTTTTTGCCATTTAAAATTCAGCATTCAGTTATTTTATTTTATTTTTCTTGCTTGTCTTTCATCATAAAAATCCCCCTGTTTTTATAAGCATGAAATCCTACACTTACTAGATCCGCATTCCCTATGTTCGACCGCGGCCGCTATTGCTACAAAAATTAGTAGTAGTGTCGTGGATTATAAATTTTATTTGACGACTTATGGAGAATTCGACACCCTCCTGGCGGTCCCGTCAAGTTGGTGTCGTTGCCGGGGAAGGGCGCTTTTCTAGTATTTTTTGGATTTTGTGTTTTTAATTCTTGTTTGCATGGTTTATGATCACACATTCTTCGTAGGGAAAAAATCTTAGATTTGAAGCTGAAATTTCTAGAGCGGAGACGAGATTTAGAAGGCAAGCAAGAAGGAAAAGAGTTAATAATCTCAGTGAGGTTGAAGCACCAACCATGGCTGAAAGGACTTTAAGGAAGTTGGCAGCTCCAGGTCTGAACCAACAACCACTTTGTATTACCTACCCCGAGACAACAGGTACTTTTGAATTAAAGTTAGGTTTAATACACTTTCTTCCTATTTTTTCGTGGTAGTGCAGGAGAGGACCCGCACAAGCACTTGTAGGAATTTCAAATAGTATGTTCTTGTATGAGACCGCATGGAGTGACAGAGGAAGCGTTGAACCTGAGGGCATTCCCCTTTATGCTAAAGGATTTAACAAAAGATTGACTCTATTACCTTCCCTCCGGCTCTAACAGTACATGGAACGAGATGAAGAAGCAATTCCTGGAGAAATGTTTCCCCTCTAGTAGAGCTGCAAACATTAGGAAGGAGATTGATGGAATTTCTCAGATCATTATGGAGAGACTCCACGAATATTGGGAAAGATTCAAGTGTCTTTGCGCCAGTTTTCCACATCATCAGATCTCAGATCAGTTGTTGATCCAGTACTTTTACAACGGATTACTTCCTATGGACCGTAGTATGGTAGATGCAGCAAGTGGAGGAGCAGTAATCAAAAAGACCCCTGTAGAGGCTAGACAACTAATTTCAAGTATGGATGAAAACTCCAACAATTCGGGACTAAAAGACCACCTGCAATTGTACAAGTCGCCACAAAAAGTGAGGTAAGCGAAATGCGCTCTAAAATGAGTGAATTAACTAATCTTGTTTGTTCTTTGTGTTCAGGATAGGTACAGGCGAAAGCCTGTGGACATTGCTCAATGACTACCCACACTACTGATGCATGCCCTAAGATACAAGACGCTGGAGAGGTGAATGCTATTGGTGGATTCGATGGAAATCAAAGGCAGTACAACCCATACAGCAACACTTACAATCCAGGATGGAGAGACCATCCAAATTTCAGTTATGGAAACCAACAGAAGCCACTAATGTTCAAGCAAAATCAAGCTTCCACCTCAACTTCAGGCACATCCTTCGATGAGGCATTTAAGAAACTTACTGACACCACTTTACAGTTCCAGCAAGAGACCAAGAACGCCATACAGAGTTTTGGAAACCAAATCACTTAGCTGGCAACCCAAGTCAATAAGATGAACAACAAAAGCTCTGGTAAGCTACCTGTCAACCCTGAGGTAAATCCTAAGGCAAATGTGAATGCAGTATGGAGTGAAGTGGCCACACCTGACTGTTCCCCTGGATTCCCCGCTATCTCTGATAACTTTTCTATTCCTTCTGGCAAATTTTCTTCTTTAAATTTAAATGATAAAAATTCTTTTTCACCTATGAACTTCATTAACCCCGCTACTCCAAGTGTGAAGGATGATTTAGATGTTTTTAGAAAAATTAAGGTGAATATTCCATTGCTTGAGGCAATCCTGGAAATTCAAGCCTATGCTGAGTTTCTAAAGACTTTGTATGATGGTAAGGAAAAGTCTTCAGGTAAAGAAGAGGTTAGTGAAAATGTAAGTTCTCTACTTTTCGAAAACTTACGTATTAAATGTTTTGATCCTAGCATGTTTACTTTACCATGTATGATCGGAGATTGCAAGATAAAATATGTCATGTTAGATTTAGGAGCATCGATTAATGTTATGCCTGTGTCTACTTATAAAAGATTTAATTTAACTGATATTAAAACATCTGGCATAATCATTCAACTAGCAGATAAGTCTTGCATTAAACCTATAGGAATAGTTGAAAACATTTTAGTTAGGGTGGAGGATTTGGTTTTTCCTGTTGATTTCTATTTTTAGATACTCCTAATCATGAATACAATCCGTCTTTTGCAGCAATACTTCTTGGTCGTCCCTTCATGAAGACTGCCAAGACAGTTATTGATGTAGATGAGGTGTCGTATCAGTAGGATTTCAGGATAAAACCTTATACTTTAAAATTTTTTATGATATTGAGAATTGATAACTCTCCAAAAGGGAGCTATTTAGGCCTTATTTCTATAGTGATTTGTGTGTCATTTGTGTTAAATAGGGTTGCTTTTAGATGAATATTATATGTTGTAACCTTTTTAGAAGAATGAATGCTTTAAAAGTTATTTTATGCAGAAAATACTGTTGAGCGACTTGAGGGAGCAAAATCCGTGATCCAACAAAGCATTGAGCAAAACTGCCACGTGAGCCACACGTGATTCATTAAATGAGGTGGTGTTAGCTGAATTAATCTTGGATCTGGGAAGCTTGGAGAGCCCTCCACCTGTACAATTTGACCTAATTAAGGTTGACTCCACTCTATAAAAGGAAGTAGTCATCTCAAGTCCAAGACATTTCGATTTCGAGAAAGGAAATTCTTATTCCATTCGTGGAGGCTTACTTTCCATCTTTGGAAGCCGAATAGAGGAGGAACGATTGGAGACCTCAAGAAGACCATCAACTACGGATCTCTTGTAAATTTCTCATAGTTATGGATGCACATACTCAGATTGTAGCGTGTGTTATTTTGTACTCCATGAAGTAAATTTACTTCGGTGTTGGTTAGGATCTATGTAACTGTAGTTCTTCATTCTCTATGCAATATATGTTGATTTGAGCATCTTGATTAATTGTTGTGTCTATTTCTATTTTGTGCCCGCCTGGCCAGCCGGTATGAATATCACCTTTTAGTTTCAGGGATGATTTGAGAGGTGTGTGACCTTTAATCACACTAGACCATTATGTGTTGGTGGACTCCATTGATTGAGTTAGGGATAACCAGTTGCCTAGTGCTTAATCGGTAGCACGTCATTGGAGTTGAAACACATTCCAAAAAATCGAGAGTTCTGGGATGATCCTGCTGATAAGATTGCAAGAGAGATGCCTAATCAATATTATTGCTAGAGCATCTTTTAAAACAATTACAGAAATCCTGACCAACGCCTGTTTCCAATCTGACTGCTTTATCTGTTTACTTCGTTATTTCTTTTCCTTCAACATTTTATCAAAATCAATCATTTTAACAATCTTGAAACCATTAAAAAGTTACATAGAATAGGTAGAGTGGAAGCTATTTAAAACCTCGTGGATACGATAAATTACTTATCACTTGCTGTAGACTATGTGCACTTGCATAGTATTCTAGAGAGCATTTTTTACCATATTTTTACCCCACTCTAGAAGGCAACAATTTTTGGCGCCGTTGTCGGGGACTTGAATAAGCTTTTATCTTATCTATTTTGTGTATGTGTTTTAGTGGTTTGGTGCAATAACTTTTTTATTGTTTCTTATGTTTTTGCAGGTGTCAGATTGGTGCATGAGCGATCCGCCTGGGGTGAGATTCGAGCTTGATCCAGAAATTGAAAGGATATTCAGGAGTAGAAGGAGAGAGCAGCGGAGAAATCAAAATCCAATGGATAATGTGTCGCGTCTCCCAGAAATTCTAGAAGGTCAAGATGATCCCCAGCAGAATCGTGTGCTACAGCCAAATCCACCACTGGAGCAAAATGGACAGCAAAATAATCAGGCTGAGAACCCTATCTTGGTGGCGAATGATGGGGCCAGAGCCAATCGAGTGTATGCTTTTCTGATGTTTGAGGAGTTAAATCCAGGAATTGCGCTTCTTCATATTGAGGCAGCAAATTTTGAAATGAAACCGGTAATGTTTCAAATGTTGCAAACCGTGGGTCAGTTCCATGGTTTGTCATCTGAAGACCCCCATTTATATATTAAGTCTTTTCTAGGAGTTAGTAATTCGTTTGTAATTCAAGGAGTCTCTAGGGATGCCCTTAGATTAACTTTGTTCCCGTATTCGATCTCTTAGAGATGGAGCAAATGCATGGTTAAATTCTTTTGCTCCAGGATCAATTAGGACATGGAATGAGTTAGCGGAATGCCAAGTTGAGGAGTGAGATAGTGGGATTTAGGCAACTAGAAGATGAAACTTTTAGTGAGGCTTGGGAGAGGTTTAAGTCGCCCGTCATGAAAAGTCTGTCACTACCCTTTAATGACGGACTTTTAACAATAACACTATATTGTAGAAACTCAATAACATTTTATTGAAACAAGTATACAATTTGTTTACATTCACTGTCTACGAGTTTTAGGGCATAAAACCCAACAAATACGCCTACCATTTTGGGGACAATACTGAGTGGGGAGCTGAGAACATGATCACACAAGATGGAATTCACTCCTTCCCGACTCTACGGTAAGTAGAGGTGTGCTCCCTTAAGTGGTGTCTCCGGGACTTGAACACTGGGCCCAACCCCCTCTATGGCACGAGAGGGACTTCTGTTTGTTTGTTGAACCTCAAACAAGTTGTTCATTAGAGGAGCACTCGGGACTTAAGGATAAAGATGTAAACCAGGGGTAAAATGGTAATTTCATCTAACTTGGATACGAACACATGTGAAGGACTGACTTGTTGTATTGGTCGATATCCGTGGACACAAAAATATTCTGCAGTGAGAAGAGTGCAGTTGTGGGTCTTTAGTGGAGTGACCCACAATTAACGAATGGAGACTAACTTGGATAATGAGTTTAAGCCAATTAACGAGTGCAGCTGTGGGTCTGCTTCAAGAAGTCTTAGAGATATACCGGTGTAGCTAATTGGTAGTGTTCGCACAAGAGAGTTTCTGCGTTTTCATTCTTATTGGCAAGAAAAGGCGAATTGATCAAGGCTTTCTACAAAAGTAAGTTTTCTATGAAATCCTTGATCACTAGGATCAATCTAGTTGATCATTTAGCATATTTACAACCTACATACAACCTATTAAATTTAGATTTATTGTTGTAATATTGTGCAAATTGTATTGATATTTCAATTAAAATCTAAGATTATGAGTAGGTTCGGTAATACTTTCTGCTGCTTGGGGCTCTTATCCCTTCAATTGGTATCAAAGCCAATTCAGTTGTTCTTGATTTTAAATTGAAATTTGCAATTTGTTCTTTGTGGGATTTATGCATTATGAATGTTATAGTTTGCGTATAAATGGTTTCGATTAATTTGGCCATAGATTTACGCTTTCTTGAATGGTTCAATGTAAGGGCCCCTGCGTTTTTGGGCATATTTTGTAACTGTATGTTCGGGTCTAGCCAGACAGCCAGTCAACCATCTGTCAGCCCGAATAGCCAGCCAGTCAGCCATCTTTCAGCCCGAATGGTCAGTCAGTCAGCCATCTTTTAGCCCGAATGCTCAGCAAGTCAGCCAGCTTTAGTTATTATTCTTCTTTCGAGCAATTACAGTACTAAATGGACTCTAATGACTCTCAAATTTTACAAACTCGATACTAACTCATTTATGCCCATAAACATGTAGTCAATTACAAATTATTTCAACAAATTTGAGAGAATTAAATTGCCAAAACAGTAAAATATCCATTTTAGCACCCATAAAAAATCAATATGCAAATGCTACCCACCATGATCAAACTAATGCAAATTGGGTGCTCAAACCATGGTCTGATACCAATTGTAGGTGTTAATATCACACATGCGGAAGCAATTTTGGATCTTAGGCACACAATTTGATCAATTTAATCCTAGAAAGCATGCTATCCATAAGAACAAAAATTAGAACAATAAGGTACCTACCTCTTGTAGCTCCCAATTCGTATAATCTGATGCTTTATAATTCACACGAACAACTTTTGGACAACCACTTGGATCTTCTCTACTATCCTCAGGCCTTGGAACGGATTGTGGGATCCTCAATTGATAGAAATTGGAAAGGAAAGCTTATGGGTATAAGCAAGCTTGAAAGTATGAATATGGAAGTTCTTGGGAGAATTTTGGCAGCATTTTAGGTTGAAGAATTACCAACATTTTCATCAGCTCATCCTCTATATATAGAGGAAAATCATGCAAAAGAATTGCACAAAAAATTGACAGCAATTTGGGAGTGATTTGAGTCATGGATTAGGTGGTGCAAGAAGGCTAATCTAAGGTGATTAGTCACTAAGCACCACCTCCAAAAATTACCAACCTTTTTGAATTTCTTTTAAATTCAAAATTTTTAATTTAAAACATAAATCTGAATAATCCCATTTAATTATAATTTTATTTTAATTGAAAAAAAAACTTATTTAATTTAAAATAAAATCATTTAATTTAATATCTTATATTAAATTAATACCACTTGTGCAATCTTTGTTTTTCTCCCAACGAAATTTCTCGAACATGAATCTTTATTCACGTGTTTAATATTTAAATCATATTTAAATGTATCCAACTCTCATTTTAAGTTTAATTCGTAATTAAACTAATATGTCGTTAAATATCTTATATAAGCGACTTTTGTATCCTTTTCCAAATTTGAACGTTTCAAATATTAACCTCTCATATTGTTCCAAGTTTTATTCCTATTGAGCTAGTAGAGGGACCTAATGGACCTACAGATCATGGGCTCCAACGAAATGATGATAACCGATTAATCTCATTAACCTAGTCATTTATCGTTCGTTAGCTTCGAGGACACTCCACTATAGCCCGTAGCTGCACTCCCCTCACTATAGATATATTTCTTGTCCACTTTTAGATAACCATGATTAGTAAGTCGACCCTTCACCGGTTTTTCGTAACTAGAGCTAGGTCAAATGTTCGTTATACCCCAATAGTTACATCTTGTTCCTTAAGTTCCACTGATCCTCTAATGAACAACTAGTTCGCGATACAATCACTGAACCAAGTCTCTCTCATAACCTATGAGAGGGCGGGGCCCCTTTGTTCAAGACTCGGAGTCAGCACTTAAGAGAACAACCTGTACTAGCCCTAAAACGGGTAGCAGTGAATTCCATCTGGCAAAGCTATGTCCCCAACTATCCATTTAGTCTTATCCCCAAAATGGTAGGCTTATTGAGCCATAGATGTTTGGCCACTCTCACCCATGCAAATCAAAGGATAATCCTAAATAAACAGGAGTTCATAGTTAGCTCAGGATTAAGATCGAGTTACCTAGGTTATATGTATGAGATGTTCAGTTTCAACAGTAAACGGTCTTGTAAAGTGAAAGTAACTTATCTCCTGGTCCGATCTCTATGCAAACTCTTTGCATAGAACACCCTCACTCACATGTCTTATACATGAATGATTAGGATCACATCGTCTGTCTTTAAGGAATAAAGCGAGCTGCGCCAATAGTGTCCCCAGGATTAAGGTACCCAACCTTATCCATATACTATAGATCGTTTAGACTATTTTCTTGAACTTGATCCATACTTATGTCACACATAAAACTTCAAGTATACATATTATAGTCATGGGTTCTTCGTTTATTGGATTTGTGGTTATATTTAGGCAAAACAAATATATAAAAATAATACTTCATTGAAGTAAGTCAAATGTTACATGTACAATCCGAGTTTTAGGGCATAAAACCCAACATGTGTATCTCAACCTAATGCAACTTAAGTCTAAAGCTCTTGAGAAATTCAAAGTTGGTTGAGACTGAAGTTGGAAACTTGTTAGGTGAGATGATAAAAACACTTTAATCTGATCAAGACTATTTGATAGACGTGGTATTACATCCCAACTCTCAAACCCCTGAAACACCATAGGAAAACGGTGTATCATATAGGAGAACTAGAACCCTATTGAATATGGTTCGATTCATTATGAGCTATGCTCATTTGCCTAACTCGTTTTGGGGTCATGCAGGGTTGACTACAGTACATATTTTGAACAACAGTCCATCAAAAGTGTTTATGAGACATGTTTTGAATTGTGGATAAGGCATAAAAGTAGTTTACGTTATTTTTGGAGAGTCCAACACACGTGCTTGTGGCTAACCCAAAAAGAAATAGGAACACTGTTCAACAGTATACCTATTCGTAGGCTACCCCATGAAAACGAAAGATGTGGATACTTCTTCAATCCGCAAGAGAATAAAGAATTTGTACCGAAAAATGCTACATTCTGATAAGAATATCGCATAAGAAATAATAATCCACAAAGTAAGATCACTTTAAGTAAATTAACTGATGAAGCTACAGAAATATCAACAAGAGTTGTTGATAAGTCAACAAGAGTTGTTTATGAGGCCAATACAATTGGTTAGTTACATCTATCTCAAGAGTTTAGAATGCCTCAATGAAGTGTGAGGATTGTTCTACAATCTGACCGTTACATGGGCTTAATTGAAGCCCAGATCGTCATACTTGACGATGGCTTTGAGGATTCATTGTCTTAGAGCAAGACAATGATTGATGTTAACAAGAACCAATTTGATTAAGGCAATGGACCATTAACAAGAGTTTTTGATAGGGCTAACACAACTAGTTAGTTACATCTATCTCAAAAGTTGAGAGTGCCTCAATATAGTGGGAGGATTGTTCTACAATCTGACAGTTACATGGGCTTAATTGAAGTCCAGATCGTCATACCTGATGATGATTTAGAGGATTCCTTGTGTTAGAGCAAAGCAATGAATGATGTTAACAAGAACCAATTGGATTAAAGTGATGGACCCGGAATTGAAATATGTGATTTCAATTCCATCTAGAATCTTGTAGATCTATCTAATGGGGTAACACCTATGGATTACAAATGAATCTACAAGAAGAAACGAGACATAATCTTATGGTTAGACTTATGGCAAAAGGGTTATACCCAGAGATAGGGGACTGTAAGAAATTCTTATTTCCTGTCGTCATGTTGAAGTCTGTTAGAACTCTTATCCATTTACAATGGATGTCAAGACTACCCTTTTTGAATTGTAATCTTGAAAAGAGTAACTACATGTACCAAGAAGAATGGTTCATTTAACAAGATCAGAAGCAAAAGAGTTTGCAAGCTTAAGTAATCCATTCATGGATTGACCTAAGCAATTCGATCTTGGAATATAAGATTTGATACTGTGATCAAATCTTTTGGCTTTGATCAAGAACATTCATGAATCTTGTCTTAACAAGAAGATCGTCAATAGTTCAGTAGCTTTATTAGTGTTGTATGTGATTGATATCCTAGTCATTGGGAATGATGTAGGTTATCTTACTGACTAGTAAAATAAACTAGCAGCTCATTTCCAAATGAAAATTTGGGAGAAGCTAAGTTTGTTCTTCGAATCCAAATTGTTAGGAACCGTAAGAACAAAAAGCTAGCCTTGTCACAAATGTCTTGTATCTATAAGATGTTAGTTAGATATAAGTTGCAGAATTCCAAGAAAGATTCACTATCTTTCAGGCGTGGAATTCATTTTGTCTAAGAAACTGTTTCCTGAGACACCTCAAGAAGTTGAGAACATGAGACGAATGCCCTATGCAATAGAGATTATCAGTAAGTATCAATCTAATCCAAGATTTGATCACTGGAAAACCGTTAAGAATATCCTCAAGTATTTGAGGAGAAAGGGGAACTATATGCTCGTGTATGGGACTAAGGATTTGATCCTTACAAGATACACTGACATGGATTTTAAGACTGATAAGGATATCTGTTTGACATAAAAGAATGGCTAGCGGCCCAATTCCAAATGAAAGATTTAGAAGAGGTCGAATATGTTCTTGGAATCCAAATAATTCGGGATCGGAAGAACAAAATGCTAGCCCTGTCTCAAGCAACGTATATTGACAAAATGTTGTCCCGATATTCGATGCAGAACTCCAAGAAGGGCTTATTGCCTTTCAAGCATGGGGTTCACTTATCTAAGGAATAGTGTCCTAAGACACCTCAAGAGATTGAGGATATGAGACAGATTCCCTACGCCTCCACTGTGGGCAGCTTAATGTATGCAATGCTCTGCACGAGGCCTGACATCTGTTATGTTGTAGGTAAAGTCAGCAGATATCAATTAGTATCCATGGTCAAACTTTACAAAGGAGCTATAGTGTGGCATAATTACAGTTTTGATCATATAGGCCGAAAATATAGTTGCTTGTGAAGCAGCGATAGAGACTTTAAGGCTTAGAATGTTCTTGATTGATTTGGAATGTGTTCCAAATGTGATCTTGCCCATCAGACTTTATAGTGATACAGTGGTGCTATGGAAAATTCATAAGAACTTTGCAGCCGAAGACAAGCAAGCACATTGAATTAAATTGAAATATTCACGAAGGCTCTCTCGGCTAAAGGGTATGAGGGTCATCTAGAAGGTCTAGGTCTACGAGTTATGTACAAAGATGAAATCTAGGGCAAGTGGGAGAAATGTGATACCATTATGTAATGGGTATAGTGATGCCCTAGTTTATTGTATTTGTACATTGTATATGTTTTATAGATGTATTTATACACCCACTACTTACTAGATTGTTGTATATCCCACTAAACTAGAGTTTTAGTTCAAGTGGGAGTTTGTTGGGTTTTATGCCCTAAAACTCGTAGATAGTGAATGTGAACAAATTTTATCCTTGTATTTAATAAAGTGTTATTTAGTTTTTGCTATAAAATCATTACAACAAATTATACATTTAATGTCAGATAGAAAAAAACGCGTTGGACTTTTAATGTTGGACGAAAAAATGAGCGGGCTTCTAATGTCGGACTCGTGATTTTGAAAATTTTGGGCTTTTAATGCCCGACATTGAATGGAAGGATTTTTTTAAAAACACATTTTAGCTTTATCTCTCCCAAAGAAAACCCTCTAACCCTGTTGCGCCGCTCTCTCTCCCGAAGCGTTTCCTCTTCTTCTCATCGATGGTGGCTGGACGACGTTCCCCTCACCAGCGTGAATATCTTTCTCTCATCAACGGCACAAGTTTCTTCCCCCATCGGCCCAATTTTTCTTCATCTCCGACATGGGTTTTCTTCTTCTCTAGTGATGCCCTTGTTTTTGCTTGCTTGCCTGTTGTATTTCTTTTCATATTTCTTAACGAGCCTATAATATTGCAAATATACAATAAAATTTTCAATTAACACATAATTAGTCAGTATAACATATTTGATATTTCTTACAATTGCTAGCACAATTCTCCGACTCTCTTGAATATACTAACTGTTCCCCTTGACTTTATTATTGGATTACTTTTTGAAAAAACATAGTGCCCCTCATTGATATTGATCATCTCAATTTTCCAATCCACTAATTGAAATATCAACATATGGATAGATTTTTTTTACTCCAAGGATAGGTGAAACACAGTAGAACAAAATTCTTCCACTGATATCACCTCGTTTTTTTAATATGGTTTAGCTTTTTTGCTCCTTTCTTGCAGGTTGTGGATGAGGAAGGAGAAAAAGATAGCCATTGTTACTCATAGTGGAGTTTTGTTTCATACTCTAACTGCGTTTGAAAACGACTTCCACCTTTTGGTGAAAAAGGAAATATGCAAACAGTTAATAAACCCAATACACATGTACTTTGAAATTAGTGGATATAAGTCCTATGTTTGAATTTCATCACCACAGACTTTTGTGTAAAATATTGCATATTGTGTATGTGCTCTCATCTTCTCGTCAATGAAGTCAGACTTTTATCAGATGCCTTTGGCTTGGTTGTGTGTAAGCAAACAATATTTCCGCCAACGGGCCATGGGATATTGAAAATCTTTCATGAACATTGATGGAAAATACTTTTTCTTTCTTATATTGTTTCGAGGTTTATTGATGGCTATTAATGCATCACCTTTTATCAAAGTATTGATACAATTAAATTTGTTGAAACCTATAAGTTTAAACTTTTGGGTTTAGTGGTGATAACAACTTGTCTATTTTTTTCTTTCTTTCTAAAAAGGATCTCTCTTTTTTTCGTTCTTTTAATTCCTTACTGATAACTTATATTTAGTGATTTTATTTTTACTTGGCTATATTGATGAGCTCTTGATTTGGTAACATTTGAATGTCATTGACTTTGTAATGATGTGTGCAATGTCTACTTGCAGCTTTGCAAATTGTGAGCTTTGTTCCATTGTCATAGTCGATAGAAGGTGAGTTTATGGGCCTTTTAGACTTGAAAGAAAAATTCCTCTTCTTGACCCTCACGTCTCTTTGTTGCCAAGATGGTCGGGTCAGATTCCTCAACAACTAAATATCCTAGAAAGGTACCTCTGGGGCTCGTTATCCCTAGCGATGCTGTGAACGATGAAAACATGAAGGAAGAAAAACAACCAGTTGAACACGAGTCGAAGGAACACAAAAAGATGTAAGTCTGATACGACTATAGACAGAAGGATATTCAAATGTTGAGTGTCAATTATACAAACAAGTATTTTTGAAACTGTCTTATTTAGACTGAGCGCAACACTTATATATTTATTTCAGATATTTGCATCTCAAGAAAATTGTGCTATGAGGATTTCTCCAATTCTGAACAGGTGACATCCATTCCATTGCAGTAGAGCTACAAAGTCTACACTGATTTTTATTTTCATGTATCAGTTTCACATGTGCCTCATTTTAGATTAGTTAGCAAGAACAAAGGTTTGATTTTGTGATTTGAAATTTAGGCTCGAGTTAGTTTTTTGTACTGTCATCATGTATTTTTGCTTATTTGGTTGTTGCATATGATTTTTATTTTCATGTTCATTTTCCCATTGGTACTAGTGTGTATTTCTACATATGTGTCTTTTTTCTAAGGCACAATTGACAGGCACACATTTGATCCATTGGTACGAAGTCTTAGCTTTGACATCTTAGCCAACTTGGTTTTTACGCCATGATTACTATTGTTTTGTAATAAAAAGTATATTTTGTGAAACAATGCTTGATACTGTCATTATGGTTATTGTTTATATGTAGTCAATCTGAAGGATTACATAAGTGTAAATGGAAGTGAGAATTTTATTGATGCTTGGAAAAACTTGGATAAATGTGATCTACTGTCTTCTGGATAGAGATAGGGATCATTGAATCTCTATTTCCTCTTCTCTCTTCTTATAATGTATAAATTCTTCTTTGGTAGATTATATTGATGATTTTCAGGTAGGAAACCAGAGATTTCAGATTTTTAGAAGGATTTTAGACAATTTGAATAGCCTTTTATTTTTCTTTTCTTCATCAGTTTACGGACTAATTTCCTATTCATTTATGGGGTTTATAATTGGATTCTGCATTGTCTCATTGTGGCTTTTAAAATACGGGTGTTTACATTTTTTGTTGATGTAATATCTTTTTTTCCAGCTTCCAAAGCCTAAGCCTTCTACAAAATGGGAACTTTTTGCTAAAAAACGAGGCTGACCATTTTTGTTATATATGCTTTAATCCCTTTTTGTGTTGTTTTGTTTTGTATTAGAATTCATATTTCCAATCCTTCAATTGTGGGACTTGAATTGAATTGAGTCGAAGGCTGACTCACTGTAAAGGAAAACACTTTTAAAGAAAAAAAGAAACAAACAACTAACAAGGAAGAAAGAGAGGCATACTCCAGACTTCGTAAATGGAAGTTTTTTGGGTAGGGTTTAATTTTAGTACTTGGTTTTTTTTGCAGGTATAAAGAACGTGAAAAAAGACAAGATTGTATATGATGAACAAACTCAAACATGGAAGCGCCGTCATGGTTATGATCGTGCAAATTATGAGGAGAACATACCCATCATTAAAGTCAAGATAACTGATGGTATTATTTAATAAACCTTGCATTTTACGATAAGCTACTTTTCCATTCGTTAGTTATATGTTTGTTTATTTCTTTCCTCAAATTCAACTTGTCTAACTTGCTCTAAAGAGTGCGATTGTGACATTTTGGTTGACAGAGATAATTTGAACTTCTATTGATTACATTTTTTGATATCCGATGGTCAGTGGACGCCTAATGCTCGTTGATATGGCTGGTTAAAATTTAGAGCATGTTAGACAAGTTGAATTGGAGGAAAAAAATGCATGTGCAAATTTGTTTTAGGTTTCTAATATATAATAGAGGTTTGGTGATTACCCTTTTGTTAAACATATTGTTGAGCTTTTTTCTTATTTATTCTACACGGTATTTTTAACGTATTCCAAAAGTTTTGGTTCATTAACTTTTTATCTATCCATATGCTCTGTTTTTCGTAGTCGATGTAGGCGCATGAGACAGGTTGTTGCTGTCAGGATTGTGGAGACAAAATCCCACTATCCCCATTTGTCGTGCATGAATTTAAAGAAAAGGAGATAATGGGCTTGGCCCATTATTGTTAGGTTAAGTAGCGCACATCTATTTATATGTGTATGTTGCGGTGGAAGACAGTGACTGTGAGGATAATTTTGCGGCTGGAGTGATTTTCTTCAGTAATTGAGTGACGGCAGTGAGGTTTTATGAGAGAATGAGATTTATTCTCTCGTGGGATTGAGGGTGTTTTTGTTTCTTTGTTTATCCCAAGCTATCGGGTTGTGATACTTGGAAGTCAATAGCTATTGTTGGGCTATTGAGGGTTAGTTTGTGGCATTATTGAAGGTTTCCTGTAATTTCCCAAATACTAGTAGAACCTGCAGTTGCAGAAGACTGGACGTAGTCCCAAGCTTGGGGCGAACCAGTATATTTTTTGGTGTCGTTTTCTTTTTCCCTATCTCTTATTACTTTTCGTGACTATTATTTTTGGCTTAACCTGTGGAAGGGGAGATAGTTATAATATTATTGATTGTCGTCATAATATTATTGTTATTTGTATTCCGCATTTTCTCCCAACAGTTGCTACTCGATTGTATTTCACTTATACGTTTTTTATTTGTGTAAGGTTTGGAATTCATCTTGTTAAGCAAGAACTGTTGCATATGTGATGAAATGGATATTATTGAAAAGAAGCTCGAAGATGAACTTGGGAAAGAGCATTTAAGGGAGTTGTGTACTTATTTTGTTTAGTAATTTTACTTTTTAAATTTGGTTCAGGAATGTGATTTGTGGATGGATAGAAAGTTTCATGTATTATATACACTGTTATATTTTATTAATTAAATTCATGTTCGTTGAGTTTTAGTTTTTATGTAAAAATACTTTCGAATTTTTTTTTGTGTATATGTTTAAATTCTATTTTGTTTACAGGTTTTTACAATATGAAGAAATAATCTCATACTTAGCTAAAAGCTTAGTTAAGATATTATTAACAAAATGTGTACCCTCATCACTCACTAGAGCCCTAGGTGTCCCAAACCGCGCAAAGATGTGCGATTGAAGAAACTTTGCAACTGTCTTGGCATCACTCTGATGGCATGCAATAGCCTCCACCCACTTGGACGCATAATCAACTGCCAATAAGATAAAAACATTGCCATTAGAAGGAGGAAGTGGCCCCATAAAGTCAATACCCCATACATCAAATAATTCAACTTCTAAAATGTAAGTAAGAGGCATTTCATCTCTAGGCCCCAAATTTCCTCTCCTTTGGCAAGCATCACATTGCTTGTAGAACCAATGGGCATCCTTGAATAATGTAGGCCAGAAAAATCCACAATGCAAAATCCTCATAGTTGTCCTCTGACCGCTGAAATGACCTCCATATGGCGAAGAGTGACATTGCTCCAGGATTTCTTTTGCTTCAACACCTGAAACACACCTACGAATAATACCGTCAGAGCATTGCTTATACATAAATGGCTCATCCCAATAGAAAAATTTTGCATCATGCTTAAACTTTTTCTTCTGCCTCCAATCCATTTCAATAGGGGTGACTCCCTTTACCAAAAATTTGCAGTATCAGCATACCAAGGGACATCCCTAACTACCGATACTTCAACAGCAAAAAGCTGCTCATCTGGAAAAGAATCGGAAATGGAAAATTGTTCCAGCAAAGATGATGACGGATCAAGACGAGATAAGTGATCTGCAACGACATTTTCTGATCCCTTCTTGTCCTTTATTTCCAAATCGAATTCCTACAATAGTAAAACCCAACGAATTAGTCTTGGCTTTGCATCTTTCTTAGACATTAAATACCTTATTGCTGCATGATCCGTGAAAACCGTGACTTTCGATCCAACCAAATATGGCCGGAACTTCTCAAAAGCGAACACCACATCTAACATCTCCTTTTCAGTAGTTGTATAGTTGACTTGTGCTTCATTTAAAACTCTGCTTGCATAATATATAGGACGGATAAATTTGCCTTGCTTTTGCCCCAGCATCGCACCTACTGCAGCATCACTCGCGTCACACATTACCTCGAATGGTAAATTCCAATTAGGTGCGCAAAGAACGGGTGCTGAGATTAAAGCAGCCTTTAAAGTCTCAAAAGCCTTCCTACAATCTGCATCAAAGTCAAAAACATGATCAATACACAATAAGTTACGAAGAGGCTTACTGATTTTGGAGAAATCCTTTATGAACCTCCTATAAAAACCAGCATGTCCTACAAAACTTCGAATTCCCTTCACTGAATTCGGTGGCTCTAGTCTTTCAATAACCTCAACTTTTGCTCTATCAACTTGTAGACCATTTTTAGAAATTTTATGACCTAACACTATGCCCTCCTTCACCATGAAGTGGCATTTCTCCCAATTAAGAACTAAATGGGTATCTTCACATCTCTTTAATACCTTACCTAAATTTTCTAAACAACTCTGAAAAGACCCTCCAAACACTGAAAAATCGTCCATAAACACCTCAACAGTGGACTCAATCATATCAGAAAAAATTGCTAACATACACCACTGAAATGTTGCTGAAGCATTGCAGAGGCCGAAAGGCATTCTCCTAAAAGCGAATGTCCCATAAGGACAGGTGAAAGTGGTTTTCTCCTGGTCCTCAAGAGCAATAGTAATCTGGTTATACCCAGAATAACCATCCAAGAAACAGTAGTAGACCTGACCAGCCAATCGATCCAACATCTGGTCGATAAATGGTAGAGGGAAATGATTCTTTCGGGTAGCTTTATTAAACCTTCTGTAATCCATGCAAACCCTCCATCCAGTTACTGTCCTTGTGGGGATCAACTCATTATCTTTATTGCTCACCACAGTGACACCTCCTTTCTTAGGAACACATTGGAAAGGGCTTACCCAATTGCTATCGACAATTGGATAAATGATCCCAACATCCAACCATTTAATTACCTCCTTTTTAACAACCTCTTTCATTGCAGGGTTAAGCCTTCTTTGTTGCTCAAACTCCTAAAGGATCCCTCTTCTAGGGTGATTTTGTGCATACAAAAAGATGGGCTAATCCCCTGAATATCAGCCAACGTCCAACCTATAGCTTTGCGGTATTGCTGCAGCAATTTTATTAAGGCCTCCTCATGCTCCGGCATTAAATCTGATGCAACAATAATGGGCAACGTCTCACTTTCCCCAAGATACACATACTTTAGATGATCCGGTAAGGGCTTCAAATCTAAAGTGGGTGCCTCAATCAGGGATGGCTTAATTGGGGGAGCCTTTCTTTGATCTAAATCTAAAGACTCCAAAACATCCTCACATCTAAACAATTCTTTTTCTTTTTTCCTATCTAAAGAACAAATTTCAAAATCTTCTATACTAACCTCTCCATGCTTTTCCGAATGCTTATCAGCCGAATCCTGTATTGTTGTCTCAATAACTGTGCTCTCCAGAATCCTGATGAAGGAGCAATCCTCCATTTCGTCTGGATATTTCATGGCTTTAAAGACATTAAATTTCACATCCTCATTACAGACTCTCATTGTTAATTCCCCTTTTTTAACATCTATTAACGCCCTACCAGTAGCAAAAAATGAACGACCTGGAATAATTGGGACATCTTTATCAGCCTCATAGTCTAAAATAATAAAATCAACAGGAAATATGAATTTATCAACTTTTACCAAGACATCCTCAATTTTACCCTCTGGATATGTGATAGACCTATCAGCTAGTTGGAGTGTGACTGTGGTAGGCCTAGCTTCACCAATACCAAGCTTCCGATATACCGAAAGAGGCATAAGGTTAATGCTTGCGCCTAAATCACATAGTGCTCTACCTAATTCTTTTCCACCTATAGACACCGGTATGGTAAATGACCCTGGATCCTTAGCCTTGGGGGGTAGCCCATTCTTAAGAATAGCACTACACTCCTCAGTAAGAGATACAGTTTCAAACTCACCTAACCTTTTCTTTTTAGTCAAAATATCCTTATGAAATTTAGAATAATTAGGCATTTGCTCAATAGCTTCTACTAAAGGGATATTTATGTACAATTTCTTAAGAATCTCTAGAAACTTTTTAAATTGACCATCCTGATTCTTAGGCTTTTGCCTTTGTGGAAAAGGTAGAGGTGGTACATAAGGTGGGGGCGGCACATATGGTGGTTCTACATCTGGCACAGAACCAGATGCTCCAGCATTTTTATTGCTGCCTCCAACACCCTGACCAGACTCCAACTCTTTCTCGACAACAACATTATTATTTCTATCACCATTTTTATCTATAACCTGGGTTTTACTAGGCTCAATTCTTTCTTCTAATGGCTTACCACTCCTAAGAGTTATTGCCTTTACCTGCTCCTTACCTTCCCTTCTAGGGTGTTCAGTATCTGATGGAAGTTTCATTTGAGGCCTTGCCTTCAGCTCATTAGCTAGCTGACCCACTTGCAATTCCAGGGCTCTCATCGAAGCTTGATTACTTTGAATCGCGGCATCTGTTCGAGCCATAAATTCTTTCATCATCGCTTCGAGAGAATTTCCCGAATTTTGCTGGGGCAAAGCCTGCTTGTTTTGTTGGGGCATTACCTGCGCTTTAGCAAATCCCGGCTGGTTCATCTTCTGTTGCGCTTGTACGTTATTTCCCTGACCTCCCCATGAGAAGTTGGGGTGGTTTCGCCAACCTGGATTATAGAAGTTAGAATAAGGGTTGTTCCTCTGATTACCTACAAAAAAAACACAGAAGCTGGATTGCTGGGGCAAAACTCGTAGTTGTGGTCTTCACCACAATAGACACATGCTTCATCCGTGACTTGGTTCACCACTGCAGTAGGCTTCATAGTTGGTGGCTGCTGATGACTAATCACTGTCACATTCTTAAGAGCGTTAGCAATCATAGCAAGATCAGCCCTAATGGTGGACACACCATCAACCTCTAACACACTCTTAACCTTTTTATTCGTGCCTCTAACATCCGACCACTGACAACTATTAATAGATATTCTCTCTAAAATTTCATAAGCTTCATCAAAAGTTTTTGCCAAAAGGGCCCCTCCAGCCGAGGCATCGACCATACCTTCGGTTACTCCATTTAAACCATTGTAAAATGTTTCCATTTGAATACAATGAGGTAAACCATGGTGGGGACACTTTCGCAAAAGCTCCTTAAACCTTTCCCAAGCCTCACTAAAAGTCTCATCCTCAAGTTGCCTAAACCCTACTATTTCACTCCTTAATTTAGCATTTCTATTAGGTGGGAAATATTTACTCAAACAATTTTCAGCTAACTCATCCCACGTCCTAATTGATCCTGGGGCAAAAGAGTTTAACCATGACTTTGCTCCATCTCTAAGAGAATACGGGAACAAAGTTAATCTAAGAGCATCTCGAGGCACTCCTTGAATTACGAAAGAATCGTTAACTCCTACAAAAGACTTAAGATGTAAATGAGGGTCTTCAGATGTCAAACCATGGAATTGTCCCACGGTTTGCAACATCTGAAACATTACCGGTTTCATTTCAAAATTTGCCGCTTGGATTTCGGGACGTGCAATCCCTGGATTCAACTCATTAAACATCGGGACAGCATATGCTCGAATGGCTCTGGTCCTATCATTCGCTATCAGGATAGGATTCTCAGCCTGATTATTTTGCTGCTCATTTTGCTCAAACAGTGGGTTTTGCTGCAGCAACGGATTCTGCTGGGGGTTTGCTGCTGCTGGACCTTCAGGATCCGCCGAAAGACGCGGCACGTTCTCCATCTGGTTTCTGCGCTGCTCTCTCCTTCTTAACCTGAACGTTCTTTCAATTTCTGGATCAAGCTCAAACCGTACCCCAGGCGGATCGCTCATGCACCAAAATCACACCTGCAAAAACAAAAGAAACAATAAAAAAGTTCTAGCACCAAACCACTAAAACACATACACAAAAATAGATTAGATAAAAACTTATCCAGTCCCCGGCAACGACGCCAAAAACTTGTTGGGTTTCTAGAGTGAGTAAAATATGATATAAAATACTCTAGAATTCCTGTGCAAGTATACACAGTTTGCAGCAAGTAATATTATCAATCTGAGCCCTGAATTAGTTCCCACTCTACCTATTTTTGTGTAACTTTCCAATGGTTTCAAGAATAGTAAAATGATTTGGTTTTATCGGAATTATGCTGAAGCAAAATAAATGAAAGAACAACAAGTAAACAAATAGATAGACAGATTAAAGACAGACACTGGTTAGGCTTTAGTGATTGTTCTAAGATATGCTCTAGCAATATTATTGATCATGCATTTCTCGCAGTATTATTAGCGGATTCCTCCCGGAACTCCGGATCTTTTGGGATATGTTTCAAACCCAATGAAGTACGACCGATCAAGCACTAGGCAATTGGCTATCCCTAGCTCAGTCACGGGCGTTCACCAATACACAATGATCGTAGTGTGGATAATTGCCACACACCCTCTAAATCATCCCTGAAACTAGAGAGAGCTATCCATACCGGCTGGCCAGGCGGGCATAAAATGAGAATAAGCACAACAATTAACCAAAATGCGATAGTCAATTTATTACTAGAGATGAAGCACAGTAATCACATTATTCCTAACCAACACCCTAAGCTACTTAGTTCATAATAGGCATAGGAATACAAATTACAATCTGAGTATGCATGTCCATAACCACAAGTTAATAAAGAAAGTAAACTCCCTAATCAGCTTGCAGAAGATGGTGTTCTTGATGATCTTCAATCTCCCTATACTATTAAGCTTCCAAGGGAAAACATGGAATACTTTTGACTTTGACGGCTACTTCCTTTTATAGAAGGAGAGGAGACTTGAATTAGGTCAACTTGGACACGTGTAGGGATCTCCTTGCTTCTTTATCACGAAAATTACTCAACAGAAGTCGGTTCATGAAGTTGGCTAACGAGCTGTGATGTGGCAGTTTCTGTTCCCAGTTTTGCTGCAGCACAGAATTTGCTCTCTCCAGTCGCTCAGTAGCATAATCTGCACAAAATGATTTCCAGAGCTTCCATTCTTCCAAATGGGTTAAAACATGTAATATCTATCCAAAACCAACCCTAATAAGCATAAAGGACACACAAATCCCTATATAATTGAGGCCTAAATAACTACCTTTTGGGCAATTATCACTTACCATGCTGCATTAACACACAACCCAGTCCCTTCTTTAAAGCATCGCTGAAAATGACAAATTCAACTGAGCCATCAGGTACTGTAAATACTGGTGCTGAAACTAGTCTCTGCTTAAGCTCTTGGAAGCTTGCCTCACAAGCTTTGTTCCACAAAAACAAAGTACCCTTTCGAGTCAACTGATTTAGGGGTGCGACAATACTGGAAAAGTCTTGCACAAAACGACGGTAATATCATGCTAACCCCAAGAAACTCCGAATCTCGCTGACTGAAGTGGGTCGAGACGAATTGGTCACTGCCTCTATTTTGGCTGGATCTACTGTGACACCTTCCTTTGACACCATGTGCCCTAAGAAGGAAACTCGTTGTAACCAAAACTCACATTTAGAGAATTTGGCATACAACTTGTTCGTTCTTAAGGTGATTAGAACTCTCCTGAGATAATCCTCATGTTCCTCTTCTGTCTTGGAGTAGATAAGAATTTCGTCGATAAAAACAATCACAAATGAATCCAGGAATTCCTTAAATACCCTGTTCATCAAGTCCATGAAAACTGTAGGAGCATTAGTAAGCCCAAAGGACATCACAGTAAATTCGTAATGCCCATACCTGGTTCGAAAAGCTGTCTTTGGTATATCGTCCTCTCTAATCCTCAGCTGATGATAACCTGACCGTAGATCTATTTTAGAAAACACTGCTGCACCTTGAAGCTGATCAAAGAGGTCATCAATCCTGGGTAGAGGGTATCTGTTCTTTATTGTCACTTTGTTCAGCTCCTGGTAGTCGAACAATTTGGAGACGTGACAGCGGCGTGCTGATAGTGAGCTGTGGTGGCGTGACGGCTATGTGCGGACGATGGGCTGTGGTCAGGAGAAAGAGAGGGAGCCGAGTGAGAGAGAGGGCCGAGAGAGGGAGAGCACGTGAGAGGGAGAGAGAGAGCTGAGATCTTTTTTCTTTTTTTTTTTAAACCCCCTTTGACCGAAAATGTGAGGGGAAAATTTCCCCCCACTCCCCCTTTGACCGGGCAGTGTGCATGCCTGTTCCCCCTTTTTTATTTTTATTTTTTTAAAAAAATCCGGCTACTACACACTGCCTTCTCTTTAGCACATAAAAATTCTTTCGTTACCCCCGACATCGCTTTCCAGAAACCCATATCTACCTCCTCTACGTCTACCATGTGAAACGACCTCACCGCCCTAAATTTCCCGTCGCCGCTGATAGCGCAATTTATTGTGCTATATTTTAGATAATTTTACCGTTAGTCTTGAGTATTATTTGGGCATTTTTATCTCTATTTGGTTTTGTTTTGTAGGAATCGAGTATTTCAATGGAAATCGACGTTTTTGAGCACTACCGGTAATTTAGGAGCGAAAGAATTAATTCGGGCCAAGAACAGAAGTTAAGAAAAGGAAATTAAAGGCCTATCGTTGAGATGCTAGCCCTTGGAGCGTCTCAACGCTGGGCGCAAGTCAGGAGGCGCGCGCATTCGGGGCAGCGTCGAGACGCTACCTCCACAGCGTCTCGACGCTGTGAACTTTCCAAATTTAATTAAAGCGTACGCGCGACAGCGTCTCGACGCTATGTCCTCAGCTTCTCGACGCTGTCACGCAGAATCGACAGTATTTAAAGAAAACGATGCTTTCAGATTGAGGGGGCTGTTTTGGAGAGGGAAAAACGATTTCTAGTGAGAGAAAACAGACAGAACAAGGCAAAGAGCGAGGGAGCTTGATTCGAGGAGCTTGGATCGAGAGGTTCGTGACGGGAACGCACGGGAATCACGGCCAACGAGTTTAATCTTTCTCCCTTATTTCTTGTATTGATTTGTAGCATGTTTGGGACAGATTTCGATTGTATTTTAGAGACCATGTGTAGCTAGATTTCGTTTCTTAGGGGCTTGATGTAGCCATTAGTTTGTATGGATTAATTTACGGCTTTTTAGGACGTTTCGTAACGCGGTTTATTTATGCAATTGTATGATTAATGCTTATAATCTCTTGATCACGGATTGTATGTTGTTGTTTCTGAACTAATCGCTCGGGAGAGGGTAGTTTAGATTAGACTTTCAATTGCATGACTTAGGTAATTCGTAAATCGGGAGATTTGGAATTGCTTGAGAAACCGTCATGAGGGTTGTTCTTATTGCTTAGGCTTATTGTTGAAATTAGATAGGGATATCAATTTCTTAATTTGCTTAAAGGATTAATTGCACTCGGGAGAGGCTTTTAATTATTTATAATCCTTGGTTTATAAACTTGTTATGAATTTGTTCTTAATTATTCGTTAAGTTAATTCATGCATCTAATAGGTGAAATCAATTCCCTAAGGCCTTTCTCCATTGAGTTTCCACATTTTATTGCTTTTATTAGTTTTTAATTGTTTTGCATATCTCTCGTTTATTTTCTCTAAATAAAATTGTGCAAATATATCTTTACTAATTAGGGGAATTAGAAAACCAATCCAGAGGACGACATTCGATTTTAAATCACTATATTATAACTTGGGCCCGTACACTTGCGGTTAGCAATTTGCGTATAACCGCCGTCTATGTTTCAATGGCCACCCGATTTCGTCAAAAAATCCCCATCGCCCCCTTTCTAGATATGTATTTTGGAAGTAAGGACATCCAGAAATTTACAAATTGCTCTACTTTTTTTTTTTTTTACTTCCACTTTTTTTTTTTTTTTTGAAACATAGTTCCACTTTTTTTTGTTCTTTTATAGAAATTAAAAAAAATTAAAAAAAACCCTTATCATACCAAGCTGGCTATATACCCTGCCCTGGACTGGGGTTTGTTGTTTTCAATTTAATAATGTTAATTGTTAGGTTTGTTTCTTCCTTTACCAATTAGTATTTATTAAGGGGGCTTTGCACATATAGCAAAAACCGGCAAGCATATTGCAAAATTAGCAAAAAAAATAAAATTATTTGTAGAAATAGAAAAAATACGTTAAATTACGACAATACCCTTAGTATCTCCAATAGTCTATCAGTCCCTATTATTGATAGTCACCGATAGACTTCGAGTAATCGGAGTCTATCAGTGATAAATACTGATAAACTTTGATGATAAGGTTCAATTAATCGGAGTCTATTAGTGATAGGCACTGATAGACTTTGATTAATCGAAGTCTATGAGTGTGTATCATCGATAGACTCCGATAATTATAATCTATAAGTTTTTATTGTGTTTAATTCAAGTCTATCAGTGATAGCCACTGATAGAAAACAATTTAATTCAAGGCTATTAGTTCAATTTAATTCAAGGCAATCAATTTTTATCCATCAGTTTAATTTAAGTCTATCAGTGATAATCACTAATAGAAAACTGTTAAATTCGAGGTTATCAGTTTTTATCACTGATAGAAATCAATTCAATTCAAGACTATTAGTTTCTATCACCGATAGAAACCAATTTAATTGAAGTTTATCAATTTCTATAAGAAATCAATTTAGTTTCTATCACCGATAGAAACCAATTTAATTGAAGTTTATCAATTTCTATAAGAAATCAATTTAATTGAAGTTTGTTGACTTGTATCACTGATATAAATTACTTAAATTCAAATCTATCATGTTCTATCGATGATAGAAATCAGTTAATTGAAGTCTATCAGTTTCTATCCCTGGTAGAAATCAGTTAATTATCAATTAATTGAAGTCTACCAATGATTGTTACTGATAGAAATCAATCTAATTGAAGTCTATCAGTAAATTACTTTCCATTGCAATTCATCTCGGTAATTAGAAACTCATCCAAAATTATTATACTACAATCATAAATTGAACAAAAATTTTAAGCCTCTTGTGGTAATTAGAACATAAAATCCAAAAATAATCATTACGAACAAGCGACTCTTAATCAACAATATAACTTTTAAAGCCTAGCACACAAGCTCCGTGACCACCACCATAAAATTGCTATTCTTGTATTCTTTGTATTTCATTATATATGAATTATAGCCCTGATAGACTTCGACCAGTGATAGTCAGTGATAGACTACGATTAATCTGAGTATATCAGTGATATACTTTGATATACCTATGCAAACACTCACCGAAGTTGCTATTTTTGTATTCTTGGCATTCTTGAATTAAAAAGAATGCCAATAAGAGCTTAACTCAATTGGCATAAAGTTGTACTGATAACCACAAGGTCCATGGTTCGAAATAAAAAGAAGAATAAAAAGAAGAAGAAACAATCATAACAATACCTTATGGGAAGAAGAATAAAAAGCATATTGTTGAAGGAGAAATTTTGGCCAATCACAAATTGCCACGTCATTAATATAAATTAATTATAAAATAAATTTGGGACCAGTTACACATTTACACGTGTGCCTAAATTAAATTAATAGACATTAAAATTCGGCAAATCAAAGAATGCCACTTGTCTATTAGTGATCATCAGATAACATCAGCCAAGTTCAATCAGATTATGCCACGTGGCAATTGGACCCAAGCCCAAGCCCATATGAGGTCCATCAAACTCTATAAATAGAGGAGGCCACCATTCATTCTGGGGGATTCAGCCAGAGGCAGAGAGGGCAGAGTCCAGAGCATTCTCCCAAGATCCAGAGTCGTTAGAATCCAAAGAGTCCAGAGAATTCAGAGATCCGAGATTCAGAATTCAAAGGATTCAAGACTCTGAAGATTGGAAGACTAGAAGACTCTAAAAAGAGATCAACAAGCCATCCGACCGATCAAGAAGATCAACAAGTCAGCAGGCCGATCATCCAAGAGGATCAACAAGCTAACAAGCCGATCCAACAGATCATCAAGCCAACAGGCTGATTCAAGAGATCAACAAGCCAACCGACCGATCAAGAAGATCAACAAGTCAGCAGGCCGATCATCCAAGAGATCAACAAGCCAACCGACCGATCAAGAAGATCAACAAGTCAGCAGGCCGATCATCCAAGAAGATCAACAAGCCAACCGATCGAACAGATCATCAAGCCAACAGGCCGATCCAAGAGAACATCAAGTCAGCAGGCCGATCATCCAAGGAGATCAATAAGCCAATCGACCGATCAAGAAGATCAACAAGTCAACAGACCGATCATCCAAGAGGATCAACAAGCTAACAAGCCGATTCGACAGATCAATAAGCCAATCGACCGATCAAGAAGATCAACAAGCTAACAAGCCGATTCGACAGATCATCAAGCCAATCGACCGATCAAGAAGATCAACAAGTCAGCAGACCGATCATCCAAGAAGATCAACAAGTTAGCAGACCGATCATCAAACCAATCATCCGAGAAGATCAACAAGTCAGTAGACCGATCATCCAAAAAGATCAACAAGTCACAACAGGCCGATCCAAAAGATCATTAAGCCAGCAGGTCGATCATCTAAGAAGATCAACAATCCAATAAGCCGATCCAAGAGATCATCAAGCCAACAGGCCGATCCAAGAGATCATCAACCTAGCAAGCTGATCATCTAAGAAGCCCAACAAACCGGCCCAAGAAGAGCAACAAGCTAAAGGCCAAAGTTTATATATTTAAGAGAGAGAATCAGAGGATTAAAGTTAGAGATTGTACACTCACACGCATACAATATCAATACAATATATTATTTATTCCACGTGTCTCCATCTCCGAAGTTACGTGTGAACAAATTGGCACGCCCAGTGGGACCATCTCTACCTCTCATCTCTCTCTCTTATCTCAAAACACAAGTATAAACATGTCGTTCAAAACTTCTTCAATGGTCGCTGTCATGAACAAGTCTTACATGGGTTCTACTGCCCATTGTTGCTTCAATGAACTGACGTTGCAAGAAGATAAAGCTTCTATCGCTGGAGGCCAAGAAACAACCTTGCAGGGGGCATATACTAATGACAAATTTCTTGTTAAGTATAACCCTCTGTTTGAACCTGACTCTGACGTAGTGACTGTCATGATGACTGAGACAAGAACTATGGAAGAAAGAATGACTGAGATGCAAGAGCACATCAACAACTTGATGAAGGCGATCGAAGAAAAAGATTCTCAAATTGAGCAACTAAAGAGCCAAATTGAGAACCAACATATCGCCGAATCAAGTCAAACCCAAGTCGTAAAAAATCACGACAAAGGAAAGTCTATAGTGCAAGATGATCATCCACAATGTTCTGTTTCGGTCGCTTCACTATCCATCCAACAACTCCAAGATATGATCACAAACTGTATCAGAGCTCAGTACGGTGGACCTACTCAAGATTCCCTCTTGTACTCCAAACCTTATACTAAGAGGATTGATAACTTGAGAACGCCAATCGGGTATCAGCCACCAAAATTTCAGCAGTTTGATGGAAAAGGCAATCCTAAACAACATATTGCCCACTTCGTTGAGACATGCGAGAACGCTGGTACTCGAGGGGACCTACTAGTCAAGCAGTTCGTTCGAACACTTAAATGAAATGCTTTTGATTGGTACACTGATCTAGAACCTGGGTCATTAGACAGTTGGGAGGAACTCAAAAGAGAGTTTTTTAATCGCTTCTACAGCACTAGAAGAACCGTTAGCATGTTCGAGCTCACCAACACTAAACAACGAAAAGGTGAACTCGTTGTTAACTATATAAATCGCTGGAGAGCCATGAGTCTAGATTGCAAAGATCGTCTCACTGAACTCTCTTCCGTTGAGATGTGCATTCAAGGCATGCACTGGGAACTCCTTTACATCCTTACAGGTATAAAGCCTCGCACCTTTGAGGAGCTAGCAACTCGCGCCCACGATATGGAGCTAAGTATTGCTAGTCAAGAAAACCAAGACCTTCTACTCCCTAATGTGAGGAATGAAGGAAGGAACGACGAAGAGACTATAGAAGAATCCTTGGTTGTCAACACAACCCTTCCCAAGTCGTCTTCAAAAGAAAAGCGACAAACAAATGGAGCGCATCACTTAACTTTAAAGGAAAGACAGAAGAAAATCTATCCTTTCCCTGATGCCGACATCCCTGATATGCTGGAACAATTACTAGAAGCGCAACTGATAGAGCTTCCTAAGTGTAAACGACCAGAAGAGATGGAGAAAGTCGATGATCCCAAGTATTGCAAGTATCATCGAGTTATTGGTCATCCAGTGGAAAGATGTTTCGTCCTAAAGGACTTAATTTTAAAGCTGGCTAAGGAAGGAAAAATTGAGCTCGACCTTGATGAAGTAGCCCAATCAAATCTTGCTACAATCAAAGGAAAGAGCAAACATCAAAGAAAGAAGGATCCTAAGAAACTTCAACCCAAGAGGAAGAGAAGTAAAAAGTTTTCTCAACCTCAACAACTGGTCATGTTGAATAAATCATTCTCCAAAACTTTCCACATAAAGGAAAAAGAGAACCTTGCAACTTCCTACTGCATCGATGTAGAAGAAGTTGACAATTCCAAGAAAAGTGAACAAAGGACTTCCGTCTTCGATCGCATCAAGCCTCCAACTACTCGTCCTTTGGTATTCCATAGAATGAGTATGGCCGCGACAGAGGAAGAAAATCAATGTTCGATGTCCACCTTCACTCAACCTTCAGCTTTCCAAAGGCTAAGTGTCTCCACATCGAAGAAAAGTCGATCTTCAACATCTGTCTTTGATCACCTCAAAGTAACAAACGATCAACCTAAAAGAAGGATGAACAACTTGGAGTTGAAACTTTTCGATGAAGTAAACTGTGACAAGAAGCTTCATAGTAGCATCCCGTCACGTATGAAGAGGAAGTTTTTTGTTCTCATAAATACGAAAGGTTCCTTGAAGGTGAAGCCAAATCTCATTATCTTGACCAATCCTGCAAATGAAGAATATGATCAAGACCATGACAAAGATAAGAGCTTTTAAATGTAAAAGCTCCTTATCGCAAGAGCCTAAACTGCATGATGCTCCTAGCCCACACGAGCTTAAAAGGTGAGTGCAAAAAAATTTTGAACTACGTTATGACTTGATCCCTTTTCTTCAAAGGATACGTAGGCAGCTTAAAGAAAACTTTAAGTTCAGTCTCTGCAGACAAAAAAAAAAGTGCAACAAATATTGAAGCACGATGATATAAATTGAGGAAATTCATCACTAGTGGGAGCAACACAGCGAATGGCAGTTGCTTCCTCCAAGTTCGAAGGTTCTCACGCGCTTCGCTGCAGTTCCTTCCCCCCAAGTTCGAAGGTTCTCACGCGCTTCGCTGCAGTTCCTTCTTCACAGTTCGAAGGTTCTCACGCGCTTCGGTGAAGTTCCTTCCTCCCAAGTTCGAAGGTTCTTATGCGCTTCGGTGAAGTTCCTTCCTCCCAAGTTCGAAGGTTCTTACGCGCTTCGCTGCAGTTCCTTCCTCCAAGTTCGAAGGTTCTCACGCGCTTCGGTGAAGTTCCTTCCTCCAAGTCTGAAGGTTTTCACGCGCTTCGCTGCAGTTCCTTCCCCCCAAGTTCGAAGGTTCTCACGCGCTTCGCTGCAGTTCCTTCCTCACAGTTCGAAGGTTCTCACGCGCTTCGGTGAAGTTCCTTCCTCCCAAGTTCGAAGGTTCTTATGCACTTCAGTGAAGTTCCTTCTCTCCAAGTTCGAGGGTCCTTACACTGTACGCTATTGTGTTGTTCCTTCTCCCAAATTTGAAGGTTCTCACGCGCTTCGGTGAAGTTCCTTCCCAAAGTCTGAAGGTTCTCATGCGCTTCGCTGCAGTTCCTTCCCCCCATGTTCGAAGGTTCTCACGCGCTTCGGTGAAGTTCCTTTCTCCAAGTCTGAAGGTTCTCACGTGCTTCGGTGAAGTTCCTTCCTCCCAAGTTTGAAGGTTCTTACGCACTTCGCTGCAGTTCCTTCCTCCAAGTTCGAAGGTTCTCACGCGCTTCGGTGAAGTTCCTTCCTCCAAGTCTGAAGGTTCTCACGCGCTTCGCTGCAGTTCCTTCCTCACAGTTCGAAGGTTCTCACGCGCTTCGGTGAAGTTACTTCCTCCCAAGTTTGAAGGTTCTTATACACTTCGGTGAAGTTCCTTCCTCCCAAGTTCGAAGGTTCTTACGCGCTTCGCTGTAGTTCCTTCCTCCAAGTTCGAAGGTTCTCACGCGCTTCGGTGAAGTTCCTTCCTCCAAGTCTGAAGGTTCTCACGCGCTTCGCTGCAGTTCCTTCCCCCCAAGTTCGAAGGTTCTCACGCGCTTCGCTGCAGTTCCTTCCCCCCAAGTTCGAAGGTTCTCACGCGCTTCGCTGCAGTTCCTTCCTCACAGTTCGAAGGTTCTCACGCGCTTCGGTGAAGTTCCTTCCTCCAAGTCTGAAGGTTTTCACGCGCTTCGCTGCAGTTCCTTCCCCCCAAGTTCGAAGGTTCTCACGTGCTTCGCTGCAGTTCCTTCCCCCCAAGTTCGAAGGTTCTCACGCGCTTCGGTGAAGTTCCTTTCTCCAAGTCTGAAGGTTCTCACGTGCTTCGGTGAAGTTCCTTCCTCCCAAGTTTGAAGGTTCTTACGCGCTTCGCTGCAGTTCCTTCCTCCAAGTTCGAAAGTTCTCACGCGCTTCAGTGAAGTTCCTTCCTCCAAGTCTGAAGGTTCTCATGCGCTTCGCTGCAGTTCCTTCCTCACAGTTCGAAGGTTCTCACGCGCTTCGGTGAAGTTCCTTCCTCCCAAGTTCGAAGGTTCTTATGCACTTCAGTGAAGTTCCTTCTCTCCAAGTTCGAGGGTCCTTACACTGTACGCTATTGCGTTGTTCCTTCTCCCAAATTCAAAGGTTCTCACGCGCTTCGGTGAAGTTCCTTCCCAAAGTCTGAAGGTTCTCACGCGCTTCGCTGCAGTTCCTTCCCCCCAAGTTCGAAGGTTCTCACGTGCTTCGCTGCAGTTCCTTCCTCACAGTTCGAAGGTTCTCACGCGCTTCGCTGCAGTTCCTTCCCCCCAAGTTCGAAGGTTCTCACGTCGCTTCGCTGCAGTTCCTTCCTCCAAGTTTGAAGGTTCTCACATCGCTTCGCTTCGCGCTGCGCTTCGTTGCAGTTCCTTCCTCCAAGTTCGAAGGTTCTCACACGCTTCGCTGCAGTTTCTTCTCCCTAACTTCGAAGGTTCTCACGCGCTTCGCTGCAATTCCTTCCTCCCTAAGTTTGAAGGTTCTCACGTTGCTTCGCTGCAGTTCCTTCCTCCAAGTTCGAAGGTTTTCATGCGCTTTGCTGCAGTTCCTTCTCTCCATGTTCAAAGGTTCTCACGCATTTTGCTACAGTTCATTTCCTCCAAGTTCAAAGGTTCTCACGCGCTTCAGTGAAGTTCCTTCCTCCAAGTCTGAAGGTTCTCACGTGCTTCGGTGAAGTTCCTTCCTCCCAAGTTCGAAGGTTCTTACGCGCTTCACTGCAGTTCCTTCCTCCAAGTTCGAAGGTTCTCACGCGCTTCGCTGCAATTTCTTCTCCCTAAGTTCGAAGGTTCTAACGCGCTTCGATGCAGTTCCTTCCTCCCTAAGTTCGAAGGTTCTCACTCGCTTCGCTGCAGTTCCTTCCTCCAAATTCGAAGGTTTCGAAGGTTCTCACGCGCTGTGATTCGTTGCAGTTCCTTCCTCCAAGTTCGAAGGTTCTCATGCGCTTCGCTGCACAGTTCCTTCCTCCAAGTTCGAAGGTTCTCATGCGCTTCGTTGCTACCTTCCTCCAAGTTCGAAGGTTCTCTCACGCGCTGCTGCAGCTCCTTCCTCCAAGTTCGAAGGTTCCCTCACGCGCTTCGCTCGCTCCTTCTCCAAGTTCGAAGGCGCTTCTCTCCACTGCTCCTCCTCCAAGTTCGAAGGCGCTTCTCTCTACTGTTCCTTCTCCAAGTTCGAAGGTGCTTCTCTCCACCCCTCGTTTTGAAGGTTCGCCACTGAGGTTCTCCTTCTCCAAGTTCGAAGGTTCACCGTCCCTCCTTTTCAAATGTTCGGCGGCGGTTGACGTCCTCGTTCCGCTTCATCTTCAAATGTTGGTAGTTGACGGCGTCCGCTGCGCTTCATCTTCAAATGTTGGTAGTTGACGGCGTCCGCTTCGCTTCATCTTCAAAAATTGACTGTTGATAACTTCACTTCATATTCAAAAGTTGACGGTTGTAGTCTTCGCTACATCTGCAAAGATGAACAACTTTAGTGTTGCCTTTATCTTGAAAGTGTCCAGACTGGAAGATGCATCTTAGCTGCAAGTTAAAAAAATGCTTGATATCAAACCACAACAAAAAAAAAGACAATAAAAGTGTTGTTAAAAAAACGGTGACCACCTCTGCAGGAAACTACAGTCATCAAAGTGACTGGTCTAGACAGGTGGTGAAGTCACTGCAATTGAATCTGATGACGACCGTTGTAGGCGAGTCGGGTCTGGTGACCACCCCTGCAGGTTACTCATATCACCCAATAAAATGGGGACTGGTCTAACAGGAGTGCATCACTGAAGGCGAACTTGGTGACTACCCCTGCAGGTTACCCAGATCACCCAATAAAATGGGGACTGGTCTAGCAGGAGTGCATCACTGAAGGCGAATCTGGTGACTACCCCTGCAGGTTACTCAGATCACCCAATAAAATGGGGACTGGTCTAGCAGGAGTGCATCACTGAAGGTGAATCTGGTGACTACCCCTGCAGGTTACTCAGATCACCCAATAAAATGGGGACTGGTCTAGCAGGAGTGAAATCACTGCAAATTTGGTGACGACTGTTGCACGAAGCTTACACATTCAAGGAAGAAAGAAACAAATTGCAAAAAAAAAAAAAAAAAAAAAAAAAAAAAAAAAAAAAAAACGAAAATTTAAAAAAAAAAACGAAAAGTATAAAAAAAAAACGAAAATTAAAAAAAAAAAAAAAAAAAAAAAGAAAAGAAAAGAAAGTTTCCTACTTGGATCCCTTCTTGAATGCTCTCTGCGATGTGTGCTCTCCCCTACTGAGGTTCAGTCTTATTTATAGGGGCAGTTTTAAGTTCAAATCAAAGGTTTAGATAAAGATCCTATCTCCGGTTCAAAATTTTATGAGATAATCTTTATCTTTATCTGAACCAACTTAATTAAATTGAAATTCCTAAAAGATAAGTGTTTCAATACAAATCAATTTGGGAATTAAAATTTTATCTAAATAATTTTATTTGCGCATACTCCAAATTTTTCTTCCAAATAAAAATTTGAGATTCAAAAATCAAATTCTGTTCCAAATGCAAGTTTGAATTTGGTAAAATTTTACCTCAAATTATATTTTGGGCATAATCCAAATTTTATCCCAAATGCACCAAAGTCCAAACCTCAAGATATATTCCGTATGTAAGTTAAAATTGGGTAGGATTTTACCTCAAATCAAAATTTGGGTATAAACCAAATTTTGCCCAAACTTGAAATCAAAGTTTGCTGCCAAACAAGGAAAATCAAAATTTTGACCAAACCCCAAATTTTGATTAATTGGCAATAAAAGTGTGTCAAATAAAAAAATCAAAATTTTGACCAAAATTCATATTTTGATTAAATTGACGCACCAAATGGAGTCAAAGTCAAGAACAAATACCTTGCATTTTAATTCCAAAATATATTTTTCGAGATTCACTCACACATAACTTGTGCCTAAATCTCGAAAAGGGGGCATTTGTTGAAGGAGAAATTTTGGCCAATCACAAATTGCCACGTCATTAATATAAATTAATGATAAAATAAATTTGGGACCAGTTACACATTTACACGTGTGCCTAAATTAAATTAATAGACATTAAAATTCGGCAAATCAAAGAATGCCACTTGTCTATTAGTGATCATCAGATAACATCAGCCAAGTTCAATCAGATTATGCCACGTGGCAATTGGACCCAAGCCCAAGCCCATATGAGGTCCATCAAACTCTATAAATAGAGGAGGCCACCATTCATTCTGGGGGATTCAGCCAGAGGCAGAGAGGGCAGAGTCCAGAGCATTCTCCCAAGATCCAGAGTCGTTAGAATCCAAAGAGTCCAGAGAATTCAGAGATCCGAGATTCAGAATTCAAAGGATTCAAGACTCTGAAGATTGGAAGACTAGAAGACTCTAAAAAGAGATCAACAAGCCATCCGACCGATCAAGAAGATCAACAAGTCAGCAGGCCGATCATCCAAGAGGATCAACAAGCTAACAAGCCGATCCAACAGATCATCAAGCCAACAGGCTGATTCAAGAGATCAACAAGCCAACCGACCAATCAAGAAGATCAACAAGTCAGCAGGCCGATCATCCAAGAGATCAACAAGCCAACCGACCGATCAAGAAGATCAACAAGTCAGCAGGCCGATCATCCAAGAAGATCAACAAGCCAACCGATCGAACAGATCATCAAGCCAACAGGCCGATCCAAGAGAACATCAAGTCAGCAGGTCGATCATCCAAGGAGATCAATAAGCCAATCGACCGATCAAGAAGATCAACAAGTCAGCAGACCGATCATCCAAGAGGATCAACAAGCTAACAAGTCGATTCGACAGATCAATAAGCCAATCGACCGATCAAGAAGATCAACAAGCTAACAAGCCGATTCGACAGATCATCAAGCCAATCGACCGATCAAGAAGATCAACAAGTCAGCAGACCGATCATCCAAGAAGATCAACAAGTTAGCAGACCGATCATCAAACCGATCATCCGAGAAGATCAACAAGTCAATAGACCGATCATCCAAAAAGATCAACAAGTCACAACAGGCCGATCCAAGAGATCATTAAGCCAGCAGGTCGATCATCTAAGAAGATCAACAATCCAATAAGCCGATCCAAGAGATCATCAAGCTAACAGGCCGATCCAAGAGATCATCAACCTAGCAAGCTGATCATCTAAGAAGCCCAACAAACCGGCCCAAGAAGAGCAACAAGCTAGAGGCCAAAGTTTATATATTTAAGAGAGAGAATCAGAGGATTAAAGTTAGAGATTGTACACTCACACGCATACAATATCAATACAATATATTATTTATTCCACGTGTCTCCATCTCCGAAGTTACGTGTGAACAAATTGGCACGCCCAGTGGGACCATCTCTACCTCTCATCTCTCTCTTATCTCAAAACAAAAGTATAACCATATATTTTCGATTTAGAACCTTCGCTGAAGTTTACCGTGGAATATAATATGATTAGATGTTTTTGGACGTGGAATGTAGAAATAGTCAAATATGCAGGATATAATAAAGTCCTAATTCAATTGCCCACCTAATTTTAACGGGTAAAACCTCTCTTCAAGACTTTCCAAAATAATCTTTTGGAGACTATTTCAAAGTCACGTTTAAAAATTTATTTTAGTGAAATTATACTTCATTTTGTTAATTCTTACAATGATAGAAATAATTTTTAACTAAAATATCCTTTTCATCCTTCTTTACCATTATTTTATCACTCATATCTTTGTATCAATCAACCTATATGACTCAAATACATGCCTACATTATTAGATAATATGAGGTTCCATCTCAAAACGAATTGACTATGAGTCATGTATCTTATAAATTTAAGATGGTGCCTCCCTCGGCTCTTTTGGACTCTGATACCGTCTCAAAATAACCACATAAACATAAAAAATTAAAAGAAATCATAGAAGAAATATGAAGAAGAAAACCATATGCTTATATATATGATATTGATGAGGATCGGTCATATATATAGGTTTAAGGAGAAAATTTCTTAAAAAAAAATCAGCCATTTTCTCTCATCTCTCGAATGTTGTACGCTTGCCCTAATTTGATTTGTTACAACAAGAAAACAAAACGGTAAGGGAAAAGGGCTAATCACATTGGACCCAGACATCAAAGATAAAGAATAGAAAAACGAGTCCGCCTTAATGCGCCATCTTAACATTTTTTTTTTTTTTTTGAGAAGATGCGCTACCTTAACATACACCAATATGTAAATTGATACACATATGACCAATATAATAAAGAAATGAATCAAAATGGTTATATTTTTAAATTGATGGAAAATCTCAAAAGTTTAAGGACCAAACTGAAATTGGTACGTCTACTCATTCAAATGATAGTGGGCAATAAAATAAATCTTATTATTCTTATTCTATTTTTTTTTTTTTTATTCTCATTTCTTCTTCTTTTACATCACCATAAGGAGCTATCCTCAAAACCGAATCAAAGGGCTCTTCCATTTCAAGTTTGTCATGAAGGAGAGGCTCCTTCATTTTCAGCCTCCTCTGGAGCTCGCTAGTGACAAAAAAGAAGAAAGACGAAGAAGAAAAAATAAAAATTAAAAAGAAGAAGAATTATTGATGATTAGCATAATTTTCCATAATTTATACGAGAGTAGATATATCTTGGTAGATTTTGTGCCAATTAGTGAGTCTTGTTATTGGGAGTGTGTTTATTGTTATTACTTTATGTTGGGGGAAATTACAAATAACAGAGGAAATGGAGAAAAATATTGAAAAAACAGACACGTAAACAATTAGGTTGAGGCGCGGGTATCTCGCTCTCTTTAAGGAGATTCAAGCCCTCTGCGGTGTATAATTATTTATCAACCACCGGTGCAGCAGGTATTCTCAAGTCTGTCCCCTCCAGGATACAACAACCCAACTGAAACGTTGTGTAGCTCAAACCACTCTGCACTAAGAGGTTGAGCTCAAAGCTCCACAACAAAGAACACCCCTCTTTTGGCCAATTGCTCTTGAAAGAGCAAATGAGAGAAATATGAGAAAGTAGAAAGAAGATAAAATTGAAATTGTTGTATTTCTTGTTTTGTTTAAAGTGTTTGGTGTGAGAGGTATTTATAGGATTTTCAAGATCTTGAAATTTAATACAAAACAAAAGTAACTCAAAAATTAAAAAGATAAAACCTCTCCAAACACGTTATCCCTTTTTAAAAGATAAAAAACTCTCCAAAAATTTAATATCTCATATTTAAAATACAATTAAATATTAAAATGTTACAACATTCCCCCACTCATTTTAATATTTAAAATAATCAAAATCAATTGGCCATAAGAAAGATAATTATGCATCATAAAGGTGTGACTCTGCATTGAACCTTTACTAGTGAAATAATAATCTCTACTCCAGCGTTAGTAGTGGTCTCTGACTTGAACTCTAACACTTAAGGGGAAATAGAGGATTATTATCCATACATAATTATCCAGGTGTTGACATGAGCTTTATTGGTTAGCACGTTACGGCCTTGTGCTGATCCCAGTATTTCATGAGTGTATTTGAGAATAAGCCCCATATCCTCATAGAGAGCGGCCCCACTCTCACACTCATATAGGTAAAATCTGTCAAGGGTGCTCCTATAACTATGACACCCCACTCATAAGAGCTACAGATCTTATTAAGAGTTTATTGAAAAACTCAACCCTCCATAACGTTATAGGATAAATGCACTCACACCATAGGGATGGATTAATAAATAAAGATAGTGCATTTTTACGGCCACCTTATAATTCGTTTTTCCCTTTGAACCTAGTTCTCAGGATCTCTGATCACTAGGTGGGTATCCTTATATATGGCTCATGATAATTATAAGGGCTTCAACCCCATCCCCCTCGATGTGTTCCAGACCCTTTCTCTAGTCAAGGCCTTTGTTAATGGATCTGCAAGATTATCACAAGATTTAATGTAATTCACATTAATAATCTCATTACTCAAATAAGATCTCACAATACTGTGTTTTCTTCTAATAGGTCTGGACTTTCCGTTATAAAAACGGTTTTTTACTCTACCAATTGTAGCAGTGCTATCACAATTTATTAAAATAGGAGGTATTGGTTTCTCCCACATTGAAATCTCATATAATAAATCTCTTAGCCAACTAGCTTCTTCACTAGCTGAAGCTAAAGCAATAAGCTCTGCTTCCATAGTAGAGTTGGCAATAATTGTTTGTTTTTTAGATTTCCAACAAATAGCACCACCTCCCAAGGTAAAAATATACCCTGTAGTAGATAGAGAATCACCTGACAATGTATTCCAGTCGGCATCAGAAAATCCTTCAACAACAGCAGGATATTTTTTATAAAGTAAGCCATAGTCTTTCGTTCCCAATAAATATTTCATAACACGATCAATGGCATGCCAGTGTTCTTTACCTGGCTTACTTGTAAACCTGCTAAGAACCCCTACTGCATATGCAATACCAGGTCTAGTACAATCAGTTGCATATCGGAGGCTACAAATCACGCTAGCATACTCCTTTTGATTAATTATATCACATTCATTTTCAACAGGAAACAAGTGAACACTTGAATCAAATGGAGTAGATACATGCTTACAATCAAAATAATTGTATTTTCTGAGTATTTTCTCAATATAATGTGATTGGTCAAGAAAAAACCCATCTGAGGTTTTAGTTATTTTCATACCCAGAATATAATTAGCCTCATCAAGATCTTTCATGTCAAAATGGCTCCTCAATAAATTTTTTGTTTCATTTATAACAAAAATATTTGAGCCAAAGATCAATAAATCATCAACATATAGGCTAATAATAACATGCAAATCATCCCATGATTTATAATAGATGCATTTATCACATTCATTTGGTTTATAACCATTATTTAGCATGCAAGAATCAAATTTCTCATGCCACTGCTTTGGGGCTTGTTTTAAGCCATATAGGGATTTAGTAAGCTTACACACTTTGTTCTCTTGCCCAGGTTCTATAAAACATTCAGGTTGGTCCATATATATTTCTTCTTCTAAATCACCATTGAGAAAAGCTGTTTTCACATCCATTTGATGAATGCACATATCAAAAATTGCAGCAATTGCAATTAACAATCTAATGGATGTGATTCGTGTTACCGGAGAAACGGTATCAAAGAAGTCTAAATCTTCCTTTTGTTTAAAACCTTTTGCAACAAGTCTAGCTTTATACTTGTCTATACTACCATCCGGTTTCAGTTTTTTTCTCAGGACCCATTTACACCCTATAGTTTTACATCCTGGTGGTAGATCAACTAGTTTCCAAGTTTTGTTAGAAATTAGTGATTCCATTTCATCATTAACAGTCTCTTTCCAGAAAATTGCATCTGGAGATGATAAAGCTTCTTGCAAAGAAATTGGTGTTTCCTGAATATTATAAACATAAAAATCAGGACCAAAATCTTTCACAACTCTAGCTCTTTTACTCCTCCTTAATTCTACTTGAGAACTATTTTCATTATTATCACTAGGAGTAGAAGAACCAAACTTAGTAGAAGTTTGTTCAGAATTTTGTCCCCCACTATTTCTTGACTTGAAAGGAAATTTTTCTTCATGAAAAATTTCATCACTTGATTCAAAAATCACGTTATGTTCAATATCAAGAAATCGATAGGTTGTACTATTAATTGCATATCCAAGAAAAACACAAGTGGTAGCTTTAGACCCTAACTTAGGCCTTTTTGGATCTGTTAGCCTTACAAAAGCTAAACATCCCCAAACCCTTAAATATCCCAAATTTGGCTTATACCCTTTCCACAATTGAAAAGGTGTAATCTTTGTCTTTTTATGTGGCACTCTATTTAACACATGACAAGCAGTTAAAACAGCTTCACCCCAAAGATTAAAAGATGCACCTGATTCTAATAGCATAGCATTAGTTAGACCAATTAAGGTTCTATTCTTCCTCTCAGCTACTCCATTAGAAGCAGGTGAATATGGTGGAGTAGTCTCATGAATTATTCCCAATGATTCAACATATGAATTGAATTCAAATGATTCATATTCTCGACCTCTGTCACTTCTAATTCTCTTAATTTTTCTACTGAATTGATTTTCAACTTTGAGGAGGAATTTTTTAAAATTCTCAAAAGCATCACTTTTATTTTTCAATAAATAAACATGAGTATATTTAGAAAAATCATCGATAAAAGTGATGAAATATCTATTTCCTCCTCTGGTTAAAATTCCTTCAAATTCACACAAGTCTGTATGAATTAACTCTAATAATTCAGTATTTCTTTCCACACTTTTATGAGGTCCTTTTGTAATTTTTGCTTTACTGCAAATTTCACATTTCTCAAAATTATTTTTTTAGACTAGGAATTAATCCAAGACTACTCATAACTCCCACATATTTACTATTTATATGACACAAACGAGCATGCCAAAAATTTAAAGAAGAAAGCATGTAAATTGAACTGGTAGATGCTTTATTAATATTTTCAATGTTCAATTTGAACATTCCATCACAAGCATAACCTTTTCCAACAAAAATTCCCTTTTTAGTTATCACATATTGATCAGATTCCATAGTTTGCTTAAAGCCAGCTTTGTTAAGAAGATAACTCGATATTAAATTCTTCCTCATTGAGGGTGTATGAAGCACATCTTTCAACATTAAAACCCTTCCAGAGGTGAATTTTAATTCAACCTCACCAGTTCCCATAATTTGGGTAGTATGTGAATCACCAAGCATTATTATTTTAGGCTCCTTATAAGGAGTATAAACTTTGAACCAATCTTTGTCATAACAGACATGTCTATTGGCTCCAAAATCAGCCCACCATCCTTCAACACTTTGAACCATATAAATATCAGTAATCATAGCCACAAATGGCTCTTCGGTAACATTGGCCTGAGGTACAGGTTCTTGTTTCCGGAATCTGCAAATTCGAGCAATATGCCCACTTTTGCCACAAACAAAACATATAGATCTTGAGTGTTGAGGATGTACTTGGTTCTTATTCACTTGGCTTGGATTTTTCTTATTAGAAAAGTGAGGTTTGTTATTCTTTTTCATATAATTCTTCTTTGGCTTTAAGTGACTATTTTTTGGAATTTGACCATTAGGTAAATTATCATTCGAAGAGATCAGATTTACCTTGGTGGGAATCTCATTGCTTTCTTGAATCAATGCATCTTGCCCTCTTGCCTCTTCTTCCACACGAATGCGAGTAATTAGCGTCTCTAGAGAGATTTCTTTTTGCTTATGGCGCATATTCTTTTGAAATTCTCTCCAAGATGGTGGAAGCTTGTCGATTATGCCGGCAACAATAAGATTGTCTCCAATCTTAATTCCTTCAGATGCTACTTCAGCTACTATCATCTGAAAATCTTGTGCTTGCTCCACTACAGACTTTCCATCTACCATTTGAAAGCGAAAGAAGCGACTTGCAGCATATTTTTTCGCGCCTGCTTCTTCAGTATCATATTTATTCTGCAAGGCTTTCCATATTTTCTTGGCAGATGTGAAAGTAGTATCATAATAATCATAAAAATGATCAGCAAGACAATTTAGAAGATAGTACCGACATTTGTACTCATCTTTCTCATACTTATCAAGTTTCTCATGGTGTTCCATGAACTCTTCAACGCTCATGCTTTCAGTATCGATCTTCTTTGGGTTCTTTTCTGTGAGAACATAGGCCACCTTGAGAAGATTAAGGTAGAACAACACTTTTCCTTTCCATCTCTTAAAGTGTGCTCCCTTAAATCGAAAGGGCTTGTTGAGATCTCCAACATTCTCATTTGGTTTCTCAATAGTAGACTCCATGATTGAATCTCCTTAAAATTGTTGGGGGAAATTACAAATAACAGAGGAAATGGAGAAAAATATTGAGAAAACAGACACATAAACAATTAGGTTGAGGCGCGGGTATCTCGCTCTCTTTAAGGAGATTCAAGCCCTCTGCGGTGTATAATTATTTATCAACCATCGGTGCAGCAGGTATTCTCAAGCCTGTCCCCTCCAGGATACAACAACCCAACTGAAACGTTGTGTAGCTCAAACCACTCTGCACTAAGAGGTTGAGCTCAAAGCTCCACAACAAAGAACACCCCTCTTTTGGCCAATTGCTCTTGAAAGAGCAAATGAGAGAAATATGAGAAAGTAGAAAGAAGATAAAATTGAAATTGTTGTATTTCTTGTTTTGTTTAAAGTGTTTGGTGTGAGAGGTATTTATAGGATTTTCAAGATCTTGAAATTTAATACAAAACAAAAGTAACTCAAAAATTAAAAAGATAAAACCTCTCCAAACACGTTATCCCTTTTTAAAAGAGAAAAAACTCTCCAAAAATTTAATATCTCATATCTAAAATACAATTAAATATTAAAATGTTACAACACTTCAGTATATTTGGCCAATTGAATATTCAAAGTGAGCCTATTTGACTAGGTTGTTTTCGAAATAATCCAGCCACTTGCAAACATTAAAGAGCGCGGTGTTTCTTTGTAATAGAAAATGCATGTAGAAATATAGGGCTCGTTTGATATGTGTTTGATAACTGTTTCTCGTTTTTTGATTTTTTAGTCGAAATTAAATTTGGTACATATAATATAAAAATTATATATAACATACATTAAAATTATAGCCAGAGGTTTGAAGGTGTACATATTACACATGCGGAAGCAATTGAAGATCGAAAGCACTTAAGACATTCAATTTTACTCCTAAAGCATGCATGTTCTAGAAAAGACAGAATAGTGAGTTTAGAAAACACCAACCTTTGTAGCTCACTTATGTTGAACTCCTTGTGGTGTTTGCCTCTCCTATGCTCCTTGGACAACCTCTAGAGTCTTCCCTACTATACTCCGGGCCAAGAACGACTTGTGGGAGTCTATATAAGATAGGGAATGGGAAAGGAATGCTTGAAGCATCAAGCAATGGAGAAGAATGAGAGATGAGAGAACTTTGAGTCCAAATTCCAGCAGCATAACCTTAAGGAAATGGCTCTCTTGTGTTTGAATATGATTCAAACTCCTTTTAAATACATTCTCCATGCAAAGCCAAGCCTCAAGACACAAGACACATGGTGTATTTGCAAGCTCAAGTGGATTCTAGGTGTACATTACACAAGACATGCAACAATGCATGAGTGAGTTGTCTTTCCACTTTGAATGATCATGCATTAAGTGGATTTCCAACTAAATCCACTAAATTCAAATTGAAATCAAACTTCAAGCTTGCAAATTACCCCCAATTTCAATTCTAAATTTAAATTGATTGCTTGGCAATTAATTTGAAAATTTTCAAATTAATTTTGATATGATTAATCTAATTAATCTTTGTTATCTTGTGCAATTCCATATATATGATTCCTAATACATATATATAGTATTCAAAACACTTTTAAATACTTCATCTCTCATTTTCTAATTTAATTCATAATTAAATTATTGTGTCAAACACAATTTACGATAATACCCTTTTTCCCGATTTTGAACGATTCAAAGCTTCCTATCTTTTGTTCTAGGCTTAATTCCGATATGAGCTAGTAGGGGGACCTAATGGACCTATAGATCATGGGCTCCAACGATTCGAGGCTAACCGTCTAATCTCATTGTCCAAGCTAGCCAACATTCGTTAACTATCGGGACACTCCACTATAGCCCGATAGTTGCACTCCCCTCACTATAGATATATTTCCGTCCACTTGATTTAACCATGATTAGTAAGTCGATCCTTCACAGATTGTTCGTAGCTATAGCTAGGTCAACAAGCCGTTTTACCCCTATAGTACTTCTAGTTCCTTAAGTCCCACTGATCCTCTAATGAACAATTGGTTTATGGTCCAACCAATAAACCGAGTCCCTCTCGGGCCAATGAGAGGGCGGGATCCCTTTGTTCAAGCCCCGGAGTCAGCACTTAAGGGAACAACCTCTCTACTATCCCTTATTCGGGTAGGAGTGAATTCCTTCTTGCACGACTATGTCCCCAGCTATCTACCCGTTCCTATCCCTGAAATGGGAGGCTTATTGAGTCGGCGATACTGAGCCACTCTCACCTATGCAGATCTAAGGATAAGCCCGAATAAACAGGAGTTCATAGTTAGCTCAGGATTAAGATCGAGTTACCTAGGTCATCACATGAAATAGTCAGTCTCGTCAGTAAACGGTGTTATAAAGCGAGAGCGACTTATTTCTCGGTCCTGGTCTTATGCAAACTCATTGCATAGGACGCCCCCACTCGCATGTCTCTACATGGACGATTTAGGATCACATCGTCTATACCATCTATAAAGTGGGCCGCGTCTCATAGTGTCTCCAGAAGAAGGTACCCAACCCTATTCCTATACTATAGACCGTTTTGGCTATTACTTAAGCTTGATCCACTTTTATGTCTCTACATAAAGCTCAAGTGTTCATCCTATAGCCATGGATCTTAGTTTATTGGATTTGGGTTATTATAAGTGCAATTTAATTTATTCAGTAATGACTTTTACTGAATCAATCTCGATAACACCTTTATCGAATAAGTATATAATTCGTTTAACATTCACTATCTACGAGTTTTAGGGCACCAATCCCAACAAGGTTGTCGGTGGCGGCTGATCGACGGAGGTCGACGGTGGCGGCAGGTAGTCGGAGGTTGAAGGTGGCGACCGGTAGTCGGAGGTCAAAGGTGGCGGTCAGTCGGCAGAGGTCGGCCAGTGGAGGTTGGTGGCGGTCGGTTAGCGGAGGTTGGCAGCACCCAGTAGTCGAAGTTAATGGTTGCGCCCGATAGTCAGAGGTCGATAGTGGCGGTCAGTCAGTGGAGGTCGGCAACAGCCGATAGTCAAAGGTTTATGGTCGCAGTCGGTAGTCAGAGATTGACAGAGGTCAGCGACGATCGGTAGTCGTAGGTTGAAGGTGGCAGCCAGTCGGTAGAGGCCGGTAGTCAGAGGTTGAAGGTGGCAGCCAGTCGGTAGAGGCCGGTAGTCAGAGGTTGACGATGGCGCCCGGTAGTCAAAGGTTGACAGTGGCGGTCAGTCAGCGGAGGTCGGCGGCGGTTGATAGTTAAAGGTCGACCGTGGCGACCGATCGGTGGAGGTCGATGACGGCTAGTAGTTTGAGGTCAACGGTGGTGTCCGGTTGGTGGCAATCGGTCAGCGAAGGTTGACAGCGACGAGTCGTCAAAGATTGATGGCGACCGGTAGTCGGAGGTCGACAGTAGCAGTTAGTCGCGATTGGTAATTGGAGGTCGGCGACAACGGATAGTCGGAGGTGGATAGTGGCAGTCGGTCAGTGGAGGCTGGTCAGTGGAGGTTAACAGCAGCCGGTCGTTGGAGGTTGACAATAGCGGTCAGCCGCGACCAGTAGTAGGAGGTCGATGATGGCGGGCAGTCGATGGAGGTCAACGACGATCGGTAGTCGGAAGTGGACAGTGGCGGTCAATCGTCGGTGGTCGTCGGTAGCGGTCGGCTGCGACCGGTATTCGGAGGTCGACGATGTCGGTCTGTTGGTGGAGACCGATTAACGGAGGTCGACGGTGGTGGTCGATCGGCGGAGGCCGATCAGTGGAGGTAGACAGTAATCGGTCGTCGGAGGTTGATAGTAGCGGTTGGTCGCGACCGGTAGTCGGAGGTTGACCATGGTGACCGGTCGACAAAGGTTAGTGACAACTGGTAGTCGAAGGTGAACAGTGGCGGTAGGTCAGCGGAGGTAGACGACGACCGGTAATCGAAGGTCGACGATTGTGGATTGTCGGTGGAGGTCAACAGCGGCCGATGGTCGGAGGTCGACGATAGTGGTTAGTATTCGAAGGTCGACGTTGGCAGTGGCAGTCGGTCGACGAAAGTCAGCGACGATCGGTAGTTCGAGGTCGACGTTGGCGGTCGGTGGCGGAGGTATGCTACGACCAGTAGTCGAAGGTCAACGGAGGCGGCCGGTCGGTGGTGACCGATAGTCGAAGGTCAACCATGGCAGCCGGTCGGTGAAGGTCAGCAAAGTTGGTAGTCAGAGATCGACGGAGATGATAAAAAAAGGAAAAAATGAAAGATGTAACATAAATAATAAAAAAATGAAACAGAAAGAAATAACGAAAAAAAAAATTAAAAAAAAAGGAAAGAGAACTAAATAATGGAAATGATTAAAAGAAAGCGAGGAAATGGTTAAAAAAATAGAAGAAGAGAAGAGATTGGTGTAGGAATGGGAGGGAGAGATGGATAAATGCATGAAAGATAAAAAAAAAAAAACAGAAACAGAATTTGAGAAACAACTTTATGTAGTTTCTCAAATTTGACATCCTTTTTTAGAAACGTTTATAGAAATTTAGAAACAAGAAACAATGATGAGTTATCAAACAAGTTTATTTCTAAAAAAAAAATGAGAAACGGGAACAAGAAACAAAAAACGAAAATGTTATCAAACGAGTCCATAACTAACGGTTTCTATTGAGCACGGTGCTACACTAGGAGGGGAGGGGTAGTACACATGATGGATCCTTAAAACATTTTGGAGTACGTTCCAAATATATAACATACACAATGCGTCGAGTAATAAGATTTTGTATGTTCCTTCAATTTCCACGGCAATTATTCCATCCAACCACTATATTTCCATCACATGTATCACTACAATACATGCATGCTAGAACGCAAATAAAGCAGTTCACATCACTGTGGCCAAAAAGATATTACGTAAATTTTTTTTAAAGATGATACTTTTATTCGATGTATAGATTGTATGTGAAAGACATACAATGAACTAGATAAATGCCTTCCAATCAAAAATATTAGAGAACGATTACTACGTATTTGAACTATTATATTACTTGTCATGATTCGCTCACTTGCAAAATAAAAAAAAAAAAAAAAAAACAATTAGCCAAGCGATAGAAAAATTAATCGTGGACACATAAACTAATGAACATATGAGACACTTCATTAAAAAAAGAAAAATTAATTGTGGAAAAAAAACAACCAAAGTGATATTCTGACCAAGTTTAAGTTGACTTGATCTTCTATTTGGAAAATACCACTTTTAGTACTATTTCCATTGAAATCTCTCCTTGGATTTTGAAGAATTATTCAACATAAGTGTTTTTTTAATAATCATTCAATGAAAATTCTAAAATCCCATTTGACCTTATACTTGTTCGGCTTAAAAACACAATTTTTTTTTTTAAAAAAAATCACATCTACCGATGTAAAATCATCATACATGTAAACATGTAGAATATTCATGCATGGTACCATACTAGCAATATAGGGCTCGTTTGGTAACGTTCTCGTTTCATGTTTCTTGTTTCTAATTTTATTAAGAAATCTAAGCATTTAATAACTATGTATGTTTTCTTGTTTATCATTTTTTAGAAACACTCCCAAAATTTGTATAGAACTTTTGGGAACAACTAAAACTAGTTTCTCCTTTTTTGTTCTTGTTTCCAATTTTTTCCAAACATAAATAAGAATGTAGGTTTATTATTATTGAATGTATAGGTGTTAGGGTCATGAAATTCTATTTTTCTTTATTAAAAATGAAGAAATGGAAACAAGAAACAAGAACGTTACTAAACGGGTCCATAATTTCTCAACCCCTCGATAATTTCCTATCATATTTGTTTGTAATTAATTATATTAGGTCACAATCTTAATTTATTAGATAAACATGAGATTCCATTTCAAAACCAATTGCTAATAAATGGAGTAACTCATCTATCTTATAAATTGTGAGGTCTCCATTTATCCTTTGAATGTGCGATTCTCAACATGCCTCTAAAAATAGTGACTCTTTGGGTTCACCTTTCCTGGATTGGATCCCAATTTTTTTTATTGGACCGAATACCCGTTTGGGTTTCATCGGCTCTTATACAATATTAGATAAACATGGGGTTCTATCTCAAAACCAATTGACAATGAGTGGAGTAACTCATCTATCTTATAAATTGTGAGGTCTCCATTTATCTTTTCAATCATTTATCCTTTCAATGTGCGATTCTCAACATGCCTCTCCAAATGGTGACTCTTTGGGTTCACCTTCCTTGGATTGGATCCCAATTTTTTTTATTGGACCGAATACCCGTTTGGGTTTCATCGACTCTTATACCATATTAGATAAACATGGGGTTCTATCTCAAAACCAATTGACAATGAGTGGAGTAACTCATCTATCTTATAAATTGTGAGGTCTTCACCTATCTTTTCAATGTGCGATCCTCAACAACTCCCTATTTGACCAAAGTTTTGATTATATAAAGGGATGTGGCAAGGTTGGCTTTGTGAGTTATAAAGATCGTTGGTGAAAAAATGGAGAACTCTTGTTCATCAGCGCCGAAGTTTCCTGTGTTTGCTTCTTTACTATTATTGTTTCTTTGTCTAAGTGTTCCATTGACAGAAGCCAAAGCAAAGTCCGTTTACACTCCTCCAGTTGAGCAGCACAGGCCTTCCTTGTCATCTACAACGCGACCACGGCCATTTTGGCCGCCACAACATCAGTGGCCACCCTACGTACCAGGAGGATCACCACCTCCTTTCTAGTTTCCTCTTATAGTTGGGATATTATGGCATGGAGGAACACTTTAATTTTGATATCAAAACCAATTATTATGGCATGGATGCACTATAGAAGATGTTCTACCACAGTTTGATTTATGATTCAGTTTAATTCGTATATGGTTGTGGATGTTGATTTAGTTAAGTATCGGCAAAAACCCTTTTGTGGCCATTTTGCAAATAAATTTGGGTGTAATTTGTCTCTTAATAATGCTTCCTTGTGTTTTTTTTTCTATCTTGTTGGTGCTTGAAATAATTTAGTCGTCTCTATATTACTTTTCGATTATGTTTTTCTAGAATTACAACGATATGTGACGAGGAATTTAGGTCTTATTGATCATAAATGCTCATTATCCAAGTAGGGCTTACAACATTGTGTTAGAAATTAAGCTAGATTTATGATGTGGTAATTTAAATAAGTTACAATGTTATAAACTTTTGTGAGTTACTACTCAATTAACTATACATTCAAATATGAGAGTTATGCAAGCTGATAATTAAGAAATGAGAAAATTCAGGGAGATAATACTCAATTTCCAATTATTAGTACAACCCATTTATACACAATCTTAGGAGATAAATAATAATGAATAAAGAATGAAATAATAATAGAAGGAAGATCGGCTGGAGCAATCTGATTGGGTAATCAATAACAGAATTGATCCCCCAGGTAATAGAATTTCTTGGCTGAACCTTATGGAATACTGATGACGTATTTCCTTTGATAATAGACTGGTCCAATGGACTTTTCTCCACTGTGATTTGGACCTTTCTCTTCGTATCCTCAATATCCTCCCTCAAGCGAAAGGGAAGTTCTTCAACCTTGAGTTTGGACCTCAAATAGTTAAACTGAGAATGAGATAACGTTTTGGTGAGGCAGTCAGCAGGTTGCTCAGTAGATGGAATGTACCGTACTTCAATTTGACCTCGAAGAACTAGATCACGAACGAAGTGAACGTCGATCTCAATGTGCTTTGTCCGCACATGAAATACCAGATTGGCGGCTAAAGCTCCCGCTGTTATGTTATCGCACCAAAGGACTGGTTTTGTTGAGCAAGACATCCCAATTTTAGTTAACAGCTAGCGCAACCATACAACTTCGGCTGACGCAATGGCAAGAGCACGATATTCTGACTCGATACTTGAACGTGCAACGACATTCTGCTTCTTAGATGCCCAAGATACTAAATTGTTGCCAACGAACACACAGTATGCTGCAACAGACTTCCTATCATCGATGTTAGATGCCTAGTCAGCATCAGAATATGCTGAGATGGACAGATCATCCCCTTGCTGAAAGTATAGGCCATAGTTCCGAGTGCCACTGATGTACCTTAAAACTCTTTTAACCACCTGCCAATGGACATCAGTAGGAGCCTTGAGAAATTGACTTAACTGGTTGACAGTGTAAGCAATGTCGAGACGAGTGTGCGTTAAGTACTGTAGGGCGCCAATAGTACTTTTATACAGAAAGGGTTTTTCAAGTAAGGTGCCAGATTGTATAGATAGCTTTGTCCCTATTACACTCGGGGAAGGCGCAGGTCGCATATCACTGAGTTGTAGCTTGTGTAGTAAATCCTCAACATATTTGTGTTGATTGAGCAACACACCCCCAGACACATAGTCAACTTGAATGCCAAGGAAATAGTTGAGACAACCAAGATCTTTGAGGGAAAATCGACTATCTAAGGTACATAAACGAGCAGTAAGATAGTGGCAGAACCAGATCGAAATATAAAGAGGGAGTTGTCTGACATTGCATTCGTGAATCCCCACTGAATAAATGTGTCTTTCAACTAATTGTTCTAGGCCCTAGGAGCTTATATATTGTGAGGTCTCCACCAATCTTTTTAATTAATGTGGAATCCTCAACATGTCCCCAGTGGCGGATCGCACAATATACATAAAAATGTAATAATTTTTTTTATCACTGATAAATTCTATCAATGATAAAAAAAAATTATCATTGATAGATTCTAAATGATATAAAACCTTCTATCACTAATAGAAATCTATCTTTCTATCACTGATTGTAAGATTGATTTCTATCCGTGATAGAAAACTATCCTTCTATCATTGATAAAACTAGCAAAGATATAAATCTTCTATTACTGATAGAAAACTATCATTTTTGTTTTAAAACGTATTTGTTTTTGTAGATGTCAAAGCAAAACAACATGAAAATTGAACCCGAAGAAAAGAAAAGCACAAAGCGAAAGTTGAAATTTAAACAATGGGAGCCCTAAAAAAAATAAAATAAAATAAAAATAAATGTGTACAAAATTATCATGTAATCAAATACAATGTTGAAACAAAAAATATATACAAAATTATGACCTATTACAATTTTCCTATAATTTTTTAACTTATTGGCTGGTTTTGAACTTTAAATTAAGCCATCAATCAAGTAGATATTTGAATTTTGTTTGAAGGCAAGAGAAATTCATAAAATTCGGAAGAAAAAAAAGAACCCAGCATCCCGTGTGATTTGATCCTTGGCCTGTTAGGAACGCAGAGTGCCCCCGCTACCATTGAGCCAAAAACCAATTCTGATGGAAAATATGATTTTTGTTTATTAATATTATAAACGTTCTTTTATATTATATTAAAAATATAAAGACGGGATAATTTGAGGGGGGGCGGCCCCTTCATGGATCCGCCCTGCATGTCCCCTCAAGATGGTGCCTCTTTGTGTTCACCATTCTTGGATCGGATCCCAGTTTCTTTTTATTGGACCGAATACCTGTTCGGGTTTAATGAACTCTGATACCATATTAGATTATATGGGCTTCCATCTCAAAACCAATTGGCAATGAGTGGAGTGACCCTTGTAGCTTATATATTGTGAGGTCTCCACCAATCTTTTCAATTTGGGATCCTCAACACTGATAAAAGTACAAGTAAGTTTGTGAATTTAAATTGAGAGTTTTTATCTAGAATTTTCACTAGAGTCCTATTAATAGGATGCATTTTGTTATGTTTAAAGAAAGTCAAGTAAAGCAATTCAAAGAGACTTATTCAAGAGAAGAACAATTTTCTTCTCTTGTGTGTTCTTGAGTTTTGTAAGTGAACAAGGTTCTTCTCTACAAAATTGTGAGTTTTAGAGTGATTATTATTGTGGGCTCATCGACGTTTCCAACACGTTGATCGTGAGTCAAAACACTTTAAGTGCTATTAATCTCATTTCGTAATCTTAAAAGTGCTTTGTTCTAAACTACTCCATTAGTGTGGTTTTTATAAGTGTTCAAACACTTAGTTAGGTAAAAGAGGAGATATTATTGAAAAAAATAAATAAATAATTAATTAGACGGGTGTTGTTATATGGGAGAGAGCACATTGAGGCGGCCTCTCCTTATAATCTCTCATTTCTCATGAAAGAGGGTGACTTTCATATTACTTGATGGTACTTCTAGATGAAACACTTCTTTTATAAGTACGAGTAGAATTAAGTTTGGAATTCCAAAATATTTGTAACATTTTCAACAAAAAAAAAAAAAAAAAAACACACACACACAAATTTTGTTATCTATTTTAGTTATTTTTAATTTCCTTACGGAAGCCTCTTTAATATTGAAAAAAATTATAGACCACCTTATACTTTTTTTTAGGATGACATATCTCAGACATTCAAGTCTATAAAGAGATGCATAGATCAAATTTACAGCGCAATTTGTAAGTTTGGAAGTTTATAATTTTAGTTTGATGAAGTTCAATAATCGATAATCGATTTTTTAGTCGAAACTAACATGCAATTTTTAGGATACGTACAGAGAGCTTTGGTTGTTCATAACTATTGTTTTTTAATGTTATTTTATTCATAATACAGTTTTTTTAATTATTTTTAATATTTTTTATTATTGTATTTTTTTTTAAATGTTTGAATATGCTCTAATTTGTTTCTTTAATGTGAAGGTGGAAATTCAAATCTCTTACCTTTAATTAAACGATATATATCTTACAAAATGCCTTAACACCTTTGGTTTTAATGAAATTAAAAAAAAAAATTGTTTCTAATTTTAAATAAAACATATTATACAAATAAATAAAAAAATTATAAAATATACATATTATTGTTAATTGTTAAATAAAAATGTGATAGGTATTGAAACGAAAATTGCATAAATTAATTTAAATCATTTATAAAATTATAAAGGGAAAAATACATTTTTGGCCCCTAAGGTTTGGGTTAAGTTACACTTTGGTCCCTGAGTTTTCAAACTCAACCAAAATACCCCTGAGGTTTGAGATAAGAAGCAATTTGGTCTCTACCATCCATTTTGCCGTTAAATCCTAACCAGCTGCTGACGTGGTTGTTCACACGTAAATTCAAATGAATGAGACACGTGGAATAAACTTTGATTTGTATTAATGTTGTATGTGCGTGAGTACACAATCTCTAGGACATAATTCTTTGATTCTCTCTCTTGTGTGTGAATGCGTTTCACTCGAGGGCTGGAACGCTTGATCTCGAGTCTAAAGCTACAATGGATTCTTGGAGCTTGAAGTCTTCTAAGTTTGAAAGAGTCTTCAGTCTTCAAGAAGTGTTGAGTGATTGGAAACTTGTAGATTTCAGAGAATCTTCAGTCTTCCGTTTTGGGGGAATTTCTCTGAATTTTCTAAGTCTGGTTGAGAGCTCCAAAATTCTGAACCCTTGAAATGGTGGAGAACCCCTCTATTCATCTTCTTCAACTTTCTGGCGCCGCGACGGGAGGCCCTCCTCCCTCTCCCTCTTCTATATTTTTTTAAAAAAAAAAAGAAAAGAAAAGGTGAAGAAAGGGAAGAGAAGAGAGAAGAGAGGGAAAGAAAGAAATTAAAAAAAAGAAAAAAAAAAAACTCGTCGGCAGCCGACGGCAACCGGCCGTCAGAGTTGAAGAAGATGAAGTTGGGAAGAAGAAGTTAGGAGAAGGAAGTGGTGAAGAGGAAGAAAGAGAAAGGGGAAAGTATTAAAAAAAAGAAAAAATAATAATATTTTATTATTTTAATATTTTTTTATTTAAAAAAATATTTTTTTTATATTAAAATAATAGTGTCACGTCAGCAGCCGTTAAGATTTAACAGAAAAATTGACGGCAGGGACCAAAGTGCTACTTATCTCAAAACTCAGGGGTATTTTTGTTGAGTTTGAAAACTCAAGAACCTAAGTGTCACTTAACCCAAACCTCAGGGACCAAAAGTGTATTTTCCCCTATAATTAATTAAAGTCATTAAAAATTGGTTGGTCATGGGTAATTAGTTCTCAGTGGCATACCCAATAAATTAGAAATTAGGAAAGAGACATATAAGATATTAATATTAATATTAGAGATGTATCATAAATTCGAGAAAAACAATTATCTTTAAATGGTTTTTAAATTAAATCTAATTTTCACAACTATTTGTAATTAAACTTGAATTGCATAATTATTATTAAAAATTATGTGTGTTAAAAATTTATATAAACTAAATGACAAAGTGATTAAAAAAAAAAGACAAAATTATTTAACTTTTATATTAGTCATAAAATAAAATAATATAGATATTCTAAAAAAAAAAAAAGAGATTCGGAAAAAAAAACAATTGTCTTTAAATGGTTTTTAAATTAAATCTAATTTACACAATTATTGTAATTAAACTTGAATTGCATAATTATTATAGTTATATAATTATTGTAGTGTTAAATAAATCACAAGGGCACATTTGTAATTATGTAAAAAAATAGAAGGTATATATGTTCAAAAATGTTTTTTCAAGATCCTAGCTTTTTAGAGATAAGAGATATTCTCACAGCATTAAAAAATAATCCGTTTTTTTTTTATTATCGCATATACAACACTTATTTATCTCTCAAATTTAGTCCTAACTCAAATTGACGCTCTATTTTTAGAGTCGGTTGCATAGATAATAAAATGGACCAAAATATTAGACAATATAGCAACCTAGAAAAATAATGGTAAGAATGGCAAAAAATTATCTTCAAACCGTCTAAATGACCAAAATACCCTTCTATAGCCGATAGAATTCTATGGTTGATAGAATCTATTGGCAATAGCGATAGAATTCTATCGTCAATAGAATTCAAATATTTTTAATGATTTTATAAAATTCCTGTTTTACTCAATTTATTTTAGCACGCATCTTCTTCTTCTTCATTTTTTCCTTTTCTCTAATTGACTTCTATCAGCGATATAATTTTTAAAAATCATTAAAAATATTTGAATTATATTCTATCGGCGATAGACTTCTATCAGTGATAGACTTCTATCATTGATCTATCAATGATAGAACTCTATCGCTGATAGAAGTCTATCAGGGAAAAGGGAAAAAAAAACGAAAGAATGGAAAAATTCACACTAAAATAAAATGAGGGGTGTTGATGGTCAAATTTGGTCAGAGGAAACTCACTTGACCTTCACGTGCCACCAACGGCAAATTTGTTTGTGATGGGGGAAGACGTGGCCTTGCAAGATGGTGAACCTGCACATCGGTGTGGTGCTAGCTGATAACTCTCCAAAAGGTAGTTATTTAGGCCTCATTTCTATAGGGATTTGTGTGTCTTTTGTGCTTAATAGGGTTGGTTTTAGATATATATTATATGTTTTAACCCATTTGGAAGAATGGAGGCTTTGGAAGTTATTTTGTGCAGAAAATATTGCTGAGCGACGTGAGGGAGCAAAATCTGTGCTGCAGCAAACCTGGGAGCAAAACTGCCACGTCACAGCTCGTTATCCATTTTAATAAAGTAGCGTTAGCTGAATTATTTTCAGATCTAAGAAGCTTGGAAAGCCTGCCATGTGTCCAATTTAACCTAAACCTCATCTTATAAAAGGAGGAGTCGTCAAAGTTAAAGGCATTTACGACTTGGAGACTGAATCAATCAGCCAGAGGCCGAATTGACGGCGGAATGGAGATCTAAGAAGACCATTTGCGAATCCACTCAAGGAGACGAAGTTCTTCCATGTTCTTGGTGGTTTGGAGCAGCCGTTTCATCCCCATTTGCTGAAAAGGATTAATATTTCTTGTGTATTTCGTATTATGGATGTGCTTATCGAGATTGTAACGTATTTTATGTTTTCAATCATGAACTAATTGCTTTGTAGGCATAGGTTAAGAATTATGTGATTGTTATATTTATAAATCTGGAAATTCTATTTGATCATTATCATCTTGAATTATTGTTGATCTTTAATTTCATTATGTGCCCGCCTAGCAAGCCGGTATGTATAGCTTTTCCTAGTTTCAGGGATGATTTAGGAGTTGTGTGGCAATAATTCACGCTAGATCATTGTGTATTGGTGAACGCCAGTGACTGAGTTAGGGATAGCCAGTTGCCTAGTGCTTGATCGGTAGAGCTTCATTGGTTTTGAAACATATTAAAAAAAACTGGAGTTCCGGGAGGATCCCGCTGATATTACTGCATGAGATTGACGGATCAAAAGAATTGTTGGAGCATCTTTATAAACAATTACAGAAGTCTTAACCTGTGTCTGTTTCCATTCTGTTTTCTCTATCGTAATCATTTACTGCTTTCCTATTTCTTTTGCTTCAGCATTTTAAAAATCCAAATCAATTTAACCAACCTTTTGAAATCACTAAAAAGGCAAATTAAATCAATAGAGGTAGGCGTTTCAAGACCTTGTGGATACGATAAATACTTATCACTTGCTGCTAGATTGTGTATACTTGCACAGTATTCTAGAGTTAATTTATCTCATATTTTTAACCGCTCCTGAAATGCAACACTAGCCACATCACCTCCGATGCTTAAGTCAGAAAACGGAAGGAGGAGAGCTAGAGAGTAAGAGGAGAGAATAGAGAGTTCGAGTCCCTTTCTTCAGTGGCGAAGAGGGGTATAAATACCTGCTCATGCTCTTAGGGTTTTTAGGAATTCAGAGACGATTCGGGACGAACCAGGATGGACCGGGGCGGCTAGAGGCAGCAGGGACCGAGCGGAGGCAAACGAACTCGGCCCACGCAAGCGGGTCGAGTGGTCGGCCTCGGCCCAAGGCCGAGGCCGACCATATGAGTCGGGCCATTTTGGCCCGGCCCGTTGGTTGGTCTTCCTCTAGGTTGTTCCTGGTCCTATCCCCGTTCGATTGTCCTCGTCGGCTGATAGCGAGCATAGCTAGCTATCTTTACTTATTTAATTTAGCTCGTCTTTTATGATGTTTGGGCCATTTTATTGTGCTTTATTGTTTATTTTGTAGGAAATGGTTGATTGGAGCTATAGCGCAATATTAGAGTTAATCGGGTGCTCGGGACGTGAAAAGATGCAAGGGAATGAAAAGAGTTAAAGAGGAAAAAAGTCAAATTTCGGTCAACAGCAGGCTAGCGTCGAGACGCTAGCTCTTGAGCGTCTCGACGCTCAAATTCCATATCTGATTAGGCGCGTAAAGGTCACAGCGTCTTGACGCTGCGACCTTAGCGTCTCGACGCTGTGTTATTTCGCTTCTTTTCGGTTAGGTTTGAGGGGACTTCCATTTGGGGACTCTTGGAGCCAACAATAGAGTAGAATTTGGGGATTCTTGAGCTGAAGCAAAGGGAGCGAGGTGGAAATCAACCCATTGTTCGTGGGGATCGTGACGGGGACGTTCGGTCTTGGCCTACAACGAGTCTATTTCTCTTTTCCCTTCCTTTAGTTATTTTTGATGGATGTTTTAGACTCTCGCTATATTGTAACGTTGTGTATGATAGCTAGGCTTTAATTCTTAGGGATTGATGTAGCCGTTGGGCACGTTATGGATTGATTTACTGTTTTTATGCTATTGATTTCATTTATGCATATGTTGTATCCTTAATGTTTTCGATTTACTGGCCATAAATTGATTGATGTTTATATTTGAATATAACTCGGGAGAGAGGATTTAAATTAGTATTCCGTATGCATAACTAGAATTTAGCTAAAAATCGGGAGATTAAGGTTAATTCTAGAAATTGTTATAAAGGTTAGCCTTATTGCCTTGTATGTTTATTGGATTTAGATAGGGATATCGGGTTCAATTGCATATGGGAGAATCATGTATGCTCGGGAGAGATATGTGTGATTTTAGTTGCCAAGATTTATGAATCATAGTATTTGTTAATTGGTTTATTAATCCATAACTCCAATTGGTGAAATCAAATCCCTAAGACCAATTTTTCCCATTAGATTGTCACTTTTAGCTTTAGTTTTGTGTTTGATTAAATCATATTCTCATTCTATTTGATTCCCTAAATAAAATTGGTCAAAAGTATCTTCGATAATTAAAATTTGGCTAGACACCAATCCAGAGGACGACATTCGATTGCAAAATCACTATATTATTACTTGACTCGTACACTTGCGGTTAGCAATTTGCACATCAAGTTTTTGGCGCCGTTGCCGGGGATTGGTATAGTTAGTCAATTTTAATATCTTAGAAAAATTGTCCGGTCTTAGTTTAGGGTGTATTTTATTTTTATTGTTATTTCTGTTTTTAGGTAGTTTGCATATTTTTTTTTTCTTTTGTTGATTGAATTCCATATTTAGATTTTCTTTTCCATATTTGTTTGATGTTTCCATTGTTAGACTTTTTAGTTTTTCCCTTTTTAGAGTAGTTTTTCCTTAATTGTTAGTGTCCTTATTTGATTTTTGCCATATTTGTTTTTGCATTCCTTATTTGTTATTTTTTTCTTTCTTTTATAGATTATATTTTCCTTATCTAGATTCACTACTTTCCTGTTCTTGTTTCTTTCCTAATTTATTTTCGTTCCTTTTTCTTTTATTTTCCTTTTTAGGTTAGGTTAGATTGTGCATGCGAAAGATTAGGGAATTGGCCTTAGTTCCCTTAGATCCAGAGATCGAAAGAACTTTCAATAGACTTCGAAGGGAAAATCAAGAAAACATCCAAATGGCCATTCCTAATCCTGAAGAACCTAAGCCCATCAGGGACTATTTTCAGCCGATCTTTCAAGAGCAACAGTCGGGGGTTGTCTATGCCCCAATTAATGCTAATAATTTTGAGTTGAAAACAGGTCTCATTCAGATGGCTCGAGACTGTGCTTACAGGGGATCACCCATGGAAGATCCAAATTCTCATCTGAAATCCTTCCTAGACATCTGTGGGACGGTAAAGTTAAATGGTGTCTCTGAAGATGCCATTTGCTTACATTTATTTCCTTTTTCGTTGGAGGACAAAGCGAGGGATTGGTTACAATCTATTCCACCTGGGAGCATTACCACTTGGGATGCTTTGGTCCAGGCATTCTTAAAGAAGTTCTTTCCTCCTGCCAAGACAGTCAAGCTGAGGACCGAAATTGGGACATTCCAGCAACAATTCGATGAGCAGCTGTTCGAGGCTTGGGAGAGATTTAAAGAGCTGCTAAGGAAGTGCCCTCAGCACGGATACCCTGACTGGTTACAGGTTCAATTATTTTACAATGGATTAACTCCTAGCACGAAAACTATTGTTGATGCAGCTGCAGGTGGGACTCTGTTGTCCAAGACTGTTGAGAGTGCTAGGACTTTGTTAGAGGATATGGCCACCAACAGCTATCAGTGGCCATCTGAGCGGTCGGGACCCAAAAAGATTGCTGCTGGAGTGTTCGAGGTTGACAACGTAAGTGCACTTCAGGCTCAGATGTCTTCCTTGGCTAATGCATTTTTAAAGTTTTCAGGTTCAGGGAATGCTCAATCAATTGAGTCTGCAGCCGCCCTTACATCCCAGACTCAGGGGGAAAATCTCGAGCAGGTTCAGTATGTTTCGAATTTTAATTCTAGGGGGTATAATAATAATTCCACACCTACACATTATCACCCTAGCAATAGAAATCATGAGAATTTTTCCTATGCTAATAATAAGAATGTTTTGAATCCTCCTGGATTCACTCCTCAAAGTCAAGAAAATAAGAAATCTTTAGAAGACCTTGTTGGAGCTTTTATTGCAGAATCAAGTAACAGGTCAAATAAGCTTGAGGAGGCCGTGATTGCAATAAACACTACTGTCAATGGTCATTCTGCAGCAATCAAGAATATAGAGACTCAGCTGGGACAACTGGTAAGTGTTGTAAACTCTATGAATAAAGGTAAAGCCCCAGTTGAACAGGAGAAATCTTCTTTGGAGTACTGCAAGGCCGTATCTGTGCATTATGAGGAGGAGACTAAATTAGCTGAAGAGGAGAAAACTACAGAACCAGAGGAACTCATAGGAGGAGTAGAAGAAGGCACCACCTCAAACGAATCTGAAAAGCTTAATCCTGAGCCTTCTATCCCTTCTCCTACTGTTTTAGTCCATAAATCAAAGAAAAAGAAAAATTCTAAGGTTAAGTTTGACAAATTTTTAGATGCTTTTATGGGTTTGCATGTTAATATTCCTTTTTCAGATGCTCTGGAGCAGATGCCTCATTACAAAAAATTCATGAAGGAATGGCTCAACAAGAAGAAAAAGGAAAAGCAATTGGAGACTGTATATTTAGCATCAACATGCAGTGCTCATGTTCAGCAGACAATACCAGAGAAATTGACTGATCCAGGGAGTTTTACTATTCCTTGTAATTTTGGTACTTATTCTTGTAGAGCACTATGTGATCTAGGGGCTAGCATAAACATTATTTCATTATCTCTGTGCAGAAAGCTTAATATAGGAGAAATAAAATCTACCTCTGTTAGACTTCAGTTGGCTGACCAGTCTGTGGTTAGTCCATATGGGATTGTTGAGAATATTCTGATTAAAGTAGGTAGATTTTTCCTTCCTGTTGATTTCTTTATGCTAGATATTAAAGAGAATCATGCTATGCCTATCATATTAGGGAGACCATTCCTTGCTACAGGGAGGGTTATAATTGATATTGAACGCATGGAGCTAATCATAAGAGTCCAACAGGAGAAGGAAGTTTTAAAAGCTTTTGAGGACCCCAAGAACACATCAGATACAATGATAGTGGGCTACAGGAGAGGTGCTAGGAAGAGCACCAGTGATGAAAAATCTGACAGGAGACCACCCTGATGCATAGTTGGTCAACACGTCGAGCTAATGACGTTAAACAAGCGCTTATGGGAGGCAACCCAAGTGAGTTAGTTATTTCTTTCTTTTGAGTTTTATTTATTGTTTGTGTCTGTTTTGTAGGTCTTGTTTTCTTTCTCTCCTTTGCTTTCAAGCTGTCAAGATTCCAAGCATTCGGTCAAGAAGTCATCATCATTCCAGGCCAGTATTGTTCACTCCTTTCATTCGTTTATTGTTCTCATGCTTGTTTATGCTTTATTTTCGTTATACCTTGAGGACAATGCATATTTTAAGTTTAGGGGTGGATTAGCATGTCTGTGGAGCCCTTGAGCATCTGAGTTCGGGCTATAGTTTTGAGCTTTCTTTGAATTATGCATATGGTTGTTGTCTGGATGTATTTTTGCATGATTATGATGTCCTAGGATAGGCTTTCTTGTCAATTTTCAAGCTTGTGATGAGTTGTAAGCATGAGTGCCCAAAAAGGGAGACTTTTTAAACTTTTTCTAGGAGATGACTTGCATGAGTAGAGTATTTATTTTGGCTAGATTTGGATTTGAATGCTTAGGAGCGAATTATTGGGTTCATATGCTTGTTGTCACCTCGATAGGTGTAGGGTAGAGCTAAAGAGTTAATTTTTTGCAAATTAGCATGTTTGATCTTGCTTAGGAGAAAAGAAAAGAATATCTGCTTATCATGTTCATAACGAAAAATCATTCTTGTTGTTACTGTTGAGAAAAAAAAATAATAATGCCATGACTTGTGCACAATATGCAATGGTTAATAAAGATTAAGGCAAAAAGAGCTACCCCTGTTGTGATCAGTTAGGCCAACCAGAGAAATCTCAAGTTAAGGGTCCCTGCATTAGGTGTGTGAAAGCTAGTGCCACATATAAATGCTAAAGTTAATTGTATTTTATAAGCACCTAAGTATGGAGGAAAACAAACTAATTTGTTCCATTAACTCATTAGTGAAACCTTAGTGCCAGTGTAGAGGGAAGATGAGCTGAGAGTTTAATAATCCAATCCCGGGCTAGTAGAATCTGATCTTGTTGAGTTAGATCTCGCTTGTGCAAGTTAATTTTGGAAAAAATTTAATTTGTCTCCCTCATTGGTCCTTGTGTGCATGTCTCTTGCTTGCTTGGTTATTGAGTTTTGAGCCTTGAGGATTGAGTTATGATTGTTGCATCCATTCTTCCATTGTATGTTTGATTTGTAGTTTGCTCGAGGACTAGCAAAAGCTTAAGTTTGGGGGTATTTGATAGCGAGCATAGCTAGCTATCTTTACTTATTTAATTTAGCTAGTCTTTTATGATGTTTGGGCCATTTTATTGTGCTTTATTGTTTATTTTGTAGGAAATGGTTGATTGGAGCTATAGTGCAATATTAGAGTTAATCGGGTGCTCGGGACGTGAAAAGATGCAAAGGAATGAAAAGAGTTAAAGAGGAAAAAAGTCAAATTTCGGTCAACAGCAGGCTAGCGTCGAGACGCTAGCTCTTGAGCGTCTCGACGCTCACATTCCATATCTGATTAGGTGCGTAAAGGTCACAGCGTCTCGACGCTGTGTTATTTCGCTTACTGAAACGTGCGTTTTGAAGGCAGAGTCGAGACGCTGTCTTGACAGCGTCTCGACGCTATGACGAAAAATCTGCTATATAAGCTTTTTTTCGGCTAGGTTTGAGGGGACTTCGATTTGGGGACTTTTGGAGCCGACAATAGAGTAGAATTTGGGGATTCTTGAGCTGAAGCAAAGGGAGCGAGGTGGAAATCAACCCATTGTTCGTAGGGATCGTGACGGGGACGTTCGGTCTTGGCCAACAACGAGTCTATTTCTCTTTTCCCTTCCTTTAGTTAGTTTTGATGGATGTTTTAGACTCTCGCTATATTGTAACGTTGTGTATGAGTAGCTAGGCTTTAATTCTTAGGGATTGATGTAGTCGTTGGGCACGTTATGGATTGATTTACTGTTTTTATGCTATTGATTTCATTTATGCATATGTTGTATCCTTAATGCTTTCGATTTACTGGCCATAAATTGATTGATGTTTATATTTGAATCTAACTCGGGAGAGAGGATTTAAATTAGTATTCCGTATGCATAACTAGAATTTAGCTAAAAATCGGGAGATTAAGGTTAATTCTAGAAATTGTTATAAAGGTTAGCCTTATTGCCTTGTATGTTTATTGGATTTAGATAGGGATATCGGGTTCAATTGCATATGGGAGAATCATGTATGCTCGGGAGAGATATGTGTGATTTTAGTTGCCAAGATTTATGAATCATAGTATTTGTTAATTCGTTTATTAATCCATAACTCCAATTGGTGAAATCAAATCCCTAAGGCCAATTTTTCCTATTACATTGTCACTTTTAGCTTTAGTTTTGTGTTTGATTAAATCATATTCTCATTCTATTTGATTCCCTAAATAAAATTGGTCAAAAGTATCTTCGATAATTAAAATTTGGCTAGACACCAATCCAGAGGACGACATTCGATTGCAAAATCACTATATTATTACTTGACCCGTACACTTGCGGTTAGCAATTTGCACATCATCGGCTCCTTGTATATCATGGTGTTCCAAAATTACCTATAACATGAAGCCCCCACTCTTGAATTGGGATTCAGATGCAGCTTAGTGCTATCGGTTGAGCTTCTTAAGCCCGATTAAAGAGTATAGCTCTCGTTCCATGCCGACTTATGTATGGATTCCTTGTTATCGTGCAAGATAGGACAAACTGGACAAAATAGAAACTCCCTGAATAGGGGTTAGGTGAAATGGAAATGAGAAAGGTGAGGGACTACAAAAGTGGCGTTGGTCGGCCTCGGCTTCGGGAAGAGGCCGAGCACAGCAGTGTCCTAATTTTGCTTAGGGGGCGTTGCCCCCGAACCCCCACTTGGTCATTCGGAATGCTTCATTCCAGATCTAGAGCTTATCCACAAGCAAAAATTAGGAGAAGCAGAAGATTTCACAATCCTGCATCGAAAGGTTAATTTTGGCAAAAGAAGAATGAGGGAAGAGGTTAGGGTCGGCCTCGAGCTCATGCCCCTGTTAGCCTAAAACTTAGCTCCCTGCATTCATACGTTAGTCCTTGTAGGAAAGTAATGAGAGAATAGGCTTAGACATGTAATTTTTAGTAAAACATGTTAAGCCGGTGTGCTTTTTGTTTAATAGGGAGTGTATATCTCATGTTACTTGCTTTTTGTTTAATAGGGAGTGCATATCCCCTTTGTAGCCCCCAATCTCAAGTAAAACTTCATGTATGGTTGAGTAAATAGGAGAATACCTTTAAAGTTTGTGCTCGGCCTCGGCAAGAGGTGCTCGGTCTCGACCTCCGCCGGGTGAGCTTGACTTACATGAAGTGTTTGAGCTCTGAGGTGAGGTAGACTTGGTAGTCCAGGCTCGTGCACAGGCGTGGGCACTAAGCTGAAGAGCTTAGGCTCGCATGTAGGTGTGGGCGCTAAGCTCAAGGGCTTAGGCTCGCAAGGTAGGCGTGGGCACTAAGCTGAAAAGCTTAGGCTCGCAAGGTAAGCGTGGGCACTAAGCTGAAAGGCTTAGGCTCGCATGTTTGAGCGTGGGCACTATAGGCTCGCATGTAAACGTGGGCACTAAGCTAAAAAGCTTAGGCTCGCATGTAGGCGTGGGCTCTATCGGCTTGCATGTAGGCGTGGGCACTATAAGATCGCGTGAGAAGCGTGGGCTCTATAGGCTCGCATGTGAAGCGTGGGCACTAGGCTGAAAAGCCTAGGCTCGCATGGAGGCGTGGGCACTATAGGCTCGCATATAAGCATGGGCTCTATAAGCTCGCATGTGAAGCGTGGGCACTATAGACCCGCATGTAAGCGTGGGCTCTATAGGCTCGAATGTGAAGCGTGGGCTCTATAGGCTCGAATGTGAAGCGTAGGCACTATAGGCTCGCATGTAAGCGTGGGCACTATAGGCTCGCATGATGTGTGGGCTCTATAGGCTTGCATTTAGGCGTGGGAACTATAGGCTTGCATGATGTGTGGGCTCTATAGGCTCGCATGTAGGCGTGGACACTATAGGCTCACATGATGCGTGGGCTCTATAGGCTTGCATGTAGGCGTGGGCTCCAAGCTGAAAAGCTTAGGCTTCCATGACGTCTTTATACATTGATTGAAACACGCTCTAAGCCTTGACAAGGGAACATCTAGGTCCTAACATTAATGAGAATGCTTACATTTAATGGTAAAGGAAAAAGGGAACAACCTACTCCTACCTACCAAAAGTAAAATGAGCAACAGTGCTTTGATTACACGATAAATGTGCAACAAAAGAAAACTAGAGTTCCCTAAACTAAGGCTTTGTGTGTTCTCCAGAATGTTTCCCTTGGCCCTTGAAGGGAATAAAAGTCCCCACGCAGCGGAAGCGCACATATTGGACCTTACGCCGTATATTAATTAACATTAAAATATCGTTACGAAAACTCAAACAAACTTTAAACACACTTTAAAGTTGTTGGAAAATCAGTTTTAACATGCTGAAAAATAAATCTAAATTTATTTTCATGCTTTTCTAAAGAAAAGGGGAAGAATCGTTACAAACCTTCGTTGTAGACTTGACCGTTCTTCGCCAACGACGCTCCAACAAACAAAACGCAGCAGCCTCCTTTGAGTTTCTTCGCTAGAAAATCCTTCTTGAATGACACAATAACCACAGAGGTTATACCGGTATGTCTTTAAGTCTAGGAGGCAAAAGACTTGTTGGAGTCTTTCTCTAAGAGGGAGGCTAGAGAGAATTCTAGGTCTTGTCTTGAGAGTTTAAGAGCAAGAGCAGAGTGTCATGGACCAATTAGGTCTAGTGTTCTATTTATAGAAGAGATGTCATGAATAGAATATTAAATTAAATCAATCTTTTCCAAAATTGATTCAATCTTATTCCTTATTTAATCAATCATGATCAATCAATTCCATAATTGATTAATCTTTTCCACAAATGACTAATTACTTCCATAAGTGATTAGATCATTTCCATAAATGATTAATCACTTCCTTAAGTGATTAGTTATTTCCATAATTGATTAATTCTTGGTTAATGAATTTTTTAATTAATTAACCACCAATTAAATATCATATATTTAATTTCGGACCTTGAATTAATTAATTCGCCCAAATAGATTTTAGGCCTTTAATTAATTCATTATTTGAACTCTTTCAAACTTCCATAAATTTATATTTGAATTTCTTCAAATATTAATTTCTCTCATAATAATATATCAATATATATTATATTTGTTTCCCTTAGTAAATTGAACATTTTCAATTTACTTTTATTACTTAGTTGCCTCAAATTACTTTATGAGCTACCAGTGGGACCTAATGGACCTGCAGATCAGAAGCTCCTACTATGTGAGATTAATTGGTCAAACTCATTAACCACATTAATCAATATTCCTTAACTGTGTGTACATTCCACTATAGACTCACAGTTGCACTCTTCTCACTGCAGACATATTTTCTGTGTCCACGGATCTAGACCAATATCGACTAGTTAGTCCGTAACACCAGCTTGGTCAAATTATCGTTTTATCCCTGGGTTACTTCTATTTCCTTAAGTACCAGTTCTCCTCTAATGAACAACCTGTTTGTGGTACAACTATCAAACAGAAAACCCTCTCATGTCATTGAGAGGGTAGGGCCCTTTGTTCAAGACTCGGAGTAACCAGTTAAGGGAACACTCATCTGCTTCCCTAAAGTCGAGAAGGAGTGAATTCCATCTTGTACGATTATGTTCCCAGCTCTCCATTCGGTCTTGTCCCCAAAATGGTAGGCTTATTGAGTCGGCGTATTGGTCACTCTCACCCATACAAATCAAAGGACAATCTATCATGAGCAGGAGTCCATAATCAACTCAAGATTAAGACTAAGTTGTCTAGGTCGTCCTAGTGAAATAGTGATAGCGAGCATAGCTAGCTATCTTTACTTGTTTAATTTAGCTAGTCTTTTATGGTGTTTGGGCCATTTTATTGCACTATAATGTTTATTTTGTAGGAAATGGTCGATTGGAACTATAATGCAATATCAGAGTTAATCGGGTGCTCGGGGCGTAAAAAGATGCAAAGGAATGAAAAGAATAAAAGTGGAAAAAAGTCAAATCGCGGTCAACAGCAGGCTAGCGTCGAGACGCTAGCTCTTGAGCGTCTCGACGCTCACATTCCATAATCAGATTAGGCGCGTAAAGCTTACAGCGTCGAGACGCTACGATAGGAAGCGTCCCAACGCTACCGTTTTTCCTTATTCAGAACGCGCGTTTAAGAGGCAGCGTCGCGACGCTGTCTTGACAGCGTCTCGACGCTAAGACGAAAAATCAGAATAAAAGCTTCACTTCGGCTAGGTTTTTGAGGAGATCAATTTGGGACCTTTTGGAGCCGTAAAGAGGACAGAATAGAGGCTTTTGGGAGCTGAAAACAAAGGAGGAACTTGGAAATCAACCCATTGTTCGTGGGGATCGTGACGGGGACGTCGGGACTCGGCCTACATTGAGTTTTCTTTTCCCTTTTCTTTCTTTAGTTAGATTTATGGCTTTCACATGTTTAGTTGAGATTGTATTTACATTTATGAGTAGCTAAACTTGTAGCTTAGGGATTGATGTAGTTGATTAAGTTTATGGATTGATTTAATGTTTAAGTTGTGCAATGTTGTTGTGTTTGCAATCTTGATTTAATGCTTTCAATTAATTGGCCATTAGTTGGATGATTTAAGTTTCGAATCTAGCTCGGGAGAGGGGATTTGATCTAGACTTACTCAAGATTGCATGAATAAAGTTTACTTTCTAATTCTTGACGGTTTTAGATTATCTTTAGAATTGGTTAAAAGATCTCATTGCCTTGCTTATTAATAAACTTAGATAGGGATATCAAGTTGGTTAATTTGCATGAGAATCAATTATACTCGGGAGAGGTAGTTGTGATTAAAGGGTCTTTGGCTCATAATTTCATTGTGCATAATAACTTATTCTTTAAAATCAATCCTAAACGAAATCGGCGAAATCAATTCCCTAAGTAGTTTTCCCAATTGAATTCCCATTCTTTTTACTTGCTTTGATTAGTTTTCATATCACCTATTCATCACTTTTTGATCCCTAAATAAAATTGGGCGAGATAATTCACAATACTCGATTTGCTTAAAAATCCAATCCAGAGGACGACATTCGAATTTACTATTCACTATATTATTACTTGACCCGTGCGCTTGCGGTTAGGAAAAGTCCACATCAAGTTTTTGGCGCCGTTGCCGGGGATTGGCACATTTAGCTAGATTGATATTTTGGAAAAATTGCTTGATCTTAATTTAGGGTGTATTGTTATTTTTTTAGGTTTGTTGCATTTTTTTTTTCTTTTCTTTCCTTATTTGTCTTTCTTTCCATATTTGATTTTTTGAGGTTAGTTTTCTTTTAGTTGAGTAATCTTTTCTTGATTTGTTCTTGTTTTTTCCTTTTTAGATTAGTTTCCTTATTTGCATTTTGCCATTTTTGTTTTTGCATTCCATATTAGGTTACTTTGTTTCCTTTTCTAGATTATATTTTCCATATTTAGATTAGTTGTTTCTTTTTCTCTATTTCGTTCCATAATTGTTTTCTTTCTTTTTTTTTTAGGATTGTTTTATTTTGCATGCGTAGGGATAAAGATTTAATTTTAGCACCAATTGATCCCGAGATAGAAAGAACAATTCTTAGGCTTCGAAGGGAAAATAGAGAAATTATTCAAATGGCAGATCAAAATCCACCTGAGGAGCCTAGGCCTATTAGAGATTATTTTCAGCCTGTGTTTCAGGGGCAACAGTCGGGAATTGTCTATGCACCGATTAATGCCAACAACTTTGAGCTGAAGACCGGCCTCATTCAGATGGCTCGAGACTGTGCATATAGAGGATCGCCCACTGAGGATCCAAATTCTCATCTTAAATCATTCCTGGATATTTGTGGGACGGTAAAGATTAATGGTGTCTCTGAGGATGCTATTCGCTTACGTTTATTTCCCTTTTCTTTGCAGGATAAAGCACGTGATTGGTTGCAGTCTATTGCTCCTGGGAGCATCACCACCTGGGATGCTTTGGTCCAGGCATTTTTAAAGAAATTCTTTCCTCCTGCAAAGACGGTCAAGCTGAGGACCGAGATTGGGACATTTCAACAACAATATGATGAACAGCTGTTCGAAGCTTGGGAGCGATTCAAAGAGCTACTGAGGAAGTGTCCTCAACATGGTTACCCCGATTGGCTTCAGGTACAGTTGTTTTATAATGGTTTGACTCCTAGTACAAAAACGATTGTTGATGCAGCTGCAGGTGGGACTCTGTTGTCCAAGACCGTGGAAAACGCTCGCACACTTTTAGAGGATATGGCCACCAACAGCTATCAGTGGCCATCTGAGCGGTCTACACCTAAAAAGATTGCTGCTGGAGTGTTCGAGGTTGATAAAGTAAGTGCACTCCAAGCCCAGATGACTTCCCTTGCCAATGCTTTTATGAAATTTTCAGGTACAGGGAGTGCTCAATCAATTGAATCAGCTGCTGCTTTAGCATCTAGACCTCAGGAGGAGACCATCGAGCAGGTTCAGTATGTATCAAATTTTAATTCTAGGGGATATAATAATAGTTCTACACCTACACATTATCACCCTAACAATAGGAACCATGAAAATTTCTCTTATGCTAATACTAAGAATGTTCTTAATCCTCCTGGTTTTGCCCCTCAAACTCAAGATAATAAAAAGTTAGAAGATCTTGTTGGAGCTTTCATTGCAGAGTCTAGTAACAGGACAACCAAGTTAGAGGAGGCAGTCATTGCCATCAATTCAACAGTGAATGGCCACAGTGCAGCCATCAAGAACATAGAGACTCAGTTGGGACAGTTGGTGAATGTTGTAAGTACAATGAACAAAGGTAAGGCCCCAGCTGAGCAAGAGAAACCCCAGATGGAGTACTGTAAGGCAATCACTGTGCACCAGGAAGAATCTGAAGAGGAACCTGAATCTGAGGACTATGAAACGCCTACAGGGGAAGCTGAGGAGGACACATCATCTGATGAGGCTGAACAGCCTAACCTTGAGCCTCCTATTCCTTCCCCTACACTGTTGGTTCCTAAGGAAAAGAAAAAGAAAAAGAAGAAAAAGAATAATCAGGTTCAATTTGATAAATTTATGAATGCTTTTATGAATCTGAATATTAATATTCCTTTTGCAGAGGCATTAGAGATGCCCCAGTACAACAGGTTTATGAAGGAGTGGTTAGCAAAGAAGCGAAAGGAAAAGAAAGTTGACACTGTTTATCTTGCTTCCACATGCAGCACCAGAGTACAACAAAAAGTACCTGAAAAAGTAGCAGATCCAGGGAGTTTTTCTGTTCCTTGTAGTTTTGGTACTTATTCTTTCAGAGCATTATGTGATTTAGGTGCTAGCATTAATATCATTCCTCTATCTTTGTGTAAAAAGTTAGATATAGGTGAGATTAAGTCTACTCCTGTAAAGCTCCAATTGGCTGATCAATCTGTGGTGAGACCAGTGGGTATTGTAGAAAATGTATTAATCAGAGTAGGTAGATTTTTCCTCCCTATTGACTTGTATGTTATGGACATGATAGAAAATCCTTCAATGCCTGTCATATTAGGACGACCATTCCTCGCTACTGGGCGAGCGATTATAGATATTGAGCGCAGGGAGCTCACTATTAGAGTCAAGAACGAAAAAGAAATCTTTAAAGCAGTTGAAGACTCTAAAGATGAAGTGCTTTACATGGGCTACAGGAAAGGTGCAAGAAAGAGCACCTCTGTTGGATTCACAGAACAAAAGCCTCCTTGAAGCACGTGCAACACGTCGAGCTAATGACGTTAAACAAGCGCTTATGGGAGGCAACCCAAGTAAGTTAGTGTGTTTTCTTTTTGTTTTTTTTTTGATTTATTGTTTGTTTTTGTTTTGTAGGTCTTGTTTTCTTCCTCTCCTTTGCTTTCAAGCTTTCAAGATTCCAAGCTTTTAAGCAAGAAGTCATCATCATTCCAGGGCAGTATTGTTCACTCCTTTCATTCGTTTCTTGTTCTCATGCTTATGTATGCTTTATTTTCTTTATGCATTGAGGACAATGCATGTTTTAAGTTTGGGGGTGGATTAGCATGTTTGTGGAGCCCTTGAGCATCTGAGTTCGGGCTATAGTTCTGAGCTTTCTTTGAATTATGCATATGGTTGTTTTCTGGATGCTACTTTTGCATGATTATGATGTCCTAGGATAGGCTTTCTTGTCAATTTTCAAGCTTGTGATGAGATGTAAGCATAAGTGCCCAAAAAGGGAGACTTTTTAAAATTTTTCTAGGAGATGGCTTGCATGAGTAGAGTATTTGTCTTAGCTAGACTTGGATTTGAATGCTTAGGAGCGAATTATTGAGTTCATATGCTTGTTGTCACCTCGATAGGTGTAGGGTAGAGCTAAAGAGTTAATTTTTTGCAAATTAGCATGTTTGATCTTGCTTAGGAGAAAAGAAAAGAATATCTGCTATTTAAGTTCATAACGAAAAATCATTCTTGTTGTTACTGTTGAAAAGAAAATTATTATGCCATGGCCTGTGCACAGTTTGCAATGTTTAATAAAGATTTAGGCAAAAAGAGCTACCCCTGTTGTGATCAGTTAGGCCAACCAGAGAAAACTCAGGTTAAGGGTCCCTGCAATGGGTGTGTGAAAGCTAGTGCCACATTTACATGCTTAATTCATTTGTTAATTAAAAGCACCTAAGTATGGAGATAAACAAACTAATTTGTTGCATTAACTCATTAGTGAAGCCTTAGTGCCAGTGTAGAGGGAAGATGAGTTGAGAGTTTAATAATCCAACCCCGGGCTAGTAGAGTCTGATCTTGTTGAGTTAGATCTCGCTTGTGCAAGTTAATTTTGGAAAAATTTTAATTTGTCTCCCTCATTGGTCCTTGTGTGCATATCTCTTGCTTGCTTGGTTATTGACTTTTGAGCCTTGAGGATTGAGTTATGATTGTTGCATCCATTCTTCCATTGTATGCCTGATTTAGAGTTTGCTCGAGGACTAGCAAAAGCTTAAGTTTGGGGGTATTTGATAGCGAGCATAGCTAGCTATCTTTACTTGTTTAATTTAGCTAGTCTTTTATGGTGTTTGGGCCATTTTATTGCACTATAATGTTTATTTTGTAGGAAATGGTCGATTGGAACTATAATGCAATATCAGAGTTAATCGGGTGCTCGGGGCGTAAAAAGATGCAAAGGAATGAAAAGAATAAAAGTGGAAAAAAGTCAAATCGCGGTCAACAGCAGGCTAGCGTCGAGACGCTAGCTCTTGAGCGTCTCGACGCTCACATTCCATAATCAGATTAGGCGCGTAAAGCTTACAGCGTCGAGACGCTACGATAGGAAGCGTCCCGACGCTACCGTTTTTCCTTATTCAGAACGCGCGTTTAAGAGGCAGCGTCGCGACGCTGTCTTGACAGCGTCTCGACGCTAAGACGAAAAATCAGAATAAAAGCTTCACTTCGGCTAGGTTTTTGAGGAGATCAATTTGGGACCTTTTGGAGCCGTAAAGAGGACAGAATAGAGGCTTTTGGGAGCTGAAAACAAAGGAGGAAATTGGAAATCAACCCATTGTTCGTGGGGATCGTGACGGGGACGTCGGGACTCGGCCTACATTGAGTTTTCTTTTCCCTTTTCTTTCTTTAGTTAGATTTATGGCTTTCACATGTTTAGTTGAGATTGTATTTACATTTATGAGTAGCTAAACTTGTAGCTTAGGGATTGATGTAGTTGATTAAGTTTATGGATTGATTTAATGTTTAAGTTGTGCAATGTTGTTGTGTTTGCAATCTTGATTTAATGCTTTCAATTAATTGGCCATTAGTTGGATGATTTAAGTTTCGAATCTAGCTCGGGAGAGGGGATTTGATCTAGACTTACTCAAGATTGCATGAATAAAGTTTACTTTCTAATTCTTGACGGTTTTAGATTATCTTTAGAATTGGTTAAAAGATCTCATTGCCTTGCTTATTAATAAACTTAGATAGGGATATCAAGTTGGTTAATTTGCATGAGAATCAATTATACTCGGGAGAGGTAGTTGTGATTAAAGGGTCTTTGGCTCATAATTTCATTGTGCATAATAACTTATTCTTTAAAATCAATCCTAAACGAAATCGGCGAAATCAATTCCCTAAGTAGTTTTCCCAATTGAATTCCCATTCTTTTTACTTGCTTTGATTAGTTTTCATATCACCTATTCATCACTTTTTGATCCCTAAATAAAATTGGGCGAGATAATTCACAATACTCGATTTGCTTAAAAATCCAATCCAGAGGACGACATTCGAATTTACTATTCACTATATTATTACTTGACCCGTGCGCTTGCGGTTAGGAAAAGTCCACATCAAATAGAAAACCAACTAGTTAACGGTGTTATAACCAGTGGTTAATATTTCGTGGTCTGGTCTTATGCAAACTCATTGCATAGGATACCCCCACTCGCATGTCTCCTACACGAACGCGTTGGATCGCGATGTTTGTATCAAATACAAAGTAGGCCATATCCATAGTGTCACCAGGATAAGACACCCAGTCTTATCCCTATACTATAGACCCTTTAGGTTGTTTCTCGAACAATGATCCCATATGTCGCTACATATAGTTCAAGACTCATATTACAGCCTTGGATGTCTAGTTTATTGGATTAGGGTTATCATTAGGCAAAGACAAATATAAAATAACTAATAACAATTAATGGAAAAATATATCAATATTATTTCATTAATATCCGGTCAACAGTTACATTCACTATCTACGAGTTTTAGGGCATAAAACCCAACAGCCCTGACATGGGGTGTGGCAGGACTCGGCCTCGGCCATAGGGGAGTCATTCCTGGTCATCAACGGATCTCTAGAGGAGGTCCACCACCGTCTTTGCCAGGGTGATGACATGAAAAAATGTCATCATTTTCCTATTAATTTTAGCTAGTTTTGTGTATGAATTGTGTGCTTTAATGCAATTTTATGTTTAAATTTCAGAAAACCAAGTCAAAAAAGAAAAATCGGATTTTTGAGAGATTTTGGATGATTTTGGAGGCATTTATGAGCAATTTGGAGAATTACATTGAAGACCCTTTTCGATCGATGGAGATCGACACTTTTATGAGCATTTCTCTTCCCTTTTCCTTTATGTTTTAGTTTCTAGAAATGTTGTGATTGGGAATTATTGAAGTTTAGTGATTATGAGTAGTAAATTCCTAAATTCTATGAGATTGATTTAGATGTTGAACCTTTGCTTGATTAATGAATTAAACTTGTTTGATTGTCATTATTGTTCATTTGTGCATTTTGTCCTTAATGCTTTTAATCAACTGATCACTGATTAAATGAATCGTTACTAAGTGGAGACTCGACGAAGAGAATCTTAGACTAGAACTGAATGCATGACTAACGGTTATTTACCCGGGCGACACGAGATAGAATAAATAACGTTAGAGGTTGTACTGAAGGGTCGTAATGCCATGCTAAGTAAATAAAGATGAGACCGAAAGGAGATTCTTTATTGAAAGGTATGAGATAGAAGGAGACCAACAGGAGAGTCCTTGTCATTAGGCTTCTAGATTTATGAATCAAATGATTAATTAATCCAAGTTAGTTAATTGATTATGCATTAAAGGTCAAATTGTCAAAATCATCAACTCTAGAATTATCCCTCCGAATTGTGTCTCCATTTATCTTTTGCTTTCTAGATTAGCTTTTTATTATTCTTTTCGGCATTAGATTGTGTTCTCTAAATAAAGTTAAGCAAGATTATTCGTGGTAATTAATTGAATAAATCCAATCCCTGTGGAGATGATACTCTATACTCAAAATCACTATATTACTTGTGACGACCCGTTTGCTTGCGGATTAAAAATCGCGCAACAAGTTTTTGGCGCCGTTGTCGTGGATTGGCTAATTTCATTCAATTAATATTGTGAAGAAATTGTTTGCTTTAATTTAGAGGTTTTATTTTGCTTTCTTTATTTTTATTTTGGTCCGTTGTTCTTGTTGTGCATTTAATTGGTGTTTGCATCTGGCTGAAAGCCTGATGATTGTTCATTTAATTGTTTTAAATGGCTTTTTATAATTTTGGGTGGCCATTTAGGGAATCTGAGCTCGAAGAACCAACACCATCATCCAATTTGTCCTTTTCAAATTGTCCCCCCTCTAAAAAAAAATCTCCCGTAGAGAGCTTACTTAAAGAATTTATAGAGGATAATAAAATCACAAAATTAGCTCTAGAATTCAGAGGGTTATTGCAGCCAAGAAGGGAGGAGAGTGAAGTGCTGCCCGCATCCTTAGAAAAAGAGTCTTCCTTAGAGAGCTTGCTTGAAGATTTTATTGAAGAGACTAGAGCCATGAATGTAGAATTAGAAAAATCTATGGAGAGACTCTAGACCCAAAAGGATGAAAAGGAAGTAGGATCCACTTCCATAGGATTTCTAGTGAGTCATGTGGCCGGTGATTCATTAGTGCCCATTCAAGAGCCAAATTCTGTCGATTTTGCTAAGTTTGAGCACATAGGGGTGAGCTATATAGAGAAAAAGGAAGAATTGGATAGTTTGAGCACCCATCAAGAACAAGTTTGTGAGGAAGAAAAAGAAAATGAGCATGTAGTGTTTGAGGATTATCAAGAGATAGAGTTTAAGGTTGAAAGGCCTTTGTCTATTCTATCCTCTCCATCCTCTCTTGATAACGAGTGTTCTTTTTCTTGTTCTCACGAGTCAGTGTCGGAGTCAGAGTCCATTTATTTTGATCTTTCTCCTTTTATGCTTTTATTATTAAAAAATCTAAAAAATATTTATGCTTCAGGGGCCCATGAAAAGCTAGTAAGCTTACTAGCAATAGTCTGCTTCATCAATTCAAGAAAGAATGGTCCAAAGAAATACGATAATTTTTATGTGCCTTGAGAGCCCGTACAAACTCGTCTAGCTAAGAGACGTTAAACAAACGCTTCTTGGGAGGCAACCCAAGTTTATTTTTCCGTTAATTTTCTTTTCTTTGTTTTTCAGTTTTTTTTTAGTTAGAGCATGTTGATCTTTCGTTCCTGCTGATCAATTTGAAGGAGCTTGAGACCACATTTTCTTCCAAAAAGAACCCCAATGAATGTTGAAGGCTGACATCCATGGTTTCTCTCACACTTCAGGACAGTATCGTTCTCCCTTTATCTTTTTAATTGTCCTTTTGCATGCTTAATTAGTCTGGATAATTAATACATTGAGGACAATGTATGATTTAAGTTTGGGGGGAGGCTTTGCTGTTCTGATCTGAGCGAAATTTTTTTCATGATGATTCTATTGCATCTGTTTTGATGAGGACGGTCTATGATATGATCTAGATAATGAATTTTGTTCAATTTTTGTGAAATATGAAAGCATGTTCTAGATTCATGTAAATTTAAATTTTTGCTTTGAATTCCTTGCACTTGTTGAGCACTTAGCCTACTTATATGGTTTTGAATGCTTAGAACTGGATTATATTATCTAGATGTTTGTTGCCACTCCGATAGGCTTAAGATCTGATTTGAAAGTTGAACTGCATGAGTTTGTAATGTTTTACTTGGGAGAAAAATCATGTTTATTAGCCTGCAAAGAAAAGAAAATAGGGAAAGAAAAAAAATGAAAAAGAAAAGTGTGAAAAAAAATATATGAAAAAAAGGGAAAAAAAATGCTCCACTTTCTTGAGAGTGTTAGTAACCAGGGGCATTCATGACACTCATCGTTTGCCTTTGCATGAAAGTGCTGGAAAGAAATGAGCATGCCTCGACATCCTGAAAGATGAGGCACTCGTAGTTGGATGCTTTCATCCCAAATGTTGGCAAGTCAACACGAAGGAGCTACATCTAAAAGGATTCTCATTAACAAAAAAAAATGCAAGTTTCGGGGAGGCATACCCCGTTGTTTCAGGCACCTTAGTGGGATATTGCTTTCTTGATTGTTGGGAAGCTGGATAATTAGAGCTTAGGGCCAGTGTAGGGGGAAGATGAACTGAGGATTGTATAAACCTTTTCTAGGCTAGTAAAGACCTAATAAGGAGGCTCGCACACACACACGCAAGGGATGAAGAGTTTAGATTTAAATTTCGTGATGAAAGAATATGTTTTAATATTTCCTTTAATTGTTAGAGTTCATTATTTTTATCATTGAGCTTAGAGTCATGCATTTGCAATAGTTGATTCATATAAATGGTTTTAGCTTTGCTCGGGACTAGCAAAGGTTTAAGTTTGGGGGTGTGATGACATGCACAAATGTCATCATTTTCCGATTAATTGTAGCTAGTTTTGTGTATGAATTGAGTGCTTTAATGCAATTTTATGTTTAAATTTCAGAAAACCGAGTCAAAGAAGAAAAATCTGATTTTTTAGAGATTTTGGATGATTTTGGAGGCTTTTGGAGCAATTCGGAGAATTACATTGAAGACACAAATCCAAAAAGCCAAGAAGAATGAGTTAGAAGCTCAAATTCATGAATTCCAAGTCTTAAATTATCAAGTTGGGTGAAGAAAAGTGCCCAAAATCCATTACATGAAGTATTTGGGCCAAAAGAAAGTTAGAGGCCCAAAAAATGGAGTCAAAATCGGGCCATTATTGAAGATTCAGGGCCTAGCGTTGAGACGCTAAGCCTGGAGCATCTCGACACTAGGCAGCCGCATGGAGAGTTCAGAAATCGTGATAGCGTCGCGACGCTGTCTAGATAGCGTCTCGACGCTGCGACGTCTTGGAGCCAAAGAAAAGATGACGTCAGAGCGTCGCGACGCTACGCCTACTGGGAGCCTATAAAAGGAGCCTTTTGCAATGAAGTTTGTGTGCCAATTTGTGGGTTTTCCCCCCATTCTATAATCCACACTAAAATTGGGGATTTTTGGGAGAGTTTTGGAGATTTGTTGAAGATCTTTGGACCTCGGGATCGATGGAGGTCGGCGCGGGATCGAGGAGATCAACACTTTTATGAGCATTTATCTTCCCTTTTCGTTTATGTTTTAGTTTCTAGAATTGTTGTGATTAGGAATTATTGAATTTTAGTGATTATGAGTAGTAAATTCCTAAATTGTATTGTTGGGTTTAATGTCCTAGAAACTCATAGTTTGTAAATCATTAAACATATTCTATTTCCAATAAAGACGTTATTGAGGTTATTCAATAAAAGATGTTATTGAATATGTAAATTGCGAATGATTAACCTAAATCCAATAAACTAAGATCCTTGGCTATAAAATGAATACTTGAACTATATGTAGGGACATATCATAGGATCAAGTTCAAGTTTATAGTCAAAATAGTCTATAGTATAAGGATAAGGTTGGGTACCTTATCCTGGAGACACTATGGACGCGGCCCACATTGTATTAAGTACAAACGATGAGATCCTAAATCGTTCATGTGGTGACATGCGAGTGGGGGCGTCCTATGCAATGAGTTACTATTACTCATAGATGACCTAGGTAACTCGTTCTTAATCCTGAGCTATCTATGAACTCCTGTTTATGCGAGATTATCCTTTGATCTGCATGGGTGAGAGTGGCCAGCATCGCCGACTCGACAAGCCTACCATTTTGGGGATAAGATCGAATAGATAGCTGGGGACATACTTTCGCAAGACGGAATTCACTCCTACCCATTTCAGGGATAGCAGAGAGGTTGTTCTTTTAAGTACTAACTCCAGGACTTGAACAAGGGGCCCCACCCTCTCGTTGGATCGAGAGGAACTTAGGTTTGATGGTTGGACCACAGACCGATTGTTCATTAGAGGATTAGTGGAACTTAAGGAACAAAAAGTACTATAGGGGTGTAACGGTTATTTGACCTAGCTATAACTACGAACAACCTGTGAAGGAACGACTTACTAAACATGGTTAAATCAAGTGGACGGAAATATATCTATAGTGAGGGGAGTGCAACTAACGGGCTATAGTGGAGTGTCCCGGTAGTTAACGAATGTTGGATAACTTTGATAATGAGATTAGACGGTTAGCCTCGAATCGTTGAAGCCCATGATCTATAGGTCCATTAGGTCCCCCTACTAGCTCATATCGGAATAAAGCTTAAAATATTTTGATAGGAAACTTTGAATCGTTCAAAAACGGGAAATAGGGTTTTATCGTAAAACGTGTTCGACACAATGATTTAATTATGAATTAAATTAGGAATTGAGAGATGAGGTATTTAAAAGTGTTTTAAATACCATATATATGTATTATGAATCATATGTAATTCATGACATTAGGTGGTAAAGATTGATTGGATCAATCATATCAAAATTACTTAGAAATGTCCCAATTAATTGCCTAGAAATCAATTTCAATTATGAATTGAAAGCTGAAAATTCACAATTAGGATTCAATTCATAGTGGATTTAGTGGTTTTTCCACTCTTGCATAATGATACATAGTGGAAAACAACACAAACATGCATTAGATGCATGTGTTGTGAAGTAGACACCTAGAATCCACTTTGAGTTGCATCTTGACCATGTGGCTAAGTGTCATGAAGCTTGTCTTTGCATGGGAGAGGTCTATAAAAGGGGCTTGAATTAGATTCAAGAGTAGCAAGCTTTCATTTAGTGTTATGCTGCAAATTTTCTCCCTCAAATTCTCTCTCATTTCATCTCCTTCCAAAAGCTTGTACCATCAAACATTCCCTTCCTATTTCTTTCTTCTATAGACTCCCACAAGTCTTTCTAGGCTCAAGAGAATAGTAGGGAAGACACTAAAGGTTGTCCAAGAGAAGTTGGAGAAAGATAATATCACAAGGAGTTCCTTACAAGTGAGCATCAAAGAGGTTGGTACTCATTTACTCTATTTTCTACCCTTTCTAGAACATGCATGCTTTAGGAGTAAAATTGAATGTCTTAAGTGCTTTCGATCTTCAATTGCTTCGGCATGTGTTATATGAACACCTTCATCTATGAGATTGATTTAGATGTTGAATCTTTGCTTGATTAATGAATTAAATTGGTTTGATTGTCATTATTGTTCATTTGTGCATTTTGTTCTTAATGCTTTTAATCAACTGATCACTGATTAAATGAATCGTTACTAAGTGGAGACTCGACTGAGAGAAGCTTAGACTAGAACTGAATGCATGACTAACGGTTATTTACCCGGGTGACACGAGATAGAATAAATAACGTTAGAGGTTGTACTGAAGGGTCGTAATGTCGTGTTGATAACTGCCCAAAAGGTAGTTATCTAGGCCTCATTTCTATAAGGATTTGTGTGTCTTTTGTGCTTAAGAGAGCTGGTTTTAGATGGATATTACATGTTTTAACCCATTTGGAAGAATGGAAGCATTGGAAATTATTTTGTGCAGATTATGCTGTTGAGCGACTGGAGGGACCAAATTCTGTGTTGCAGCAAAACTAGGAACATAACTGCCACATCACAGCTCGTTAGCTAACTACATGAACCGACTTTTGTTGAGTTATTCTCGTGATAAAGGATCAAGGAGAGCCTTACACGTGTCCTAGTTTACCTAATTCAAGCCTCCCATCCTTCTATAAAAGGAAGTAGCCGTCAAAGTGAAGGGCATTCCATCTTTGTTTGGAAGCCGAGTAGTATAGAGAGATTAGAGATTACCAAGAACACCATCATTCACAAGTTGATTAAGGAGATTATTTATTTTCTTTATTGTCTTGTGACTATGGACATGCCTACTCAAATTGTAATTCATGTTTCCATGTTTATTATGAACTAAGTAGCTGATAGCGAGCATAGCTAGCTATTTTTCTCTTATTAATTAAGCTAGTATTTTACAATTATTTGCCCAAATTTATGCATTTTTATGTTTTATTTGTAGGAAGTATGTGTTTGAAGCTTAATTCAGCAATTGGAGTCAAATGGAGTTCAATCCTTAAAAAAAAAAAAAAAATCATAGCATCGCGACGCTAGAACCAGCGTCGCGACGCTATCGGCAAATTTTCCAAAAACGCGGTATCGCGACAGCGTCGCGATGCTGTCCATAGCGTCTCGACGCTGTCGCCAGATTTTCTATAAATTCCTCTTTTCAGCTACGGATTTGGGGAGTCCAATTGGTTAGATTTTAGCCCTAATTTCAACTAGAGACCTTCAACACTCAAATCATTCAACTAGTGGGAGCTAAAGCGAGAAGACGTGGAGATCATGACGGGGACGTGCCGGTTTCGACGGATTCGAGTTTTCCTTTCTCTTTCCCTTAACTCTTGTAGTTTTTATGGCTTTTCTTTCAATTAGTGTTTGTAGTTTAAAGACTATGAGTTGCTAGTTGTTTGTCTTAGGGATTGATGTAGTTGTTTTAGTTTGTTGGATTGATTTGTGGTATGAATATGCATTTATTTTACCTATGCAATTATGGTTAAATGCTTTCAATTACTTGATCACTAGTTGAATGATTTGAGTGTTGAATCTTGCTCGGGAGAGGGGATTTGGCCTAAGACTTGCTTTATTTAATTGCATGACTAAAGTAGAAATTCTAAGTTTTTGACGGGATTTGGAATAACTTTAGAAGTTGCTTGAAGAACTAAACTCAAATCCTTGCATGTTAATGAACTTAGATAGGGATATCAAGTTGGTTGCATGCATGAGAATCAATTATGCTCGGGAGAGATAGTTGTGATAAAAGGTTCCTAGACTTGGTAGTATAATTGCATGCTAAATTCATCCAATTAATTAATCCTCAATCTTAATCAATGAAATCAATTCCCTAAGAATCTTTCCATTTGAGTCTCCACTTTTATTTTATGCTTTTTGTCTTTAGATTTATCTTTATCATTGAGTTTTGCTACCTAAATAAAATTGAACAAAAGTATTCGCGATATTTAATTTGCTAGAAAACCAATCCAGAGGACGACACTCGTTTTACACGAAAACACTATATTATTACTTGACCCGTACACTTGCGGTAAGCAAATTGCGCATCAGTAGCTTAAGGTGTTGGTTAGGAATATGTAGTTTCTGTGCTTAAACTTTAGTAATATATTGATTATTGCATCTTGGTTAATTGTTGTCCCTATTTACATTTTATGCCCGCCTGGCCAGCCGGTGTGAATATCTCTCTCTAGTTTCAGGGATGATTTAGAGAGTGTGTGACAATTATCCATACTACGGTCATTGTGTATTGGTGAACGCCAGTGACTAAGCTAGGGATAGCCAGTTGCCTAGTGCTTGATCGGTCACACTTCATTGGGGTTGAAACACATTCTAAAAGATTCGGAGTTCCGAGAGGAATCCGCTAATAATACTGTGAGAGTTGCATGATCAATAATATTGCTAGAGCATCTTTTTAAACAACTATTAAGCCTAACCAGCGCCTGTCTTTAATCTGTCTGTCTATTTGTTTATTCATTGTTCTGTCTTTTACTTTGCTCCAGAATAATTCTTATAAAGCCAAATCATTGTTACCATCTTTGAAACCATTAGAAAGTTACACAAAATAGGTAAAGTGGAAGCTAATTCAGGACTCGGATTGATAATATTACTTGCTGCAGACTGTGTATACTTGCACAGGAATCCTAGAGTCTTTTATATCATATTCTTACTCACTCTAGGAGTCCAACAAGTTTTTGGCGCCGTTGCCGGGGAAACTGAATAAGTTTTTATCTGATTTGTTTTGTGTATGTGTTTTAGTGGTTTGGTGCTAGAACTTTTTGATTGTTTCTTTTGTTTTTACAGGTGTGAGCTTGGTGCATGAGCGATCCGCCTGGGGTAAGGTTCGAGCTTTATCCAGAAATTGAAAGAACATTCAGGATAAGAAGGAGAGAGCAGCGCTGAAACTAGATGGAGAACGTGTTGCGCCTTCCGGAGGGTCCTGAAGGTCCAGCAGACCCCCAGAATCTTTTGCTGCAGCAAAACCCACTATTTGAACAAAATGAGCAGCAAAATAATCAGGCTGCGAATCCTATCTTGATAGCGAACGATAGGACCAGAGCCATTCGAGCGTATGATGTCCCAATGTTTAATGAGTTGAATCCAGGGATTGCACGTCCCCAAATCCAAGCGGCAAATTTTGAAATGAAACCGGTAATGTTTCAGATGTTGCAAACCGTGGGGAAATTTCATGGTTTATCATCTGAAGACCTTCATTTACATCTTAAGTCTTTTCTAGGAGTTAGTGATTCTTTTGTAATTCAAGGAGTGCCTAGAGATGCTTTTAGATTAACTTTGTTCCCGTATTCTCTTAGAGATGGAGTAAAGTCATGGTTGAACTCTTTTGCTCCAGGATCAATTAGGACATGGGATGAGTTAGCTGAAATTTTTTTGAGTAAATATTTCCCACCTAATAGAAATGCTAAATTAAGGAGTGAAATAGTAGGGTTTAGGCAACTTGAAGATGAGACTTTTAGTGAGGCTTGGGAAATGTTTAAGGAGCTTTTGTGAAAGTGTCCCCACCATGGTTTACCTCATTGTATTCAAATGGAAACATTTTACAATGGTTTAAATGGAGTAACCCAAGGTATGGTCGATGCTTCGGCTGGAGGGGCCCTTTTGGCAAAGACTTTTGATGAAGCTTATGAGATTTTAGAAAGAATATCGATTAATAGTTGTCAGTGGTCAGATATTAGAGGCACAAATAAAAATGTTAAAAGTGTATTAGAGGTTGATGGTGTGTCCACCATTAGGGCTGATCTTGCTATGATTGCTAACGCTCTTAAGAATGTGACAGTGATTAGTCATCAGCAGCCACTAGCTATGGAGCCTACCGCAATGGTGAACCAAGTGGCAGAGGAAGCATGTGTCTATTGTGGTGAAAATCACAACTACGAGTTTTGCCCCAGCAATCCAGCTTCTGTGTTTTTTGTAGGTAATCACAGGAATAACTCTTACTCTAACTTTTATAATCCAGGTTGGCGCAACCACCCCAACTTCTCATGGGGAGGACAAGGAAGTAATGTGCACTCACAGCAAAAGGTGAACCAGTCGGGATTTGCTAAAGCGCAGGTATTGCCCCAACAAAATAAGCAGGCTTTGCCCCAGCAAAATTCGAGAAGTTCTCTCGAGGCGATGATGAAAGAATTTATGGCTCATACAGATGCCGCAATTCAAAGTAATCAAGCTTCGACGAGGGCTCTGAAGTTGCAAGTGGGTCAGCTAGCTAATGAGGTGAAGGCAAAGCCTCAAGGGAAACTTCCCTCGGATACTGAACACCCTCAAAGGGAAGGTAAGGAGCAGGTAAAGGCAGTAACTCTTAGGAGTGGTAAGATACACAACAGAACTCTTTCCACAAACTAGCGAGTTAGATCTCGCATTCTCATTTAGCCACAATCAAGCAACAGAAACACCAGATACTATTTTAAAGGCTTATAACACAATTACTAGAATAATAACTTTATTAAATGAAAGGTATCGAAACTTCAGATGAAACTAAACATATTCTTTTTCCTCTATTAATTGCAATAACTCATTCAAGTCAAAGAAACGTCACAAATATGGAGCATCTTTGATACCTAAGCTAATAAAGCTAATCAATCTTCAAAATCTCTCCAAAATATTATGAATAAACATAACATAACATAAACATAACATAAAAACTAAACATACTAAAATTTTGAACATAACAACTAAAATTATGAAAACAAATCAACCAAAAATTAAACTTATCAAAAGATAATTTAATGAAAAACCAACATGTAAATCAACTTCCACATTTTTCTACATCTCTTATCACTCATGTACCCTTGTACTAAAAAAATAAAGTAGTATCAAGAAAAATTTGACTTTTTTCCAATACTATTTTAAAGTAGTGTTGATAGAGCTAACTTATCACGACGCTACTTTTAATGCATGGGAGAAACCAAAATAAATTTTATCAAAACTCACGGCAAAACAAATAAATATAACAACCAAATTTAACTTTTCAAAACTAATGAATATAGCATAATCAAAACTTAACCAAGTTATCAAAATTTTAAAACATAACAACTAAATTTAACTAAAACTTTTAAAAATCTATGAACAACTATAACTTAACAAAAACATAAACATAACATAAAAACTAAACATAATAAATTTCTAAACATAACAACTAAAATTATGAAAACAAATCAAATAACTCAAAAATTAAACTTATCAAAAGATAAGTTAATGAAAAACCAACATGTAAATCAATTACACTTTATAAAGAGCACCCAATGATCATAAGTTATTCACAAGCTAACTTAGACAAATTCTAAAGGTTTAAAGATGTTGGAACTTACCAAATAACTCCAAATTTCTGCTGGTTTGTGTTCGAATTAACCCCAACAACCAAGTTCCGATCACGGCAGCCCATTGACAATGTTTTGCAAGAAATTCTAGTGCAACTTCAGGACCAACATTTTTCTCACCCCTGTAAAGATTAGATATAGTAACATAAATTAACACCATCCACTAGACAATGTTCTGCAACAGAGTTGAGATACCCTAGAGCTAAAGTGGTGCAGATATCAAAATTTACAATAAGTTAAGTTCGGAAATAATAAGATTTAAAGTAGACGACAATCACCCTATCAACTCTTTTGCTTCGTCCTCGTTGGAAAAGCAAAGGTCTATGTCCCCAGACTCTAGTAGCTGGAGAAGAGGTAATCTAAAATCCCGAACCATCCTGAAAAAAGTTAAGATATGAGCTACTTTTTAACAATTCTTTTAAAACAATACAACAGCTTCATGAAAACTAAAAGCAAGCACACAGATGAAAAATCTGACGTCAAGGAATGTACCTCAAAACTGGCCAAATCCAAGGACACAAAAACTTTCTCTTGTTTGGCCATCTTTACAGCCGCTTGAATAACTTCCAAGTTAAATATACTATATCTCATTACAAGCCACTGCAACAAAGACATGACAATAATTAAGTCTACCACACACATCTCCCTCTTAACTTCTTTCAAGTGTGATGCTTGATTCAATAGAACAAAATCATTTGAAAAGAATGAACACGACAAGAAGACCGAAAATCATAAATATGATATGTTCCTCTGTTTTGTTTCCAATTCTGGCCGCTCTCATTTTCTTAGCACACGACATACATGCTACAAGAAAATAAAGATGCGAGTATCCTAACCTTAGCGCCCTTGAAGTCATCTCTAGTCAGTTCACTTCCCTGAAAGATGTCAAAACAAATAGATGGTCAACTTATTTAGTAATTAAAGCTCATCTGTTTAACATAATAAAGTAACAAACTGAACAATTTACATCCAAAATGCATTTAGAAACACACACGCACACCGACACGAACTCTCCGATAGGAAAATTAATATACCTGAACTTTGACTGCACTCGGGAGACAGGGTCGCATTGTGCGCTTGCCCAATGCATCAACCAGGCAAACACACTGCCGTACAATTTACAATACATTCTCAGAACTTTAAAATACATAAACACACAATGCAATTTCAAGTCCGTTCGAGTTATGGGTATTCGTCGAAAACCAATTTCGAGTCCAAACACGTGCTGGTTGGCTTTTAAAGAACCTTAAACCTGTAAAATTGAAGCTACTAAATAGTGGATAATCCGAATTCCAAGTCGAATAAGCATGAGTCATGATCTAAAACAATTCCAAAAGGGGTTGAACTTACCAAAAGTCTAAAACGGTGGGCTGAACAATAGTGCTTGTCTAAACGATGGACGACAGTGTTAGGCGGCTTGAACACTGCTACGAGCTTAACTGTACATAATTTCATAATTTATGTTTTATGTTTTCATTTAGAAGTCTGTGGAATAATAGAAGCTCTTTAATTTGTTGAATCAAACAAACGTGATGGATAAGCTTTTTCTTGGAAATAACAAACGAGTTTATGGTCAAAAAGAAAATATGTCAAATGAAGAGTGGGAAAGTTAAGGTAATGTTGTCTCTTGTCTTTTTGTTTCTTTTTTTTTTCTTTTTGAAAATTGTCTCTTGTTTGTCAAGTGGGAAGGGAAAGAAGGTTGTTGGGATGTGAAAATAAAAGTTTTCCGACGGAAATAAAGCTCCAGGTATCAAAGAAGACGAAAGAAAAAGAGATTTTAAAAGAAAAAGAAACCTCATGCAAGGGGGTTTCTAGCTAAGCAAAATCGAAAAGCTCATGCATATGATTTTCAAACATTTGGTGATTTAACATATTTCTAATCTCTTCTTTTTTACTTAATTCTTATTTCTCCCTTTTTCCTTGCTTTGTTCTGTAACTTAGAACTTCAAACTCCAATATTAAACACAACCATGAAGTTTTAATCAGTGAAGTTTAGATATCATAGAAGATCTAAAGGCTTTTGAAACTTATAGTATTTACTTGAACGGCTTGAACGGCGGCTTGAACCACAAACTGCGAACTGTGAAGTGTTGGGCGGCTGAACTGTGAAGACAAAGAACACGGCGGCTGCGAATTGCATACACGACAGCTGCGAACTGTATCTGAGAAGACCACGAGCGTGCGAAGGAAAAAAAGGGGGGTTGGAACGACGTTGGGTAGAGGGAGAAAGAGAGAAGGAAGATCTTTTAGGGGTTTTTTTTTCCTTTTTTGCTTATTCTTTTTCCTTTTTCTTTAATTTCTCTTAATCCATCCAAATAAACAAAATAAATTAAAAAAAGAGTCGTGGGTTCTTTTTTTTTTTCCAATTTTATCTCTTTTCTAATTAAAAATCAAATTTAAATTAAATCACTTCAAATTTGGGAGCAATTTAAACTTAAATTCAAAATCCCAAAAAAAGATAAAAAAAAATTTACGTTTATTGTGCGCCAAGAAACCCTCAATAATATTGACATTTATTGTGCGTCAATATAGTAATGTTTATTGACGCTTATTAGCCATCAATGAATGTAGTTTTTATTGACGGCTAATAAGTGTCAATAAAAAGCATCAATAAAAACCTTTTCATTGATGTCTTTTGTCCATCAACTATGTGAAAAGGCAGAGTTGGACGAAAATCTACGTAAAGTACGTTTTGAATCACATTTATTGACGCTTTTTGCTCGTCAACATAACCCATATTATTTCTTGATTCCATAAAACTGTCAATATATCTATTTAATTATTAATAATTTATTTTTAAGTACAAAAATTACGTTTATTGACGTTTTTTTGACACAAGCATCAATAAACATAAAAAGCCAAGCGTCAATAAAGGTCAAATTTGTAGTAGTGGGTAAATACACAAAGCTCATATAAACAAACAATTAACTTGGGTACAAAATTATACCAAATCCAGCAGCATCCATTCATTCCAGCTCTTACAAAATAGTAACAAGCCTGAGGAGGGAACAAGACTATTGCACTCGTTCACCCTATTAACATCAGCTTCTAAGGCAACAAAATTTAAACAACTTCTCTTACCAAATCATTCATTCATCCCATTTCGATGAAATACCACGTGGTTGCAAATGACTTTCATTGTTAATTAATGAGCATTCTTATTCTGAAGCTTTACGAGGTCGTCCATGGCGTCGTACATATTCTTATTAGCAAAAAGCTTCAGGTTGTAACGTGTTGGTGACATGAAGCATCATATTAAATGTTATGACACCAACCTGAAATTCACCTCTACATTTGAATACAAATATTCATAAAACACAAGAAAATATAGTAGAGCTAGCATTTATTACACCACATGATAGTATCTTAATTGTTAATTATTTAGCAAACATCTGAACCACAATTGACAACTCTACTGTTCCAAGTATTATACAAAGAACAATTGAAACAACTAAACTTTGGTGGCAATTAGATATAATAAATAGGTTGCCCAACATCAAATTGTCTAAACATTAGTACTATGAACTAGTGTCCCTATATATGCATGATTATGATTTATGATGAACACATGCTATCAGAAGAAAATTGAAACAACGAGAGGAAAGTGTGGCACATACAGATCGCATGTTTGCATATATTGGCTCCAGATTGGGTACTTCAAGGCCACACATAGCACCAGTTAACCACTCACATGCTTCTACATTTTGAATCATGCACACCTCATCAAAACGAACCCCCAGTCAAACATGCTGCATACTAGAACCAATGAAAAATCATTAAAGAGAAAAATTTAAAAACAACGCAAAAGGAAACAGAAGGAGGTAAAAATCACAGTAGAATTTGTGGTTTAAACTGAAATCCTTCCAAATAGATGATAAACCATGTCATCCTAAAATTTATATCTAGAAGGGATGGGGTGCTAGCCTTCTAGAGGCTTACAATCTAACTCATCAAGTACATTTTCTAGACTTAAATTATCAAAAGATCCATGTTAACAACTTAAAACTAGATAGTACTTGGTTGCTTCCATTGGGCTTGTTTTTCATTAATTGCAAAGCCTACAACTAATTGTAGCTTCTTGCACTTACAATTCATTGTTGTCTTTCTAAGTGTTGTTTCTTGGCATTTGCCCTTTCGTATTCACAATTTTCCAAATGTGGTTAGCTTGGTCTAAGTCTTGAATCCGTGGGTGGAAGTCTTTCCTTAATCTGTGATCAAACACCAAGGATCAAATAAGATTAAAAAGGACAAGTAATTGAATTTAGATTCGACAAGAATGAAAAGACATGTATGAGATACAAAGTTAATACATCGTATATACCTTTAGGTCCAGTTTCAGTCATGAAGTGAAACTATTGACCATCGGACGAAGCCTTCACCAAACAAGTTGCTTACCTACTAAAAAGGAAATAGTAGGTACATCGCCCTTAAACCCTTACCCTTGGATCGAACTTAAAGGGCTTGCTTGAGAATTGGAAGAATGATGAAGAGGGTCTAGTTCTTTGACATTTAAAATTTCACCTCCATATAATGGATTTCAATATTTATACATTACACACAAAATATATAATGGTTGCATCCATTAATTGAAAAGGTTCAGGATACAAGGAACTAAATGATTAATAACTTTGCTTGTCAAATGGGTTAAATGGGATAATAGCTTGGATAAGCATAAGACTTGTTGATGTAGCTTTCATATTGAACAAAAGGGAATCTTATGAAAATGAGGCAAATCAAGCCAAACTTTCGTCTTTGCCTCTTCATCAGTAGCGATAGACAAAGTAAGAGAGCCCAAATCTGACAAACAAGGAAAGATGAATTGTACAATGTTTTCTAATATTGTAGTAATAAAGCAAAGAGAAAAACTTATCAATTCTTGCCTTTCTCTTAAATTGATATCAGTCGAGGGAATTATCTTCGGGCATCAAAGGCATGGTATTCCTCCCTGTACACTAGCCGTTGAGACATTTTTTTTTTTACTTTTTTTTTTTGTATTTGCTCTGTAATTGTTGTGATTGTTTCCTGTTATGTAGGTTTGTGAAAAACGCAGAAAATTCTCTAGAAAATAGATTCAAAATTTCAGTTTTCACATCAAGATAAATTGAAATCAAAATACTAAATCACCACCTTCAAGCAATGCCAATTTATTTTGTAAAATGAATCAAATTCAATAGAAAAACCAAAATCAAAATAAAAATTAGTTGAGAAATCAAAATAAAACTCAAGAATTAGAACCGATTGGAGCCACTAAAACATAAATAAATTACAACCAACAAGATAAAACTAGAGCAATGGACACAAATTTTGAACAAAAAGTGGGAATTAAATTTAAAAAACCAAGAGAAAGCTTAAGGCAATCAACAAAGGTAACTATCAACAATACCCACAAATTAGAAAATAGTTGAATCAATCAAGAGAGGGACAGACAAACCTTAATCGAGAGTGGTGGTTGGACATATTTTGAGGCTTGAATTCGAGTGGGTATTGTTGAAATTCAAGAATGCATGCATGGTGGTTGGAGTCTTGGAGATGTCAAAAATACGTTGAACAACTGTTTTTCTCGGGAAAATTATGCTGAAGCAGTATTAGTACAAATTCAACGAAGATGGGCGGCTGAACGAAGAAGAATGGGCGGTTGAACGAAGACTCACGGCAGACAGCTTCACGGGCGGCGGAACGAAGACTAACGAGCGACTTCACAGATGGCTGAATGAACGACAATCTCACGGGCGGCTGCAGTGCGCGAAGATGGGAGGCTGCGTGAACAAGAAAGAGAGGGAAAAAGAAAGGACATGCAGTCTAGGGTTTTTTATCTTTTCTTTTTTTCTTATTTTTTCCTTTTTCTTTTATTTCTCTTAATCCATCTAAATAAACAAAATAAAAGAGAGTTTTAGGTTTTTTTTTTCAACTTTATCTCTTTTCTAATTAAAAACCAAATTTAAACTTCTAAAGTCACTTCAAATTTGGGAGCAATATAAAATTAAATCCAAAATCCCAAAAAAGGATAAATCTTTTGACGTTTAATACCCGTCAAGAAAACCTCATTAATATTGACGTTTATTGCACGTCAATATAGTAATGTTTATTAACGCTTATTAGCCATCAATGAATGCGGTTTTTATTGACGGCTAATAAGCGTCAATAAAAGCCATCAACAAAATCGTTTTCATTGATGTCTTTTGTACGTCAACTATGTAAAAAGGCGGAGTTGGATGAAAATCTACGTAAAGTACGCTTTTAATCACATTTATTGACGCTTTTTGTCCGTCAACATAAACCATATCATTTCTTGATACCATAAAACCGTCAATATATCTATTTCATTATTAATAATTTATTTTAAAGTAAAAAAATTACGATTATTGACGCTTTTTTTACACAAGCGTCAATAAACGTAAAAAGCCAAGCGTCAATAAAGGCCAAATTTGTAGCAGTGAAGCCATTAGAAGAGCCTAGAAAAACCCACGATGTAGATAAAAATGGTGATAAAAATGTTGTTGTTGAGAAAGAGTTGGAGTCTGGTCAGGGTGCTGGAGGCAGCAATAAAAATGCTGGAGCATCTGATTCTGTTCCAGATGTGCCGCCCCCACCTTATGTACCACCTCTACCTTTTCCACAAAAGACAAAAGCCTAAGAATCAGGATGGTCAATTTAAAAAGTTTTTAGAGATTCTTAAGCAATTGCATATAAATATCTCTTTAGTAGAAGCTATAGAGCAAATGCCTAATTATGCTAAATTTCTTAAGGATATTTTAACTAAAAAGAAGAGGTTAGGTGAGTTTGAAACTGTATCTCTTACTGAGGAGTGTAGTGCTATTCTGAAGAATGGGCTACCACCCGAGGCTAAGGATCCGGGATCATTTACTATACCTGTATCTATAGGTGGAAAAGAGTTAGGTAGAGCACTTTGTGATTTAGGTGCAAGCATTAACCTTATGCCTCTTTCGGTCTATCGAAAGTTGGGTATTGGTGAAGCTAGGCCTACCACAGTCACACTCCAACTAGCTGATAGGTCTATCACATATCCAGAGGGTAAAATTAAGGATGTCTTAGTAAAAGTGGATAAATTCATATTTCCTGTTGATTTTATTATTTTAGACTATGAGGCTGATAAAGATGTCCCAATAATTCTAGGTCGTCCATTCTTGGCTACTGGTAGGGCGTTAATAGATGTTAAAAAAGGGGAGTTAACAATGAGAGTCTGTAATGAGGAAGTGAAATTTAATGTGTTTAAAGCCATGAAGTATCCAGACGAAATGAAGGATTGCTCCTTCATTAGGATTCTGGAGAGCACATTTATTGAGACAGCAATACAGGATTCAGCTAGTAAGCATTCAGAAGAGCATGGAGAGGTTAGTGTAGAAGATTTAGAAGTTTGTTTGTTAGAAAGGAAAAATGAAAAGGAGTTGTTTAGGTGTGAGGATGTTTTTGAGTCTTTAGATTTAGATAAAAGGAAAGCTCCTCCTATTAAGCCATCCCTGATTGAGGCACCTACTTTAGATTTGAAGCCCTTGCCAGATCATCTAAAGTATGTGTATCTTGGGGAAGGTGAGACGTTGCCCATTATTGTTGCGTCAGATTTAATGCCAGAGCATGAGGAGGCCTTATTAAGATTGCTGCAGCAATACCGCAAGGCTATAGGTTGGACGTTGGCTGACATTCAGGGAATTAGCCAATCTTTTTGTATGCACAAAATCACTCTAGAGGAGGGATCCTTTAGGAGTGTTGAGCAACAAAGAAGGCTTAACCCTACAATGAAAGAGGTTGTTAAAAAGGAGGTGATTAAATGGTTGGATGCTGGGATCATTTATCCAATTGCTGATAGTAATTGGGTAAGCCCTGTCCAATGTGTTCCTAAGAAAGGAGGTGTCACTGTGGTGAGCAATAAAGACAATGAGTTGATTCCAACCAGGACAGCAACTGGCTGGAGGGTTTGTATGGATTATAGGAGGCTTAATAAGGCCACCCGTAAGGACCATTTCCCTCTACCATTTATTGACCAAATGTTCGATAGATTGGCTGGTTAGGCCTACTAATGTTTCTTAGATGGTTACTTTGGGTATAACCAGATTACTATTATTCCTGAGGATCAGGAGAAAACCTCTTTCACCTGTCCTTATGGGACGTTTGCTTTTAGGCGAATGCCTTTTGGCCTTTGCAATGCTCCAGCAACATTTCAGCGGTGTATGCTAGTAATTTTTTCTGATATGATTGAGTCCACTGTTGAGGTATTTATGGACGATTTTTCAGTGTTTGAAGGGTCTTTTCAGAGTTTTTTGGATAATGTAGGTCAGGAGTTAAAGAGATGTGAGGATACCTACCTAGTTCTTAATTGGGAAAAATGTCACTTCATGGTGAAGGAGGGCATAGTGTTGGGCCATAGGATTTCTAAGAATGGTTTAGAAGTTGATAGAGCAAAAATAAAGGTTATTGAAAGACTAGAACCACAGAATTCAGTGAAGGGAATTCAGAAGGGAATTCAGAGTTTTTTAGGTCATGCTGGATTTTATAGGAGGTTCATAAAGGATTTTTCCAAAATCAGTAAACCTCTGTGTAACTTATTGTGTACTGATCATGTTTTTGACTTTAATGCAGATTGTAGGAAGGCTTTTGAAACTTTAAAAGCTGCTTTAGTCTCAGCACCTATTCTTTGTGCACCTAATTGAAATTTACCATTTGAGGTAATGTGTGATGCGAGTGATGCTGCGGTAGGTGCTATGCTGGGGCAAAAGCAGGGCAAATTCATCCATCCTATATATTATGCAAGCAGGGTTTTAAATGAGGCACAAGTCAACTATAAAACTACTGAAAATGAGTTGTTAGCTGTTGTGTTTGCTTTTGAGAAATTTCGGCCATATTTGGTTGGATCCAAAGTCACAGTGTTCACGGATCATGCAGCAATAAGGTATTTAATGACTAAGAAAGATGCAAAGCCTAGACTAATTCGTTGGGTTTTGTTATTGCAGGAGTTCGACTTAGAGATAAAGGACAAGAAGGGATCAGAAAATGTTATTGCAGATCACTTATCTCGTCTTGATCCATCATCATCTTTGCTGGAGCAATCTGCCATTTCACATTCTTTTCCAGATGAACAGCTTTTTGCTGTTGAGGTAAAGGTAGTCAAGGATGTCCCTTGGTATGCTGATATTGCAAACTTTTTGGTAAAGGGAGTCACTCCTATTGACATGGATTGGAGGCAGAAGAAAAAATTTAAGCATGATGCAAAATTTTTCTATTGGGATGAGCCATTTATGCATAAGCAATGCTCTGACGATATTATTCGTAGGTGTGTTTCAGGTGCTGAAGCAAAGGAAATCCTGGAGCAATGTCACTCTTCGCCGTATGGAGGTCATTTCAGCGGTCAGAGGACAGCTATGAGGATTTTACATTGTGGATTTTTCTGGCCCACCTTATTTAAGGATGCCCATTGGTTCTACAAGCATTGTGATGCTTGCCAAAGGAGAGGAAACTTGGGGCCTAGAGATGAAATGCCTCTTACTTATATTTTAGAAGTTGAATTATTCGATGTATGGGGTATTGATTTTATGGGGCCATTTCCCCCTTCTAATGGCAAGGTTTTTATCTTATTGGCTGTTGATTACGTGTCCAAGTGGGTGGAGGCCATTGCATGCCATCAGAGTGATGCCAAGACAGTTGCAAGGTTTCTTCAATCGCACATCTTTGCGCAGTTTGGGACACCTAGAGCTCTAGTTAGTGATGAGGGTACACATTTTGTTAATAATATCTTAACTAAGTTGTTAGGTAAGTATGGGATTAAGCATAGAATAGCTACCGCTTATCACCCACAAGCAAATAGTCAAGCTGAAATTAGTAATAGGGAAATTAAATCGATTCTAGAAAAAGTAGTTCATCCATCGAGGAAGGATTGGTCTTTTAGGTTGGATGAGGCTCTTTGGGCTTATAGGACAGCCTATACGACACCTCTAGGTATGTCTCCCTATAGGTTAGTATATGGGAAAGCTTGCCATTTACCATTGGAGCTAGAGCATAAAACGTTTTGGACTTTGAAAAAGTTAAATTTTGATCTGAGTCGTGCAGGAGCAATCATAATGCTACAGCTTAATGAATTAGAGGAATTTTGCCAATTTTCTTATGAGAAAGCGAAAATGTATAAAGAAATGACTAAGCTGTGGCATGACAAGAAAATAAAATCTAAAGAGTTTGTCAAGGGTCCGAAAGTCTTGCTTTATAATTCTAGATTGAAGTTATTTCCTGGGAAACTAAAATCTAAATGGTCAGGACCATTTACTGTGGTTGAGGTTTTTCCACATGGAGCAATTACTTTGCAGGATGAAAAAGATGGGAGAGTGTTCAAGGTGAATGGACAGCGTGTGAAGCATTATTTGGGTGAGGAGTTTCAGTCGAAATATCCTTCCCTAAGGTTAGTTGATGATTGAGAGAGCAGGATTTTTGCGAGAGCATTTCGCAGAGCAAAATTTTGAGGTCCCAGTATTTGTATTTGTTTTATATTTCGATGATTTATTTTTAATTTCGAATATGTTAGATTTGATTTTGCGTGGTTTATTAGATTTTATCTTTAAGTATATGTTTAGATTTTATCTATTTCGTTTTGAATTTGATTTGATTTTAGGATTATTTATTTGGATTATCTTTGAATTATCTTTTCGTTAATTAGATTTAATTAGATTTTATTATTTGAATGTTGTTTAGTTTAAGTTAATAAAGATTCTCTCTAATTTATTTGGCTTCTCTTGAAAAAGATTAAATTTGATTTGTTCGGTTAAAATTAAATTTAAATTTAAAAGATATGATTTTCCCACTTCAAAATTTGAATTCCGTATGAGAGATTCTTCAGGATTCAGCAGGTTGTTGCAGCAAAAGTTATGGTGGAGCAAATCGTCCGAATAGGAAGGGTTTGTTGGAGTAATTATTATTTTTACCGTTGGGATTTTTCTTTGAATTTTTGCAGGTAAAATTTGCATGAGTCATCTGATGAGGCCACGTGTCAAACAGCAATCATCCAAGGGCTTTAATGGTGGACAGTGCATCGTGAATTACCATGGGCGATTGAGATTCATAAATTATCGTTGATGGTTTGAAATTCCGAATTTGCATGCAATTAAAATTAAATGGTAAGATAATTTAAGAAGAGCAAATTTTTCGGTTGGGATTTCAATTTGCTGAAGCCTTATTTATTAGCAGCCTCTGATAGGTAAGATTACTTCATCTTCTTGATTCGAATCTTTGTTGCGTGCATTCTTCTTCTTGCTTTCTTTGTATTCTCTGTCAAACCCCTTGCACCTTCAATGGAAAAAACGATATCTAGAAAAGAGAGGGAGAGTGAGGAGGAAGAGATATTCGTTACCCCCGAAGCTCAGAAAGTAAAAACCAAGAAGAAAAGAACACAGGAGGAGAAAGAAGCTAAAAGAAGAAGAAGACAATAGAGGGCTAAAGAAAAAGAAAAGGCAACAGAGGATGAGGCTGTTGCAATAGAAGAAGGAGACCCGAAAGAATCTGATAAACATAATCGAGGATGAGCAAGGAATGACGGCTACAGAAGAAGTTCGAGAGGAAATTCAGGAGAAACAACGTGAGGATGTAAAGGCAGAGGCTGAGATTGAAAGAGAACCAGTTCAGAAGGCTCGTATTGAGGTTATCATGCATGAACCTCCGAAACGTCGCCGCACTAAGCAGAAGGCTGGGCATGTTCCGGTGATCAGGACTGATACCCCATCGCCTTCATCGTCAGATTCTGAGAGAGAGAAGGCAGAGCGAGAGGAACGAGAGAAAAAAGAGGCTGAGGAAAAAGTGCGAGAAGAAGCAGAGAAGAAGGCTGAGGAGGAACAGTTGCTCAAGCGAAGGGTAGAAAAGGGCAAAACTATTGCTGAAGCATCAGAGGAACACGATGAAATAGAAGAACAACAGTTACCATTCGATCGCTTCGTCAACAATTTTGATAGAGCAAAATACGCTGAGTTGCTGAAAAGAGATTTTCTGTTCGAAAGAGGATTTAGCGGCGATCTTTCGCCATTTTTTAGGACCAGAATAGTAGACCACGGCTGGGAGTTGTTTTGTGCAAAGCTGGAGTCTGTAAACGCACAGGTGGTGCGTGAATTCTATGCCAACCTTGATAAAGAGGATGGTTTCCAGGTAATTGTCTGAGGAGTCGAGGTAGATTGGAGTCCGAGTGCTATCAACGCACTATATAATCTTCAGAACTTCCCCCATGCGACATATAATGAGATGGTTGTGGCTCCATCTGATGAGCAACTAAGTGATGTTGTGTGGGAGGTAGGAATTGAAGGGGCACAGTGGCAGTTATCCAAAACTCAAAAGAGGACATTTCAGTCGGCTTATTTGAAAAGGGAAGCGAACACATGGATGAGATTTATTAGACAGAAGATGCTTCCAACAACACATTACTCGACAATCTCCAGGGAACGGGTTCTCCTAGCTTTTGCCATCTTGCGGTCTCTCAGTATTAACGTAGGGAGGATCATTGCGAGTGAAATTTCTGGTTGCTGAAAAAAGAAGGTGGGGAAGTTGTTCTTCCCAAATACAATTACAATGCTTTGCAGAAAAGCAGAGGTTCCAGTGGATGAGGGAGATGTGATTCTGTTTGACAAGGGAATCATAGACACGCCCAATTTGGCACGGTTCCAGCGCATGCAGGAGGTACGTCAAGGTGGGCTTATCTACGGCATCAACTCGATTCTAGAACAACTGGCACTTTCGGCCAGTAGGCAGGAGTTTGCTGAAAGGCAAACTTTAACCTTCTGGACCTATGTTAAGAATCGTGATGCTGGTTTAAAGAAGGCGTTGCAAGAAAATTTTTCGAAACCATACCAAACCCTTCCCATATTCCCTGACGATCTGTTGAACCCCTGGATTCCGCCCCCACCTGCTGAAAGAGGAGAAGAGAATGATGATGAAGAGTAGGGTCAGGAAGATTGATGGATGAGATGATCTTCAGCGAACATTACTTTTGTTCCAAAAATTTTGTTTGCTCGCGCATATTTGACCTCGTTTGCTTGTTTCTTTTTAATTTTTCTGCTTTAAAAATATATCTCGGCTATGTACTTTCTTTTCTTATGTTTTTAATGAAATTTCTAGATGTTTTCATTCCATGAGCACTGACTAACTCTAACTTAACTATTTTCTTCTGAATTTTTGAAGCTTGGACTGATTAAGCTTAATTAGATCAAGGTATTTTGATCTCTAGAAACCTTTTGCTTGAGCATTTCTTCTAGTTTGGACTGTTGCTGCGACAAGGAAGATTTTTGAGGTAGTATTGACTTATATGATCCACTTTAAGCTTAGTTCTAGTCCCACGCTTACTTTAAAATTCAGAAAGAAAAAATTTAAGTTTGGGGGTATAAATTGCAAAATTAATGATTCATTGGGGACAATGAATATTTCAAGTTTGGGGGACTTTTTGCTACACCAATTGTTTTGCTCGAGCATTCCTCTCCTTCAAGTAAATATTTGCTAGGTTGTTGAGTAACCGGGGACATTTGTGATACCCACAATTTGTCTTCGCGTCAAAAGGTAACCTAGGAAATGTGGAAAAAATGAGAAAAAAATTATTTGCTGAAAAAAAAACATTATTTGTTGAAGATTTTACTGAAAAAATTGGAGCAAAAGTTTTGAAGGATGAATGATGATCCAGCAGTTTTTCTGTCTCCCAGAACTTAGGTGAGCTTCATCATAAAATGTCGCCAATCTGAGGGGCAAGAGATGGAATAACTAAGGATTCTTGAGCTTTATAAAGAGTATTGAGCCTAGTTGGTGATGAGTTTGAGGCATGGGTATACTGCACCATAAAGTGGGTCATCCCATGCTTAAGAACTTATGACTGTAAGGCTGCTTTAAGTCTGAAAAACAAAAATAAACTCCTTGAAAATATGTTTTAAGATGTCTAATAATAGAGCTAGGCTGTGGTAAGTTCTTAGAATTAAGTTAAAAGTGGTGATTATTTGTCCATGCCGGAGGAATCATTTTGCTGCATGATAGCGAGCATAGCTAGCTACTTTTACTTATTTAATTTAGCTAGTCTTTTATGGTGTTTGGGCCATTTTATTGTGCTTTATTGTTTATTTTGTAGGAAATGGTTGATTGGAGCTATAATGCAATATCAGAGTTAATCGGGTGCTCGGGGCGTGAAAAGATGCAAAGGAATGAAAAGAGTAAAAGTGGAAAAAGTCAAATCTCGGTCAACATCAGGCTAGCGTCGAGACGCTAGCTCTTGAGCGTCTCGACGCTCACATTCCATATCAGATTAGGCGCGTAAAGCTCACAGCGTCGAGACGCTATGATAGGAAGCGTCCCGACGCTACCGTTTTTTTCCTTATTCAGAACGCGCGTATAAGAAGCAGCGTCGCGACGCTGTCTTGACAGCGTCTCGACGCTAAGACGAAAAATCAGAATAAAAGCTTATTTTCGGCTAGGTTTGAGGGGAGATCGATTTGGGACCTTTTGGGATCCGTAAACAGAGCAGAACAGAGGACTTTTGGAGCTGCAAACAAAGGAGGAACTTGGAAATCAACCCATTGTTCGTGGGGATCGTGACGGGGACGTCGGAACTCGGCCTACATTGAGTTTTCTTTTCCCTTTTCTTTCTTTAGTTAGATTTATGGATTTCACATGTTTAGTTGAGATTGTATTTACATTCATGAGTAGCTAAACTTGTAGCTTAGGGATTGATGTAGTTGATTAAGTTTATGGATTGATTTATGGTTTAAGTTGTGCAATGTTATTGTGTTTGTAATTTTGATTTAATGCTTTCAATTAATTGGCCATTAGTTGGATGATTTAAGTTTCGAATCTAGCTCGGGAGAGGGGATTTGATATAGACTTACTCAAGATTGCATGAATAAAGTTTAATTTCTAATTCTTGACGGTTTTAGATTAACTTTAGAATTGGTTAAAAGATCTCATTGCCTTGCTTATTAACAAACTTAGATAGGGATATCAAGTTGGTTAATTTGCATGAGAATCAATTATACTCGGGAGAGGTAGTTGTGATTAAAGGGTCTTTGGCTCATAATTTCATTGTGCATAATAACTTATTCTTTAAAATCAATCCTAAACGAAATCGGCGAAATCAATTCCCTAAGTAGTTTGCCCAATTGAATTTCCATTCTTTTTACTTGCTTTGATTTAGTGTTATTATCACCTATTCATCACTTTTTGATCCCTAAATAAAATTGGGCAAGATTATTCATAATACTTGATTTGCTTAAAAATCCAATCCAGAGGACGACATTCGAATTTACTATTCACTATATTATTACTTGACCCGTGCGCTTGCGGTAGGAAAAGTCCACATCACTACAGTAGAGCTCGGTTTTGCAGAGTGCTCAGGTAAAGGTCAAAGGTAGTATTGGATTGTCTGATTTGATTAAGCTAATTCTTTGTCTAATGTTTTTAAATTCTTAAGGGAAGGTGGGTTAGTTTTGCTCGGGACGCGCAATAGTTCAAGTTTGGAGGTGTGATAACTGCCCAAAAGGTAGTTATTTATGTAGGGATAAAAGCCCTATGCGCAGCGGAAAACCACAGAGACCTTTTCGAATAATAAAACGCCGATTGGGATACCAATACGACGGCAAAACCAATAAATTTACAGCAACAATAAAGAACAACTATCTGCTGTAAAATAGATACAAGCATGCATGAAAAGAAGAGGAAAAAATTCTAGATCTAATCTAGAATTGGGTCCTATTGACCCTAGTTCAAGAACTATTTACCTTTGTAGAAACCCTTGAATTTTTCGCCAATCCTCTCTGAATTTCTCCCAAAAACAGCAACGATCACTCCTTGATTTTGCTGGAAAATTGCTCGAACACCACCACAAGAATACACCGGTATTCTCTAATTGGGATACTGCGTTAAGCGCTTGTGGGAGCAAAAAATTCTCTGGATTTTTTCTCTGGATCAATTCTCTGAGAGATCTCTGGGAGAGAATGCCAACTGAGAGAGAGCTATTGGGGAGGGAGTCAGGCGTGAGACCAGGGAATCAGTTCAGCAACTCCCCTGACCACGTCTGATAATTTAAAATATCAGATAACTGATATTTCAGTTATCTGATATTTTAATTAATTATAATTTGAAAAACATAAATTCAAATTACAATTAATTATCTTTTAATTAATCTAAATTAATTAAAATAACTTTAATTTAAATCCAATTTAAATTAATATCCCTCTTATCTTATAGTTTAATTAAATCAAATTTAATTAAACTAAATCAATTAATTAATAAGAAATTAATTAATTAATAAAATAAAATTGAACATCACATATTCAATTACTATTTTCTCTCTCAAAACTATAGTATTAATATACATCCAATGCATATTAATTATAACCTATAGTTTTAATATGAACCAAAATCATATTTTAGTATAATATTCGAACACCTTCGAATATTCAATCCATCCTTAGAATTTTACCTCAACGCCCCAAATGAGCTACCGGTGGGACCTAATGGACCTACAGATCAGAAGCTCCAACGATATGAGATTAGTTGGTTAAACTCATTAACCAAGTTAATCAATATTCGTTAACTGTGGTTCACTCCACTAAAGAACCACAGCTGCACTCTTCTCACTGCAGATATATTTCTGTGTCCACGGATATTGACCGTCAACAGCAAGTTAGCCCTTCACGTGTGTTCGTACCCCAGCTAGGTCAAATTACCGTTTTACCCCTGGGCTACCTCTTGGTCCTTAAGTACCAGTGCTCCTCTAATGAACAACCTGTTTGTGGTCCAACCATCAAACAGAAAACCCTCTCGTGCCATAAAGAGGGTAGGGCCCTTTGTTCAAGACCCGGAGACACCACTTAAGGGAACACACCTCTACTTACCCTCATATCAGGAAGGAGTGAATTCCATCTTGTAAGACTACGTTCCCAGCTCCCCATTCGGTCTTGTCCCCAAAATGGTAGGCTTATTGAGTCGGCGAACTGGCCACTCTCACCCGTACAAATCAAAGGACAATCCCTCATGGACAGGAGTCCATAATCCACTCAGGATTAAGGCCAAGTTGCCTAGGTCATCCTAGTGAAATAGAAACCTAGCTAACCAACGGTGTTATAGTTAGTGGTTAACTATTTCGCGGTCCGGTCTTTGTGCAAACTCATTGCACAGGATACCCCAACTCGCATGTCAACCACATGAACGTGTTGGATCATTACGTTTGTATCAATATACAAAGCGGGCCGTATCCATAGTGTCACCAGGATAAGGTACCCAGCCTTATCCCTATACTACAGACCCTTTAGGCTAAAACCTTAACATTGATCCCCGCATGTCCCTACATACTAGTTCAAGTCTCATTCTATTAGCCATGGATGTTTAGTTTATTGGATTAGGGTTAGCAAGACAAGATATAATACAAACATTGAATAATACATCACTTTATTAATGTTCGGTCAAATGTACATTTACTATCTACGAGTTTTAGGGCATAAAACCCAACAATTTAGGCCTCATTTCTATAAGGATTTGTGTGTCTTTTGTGCTTAAGAGGGTTGGTTTTAGATGGATATTACATGTTTTAACCCATTTGGAAGAATGGAAGCATTGGAAATTATTTTGTGCAGATTATGCTGTTGAGCGACTGGAGGGAGCAAATTCTGTGCTGCAGCAAAATTGGGAACAGAACTGCCACATCACAACTCGTTAGCCAACTTCATGAACCGACTTTTGTTGAGTTATTCTCGTGATAAAGGATCAAGGAGAGCCTTACACGTGTCCTAGTTGACCTAATTCAAGCCTCCCATCCTTCTATAAAAGGAAGTAGCCGTCAAAGTCAAGGGCATTCCATCTTTGTTTGGAAGCCGAGTAGTATAGAGAGATTAGAGATTACCAAGAACACCATCATTCACAATTTGATTAAGGAGATTATTTATTTTCTTTATTGTCTTGTGACTATGGACATGCCTACTCAGATTGTAATTCATGTTTCCATGTTTATTATGAACTAAGTAGCTTAAGGTGTTGGTTAGGAATATATAGTTTTTGTGCTTAAACTTTAGTAATATATTGATTATTGCATCTTGGTTAATTGTTGTGCCTATTTACATTTTATGCCCACCTGGCCAGCCGGTGTGAATATCTCTCTCTACTTTCAGAGATGATTTAGAGAGTGTGTTGCAATTATCCACACTACGATCATTGTGTATTGGTGAACGCTAGTGACTGAGCTAGGGATAGCCAGTTGCCTAGTGCTTGATCGGTCGCACTTCATTGGGGTTGAAACACATTCCAAAAGATCCGGAGTTCCGGGAGGAATCCGCTAATAATACTGCGAGAGTTGCATGATCAATAATATTGCTATAGCATCTTTTTAAACAACTATTAAGCCTAACCAGCGCCTGTCTTTAATCTGTCAGTCTATTTGTTTATTCTTTGTTCTGTCTTTTACTTTGCTCCAGCATAATTCTTATAAAGCCAAATCATTGTTACCATCTTTGAAACCATTAGAAAGTTACACAAAATAGGTAAAGTGGAAGCTAATTCATGACTCGGATTGATAATATTACTTGTTGCAGACTGTGTATACTTGCACAGGAATCCTAGAGTGTTTTATATCATATTCTTACTCACTCTAGGAGCCCAACACATGCTAAGTAAATAAAGATGAGACTGAAAGGAGATTCTTTATTGAAAGGTATGAGATAGGAGGAGACCGACAGGAGAGTCCTTGTCATTAGGCTTCTAGACTAATGAATCAAATGATTAATTAATTGATTATGCATTAAAGGTCCAATTGTCAAAATCAACAACTCTAGAATTATCCCTCCAAATTGTGTCTCCATTTATCTTATGCTTTTTAGATTAGCTTTTTATTATTCTTTTCGACATTAGATTGTGTTCTCCAAATAAAGTTAAGCAAGGTTATTCGTGGTAATTAATTGAATAAATCTAATCCCTGTGGAGACGATACTCTATACTCAAAATCACTATATTACTTGTGACGACCCGTTCGCTTGCGGATTAAAAATCGTGCAACACTGGGTTATCTCTAGTCGGCCTCAGCCTTTGTGGTGAACTCCTTCAGGTATCCGTTTCGGATCAGCGCTTCAATTTCGTCCTTCAATTTCAGGTATCCTTTAGCTGAATCAGCGCTTCAATGTCCATGATCTCGATGGAAGAGACAATATTGGCTTTTGTCTCTGTTGTCAGGGTTTGACTTCAGCTTCCTGTGAGCGTTGAGCAGGTTTGTATTTCGTATCTCCATCAAGATCTGCTCATTTGGGACTGAAGTAGGGGTGTACTTTTTAAACTTCTTCAAGTAGTCTCCTTGGTCTGGTCGGCCTCGGCCTCTTTCGTCTGTTCGCTGCCTCTTGTCCTTTTTATTGTCGTGGTCAGATGAAAAATGTCTTTTGTGTTCTCGTCCCGACTTCTTTGACTTGAGCAACTCCTCTAGGCTAATTTATTTCTGTGCCCGGGAGACAAACTCTGCATAGGTTCGAGGTTGGCTTTTACCTATTGAATTAAGCAGTCTTTCGTCTTCCAGTCCGACTGTGATGGCTACTAGGGCTGCTCCCTCACTTTATCCCTCAACTTGCAGTGCTTTGTCGTTAAAACTCGTTATGTAATCACGCAAGCTCTCACCTGGCTGTTGTTTGACGGTTAAGAGGTTGATGTGAGGCTTGCGTTGTTCTCTGGCTCCCATGAACTGTGCAAGGAATGCTCAGGCTAAATCCTTGAAACAGCTGATGGATCTAATTTTCAGCCTTTCAAACCAATGCCTGGTTGATCCTGTTAGAGTGAAAAGGAATGCACGACACCTGATTGCATCTAAGATGCCATGGAAGTCCATCTAGCTTTTGTAGGCATTTAGATGTTGGGCAGGGTCTTTCTTGCCATCATACGGCTTGAATGTACGTACCTTGAACTTTTGGGGCACCTCGACTTTCATGACTTCTTTTGTGAAGGGCAGGTTGACTTGGTCGACTAGTTCTTCCAAGTCTTGGTCTCCACGATCCTTTGACTTCTACAGGTCTCCCTAAGGATTTCCGAGCTCCTTTAGTGCGTTCAGAAGCTTAGTCTTCCAAGGGAGGTTGTCCTTCTTGACCTCGGCCTCGACCAACCTAGCCTTGGCCTCGGCAGCCCTGGCTCGAGCTTCGGCAGCTCTGGCCTCGGACTCAGCAGTTTTGGCACTTCTGCGCTTCTCCTCGATCAGATTCCTCAAGTCTGTCTTAGTATGACTATAGCTTGGGGTAGAAGCTGTGTAGTCGCGCCCCTTAAGTGTGCTTGACTCTGGGCTCCTCAAAATTGCACGATCAGTAGGTTTAAGCCCCCTGATCTTGTTGGCCATGTTGTCAGTCTTTTTTCCCTTCGATCTTCTTTCTGATTCTGCAGTGCGCTCCATGGGCTCCTTCCCCTTCCTCGGATCCCGAACCAACCTCTCATCAGGGGTTTTAATGCTAGGATCAGGTTTATCCAAGATACGAAGTATCCTGGACAAATTATGATCCATCACACTTACTTTGTTTTCGAGAGTAGCAACTTTGAGATCAGCTTGCTTCTCTCGGGATGAGGGCAGTGGAGACCGAGGATGAGGAGATTCGGTCCGAGGCCGATCTCGGCCTTCTTCCCGTGACCTCTATTGGTGGCGGTCACCATCCAAATTCTCTATTTTTACGTCTTGATTTCTCTTCTCCATCCCCTTACTCATGGAATGACCGATATGCAGATTTGGCAAGCTTTCTTCCCCACAGACGGTGCCAACTGTTGATGGTCAAATTTGGTCAGAGGAAACTCACCTGACCTTCACGTGCCACCAACGGTAAATTTGTTTGTGAGGGGGAAGACGTGGCCTGCAAGACGGTAAACCTGCACACCGGTGTGGTGCTAGCCACACCGCCTCCGATGCTTAAGTCAGAAAACAGAAGGAGGAGAGCTAGAGAGTAAGAGGAGAGAGTAGAGAGTTCGGATCCCTTTCTTCAGTGGCGAAGAGGGGTATAAATACTTGCTCATGCTCCTAGGGTTTTTAGGAATTTGGAGGCGTTTCGAGACGAACCAGGCTGGACCAGGGCGGGTAGAGGCAGCAGGGACCGAGCGGAGGAAAACGAACTTGGCCCACGTGTTGCCTTGTGGAAAGTGATTCTAAATATGCAAGAAAAACTCACAAACACACATGCAAGTGCACACGATCAGCAGCAAGTGATAAGTATTTTCATATCGTTCTCCACAGGGATTGATGCACGAAAATCACTATTCTTAAGCCTATTTTCAATGAAATTCAATGCAACCAAGGACCAAATATTAATTTATAACTAAGATGCACTAATGTAAATAAAGCTAAGTGAAATTAAAGAGAATTGAAGGTAAATAACCCAAGAAAAACGGCTGGAAGCAGAGGAGAATTAAGGCTCGGATAAATGATGCTCTGTCTTGTTTCCAGGGATTGCTATAGCAAAAACTGCGCTAATTCATCTCACCTAGATTTAACACGGGAATTTTCCAATTCTCCATAGATTAAGGCGATTAAACTCCCATTTAACCCCTTATTTTTAGCTCAACCTGATTAGTGCCCTAGGTGGTGATTTATCCCTAAATACCCACTCATTTTCATGATCATAAAAGACTAAGGTAAAGTAAAGCAATCGATTACTAAATGTTTTCCCAAACACCCAATAACAATGCTAGAAAATGGATGGCCAGTCGAAATTCCAGCTTAAAAAATAAAGAACACTTTACTTTAAGATGAAAATAGCACGGTTCAACTACAAACAACCCCTCGTTACAATATAGGACCCCTAATCCTCACCTAAAGAGGATTAGTTCATGTTCAAAGAGAAAGTAAGTTCAATACAGCAGAGACCACTCATATTCAACATACTTTTCAGCTTCTTACACAACCAATACCAATAAGAAGAAAAAAAGATAAGAAGAAAAGGCCAAAGAAGAAGCTCCCAAGCTCAAATCCAGCTTTCCTAAGCTGAATAGTCTCCACGACAGCTCCCCTCTGTTTTTCCACTGTTATTGTGCTCCAAGCGAGCTCCCAATCGGGAATCTCCTCCTTTTTCAGCTTACTTTCCAAATTAGGGCCACTTTCTTTAAATACCTAGCTTCAAACGTGGGAGTGAGGGCTGATTAGACACTCCAAGCCCAAATGGAATACCCATAAAAAGGTAAGAATGCCCATTTACACCAGTTGGACTTCACACTTCATTAAATGAAGCTTTCCATGTTGAAAACAGCTTCAGCCACCAATCTGCCTCTACCATGTCATGCTACAGCATAATCTACAAAAACTGGAGCTCCAAGTCAGCTTAAATACAAAATTGACGCGAAATTAAAGCCCAAAGCCTCTAATCAGCACTCTCACTAAATAACATTAAATTCAACTAATTCCAGCTCAAATAATAAATTCTCAAAGCAAAATTAACCCTTAAAGCCCCAAAATCATGGCTAATAACTCTTATTTCTAGGAGTTATCACACCTCCAAACTTAGCTCAGTGCTTGTCCCCGAGCAATGCTAGGCAAAAAGCTCAACTAAACAGGAAAAAATCAGCTAGCCTCTCGCTTGAGCCTTTTACATGCCACACTGCAACTTCTTGCTCAAAACTTCCCTCAACAAATGCCCACAGCTTTAGAATAAGAATGCACTGCCTAAAGACAATTAGGCGACAAGCTTGACAACTTCCAAATCAGCATTATACTTTTGATCCTTGCTCTTAGCCCACCTTGACTAGCTATCATATCCAATTGTGCCAACCTATAGACATCAAACAAGCCACTAACTTTCTTTCTTCCTTAGCTCAAAATTTAGTCCTTAAGCTTGTTAAGCAAGCCTAAAATCATAATACCCAAATTATAAAAACTCTAAGCTCAACCCAAACTTCTCTCAATTCTTATTCTCTTTTTGACTTTTACCATCTTAGAAAATCTCTTAGGTCATGGCCTTTTTGGTCCCGGAATGGCAACACTTTATGGTGAAGCTCACCCAAGCCTCCAAGCTCATCACCTAGCAAGCATTGCATTCATATCCCCTAAAATTTGCCTAAGATAGCTATCTAGCAATTCTTTCCTTGCTTCTTTGAGTGGCGACACTTTTTGGTGAAGCTCACCTAAGCTTTGGGGAAATTGCAACTTTCAAGCTAGCACTCATCCCTTAATCATACATTTTGATTGTTCTTCTTCTTTTTACATAGGAACTCATACCTTTCCCAAGAGCTACTTTTTGACTCAAGGGCAAACTATGGGTGTCATAAATCCCCCTGGTTACTAGGTAAGCTCAAGAAAAGAATACATTCCACAAACGGAGAGGAGTACATCTTAGACAAAACTAGGACAAAGAGGAATGCTTCTAAGATGCTTTTTCTAATTTTTTTTTTCGAAAGGGCACCTCACCCCCAAACTTAAACTATTCATTGTCCCCAATGAATGAGAAAGTAAGGCAAGAACCCCCAAACTTATTTTCTTTTCAGAGAGAAGCTAAGGCATTTTGCTTAGGGAGATTATAACTTTGGGCACCGAACTAGGCACAAGCTTTCCTAAATTTTGAGCTAAGCTAAAGAAGAAAATTAGGAAGCTTCTTATCAACCTAAGGATTTACAGCGCAATAGGATAATCTAACTTGGCAAAGAGGCTAAGATGCTTAAGATCAAAAGACATCATGCTATTTTCAAATAAAAACAAAGTTTTTCCAAGCAGTCAGCTGTTGCAGCATTTATCAAGGGGAAGCCAGGAAAAAGCACAACTGTACGAAAATAAAAAGGCTCTCTAATCAAAACTAATTTGGGCCTTTGCAACAAAAATGAATCATGCAATGCTTATAAACTATAATATGCCTGAGGTCCAAATAATTTGCCAGAAGAGGCTAGCTACTGCCTTCAACAACAGAGCCATTAACTAAACCAACTATGCAACATTCCAACAAGATTTTATCTATGGGCACGCTCAACTCATATCTATTTGGGCAAAAATCAGCATTTAGCACTTTGACTCTACATTCAGCAGCTTAATTACTACAACAGCGATCCAAAGCTGGAGCAAGAAAAAGATTTGCCAAAGAAAGAAAAATGCAACATTTCATTAAATTTCATACAACATAAAACACCCAGCAGCACATTTTTTTTTCCTTTTTTTTTTCTCTTACTATCACTTTTCTTCCTTCTACTTTCTTTCATTCATCCAAACAAACACAAAAATTGAAATAAACAGACATCTAAACCAAGAAAACAAATTAAAACAACCACAACATCAAGCAAAAACACCAACAACCACTAACAAAAAAAAAACATAGACAACTTCTAATCTTCATCACCATCTTCTTCTTCTTCTTCTTCGGAGGGATGACACCAAGGGCTCAAAATGCCATGAGGGAATGGAGGAAAAGGTGGTCGACCCTCTTCTTGATCAGTGTTAAAAGCCTTCTCTACCATCTCATCTCTCTTCCAAGCGTGTTCCCAATAGACTCGCTGCTGCTCGCCTTGGTACTGAATATGGTGCAGTAAGTCTTTTTGCTGTCTAAGAATTTCTTCTATTCCACTGGCTACTGTTGAAGTTTTCCTTGTTTTACCATCTCCCATTAATCACTTGATGGTCGTCGAATTAATGATGGCTTTGTCGACATCGAGATCATCTTCTTCTTCTAGTTGTACCCCAGCCCTTAGGCACAAAGGTGTAATGAGGTTAGGGAAGAATAGTTTACCCGCTTTCTTCCGAGCACATGGGGATATTTCTTTTGCTATTATTCTTCCCACATCTATGCTAATTTGGCTCATGATAGAAAAGACAAAGAGCATTCTTTCTTTTGAAACCGTTGTGTCATGTGTGGTGGGGAGAAGACGATTCCTCGCAAACCAAAGCCATACATTAGCTTCTGGAGTCACATAGGCGGACAACAAAGAGCGATTGCCATTTTTACCTGTTTTCCAACTAGTGCCCTCTATAGCACAGTATTGCAAAGCGGCCTTAAGTTGATCGTCTGAGGGAGCTACCATCATGGCATTGAAAATGGCAAAGGGGAAATCGGGTACATCATAAAATTCATTGATAGTAGATGGGCTCCATTCCACAATCTTTCCTCGCACCACTGTTTTCCATACACCGCTATCCTGAAAATTAGCATAAAATTCCTTGACGATGTTAGGGACAGCTGGCTCGGGGTGATGGCATAGCTTTTGCCAATTTTGGTTTCTAATTGCAACTGCCAACATATGCAGCAAGCTTTCTATCTTTGCATCAAAACCTTTTTCTAACATTAAATCTCTGCTTTTAAGCTCCTCATATCGCGCGGCTGCAACATTGCTTATAAATTTCCTTGGTTCTTTGCTCACAGCCTCCATTGGAGCTTTTCCCTTTCCTTTTTGCCTTCTTTTTGGCGCATGAGGCATGGGCTACAAAACACTAGGGTCTTCGATCATAGGTTGCTTGCCCCTGTTTTGTGCAACTGAGCCGCCCTCATCTACTGCTCTTGGCTTGAATATTTTTCGTGCAATTGAACGAGGACCCATTTTTTTTCTTTTGATCAACTGAACTTGGAATAGAAATGGGGATGAAGGGAAGCTAAAACCGACAGATAGAAACTGGAAAGATGGCTAAAACCGAGAGCTTGCTTTTCCCCTTCATGGGTGCTGCTGTTTTATTTTATAAAGGGAATTTAAAAGCTTTCAATGCCACCAGCTGCAGCATGTTTACCAGTTGTCCACTCCCCTAATTACTCTGAATTTTTCTTTCATCAGCACCCAATGCAAGGTCTAATCAGCTTCTTTCTAGAGCCACACAAAGACTGATCCCTTTTTCTTCCCAAGAAGGATTTTTTTCTCAACTATCAACCATCAAATATTGAAAGAAGCCCTCTGCCATAGGGTCCCTTGTGCAGATTTTTGCTCTCCTTTTGTCATGTCAACATGCTCATTAATTCTTATTTGCATGAAAAAAAACTAACAAGAAGGTTAAAGAGCTGCACATCTTAGAGCAAAAAGGGGGGGGTCGAAAATAGCACCATGCAATTAATTATCACTAACACTATTAAAAACCATTAAAATTAACAAGCTCACTACAATGAAAACGCAAGGATTAATTACTTAGCATCCAAACTAAAAGTGAAAATTAAAATTACCATACCACCTCAGGGACCAAAATTAATTATTCCATGATCATGCATTGTCCCTGTCATCCCTTCATGCTTTCAGACTTCCAATAATTTGCAAGAGACGTAGCATCTTTGGAATTCTTCTCACCCCAATAATGCTTGAGCCCTTGCCCGTTTACCTTAAATTTTCTTCCATCTTCATCAACCTTCAGCAACACGGCCCCGTGGTCAAATGTTTCTAACACTGTAAACGGCCCTGACCATCGTGACTTAAGCTTCCCCGAAAATAACTTGAGTCGGGAATTAAACAACAACACTCTCTGACCTTTTTCAAATCCTTTTTATGTTATTTTTCTATCATGCCATGCTTTAGTTCTTTCCTTGTACATCTTAGCATTGTCATAAGAAATATGTCTGAACTCTTCCAATTCCAGAAGTTGTAGCTTCCTCAAATCACCCGTTGCCTCTTGATTAAAGTTGAGCTTCTTGATAGCCCAGAAAGCTTTATGCTCCAGCTCCATGGGTAAGTGACAAGATTTTCCAAAGACAAACCTAAATGGGGACATGCCCAATGGAGTTTTGTATGCAGTTCTATAGGCCCACAATGCACCCTCTAACCAAATGGACCAGTCTCTTCTGCTTGGCCCAACCATTTTTTCCAAAATGTTTTTTATTTCTCTATTTGAGATCTCCACTTGTCCGTTGGCTTGTGGATGGTAAGGGGTGGATACTTTGTGCTTAACATTGTATTTATTCAACATGTTTTTCATCAATTTTTTCACCAAGTGAGTCCCCTCATCACTTATCAACGCTCTAGGGGTGCCAAAGCGAGTAAAGATGTCCTTATGCAAAAATTTCAGAACTATCTTGGCGTCATTCAACGGACATGCTATGGCTTCGACCCATTTTGAAACGTAGTCCACGGCCACAAGAATATATAAATTCCCAAAAGATGGTGGAAAAGGACCCATAAAGTCCAAACCCTATACATCAAAGAGCTCAACCTATATGATAAATGTGAGGGGCATTTCATATTTTCTTCCCAAATTTCCTTTCCGCTGACACCTATCGCAAACTTTACTGAATAAGTGTGCATCCTTGAACACTGATGGCCAAAAATATCCCGACTGAAATACCTTTGCTGCTATCCGCTGACCTCCAAAATGCCCACCGTAAGGGGATGAATGACAGTGAGGGAGGATGGACTGGATCTCACTTTCGGCTACACACCTTCTAAAGATACCGTCAGCACATAACCTATAAAGAAATGGGTCATCCCAAAAGTAAAATTTTACCTCAAAGTAGAATTTCTTTAACTGCATCTTGGTCAGATCTGGAGGTAAAATTCCACATGCTAAATAATTAGCAAAATCTGCAAACCAAGGAATACCCATTGCCTTTACATGAGCCACTGTAAGCAACTGCTCATCTAGGAATGCATCTCTGATTTCACTTTGCTGCAGCAGTTTCTCTGTATTTTCCAGCCTTGAAAGATGTTCAGCAACAAAATTTTCGGATCCTTTCTTGTCTTTAATTTCTAGGTCAAATTCTTGAAGAAGTAGCACCCACCTTATCAATCTTGGCTTCGCAACCTTTTTAGGTAATAGATACTTAATAGCAGCATGATCAGTAAACACAATCACTTTAGAACCCACTAAGTATGGCCGAAATTTTTCAAATGCGAAAAATATGGCCAACAATTCCTTTTCTGTAGCAGTGTAATTTAATTGCGCGCCATTAAGTGTCCTACTAGCAAAGTAAATAGGATGAATGATTTTTTCGTACCTTTGTCCGAGTACCGCACCCACTGCATAATTGCTTGCATCGCACATTAATTCAAATGGAAGCTTCCAATTAGGGCTTGATATAATAGGTGCAGTCACTAATGCCTTCTTTAAGGTGATGAACACCGCCAAACAATCTTCCCCAAACTCAAAGGGTCGGTTGGCCTCTAACAATAAGCAAAGGGGCTATGAAATTTTAGAGAAGTCTTTGATGAATCTCCTATAAAACCCCGTGTGCCCAAGAAAACTCCTCACTCCCTTCACTTTTGTAGGTGGCTCAAGCTTCTCAATTAATTCAACTTTTGCTCTATCCACTTCAATACCTTGCCTCGAAATTTTATGCCCAAGAACAATTCCTTCCCTTACCATAAAGTGGCACTTTTTCCAATTGAGTACCAAGTTGGTTTCTTCACACCTTTGTAGAACTTTTCCCAAGTTTGTGAGGCAAGCTTGGAATGACTCTCCAAAAACCGAAAAGTCATCCATAAATACCCCCATGATAGTCTCTACTAAGTCGGAAAAGATCGCCATCATACACCCTTGAATTGTAGTTTGTGCGTTGCATAGACCAAACGACATCCTTCTAAATGCAAACGTGCCGTAAGGACAAGTAAACATAGTCTTCTCTTGATCTTGAGGTGCTATTGTGATTTGATTATAACCCGAATAGCCATCTAAGAAGCAATAATAATATTGACCCACCAACTTGTCTAACATTTGATCAATAAAAGGTAACAGAAAATGATCTTTCTTCGTGGCCTTATTCAAGCGCCTATAGTCCATGCATACTCTCCATCCCATCATTGTTCTTGTAGGGACCAATTCATTGGCTTCATTCATCACCACTGTCATGCCTCCTTTTTTCGGTACGCACTAAATCAGACTCACAAAATTGCTATCGGATATGGGATAAATGATCCCGACATCTAACCACTTGATTATTTCTTTCTTTACCAACTCTTTCATGGTCGGATTCAATCTTCTTTGGTGCTCAATGGACTTAAAATTTCCCTCCTCCAAAATTAATCTTGTGCATGCAAAAAGAAGGGTTTATACCTTGGATATCGGCTAGAGTCCACCCAATAGCTTTTTTAAATTTTCCCAACAAATTCAGCAATGCCTTTTCATCTTCAGGGAGTAATTTTGAAGATATAATAATGGGTAATGTCTCTTGCTCCCCTAAATAGGCATATTTCAAATGTGAAGGCAGTGGCTTGAGTTCCAATCTGGGAGGGTCCACAATTGATGGTTGCATTGGTTTAAATGTTCTGTCCGCCAATTCCAGTGATTCAAAGGCTCGGTTAAACTCAGAAATTTCCTGTAATTCCTCTGTTTTCGGTTGAACACATAAATATTCCATATCTTCCATGCTGATTTCCCCAAACTGCTCAATGTGATGCTGTAGCAATTCCTGCTCCCATTTCTGCGTTACTACCTCATCCAAGACCCGAATCATCGAACACTCTTCTGTTTCAACTGGGTATTTCATTGCATCGAACACGCTGAATTTCACCTCTTGATCAAACACCCTCATGGTTAATTCACCTTTTTGCACATCAATCAAAGCTCTCCCCGTTGCTAGAAATGGTCTACCAAAAATAATTGGAACATCCTTATCGGCCTCATAGTCTAAGATAATGAAGTCCGCTGGAAATATCAACTTATCCACTTTGACTAAAATGTCCTCAATCTTGCCCTCGGGATAGGTAATGGATCGATCGACAAGCTGTAATATCACTGTGGTTGGTCTTGCCTCTCCCACGTCTAGCTTCTTGAATATGGATAGTGGCATAAGATTGATACTAGCCCCAAGATCACACAAGGCTCGACCCAACTCTTTGCCACCAATTGAGACGGGAATTGTAAATGTTCCGGGGTCTTTTACTTTGGGCGGAAGTTTGCTCTTCAAGATTGCACTACATTCCTCAGTCAAAGCCACTGTCTCATATTCACCTAACCTCCTCTTCTCTGATAAAATGTCTTTGAGGAATTTTACATAATTGGGCATTTTCTCTAATGCCTCAACTAAGGTAATATTAATGTGGAGTTGCTTTAGTACCTCAAAGAATTTCTTAAAGTTGGCTTCTTGATTCTTTTGTTTCAAACGTTGAGGGAAGGGTGGTGGGGACGGTTTAAATGTATGGGAAGGTGTAGGAACTAGTTTAGGAGAAGCTTGAGAGGTTTTTCTAGGTATTTCATCAATTTCCTCAACCTCGAAGCTCTTTTCACACTGAGTTCCAGCATCATTTTTCTCAGATTCCCCTGCTGTCTTTGCCGAGTCAGAACCCAAATCAGCAGTTGGTGGTTGCGGTTTTGGCACATTTTTCTCCACTAAAGGCTTCCCACTTGACAGCTCTACGACTTGAACCTGCTCTTTACCCTCTTTCGTTGAACTCTCAGTGTCGGAAGGAAGCTTACCCATCGGTCTTGCTTTCAATTCGCTAACTATTTGACCCAGTTGAACCTCTAAATTCCTCAAAGAAGCTTGCTGAGTTTGAATTACGACATCAATTTTTGCCATATACTCCTTGAACATATTCTCTAAAGAAGACCCTGAAGCTTGCTGATTCACGTTGACTTTCTGAAACTGCCCTTACTGATTTTTATTCCCAAATCCAGTTGCCATTTTCTACTGAACTTGCTGACTGTTGGCGTTACTCCCTTGACCTCCCCAAGCAAAATTGCGGGTGATTCCTCCACCCAGGATTGTAAGTATTGGAGTAAGGGTTGTTCCTAGGGGCATTTTGATTCCCAACATAGCATACTGAAGCTGGATTCCCTGGGCAAAACTCAAAAGTATGGTCTTCCCCACGATAAGCACAAGAATCAGCTGCATTCTGACTTATGTTAATTGCTGCAACATTCTGGACTGCACCAGAATTTGCTAGTTGCATACTTCCAAAGCCCGAATTCAATTTCTTCATCATGCTCTCCATTGAATCAAATCTTGCATTGAAAGATGTCACTGTGTCCACTTCCAGCATACCCTTTTTTTCTTTCCACCCATGCTTCTTGAATCCGACCATTGACAACTATTTGTAGCCATTCTCTCCAAAATAACATAAACTTTGTCATAGGTCTTGGACAACAAAGCTCCATTAGCTGAAGCATCTACCATATTCTGAGTAGCCATATTCAACCAATTATAAAAAGTCACCATTTGAATACAGTGGGGTAGTCCATGGTGGGGGCATTTTCTCAACAATTCCTTGAATCTTTCCCAAGCATCGCTAAACGATTCGTCATCAAACTGTCTTAAGGATACTATGTCTGCTCTGAGCTTGGCTTTCCTCGTGGGCGGAAAGTACTTGATCAAAAACTTTTCGGCTAGCTCATTCCAAGTAGTGATAGAGCCAGGGGCAAAGTTGTTCAACCAAGCCTTAGCTCCATCCCTCAAAGAATAAGGGAATAAAGTTTGCCTCAAAGCATCGTGGGAACCTCCTTGAATTCTGAATGAGTCGCTTACTCCCAATAAAGATTTAAGATGCAAATGCGGGTCTTTTGAAGGTAACCCATGAAATTGACCCACCGTTTGCAACATTTGGAACATCACAGGCTTCATCTCAAAATTTTGTGCCTGAATCTCTGGCCTCGCTATGCCCAGATACAACTGATTGAAAGTAGGGACTGCATAAGCTCTTATAGCTCTTCCCCTATCATCGACTATCAAGAAAGGGTTCTCAGCTTGATTTTCTACCCCTTGTTGCTGATTTATCTCAGGATTGAGCGGTTGATTTCCGGGAGGCAAAAGAGGCGGTGGATCCATCCTATTGTTCCTTTCTCTTTGCTCCCTTCTCCTCCTATGAAAAGTTCTTTCAATTTCTTGATCCAAATTCAATTCCAAATCAGGGAACTCGTTCATACACAGCTACCAACACCTGCAAAATCAAACAACAAAGTTTAGATTCTGTTTTAGCACCAATTTCCCTGAAATTTAACTAAAAAATAGCGAAAATCAACTCAATCCCCGGCAAAGGCGCCAAAAACTTGTTGCCTTGTGCAAAGTGATTCTAAATATGCAAGAAAAACTCACAAACACACGTGCAAGTGCACACGATCAGCAGCAAGTGATAAGTATTTTTATATCGTTCTCCACAGGGATTGATGCACGAAAATCACTATTCTTAAGCCTATTTTCAATGAAATTCAATGCAACCAAGGACCAAACATTAATTTATAACTAAGATGCACTAATGTAAATAAAGCTAAGTGAAATTAAAGAGAATTGAAGGTAAATAACGCAAGAAAAACGGTTGGAAGCAGAGGAGAATTAAGGCTCAGATTAGGGATGCTCTGTATTGTTTCTAGGGATTGCTATAGCAAAAACTGCGCTAATTCATCTCACCTAGATTTAACACGGGAATTTTCCAATTCTCCATAGATTAAGGCGATTAAACTCCCATTTAACCCCTTATTTTTAGCTCAACCTGATTAGTGCCCTAGGTGGTGATTTATCCCTAAATACCCACTCATTTTCATGATAATAAAAGACTAAGGTTAAGTAAAGCAATAGACCACTCATATTCAATATACTTTTCAGCTTCATACACAACCAATACCAATGGGAAGATAAAAAGATAAGAAGAAAAGGCCAAAGAAGAAGCTCCCAAGCTCAAATCCAGCTTTCCCAAGCTGAATATGGTCTCCACGGCAGCTCCCCTCTGTTTTTCCTCTGTTCTTGTGCTCCAAGCCAGCTCCCAATCGTGAATCTCCTCCTTTTTCGGCTTACTTTCAAAATTAGGGCCACTTTCTTTAAATACCTAGCTTCAAACGTGGGAGTGAGGGCTGATTAGACACTCGAAGCCCACATGGAATACCCATAAAAAGGTAAGAATACCCTTTTACACCAGCTGGACTTGACACCTCATTAAATGAAGCTTTCCACGTTGAAAACAACTTCAGCCACCAATCTGCGTTTGCCATGTCATTCTACAGCATAATCTGCAAAAACTAGAGGTCCAAGTCACCTTAAATACGAAATTGACACGAAATTAAAGCCCAAAGCCTCTAATCAGCACTCTCACTAAATAACATTAAATTCAACTAATTCCAGCTCAAATAATAAATTCTCAAAGCAAAATTAAGCCTTAAAGCCCCAAAATCATGGCTAATAACTCTTATTTAAGAGTTATCACCACGCAAGCGGGCCGAGTGGGCTGAGGTCGCTTCCTGGTCCTATCCCCGCCCAGTTTTCCTCATCAGCTCCTTGCATATCATGGTGGTCCAAAATTACCTATAACAAGGGGTAAAACAAAAATCTAAAAAAATCATTTAAAATGTTTGAATTCTATGGACGATAGAAGTCTATCAAAGATAGAATTCTATCGATAGAGTTATATATGTGATAGAATTCTATCACCGATAGAAATCTATTAGCGATAGAATTTATAGCTGATAGAAGTCTATCAGAGAAAAGAAAAAAACGAAAAAAGGAAAAAACGAAAAAAGGGGAAAATGCACGCAAATGAGGGGTAAAATGGAAATGTTAAAATATTATTTAAAATATTTGTCATATTTGCAATTTCTTTTGAAAGTTGCTATACTTGCTATTTCTATATTTAATTTAGCCACCAATTACAATTTTCCTATCTTTTAAGTGTTTCCAAAAATTTTTAAACTACAAATTATTCAATCAAAAATCATAAATAATATTTGAAATTTTTGAAAATGACATTTTAAGATAGAGCAACCATAACTATAGAGGATGAAAATTATCCATATGAATGTTTGATCGATCTGCAACAACACAAAAACATGTCTGAGAGTGTATGCTTCATTTAGGTCAATAGATGTAGTGTAAAGTAAGTAGAGAGAAGGAAATCTAAGGCCTAATTTGATGATGATTTCAATTTTTGGTTTTCTGTTGTCTACTTTTAGTTTTATTATAATCGAAAGCCAAACAAGTACAATAAGGCCTCGTTTGATAACGATCTGGTTTTTTGTTTTTGGTTTTTGAAAATTATGCTCGATATCTCCTAAATTTCCTACCATGGCTTTGATCCTTGTTAAGGATCCATTTGAATTCCTAGCCAAATTCTAAAAACAAAAACAAGTTTTTGAAAACTATTTTTTTTTTCAAAATTCGACTTGGTTTTTGAAAACAAGGAAGAAGATTGGTACTAAAAGAAAGAAACTTATGGGTGGAAGTAGGTGTGTATAAGCTTAATTTTCAAAAACCAAAAACCAAAAACCCAATGGTTATCAAACGTGGCCTGTTTTGAGTTTTCAATTTTTAAAAAGGTTGAGAGGTAGAGAGAATTTTTAAAAAGGTACTAGCTTTCACACTACGGTGCAGGGACCCTTAACCTGAATTTTATTCTCTGGTAGGCCTAACTGATCACACCGCAGGTAGCTCTTTTTACCCCTAGGCTTTTTCTTTTGTGTAAGCAAAAATTCTTTTTTTTTTCCTTTTTCAACAAATTTTCTTTTTCTCTCATTTTCTTTTGTTGCTTTTGCTATTCTCTCAGCAGGCATAACATTTTGTTTTTCCTACCTAGCTCTTTAGAGCAATCAAGCATGAACTTCCTAATATTAGAAACTAAGCCTATCGGGGTGACAACAACTTTGAAAACCATAATAAGAATCTAGATTTTCAAAGACGTCATTAGATAAGACTATTGCATGCTTTAGACATCAAAACTAAGTATCAAAAAATTTTAAAATTTCACAATTTCTGTCGTGCTCCTAGATTCCACAACATATAAACCATTTTCTCCCAAAATTTCAAAAATCACATCCTTGGCTATCATGGCTAGCTATTCATGCATCCCACAAAATTTAAATATGCTCAACACAACGGAAGCCTCCCCCCAAACTTAAACTAAACATTGTCCCCAATGTTTTAAAATAGAAAAGCATAAAGAGGGATACTGAGACTTCCCTGAGCTAGGAGCGCTTCATCTTCTTCCTTTGGATCCATGAAAAATGGGAAATTTGGAATTTTGGGATTTGCTAAGGTGATCCTGCAAAACAAAATTGGATCACGGAGCAAAGAAAATTATTTACCGCAAAAACAACTAACTAAACTTTAATCCTTGGGTTGCCTCCCAAGCAGCGCTTTCTTTAACGTCTTTAGCTAGACTAGGCTCGGCACGCTTACGGAGGCTAAAAATAACAATTTTCATCATCCTCCGGGCCCTGCAAGAAATCACGCACCGAATTGCAAACTACAAACAGGGGAGAAAAAAAACTTTCCCCTGGCCCATCTTCACTAAAGAGATTCTCATAATAACATTTCAGGAAATAATCAGCTGCATCAAATCTCTTTTCTAAATCTCTATTCTCAAAACAATTGTTAACAGAGTCATCAACCGTTATAATATCTACTGGTCTAGGATCTAGAGGTGGCCTATCAATCATGCCAGTCCATTCATCAGAAAAAATGTCTACATGCTCAGCAGATCCTTCAGACTCAGAATTAAAAAATGATTCAACTAAGCTATCACATGACTCATCATCAGAAGAATTAAAGAATTCAAGAATTTCAGGATCAGATTCTATACTATGCACAGATTCGAGTTCTTCTGGGTCAGATTCTATGCTATATACATCATCAGGACATGAAAAGAAAGTATTCACATTGTCAGGGTTCATGCATTCAGGAATGTCAAGATCAGACTCAATAGATTCACTGTAATCATGATCAGACTCAAAATTATCTATCAAGCAATCTTTTTTATGCATTTCATGTTCATGCTCAATGTCAGGCAATTCAATATCATCATCAAAATTATCAATTTCAGGCAAATCTAATTCATTTTCAAAGGAAGGTAAATCATCAACTGCAGATCTTTCATTTTCACAAGCAGGCAAGTTGTCGGGCTCCTAGAGTGAGTAAAAATATAGTATAAAATACTCTAGAATTCCTGTGCAAGTATACACAGTCTGCAGCAAGTAATATTATCAATCCAAGGTCTGAATGAGCTTCCACTTTATCTATTTTGCGTAACTTCCTAATGGTTTCGAAGATAATAAAAATGTTGGGTTTTATAAGAATTATGCTGAAGCAAAATAAATGACAGAACAACAAGTAAACAAATAGACAGACAGATTAAAGACAGGCGCTGGTTAGGTTTTAGTGATTGTTCTAAGATATGCTCTAGCAAAATTATTGATCATGCATTTCTCGCAGTATTATTAGCGGATTCCTCCCGGAACTCCGGATCTTTTGGGATATGTTTCAAACCCAATGAAGTGCGACCGATCAAGCACTAGGCAACTGGCTATCCCTAGCTCAGTCACTGGCGTTCACCAATACACAATGATCGTAGTGTGGATAATTGTCACACACTCTCTAAATCATCCCTGAAACTAGAGAGAGCTATCCATACCGGCTGGCCAGGCGGGCATAAAATGAGAATAAGCACAACAATTAACCAAAATGCGATAGTCAATATATTACTAGAGATGAAGCACAGTAATCACATTATTCCTAACCAACACCTTAAGCTACTTAGTTCATAATAGGCATAGGAATACGAATTACAATCTGAGTATGCATGTCCATAACCACAAGTTAATAAAGAAAGTAAACTCCCTAATCAGCTTGCGGTAGATGGTGTTCTTGATGATCTTCAATCTCCCTATACTATTCGGCTTCCAAGGGAAAACATGGAATGAATTTGACTTTGACGGCTACTTCCTTTTATAGAAGGACAGGAGACTTGAATTAGGTCAACTTGGACACGTGTAGGGCTCTCCTTGCTCCTTTATCCCGAAAATAACTCAACAGAAGTCGGTTCATGAAGTTGGCTAACGAGCTGTGATGTGGCAGTCTCTGCTCCCAGTTTTGCTGCAGCATAGAATTTGCTCCCTCCAGTCGCTTAGCAGCATAATCTGCACAAAATAATTTCCAATGCTTCCATTCTTCCAAATGGGTTAAATCATGTAATATCTATCCAAAACCAACCCTAATAAGCATAGAGGACACACAAATCTCTATATAATTGAGGCCTAAATAACTACCTTTTGGGCAGTTATCATACCCCCAAACTTGAACTATTGCGCGTCCCGAGCAATACTAACCCACCTTCCTTCAAGAATTCAGAACATTAGACAAAGAATAGCTTGATCAAACCAGACAGTCCAACACTACCTTTAACCTTTACCTGAGCACTCTGCAAAACCAAGCTCTGCTGCAGCAAAATGATTCCTCCGGCACAGACAAATAATCACCACTTTTCAACTTAGTTCTAAGAACTCACCACAACCTAGCTCTATTATCAGACATTTCAAAACATATTTTTAAAGGGGTTTATATCACTATTTATCAGACTTAAAGCGGCCTTACAGTCATAAGCTCTTAAGCATGGGATGACCCACTTTATGGTGCAGTATACCCTTGCCTCAAGCTCATCACCAACTAGGCTCAATACTCATTATAAAGCTAAAAAATCCTTAGTTATTCTATCTCTTGCCCCTAAGAATGGCGACATTTTATGATGAAGCTCACCTAAGTTCTGGGAGACAGAAAAACTGCTGGATCATCATTCATCCCTCAAAACTTTTGCTCTGTCAATTTTTTTCAGCAAAATCTTCAACAAATAATTTTTTTCAGCAAATAATTTTTCTTATCATTTTTTCACATTTCCTAGGTCATCTTTTGACATGAAGACAAACTGTGGGTATCACAAATGTCCCCGGTTACTCAATAACCTAACAAATTTTTACTTGAAGGAGAGGAATGCTCGAGCAAAATAGTTGGAGTAGCAAAAAGTCCCCCAAACTTGAATTATTCATTGTCCCCAATGAATCATTAAATAAGCAAGTATACCCCCAAACTTAAATTTTTCTCTGAATTTGTAAACTAAACATGGGACTTAGATTAAGCTTAAAGTGGATCATATAAGTCAATACTACCTTCAAAATCTTCTTTGCCGCAACAACAGTCCAGGCTAGAAGAAATGCTCAAGCAAAAGGTTTCTGGAGATCAGAATACCTTGATCTAATTAAGCGTAATCAGTCCAAGCTTCAAAAATTCAGAGAAAAATTTGTTAAGTTAGAGTTATTCAGTGCTCATGGAACGGAACATCAAGAAATTTCATTAAAAAGAAATTACACATCAGATATATATTTTTTAAAAGCAGCAGAAAAGTAAAAAGAAAAGCAAACATAACAATAATAGAAAAGGAGGTTAGAAAATGCACGAGCAATCAAAAATTTAAGAACAAAAATTATGCTCGCCCATGGCCACTTCATCCTTCAGTCCTCTTGGCCCGGTTCATTTTCATCATCCTCTTCTCCTCTTTCAACAGGTGGGGGCGGAATCCAGGGGTTCAACAGATCGTCAGGGAATGCTGGAAGGGCTGGATAAGGTTTTGAAAAATTCTCTTGCAGCGCCTTCTTCAAGCTGGCATCCCGATTCTTAACATAGTTCCAGAAGGTTAAAGTTTGCCTTTCAGCAAACACCTGCCTACTGGCCGAAAGTGCCAGTTGTTCTATAATCGAGTTGATGCCATGGATAAGCCCACCTTGACGTACCTCCTGCACACGCTGGAGACGTGCCAAATTAGGCGTGTCGATGATCCCCTTGTCAAACAGAATAATATCCTCTGGAACCGTGGGCACTCCTGCCCTGCTGCATAACATAGTGATCGTGTTCGGAAAAAAACAGCTTCCCCACCTTTTTCTTCCAACATCCAAATATTTCATTAACAATGATCTTTCCTACGTCAATGCTGAGAGACCGCAAAATCGCAAAAGCTAGAAGAACTCGTTCCCTTGAGACTGTCGAGTCGTGTGTCGTTGGAAGCATCCTTTGTTTGATAAATCTCATCCACGTGTTTGCTTCCCTTTTTCAAATAAGCCGACTGGAACGTCCTCTTCTCCGTCTTGGACAGTCGCCACTGTGCCCCTTCAATACCTACCTCCCACACAGCCTCACTTAGTTGCTCACTAGATGGTGCTATAACCATTCATTATATGCTGCATGGGGGAAATTTTGAAGGTTAAACAATGCGTTAATAGCACTAGGACTCCAGTCTACCTCAACTCCTCTAACAATCACCTGGAAACCATCCTCCTTGACAATGTTAGCATAAAATTCACGCACCACCTGTGCATTTAAAGATTCCGGCTTCGCACAAAACAACTCCCAGCCGTGGTCTGCAATACCGGTCCTCAGAAACTGTGGAAGATCACCACTGAAACCGTGCTCGAACAAGAAATCCCTTTTCAGAAGCTCAGCGTATTTTGCTCTGGCAAAATTGTTGACGAAGCGATCAAATGGAACCTGCTGCTCTTCTATCGCCTCGTGTTCTTCCGATGCTTCGGCAACATTTTTGCCCTTCTCTGCCCTGCGCTTGAGCAACTGCTCTTCCTCAGTCTTCTTATCTGTTTTGTCGCTTTCTTTGTCCTCAGCTTCTTTCTTCTCTCTTTCCTCTCGCTCTGCCTTTTCTCTCTCAGAATCTGATGATGGTGGTGATGGGGTATCAGTCCGAATCACCTGAATACGGCCGACCTTTCTTTTTATGCGGCGACGTTTCGGTGGTTCGGGCATGATTACCTCAACACGAGCTTCTTGGTCCTGCTCGTTTCCTCTTTCAGACACTGTGTTTACCTGCTCGTCTCTCACCATCTCAGCCTGCTGTTCTTGATTCTCCTCAACATTTTCCTCTTGATCCGTATCTGTATCCGCAAGTCTCTTATCAGCCTCTCCTGGGGTATGTTCTTGCGGTTCTTCCAGGTTTTCTTCAACCACTGCAGCAGCCTCATCCTCTGTCACTTTTTCCTATTCTTCCGCCCTCTGTTGTCGCCTTCTTCTTTTAGCTTCGTTCTCCTTCGGTGTTCTTTTCTTCTTAGTTTTTACTTTCGGAACTTCGGGGTAATGGGTATTTCCTCTTCACTCCCTCTCTCTCTTTCTTTCCTCGCTCTTGTTTTGGCCATGGATAACTCAAAGGGTTTTGCAAAGAATGAAAAGGAGAAAGAAAGAATGTAGATGGCAAGATAGAATCAAGAAGACGAAGTAGAACGAAGACTTACCAATGTCTGCAAATAAATAAGGCTCCAACAATTTGAAATCCTAACCGAAAGGATTTGCTCCGTAATAAATGGTTTTACCGTTCACAATTAAGTTGCAATTCAAATCCCTAACGGTAAAATTGTGGAACTCCAATCATCTATGGGAAATAACGGCATGCTGTCAACGGCTAAACCGTTGGATTGTCCCTTCACGACATGTGGCAACATCCCTGCAATTCACCTGCCCATAGAAATTCAAAAATCCCAATGGTAAAAATAATTACTCACACTAAAATCCTTCCTATGCATACGAGAAATCTGCTCTAGCATTATCTTTGCTACAACAATCTTCTGAACCTGCCGAATCTTAGATATGGAATTTAAATTTCAAAATAGGCAAATCAAATCTTTTAAATTCAAATTAAACTTTAACCGATCAAATCAAACTTAATCTGTTATTCTCAAAAGAAGCCGAATAAATTAGAGAAAATCTCAATTAATTAAAACTAGAATTCAAATAACTGAAAATAAAATCTAGATAAAATCTAATAAAATCTAACTAATTAAAAGATAATTGAAAGATAATTTAAATAAATAACCCGAAAATCAAATCAACTTCAAAACAAAATAGATAAGATCTAATCAAATATTTAAAGACAAAATCTAATAAATCTCGCAAAATCAAATCTAACCTAACCGCAATTAAAATCAAATCAACGAAAAATAAAATCAATACAAATCCTGGGAGCTCAAAATTTTGCTCTGTGAAATGCTCCCGCAAAAATCCTGCTCTCTCAATCATCAACCAACCTTAGGGAAGGATATTTTGACTGAAACTCCTCTCCCCAATAATGCTTGACACGCTGACCATTCACCTTGAATACTCTCCCATCTTTTTCATCACATTGTTTAACCATAGATGCATCATTCGATAAATAAAACTTCACCCCATGGAAAAATTCTTTCATTTGTTCTTTTGATAAACCAGGAGGAAAATTTCCAAAATCAAGGTAATCGAAAAAGTCATCATACCAAGGTGTTTTCACTGCCTTAATATGGACTATAGTTAAATCTGATGCAACAGTAATGGGCAACGTCTCACCCTCCCCAAGATACACATACTTTAGATGATCCGGCAGTGCCTCAATCAGGGATGGTTTAATTGGGGGAGCCTTTCTTTTATCTAAATCTAAAGACTCAAAAACATCCTCACACCTAAACAATTCTTTTTCATTTTTTCTATCTAAAGAACAAACTTCTAAATCCTCTACACTAACCTCTCCATGATTTCCAAATGCTTATTAGCCGAATCCTGAATTGTTGTCTCAACAATTGTGTTCTCCAGAATCCTAATGAAAGAGCAATCTTCCATCTCGTCGGGATACTTCATGGCCTTAAACACATTAAATTTTACTTCCTCATTACAAACTCTCATTGTTAATTCCCCTTTTTGAACATCTATTAACGCCCTACCAGTAGCCAAAAATGGACGACCTAGAATAATTGGGACATCTTTATCAGCCTCATAGTCTAAAATAATGAAATCAACAGGAAATATGAATTTATCCACTTTTACTAAGACATCCTCAATCTTACCCTCTGGATATGTGATAGACCTATCAGCTAGTTGGAGTGTAACTGTGGTAGGTCTAGCTTCACCAATACCTAACTTTCGATAGACCGAAAGAGGCATAAGGTTAATGCTTGCGCCTAAATCACAGAGTGCTCTACCTAATTCCTTTCCACCTATAGACACAGGTATGGTAAATGACCCTCGTTAAGCTGCCTAAATGTTCCAATTTCAGTCCGGAGCTTGGTAGTCTTAGCAGGTGGAAAAAATTTTGTCAGAAAAGCTTGGGCAAGCTCGTCCCAAGTACTGACGCTGCCCGTCTCGACTGATTCGAGCCAATCTTTTGCTTTATCGTGTAGAGAAAATGGAAACAGCCTCAATCTTATCGCATCTGTCGGAACTCCGTTCATCTTCACCGTCCCACATATTTCTAGGAATGATCGCAAATGTGAGTGGGGGTCCTCGGAAGGATGTCCCTTGAACGAGTTATCGCGCGCCATCTGAATCAACCCTGTTTTTAGCTCAAAATTTGTAGCTTGGATTGGGGCATAGACAATTCCTGAATTTTCGGTGGGAAGAATTGGCTGTAGAAAATCTCTAATTGCCTTGGGAGCTTCCTCTTGGTGGGCCATCGCTTCTGCAAATCTTTTCTCTCTTCGAATGGATCTAAGAGTCCTGTTAATTTCAAGATCTAGCGAAAACAATTTAACCACCTTGTTTCTTCGCATACAATGCTCCCAGACAACCAAAAGAACCAAACAAAAAAAAAATAAAATAATATTCACAAAATGAAAAATATTTACACCTTAATTACTATTTATCCCTTTCTTTTCGATGTCAAGAAAAATTAATTTTTTGCTTAAAAATCAAGCCTCCCCGACAACGGCGCCAAAAACTTGTTGTTGTTATCGATTATCCGCAAGCGCACAGGTCGTCAAAAGTAATATAAAACGGTAGTAATACCGAGTATCGAATCCACAGGGAGGCGAAGCGAAACTTAAGCAAATAATTAAAATCTCTTGAGCACTAAAAATACTCAGGCGAAATAATATTTAGGGACCACTTTATGCAATAAAAAGGACTCAAATTCAAGACAATTAACGAAAATAAATTGATCAATCAAAAATAAAATATGGAGAAAGAGTTTTCTTTAAATGGGAAGAGGGGTCTTGAAAATTAATGATTAGCTAAATAGTTGCTATAATTATCCTATCTCATTGCCCAACTAATTATAAACCTAGAATCTCCGTTAATCACATAGGTTCTCCTGTCGGTTTCCCCTAATTGTAATTAATTCATTTTAACAACCTAAGTGTCCTTAGCGCCATTAAAAATCATTAATCATTACGCTCTGATTCATTTTAGGAATCTAAGTTTAATCAACTAATCCCGGTGTCACAACGGGCAATTAAACTAGTTGCATGGATTATGATCTATCCTAATTTCTCTCCGTCGAGTTTCCATTAAGAATCGAATCATTACACAATTGGCCAGATTGAGTAAAGCATTAAGCACCTCCATACAAATAATTAGGACATGGGCAAGAGACAAGAAATTATAACAATATTTGAACTATCATTTCATTTCAAGACCCCAAATTGGGGTTTTAGCTACACATGGCTAGAATATCCACAATAATTACAAAGGAAAGCATAATAAAGAGCATAAAAGGAAAGGAATTGACCGTCGAAAAACCCCTCGCTGACGCTTGGAGCCCCGCTGACTACTCCTTGAGCCTCTAAGATGCTCCCCCAAAATTCCCAAAATTTTTCCCACTAAAAGAGTCCTCTCAAAAAGGCTTGAAAGCCTTGAGAGGGGCTCCAAAGGAGCCTAAGGAAGAGAGAAATGAAGGAATTGGTGAATGGTTGATTGATGAATAATGAGGCACCCAAGGGTGCCTTTTTATAGGCCTGGAATAGGGGTAGCGTCGCGACGCTACCTTGCTCAGCGGCGCGACGCTGCTGCGCACGCGGCTTGGGCAACACGAAAGGGTAGCGTCGCGACACTGTCTTCATAGCGTCTCGACGTTGCCCCAAAATTCCAGATTTTCAGCTTCCTTTTGGGCTGATTTTTGGGCCTTCTTCTTTTTTTTTTTTTTTTTTTTTTTGTCATTTCTTCATGGTTGACTTCTTTGGGCCTCCAATTACTTCAAGCTAGGATTTGGATTTCAATTGCTTCAATTTTGGCACTTTTTCTCCCAAAATCACCAACTTTGCTCCTAAGGACCAAATAACAAAATTCATTAAGTATATTCATAAAAAACACGATTAAAGCTCCAAAAAGCTTAATAATTTGAGCCTAAAATAGCGACATTTCTGCTCGCTATCAACGTGTTGAGAGAAAAAATAGGCATGTTGTAGAGACTGGTCTTTCTTTACTTGCTCACTTAGGGTTGCCCCTTTTCTTTTGGAGCTTTGCCTTTCAAACAATAGTTTATCTTATTAACAGGCTTCCAACTGTTGTTCTTCACTTTAAATCTCCTTATCATATGCTTTATAAAAGATTACTTGATTACTCTTTACTAAGGGCTTTCAGATGTGCTTGTTTCCCCTTTCTTAGGGCTTTTCATGATCATAAACTCATGTTTAGATCTACTGAGTGTTTATTTCTTGGTTACAGTCCCAATCATAAAGGGTACTTTTGCCTTGATCCAACTTCAAGCAAACTCTTTATTTCTAGACATGTAGTTTTTAATGAGTCTCATTTTCTACACTCACTCTTCCTTTAAGTTTGGTAAGGTAAAATCTTCCCAGCCTGATTCCTCCTTTTTCAACCCATCTCCCTTTTATATTCCTTCCAGTACCAATGCCCCCTTTAATCCTGTTCTGTCATCTCTTATTTCTCCCCCTTCTACTCATCAAAATTCTCCAGCTTTCGCTTCTTCTGCTACTCCTCCTTTTCCTCCTGGATTTTCTCCATCTTCCTCTGATTTGGTTCACCACCAATGTAACTCATCACCTTCACTCCATGACTCTTCCTTAACTTCATCCTCTCATACTCCCTCCATTGCTCAACTTCTTCCATAATTACCCCAGCTCATTCATCCTCTCGACTTCTTCCATAATTACCCCAGTTCATTCATCCTCTCATACTCCCTCCATTGCTCAACCTACCTCTTCCTCTTCCCTGCCCTCATCATTCTGCCCTCCTCATCCTCTCAGACTCGGGACCTCTTTCTTTGACAGCCTACACAAAGGCCGACTGGGCTAACTATCTAGATGACCGCCGCAGTACCAGTGGGTACTGTGTTTTCCTTGGCTCAAATTTGGTGTCTTGGTCATCAGCTAAACAGAAGGTAGTCTCGAGGTCCAATGCTAAATCGGAATACCGTGGTTTGTCCAATGCCGTTGTAGAACTTGTGTGGATTCAGTCCCTATCTGAACTTGGTTTGAATTTTTCCTCTCCTCCTTTACTGCTTTTTGATAATATTAACGCCACTTATTTAGCCACTAATCCTGTCCTTCATAGTCGCTCCAAACACATCGAGATCGACCATCATTTTATACGAGAAAAAGTAGCAAGGAAGCAGCTCCTTGTTAAGTTCGTTCCTTCAGAAGATTAATTGGCAGACATATTAACGAAGCCATTACTAACAACTCGGTTTCAAAGCCTGCGTACCAAGCTCACTGTCCAAGGCCGACCGGTTTCACTTGCGGGGGATGATAAAATGTTATTTCTCCTTAAATATTCTTAGGCTATTTATCTGGTTTTTCCATTGTAAAGTTGGTTATTGTTTAGCCTATCTTATTGCTCCATGTGTCCTCTTATTTCTCTATATATTTTGGCACTGTTCATTGCCCTATTTAGACATTCAACTATTGGAAATAATCTATCATTTTCATCCTTCTTTTCTCCCCCCTTTTATATTCTTATTTATCACTCTAAAAGAAATTGACTTACATATAGAAAATATTGTTCCTTAGTGTTCTTTCTATTCCTACACAAATCTGGGCATAAGATTTGAACTTCCAACCTCATGAAAAAGAATAATAGATGTCTTTAACTTCTAAATTTTATCAAATATTAGATTTTTGTAAAAACAACAACCTAATTTTTTTTTTAAAACCAATTCTTAATGTTATCAAATATGGGATTTTTGTAAAAACAACAACCTAATTTTTTTTTTAAACCAATTCTTAATTTTATCAAATATGAGATTTTTGTAAAAACAACAACCTAAACGTGGGAATCAATATTTCTTTTTAAACCAATTCTTAATCTTATCGAAGATGAGATTTTTTGTTTAAAAAAAACAACCTAAATGTGGGAATGGATATTTTTTTTAAATCAATTCTTAATCTTAAACGTGGGAATTATCTACCGAATTTGAATAATAAAATATTGAACAATTAAATAGGAAGGACAAATAAGGAATTTGAAGATTAAAAAATGGCTTAAAAGGAAATCAAAAGTTTCTCCCCTTAAGCACCCTTTTATGGATATTTTTTTAAACAAATTCTTAATCTTAAACGTGGGAATTATCTACCGAATTTGAATAATAAAATATTGAATAATTAAATAGGTAGGACAAATAAGGAATTTGAAGATTAAAAAGGGGCTTAAAAGGAAATCAAAAGTTTCTCCTCTTAAATGCCTTTTAATATAGTATAGATATATAGATATAGATTAGGTGCTTCCAGTACAATGCTTCGAGTAGTTTTATACTATTGGATGTATATCATCACATTTATTTACTCCTAGTTACCGTTGGATATAAAATCGAGATACTTTTACAATTTCTCTCTCTTATATCGAATGGTGTAAGGCTACTCGAAAGATTGCACCGGAAGCACCTAATAATTTCTCCCTGCTTTCGGTTGAATGAAATTGAAATTTTAATTTTTAAACAAATTAATTCGATAGATGTACAGCACAAGAGAAGGTGAAAAAAAAAACAGAAAAAAAAAAAAGAACTCTCAACTTCTAAAGAAAAAAATAAATAAATCTAATCAAATCAAACAGGAGGGTGATTTAATTTGCACCCATTCAATAAAAACTAATAATGTACGTATACGAAAACGATGAGTTGATAATTATAAATATTTTCAAAGGTTGATAGTTCAAATAAATTAATCTAAATACCAACTTTGATTTATATGATACAGTAGCCAAAATGAAAATTTAAACATTCAATGAATGCAAATTAATTGTAATCATACCGTACACGTTGAATAAGGATTTATTATTTTGTGATCAAAATCTTTAAATTTAACTTTATTTTAATTAAATAAATTTTATGATCAAGTCAAGGTCTCAACTCGCAATAAACAAAAATAAAGAAATAAATAATAATTGAAGAACCACAGGGGGATAGGTGGCGGCCTCCTTTAAGTTGAATTTGTCTTCCTAATTGAAAATCAGATTTTAATATTGAGAAGAAATCATTGTTGGGGCATTTGCATCAATAGCAAAAAATAAAATGGTAATTGCAAGCGTGTCTTCCATTTATTGGTTTTGCAGATATAGCAAAAAAAATTTGGCCCGCCCTAGACAATAACGTAAAAAGACTAAAATATCCTCAGCTCGTTGTCCACTGATATACCAAATATCTGGTATATTAAACCCTAAAAATATACTAGATATTTGGTATATCAATCAACTGATATACTAAATATATAGTATATCAGATGTATATTTCGTGAATATATCAACTGATATACGAAATATATAGTATATCAAATGTATATTTCGTGAATATAATATATTTTACACATGAGCTTTCATTAGTTTAGATATCTTTGATATACTACATTAATAAAGAATTAGATATATTAGCTTTATTTTGGGACAATATGTGTGGTAGAAGATTTAAACCTCTAACCTCTTGGTTGAATGTGTATATATGAGTGATTTTTTTTAATAACAAGCATATCATTGATGTATTTAACTATATATTTATTAATATTATTTGAGTAGTAAAAAAAAAAGTATATCAACGGTGTATCAACTTTCATAAAGACAAACATTTATTTTAGAAGAGACAAACATTTCATTTAAAATATGTAAATAATACAACATAATTCAATAAATAGAAAAGAAAATATAACAAATATAAGTAAAGAAAGTAACATATCAAGTACATCATTGGTATATCAAATATTATGTTTATCAAATCAAGTATATATTAGATATATCATTAGTATATTAGGTATATCATTGTATTCATTCGAGTATATCAAATTTCTTATACTTTATATTTCATATATCAGTAAATATAAAGTATATCAGATATACTACTAATATACCTATTGATATACCAACAAGGGTAAAATTGGAATAGTAAAAAAATCGGAAATCAGATTTTAAAAATTTTGCTATATTTGCAAACCTGAAAAATCATAGCTAAATTTGCAAATATCCTAATATTTTTTGCTACCCATTGCAATTCCCCATCATTGTTTTAATAAGCTAAGTTATTTAGGTCAACTTAGCTCGATTGATTAAGATATATATTCTTCTCATCTTGTATGGTTGTTGAAGCACTCTAAAAGAAAAATAAAAGCTAGCTATTTACATCATCCGTTGTTCAAGTAATTTTAAATTGTTGAGTGTATGAGATTTTGAGAACCGTATCTTTTGAATCTAAATAACAAAACTTTCCCACGTATAGGACTTTGGTTGAATTCTTAACCATTATTGATCACATAGTTACATTCTTTTAGGGAGTAATTATTCGATGAGACCGAGGTTGGTAGATTTTCACCGTAAGAGAGTGACATTGTACAAGTACCTCGATTTTGTATCCAAAATTTATTAAGAAGTAGATAAATATTAATATCTACATTCAATGGTGCAAAACAATCAATCTCAGGGCATGTTTGGGAGTGATGTTTGTATTATTGATTTTGGAAAAAGAGATTTTATAAAATTGATTTTATAAAATTGATTTTTATACAATCATATTTATGTTTGGTTCCAAATTTTTAAAAGTGATTTTCATATATTTAAAAGTGATTTTTAAATATTATGTTTGGTTTCAAAAATGATTTTAGAATAACCAAATTACTAAAAAGGGCATTTTACAATCAATAAATTATTTAACTAATTAATTATGATAAATATCACTTTTTATTAATTATGTTTTCATTTTTTTATTGTTAAACTTTTATAAAATATTTTAGGTCAAAAAAATATGTATAATACATATCAATAAAAATTCGAAAGTCATATCATATCCAATCTAGAAATGTTTGTAACATTACAAATACTTAAACTATATATTATCCATTATAACACAAACTATATAATAAATACATCAACGTGACATAAGAAGTTCTGCAATTTTCTCCCGCTCCGCTTCCATCTCCCTTCCATGATAAGAAGTTCCACTTTCCTCAGTAACACTCAACTTGTTTCTTTCATCACTTGAAGGGAGCAAATCTTCATCGTCATCGTAAGGCTTGAACTCAAAGTCAGTTGTAGAATGAGTTCTTATCAAATTATGAAGTGCCATTGAAGCAACAACAATCTTTACTTGTTTTTCAAAAGGAAAACGATGCATATGACGTACCATTCGCCATCTATTCTTCCAAACACCAAATGTCCTCTCAATTGTACACCTTAAAGATGAATGCCTATGGTTAAATATTTTCTTCTTACCTCTTGGTTGACTCCCACAACGAAAATCAGGAAGATGATATCTTTCGCCTTTATAAGGACCTAGATACCCTTTCATTTGTGGATATCCAGCATCAACAAGATAATATCATCATCATTAGCATCATTAGCGGTGCTTTCGATATTGTTAAACTCATTCTCGTTGATCTCTGTCTCTCCTCCTACTGTATCATAAGTAAAACCCTCAGCCCTATCACTTACAACTTTAGATATAAAACCTTGAGATGGGGCCCATGCTCCTTCTCCAGTTACTGCAACATTTTTAAAAAGAATGTCTAATTGATCCACATTGTGCAACCCTTTTGCACGGTATTTTGCTGCCTCAGGAACAACCTATAAAATAATACTAGTATTGTCATCACACTATCGCTCCTACTATTAACTAGTTGCATTGAAAATTAAATTTTTGAAAAAAAATAGAAAAACGATCACCTTTATTTGGTCATCCCACCATTCACTAGTTGCATCAATTGTTTGTCTTAAATGATCCCATCCAAATCCTGTTGCACTTCCAACCAATTTATTCCAAACTTGCCAATCTTTCTTGAGGGATGTCCATTTGTTCTTCAACTGTCTATATCCATAATTTCTTCCGGTCTTTTCATTGAAGTTCTTAATCACATTCCTCCATCCAATTTTACTAAAATTTCAGTTAGGTCTGTTTCCTTTTAAAGTCTCAGCAACACACACTTGAATAAATGAATTAAGAGTAACATCATCTCATATAGCCTTTGTTTGCTTCTCTTTTTCATCACTAAGAGTCATGTCCTTAGACATTCTAAAAAAGAAAATGACAGAATCAAAAACCAACTCTAACCACAACCAACACCATATACAAAACAAGAAATAAAAACTTCAAAGTATTTTTCATAGTCCATGCAAATGATATCTCCAAATTGACTACATTGGCTTTAATATAGGTCCTTGAATAAAAAAACTATTTCAGACAACAATACTCTAAAATTTAGCACTTGCAGCAATTCATTAATTCATCCTTTCAATATTTCCTTTTTTCCAACTTACCATAAGTAAAATAATTGTGCAGTTCCATCAAAATGGTACATTAAAAAAAGAAAAAAAAAAGACCTTTCCAAATATATGAATCTACATGTCACTTACAATTTCCTCCAAGGCAGTCTAAAAGAACATAATTAACTAACTCTGTCATTCCCCCATTTTTGAGTCAACAACCAAGCCCAAAAAGTAATCAACAAAGTAAAATTTCGTTCCATTGATCTTTCTCTTGAGATAGTAATTGACGAGCTCTTCGTCGGTGGGATGGAAGCAGAAGCCTGGAGGCAAGCCCACTGGCGCCATATTTCTAATTTGGAGTTCGTTAGGAAGGTGGATATTATTGAGAACTCTTTTCCCACATCGCCAAAACGCCCTTATATAAAGGGGATTATATTCAAAGTCCCTTATTCTCTTTGGGATCGTTTTCTTTTCTTTTCTTTTCTTTTCTTTTTTTTTCTTTCTTTCTTTTATGTTGGCACCGCCCGTGCTGCGACATTGATGATACTCCTTACGGCTCGCGCTCTTTGTTCTTGTTTTTCAATATTCCTTTCGATCGTTAAAGGTTATTTGTTCAAGGTTATTTGTTTTTCAATATCATCGACATTGATGATACTCCTTACGGCTCGCACCCTTGTATTTTAAATACTTTTGTGATGAAAATTGAGAACTGGTATCAAGACGAGGGAAGGGTATTGTGGAAGACAAAAGCATTGAAGGGGAAATTTTGAATTTTCTAGACAAGTTCTATTCTTGAAACTTGGTAAGATTCATTTCTGGGCTTAAGATGGCAACCTATATATCATGTGAAGAAAGTAGATGGCTTGACAGATCTTTGGAAGAAAATAAAATTGTTAGTCTTGAACTCTTTGGGGGTGTTAAGGCTTCAGGGCTGGATAGTTTGACTACAAAATTTCTAAACAAGTTTTGAAGCTTTTTTAAAATGATGTTTTGGGAATATTCCAATATTTTTGTGGGCATCGTCACCTAGACTCTTGCAGAAATTTTGTTTATCGTATTTAGAAGAAAGAAACCATGAATATAAAACAGTTTGTAGAGTTTGTACAGTCTGAAGAGTTTCGAAACCATGAATATAAAACAGTTTGTAGAGTTTGTACAGTCGGAAGAGTTTCAAAACCATGAATACAATGATTTCCATGAAACCATGAATATAATACAAGGATTTCCATCACATCTATCAATCCACTCATCCCCACATTCATTATGAAGTAGTTTGTAGAGTTTCAAAAGCGCAGAATTCTGTTCTTCCAACAACAAACAAGAACAAATACAATATCCCTCCAAATTCCCAATAGTCAAACAAAAAACCCCCAAACGAAAAACACAACAAACCCATTCATAAAAAAAACAATTCAAAGCAATCAAACACAGAAAACATCAACAACGACACACGTAAACAAGAACAGAACATAAACCTTGTTAACAGCAGAGCAGACGAACTTGCAGCCAGGAACAATATGACTAAGCAAAATCGTGAAATCCCCTCGCGATTATAAAAAAAAATCCATACAAAAACAAAGGATTACCTCCAAAAATCCATGGACAAAAAACAACTGAACTCCAAATCAAATTTACATAGACTCTCCACGAATTCAGAAACAAATTTCATACAAAAACATGAAAAACAAAACCCAGAAAAGACAGAGGGTTACCTGTTTGCAATGATTCAAACGATCGAATCAAATAATATCGAAAATATTTTTCGATTCCAGAAGAAAGAACGCAAAGGAAGAAAGGAGATGAACGAAGTGTTGGATTTGGATTTGGACTTGGGAGGACGGCTTCAGAGAACTTTTAGGGTTGAATCTCCACGAGAGAAAGAAAAATGATTTGGGGAAAAAAATCTTCTTCAAATACAAGGGAAAAATAGACAATTCACCAAAAGAATGAAATGAGGGTAAAATATGAAGATGATTCCGAGTCAATCACATTACAAAAAATCATCTCCCACCTAATTATTAAGAAATCAATTTTAAATGATTTTATATTCTTCTAAAATCAATTTCACAATTTGCCAAACATCAAAATTTAAAAGGAAATTGATTTTGGCCATAGAAAAAGTGATTTTGGCCATGCCAAAATCACTCCCAAACATAGCCTCAATGCGACACTCATTCAATAACTTCTCCAATATTTCAGGGTTTTAATCCTAAATATATTTTGTTGGAGCTCCCCTCTTTCTTTATGAAGGTAGGAAAGAAGCCCAGAAGAAGATGATTTTACTGATATGTACGAGAAAGAATATATTGTCTGAATACAAAAGAAAGCACCCACCTACATACATAACAAATAACAGGACACGTGCAGACAACTAATAAGCTGGGAAAATAACAAAAATAAAGGCCCAAAAGAATAAGAAATTAAAGGCAGCCCAAAATAACTTAGGAAATATCATTCTATTATCCCCCGCAAGCAAAACTTGGCAGCTGTGTACAGTGAGCTTGGTACGTAAATTCATAAAACGAGTAGTAGACGAAGGCTTTGTCATTATATCTGCAAGCTGATCTTCAGAGAACACATGTCGAACTAAAAGTTGTTTGCACAAAACTCTCTATCTGATGAAGTGATGATCAATCTCAATATGCTTCGATCGATTATGAAGAACTGGATTAGTCACCAAATAAGTTGCACTAACATTATCACAAAGCAACAGTGGCGGAGAAGAAGGATAACCAAGTTCTGATAAAATTGATTGAAGCCAAACAAATTCAGCAGTGGCATTGGACATTCCTCGATACTTTGATTCAGTAATAGAGTGAGAGATAACTTTTTGTTTGGCCGACGACCATGATATCAAATTATTGCCAAGAAATACACAATAACCACTAGTGCTACGACGATCATCCAGACAATTTGCCCAATCCACATCGGTGTAACAAACTAGAGATTGATGACCCGAGGATGAAAAAGTAAGACCAAGAGAGAGTGTAGACTTTAAATACCTTAGAATTCTGTTCACAGCATTCCAATGCATTGTTGTAGGGACGTGAAGGAACTGACAAACTTTATTAACCACAAAGCTTAAGTCAGGACGAGTTAATGTACAGTATTGAAGAGCCCCCATGAGACTACGGTACTGTTTCTGATTAGTAAGTAAATCCCCATAAGCAATCGATAACACAGTACCATTGGCCATTGGAAAATCCACAGGTTTACAGTCCAACATTTCAGCCCGTTTCAACACATCAAAAAAATATTTAGTTTGAGACATATGCAAATAATAAGTCCCACGCTTGAACTCAATAACAAGAAAATAAGACAAATGCCCGAGGTCCTTAGCGCAAACAGATCATTAAGAGAGGAAACAAACCACTGAATAATAGATGAATGATTTTCGGTAACTAGAATATCATCAACATAGATCCAAAAAATGACTAAAACAGAGTTTTTGCGGAAGATGAACATGGAGGTATCAGACTTTGATGCTATAAAACCCCACTGTAATAAACAAGAACTAAATTTCAGAAACCATTCCCTAAGACTCTGTTTAAGGTCGTACAGTGCTTTTTGCAGTTTGCAGACATAATCGGGGCGAGACTAGTCAACAAAACCTTTGGGTTGTACCATATATACATTCTCATGGAGATCCCCATTAAGAAAAGCATTATGAACATCTAATTGTTTAACAACCCAGTTAAACCGAATAGCAAGGGACGAAACCAAACGAATTGTAGCCAGCTTGATAACAGGACTAAATGTCTCAAAATAATTGATGCCATATGCTTGATCAAACCCACGAGCCACAAGACGAGCTTTGTAACGTTCTATATCACCACTAGATTTAACTTTGATTTTATAGACCCACTTGCAACTGATCACTTTGTACTGAGGGGAAGGAGGAACAAAAATCCAAGTATTGTTCTTGACGATAGCATCAAATTCTTTCTGCATAGCCTCACGCCATTCAGCACATTTAACAGTCATCTTGAAGTTGGAAGGTTCGGATGGAAGTGAAGAAACAAAGGTGGAGAGTCAGCATTTTGGTTTGTATATACCAGCCTTGGATCGAGTCACCATTGGATGAATATTGGTTGGAGGAGGGGGGAGGAGGTGATAGCACTGGAGGGAAGAGGGCGAGGGTGAGACAGTGGATGTGGGTGAGGAAACAGTAGAAGATGATAAGATAGGGGAAGAAGGAACAACAGAAAGAGATGGTGGTGAGGTCACATAGGTGGTCAGATAAGGGGAAGAAGAAACTGGCGAAAGCAAAAAAGTTGAGGGAGGAGGAGACTGGTGATGAACAGAGGTACTACTGGAAGGAGTGAAGCCAGGAGGAAAAATGAGAGAAGAATCAGATGATATTGAAGTAAAAGAAAAGGAAGACGGAGCATGAAGAATAGGAAAAGGTGAAGGTGAATGTAAAGACTGATAAAGAGAAGTTGACTTGAAAGTGTTGGGTTTTATGCCCTAAAACTCGTAGATAGTGAATGTAAACAAATTGTATACTTGTTTCAATAAAGTGTTATTGAGTTTATACAATAAAGTGTTATTGTTAAATATTGCACAATTTGACCCAAATCCAATAAACTAAGATCCAAGGTTGTTTACATGTGGCTTGAACTAGTATGTGGGGACATACGGGGATCGGTGTTCAAGTAACAACCTAAAAGGTCTATAGTACAGGGATAAGGTTGGGTACCTTATCTTGGTAACACTATGTGATACGACCCACTTTGTATTCGATACAGACGTATTGATCCAAGACGTCCATGTAGGAGACATGCAAGCGGGGGTATCCAATGCAATGAGTTTGCATAAGACCGAACCACGAAATAGTAAACCACTAGATGTAACACCGTTAACTAGTTAGGTTACTGTTTTAATAAGATGACTAGGTAACTCAGTCTTAATCCTGAGTGTGTCATGGGTGAGAGTGACCTGCACGCCGACTCAATAAGCCTACCTTCTTGGGGATAAGACCGAGTGGAGGGCTGGGGACATGACAACATAAGATGGAATTGACTCCTTCCCGCTTCTAGGAGAAGTAGATGAGTGTTCCCTTAAATGGTGACTCCGGGTCTTGAACAAAGGGATCCCGCCCTCTCACTGGCCCGAGAATGACTTTCTGTTTACTGGTTGGACCATAAACAGGTTGTTCATTAGTGGAGCACTGGTACTTAAGGAGCCAGAGGTAACACATGGGTAAAACGGTAATTTGACCTAACTGTAGTTACGAACACTCGTGAAGGATTGACTTACCGGTATAGGTCTATATCCGTGGACACAGAAACGTTCTACAGTGAAAAGAGTTCAGTTGTGGGTCTTTAGTGGAATGACCCACAGTTAATGAATATTGGTTAACCTGATTAATGAGTTTAACCGGTTAACCTCATATCATTGGAGCTTCTGATCTGTAGGTCCATTAGGTCCTCCTGCTAGCTCGTAAAGAGTAATTAGGAACAAATATATCTTGAGAGAACTTTAATAGTTCAAATTCATATTGGGAATTAAGTTAATTGTATGAGATACAAATTAATATAATGTATGGTGATGCATTAAAATATAAAGTCTAATATTAGATTAAACTTTATTATATTGAGAGATTGATATATTTGAAAGAGTTCAAATATATGTCTGATTAAATATATGGTATTTAGTTAGAAGATGAATTAATTAATTATTCAATTTATTTTAAATTAAATGAGATTTAATTAAACTATAGTCTATGAGAAAAATAAATATTTGAAGAAGTTGAAATATTAATATGAATTTGATTCATATTAAATTTATAGGATATAAGAGAATTTGAAGAAGTTCAAATTTTAATATGAATTTGATTCATATTATATAATTAATTAATTGAAGGCCTGAAATTAAATATATGATATTTAATTGGGTGATTAATTAATTAACTAATAGAAGGTCTGAAATTAAATATATGATATTTAATTGGTGATTATTTAATTACATAATTAATTAATTGGAAATTAAGCAATTATGGAAATGATTAATCACTTATGGAAGTAATTAATCATTTATGGAAATGATTTAATCACATATGGAAGTGATCAATCATTTATGGAAAAGATTAATCAATTATGGAATTGATTGGTCAGGAAATTGATTAATTATGGAAAAGATTAAATCAGTTATGAAAATAATTGATTTTAAATGAATATTTTATTCATGGTCTTTCTCCTATAAATAGATTACTAAACCTATGGTTTAGGTACTACAACATATTGCCACAAGAATGCATTCTTGCATTCTCTCTAGCCTCCCTCTCATATTCTCTCAACCCAAGAACTCTAGGGAGAATTTTCTCTCTAGAGTTTTTCTCATTCAAGATTAGGTAGTCCCACAACTACGTTCCTAATCTTAGAGTCATAGTGGGGAATATCAATTGGTGGTGTCCCAATTGTTGACGCTTGGTCCAAAATCAAGAAAGGTGTCCGTTAAAGTATTCAGAGTCGTCAACGACATTATGTTTGCTTCCCCCCTTTAGATTTAGATCTAATAAATTTTGTATGCTTAGCCTTAAGTTTGTATAGAATTTGTTCTATGTTTTAACCAATGCAATAGTATTTTTGGATAAACAAAATTAACTACGAATCGATCCCAATTACCTTTCCGCTTTAACGGAATTGTGGAATTCCAAAACCTTCAGAAAGGACCAAAGGAAAACTTTGAACCTGCACAAGGAAACACAGATTCATTAAAAATAACATGACGAGACACATATAGCTTGCCAGAAAGAGGGTCAAGACAGTGAGAACCCTTATGGTTTGAACTATAACCCAAAAATATACATTCAGTAGAACGAAACAATAGCTTAGGAGAGTTATAAGGGCGAAGAAAAAGAAAACACGCACAACCAAAACACCAAAGAAGAGAATAATCTGGGAATAGATTATACAACACTTGATAAGGACTTTTTGAGTGAAGGACAGGTGAAGGCAAGCAATTAATGAGATAGACAGTAGCTTGAAAGGCATAGCTCTAGAAGGTTAGAGGTAAAGAAGAATGATCAAGTAAGGGGAGTCCAATCTCAACTACATGTCGGTTCTTTCTTTCAACTCTACCACTCTGTTGAGACGTGTGAGGACATGAAACTCCATGAGTGATGCCATGAGAAGAAAGAAAAGAAGACACACGTCTATATTCACTACCCCAATCAGTTTGCAAGCATTTAATATTACAATCAAACTGAATCTCAACAAATTTCTTAAAATGAAGAAAGCAAGAGAAAATTTCATCCTTAGTTTTACGAAGATATAACCAAGAAAAACGACTAAAGTCATCAATGAACAAAAGGAAATATCGAGCTCCATTATTTGAAATAAGAGGATAAGGCCCCCAAACTGTAAGGGACTACCGGACACCCACATATCTCCACAATGGTATGATATTGTCCACTTTGGGCATAAGCCCTCATGGCTTTGCTTTTGGATTACCCCAAAAGGCCTCATACTAGTGGAGATAGCTGTCCTCCCTTATAAACCCAAGGTCATCCCCTTATCTAGCCGATGTGGGACTTTGGTCGCACCCCCAACAATCCTCCCCTCGAACAAAGTACCACCCGAGCCTCCCCTCAACTAGTCATCTATCCGCCAGACTCTTCAAAGTCCGTCAATATTCTGGGTTCCAACTCTCTAGGCCCCATTGCTTTACCGAGAGTTTACTCTCATCCAGGACACAACTCCTTTCCTCCGGAGTATACTGCCTGCCCAGACCTCAACAATGGATTTCCCATGACTACTTAGGCTCACAACTTCTTTGTTCGGTACCTGAGGATTTTATCCGACACGGCTATGTTTGGGGTATGGCTCTGATACCAACTGATAGGACCCAAGTAGTATATTAAACTACCCACTAGGATCACCTCCAAGACAATCAACCAATTAATAGTCCAAAAACACAACAGATAAATCACCAATTTATCACCAAGAAAACAATCAATCACGGACAGCAACCAACCATAAAATTCAGAATACCAAAAACACAAAAACACGCACAATTTATACGTGGAAAACCCCTTCGATGTGAAGAGTAAAAACCACGGGACTTGTGAGGAGTCCACCCTTGTCACCTTCTCTTATTATGATAAAATTGAGGGAAAAAGAATCCAAATCAGTCATACAAAGACTCACAACCCACCAATACTTTCATACATAAGAGACCTACACAAAAAGAGATAAAGAAGATAAAAATCTCCAGTTTCACAGGTTCTGTCCAGCAGCGAGTACGAACAAACCAAAGCTCAAAACGACGATCCAACCGTTCAGAACGAGGCCCTATGTGTCCCCAACAAGCTGACAAAATTTCAGCACAATCCAACGGTTAAAACTCCGGCAATCGACAACTTTGTGAACGCTGTCGCTGAAAATCCGAACTGCACTGCTCTCCCTGTTTTCCTCCGTTTTTCTGTGTAATTTTTCTGTATTTTCCTTTTTTGCCGTCTTCCTTAGGTCATCCCATATCAAAAGAAAAAAACCCTAGGCTTACAAGACAAGCCCACGCATTTAACCCTAATTGGGCTAAACACATAACCCGACATATTGGGCTCATAAACACAAGTTTTAAAAAAACTCTTGCTTGTGCAACAAGTGGGCTGGACACCCACAACAATCTCCCCCTCCAGCCCATCACGGGGAAGATACAATCACATCCATGATTACTTGAACCTCATCCCGACAAGCTTACTACAAAGCTCAATCTTGCTTCCGGGAACTACTTTCGTTAACATATCTGCACTATTCTTGTCAGTATGGACTTTCTTCAATTTCATTCTCTTCTCTTCAATCACATATCGCAACCAATGATATCTAATGTCAATGTGTTTGGTGCGAGCATGATACATTGAATTCTTGCTCAAATCCATAGCACTCTGACTATCACAGAATACTACATACTCATGTTGTTTCAAACCCAACTCTTGAAGAAACCTTTTAAGCCATAACATTTCCTTGCTTGCTTCTACTGCTGCAATATACTCTGCCTCAGTTGTGGACAATGCTACACATTTTTGTAGCTTGGATTGCCATGAGATGGCTCCCCCTGAAAATGTAAATACATAACCTGAGGTAGATTTTCTATTATCAAAATCACCTGCCATGTCTGCATCAGTATAGCCTTCAAGTATAGGTTTGCCACCTCCATAACACAAACTTAGTTTGGAGGTGCCCCGCAAGTATCTTAAAATCCACTTCACTGCTTCCCAATGAGTCTTACCTGGATTGGATAAGAAACGACTCACTAAACCAACTGCATGTGTGATATCAGGTCTAGTACACACCATAGCATACATCAAAGAACCAACAGCAGAAGAGTAAGGAATGGATGACATAACTTCTTTCTCCTTCTCTATTGTAGGACAAGCTGTCTTACTTAGCTTGAAATGAGTTGCTAGCGGTGTACTAACAGGCTTGGCATCCTTCATATTGAACTTTTCAAGCACCCGTTCAATATACTTCTCCTGGGATAACCATAATTTCCTAGCTTTCCTGTCACGAGCAATCTCCATGCCTAAAATTTGCTTTGCAGGACCTAAATCTTTCATGTCAAATGACTTGGACAAGTCTTTCTTCAAACTTTGAATCATATTTGCATCCTGTCCAACAATCAACATATCATCTACATATAAAAGAAGAATGATGAAGTTACCTTCAGGGAACCTTTTAAAATACACACAAGGATCAGCTGTGGTTCGTTTATAATCATTGCTTATCATAAACGAATCGAATTTCTTGTACCACTGTCTTGGTGCCTGTCTAAGCCCATAAAGACTCTTCTTCAACTTGCAAACAAGTTTATCTTTCCCTTTTTCTTCAAATCCTTCAGGTTGCTCCATGTAGATCTCTTCATGCAAGTCACCATGTAAAAATGCAGTTTTTACATCAAGTTGCTCCAACTCAAGATCAAGACTTGCTGCTAAACCCAACACTGTTCTGATAGATGTCATTTTGACCACTGGAGAGAAGATCTCATCAAAGTCAATACCTTTTTTCTGGTTACATCCCTTTACCACTAATCTGGCTTTGAGCTTCACTATCTTCTCACCATTCTTCTTGTACTTGAAAACCCATCTATTTCTCAAAGACTTTCTTGCCCTTTGGAGGTTTCACTAGCTCATAGGTTTCATTCTTTTTCAGAGAATTCATCTCCTCCTTCATTGCATCGAGCCACTGGTCTTTTTCACCATGAGACAAGACCTCTTGATAGTTCTCTGGTTCTCCATCTTCACTAACTAGAATGAACTCTGAGCTTGGATATCTTGTTGAAGGTTTACGCTCTCTGGTGGACCTTCGAACCTGTGTATCCTCCACTTGAGGGGTAGGTTGCTCCCCCTGCTCATGAACTTCTTCATGAATCACTTCCTCATGTACATCTTCTTCGTGGATTTCTTCATCAGATGAAGACTCGTCAATATTATCATCATCAACGTGATCTGGTACATTACCATCAGGTTGTATCTCACCAACATCATCGTGTACATCATCAAGTACATCTTCAACATTCACATTTGTTGGCTGAATAACAGAGGGAATAGAGGTAGAATCATTAGTAGTATCAAGAAACAAGTCTGAAATAGAAGTGTACCTTGTACTCAGAAGATCTGCACCTTTCTCGTGCTCAAAGAATACTACATCTCTGCTTCTCACTACCTTCTTCTTTTCTGGATCATAGAGCCTGTAACCATATTCTTCATCCCCATACCCAACAAATACACACGAATTGGTCTTCGAATCAAGCTTTGACCTCTGTTCTTTAGGCACATGCATGTATGCCTTGCTGCCAAAAACTCTCAGATGTGAATAAGTAGGATCACGTCCCTTCCATGCTCTCTCTGGAATGTCTAGACCAAGAGGAACCGATGGAGAACGATTAATCAAATACACGGCACATTGCACTGCTTCAGCCCAAAATGTCTTAGGAAGATTAGACATTCTAAGCATGCATCTCACTTTCTCTACAATGGTTCTGTTCATCCTCTCAGCAACTCCATTGTGTTGAGGTGTGCCGGGCTCTGTCTTCTCATGTCTAATGCCATGTTGTGAACAATAATACCTGAACTCATTCGAAGTATACTCACCACCATTGTCAGAACGAAGACGCTTCAACTTTCTTTCGGTCTCCCTTTCTACCATGGCATGAAACTTTTTGAAAATCTCGAACACTTGGCTTTTTGTCTTCAACATATACACCCAAGTTCTCCGAGTAGCATCATCAATGAAAGTGACAAAATATCTATTGCCACCAAGAGACTCAACCTCAATAGGACCACAAACATCGGAGTGAACTAACTCCAACTTTCCTTGCCTTTTGATGGACTTCCCAGAAAAAGAAACTCTATGCTGTTTGCCTGCCAAACAATGATCACAAGGGTCAAGAGGAACTGTTTTATCAACATGGATAAGAGATTTACCTGCCAACAGTTTAATCCCTTTGTCACTCATATGCCCTAACCTTCGATGCCACAAGTTAGGAGAATTCTTTTCTTCAACTGCATTCAACTCAGAAGAACATACACTTAAGTATGTTTTATACAAAGAGCAACACAACTCACCACGAGCAACTGTTATTGAACCCTTAGACAATTTCCATTTACCATCTGCAAAGGTATGTCGAAATCCTTCTTGATCAAGAACATTTGCTGACAACAGGTTAAGACATAAATCAGGAATATGGCGCACATTCTTTAATGTAAGCATGCACCCAACACTTGTCTTCACACGAATATCACCTAACCCAACAATGCTAGCTGAGCTTTGGTTTCCCATCTTCACACTACCAAAATCACCAGATTGATAGTTCATGAAATACTCCCTTTTGGGAACACAATGGTATGAAGCACCTGAATCTACCAGCCACTCTGTATCTGAACTCTCTACATGATGACACTCACTAGTTGCACAAATCAAGGTGACATCATCATCACTCTTAGAAGTGATTGCTGCAGTATTTCTATCATCTCCCTCTTTTTGCGAGTCTTGCTTCTTACCTTGTTCTTTCTTCCAACGGTAGCAAAACTTTTTGATATGGCCAGGCTTGTTGCAGTAATGACATGTCCTAGTCTCTTTGTCTCTAGACTTGAACCTCCCTTTTGAGTTACCACGACCTTTGGGTCCCCTACTCTTGTTTCTTCCACGATTCTCAACAACAAGAGCATGTGAATTATCAACTCCCATCTCCTTTCTTCTTATCTCTTCATTGAACATGCTTTCTTTAATAACATTCAAAGACAAAACACCTTCTGGAGCAGAGTTACTAATAGTCACAACTAATGTTTCCCAACTGTCCGGCAAAGAACTCAACAAGAACAAAGCTTGCAATTCATCATCAAGAACAATCTTCATAGTAGTCAACTTGTTAATAATATCTTGGAAGTCACTCAAATGCTCAGAAACAGACTTCCCACCCTTCAATTTCAAATTAACAAGCCTCTTGATTAATGAAGCTTTGTTATGTGCGGTCTTCCTTTCATAAAGACCTTCCAATTTCTTCCACAACGCATATGGGTCAGACTCTTGAGACACATGGTTGAAAATGCTAATATCAACCCACTGCCTAATAGTCCCCAAAGCTTTCCTCTTTAACTTTCCCCAATCTCTCTCTTCCATTTTATCTGGTTTTGCAGGATTAACAATGGTGCCATCAACTCCTATGGTTGCTTCAATTGGATCAAACAGATCTTTACAATATAACAGATCCTCCATCATCGGTCTCCAAATGGAATAATTGGTTGATGTCAATTTAATCATTGAACTACCTCCACTACTACTAGTAGACTCCATGACAATGATTAAATTAAAACCTTGCTCTGATACCACTTGTAAGGGACTACCGGACACCCACATATCTCCACAATGGTATGATATTGTCCACTTTGGGCATAAGCCCTCATGGCTTTGCTTTTGGATTACCCCAAAAGGCCTCATACTAGTGGAGATAGCTGTCCTCCCTTATAAACCCAAGGTCATCCCCTTATCTAGCCGATGTGGGACTTTGGTCGCACCCCCAACACAAACATCTGAATGAACTAATTGAAAGGGCTTACAAGACTTATTTGCCGCTAAATTGAAAGGCAAACGATGACTCTTTGCAACTTGACATGAATTACAAAATGAACTGACACTAGGACAAGATATTTTAAGATGAGACAAAATCTACCGAAGAGTGGAGGCAGCAGGGTGTCCAAGCTGAATGTGTCAATTAGTTTTGAGATGGAAGCCCATGTAATCTATTAGGAATACTTATTAATTGTTTAGAAATATAAGAAGCATGTAAAATAAAGTCAAGATAAATATGTTTATGAGAAGAAACAATATAAGTAGAGCCAATATGGGACATAGGAATTTGCTTACCATTTCCAAGGTAATTTGTTCACCACCAGTATATGGTATTGGGTTGGAGAGGTTGGAGACATCAGAAGTCATATGATGCGTAGCCCTTGAGTCTAGAAACCAATTCTCATACAGATGATATAGCTCATTGGACATAACAGAGGTAGTATCGGCTAATGGTGGAAAAGGAGAAGTAGTCGAAAGTAAGGCCTGAGGAGGAGGAGTTTGGTATGCTAAATTAGTCCTTTGATGGCAAATAAGAGCAGTATGCCCAAATTTGCCACAAATTTGGTATTGAGGTTGATTGGCATTGGTACGAGAGGACCATTTTTTAAAGGACGAGACAAAGGATTGGGGTTTACCAAGTATGCTAGAGGATTGAGGAGATGAAAAAGAAAAATTTGGTGGATTGAAGGGAGATCTAGGAGTTGACATATTAGGCCTGGGAGAAAGACGACGAGTGTTGTTATGTAACTGAAGGCTACTAAAATTGGCTTGCACAAGATTAAGTTGATCAACAAAACTCTATTTTTCCAGACGTGCTTCATAGGCAAGTAAGAGACTCCGAATATCTTCGAAAGTCGGATTATTAGACATATTCTTAATAGAAGTAACAAAAGGGTTGTATTCACTCCCTAAGCCATCAAGGATGTGAGCAAGGTGATCTTGATAAGAAATCAGTTCTCCAATGGCAGCAAATTTATCAGCCACTTCCTTAATTTGAGAGAGATATTTGCTAACGGTTACACCATTCTTACTAATTTTCTGTAATTGAGACTTAAAACTCATAATCCTAGCTGTCGTTTCAAAATCATAAGATTTTTTTAAAGAATTCCAGATTTCAGCAGCAATATTCATACTCACAATTTCCCCCATCTTTTCTTCAAAAAGCGAAGAGTAAATCCAACACATAATGAAACGATTATACCTTTCCCAAGTGTTGAACTCTGGATTGGGCTGTTGCTGTTGATCATCAAGAAAATGAAAGGGTGCAGGAACAAGACCATCAACAAACCCTTGTAAACCATTGGCGAGAACGACATTCAGCAACTAATTCTTCCAAAGAAGAAAATTAGTAGCATTTAGCTTGACGACCAGAGGCTGAGGTAGGGTAGGATACGGATTTGGGGAGGGACCGGTTGGGTTTGTGAATTAAGAAATGTTTGAGGAAACATGGAAGGATAGGGATTAGGTGCAGGATACATATAAGGCTGAGAAGGTTGTGGTCGTGGGAAATTTGAAGGATAATACGACTAAAAATATATAGGATTAGAAGGATAAAATGGATGAGGTTGATATGGATTGTATGATGGAGCTTGATTTTACAGAGAAGTTAGTCGAGAAGGAGAGGGCGGTAAGGTCGACTGAGAAGTAGGAATCCGAGCTTTGCCTCGGTGAACAATTGGAGTAACAATGGCGGTGGTCTTTGGTGTACGAGGAGTAGTAATGGGATTAGTAAGTGGACCCGAAGAGGTAGAAAAAGAAGAAGCATCTGACACCATAGCTGAAAGAAAAATTCACAATAGCTCTGATACCATATGAAGCTTGGAAAGAAGCCCAGAAGAAGATGAATTTTACTGTTATGCAGGAGAGAATATATTATTTGAATACAAAAGGAAGCAGCCACCTACACAAATAACAGGACACGTGCAGGCATCTAATAAGTTGGGAAAATAACAGAAATAAAGGCCTAAAAGAAGAAGAAAGGCAGCCCAAAATAACTCAGGAAATATCATTCTATTATTCTTTATCATAGAAGATTGAAAGTTTCGTAGAACTTTCCAAGAAAGACCAAAAGTATTGTCATATAAAGGGATGCCCAAGCTTTGGTTCGTAAACCAAAACCCACTTTTATTTAGTGAAGATCGTGGGTGAAAATGAAGTCGTCTTCTTCTTAAGTGGCCTCTCTTCTCTCTTTGCTTATCACCGGAAACTCCATCGACACTTCTCCGTCACTGCCACCGTAAAAAAAGCGCAACCCATACATCTTATAAATTGTGAGGTCTCCACTTATCTTTTCAATGTGAGATCGTCTACACCATGAAGCTATTGCCATTTAAGGAACAAAAAGTATCGAGTGGGGAATCTGCAAATGCTCTGTAGCCAGTCGAGTTTGTTGTTCCGTCGCGACCACCTCCTTTTTTTCTAAGTTTTAGGATAACTTTACATGGAAGAACTCTTTCGATATATCAAAATCAATTGTTGAATAAAATCTGGCATCTAGCTTTTAGTGAGGATGCATGGGGCAGCACACAATATATAGAAAATGTTTTTCTATGGTTTTGAAATTGTTACTTGGTGAATTGGTATATGTGTTATGGATGTTGATGTACATTTCCAAGTATATACTAAATGGTTTGTGTATAATCATTTTTTGTTTTGGTTCAAAATCACTTTTGGTCTCTGAACTCTCATGAAAGTAACATTTTAGTCCCTAAACTTTGATTTTTAACGATTTAGTCTCTGTACTTCTAATTTTGTAACAATTTAGTCTCCGAACTTTAATAAATAACAATTTAGTCCTTTTAATTTAAAATTTGGAACAATTTAGTCCTTGTCACAAAAAAAAATATATATCATTGAAAGTTAAATGTTGAGTTTTGTTATGGGTAATTTTGGACCACCCCGATGTACAAGGAGCTGACGAGGACAATCAGAGAGAAATCGGGCTGGGAGATGACCAAAGAGGCGAAACCGGCAAGTGGGACAGGTCAAGACCAAAGGAATCGGGCTTTTAGTCGCACGGGCTAAGCCTATCCGGCTCCGTTTGGTCCCCACCAACTCTGATCGCCTCGGTTCAACCTGGTTTGTCCCGAAACGCCTCCGAATCCCTAAAAACCCTAGGAGCATGAACAAGTATTTATACCCCTCTTCCCCAGTGAAGAAGGGGACCCGAACTTTATTCTCGACTCCCTACTCTTACTCTCTAGGTCTCCCTTCCATTTTCTGACTTAAGCATCGGAGGCGGTGTGGCTAGCACCACACCGGTGTGCATGTTTTCTCTTTTGCAGGCCACATCTTCCCCCACTCTCAAACAAATTCACTGTCGATTATCACGTGGAGCGAAGGTAATTTACCTAGCGAAATTTGATCATCAACAAGTTTTATTATTTAGACTTTGTAGCTTATAAGGATATTGGGACCCAAAGTAGTTTATCAATCTATCTATTTAACAAATTTTATTAAATTTTAATATTAATTTTCACGATGGAGACTAAATCATTACAAATTTAGAAATACAATTGACTAAATTTTTACATATGAAAGTTCAGGTGCTAAATTGTTACAAAATTGAAAGTATAAAGACTAAATTGTTATAAATCAAAGTTGAGAGCCTAAATTGTTACTTTCATGAAAGTTCAAGGAACAAAAGTGACGTCCCGTGCATTTTGGTGTTCTTTAAATTCCATGTAGTTAGTCAAATTATATGTAAATATTATTTGGACTAGTACTATATGGAACTATTAATTTTAAAACCAAGGTGTTTGGGGAATTATTGTTGGAATTTAAGTGTTATATTTAATTAATCCCCTCCCAAAAGCTCGTTAAACTCTAAGTCACCAATTGTTATAAGGTCTGTTTTAAGCATTGAAATATTCACGTTGAATTAAGGGAGTTAGCAATTCTTGGGGTTCCATTTTGGGCTTTGATTTATTCAAGGGAAAAATAAGAAATTAAAGAAAAGTAATTCAAAAGAAAAGAGGGAAAAAAAGCCCTTCAACAATCTCTCTTTCTCCATCTCATTCCCTCTTGCCTTGAGACCCCCCTCTTTCAGCCATCAGCTTCAACGCCGCCAGCCTTCCTCGTTGCGCAGTCGCCGTCTGGGTCCCAACCTGAGCCTCGTCGCAGTGTCACCACCTCTTCGCACAAACTCCCTGTCCCTCTTCGCGTGCGTGTTCTCTCTCTCTTCCTTGTCTCTCTATCTTCGTCTAGCCCGAGCACACACCGTCGTTGGAGTCCAAGGCCGCTGCCATTTAAGTGTGGAGTCGCCCAGCCGCGAGCAGACTAATCTGCGTGAGTTCTCTCTCTTAATCTCGTGTATCTCTCTTCCTCCACGTTTCAACCTTAATCTCATGGGTAAGCTCTCGATTCCTCTCGTTCTTAGTTGATTAAGGTTTGATCTAATCTCATGTTGCTCTTTTTGGTTAACCCACACAAGAATCTGACCGTTTCAGTCAGTGAGTGCGTTGTCCAGCGGTGTTTTCGCTCTGTTCTGGGTCATTACAACGTCACTTAACAATCCCGGTAAGTTTAAATGCTTACCCATGTTTGGTTGGTGCTTAGAATTAATTACCCATTCGTTTTAGTGCTGGAAATTAAGTCTGGTGTTGGATTTTCTGTTCTGCAGCGCCATCTAAGTGTTCGATTGAGTTCGAAACACTTCAGCTTGATCACCCACTGCCTAAGGAGCATTCTGTTTGCACGATTTTAAATTCCGCAAGCGTACGGGTCGTGACAAGTAATATAGTGATTTTGAGTATAGAGTATCGTCTCCACAGGGATTGGATTTATTCAATTAAGTACCGCGAATAATCTTGCTTAGCTTTATTTAGAGAACAAAATCTAATGCCGGAAAGAATAACAAAAAGCTAATCTAGAAAGCAAAAGATAAATGGTGACACAATTTGGAGGGATAATTCTAGAGTTGTTGATTTCATCAATTGGACCTTTAATGCATAATCAAATAACTAATATGGATTAACAAATCATTTGATTCATAAGTCTAGAAGCCTAATTTAAAGGATTCTCCTGTCGGTCTCCTCCTATCTCATACCGTTCAATAAAGAATCTCCTTTCAGTCTCATCTTTATTTACTTAGTATGGCATTACGACCCTTCAGTACAACCTCTAACGTTATTTATTTTGTCCCGTGTCACCCGGGTAAATAACCGTTAGTCATGCATCCAGTTCTAGTCTAAGCTTCTCTCCGTCGAGTTTCCACATAGTAACAATTCATTTAATCAGTGATCAGTTGATTAAAAGCATTACGGACAAAATGCACAAATGAACAATAATGACAATTAAACCACATCAATTCATTAATTCAGCAGAGGTTCAACATCTAAATCAATCTCATAGAATTTAGGAATTTACTACTCATAATCACTAAAATTCAATAATTCCTAATCACAACAATTCTAGAAACTAAAACATAAAGGAAAAGGGAAGAGAAATGCTCATAAAAGTGTCGATCTCCTCGATCCCGCGCCGACCTCCTTCGATCCCGAGCTCCAAAGATCTTCAACAAAGCTCCAAAACTCTCCCAAAAATCCCAAATTTTAGAGTAGACTCTAGAATTGGGTGAAAACCCACAAATTGGCACACCAAATATGGATGCAAAAGGCTCCTTTTATAGGCTCCCAGCAGGCACAGCGTCGAGACGCTACAAGGACAGCGTCGAGACGCTCTGACGTCATCTTTTCTTGGGCTCCAAGACGTCGCAGCGTCGAGACGCTACTTGGACAGCGTCGCGACGCTCTCGCGATTCAGGATCTTTCCACGCAGCTGCCCAGCGTCGAGACGCTCTAGGCTTAGCGTCGAGACGCTAGGCCCTGAATCTTCAATAATGGCCCGATTTTTACTCAATTTTTGGGCCTCCAACTTTCTTTTGGCCCAAATACTTCTTGTAATGGATTTTGGGCACTTTTCTTGACCCAAATTGATACTTTAAGACTTGAAATTCATGATTTTGGGCTTCTAATTCATTCTTCTTGGCTTTTTGGACTCGGATCTTCAATGTAATTCTTCAAATTGCTCCAAAAGCCTCCAAAATCATCCAAAACCTCTCAAAATTCCGATTTTTCTTCTTTGACTCAGTTTTCTGAAATTTAAATAGAAAATAGCATTAAAGCACACAATTCAAGCACAAAACTAGCCAAAATTAATAGGAAAATGATGACATTTTTGCATGTCATCACATTCCAACAAGCGGTTCGAGGTTAGGATAACCAGTCTAGTGTGAAATCGGGTCCGTTTGGATAAGAGCAGTCCAACATTACTGTTTTTAGTTTCATAGCGTTATGGATTGATGCCCATTAGGTGTGTTAGCCTTAAGAGCAGTTTTAATCGTTACCCATTAGGTGTTTAGGCCTTAAAAGTGTTGCCCAACCGTTATAGGTCCTAGAATATGCATTTAAATGGGTCATCGTTGCGGTTTTGGTTAAAAAAACATGTAGTTTATCAATGGCCATTTAGTCTTGTCACCTTTGTAGTCCTACCCGACCCTTATAGGTTCATAAAGAATGGATTATTGAGTTCTGCTTGCTGTTCATAGGTTAAAAAACATGTCAATTAAATCTTTATTAAATATCTAAGCCTTAGTCGCATTGCCCAAACTTTAGATGTTCTTAGAATGTAATTACTGTGACTTTTTACTTGCTGTCCAGCGGCTGAAAAACCTTGAATCTGGTCATTCAGGGAGTACCCATTGCCCGTTGAGCCTTAGACATGGTTGCCCATTGCCTAAAGGTTTTGGGTTTTAATTTGGGGAATTTTGAGTGACTGTCCAACAAGGAAATAGGTCTTTTCTTAGTTGAATTAGGCCTTTTAAGCAAGTGTAGGGTAGCTTTGAGTTGGTTCTAATTCAGTAGGATTTATCCTTGTTGTTTAGGGCTTTATTGGACTGCCTTGGATTACTAAGGTTGCCTTGGAAGCATGGTAGGTAAGTAGTTTCTACTTACTAAGTTTGTTTGATTGCATGAAGTATGTTTGTTTGTTACCTGTTTTACTTGTATTTGTGTTATGTATGAAATGTTAAATATGAACTGTTGTGTTGTGATTGTTAAAGTGCTAGTATGAAGCATGAAATGTATCTTCTGTGTTGCTTGAGATGTGTACGCTTAAGGTGTTTAAACATGATGAGTGTTTATCTTAAGCATGATGAGTGTTTGGGTGTTAAGCATGATGAGATGTCGTGTTGAGCACGTTTGAGTCTTGCTTGCATGTTGGATGGGGGTGTGTAGCAGGAGTCGGGTGTGAGATGCAGCACATGGCGCGTAATTCATGTGTAGCGGTGCGTGACGCGAAAATCACGTGGGTGTGAGTGCGGAGCGTGACACAAAAATCACGTAAGAGTGGCGCAATATATGACACATAATTCATGTGGGGTAGGTGTGGAGCATGATGCGAAAATCATGTAATTAACAGAGCATGACGCGAAAATCATATATTAGTGGAGCATGACACAGAAATCATGTGTATTGTGGAGCATGATGCAGAAATCACATAAATTACGGAGCATGACCCGAAAATCATGTATTAGCGGAGCATGACGCAGAAATCATGTGTACTGCAAAACATGACGTGAAAATCATGTAGTTGCGGAGCATGACGCGAAAATCATGTAGAGTCTAATGCGTGCATTGCATAGTGTGAGATGCATTTGCATGGTTGTTTACTGTTTTGAGCATGATGATAGATTATGGCTTAAAAGCATGTAGGGTGTTTATGGTTGTAAAAGCCTGTTGGATGCGTGTGAAAAGTATGTTGATTGTATTGGTTGTTGTGTGTGACTTGGTAAGTGTGAGCTGCTTACCAGTACCACAGTTGTACTGATACCCCTTTCCCCATCTTCCCCAACATTTTAGATGTTGCAGGTTTGGTCGATGAGCTGGACCTTTGTGATGAGGAGGAGAGCTACGAGGAAGACACTTAGGATGTCGTGGTTTAAATTGCTTCCTAAGTTTTGGATAGGCCAGCGTTGTTATGGTTTTATTTTGTTTCCTATGTTTTGATAGGCTAGTTCTGATTGATTTGGTTATATTGATGACTCTGTTAGGATGAGAGATTCACCTAAGATGGTTAGGTTTTATTAATTTGTCGTTTACCCTTGTTGTTAGTCTGATTAAAAGAAATAAAGTTGTTTAGCTAGTATTGTTTTGGGATGAGTTGTTGGTGTTAATAAAAGTTGAATAAGTAATGTGTTCTGTTGCATGAATTGGTTTAATGCATGTTGCCACGAGGCCTTACTCGTATAGTGAAGTTAGGTTGTGAATCAGAATTGTAGCTTGGTGGAGTTGGGTTGATTGATTAGAAGTGTTTTGGTGCTTATCAGGTTTTGATCATTTTGGTTCAAGTCATTTCACGTTGTTATGCTGTCGAAATTTTTGGTACATCCAGTTTAAAGTGGGTTCAGATTCGTGGTTAAAGGTTTAGAGCTGTAGTAGCGTCTCTAGGCTAGAGGTTGGAAAACTTGGGGTATTACAAAAAGTTATTTTTAATCTTTTGTTTTTTTCAACCGAAACCAAAATATCAAGAGGTCATTTGATAACAATTATTTTTATTTTTATATTTTTTATATAAAAAAATTCAAACTATTTTTCTAATGTTTTATTTAAATAATATAATATTATTATTGTAGACACCATACTTCGTCGGACTTGATTTATTTTATTTATATTATTTATATTATTTGTTTTAGTTGAAAAAAATGAAAATATAAAAAAAAATAATAAATTTCTTCTAAAATATCTTTTAACTACCTCCCTCACAGCCTCTCTATTTTTTTCTCATTCTCACGCATTTTCTCCCTCGAGGTAAATCCACTCTCCCACTCTCATTTCTTTACTATTTGGAGAGTGATGATGACCGTTAAAAAACAAACGACCTTCATTGATATAGAGGAGGAGGCAACAAAGCAAGAGAAAAAAAAATTAGAGGAAGAAGAATGAGTTGAAATAGTGAAGGAAATGTTGAAAATTTGAGAATAATATATGGTTCAAAAGCACTTATTAACCTTTCAACCCTCATTTTTTCTCTCATCTATTCCAACACACTCACTCTACTTAAATCTCATCTTCCTTCCTTCACTAAAACCTTCTTCTTCCTCCAAGAAACCCACACCTCAACTCCACTGGCAACTTGAATGCAGTAGCCCACGCCAACTCTAACGAACTCCCAACTCACACACACTGCCGGAGTAGTAGAACTGAACACCCATTTCCAGCTAATACCGCAACCTTGCAACAAACGTCCCATGCCAGTAACCCCTTTGAATTTAAGAAACCCACACCTCAACTTCGTCGTCCAGCTCATGAACGTCGCCGCAACCACCAGACGAACACAATCTGCATGCTACCGCTCCAACATAGCTCACCGACGACCAAACTCGAACACTCAAGCTGTCGGTGCTGAATTTCCAGTCGTATACCCACGACCAAAACCATTAAAAGGTCTAGCTCTGCGTCACGAAGAGATCGCAACAATTATTATATAAAACAATGACACTATTTTATATGCATATTGATCACTACTAACTAATAGATTAAAAGACAAATAGCGAAATAAAATATACCAAAAACGTACAAGTAAAAAATTAGTACATTATTGTTTAACGATAAAAAAATTCTCGTAATGTTTAATTTTAATGAATCAATTAATAATAGAGGAAAAAAAATAGCAAAAATAAGAATTGATGTAGTGAGCCTGTTGATAATTGAATAACTCTTTTCTATCTTATCTTAGAAATATATCATTTTTGAACTCATGCTGCATGATAAGGTAATAGAAACTTTGACATATTTGTGTCACTAGAATTATTATTGAGATAATATCAATTTGTTCAATAAACAAACTAATTTTACAAAGAAATAATATACATACACAAATATATATATATATATATATATACATACATACATATATATATATGTATATGTATATGTATATGTATATGACATAATTAATTTAATAAGATAAATTAGACACCAGAGAGTTTTGAAATACATCTTAATCTATAATCTATATCTCCATGCCTAGGTAGACATACTTGAGAGCCTCATGTTGGAGCTATAGGACGGTTGTCCAAATATCTCCCTGAGTGATCACATTATGTCTCTGGCAGTATCAAAGGGTTTGCATTTCTTGTCAAGTACGTCAGACAGACTCGCCAAGATATAGCTCGGGCCTTATCATTGGTCTTAACCCAACAGTCATACGCATCTCTAGTTGCTTGAGATGCGTTGCGAGCGGGAACCGAAGGACACTCATCCGTTAAGACAAACCTTAAATCGTCAACTATTAGAATCATATTTAACTTTGACAACCACGACGAGTAGTTTTCTCCCGTAAACTTATCGTTTTGAAGTAGATAGATTATAGAGGAAGACATTGTTGAAAAAACAAACATTTACCGTATTAGTTATCTTTGCCTTAACCCATCACACAAGCAATACAAACAATTGCAAACATCCAATCAAATTTGCTAACAAGCAACCAAAGAACCCTAAAAAACTATTGATTGTGTTTTGCAACGATACTTTAGAGGTTTAGAGGAACAACCACTGAATGGTGATCAACTACTCCTCCTCTAAAATGAGACTCATCTCAGTCAATTCTAATTCCAGAATAACTCATATTCCTATAAACGTTAACCACTGTTGTTCAGTCAAGGACTTGTTAACATATTTAACTTGTCCTCGTAAGTGTTACCTTCCCACTTTCAGATTCCAAAGGCACATACCAACAGGCTACCGTGAGGAAAGATAACTGTTGGTAATTAGCCTAAGTGACCGTATCCTTTTCAGGAGTTCATGGTGTTTCGAATCCTTTGACCAGGCCCTCCGAAGGGGTGGTTGCTCCCGGGCAATATGCAGGCAGATCATAGGACTCTCACGATGTGACCTAAGGGTGGAGACCGAGGGATACGTTGACACGTGTCCCACTCCCACTTACTATGGACAGTTTCCCCAATCACCTTGTTATTGACCCATGCGAACACTTTTCCGAAGGGAGGTCGCGCTTAAAGCGACACAAAGTCGAGCATTGATCTCACGTTGTGAATATAAGAACGTAGGAGCAAAACTCAATTTAAATAAAGTCTTGTAATTTTCCTCCCATTAAAGTGACCTACCGTTCTTTTTAGGCTTTATTAAGTTAGATAAATCTGGCTAAGTCAATCTCTCTAAGTATAATCCTATTATAACTATTATAATAAGATCTTTAATCTAGCATATAGGTGAATTAAACACATTTAATTAACATACTGACCATAATCTAACATTGAACTATGATTAATTCAACTCCGGCGTTTCGGGTCAGTTCCCAAGTAGGAGGTGTTTCATAAACCATCAACTTAAATACCCCCAACCCTAAGATAGAACATCATCGGTAGAGTTCCCTTATAATCATAGTAATGTTTGTCCTACTTAGTTGGTTAAAAAAATTTTAGAGCTAAGTAAGAAATTATTCTAATCCTATTAGAATGTGACCTTAGGTCTAATTAATTTTAACTCATTAAAATTAATCAATTTAACCTATGGTCCTATGTGTGCATCCATCTCTTGATTATAGATTGACGATTTCTAATCATTAATTTTAAACTATTCAAATTTTAATGATTAGACCTATAATCATGCACATTATAGTTTAAAACAATTAACAATCATATTCCACACTACTACAAATTTGGCCTTTATTGACGCTTGGCTTTTTATGTTTATTGACGCTTGTGTCAAAAGAGCGTCAATAAACGTAATTTTTGTACTTTAAAATAAATTTTTAGTAATTAAATAGATATATTGACGGTTTTATGGTATCAAGAAATGATATGAGTTATGTTGATGGACAAAAAGCGTCAATAAATGTGATTAAAAGTGTACTTTACGTAGATTTTCGTCCAACTCCGTCTTTTCACATAGTTGACAGACAAAAGACATCAATGAAAAAGATTTTGTTGACGGTTTTTATTGACGTTTATTAGCCATCAATAAAAATGACATTCATTGATGGCTAATAAGCGTCAATAAACATTACTATATTGACGCGCGATAAACGTCAATATTAATGAGGGTTTCTTGATGCACAATAAACGTCAAAAAAATTTATCCTTTTTTGGGATTTTTTATTTAAGTTTAAATTGCTCCCAAATTTGAAGTGATTTTAGGAGTTTAAATTGCTCCCAAATTTGAAGTGATTTTAGGAGTTTAAATTTAGTTTTTAATTTGAAAAGAGATAAAGTTGGAAAAAAAAATGAACCCAAGACTATCTTTTAATTTATTTTGTTTATTTGGATGGATTTAGAGAAATAAAATCAAAAGGAAAAAAAATAAGAAAAGAAAAAAGAAAAGAAAAACTCTAAGCAAACATTCTCTCTTTCTCCCTTTCCCCCAACGTCGTTCGTCTTCGCGCCCCCGCCCCGTTTTTTGTCTTCGCACGCCATTGCAGTTTTCGTCCTTAGTTTCGTGGTCTTCGCCGCCATTCGTCAGTTCTTCGTGGTGCTCGCACGTTGTTCGTCAGTTCGTAGTCTTCGCATGCCCGTTCGTCATCGTCTTCGCAGCACTGCGTTCGTCTTCTCTTGTGGCCACCGCTGAGAGTCTTATTTTTCACCGCTGTTTGCGTTGTTGCCACCGCTGGTAAGGTCTTTTTGCACTAATTTTCGTTCTCGTTTTCATTCTCATTTTTTTTTCGCCGCCGCTAATTTTCATGTTGCCATTTAGAATCGTTTCAAACCTAGTTTTTTGGTTGTATCATCCCTTTCAAATTAAATACCTGTTTCTTTTTGGATGTATCGTCTCTTTATCTCAGCATCACTCCAGTCGAGAGGTCCGTTTTTACTTCTCAATTCCCAACGATAATCTCTTTTGCTCCCAAAAGTTTATTGTATTTGTACTCTAGATTGTTCTTTCAATTTTCTGCCTCGATTTCTTACTCTGTAATGCTTGAAGTCGAATTAACTATGTATGAGAGTGCTAGATCCAATGAATCGAGATGATTATCAACGAACACCACGTTTTTATACTCTATACTGGTTTCATTGATCAACCGCAAACACTAAAGCTTCAATTGTGGATTTCTTAGGCATTTGCTAAAGTCATTCGCAGCTGGGCGTCAAAAAAGTTCATGACAAGATGGTTATTCTTCTGGTCTCCTTCCAAGACATTTAGTCTGTTAAGAATATGATGTTATTGTTCTGGAATAAATGCATCTTTCCTTTATCTCAAGCATTTCTACTGATGATATGGATTTATATCATGAATATGAAATTGTATTTCATTTTATTGTACAATTGTGAGATGATTGGTAGACTTTCAAACATGCAGAGTTTGTTTAATGACTGTCTTTGGTAGACTTCAGGATCAAAAGCTAATTATAATTTATTTTCAGGTTGGCTTGTGTTTATAGAGTATGAGTTAAAATGTGCACTGTTGAATCTTTCTAGTTTTATTTTGAATTAGTTTAACTGTTGGTACTTCTATTTTTAAAATAGTGGTTCAATTTTACAAATACAATGGCAGATCACTGTGGTTTCCTCCTTTAATCCACTGTGGTTCATACTTTTCTTTACATAGTTCCCAGAGTTGCTTACCATGTGAGCAATCAACCACATCATTTGAAATTCCCTGGTAAAGGAGACAAAAAAATGATCAATTAAAACAGTAGTAATTTATTTCTATAAAAAGAAATTTCCCAAGTTATATTAGGCGCAAGTTGACAAGAGAAAGACTCAAGAAAAGGAAAAAACTGGGTTTGTTTTGTAACCATTTTCGAAACATTTTTTTGTTTGTTTAGAACAAAGTTGAGTGAAAGCATGATTAGACAATTATATATTTTCTTAACTATTTTTAAGAGATTTCATTAGGTACCTTGATTGAATAATAAAACATTCATGCTTATTTTGTAATCTAAAATTAGAATGTACTAGAAGTTTATGCTATAATTGTCTTCTTGTTCACCTACTTATGCTTTTACATGGCTTCTTATAAACTAGAGTTCTACTTTGAAATAAGCTTATGTCCAAAAAATTAAAGAAAAGTTCACCTACAAAAATATTCGAAATATTTCATTTCTTTACTATTTCCATCCCCTTCTCCATGCTCCGATTATCCAATTTGGAGAAAGAAAAGTAGATACATTTGAATAAATTCCTTTTTCTAAAAACTAGAGGAAAGTTTTTCTGGGTGGTTAAATTATATTTCTTCTATATACTACTAGTATTCTTAAAGTTTTTTTAATTATTTTTTTACTTGAAGTAACAACTTAGGACAATGAGACTTTATTGGGCATTTGAAATCATTCAAAACTCCTAATTTTATTTGCAACAATAAAGATAATTTAAGGGTGAGTAAGAAGTTTGTAATTACAAACGAGATGTAATTTTATGGTCTACAACTTTGATAGACATTTTTGAAATACACGGGTTATTGTCAATGTTAAGTTTTATGCAAGTCTTTTTAATTTGCACCAAGTGTTTGTGAAGGATGAGTAGAATCTAGATTCACTACAACAATAGACTCACTTAGTATGGTTTTCACAATGATATGAGAAATATGGTTATAATGTAAGTAAATAGTTATTTTTGCATATGTATGTTTCTTATTAAAACTTGTTCAATATTCTTACTTTTACATATTGTATTAGGGGTATAAGAATGTTTTATGCTCAAACCAATATGCAAATTCCAGTTTTGTTTGTAGTTGACGAGAGGAACTGTATTTAGCCAATCAGAATTCGATGAGATAATAGTTAAATTATGTGAATATGTAGCACAATACATGAGATGATTGCTTGTTAATATTATACATAGTTTTTTTATTCATTTATTAGACAACTTGTTAGACCCTGTGATATGTTCTTAGTTTGATGAAATTAATATTATGACTTAAGTTGTGTTCTTAGATAACTTTTTGGTTAATGAAATTTATTATTTCATTATGATTTCCCTTTTGGTTGAAATTATGTTTGTAACCAAGTAGAAAGAAAAACACTCTAGACTAGGTGATAGGCAACTAAAGCAACTATCTTTTTGGCTCTGCTTTGAACTTTCTCCCGTGAACACAGACGGCATGTCAACTAATTTTACATTGAATGCATTTGGTCATGCACAACAAGAATGCTACTAAGAAGCTTTAAAATTCGTTTTTTTTCTCTTATGCTTGAAAGTGGAGAAATCTATCGTCCCTAACTATCAGAACATGCAAAAGTAAGTACATATCCTAGATATGCTTCTTAACTTGTCACATTTGCTTATTTTGTGTTAGAATATGCTCAGTGCAGTAACCATTTTCTGTGATCTTTTTTCGTTATGCAATGGTTCTCAAGTTCTTCCATTTTGTTACATAAGTTCAGGAAGGAAGGCTTAAGCTCCATAACTTTCAATGTTGGCATGAATTTCTTCTTTTGTTCTTAAAGTGTTTTCCATGTTTGTATACGTTGTTTTGGAAACTCATGTATGTTTTAGTTTATGCTCAGTGTGTACTCATTTGAAGTGAACTATTTTATTCTAAATTAGCTTATCTGAATTTCTTGTGCCTGTTTCCAACATACCTTGTTATATCTTTGTTGTATTATAGAATTCTAGATCATTCTAAATTCGATATGATTCGGTTGGACCCTGAGTATTAGCTATGATATCGTTAGTCTTTTCAATAGCTAACACTTATTTGTATTTAAACTATCAGGAGTAGATAACTCTACGCTTAGTGGAATCATTTCTGAGGACATCTGAATATCGACCCATCAATGAATTTGAGAAAGTCAACATATGACACACGAGGCTTAAGGAGATAGCTATAACAAACCCGCCTTTCACCATCCCTCTAGTTCACTTGGTTGGTCTTTAGTTCAAAGTTGAAATATTCTAGAGTTGTGTACCAATCAGAATTCAATGAGATAAGAGTTGAATTATGTGATCATGTAGCACAATACATGAGTTGATTGTTTGTTAATGTTATACTTATTTAAGTTGATGAAATTAATATTATGACTTACTTAAGTTGTGTTATTAGATAACTTTTTGGTTAATGAAATCTATTATCTCATTATGATTTCACGTTTGGTTGAAATTATGATTCATTTGATTCTATATTTGTATATGAACAATAATGTGTTTGTTACGAGATCTAACGCATACTATTTATACTTGAGTTTTGGTATTACTTTCATATAATGTATTGAACATGTCATGTTATTGTCAAGTGAAGTGAAAGTTGTGTTATGAGTTTAGAAGTGCATATTTCTGTTCTTTCAGGTACCCTATAATTACATTGTTATGTTGTCGGATTTTTGGTAAATCAAACTTGGTTACATGCCCATTTTGGAGGCATTACAATTGGTAGCTAGTTACTATTGTGTAAATGCAAGTTCAAAAGTAGGATAAAAACCAACGTGAGGTTTTTTTTTTTTTTTCCAAATATGTATTGTTGAAGGTTAAAAAATGTCATAACAAACACCATAATTGACATATATTAATCGTTAATGAAAATACACAATTTGAAAATTTAATAAGGTAATTTGACGGCTAATAAACGTCAATAAAATGATATATTGACAGCTAATAAGCATCAATAACCATATCTATTGACATTTTCGATCCTATAATTGACATTGAAAAAACGTCAACATAAGTTTATATTGACGGTTTATAAATATCAATAAATATGGCAACATTGACGCTTCATCGATATCATTGACGAACAAAACATGTCAATAATACGATTTGTTGATGGCTAGTAAGCGTCAACAAAGGTGCGTATGTTGACGCTTTATGAATATCATTGACGGATAAAACGTGTCAATAATGTCTTTGTTGATGGCTTATAAACGTCAACAACGACATCTTCGTTGACGTCTAATAAGCATCAATGAAAACAGTAATATTGACGCTTTAGTTTTATTGACACCACTTTAGTTGACTGCCAAAAAGCGTCAATGAAGGTGATAGTTGATACTTTTTAACCGTCAACAAATGCCAAATTTGTAGTAGTGCCAGTTAATTAATTAAACTATTCTTATTGCATTGCATGAAATTAATATAACCCTTATATTAACCTATGGATGTGACATGCTCAATGTAACTTTGATTTTCTTTTTAATAATTATAACAATTATTTTATTGCCAATCAAGAAAATCATAGTAGCATGCTGCAAACAACTTATTAAATATAACTCTTTATATTTAACTAAGTAATTTCATGCATCATGCTTTTCCATTTTCATGTTTTTAATATAACTAAAATATCTTAAAACACTCATGGAAATAATCCATGCATTTTAATTCGTACATTATAACTAATTATAATATATTCGAAAAATGCATGAGCATGCTTTATAACCTAAGTTGAGATTTCTAATATGACATCCATAAAGCATCTTAAATAGCTAATGAACCGGTTTAACATTGGCCCCTAGGATAAAATAACGCAAAATTACATTAATTATGCAAATTCTATCATATTATAGACTTCTGTAGCTCCAGAACCAAGCTGAACCACCCGAACAGTCTTGAACCGACTCAAACCAAACTCCAAAAACCCCAAACGCTCCAAAAACGAGCTGAACCGAACCAAATAGGTCCCAACCCAGCCCAAGTTAGCGAACCGAACCAGTTTGATCAGTAAACCGCGATTCACGTAACTCTAAATCACGCCGCACATTTTCACAGACCATTATGGGCGATTTCCAACAGTTGTTCTTCGGATTTTTGGCTTCGTTTGGTCGCGATCTTCATCAGCAAACAACCTAATTCTAGACCCGGACTTACAAGACTCGATTTACATAATCATGCCGAAAAACACAGGGCCTTTACATGATCACATCAATAAAAAGTATGTAATTCCAAGGCCAAATTAAACCTACACAGTTCACGACAAACCATAAACATCCATTATGCAAAATCCGACCGTTCAAGCCATTCGCAAATTCCAAAATGAAATTTAAAATTTGAGATGGCTCTGATACCAATTATAGGAATAAAAACCCTATGCAACAAAAGATTTTCAGAGACTCGACTCAAATTAAATAACGTGTGGAATACCGATACGATGGTAAAAAAAAACTGTAAATAGGTTATTAGCATGCTGATTTTGATATTCAATTGTTTAGATCTAATCTATAATTTAAGCCCTAACAGCCTAAGGGTTAAAGAGACTTACTAGCGTTGAAGAACTTGACCGATTACGCCAAATATTGCTTCTTGATCTAAAAAAGCAGCAACACGTAGAACCTTTCTTCGCTAGAAAAATTGCACCACAAAGACACCAACCATGAGATTGCACCGATATGACTACTAAGAGTTTCTTGGTTGAGTAGCTTGTTGGAGCCAACACTCAAAAGGGGTTTTCTTCTCTGTGAGAACACACAAAAACGAGAGGGAGAGAGTTGTTGCCTTTTTGGCCCTTAATCTCCAATTAATTAATCAATCAATGTTTTGATGATAACAAACTCAATTTATAATTACTGAAAATTTTAGTGTTTTAATATGGCCATAGCGTAGAACTCGGAACAACGATTCCAACGCCTCTTGAATCACTCAAATCAAAGCTAAAATGAAGAAGTTATAGGCGAAACAAGTTTTAACGAAAAATACCGGTGGCGATGACGTGGCAGCTGATTACGCATCAATGGACCAATCCGAAGCTGACATGTGGATCAATGGGAGAGCAACACATGGACCTTTTGGCTATATATATATATATATATATATATATATATTATTTTATTTATAACAACTAATGTGAGTAACAGTTATTATTATTTTTTGAAGAAAAAAGTTTCAGAATGCATTAAATTCTGACGGTTGGAAAAAGTTTATATATAAATATATGATTTCAAAACTTTTTTTACCGTTTTCTCTCACATACTTTTATATATATGTTATTATTGTTATTACTATTATTATATATTTTAAAATTTTACCGCTAGTGATAGTATTTATATATTATTTTAATTTCTTTTTACTTTTAATTTCTTTTAATCTCCACCCTTCATTTTTTCTTTAAATCCAATCTAATGGTCCAAATTAAGTTAAATTTCAAATTTCTTTCAACTCTATCTCCTTCCTATTTATACCTTCATTCTCTTCCAAAAATGATATAACACTTTCTCTCTAATTCTTCTATTGCTATCTCTTCAAAGTTTAATGTTGTTTTATTTTATTGTGAGAGATTATTTTGAGAGATTATTGAATTTTGAGAGATTGTTGAGCTATTCAATTTTATTTTTCTTAGTCATTTGAGTGCATTAATTTGTATGATTTTTTTCTTACAAATTTGTGAGCGAAAATTTGTACATCTACTCTTTGAGAGAGTTTGTAATCTTGTTCTTAAAATTTTGAAATCTTGTAAGGGTTGCTAATGAGCCCGAAAAGGAGCGGTTGTAACGGTTTGATCCTAAACCGTGGAAAGGATCGGGTTTTTTCTTGCTCTCGGAAATAGAACATCTACCAGTTGGACTCTAAGTCGTGGAAAGAGTCGTTTTCTCAATCGAATACCCAAGAGGAGCTCGGGGAGTGGAGTAGGTCGTTTGCTGAACTACTATAAATTTCCGGTGTTATTTTTTCTAACCTTCTACTATTTAATTTTTGCAATTAATTTTCTTTATCCTTATTTGCAAGAAATTAATTCCTATAATTTATTTTTAATGTTCATGGACAACATTTATATTGGAATTAATTTGGGTGTTTAAAATTTATTTATAATCTGATGACCAATTTGTGTTAAAATTAATTCTTTGTAAAAAGTTTGCTTATTTGTTTAAATTGGGCCCACCGTACTAAAAAGTTATTAAAATATCATTAAACCCTATTCACCCCCTCTAGGGTTGTCATAACGATCCAACAATTGGTATCAGAGCAAGGTTCGCTCTTCTACATAAACTATTTTACAAATTTTATTTTGATACTAGTATCTTCTTAATTTTTGAAAATTTTATTTCAAAAGCTTAATTGCTAGAGCTATGACAACTTTAGATTTTATGGAAAGTTATTGTATTGATAAACCTCCATTCTTTGATTGTAAAAATTATGATGTTTGGAGCCATAGAATGAAAACATTTTTGCATGTTATTGATTTTGATATTTTGTATGTTTGTGAAAATGATTTATCAAAATCAAAATTAAATGATGAAATGTTTTCTTTAAATGCTCGAGCTATAAGTATCATATGTTGTGCTTTAGATAAAAATACATGTTATGGGTAATTTTGGACTACCCCGATGCACAAGAAGCTGACGAGGACATTTGGGTAGAAATAGGACTAGGAGACCGACCCAGAGGAAGAACCGACGAAAGGGTCGGGCCAACTTGGCCCGACCCATATGGTCGGCCTCGGCAGACCATTTGAAAGCGGGCCGAGCTCGGTCACCTCCTCTCGGTCCCTGATGCCTCTAGCCGCCTCGGTTTCTCCTGCTTCATCCCGAAACGCCTCGAATTCCTAAAAACCCTAGGAGTATGAGCAGGTATTTATACCCCTTGTTGGGTTCCTAGAGTGAGTAAAAATATAGTATAAAATACTCTAGAATTCCTGTGCAAGTATACACAGTCTGCAGCAAGTAATATTATCAATCCAAGGTCTGAATGAGTTTCCACTCTACCTATTTTTGTGTAACTTACTAATGGTTTCAAAGATAATAAAAATGTTGGGTTTTATAAGAATTATGCTGGAGCAAAATAAATGACAGAACAACGAGTAAAAAAATAGATAGACAGATTAAAGACAGGCGCTGGTTAGGCTTTAGTGATTTTTCTAAGATATGCTCTAGCAATATTATTGATCATGCATTTCTCGCAGTATTATTAGCGGATTCCTCCCGGAACTCCGGATCTTTTGGGATATGTTTCAAACCCAATGAAGAGCGACCGATCAAGCACTAGGCAACTGGCTATCCCTAGCTCAGTCACTGGCGTTCACCAATACACAATGATCGTAGTGTGGATAATTGCCACACACTCTCTAAATCATCCCTGAAACTAGAGAGAGCTATCCATACCGGCTGGCCAGGCGGGCATAAAATAAGAATAAGCACAACAATTAACCAAAATGCAATAGTCAATTTATTACTAGAGATGAAGCACAATAATCACATTATTCCTAACCAACACCCTAAGCTACTTAGTTCATAATAGGCATAGGAATACGAATTACAATCTGAGTATGCATGTCCATAACCACAAGTTGATAAAGAAAATAAACTCCCTAATCAGCTTGCGGATGATACTGTTCTTGATAATCTTCAATCTCCCTATACTATTCGGCTTCCAAGGGAAAACATGGAATGAGTTTGACTTGGACGGCTACTTCCTTTTATAGAAGGAGAGGAGACTTGAATTAGGTCAACTTGGACACGTGTAGGGCTCTCCTTGCTCCTTTATCACGAAAATTACTCAACAGAAGTCGGTTCATGAAGTTGGCTAACGAGCTGTGATGTGGCAGTTCTGTTCCCAGTTTTGATGCAGCACAGAATTTGCTCTCTCCAGTCGCTCAGCAGCATAATCTGCACAAAATAATTTCCAATGCTTCCATTCTTCCAAATGGGTTAAAACATGTAATATCTATCCAAAACCAACCCTAATAAGCACAGAGGACACACAAATCTCTATATAATTGAGGCCTAAATAACTACCTTTTGGGCAGTTATCACCCCTCTTCGCCATTGAAGAGAGGATCCGAACTCTAATCCCGATCTCTATTCTCTACTTTCTCCTCTTGCTTTTACTTCCTTGCTTCCCATCGTTCTGCTTACTGACTTAAGCATCAGAGACGGTGTGGCTAGCACCACACCGGTGTGCAGGTTTACTGTCTTGCAGGCCACGTCTCCCCCCTCTCAAACAAATTTACCGTTGGTGGCACGTGAAGGTCAAATGAGTTCCTCTGATCAAATTTGACCATCAACAGTTGGCGCCGTCTGTGGGGAAGAAAGCTTGCTAAATCTACACATCGGTCACCTAATGAGCAAGAGGATGAAGAAGAAAAACCAGAATCCAAACTTAGAAACTTCAGAAAATAACCATCAACCGCAGAAATCGAAAGAAGAGTTATGCGTAAAGGACTCCAAGACGAACAACGACTACCAGATGAAAAGTGCGAAGGCTGAGGCCGAGGCTGACTAGAGATATTCATCCAGACTGATTAGGAGGAAACCCAACAGAAGATCAGAGCCATCTTGCCAAGATTGAAGACACCAGGGAAAGAAGGTTGTCAAGGAGTTGGAAGCCATCCCATCTACATCCAGGACTAAGGCAACGAGTACCAGAACAAAGCTGGGGCTAAGAGGAAGAAGCTATCAAGCTGAGGCCAACCCTAAGCTATGGTCATCCTTAGGCCGAGGCCGAGGCCGACCCTAGGCCAAAGCCGAAGCCGACCATTCGACCATCCAAGACCTCAAAAGTGACCCCAAGATCACATAATCAAGGACAATCAGATTGCCAATGTGATTGAACACAAGGCAAGATCCAGATTGAAGTCGAGGCCGAGGTCGACCTCAAATATGATTTAGGCCGAGGCTGAGGCCGACCCGAGCCACGCTTGAGGCTGAGGCCGACCATAGCCATCGTTTTAACCAAAGCCAATCCTATTGATTTAAGCGAAGATTGACACAATGCGAGCCTGGACCAACGAGTCTACCTTTCCTCATCTAGATCTGAGATCATGCGAGCCTGGGCCCTCGGGTCTAATACCTCGCCCCATCTAGTTGAGTCCACATATACATGCGAGCCTAAGCTTTTCAGCTTAGTGCCCACGTCCACATGCGAGCCTATAGAGCCTACGCTTGCATGCGAGCCTAATAGAGCCCACGCCTTCATGCGAGCCTAAGATTTTCATCTTAGTGCCCACGACTACATGCTAGCCTATGGAGTCCACGCTTGCATGCGAGCCCATAGAGACCACGCCTACATGCGAGCCTAAGCTTTTCAACTTAGTGCCCACGCCTACATGCGAGCCTAGGCTTTTCAGTTTAGTGCCCACGCTCAACATGCGAGCCTATGTAGCCCACGCCCATATGCGAGCCTAAGCTTTTCAGCTTAGTGCCCACGCTCAACATGCGAGCCTATGGAGCCCACGCTTACATTCGAGCCCATAGAGCCCACGCCTACATGCGAGCCTAAGCTTTTCAGCTTAGTGCCCACGCCTACATGCGAGCCTAGGCTTTTCAGCTTAGTGCCCATGCTCAACATGTGAGCCTAAGCTTACTGCTTAGAGCCCACACCTATATGCGAGCCTGGACCCCCAGGTCTATATCGCCTCATCTCGATTCGAGATCATGCGAGTTTGGACTATCGAGTCCACCTCGCCTCACCTAGATTCGAGATTACATGAGGCTGGACCAACGAGTCTACCTCACCTCATCTGGCTTGAGCATCTTCACGTCAGGCGAGTCTGGACTATCGAGTCTACCTCGCCTCATCCAGATTGAGACTATGTGAGCCTAGACCAACGAGTCTACCTCACCTCATCTGCCTTGAGCATCTTCACATCAGACGAGCTTGGACTATCGAGTCTACCTCGCCTCATCCAGATTGAGACTATGTGAACCTGGACCACCGAGTCTACCTCACCTCATCTCGCCTGAGCGTCTTCACATCAGGCGAGCCTTGACTACCGAGTCTACCGAGTCTCATCCAGACTTGACATTGCATGAGCCTGGACCACCAAAGTCTACCTTGCCTGAGTCAAGCTCACTTGGCTGAGGAAGAAACTGAGCACCTCTTGTCGAGGCCGAGCATAAATTTTAAAGGTATTATCCTCTTTACTTAACTATGCTTTATGTTTTAGTGAAGTCTTACTCGAGATTGGGAGCTACCCAGGGGATATGCACTCCCTATAAAACAAAAAGCACACTAGCTTGGCATGTCTAACCAATGATTACATGCTCTAGACTATTCCTTCATTATTTTCCTACAAGGACTAATGTATGAATGCAAGGAGCTAGATTTTGAGCTAACAAGGGTCCGAGGTTGAGGCCGACCCTAGCCTCTTCCCTCATTTTTCTTTTGCAGAGATTAACTTTTTTATGCAGGATTGTGAAATCCTCAGCTTTTCCTATTTATACTTGTGGATAAGCCCTAAGCCTTGGATCTGGAACTGCTGTGAAAGGCCTCTGAGGCCGAGGCCGACCAGATAAGCTAGAATTGGGAAACTATTGTACTCGGCCTCGAGGCCGACAGGACAAGCTAAAATGGAAAACTGCTGTGCTCGGCCTTTTTCCGAGGCAGAGGATGACCAGACAAGCTAAAATGGGAAATTGTTGTGCTCGACCTCTTCCCGAGGCCGAGGCCGACCGGATAAGCTAAAATGGGAATTGTTGTGCTTTGCCTCTTCCTGAGGCTGAGGCCGACCAGAGAGGCCCTCTAGCCATTTCTGTAATCTATCACTTTTGTCATTTTCATTTCACCTAACTCCTATTCAGGGAGTTTCTGCTTTGTCTAGTTTGATCTACCTTGCAAGATGACAATAAAGCTGCACATAGGTCAGCATAAGACAAATATTAGTACTCTTAAATCGGGCTCAAGAAGCTCGGCCTATAACAGTAAGACGCACCTGAATCCCAATTCAAGAGTGGGGGCTTAATGTTATGGGTAATTTTGGACCACCCCAATGGACAAGGAGCTGACGAGGACATTCGGGCAGAAATAGGACTAGGAGACCGACCCGGAGGAAGAACCGACCAAAGGGCTGGGCCAACTTGGCCTGACCATTTGTTCCGCTTGCGCGAGCCGAGCTCGGTCACCTCCAAATTCCTAGAAACCCTAGGAGTATGAGCAGGTATTTATACCCTTCTTCGCCATTGAAGAGAGGATCCAAACTCTAATCCTGATCTCTATTCTCTACTTTTTCTTCTTGCTCTTACTTCCTTGCTTCCCATCGTTCTGCTTGCTGACTTCAGCATCGGAGACGGTGTGGCTAGCACAACACCGGTGCGCAGGTTTACTGTCTTGCAGGCCACGTCTTCCCCCCTCTCAAACAAATTTACCGTTGGTGGCACGTGAAGGTCAGGTGAGTTCCTCTGACCAAATTTGACCATCAACAATACATGTGATAAAATTTCACATTTTACATATGCATATGATATGTGGAAATTTGTTGATGATGTTTATAGTGTAAAAAAATTTCCTTGTACTTCTAATGATTTATTTGATGTAAAGGAGAATTACAATTCTCAAAATCAAGAAAAGTTTCATGGAGTAGAAAAATAAAAATGTGATGGATCCTTCTTATGCTTGATAGCTCATTCAAATGATGGGAGCGATGTTGAAACTGATGAAGATGAGGTAAATCGAAAATCTACTTCATATGATGAACTATATGATGCTTTTGAAAGTATGCAACATGATTTAGAAAAGGTTGTTGGAATAATTATATACTAACCAAAAAGACAGGGCAGGAATACAAAACAAATAATAACAACCAACAGATCAAATATATTAATCAGAGAAGATAGGGTTTAAGAAAGCCTGTTGTTTTGGATCGAGGCGCGTTGCAGAACGTTGTCCTTAGAGAAGACGTGCCCCCACTTGCACTGAGTTATTCAATACTCCACTCCCAGGATACAACTCTCTTCAAGAAAGCTTGTGTGCACCTAAGCCTTCTTACGAGTCCCCGTTGACTTGTATGCTTAGAAAAATAAAAGGATTTCTAATTTGTTTGTAGGAAAACGTATTTCAAATGTTCTGGCCTGATCTGGGTAAAAAATTGATCCTTATCGTGAAAAATAAGACAGTTGGCCAGATCCACCTTACATGCTAACTTCTCTACTTAAAAGGAGGAACCACAATCAAACTAATTCCCCTTTTAATTTAAAAATTATAATTAATAAAAAGAAAATTATTTAATAAAATAAATAAACTAAATAGAAGATAATCTTAAATTTTCCAACAAAGGTTAGCTCTAAATATGTTAGGCTATGAAAGAAGTATAATGCATTGTCCATTGAAAATAAATCTCTGATAGATGAAAATGATTATATGAAAAATAGAGCTAATGATATATTGTTGCATGAGAAAGTTGATGATTGTTGTGATGAAAAGAATACTTTGACTAATAGAATTAAATTTCTTGAAAAAGAAAATGAGAATATAAAATCTTTGGCATGTGAATTAATAACTGAATTGAATGATTTGAGAAAAGAGAATGATAAAATTAAATCTTTTTCTTTGGAATTAAAAGATAAAATTGCTAGTTTGAAAAGTGATTTTGCTACATTGGAAACTAGCAATACATCTTTAGAAAAAGAGAAAATTTCATTTATTGACAAAATTAAATTTCTTGAATTTGATAATGGTGAGAAAAATATTCTTTTGCATGTTCTTAAAGAAAAAGAATTACTTGCTAATAAAGAGCTTGAAATTGCAAAAGAATCAATTAAAACATTGACCATAGGGGCTAAAAAATTAGACAAAATAATTGATGTAGGAAAGTCTTACGGAGATAAAAGAGGTTTAGGCTACATTGATGAATGTTCTACTTCTTCAAGTTCTAAAACTAAATTTGTTAAAGCATCTTCTATTGTGCCTAAAATTAACATTCCTAATGTTGTACCTAAGAATGCTAAAGCTAATTTTGTACCTATTTGTCATCATTTTGGTGTTGAAGGTCACATTAGACCTAATTGCTTTAAATTGAAATATGCTCAAACTACTCATTTTATGCCTAAAAATGTTTTGGACAATGTATCTAATCTTGTTGAATATTAATTTGTGCCAAAGCATGAAAATGATAGAAAAATACATGAAAATTCAAAATTTGTACCTAGACAATTTCATGCTAGCTCAAAATTGGCCCATAATGTGAAATTTTTGAATAAACATGAAAATGCTAGAAAATATGCATACAAAATCAAACTTTGTGCCTAAACATGCTTGTGCTAAAACTAATTATTTGCATAGGACTAAATTTGTGTCGTCTAAGCATGTTCGTGGAAAATTAAATTATATGCATAACGCCAAATTTGTACCTACATGTCATTATTGTGGAGTTAAAGGGCATATTAGATCAAATTGTTTTAAATTGAAAAATGCCCCAAGGAAGAATTTCTTAAAGAAAAATATTGTGCAAAATCAAATTATTAAGAACAAATTCTTCTCTAATAATTATGGCAAAATTGATAATAAATGTGATATTTGTTATTTGCCAAAAATGAATGCTAAAAGTTTTGGAACAAATTTGAAATGGGTTGCAAAATCAATGCTCACTAACAATAAAGGACCCAAGAGATGGATACCAAGATCTTTTGGTTGAGCTTTGTCTTTGTAGGTGTGATTTCAATAAGCAAGTGGGTGCTTTGGTCATATAATTTGGAAATAAATTTCAATAAAGCAACATAGTGGATTGTTTGAACACATCAAATAAAAAGATATGTTTCGTAACTTTGTATCTTTTTAGTTTATTATTAGGGAAAAATACACTTTTGGTCCCTAAGGTTTGGGTTAAGTTACACTTTGGTCCTAAAGTTTTCAAACTCAACAAAATTACCCCCGAGGTTTGATATAAGGAGCAATTTGGTCCCTGCCATCCATTTTGCTGTTAAATCTTAATCGGCTGCTGACGTGACACTATTATTTTAAAAAAAAATTATTTTTATATTTTTTAAAATAAAAATATATTAAAATAATAAAAAATTATTATTTAAATATTTTTTATTTCTTTCTCTCATCCTTTTTTTCCTTCTCCTCTTACTTCTACTCCTCTTTCTTCTTCATCTTCTTTTTCATCTCCTTCCTCTTCAACTGTGGTGGCCGGCCACTAGAATTTTTTTCTTTCTTTCTCCCTTTTCTTCTCGCCTTTCTTCTCTCTTCCCTTCCTTTCTCTATTTTTTTTTAATAAAAAGACCTCCCTCTCCCTTCTTTTTATTAAAAAAAAAAGTAGAGAAAGGAAGGGAAGAGAGAAGAAAATGGAGAAAGAAAGAGAAAAACAAAAAAAAACATTCCGGCAGTGGTCGCCGCAAGCAGCCAGCAGCCGGTGGCGGCCGACCACTGGAGTTGAAGGGGAAGGAGATGAAGAAGAAGGTGAAGAAGAAGGAGGAGTAGAAGAAAGAGAAGGAAAAAAAGGAGAGAGAAAGAAATAAAAATTATTTAAATAATAATATTTTAATTATTTTAATATATTTTAATTTAAAAAATTAAAAATAATTTATATTATTGACATTTATAAATAATTTATATATTTATTATGTCAATGAGATACTTGAGAATATTATTGACATTTATGTGTATTGCTTGAATAATTATGGATTAGTGGATTCATTGTAACGACCCTACATTTCCTGTCTAGAACCTAGGGCCATTACTTACATGCATTTCATTTTACTTTTAAAGAATGCGATGAAACGACGTTTAGCTGAAAACATGCGTAGAAAACCAATGAGATTTTTTAGCTCAGGATCCCAGTTAAAACAGAAACAACCAAAATTTCTAACAATTACCATGAAAAACCTCTAAGTTGAACCGGTACTAAAAGCAAACATAACAAGGTGAAAATAAAGAACAAGTTTCGAATACATGAAAAATGCCAAAGTTTATCCTACGAGAATCCATGGCTCAACCAGCAACATCCTGTCACGCATTCTGTAGACATTTGCCTTTACGTGCATTCACATGTTAGGGAAAAGAATGAGTATTACAAAATACCTCAGTAATTAACAATGCTACTAGACATGAAACAACCAAGGTAACTAAAGGTTATTTGGGCTAAGGGCCCAATGGTGAAGTCATCTCGTTCCATTCCATCTCATTTCATTTCATTATGTAGTTTGGGTCTCGTGATCAATTAATTCACCTACTTAAGTTTGCCAACTCACTGAAGGTGCACAAGTGGGTATTTTGGGAGATCTCTAATCCTACTGATAGTAGAAGACACCCAATTAGTAGAGCCGAGTCTCACCCATCAAGGCACTAATGTGCTCGTTGCGCTCTAAACTACCATTTCACTGGTAGGGCGTCCATGGGTTTTAAAGTCAGAATTTAACTTCCACAGTTAGTAAATGGCACCTAGTCTGCGAAGCTAAGTCCCACTCATCTAGCTCCTCATTTCAGTCTAATACATCTCAGTCCTAGGTGATTAACTGACACGACCCCCTACTGGAGTAACTAGCCTATTCTTTTCCCCTTAAGGCCTCTTAGCATGTAGGTTGATTTAAACTGCAACCTAGTTAATAAAATTCTTTTTTTTCATAGATTCCTGATAGGCTAAACCGATATGCACCATCCCAACTCAGTCAATTTCAGAAACAAGAACGACAAACAACACTTCTAAATGGAGAAACCACAAACTTCTCACTGTCTACATATGTTGCCAGCCAACTATCATGAACCACTATCATGCTCTCGCATCTATATCATAGCACAAATACACAGAATCCATACTCATGAAGACCAGGTGTTCATAACATCTCAGTCTCAACTCAAACATATAACGAAAGTCTCATGCCCAGAGCACAACCAGTACATTAATTATAGTTAATTCAACAAGTTAACTTACCTTTAGATAACTATTGCTTGACAAAGACACAAAACAATTTGATATAGCGTTGATAACTGCCCGAAAGGTAGTTATTTAGGCCTCAATTATATAGGGATTTGTGTGTCCTTTATGCTTATTAGGGTGTGTTTTAGAGAGATATTACATGATTTAACCCATTTGGAAGAATGGAAGCTTTGGAAATCACTTTGTGCAGATTATGCTGCTGAGCGACTGGAAGGAGCAAATTCTATGCTGCAGCAAAACTGGGAACAGAAACTGCCACATCACAGCTCGTTAGCCAACTTCATTAACCGACTTCTGTTGAGTTATTTTCGTGATAAAGGAGCAAGGAGAGCCTTACACGTGTCCTAGTTGACCTAATTCAAGCCTCTCATTCTTCTATAAAAGGAAGTAGCCGTCAAAGTCAAAGGCATTCCATGTTTTCCCTTGGAAGCCGAATAGTAAAAGGAGAATGAAGATCAACAAGAATACCATCAACTGCAAGCTGATTGATGACTGCAAAGTGCACGGGCCGCAAGTAATATAAAACGGTAGTAATACCGAGTATCGAATCCTCAGGGAAATTGAATTAATTCCATTAAGTACCAAGAATCATCATGTTTTAATTTTATTTAGAAGATCAACTTGAATGATAGTGCGAAAATTAAAGGAATTAATAAAAATAAACATGTAATAATGAAATGAAAATAACCAAATAAGGGAACTTGACCTAGGGTGTTATCTAGCTTTCTTGGATTTGTAGCTCAATAACATGGATGTATGTAACTAATAATCTTCAATTCCATAAATCTAGAAGTAATTTTAAGCGGATTTCTCTTTCAAGCTCCTCCACATCTCATACCATCATAACTAATTTATGTGTCCATCTCCTTAGTTAATCATAGTATGGCATTAAGCAACTTCATAATCAATTTCTAACAATTCTCTTTCACTCTCGTGTTCCAAGCAATCGTTAGCCATGCAATTTGGATCTAATCTAATTTCTCTCTGTCGAGTATCAATTTAGACCAACAAATCAATTAATCCGTGATCAAGAGATTAAAAGCATTAAGCAAGAATTGCATAGATGAAATATGGAGAATTTCATTACATAATCCAAGTAATTGCGCTACAATATCCAATTAACTAGAATAACGGCCCTAGGTCTCAAGATCTACTCACAAATGGAAATAATTTTGCCAAAATGATCTTGATCCATAGGCCTAACTCAAATTACAACAAGGAATTATAAAGAAGTAAGGAAGAAATAACCGATAAGTCGATCCCAAGCTCCCGCTACGATCATCTCGAATCTTGAGCCTTAGAATCTCGCTCAATTCCCACTTTTTCTCCACAATTCTTCTCACTTTTTCTCTCTATTGAGCTAGGGGAGAGCTCCCCCAAATTTGGGATGATTTGAACCAAAGGGAAGGGGCCTTTTTATAGCACAAGGGGCTGGACATTTCTTGCTGAGCAAGTCGACAGCGTCGAGACGCTACGTCACAGCGTCTCGACGCTGTGACGTCATGTTGTCTTGGGGCAGAAGTTGTCGCAGCGTCGCGACGCTACGCAGACAGCGTCGCGACGCTGTCGCGATTTTGGCACGCGCTTTTCTGACCACCTAGCGTGGAGACGCTACGGTCCTAGCGTCTCGACGCTAGGCCTTCTAGAAGCCTGATTTGTGGATTTTAGCCTCTTTTCTTTAATCTTTTGGGCTTTTTGGGCCTTCCCACTTCAATTGTCTTTTCTTCTTGGACCTTGGGGCTTGGATCTTCAATGGTTATTCTTCAAATTGCCCATAAAGTCTCCAAATTTACCCAAATTCTCTTAAAATCTCAGTTTTGCTGTCCGAACTCGGTTTTCTGTAAAATCAACATAAAAATACATTAAAGCTCACAATTCATGCACAAAACTAGCTAAAATTAATAGGAAAATGATGACATTTTTGCATGTCATCACTGATTAGGGAGTTTACCTTCTTTATTAACTTGTACTTATGAACATGCATACTCAGATTGTAATTCGTATTCCTATGCCTATTATGAACTAAGTAGCTTAGGGTGTTGGTTAGGAATAATGTGATTACTGTGCTTCAACTCTAGTAATAAATTGACTATTGCATTTTGGTTAATTGTTGTGCTTATTCTTATTTTATGCCCGCCTGGCCAGCCGGTATGGATAGCTCTCTCTAGTTTCAGGGATGATTTAGAGAGTGTGTGGCAATTATCCACACTACGATCATTGTGTATTGGTGAACACCAGTGACTGAGCTAGGGATAGCCAGTTGCCTAGTGCTTGATCGGTCGCTCTTCATTGGGTTTGAAACATATCCCAAAAGATCCGGAGTTCCGGGAGGAATCCGCTAATAATACTGCGAGAAATGCATGATCAATAATATTCCTAGAGCATATCTTAAAACAATCACTAAAACCTAACCAGCGCCTATCTTTAATCTGTCTATCTATTTGTTTACTCGTTGTTCTGTCATTTATCTTGCTTCAGCATAATTCCGATAAAACCCAACATTTTTATTATCTTTGAAACCATTAGAAAGTTATACAAAATAGATAAAGTGAAAACTCATTCAGACCTTGGATTGATAATATTACTTGCTGCAGACTGTGTATACTTGCACAGGAATTCTAGAGTCTTTTATACTATATTTTTACTCACTCTAGGAACCCAACAAGTTTTTGGCGTCGTTGCCGGGGACTTGAATAAGTTTTTATCTGATCTGTTTTGTGTATGTGTTTTAGTGGTTTGGTGCTAGAATTTTTTTGATTGTTTCTTTTGTTTTAGCAGGTGTGATTTTGGTGCATGAGCGATCCGCCTGGGGTACGGTTTGAGTTTGATCCAGAAATTGAAAGGACATTTAGGAACAAAAGGAGAGAGCAGCGCAAAAACCAGATGGAGAACACCCCGCATCTCCCGCAGGTTCCTGAAGGTCCAGCAGCAGTGAACCCCCAGCAGAATCCGTTGCTGCAGCAAAACCCACTGTTTGAGCAAAATGAGCTGCGAAATAATCAGGCTGAGAATCCTATCTTGATAGCGAACGATAGGACCAGAGCCATTCGAGCGTATGCTGTCCCGATGTTTAATGAGTTGAATCCAGGGATTGCACGTCCCCAAATCCAAGCGGCAAATTTTGAAATGAAACCGGTAATGTTTCAGATGTTGCAAACCGTGGGGCAATTCCATGGTTTGTCATCTGAGGACCCTCATTTACATCTTAAGTCTTTTCTAGGAGTTAGTGATTCTTTTGTAATTCAAGGAGTGCCTAGAGATGCTCTTAGATTAACTTTGTTCCCGTATTCTCTTAGAGATGGAGCAAAGTCATGGTTAAACTCTTTTGCTCCAGGATCAATTAGGACGTGGGATGAGTTAGCTGAAAATTGTTTTAGTAAATATTTCCCACCTAATAGAAATGCTAAATTAAGGAGTGAAATAGTAGGATTTAGGCAACTTGAGGATGAGACTTTTAGTGAGGCTTGGGAGAGGTTTAAGGAGCTTTTACGAAAGTGTCCCCACCATGGTTTACCTCATTGTATTCAAATGGAAACATTTTACAATGGTTTAAATGGAGTAACCCAAGGTATGGTCGATGCCTCGGCTGGAGGGGCCCTTTTGGCAAAACTTTTTTATGAAGCCTATGAAATTTTAGAAAGAATATCTATTAATAGTTTTCAGTGGTCGGATGTTAGAGGCACAAATAAAAAGGTTAAGAGTGTATTAGAGGTTGACGGTGTGTCCACCATTAGGGCTGATCTTGCTATGATTGTTAATGCTCTTAAGAATGTGACAGTGATTAGTCATCAGCAGCCACCAGCTATGGAGCCTGCAGCAGTAGTGAACCAAGTCACGGACGACGCATGTGTCTATTGCGGTGAAGACCACAACTACGAGTTTTGCCCCAACAATCCAGCTTCTGTGTTTTTTGTAGGTAATCAGAGGAACAACCCTTATTCTAACTTTTATAATCCAGGTTGGCGCAACCATCCCAACTTCTCATGGGGGGTCAAGGAAATAACGTACAAGCGCAACAAAAGATGAACCAGCCGGGATTTGCTAAAACGCAGGTAATGCCCCAGCAAAATAAGCAGGCTTTGCCCCAGCAAAATTCGGGAAATTCTCTCGAGGCGATGATGAAAGAATTTATGGCTCGCACAGACGCCGCAATTCAAAGTAATCAAGCTTCGATGAGGGCCCTGGAATTGCAAGTGGGTCAGCTAGCTAATGAGCTCAAGGCAAGGCCTCAAGGGAAACTTCCTTCGGATACTGAACACCCTCGAAGGGAAGGTAAGGAGCAGGTAAAGGCAGTAACCCTTAGGAGTGGTAAGCCATTAGAAGAGTCTAGAAAGACCCAGGATTTAAATAGTAATGGTGATAATAATGTTGTTGTTGAGAAAGAGTTGGAGTCTGGTTAGGGTGCTAGAGGCAGCAAAGAGAATGCTGGAGCATCTGGTTCTGTGCCAGATGTAGAACCACCATATGTGCCGCCCCCACCTTATGTACCACCTCTACCTTTTCCACAAAGACAAAAGCCTAAGAATCAGGATGGTCAATTTAAAAAGTTTTTAGAGATTCTTAAGCTGTTGCATATAAATATCCCTTTAGTAGAAGCTATTGAGCAAATGCCTAATTATGCTAAATTTCTTAAGGATATTTTGACTAAAAAGAAAAGGTTAGGTGAGTTTGAAACTGTATCTCTTACTGAAGAGTGTAGTGCTATTCTCAAGAATGGTCTACCCCCAAGGCTAAGGATCCAGGGTCATTTACCATACATGTGCCTATAGGTGGAAAGGAATTAGGTAGAGCACTCTGTGATTTAGGTGCAAGCATTAACCTTATGCCTCTTTCAGTCTATCGGAAGCTAGACCTACCACAGTTACACTCCAACTAGCTGATAGGTCTATCATATATCCAGAGGGTAAGATTGAGGATGTCTTAGTAAAAGTTGATAAATTCATATTTCCTATTGATTTTATTATTTTAGACTATGAGGCTGATAAAGATGTCCCAATTATTCTAGGTCGTCCATTTTTGGCTACTGGTAGGGCATTAATAGATGTTCAAAAAGGAGAATTAACAATGAGAGTCTGTAATGAGGAAGTAAAATTTAATGTCTTTAAAGCCATGAAATATCAATACGAGATGGAGGATTGCTCCTTCATCAGGATTCTGGAGAGCACAGTTATTGAGACAGGAATACAGGATTCGGCTGATAAGCATTCGGAAAATCATGGAGAGGTTAGTGTAGAAGATTTTGAATTTTGTTCTTTAGATAGAAAAAATGAAAAAGAATTGTTTAGGTGTGAGGATGTTTTTGAGTCTTTAGATTTAGATGAAAGAAAGGCTCCCCCAATTAAGCCATCCCTAATTGAGGCACCCACTTTAGATTTGAAACCTTTACCGGATCATCTAAAGTATGTGTATCTTGGGGAGAGTGAGACGTTGCCCATTATTGTTGCATCAGATTTAATGCCAGAGCATGAGGAGGCCTTAATAAAATTGCTGCAGCAATACTGCAAAGCTATAGGTTGGACATTGGCTGATATTCAGGGAATTAGCCCATCTTTTTGTATGCACAAAATCACTCTAGAGGAGGGATCCTTTAGGAGTATTGAGAAACAAAGAAGGCTTAACCCTGCAATGAAAGAGGTTGTTAAAAAGGAGGTAATTAAATGGTTGGATGTTGGGATCATTTATCCAATTGCCGATAGCAATTGGGTAAGCCCTGTCCCATGTGTTCCTAAGAAAGGACGTGTCACTGTGGTGAGCAATAAAGATAATGAGTTGATCCCCACAAGGACAGTAACTGGCTGGAGGGTTTGTATGGATTACAGAAGGCTTAATAAAGCCACCCGAAAGGATCATTTCCCTCTACCATTTATCGACCAGATGTTGGATCGGTTGGCTGGTCAGGCCTATTACTGTTTCTTGGATGGTTATTCTGGGTATAACAAGATTACTATTGCTCCTGAGGATCAGGAGAAAACCACTTTCACCTGCCCTTATGGGACGTTTGCTTTCAGGCGAATGCCTTTTGGCCTTTGCAATGCTCCAGCAACATTTCAGCGGTGTATGTTAGCAATTTTTTCTGATATGATTGAGTCCACTGTTGAAGTCTCTATGGACGATTTTTCAGTGTTTGGAGGGTCTTTTCAGAGTTGTTTAGATAATTTAGGAAAGGTGTTAAAAAGATGTGAGGATACCCATCTAGTTCTTAATTGGGAGAAGTGCCACTTCATGGTGAAGGAGGGCATAGTGTTAGGTCATAGGATTTCTAAGAATGGTCTAGAAGTTGATAGAGCAAAAGTTGAGGTTATTGAAAGACTAGAGCCACCGAATTCAGTGAAGGGAATTCGGAGGTTTTTAGGGCATGCTGGATTTTATAGGAGGTTCATTAAGGATTTTTCCAAAATCAGTAAACCTCTTTGTAACTTATTGTGCACTGATCATGTTTTTGACTTTAATGCAGATTGTAGGAAGGCTTTTGAAACGTTGAAGGCTGCTTTAATCTCAGCACCCATTCTCTGCGCACCTAATTGGAATTTACCATTCGAGGTAATGTGTGATGCGAGTGATGCTGCGGTAGGTGCGATGCTGGGGCAAAAGCAGGGCAAATTTATTCATCCTATATATTATGCAAGCAAGGTTTTAAATGAGGCACAAGTCAACTATACAACTACTGAAAAGGAGTTGTTAGGTGTTGTGTTTTCTTTTGAGAAATTCTGGCCATATTTGGTTGGATCCAAAGTCACGGTGTTCACGGAACATGCAGCAATAAGGTATTTAATGACAAAGAAAGATGCAAAGCCTAGACTAATTCGTTGGATTTTATTACTGCAGGAATTTGACTTGGAGATAAAGGACAAGAAGGGATCAGAAAATGTCATTGCAGATCATTTGTCTCGTCTTGATCCATCATCATCTTTGCTGGAGCAATCTGCCATTTCCGATTCTTTTCCAAATGAGCAGCTTTTTGCTGTTCAGGTAAAGGTAGTTAGGGATGTCCCTTGGTATGCTGATATTGCCAACTTTTTAGTAAAGGGAGTCACTCCTATTGATATGGATTGGAGGCAGAAGAAAAAGTTTAAGCATGATGCGAAATTTTTCATTTGGGATGAGCCGTTCATGTATAAGCAATGCTCTGACGGTATTATTCGTAGGTGTGTTTCAGGTGATGAAGCAAAAGAAATCCTGGAGCAATGTCACTCTTCGCCGTATGGATGTCATTTCAGCGGTCAGAGGACGACTATGAGGATTTTGCATTGCGGATTTTTCTGGCCTACGTTATTTAAGGATGCCCATTGGTTCTACAAGCAATGTGATGCTTGCCAAAGGAGAGGAAACTTGGGGCCTAGAGATGAAATGCCTCTTACTTACATTTTAGAAGTTGAACTATTCGATGTATGGGGTATTGACTTCATGGGGCCATTTCCCCCTTCTAATGGCAATGTTTTTATCTTATTAGCAGTTGATTATGTGTCCAAGTGGGTGGAGGCCATTGCATGCCATCAGAGTGATGCCAAGACAGTAGCAAGGTTTCTTCAATCGCACATTTTTGCGCGGTTTGGGACACCTAGGGCTTTAGTGAGTGATGAGGGTACACATTTTGTTAATAATATCTTAACTAAGCTTTTAGCTAAGTATGGGATTAAGCATAGGATAGCTATCCCTTATCACCCACAAGCAAATGGTCAAGCTGAAATTAGTAATAGGGAAATTAAATCGATTTTAGAAAAAGTAGTCCATCCATCTAGAAAGGATTGGTCCTTTAGGTTAGATGAGGCTCTTTGGGCTTATAGGACAGCTTATAAGACTCCTCTAGGTATGTCTCCCTATAGGTTAGTATATGGGAAAGCTTGCAATTTACCATTAGAGCTTGAGCATAAAACATTTTGGGCTTTGAAAAAGTTAAATTTTGATCTGAGTCGTGCAGGAGCAATAAGAATGCTGCAGCTTAATGAGTTAGAGGAATTTCGCCAATTTTCTTACGAGAATGCGAAAATGTATAAAGAAAAGACTAAGCTGTGGCATGACAAAAAAATTAAATCTAAGGAGTTTGTCAAGGGTCAGAAAGTTTTGCTTTATAATTCTAGATTAAAATTATTTCCTGGAAAATTAAAATCTAAATGGTCAGGACCGTTTATTGTGGTTGAGATTTTCTCCAATGGAGCAATTACTTTGCAGGATGAAAAAGATGGGAGAGTATTCAAGGTGAATGGACAGCGTGTGAAAAATTATTGGGGTGAGGAATTTCAGGCGAAATATCCTTTCCTACGATTGGTTGATGACTGAGAGAGCAGGATTTTTGCGGGAGCATTTCACAGAGCAAAATTTTGAGCTCCCAGAAGTTTGTATTGATTTTATTTTCCGTTAATTTGATTTTAATTTCGGTTAGGAAAGATTTTGCATGAGTTATTAGATTTTATCTTTTAAGTATTTTATTATTTTTGGTAGGTTAGATTTGATTTGATTTGATTTTCGAGTTATTTATTTAAATTATCTTGCAATTATCTTTTAGTTAGTTAGATTTTATCTAGATTTTATTTTCGGTTATTTGAATTCTAGTTTTAATTAATAGAGATTTTCTCTAAGTTATTCAACTTCTTTTGAGAATAACATGTTAAGTTTGCTTTGATTGGTTTAATTTGAATTAAAAAAGATTTGATTTGTCTATTTTGAAATTCGAATTCCGTATCTAAGATTCTTCAGGTTCGGCAGATTGTTGCGGCAAAGATATTGCTGAAGCAAAATATTCCGAGTTAGAAGGGTTCCTGTTGGAATTTATTATTGTTACCGTTGGATTTGGCTTTGAATTCTTGCAGGTAAATGTGCGTGCATCGTCTGATGAGGCCACGTGGCGCAGCGTAATTATCCAACGGCTTCAATGATGACAGAGCATTAATTTTTACCATGGCCGTTTGGAATTCGCAATTTTACCGTTGGTAATTTTTGAATTTCAGGTTTGCATTTTTAAATGCAACGGTAATATTAGTTATGACAGGGAAAATCCTTTCAGTTAGGATTCTTGTTTGCTGCAGCCCTATTTATTCACTAGCGCTGGTAAGTTCCTCTCCACTTCGTCTTCTTGATCCAATTTTTGCCATCTACGTTCTTTCTTTTTCCCTTCAATTCTCTGAAAAATTGTTGAAGACCTCCATGGCTAAGACTAGAGCTAGGAAAGAGAGGGAGAGTGAAGAGAAGAAATACCGGTCACACCGGAAGTTCAAAAAGGGAAAACTAAGAAAAGAAGAACGCCAGAGGAAAAGGAAGCGAAGAGAAGAAGATGGCAGCAAAGGGCTGCAGAACAGAAGGAAGTTCAGGAGGTGGCGGACGTTGTTGCCACTACTGCGGAGGAAGGAAGTACTCAAGAACCTGCAGTACAAAACCCAGATACGGTTCAAGAACAGATTGCTGAGAAAAATCAAGAAACAGAGGCTGAAGGTGAGCATAACAAGGAGAAAACACCTCAGCCGGTGCAGGAGGCCCATGTTGAAATTATTATGCCTGAGCCGCCCAAGCGCCGCCGCATCAAAAGGAAGGCGGGTCGCGTGAGGGTGATTAGGAACACTCCATCGCCTCCAACATCGGACTCTGAGGAAGAAAAAAGGGAAGCTGAGAATAAGGAAAAAGAAGAAGAGACGAGAAAGGCAGAGGAAGAGCGTTTGCGTGTCTAGAGAGAAAGTAGGGGCAAAGGAATTGCCGAAGCATCAGGAGAAATTGAGGAGCCGAGGGCACCATTCATTCGCTTCGTCAACGATCTTGCTCGAGCAAAATACCAGGAGGTGATGAAACGGGACTTCTTGTTCGAACGTGGATTTCGCAATGATTTGCCTAGGTTTTTGGAGTCTGGGATAGTGAACCTCGGTTGGAGGCAATTCTGTGCAAAGCCAGAACCTGTGAATGCCAACATTGTTCGAGAATTTTACGCCAACCTTGACATTAAGAATGATTTTGAGGTCATCGTTCGAGGAGTGCCTGTACAGTGGAGTCCTGAGGCCATTAATGAACTGTTCGATCTCCAAGATTTTCTGCATGTCGTTTTTAATGAGATGGTGGCTGCACCATCTAGTGATCAACTGAGTGCGGCTGTCCGGGAGGTAGGCATTGAGGGGGCCCAATGGAGGGTGTCGCAGACAAGGAAGCATACATTTCAAGCTGCTTATTTGAAGAGTGAAGCCAACACCTGGATGGGTTTCATCAGGCTACGCTTGCTGCCGACAACTCACGACTCCACAGTATCTCGGGACAGGGTATTGCTTGCTTTTGCCATTCTTCGCTCGATGAGTATTTATGTAGGAAAGATTATTTCTTCTGAGATTGTTGATTGCTGGAAGAAGAAGGTGGGGAAGCTGTTTTTTCCGAACACTATCACGATGTTATGCAGTAGGGCAGGAGTGCCCACGGTTCCAGAAGATATGGTCATGGCTGATAAGGGAATCATTGACACACCTAATCTGGTGCGGCTTCAGCGTATGCAAGAGGTTCGCCAGGGTGGGCTTGTGTATGGCGTTAATCAGATCCTAGAGCAACTGTCAGTGTTGACCAGTAGGTTAGAATTTGCTGAAAGGCAAGCTCAGACCTACTGGACTTATGCTAAAAGGAGAGATGATGCGCTCAGGGGGGCCTTGCAAACCAATTTCTCAACACCGAATCCGGCCTTTCCAGTGTTTCCCGATGATTTGTTTAATCTTTGGATACCACCCCCGCCTGTTGAACGAGAAGAGGATGTTGATGAGGAGAAGGGTCAGGAAGACTGACTAATGGGATGACCTGGAGCGATCATTATTTTTGTCTTATCATTTTGTTTGCTCGCGAATATTTACCCTGTTCATTGTTATAATTTTGCTTCTCTTGTTTCTTTTTAATTTTTACTGTTAAAAAAATATATCTGCTTTGTAATACTTTTCTATGATTTTAATGAATTTTTGAATGTTTCTATTCCATGAGCACTGAGTAACTCTAACTTAACTATTTTCTTCTGAATTTTTGAAGCTTGGACTGATTACGCTTAGTTAGATCAAGGTATTCTGATCTCCAGAAACCTTTTGCTTGAGCATTTCTTCTAGCCTGGACTGTTGCTGCGGCAAAGAAGATTTTGACGGTAGTTTTGACTTATATGATCCGCTTTAAGCTTAATCTAAGTCCCATGTTTAGTTTAAATATTCAGATAGAAAAATTTAAGTTTGGGGGTATACTTGCTTTATTAGTGATTCATTGGGGACAATGAATAATTCAAGTTTGGGGGACTTTTTGCTACTCCAATTATTTTGCTCGAGCATTCCTCTCCTTCAAATTAAAATTTGCTAGGTTATTGAGTAACCGGGGACATTTGTGATACCCACAGTTTGTCTTCGCATCAAAAGATGACCTAGGAAATGTGAAAAAATCAGAAATATGAGAAAAATTATTATTTGCGGAAAAAAGATTATTTGTTGAAGATTTTGCTGAAAAAAATTGACAGAGCAAAAGTTTTGAGGGATGAATGATGATCCAACAGTTTTTTCTGTCTCCCAGAACTTAGGTGAGCTTCATCACAAAATGTCGCCATTCTGAGGGGCAAGAGATGGAATAACTAAGGATTTTTGAGCTTTATAATGAGTATTGAGCCTAGTTGGTGATGAGCTTGAGGCAAGGGTATACTGCACCATAAAGTGGGTCATCCCGTGCTTAAGAGCTTATGGCTGTAAGGATGCTTTAAGTCTGATAAATAATGTTATAAACCCCTTTAAAAATATGTTTTGAAATGTCTGATAATAGAGCTAGGTTGTGGTGAGCTATTAGAATTAAGTTGAAAAGTGGCGATTATTTGTCCATGCCGGAGGAATCATTTTGCTGCAGCAGAGCTTGGTTTTGCAGAATGCTCAGGTAAAGGTTAAAGGTAGTATTGGACTGTCTGGTTTGATTAAGCTAATTCTTTGTCTAATGTTTTGAAATTCTTGAAGGAAGGTTGGTTAGTATTGCTCGGGACGCGCAATAGTTCAAGTTTGGGGGTATGATAACTGCCCGAAAGGTAGTTATTTAGACCTCAATTATATAGGGATTTGTGTGTCCTTTATGCTTATTAGGGTTCGTTTTAGAGAGATATTACATGATTTAACCCATTTGGAAGAATGGAAGCTTTGGAAATCACTTTGTGCAGATTATGCTGCTGAGCGACTGGAAGGAGCAAATTCTATGCTGCAGCAAAACTGGGAACAGAAACTGCCACATCACAGCTCGTTAGCCAACTTCATTAACCGACTTCTGTTGAGTTATTTTCGTGATAAAGGAGCAAGGAGAGTCTTACACGTGTCCTAGTTGACCTAATTCAAGCCTCCCATTCTTCTATAAAAGGAAGTAGCCGTCAAAGTCAAAGGCATTTGATGACATGCAAAAATGTCATCATTTTCCTATTAATTTTAGCTAGTTTTGTGCATAAATTGTGAGCTTTAATATATTTTTAAGTTGATTTTACAGAAAACCGAGTTCGGGCAACAAAACTGAGATTTTAAGAGAATTTGGGTAAATTTGGAGACTTTTTGGGCAATTTAAAGAATAAACATTGAAGATCCAAACCTTAAAGTCCAAGAAGAGAAGACAATTGAAGAAGGAAGCCCAAAAAGCCCAAAAAGCCCAAAAAGTTGAAGAAAGGAGGCAAAATTCTGCAAATCATGCTTCTAGAAGGCCTAGCGTCGAGACGCTAGGACCGTAGCGTCGAGACGCTAGGTGGTCAGAATAGCGCGTGCAAAAATCGCGACAGCGTCGCGACGCTGCGACGACTTCTGCCCCAAGACAACATGACGTCACAGCGTCGAGACGCTGTCGACTTGTTCAGCAAGAAAATTCTAGCCCCTTGCACTATAAAAAGACCCCTTCCCTTTGGTTCAAATCATCCCAAAATTTGGGGGAGCTCTCCCCTAGCTCAATAGAGAGCAAAAGTGAGAAGAATTGTGGAGAAAAAGTGGGAATTAAGCGAGATTCTAAGGCTCAAGATTCGAGATGATCGTAGCGGGAGCTTGGGATCGACTTATCGGTTATTTCTTCCTTACTTCTTTATAATTCCTTGTTGTAATTTGAGTTAGGCCTATGGATCAAGATCATTTTGGCAAAATTATTTCCATTTGTGAGTAGATCTTGAGACCTAGGGTCGTTATTCTAGTTAATTGGATATTGTAACGCAATTACTTGGATTATGTAATGAAATTCTCCATATTTCATCTATGCAATTCTTGCTTAATGCTTTTAATCTCTTGATCACGGATTAATTGTTATGATGGTCTAAATTGATACTCGACAGAGAGAAATTAGATTAGATCCTAATTGCATGGCTAACGATTGCTTGGAACACGAGAGTGAAAGAGAATTGTTAAAAATTGATTATGAAGTTGCTTAGTGCCATACTATGATTAACTAAGGAGATGGACACATAAATTAGTTATGTTAGTATGAGATGTGGAGGAGCTTGAAAGAGAAATCCGCTTAAAATTACTTCTAGATTTATGGAATTGAAGATTATTAGTTACATACATCCATGTAATTAAGCTACAAATCCAAGAAAACTAGATAACACCCTAGGTCAAGTTCCCTTGATTGGATACTTTCGTTTTGTTATTGCATGTTTATTTTTATCTATTTCTTTAAATTTTTGCTTCATCATTCGAGTTGATCTTATAAATAAAATTAAAACATGATGATTCTTGGTACTTAATGGAATTAATTCAATTTCCCTGAGGATTCGATACTCGGTATTACTACCGTTTTATATTACTTGTGACGACCCGTGCGCTTGCGGAAAATCGCCCAACAAGTTTTTGGCGCCGTTGCCGGGGAAATTGTAATTTTTTCCGTTAATATTGAGAATTAAGTGTTTGATTTTAATTTAGAAATTTATTTTTCTTCATTTTATTTTTATTTTTTTGTTTTATTGAGTTATAAGGTGGATAATCTGTTCTTTTGAGATTTAATCATGGCAGAAGAAAAAGCAATCCGAGATTATTTCTTGCCTGAATTTCCATTAAACTATTCTGGAATAGCTTACGAGTCACTCACTGTCAATAATTTTGAGCTCAAGGCTAGTCTCATTCAAATGGTAAGAGAGAATGCTTTCAAAGGCCATCCATCAGAAGATCCACACAATCACCTAAGATCGTTTTTGAATATCTGTGGAACTGTAAAAATGGGAGGAGTTAGCCCTGACTCAATTCGGTTGCAGTTATTCTCATTTTCTTTACAAGACAAGGCTAGAGATTCGTTAGACTCGTTAACCTCAAATAGCATCCTTGGTTGGAATGATTTAGTCAAAGCTTTCCTTGCAAAATTTTTCCCATTAGAAAAGATTACCAAGCTTAGAGCTGAAATTGGAAAATTTCAACAATTAGAGGAAGAGCAATTATATGAAGCTTGGGAGAGATATAAGGATTTGTTAAGGAAATGCCCACAACATGGATATCCTGATTGGCTTCAAATTCAACTTTTCTACAGTGGGTTAAATAGGAATTTAAAGACAATTTTTGACACTACGGCTGGAGAAAACTTTTTAGCCAAAACTGTCAAGGAGGCACGAACCATAATAGAAGAGTTGGCTTTGACAAGTTAACAATGGCAACCAGAGTCCAAAATTAAGGAGAAACTATGTGAAAATGAAGGAGTGAGTGCTTTAAGGTTGCAAGTCGAAGCTCTAACCAAGGCTCTAAACAAGCTCACAGGATCAGAAATTCCAAGTTCGCCGAAAGCTGAATTAAAAGAGGAGTTTAAACCTAAAGAAAAGAAAAGCCCTTTGGAAGAAATGCTAAGAAACTTCATGAATGAGACTAGAAATTTGAATGAAAATGTTCAAGCCAAAGTAGATATTGTCATTAATAAGATGGAAGCAAAAATAGATCAAATGACAATATTCATGAAGGAAATCCAGCAAGGAAATTTATCTAATGTCATCGCCATGGACACACAAGAACAATGCCTGGCAATAACTCGGAGAAGTGGGAAGCAGGAAGTAGAGAGAAAAGAAGTCAAACAGACCAGCACTAGGAGGATTCTATATGAAGATGATGATCAAAACACAGAAGAGGAGGAGAAAGCGCCGCCAGCTCCACCTGAAAAGACGTCCCATGAGTTCGTGGACTGCTCCAGTGGATATTGCATGGTACCTTATACCTCACTACCCGAGGAAACTTTGATTGAAAGCTTCTACGAAAGGTTAAAAATGCTAGATTCAGTTATTGATGGTGATGTGCTTGTTACGACACCCAATGAGGCATGGGAGATCAATGAAAATCTAATAGAAACTACTCAATTCCATGCCACTCCTCATGATGAGCCAGAATGCCAAGTTTCAGAAGGATGCCACTACTCAATTCCATGCCACTCCTCATGTTGGTTAGGAATAATGTGATTACTGTGCTTCAACTCTAGTAATAAATTGACTATTGCATTTTGGTTAATTGTTGTGCTTATTCTTATTTTATGCCCGCCTGGCCAGCCGGTATGGATAACTCTCTCTAGTTTCAGGGATGATTTAGAGAGTGTGTGGCAATTATCCACACTACGATCATTGTGTATTGGTGAACGCCAGTGACTGAGCTAGGGATAGCCAGTTGCCTAGTGCTTGATCGGTCGCTCTTCATTGGGTTTGAAACATATCCCAAAAGATCCGGAGTTCCGGGAGGAATCCGCTAATAATACTGCGAGAAATGCATGATCAATAATATTGCTAGAGCATATCTTAAAACAATCACTAAAACCTAACCAGCGCCTGTCTTTAATCTGTCTATCTATTTGTTTATTCGTTGTTCTATCATTTATCTTGCTTCAGCATAATTCCGATAAAACCCAACATTTTTATTATCTTTGAAACCATTAGAAAGTTATACAAAATAGATAAAGTGAAAAATCATTCAGACCTTGGATTGATAATATTACTTGCTGCAGACTGTGTATACTAGCACAGGAATTCTAGAGTCTTTTATACTATATTTTTACTCACTCTAGGAACCTAACAAGCGCCAACCACGATCTGCGAAAAGGTAATCTAATAACAGGCACACAATGATCTCACATTAGATGCATTCCAATTCCAATAATTTTATTAAGGACACAAGACTCGAGAAGGTCAAAAACTCACCCAAACGAAACTAATGCTTGCGGCCCAATTTGCAAATTTCGCTCTGCATTTACGAATTCAACCTCCACTTACTACAGATACCTTGGATTAAGATTCAACGTTATTGGGTATTCCATTAAAGGACAAAAGACCAAATAGATCTGAAACTTACAACCTCCTTACCCATTGTTTGATTAGTCGAATTGTCGAATGATCAAAGATCTAAAGCGAGTTGAGGCAACGTGAAACTGTTTGGCTGAAGACAGCCGCGGCTGTTGGGTTTTATGCCTAAAACTCGTAGATAGTAAATGAAACAAATTAATTGATCCCAATAAAGCATTATTTGAGTAATTTAGTAATTTGGGTATTGAATAATCGAGTTTGCATTAATAAACCCTAAATCCAATAAACTATGATCCAAGGTTGTTTAAATGAAACTTGGGCTAGTATGTGGGGACATACGGGGATTGGTGTCCAAGTAACAACCTAAAAGGTCTATAGTATAGGGATAAGGCTGGGTACCTTATCCTGGTGACACTATGTGATACGACCCACCCTGTATTCGATACAGATGCAATGATCCAAAGCATCCATGTAGGAGAGATGCAGGTGCGAGTATCATATGCAATGAGTTTGCATAAGACCGGACCGCGAAATAGTAACCACTAGATGTAACACTGTTAACTAGTTTGAGTTTCTATTTCAATAGGATGACCTAGGTAGATCTCAATCCTGAGTCTGTTATGAACCCCTTTTATGAGGGATTGTCCTTTGATTTGTATGGGTGAGAGTGACCAATTCGCCGACTCAATAATCCTACCATTTCAGGGGCAAGACCGAATGGGGGCTGGGAACGTAACAGTACAAGATGGAATTCACTCCTTCCCCTATTGGGGTAAGTAGATGTGTGTTCCCTTAAGGGCTGATTCCGAGGCTTGAACAAAGGCGCGTCGTCCTCTCCTGGCCCGAGAGGAACTCTTTTTTAGTGGTTGGACCCTAAAGAACTTGTTCATTAGAGGGATCAATGGTACTTAAGGAACCAAAAGTAACCTAGGGGTAAAATGATAATTTGACCCAACTGGTGTTACGAACACACGTGAAGGATTGACTTATTGCATTGGTCGATATTCGTGGACACAAAAGTATTCTACAGTGAGAAGAGTGCAGTTGTGGGTCTTTAGTGGAGTGACCCATAGTTAACGAATGTTGACTAACTTTGTTAATGAGTTTAGCCAATTAGTCTCGTCTCATTGTAGCTTCTGATCTGTAGGTCCATTAGGTCCCACTGATAGCTCGTAAAGAGACTTGAGGCAATTAAGTATAAATTGTAAATTGAAAGTGTTCAATTTATTTAGGGGAATCATATCATGTATATTGATACATTATAATATAAAGTTTATGAAACTTTATAATATAATTTTTTAATTAATTTAAAAAATTAATTCTTGAGAGAAAATATTTGAAAGAGTTCGTATGAATTTAAAATGAATTTGATTCATATTAATTTTAATTTTAATAAAATCCCTAAGATTAAATATATGATATTTAATTGAGTAATTAATTAATTATTTATTAAAATTAGAGACCTTTTCCTATTAGGAAAATGTCTTGGTCTTTACTATATATAGGACCCCTGGGATGGGGTGAAAGGCATCCCATTCATTCTCCTACTCTCAGAGAATTCCCCTGAAGGCTCCTTTAGACTCCCACTGTTGTTCGGTCGACTACGACGAGTGATTTACCGCAAGCGCACGGGTCGTCACAAGTAATATAAAATGGTAGGTAATACCGAGTATCGAATCCTCAGGGAGGCGAAGCAAAAATTAAACAAAAATAAAATCTCTTGAGTACTAAAAGTACTTGGGCGAAATATTATTTAGGGAACAACTCATGCAATAAAGAGGAATTAAAAATTCAAAGCAATTAAAGAAAATAAGTTGATAAATCGAAAAATAAAATATGGAGAAAGAGTTTTCTTTTAATGGGAAGAGGGGTCTTGAAAATCAATTATTAGCTAAACATTTGTTATAATTATCCTATCTCATTGCCCAACTAATTATAATCCTAGAATCTCCGTTAATCACATAGGTTCTCCTGTCGGTTTTGTTGGGTTTTATGTCCTAAAACTCGTAGATAGTAAATGTACTTTTGACCGAACATTAATAAAAATGATGTATTATTCAATGTTTGTATTATATCTTGTCTTATTAACCCTAATCCAATAAACTAAACATCCAAAGCTAATAGAATGAGGCTTGAACTAGTATGTAGGGACATACGGGGACCAATGTTCAAGTTTTAGCCTAAAGGGTCTGTAGTATAGGGATGAGGCTGGGTACCTTATCCTGGTGACACTATGGATACGACCCGCTTTGTATATTGATACAAACGTAATGATCCAACACGTTCATGTAGTTGACATGCGAGTGGGGGTATCCTGTTGATAACTGCCCAAAAGGTAGTTATTTAGGCCTCATTTATATAAGGATTTGTGTGTCTTTTATGCTTAATAGGGTTGGTTTTAGAGAGATATTACATGATTTAACCCATTTGGAAGAATGGAAGCTTTGGAAATCACTTTATGCAGATTATGCTGCTGAGCGACTGGAGGGAGCAAATTCTATGCTGCAGCAAAACTGAGAGCAGAAACTGCCACATCACAGCTCGTTAGCCAACTTCATGAACCGACTTCTATTGATATATTTTCGGGATAAAGGATCAAGGAGAGCCTTACACGTGTCCTAGTTGACCTAATTCAAGCCTCCCATCCTTCTATAAAAGGAAGTAGCCGTCAAAGTCAAAAGCATTCCATGTTTTACCTTGGAAGCCGAATAGTTAGGGAGATTGAAGATTATCAAGAACACCATCAACCGCAAGCTGATTAGGGAGTTTACCTTCTTTATTAACTTGTAGTTATGGACATGCATGCTCAGTTTGTAATTCGTATTCCTATGCTTATTATGAACTAAGTAGCTTAGGGTGTTGGTTAGGAATAATGTGATTATTGTGCTTCAACTCTAGTAATAAATTGACTATTGCATTTTGGTTAATTGTTGTGCTTATTCTTATTTTATGCCCGCCTGGCCAGCTGGTATGGATAGCTCTCTCTAGTTTCAGGGTTGATTTAGAGAGTGTGTGGCAATTCTCCACATTACGATCATTGTGTATTGGTGAACGCCAGTGACTGAGCTAGGGATAGCCAGTTGCCTAGTGCTCGATCGGTCGCTCTTCATTGGGTTTGAAACATATCCCAAAAGATCCGGAGTTCCGGGAGGAATCCGCTAATAATACTGCGAGAAATGCATGATCAATAATATTGCTAGAGCATATCTTAAAACAATCACTAAAGCCTAACCAGCGCCTGTCTTTAATCTGTCTGCCTATTTGTTTACTCGTTGTTCTATCATTTATTTTGCTTCAGCATAATTCTTATAAAAACCAACATTTTTATTATCTTTGAAACCATTAGTAAGTTATACAAAATAGATAAACTGGAAACTCATTCAGACCTTGGATTGATAATATTACTTGCTACAGACTGTATATACTTGCACAAGAATTCTAGAGTATTTCATATCATATTTTTACTCACTCTAGGAACCCAACAAGTTTTTGGCGCCGTTGTCGGGGACTTGGATAAGTTTTTATCTGATCTGTTTTGTGTATGTGTTTTAGTGGTTTGGTGCTAGAACTTTTTGATTGTTTCTTTTGTTTTTGCAGGTGTGATTTTGGTGCATGAGCGATCCGCCTGGGGTACGGTTTGAGCTTGATCCAGAAATTGAAAGGACATTTAGGAACAGAAGGAAGGAGCAGCGCAGAAACCAGATGGAGAACGTGCCGCAACTCCCGCAGGTTCCTGAAGGTCCAGTAGCAGTGAACCCCCAGCAGAATCCGTTGTTGCAGCAAAACCCACTGTTTGAGCAAAATGAGCAGCGAAATAATCAGGTTGAGAATCCTATCTTGATAGCGAACGATAGGACCAGAGCCATTCGAGCATATGCTGTCCCGATGTTTAATGAGTTAAATCCAGGGATTACACGTCCCCAAATCCAAGTGGCGAATTTTGAAATGAAACCGGTAATGTTTCAGATGTTGCAAACCGTGGGGCAATTCCATGGTTTGTCATCTGAAGACCCTCATTTACATCTTAAGTCTTTTCTAGGAGTTAGTGATTCTTTTGTAATTCAAGGAGTGCCTAGAGATGCTCTTAGATTAACTTTGTTCCCGTATTCTCTTAGAGATGGATAAAATCATGGTTAAACTCTTTTGCTCCAGGATCAATTAGGACATGGGATGAGTTAGCTGAAAATTTTTTTAGTAAATATTTCCCACCTAATAGAAATGCTATACTAAGGAGTGAAATAGTAGGGTTTAGGAAACTTGAAGATGAGACTTTTAGTGAGGCTTGGGAGAGGTTTAAGGAGCTTTTGCGAAAGTGTCCCCACCATGGGTTACCTCATTGTATTCAAATGGAAACATTTTACAATGGTTTGAATGGAGTAACCCAAGGTATGGTCGATGCTTCGGCTGGAGGGGCCCTTTTGGCAAAAACTTTTGATGAAGCCTATGAAATTTTAGAAAGAATATCTATTAATAGTTGTTAGTGGTCGGATGTTAGAGGCACAAATAAAAAGGTTAAGAGTGTATTAGAGGTTGATGGTGTGTCCACCATTAGGGCCGATCTTGCTATGATTGCTAACGCTCTTAAGAATGTGACAGTGATTATTCATCAGCAGCCACCAGCTATGGAGCCTGCAGCAGTGGTGAACCAAGTCACGGACGAAGCATGTGTCTATTGCGGTGAAGATCACAACTACGAGTTTTGCCCCAGCAATCCAGCTTTTGTGTTTTTTGTAGGTAATCAGAGGAACAACCCTTATTCTAACTTCTATAATCCAGGTTGGCGCAACCACCCCAACTTCTCTTGGGGAGGTCAAGGAAATAACATGCAGACGCAACAGAAGATGAACTAGCCAGGATTTGCTAAAACGCAGGTAATGCCCCAGCAAAATAAGTCGGCTTTGCCCCAGCAAAATTCGAGAAATTCTCTCGAGGCAATGATGAAAGAATTTATGGCTCGCACAGACGCCGCAATTCAAAGTAATCAAGCTTCGATGAGGGCCCTGGAATTGCAAGTGGGTCAGCTAGCTAATGAGCTAAAGGCGAGGCCTCAAGGGAAAATTCCTTCGGATACTGAACACCCTCGAAGGGAAGGTAAGGAGCAGGTAAAGGCAGTAACTCTTAGGAGTGGTAAGCCATTAGAAGAGTCTAGAAAGACCTAGGATTTAAATAGTAATAGTGATAATATTGTTGTTATTGAAAAAGAGTTGGAGTCTGGTCAGGGTGCTGGAGGCAGCAAAGAAAATGCTGGAGCATCTGGTTCTGTGCCAGATGTAGAACCACCATATGTGCCGCCCCCACCTTATGTACCACCTCTACCTTTTCCACAAAGGCAAAAGCCTAAGAATCAGGATGGTCAATTTAAAAAGTTTTTAGAGATTCTTAAGCAGTTGCATATAAATATCCCTTTAGTAGAAGCTATTGAGCAAATGCCTAATTATGCTAAATTTCTTAAGGATATTTTGACTAAAAAGAAAAGGTTAGGTGAGTTCGAAACTGTATCTCTTACTGAGGAGTGTAGTGCTATTCTTAAGAATGGGCTACCCCCCAAGGCTAAGGATCCAGGGTCATTTACTATACCTGTGTCTATAGGTGGAAAGGAATTAGGTAGAGCACTCTGTGATTTAGGTGCAAGCATTAACCTTATGCCTCTTTCGGTCTATCGGAAGTTAGGTATTGGTGAAGCTAGACCTACAACAGTTACGCTCCAATTAGCTGATAGGTCTATCACTTATCCAGAGGGTAAAATTGAGGATGTCTTAGTAAAAGTTGATAAATTCATATTTCCTGTTGATTTTATTATTTTAGACTATGAGGCTGATAAAGATGTCCCAATTATTCTAGGTCGTCCATTTTTGGCTACTGGTAGGGCATTAATAGATGTTCAAAAAGGAGAATTAACAATGAGAGTCTGTAATGAGGAAGTGAAATTTAATGTGTTTAAAGCCATGAAATATCCAGACGAAATGGAGGATTGCTCCTTCATTAGGATTCTGGAGAGCACAGTTATTGAGACAGCAATACAAGATTCGGTTGATAAGCATTCAGAAAAGTATGGAGAGGTTAGTATAGAAGATTTTGAGTTTTGTTCTTTAGATAGAAAAAATGAAAAAGAATTGTTTAGGTGTGAGGATGTTTTTGAGTCTTTAGATTTAGATCAAAGAAAGACTCCCCCAATTAAGCCATCCCTAATTGAGGCACCCACTTTAGATTTGAAACCTTTACCGGATCATCTAAAGTATGTGTATCTTGGGGAGAGTGATACGTTGCCCATTATTGTTGCATCAGATTTAACGTCGGAGCATGAGGAGGCCTTAATAAGATTGCTGCAGCAATACCGCAAAGCTCTAGGTTGGACATTGGCTGATATCCAAGGGATTAGCCCATCTTTTTGTATGCACAAAATCACTCTAGAGGAGGGATCCTTTAGGAGTATTTAGCAACAAAGAAGGCTTAACCCTGCAATGAAAGAGGTTGTTAAAAAGGAGGTAATTAAATGGTTGGATGCTGGGATCATTTATCCAATTGCCGATAGCAATTGGGTAAGCCCTGTCCAATGTGTTCCTAAGAAAGGAGGTGTCACTGTGGTGAGCAATAAAGATAATGAGCTGATTCCAACCAGGACAGTAACTGGCTGGAGGGTTTGTATGGATTACAGAAGGCTTAATAAAGCCACTCGAAAGGATCATTTCCCTCTACCATTTATCGACCAGATGTTGGATCGATCTGCTGGTCAGGCCTATTACTGTTTCTTGGATGGTTATTCTAGGTATAACCAGATTACTATTGCTCCTGAAGATCAGGAGAAAACCACTTTCACCTGCCCTTATGGACATTCGCTTTTAGGAGAATGCCTTTCGGCCTTTGCAATGCTCCAGCAACATTTCAGCGGTGTATGCTAGCAATTTTTTCTGATATGATTGAGTCCACTGTTGAAGTCTTTATGGACGATTTTTCAGTTTTTGGAGGGTCTTTTCAGAGTTGTTTAGATAATTTAGGAAAGGTATTAAAAAGATGTGAGGATACCCATCTAGTACTTAATTGGGAGAAGTGCCACTTCATGGTGAAGGAGGGCATAGTGTTAGGTCATAGGATTTCTAAGAATGGTCTAGAAGTTGATAGAGCAAAAGTTGAGGTTATCGAAAGACTAGAGCCACCGAATTCAGTGAAGGGAATTCGAAGTTTTTTAGGACATGCTGGATTTTATAGGAGGTTCACAAAGGATTTTTCCAAAATCAGTAAACCTCTTTGTAACTTATTGTCCACTGATCATGTTTTTGACTTTAATGCAGATTGTAGGAAGGTTTTTGAAACATTAAAGGCTGCTTTAATCTCAACACCCATTCTCTGCGCGCCTAATTGGAATTTGCCATTCGAGGTAATGTGTGATGCGAGTGATACTGCGGTAGGAGCGATGCTGGGGCAAAAGCAGGGCAAATTTATTCATCCTATATATTATGCAAGCAAGGTCTTAAATGAAGCACAGGTCAACTACACAACTACTGAAAAGGAGTTGTTAGCTGTTGTGTTTGCTTTTGAGAAATTTTGGCCATATTTGGTTGGATCTAAAGTCACGGTGTTCACGGATCATGCAGCAATAAGGTATTTAATGTATAAGAAGGATGCAAAGCCGAGACTAATTCGTTGGATTTTATTACTGCAGGAATTTGACTTGGAGATAAAGGACAAGAAGGGATCAGAGAATGTCCTTGCATATCATTTATCTTGTCTTGATCCATCATCATTTTTGCTGGAGCAATCTGCCATTTCCGATTCTTTTCCAGATGAGCAGCTTTTTGCTGTTCAGGTAAAGGTAGTCAGGGATGTCCCTTGGTATGCTGTTATTGCCAACTTTTTAGTAAAGGGAGTCACCCCTATTGATATGGATTGGAGGCAGAAGAAAAAGTTTAAGCATGATGCGAAATTTTTCTTTTGGGATGAGCCGTTTATGTATAAGCAATGCTCTGACGGTATTATTCGTAGGTGTGTTTCAGGTGCTGAAGCAAAAGAAATCCTGGAGCAATGTCACTCTTCGCCGTATGGAGGTCATTTCAGCGGACAGAGGACGGCTTTGAGGATTTTGCATTGCGGATTTTTCTGGCCTACGTTATTTAAGGATGCCCATTGGTTCTACAAACAATGTGACGCTTGCCAAAGGAGAGGAAACTTGGGGCCTAGAGATGAAATGCCTCTTACTTACATTTTAGAAGTTGAATTATTTGATGTATGGGGTATTGACTTTATGGGGCCATTTCCCCCTTCTAATGGCAATGTTTTTATCTTATTAGCAGTTGATTATGTGTCCAAGTGGGTGGAGGCCATCGCATGCGATCAGAGTGATGCCAAGACAGTAGCAAGGTTTCTTCAATCGCACATCTTTGCGCGGTTTGGGACACCTAGGGCTCTAGTGAGTGATGAGGGTACACATTTTGTTAATAATATCTTAACTAATCTTTTAGCTAAGTATGGGATTAAGCATAGGATAGCTACCCCTTATCACCCACAAGCAAATGGTCAAGCTGAAATTAGTAATAGGGAAATTAAAGCTATTTTAGAGAAAGTAGTCCATCCATCTAGAAAGGATTGATCCTTTAGGTTGGATGAGGCTCTTTGGGCTTATAGGACAGCTTATAAGACTCCTTTAGGTATGTCGCCCTATAGGTTAGTATATGGGAAAACTTGTCATTTACCATTAGAGCTTGAGCACAAAACATTTTGGGCTTTGAAAAAGTTAAATTTTGATCTGAGTCGTGCATGAGCAATCAGAATGCTGCAGCTTAATGAGTTAGAAGTATTTCGTCAATTTTCTTACGAAAATGCGAAAATGTATAAGGTAAAGACTAAGATGTGGCATGACAAAAAAATTAAATCTAAGGAGTTTGTCAAGGGTCAGAAAGTTTTGCTTTATAATTCTAGATTAAAATTATTTCCTGAAAAATTAAAATCTAAATGGTCAGGACCGTTTATTGTGATTGAGGTTTTCTCCAATGGAGCAATTACTTTGCAGGATGAAAAAGATGGGAGAGTATTCAAGGTGAATGGACAGCGTGTGAAGCATTATTGGGGTGAGGAGTTTCAGTCGAAATATCCTTCCCTAAGGTTGGTCGATGTTTGAGAGAGCATGACTTTTGCGGGAGCATTTCACAGAGTAAAATTTTGAGCTCCCGAAGTTTGAATTGATTTTATTTTTCGTTAGGATAGATGTAATGTTGAATGATGTATTAGATTTTATCTGTTAAGTATTTTTATATTTTTGGTAGGTTAGATTTGATCTATTTTTTTTATTTGATTTGATTTTCGGGTTCTTTATTTAAATTATCTTGCAATTATCTTTTAGTTAGTTAGATTTTATTTTATCTAGATTTATTTTTGGTTATTTGAATTCTAGTTTTAATTAATAGAGATTTTCTCTAAGTTATTCAGCTTATTTTGAGAATAACAGGTTAAGTTTGCTTTGATTGGTTTAATTTGAAAGGATTTGATTTGTCTATTTTAAAATTCAAATTCCGTATCTAAGATTCTTCAGGTTCGGCAGATTGTTGCGGCAAAGATATTGCTGGAGCAAAATATGCCGAGTTAGAAGGGTTTCCGTTGGAATTTATTATTGTTACCGTTGGGTTTGACTTTGAATTCTTGCAGGTAAATGTGCGTACATCGTCTGATGAGGCCACGTAGCGCAGAGTAATTATCCAACGGCTTCAAAGATGACAGAGCATTAATTTTACCATGGTTGTTTGGAATTTGCAATTTTACCGTTGGTAATTTTTGAATTTCAGGTTTGCATTTTTAATTGCAACGGTAATATTAGTTATGGCAGGGCAAATCTTGAAGGTTAGGATTCTTGTTTGCAGCAGCTCTATTTATTCGCAATCTCTGGTAAGTGCGTTTCACTTCGTCTTCTTGAATCTTTGTGAGTGTTATTCTTTCTTTCTCTGCACTCTCTATCAAAACCCTTTTACACCTTCAATGGCTAAAACAAGAGCTCGAAAAGAGAGGGAGAGTGAAGAGGAGGAGGTGCCGGTCACACCAGAAGTACAGAAAGGAAAAACTAAGAAAAAGAGAATGCCAGAAGAGAAGGAGGCTAAGCGAAGAAGAAGGCAACAAAGAGTGGCAGAACAAGAAAGAGCGAGAGATGAGGAGGTTGTTGCAGAAGGAGACGAAAACCCACAAGAATCTGGCAAACAAAATCAAGAAGAGGATGGACGGGAAGTGGCGACTATAGAAGAGGCTCGAGAGGGAATTCAGACGAAACAGAGTGAGGTTATGCAGACGGAGGCTGTAGAGGAAGAAGACAGAGAGCCAGTTCAGGAGGCTCGTGTGGAGGTTATCATACCTGAACCGCCGATGCGACGCCGCATTAAGCGGAAGGCTGGGCGCATTCAAGTGATCAGGACTTATACCCCATCGCCTCCATCATCAGAAGGCAACAAGGAGGGCCGAGCAAGAGGAACGAGAGAAAAAAGAGGCTGAGAAAAAAAGGCGAGAAGAAGCAGAGAAACAGGCGAGGAGGAACAGTTGCTGAAGCGGATAGAAGAGAAGGGCAAAAAGATTGCTGAAGCATCAGAGGAGCACGATGAAATAGCAGAGCGACAGGTGCCATACGAGCGCTTCGTCAATAATTTTGCTAGAGCAAAATACACTGAGCTCCTGAAAAGGGATTTTCTGTTCGAAAGAGGTTTCAGCGGTGATCTTCCACCATTTCTAAGGACCGACATAGCTGACCACGGCTGGGAGCTATTTTGTGCTAAGCCAGAGGCTGTGAACACACAGGTGGTGCGAGAATTCTATGCCAACATTGATAAAGAAGAAGGTTTCCTGGTAATTGTTAGAGGAGTCGAGATAGATTGGAGTCCAAGTGCGATCAACTCACTGTACCATCTTCAAAACTTCCCCCACGCAGCATTCAATGAAATGGCAGTCGAGCCATCTGAGGAGCAGTTAAGTAATGCTGTCCGGGAGGTAGGAATTGAGGGGGCGCAGTGGCAACTATCAAAGACTCAGAAAAGGACAGTCCAATCAGCTTACTTGAACAAGGAAGCAAACACGTGGATGGGTTTCATCAGGCAGAGGTTGCTTCCGACAACGCACGACTCGACAGTATCCAGGGAACGAATTCTTTTGGCTTTTGCTATCTTAAGGTCTCTCGGTATTGACGTAGGAAAAATTGTTTGTAATGAAATTGCTTGCTGCTGGAAGAAAAAGGTGGGGAAACTGTTCTTCCCGAATACAATTACTATGCTGTGCAGACAAGCAGGGGTTCCAATGGAGGAGAGTGATACAATTCTATTTGATAAAGGGATCATTGATACGCCCAATTTGGCGCGGCTCCAGCGCACGCAGGAGATACGTCAAGGTGGGCTTATCCATGACATCAATACGATTCTAGAACAACTGGCACTTTCGGCCAGTCGGCAAGAGTTTGCTGAAAGGCAAACTTTAACCTTCTGGAACTATGTTAAGAATCGAGATGCCAGCTTAAGAAGGGCACTTGTAAGAGAATTTTTCCAAGTCGTATCCAGCCCTTCCTACATTTGTTCGCTGGTGTGGTACGGTTGTACTAAACGATTATCCGCAAGCGCACGGGTCGTCACAAGTTATATAAAACAGAAAGTATTCCGAGTATCGAATCCTCAGGGAGGCGAAGCGAAACTTAAGCAAATAATTAAAATTCTCTTGAGCACTGAAAATACTTAGGTGAAATAATATTTAGGGACCATGTTCATGCGATAAAAGGAATTTGAATTTAAAATGACTAATGAAAACAAATTTGATCAATCAGAAATAAAATGTGGAGAAAGAGTTTTCTTTAAGCGGGAAGAGGGGTCTTGAAAATCAATGATTAGCTAAATAATTGCTATAATTATCCTATCTCATTGCCCAACTAATTATAAACCTAGAATCTCCATTAATCACATAGGTTCTCCTGTCGGTTTCCCCTAATTGTAATTAATTCATTTTAACAACCTAAGTGTCCTTAGCGCCATTAAAAATCATTAATTATTACACTCTGATTCATTTTAGGAATCTAAGTTTAATCAACTAATCCCGGTGTCACAACGGGCAATTAAACTAGTTGCATGGATTATGATCTATCCTAATTTCTCTTCGTCGAGTTTCCATTAAGAATCGAATCATTACACAATTGTCCAGATTGAGTAAAGCATTAAGCACATCCATACAAATAATTAGGACATGGGCAAGAGACAAGAAATTATAACAATATTTCCACTATCAATTCATTTCAAGACCCCAAATTGGGGTTTAGCTACACATAATATCCACAATAATTACAAGGGAAAGCATATTAAAAAGCATAAAAGGAAAGGAATTGACCGTTGAAAACCCCTTGCTGACGCTTGGAGCCCCCGCTGACTACTCCTCGAGCCTCTATGATTGCTTCCCAAAATTCTCCAAAATTTTCCCACTAGAAGAACCCTCTCAAAAAGGCTCAAAAGCCTTTGAGAGAGGCTCCAAAAAAGGAGTCGTAAGAAAGGATTGAGTAATGGTTGATTGATGGATGATTGATTGATTAGAAATGAGGCACCAAGGGCGCCTATTTATAGGCCTGGAATAGGGGTAGCGTCGCGACGCTGCCTTGCTAAGCGTCGCGACGCTGCTGCACACGCGGCTTGGGCAACAAGAAAGGGCAGCGTCGCGACCAGATTTTCCAGAAAAATCAGCTTCCTTTTGGGCTGATTTTTGGGCCTTCTTCTTCATTTCTCTTGGTCTTTTCTTCATGAATGCCTTCTTTGGGCCTTCAATTGCATCAAGCTAGGATTTGGGCTAGAATTACTTCAATTTTGGCTATTTTTCTCCCAAAATCACCAACTTAGCTCCTAAGGACCAAATAACAAAATTCATTAAATATATTCATAAAAAACACGATTAAAGCACCAAAAAGCTTAATAAATTGAGACTAAAATAGCGACATTTCTGCTCGCTATTACACCCCCAAACTTAAGCTTTTGCTAGTCCCGAGCAAAATAAATTCTAAAGATGCATGAAATAGAATCGCTCAACCCTCAATGATTTTGGAATTCTTAGGATCGAATGGAAAACATGCAAGTGGAATAAGCAAGCACCGCATACTCTTGAAGAAATCTTAAACTAGTTTGAACTTAAGATTAATGAATAACATGCTCAAGACTTATCTATTGATTCTTTTACTAACCTAGATTAGTCTTATGGCTTTCTCCATTTGTTTTCCCCCTACACTGGCTAAGAGCCCCTAATACTTCGGAGTCCTTCTATCATGCAAAAAGTAACTAGGGTGCCTGTTTTTCTTTTCTTTTTTTTTTTGTTTTTTTTTTCATGGGGGAGCAGAATTCTCTCATGATTTCTCTTTTTCTCTCATTTTCTTTTTCTTTTGCTCCTCCCCCAAACTTGCATTTTGATATCTAATGGTACTAGCTTTCACACTACGGTGCAGGGACCCTTAACCCGAATTTTATTCTCTGGTTGGCCTAACTGATCACACCGCAGGTAGCTCTTTTTACCCCTAGGCTTTTTTTTCTTTTGAGCAAGCAAAAATTCTTTTTCAACAGATTTTCTTTTTCTCACATTTTCTTTTTGTTGCTTTTGCTTTTCTCTCAGCAGGCATAGCATTTTTTCCTACCTAGTTCTTTAGAGCAATCAAGCATGAACTTCCTAATATTAGAAACTAAGCCTATCGGGGTGACAACAACTTTGAAAACCATAATAAGAATCTAGATTTTCAAAGACGTCATTAGATAAGACTATTGCATGCTTTAGACATCAAAACTAAGTATCAAAAAATTTTAAAATTTCACAATTTCTGCCGTGCTCCCAGATTCCACAACATATAAACCATTTTCTCCCAAAATTTCAAAAATCACATCCTTGGCTATCATGGCTATCTATTCATGCATCCAACAGAATTTAAATATGCTCAACACAGCGGAAACCTCCCCCCCAAACTTAAACTAAACATTGTCCCCAATGTTTTAAAACAGACAAGCATAAAGAGAGATACTGAGACTTCCCTGAGCTAGGAGCGCTTCATCCTCTTCCTTTGGATCCATGAAAAATGGGAAATGTGAAATTTTGGGATTTGCTAAGGTGATCCTGCAAAACAAAATTGGATCACGAAGCAAAGAAAATTATTTACCGCAAAAACAACTAACTACTTTAATCCTTGGGTTGCCTCCCAAGCAGCGCTTTCTTTAACGTCTTTAGCTAGACTAGGCTCGGCACGCTTACGGAGGCTCAAAATAAAAATTTTCATCATCCTCCGGGCCCTGCAAGAAATCACGCACCGAATTGCATACTACAAACAGGGGAGAAAAAAAACTTTCCCCTGACCCATCTTCACTAAAGAGATTCTTATAATAACATTTTAGAAAATAATCAGCTGCATCAAATCTCTTTTCTAAATCTCTATTTTCAAAACAGTTGTTAACAGAGTCATCAAGCGTTATAATATCTACTGGTCTAGGATCTAGAGATGGCCTATCAATCATGCCAGTCCATTCATCAGAAAAAATATCTACATGCTCAGTAGATCCTTCAGAATTAAAAAATGATTCAACTAAGCTATCACATGACTCATCATCAGAAGAATTAAAGAATTCAAGAATTTCAGGATCAGATTCTATACTATGCACAGATTCAAGTTCTTCTGGGTCAGATTCTATGCTATACACATCATCAGGACATGAAAAGAAAGTATTCACATTGTCAGGATTCATGCATTCATGAATGTCAAGATCAGACTCAATAGATTCACTGTAATCATGGTCAGACTCAAAATTATCTATCGAGCAAGCTTTTTTCTGCCTTTTATGTTCATGCTCAATGTCAGGCAATTCAATATCATCATCAAAATTATTCATTTCAGGCAATTCCAATTCATTTTCAAAGGAAGGTAAATCATCAACTGCAGATCTTTCATTGTCACAAGCAGGCAAGTCTAATTCATTTTCAAAGTCAGGCAGATCCAAATCATTTTCAAACAGAGGATTATCCATATATGCATCATGATCAAAATTTACATTATCAATAAGCATTTCTCCTAAGCCTAGGCCAAGATTATAGTCTACCTCTTCATCGTCATCAGTCAAGTATTCAGGCCCAACAGAAAAACATGTATGCAAGCTACAAACAGATTCATCTTGGCCAAAAATACTAAACACGACTTTTTCATCATCAATGTTCAAGGTAAGCTTACCTGTATGCACGCTAATCTCGGCCTTACCAGTGGCTAGAAAAGGTCTGCCTAAGATAATTGGCACCTCTTTGTCCTCCTTCATGTCTAGTACCATGAAATCTACAGGGAAGATGAATTTGTTGACTTTCACCAACACGTCCTCCACCACACCCATCGGGTGGGTAATCGATCTGTCAGCAAGCTGGAGAGTGACGTCGGTATCTGTCATACCTGATAAACCAATCTTCATGTATTCAGAGTAGGGCATCAAATTTATACTTGCTCCTAAATCACATAAGGCCCTATCGAAGGATACTTCTCCTATGGTACAGGGAACAGTAAAACTCCCTGGATCTTTCTGCTTAGAGGGTATCCTACCAGAAATAATGGTACTGCTACTTTCAGATAAATTAAAAACTTCTTTTCTCAGACTTTTCTTTTTAGAAAGCATTTCTTTCATGAATTTTCCATAATTTGGCATATTATACAAAGCCTCTACTAATGGGATATTCACAGACAACTTTTTAAACATTTCTAAAAATTTTTGAAATTGTTCATCTAATTTGACATTTTTAAATCTTTGAGGAAAAGGTAACTCCCTGAAATCAAAGGTTGGACATTCGCCTCTCCGCTTGGGCGGGCTAATATGCGAACCTCTGTCATGGTGGTTGCATGGAACCACTTCTTCCTCAGTCAGCTTCTTTTTGTCATTCTGCCTCTCATCTTCTTTTCTACCTGCACAGTTGTTAGAAAAATCACATTTTAATTCAATAGAGTTGGGAGGATGTTGGAACCTTTCAGATGAGGCTTTTTGTGCCTCAGCCCCTTCATCTTCATCCCTTCTCTTTTCTTTTCCTTTTTCTTCTCTAAACTGTCCTCCAGTCTTCTGCCACTTCTTAGAACCACCATCTTACACTGCTCTTTCGGGTTAGGCTCAGTATCGCTTGGAAATTTTCCCTTCTGCAGGGCATTTACTGTTGAAGCAATCTGACCTATCTGTACTTCCATATTCTTTAGAGCTGCGTCGTGGTTGTTTACTGATGTCTGGAGATTCACATTCAATATTCTTTGTTCCTTGATGAATAAAGCCACCATCTCCTCCAGATTATTTTTCTTCTCAGGAGTACTCGTTGATGCAAAACCTGGGGGTGGCTGCAAAACATTCTTTGTATTCGCATATGAGAAGTTCTCGTGATTGCGCAGACTGGGGTGGTAGAAGTTTGGTACTCCTTGAGTATATGATCTATTTCCTATGTATTGAACTTCTTCCACATCTTGACCTTCTTTCTTTGAATGTCCTTCAGCTACGGTGGAAATGGACTTAACCACCTCAGATGACGTCAATTTGTTTAGTGCATTGGTCAGAGATGCCAGTTGCACTTTCAGTGAACTTGACTCATCCAATTCATATAATCCAGCCTTTTTTGTAACTGTTCCTCTCTCCGTCGGCCATTGATAACTTGTTGCCGCCATTTCCTCAAGCAGGTCTTTGGCTTCTGTCACTGTTTTTGAAAGAAAACTCCCTCCTGCTGATGTGTCAAGGACGATCTTCGTGGAGGGGTTTAATCCATTATAGAATAACTGTACCTGAAGCCAATCAGGATATCCGTGTTGGGGGCATCGCCTAAGCATTTCCTTATATCTTTCCCACGCTTCGTATAACTGCTCCTCGTCAAGCTGTCTGAATGTTCCAATTTCAGTCCGGAGCTTGGTAGTCTTAGCTGGTGGAAAAAATTTTGTCAGAAAAGCCTGGGCAAGCTCGTCCCAAGTACTGATGCTGCCCGTCTCGACTGATTCGAGCCAATCTTTTGCTTTATCCTGCAGGGAAAATGGAAACAGCCTTAATCTGATTGCGTCGGCCGGAACTCCGTTCATCTTTACCGTCCCGCATATTTCTAGGAATGATCGCAGATGAGAGTGGGGGTCCTCGGAAGGATGTCCATTGAACGAGTTATCGCGCGCCATCTGAATCAACCCTGTTTTGAGCTCAAAATTTGTAGCTTGGATAGGGGCGTAAACAATTCCAGAATTCTCGGTAGGAAGAACTGGCTGCAGAAAATCTCTAATTGCCTTGGGAGCTTCTTCTTGGTGGGCCATCGTTTCTGCTAATCTTTTTTCTCTTCTAATGAATTTAAGAGTCCTGTTAATCTCAAGATCTAACGGAAACAGATCAACCACCTTTTTCTTCGCATACAATGCTCCCAGATAACAAAAGAACCAAACAAAAATGAAAATAAAATAATATTCACAAAATGATGAAAAAAAATATTTACACCTAAATTACCATTTATCCTTTTCTTTTCGATGTCAAGAAAAATTAATTTTTGCTTAAAAATCAAGCCTCCCCGGCAACGGCGCCAAAAACTTGTTCGCTGGTGTGGTACGGTTGTACTAAACGATTATCCGCAAGCGCACGGGTCGTCACAAGTTATATAAAACGGAAAGTATTCCGAGTATCGAATCCTCAGGGAGGCGAAGCGAAACTTAAGCAAATAATTAAAATTCTCTTGAGCACTGAAAATACTTAGGTGAAATAATATTTAGGGACCATGTTCATGCGATAAAAGGAATTTGAATTTAAAATGACTAATGAAAACAAATTTGATCAATCAGAAATAAAATGTGGAGAAAGAGTTTTCTTTAAGCGGGAAGAGGGGTCTTGAAAATCAATGATTAGCTAAATAATTGCTATAATTATCCTATCTCATTGCCCAACTAATTATAAACCTAAAATCTCCGTTAATCACATAGGTTCTCCTGTCGGTTTCCCCTTATTGTAATTAATTCATTTTAACAACCTAAGTGTCCTTAGCGCCATTAAAAATCATTAATTATTACGCTCTGATTCATTTTAGGAATCTAAGTTTAATCAACTAATCCCGGTGTCACAACGGGCAATTAAACTAGTTGCATGGATTATGATCTATCCTAATTTCTCTCCGTCGAGTTTCCATTAAGAATCGAATCATTACACAATTGGCCAGATTGAGTAAAGCATTAAGCACATCCATACAAATAATTAGGACATGGGCAAGAGACAAGAAATTATAACAATATTTCCACTATCAATTCATTTCAAGACCCCAAATTGGGGTTTAGCTACACATAATATCCACAATAATTACAAGGGAAAGCATATTAAAAAGCATAAAAGGAAAGGAATTGACCGTTGAAAACCCCTTGCTGACGCTTGGAGCCCCCGCTGACTACTCCTCGAGCCTCTATGATTGCTTCCCAAAATTCCCAAAAATTTCCCCACTAGAAGAACCCTCTCAAAAAGGCTCAAAAGCCTTTGAGAGGGGCTCCAAAAAAGGAGTCTTAAGAAAGGATTGAGTAATGGTTGATTGATGGATGATTGATTGATTAGAAATGAGGCACCAAGGGCGCCTATTTATAGGCCTGGAATAGGGGTAGCGTCACGACGCTGCCTTGCTAAGCGTTGCAACGCTGCTGCGCACGCGGCTTGGGCAACAAGAAAGGGCAGCGTCGCGACGCTGCCTTGCTAAGCGTCTCGACGCTGTCCAGATTTTCCAGAAAAATCAGCTTCCTTTTGGGCTGATTTTTGGGCCTTCTTCTTCATTTCTCTTGGTCTTTTCTTCATGAATGCCTTCTTTGGGCCTTCAATTGCATCAAGCTAGGATTTGGGCTAGAATTACTTCAATTTTGGCTCTTTTTCTCCCAAAATCACCAACTTAACTCCTAAGGACCAAATAACAAAATTCATTAAATATATTCATAAAAAACACGATTAAAGCACCAAAAAGCTTAATAAATTGAGCCTAAAATAGCGACATTTCTGCTCGCTATCAACATTCCCTGAAGATCTGTTGAACCCTTGGATTCCACTGCCACCTGCTGAGAAAGAAGATGAAGAGGAAGATCTGGGTCAGGAAGATTGAAGAGAGATTTGAGCGCGCAAGCTTTTTGATGAAATATTTTTTTTTGCTGGCGCATTCCTGACCCCATCTTTTATATGACTGCTTATCTTGTTTCTTTCTAATCTTTTTAATTTTTACTTTGAAAAAATATCTGCTTTGTAATATTTTTCTATGATTTTAATGAAATTTCCGAATGTTTCTATCCCAAGAGCACTAACTGACTCTAACTTAACTTTTTTCTTCTGAATTTTTGAAGCTTAATTAATGATTCATTGGGGACAATGAATAATTCAAGTTTGGGGGACTTTTTGCTACTCCAATTATTCTGCTCGAGCATTCCTCTCCTTCAAAATTAAAATTTGCTAGATTATTGAGTAACCGGGGACATTTGTGATACCCACAGTTTGTCTTCGCGTCAAAAGATTACCTAGGAAATGTGAAAAAATGAGAAATATGAGAAAAAATTATTTGCTGAGAAAAAAATTATTTGTTGAAGATTTTGCTGAAAAAAATTGACAGAGCAAAAGTTTTGAGGGATGAATGATGGTCCAAGCAGTTTTCTGTCTTCCAGAACTTAGGTGAGCTTCATCATAAAATGTCGCCATTCTGAGGGGCAAGAGATGGAATAACTAAGGATTTTTTAGCTTTATAATGAGTATTGAGCCTAGTTGGTGATGAGCTTGAGGCAAGGGTATACTGCACCATAAAGTGGGTCATCCCGTGCTTAAGAGCTTATGACTGTAAGGCTGCTTTAAGTCTGATAAATAATGTTATAAACCCCTTTAAAAACATGTTTTGAAATGTCTGATAATAGAGCTAGGCTGTGGTGAGTTCTTAGAATTAAGTTGGAAAGTGGTGATTATTTGTCCCTGCTGAAGGAATCATTTTGCTGCAGCAGAGCTTGTTTTTGCAGAGTGCTCAGGTAAAGGTTAAAGGCTAATTCTTTGTCTAATGTTTTGAGATTCTTGAAGGAAGGTTGGTTAGTATTGCTCGGGACGCGCAATAGTTCAAGTTTGGGGGTATGATAACTACCCAAAAGGTAGTTATTTAGGCCTCATTTATATAAGGATTTGTGTGTCTTTTATGCTTAATAGGGTTGGTTTTCGAGAGATATTACATGATTTAACCCATTTGGAAGAATGGAAGCTTTGGAAATCACTTTATGCAGATTATGCTGCTGAGCGACTGGAGGGAGCAAATTCTATGCTGCAGCAAAACTGAGAGCAGAAACTGCCACATCACAGCTCGTTAGCCAACTTCATGAACCGACTTCTATTGAGATATTTTCGGGATAAAGGATCAAGGAGAGCCTTACACGTGTCCTAGTTGACCTAATTCAAGCCTCCCATCTTTCTATAAAAGGAAGTAGCCGTCAAAGTCAAAAGCATTCCATGTTTTACCTTGGAAGCCGAATAGTTAGGGAGATTGAAGATTATCAAGAACACCATCAACCGCAAGCTGATTAGGGAGTTTACCTTCTTTATTAACTTGTAGTTATGGACATGCATGCTCAGATTGTAATTCGTATTCCTATGCTTATTATGAACTAAGTAGCTTAGGGTGTTGGTTAGGAATAATGTGATTACTGTGCTTCAACTCTAGTAATAAATTGACTATTGCATTTTGGTTAATTGTTGTGCTTATTCTTATTTTATGCCCGTCTGGCCAGCCGGTATGGATAGCTCTCTCTAGTTTCAGGGATGATTTAGAGAGTGTGTGGCAATTCTCCACATTACGATCATTGTGTATTGGTGAATGCCAGTGACTGAGCTAGGGATAGCCAGTTGCCTAATGCTCAATCGGTCGCTCTTCATTTGGTTTGAAACATATCCCAAAAGATCTGGAGTTCCGGGAGGAATCCGCTAATAATACTGCGAGAAATGCATGATCAATAATATTGCTAGAGCATATCTTAAAACAATCACTAAAGCCTAACCAGCGCCTGTCTTTAATCTGTCTGCCTATTTGTTTACTCGTTGTTCTGTCATTTATTTTGCTTCAGCATAATTCTTATAAAAACCAACATTTTTATTATCTTTGAAACCATTAGTAAGTTATACAAAATAGATAAAGTGGAAACTCATTCAGACCTTGGATTGATAATATTACTTGCTGCAGACTGTGTATACTTGCACAGGAATTCTAGAGTATTTCATATCATATTTTTACTCACTCTAGGAACCCAACACCTGTGCAATGAGTTTGCACAAAGACCGGACCGCGAAATAGTTAACCACTAACTGTAACACCGTTAGTTAGCTTGGTTTCTATTTCACTAGGATGACCTAGGAAACTTGGCCTTAATCCTGAGTGGATTATGGACTCCTGTCCATGAGGGATTGTCCTTTGATTTGTACGGGTGAGAGTGGCCTGTTCGCCGACTCAATAAGCCTACCATTTTGGGGACAAGACCGAGTGGGGAGCTGGAAACATAGTCTTACAAGATGGAATTCACTCATTCCTGACATTAGGGTAAGTAGAGGTGTGTTCCCTTAAGTGGTGTCTCCGGGTCTTGAACAATGGGTCGTACCCTCTTTATGGCACGAGTGGGACTTCTTTTTGCTGGTTGGACCACAAACAGGTTGTTGATTAGAGGAGCACTGGTACTTAAGGACCAAGAGGTAGTCCAGGGGTAAAACGGTAATTTGACCTAGCTGGGGTACGAACACACGTGAAGGGCTAACTTGCTGTTGATGGTCGATATCCGTGGACACAGAAATATATCTGCAGTGAGAAGAGTGCAGTTGTGGTTCTTTAGTGGAGTGAACCACAGTTAACGAATATTGATTAATATGGTTAATGAGTTTAACGAATTAATCTCATATCATTGGAGCTTATGATCTGTAGGTCCATTAGGTCCCACCGGTAGCTCACTAGGGGCGTTGAGGTAAATTTCTAGAGGGAAATTGGATATTCGAAGGTGTTCAAATGTTAAGTTTAAAATATGAATTGGATTCATATGAAAACTATAGCTTATAATTAATGCACATGTGATGTACATTAATACTATAGTTTATCTGAAAGAAAAATATAATTAAATATGTGATATTTAATTATAATATTAATTAATTAGAGAGTTAATTAGTTATTGTTTTAATTTAGTTTAATTAAATTCAATTTAATTGAACTACATTAAAACTATAGGTTATGTGGTTTAATTTATATAAAATTGTTTTATATAAAAGTGGTTAAATTAAATTAACATTTAATTTAATTAAATTCATTAATAATTTGATTATTAATTTAATTTCATTATTCATCAGTTATTTTAACTGATGGAGTCTCCCCACTAACCTAGGATAACACACGATCGAGAGGGAAGTTAGGAGGGAGTTCTGTTTTTTACAGAAACTCACCCTCTTCAGTTAGATGATTCTGCTTCCTCTCTCATTCACGCTCAGAGAAAAACTTTCTCTCTCAGTTTTACTCTCTGCGTTTTTCTCTTTAGAGAACAGAGACCAAGGAGAAAATTCCCAAAATTTTTCCTTGCTCCCATAAGCAAACAACCAATCATTCCCTGTGAGAATACCGGTGAAGATTTAGTGGTGTTGTCCTCAAAAATAAGAAAGATCAAACCATGGAGGTTACTGAATTTTTCTGCATTCCGTTGGGGAAAAGGCGAAACGATCAAGAATGCACCTTATAGTAAGTAGCTCTTGATCTTGGATCATTAGGATCCCCTTTAGATTAGATCTAGAGGTTTTATAATTCTTTTGAAGCATGTTTAATAACCTTCACAGTAGTTTTATTGTGAATTTTGCTGCTGGGAATATTTGCCTCTGTATTGGTATTTAAAACAGTTTTGAATACAGTGTTTGGTTCTGTAAAATTCTTCCGCTGCCAAAGGGCTTTTATCCCTTCAGGTTTCCCCTAATTGTAATTAATTCATTTTAACAACCTAAGTGTCCTTAGCGCCATTAAAAATCATTAATTATTACGCCATGATTCATTTTAGGAATCTAAGTTTAATCAACTAATCTCGTTGTCACGACAGACAATTAAACTAGTTGCATGGATTACGATCTATCCTAATTTCTCTCCGTCGAGTTTCCATTAAGAAGCAAATCATTACACAATTGGCCAGATTGAATAAAGCATTAAGCACATCCATACAAATAATTAGGACAAAGGGCAAGAGACAGGAAATTATAACAACATTTTGATTATAATTTCATTTCAAGACCCCAAATTGGGGTTTAGCTACACAGAGCTAAAATATCCACAACATTTACAATAGAAAGCATAATTAAGAGCATAAAACGAAAGGAATTGACCTTCGAAAAACCCTTTCGCTGAGGCTTGGAGCCCCGCCGACTACTCATTGAGCCTCCTAGGGTGCTCCCCAAAATTCCCCAAAATATTTCCCACTAAAGAAATCTCTCAAAAAGGCTAGAAAGCCTTGAGAGAGGCTCCAAAAAAGCCAAAGGAAACAAGAAAGGAAGGAAAGAATGGTTTGATTGATGCATAAATGAGGCACCAAGAGGTGCCTTTTATAGGCTCGGATTGGAGGTAGCGTCGCGACGCTGCTATGCACGCGTCTTGTTGCCCAAGAAATGGGCAGCGTCGCGACGCTGTCTTCATAGCGTCTCGACGCTGACCCAATTTGCAAAAGTTCCAGCTTCGGCTTGGGCTAATTTTTGGGCCTTCTCTTCACTTGTTTTTTGGGCTTTTTCCATCATGATTGGCCTCTTTGGATCTCCTTTTGATCCAAGCTTGGATTTGGGCTTCTTTTGCTTCATTTTTGGCACTTTTTCTCCCAAAATCACCGACTTTGCTCCTAAGGACCAAATAACAGAATACAATAAATATTTTCATTAAAAACACGATTAAAGCACAGAAAAGCCTAATAAATTGGGACTAAAATAGCGACATTTTTGCTCGCTATCACCCACCAATCTCCTACCTCTAGAAGTCTCAGAGTCGTACCGGTGTAGCCATAGTGGTGGTGTTCGCAGTAGTTCGTGATTATTTTCACAAGTAGTTGGTGAATTTAATCTGAGTCGTCAACGAGAGTAAGTAATTTGTTACTATATATATTAGATGTAGATCTAATATTTTTGTATGCTTAGCCTTAATATAAATTTAGAATAGTTCTAAGATTATTGCCAATGTATTGGTATTTTAGATTAAACAAAATTAATTATGAATTGGTCCCAATTACGCTTCCGCTTTACAGAATTACGGAATTCCAATCCTTCAATGTGTGCGGTTGTTTGGTTGCTACAGTCGGGAGAGACAGAAATAGAGAGAGTTGGAGATCAACGAGCGAAAAAAACCGAGAGAGAGAAATGAAATCGCCTTACCAATGGAACTCACGGCGGCGACGGTGGAACAAACGGCAGCGTGCGGTGAGTGGCGACGGCGGCGAGCAGATTTGCAACGGAGAAGGACGGCGACCCGCGGAGGCTGTACAGAGTAGAAAGAGAAATAGAGAGTGAGGCCGAGAGGGAGAAAGAGACGAGAGAGAGAAAGAAGCAGTGAGTTACCGATGGCAGACGACGATGAAGGGAGAAGACAAGCGGCACCGACGACGAAAGACGACGACGACTCTAGATACTTGGCCATCATTTCATATTCTCTCTCCCACGTTGCCTCTTCAGACAAATTGTTTCGCCAAAGGACCATTACGAGAGCTACCTCGCGATTGCGAAGGACCTTCACCTCTCTATCAAGAATTAGCATAGGCTTCTCCTCATAAGTCAAGTTCTCGCTCAATTGCAAGGGTTCGAAGTCCACTCTGTGTGCCGAATTTTCCAAATACTTTCACAGCATGGAAACATGGAAAATGTTATGAACCGCTGAAAGAGAAGGCGACAAGGCTAGACGGTAAGCTACCAGACCAATCCGTTCTAAAATCTTAAACAGACCGATGAAACGTGGACTGTGCTTCCCCTTCTTTCCAAACCTCAAATCCCCTTTCATTAGAGCTACCTTCAAGAAAACATGATCGCCCACGTCAAACTCTAAATGCCTTCTCCATGTGTCTGCATAACTCTTCTGTCGACTTCGAGTCGTTAACATCCTTGATTTGATTGTGCAAATAGCCTCACTGGAGGCTTGGATCAATTCATGCCCCAATAACTGACATTCTCCAACCTCATCCCAATAAACAGGAGACCTACATCTTTTCCCGTACAGGGCCTTAAACGGTGACATACCGATGGTTTCTTGATAACTGTTGTTATAAGCAAATTCAATTTAGTGCAGGTGAGCATTCCAGCTACCTGAGAAATTCATAATGCATGCTCACAACATATACTCTAAATTTTGATTCAATCGCTCAGTTTGACCATCTGTCTGAGGGTTAAAAGATGTACTCAGATGCAACTCAGTACCCAAGGCTCTTTGCAGACTCCTCCAAAAGTTAGACGTGAACAGAGTGTCTCTATCTGAAACGATTTAAACCTACACCCCATGGAGCCTGACTATCTCCGTCAGGGAGAAAATGCGCTGACTTGGTGAGTCTGTCGATAATGACCCAAATCACGGTGTAACCCTTGGCCGTTCTAGGCAATCCTGTAATGAAGTACATGGATATATGCTCCTACTTCCACTATGGGACACTCAACGGGCAAACAAGGCATTTATTGAAAAAATCTGCTATCTCTCTTTTCATGTTTTGTCACTAGTAGTACTGTTTTAAGTCATGGTACATCTTCGTACTTCCCGGATGGATTGAAAACGATGAACTATGTGCCTCTGCTAATAACTCTTGTTTAAGATTGACATTCCCAAGTACGCATAAGCGACCCTGGTAACACAAGCCAAGGTCCGAAGTTAGGGAGAACTCATTCACCTGCCCCGCCTCTACTTGACTGTGTTTAACAACAGGGTCAGGGTCACTTTGTTGGGCATCTATGATCCTCTATCTCAAGCTCAACTTAACTGTCAACTGAGCTACACGTGTCGTAACTTCGCCCACTGCCACTATAATCTCTGTACGTTCCAAGTCATCCAATATATGAGCTTGAGTAGTAATTAAGCAGACGTATGAGCAGTCTTCCTACTGAGGGCATCTGCAACCACATTTGCCTTGCCTGGGTGATACTGGATGTCACAATCATAATCTTTCACTAACTCCAACCATCTCCGCTGTCTCATATTCAACTCCTTTTGGGTGAAGAGGTATTTCAGACTTTTGTGGTCCGTGAAGATTTGGATTTTCTCTTCGTATAGATAGTGCCTCCAAAACTTCAAGGCAAAGACCACAGCTGCCAACTCCAAGTCATGGATGGTGCATCCCTATATATAACAAGTTCTCCTGAACCAACGGGTAGTGTGAGTACTGGTGCAGAAACTAGTCTTCGCTTAAGTTCTTGGAAGCTTGCCTCACAAGCTTCATTCCACACAAATGGAGTACCATTCCGAGTCAACTGAGTTAGAGGTGTGGCTATACTGGAAAAGCCTTGCACAAAACTACAATAATAGCCTGCTAATCCCAAGAAACTCTGTATTTCACCTACTGAAGTGGTCGGACCAATTTTCACTGCTTCTATTTGTGTTGGGTCTATTGTGAAACCTTCCTTCTGTTGGGTTTTATGCCCTAAAACTCGTAGATAGTGAATGTAACCGTTGACCGGATATTAATGAAATAATATTGATATATTTTTTCCATTAATTGTTATTAGTTATTTTATATATGTCTTTGCCTAATAATAACCCTAATCCAATAAACTAGACATCCAAGGTTGTAATATGAATCTTGAACTATATGTAGCGACATATGGGATCATTGTTCAAGAAACAGCCTAAAAGGTCTATAGTATAGGGATAAGACTGGGTGCCTTATCCTGACAACACTATGGATACGGCCCACTTTGTATTTGATACAAACGCTATGATCCAACGCGTTCGTGTAGGAGACATGCGAGTGGGGGTATCCTGTGCAATGAGTTTGCATAAGACCGGACCGCGAAATAGTAACCACTGGTTATAACATCGTTAACTAGTTGGTTTTCTATTTCACTAGGAAGACCTAGACAACTTAGTCTTAATCCTGAGTTGATTATGGACTCCTGCTCATGAGAGATTGTCCTTTGATTTGTATGGGTGAGAGTGGCCAATACGCCGACTCAATAAGCCTACCACTTTGGGGACAAGACCGAATGGGGAGCTGGGAACATAATCGTACAAGATGGAATTCACTCCTTCCCGACTTTAGGGAAGCAGATGAGTGTTCCCTTAAGTGGTTACTCCGAGTCTTGAACAAAGGGCCCTACCCTCTCAATGGCACGAGAGGGTTTTCTGTTTGATGGTTGGACCACAAACAGGTTGTTCATTAGAGGAGAATTGGTACTTAAGGAAATAGAGGTAACCCAGGGGTAAAACGGTAATTTGACCCAGCTGGTGTTACGGACATTCGTGGAGGACTAACTAGTCGATATTGGTCTAAGTTCCGTGGACACAGAAAATATGTCTGCAGTGAGAAGAGTGCAACTGTGAGTCTATAGTGGAATGGACACACAGTTAACGAATATTGATTATTGTGGTTAATGAGTTTAACCAATTAATCTCACATCGTTGGAGCTTCTGATTTGCAGGTCCATAAGGTCCCACTGGTAGCTCGTAAAGTAATTTGAGGCAACTAAGTAATTAAATGTAAATTGAAAATGTTCAATTTACTAAGGGAAATAAATATAATATATATTGATATATTATTATGAGAGAAATTAATATTTAAAGAAGTTCAAATATAAATTTATGGAAGATTGAAAGAGTTCAAATAATGAATTAATTAATTTAAGTCCTAAAAGTGTTTGGGCAAAATTAATTAATTCAAGGCCGGAAATTAAATATGTGATATTTAATTGGTGGTTGATTAATTAAAGAATTCGTTAACCATGAATTAATCAATTATGTAAATAATTAATCACTTAAGGAAGTGATTAATCATTTATGGGAATGATCTAATTACTTATGGAAGTAATTAGTCATTTATGGAAAAGATTAATCAATTGGGGAATTGATTGATCATGATTGATTAATTAAGGAATAAAATTGAATCAATTTTGGAAAAGATTGATTTAATTGATTATTTTATTCATGGCCTCTCTTCTATAAATAGAACACTAGACCTAATTGGTCATGACACTTGACACTCTTGAAAGACAAGACCTAGAATTCTCTCTAGCCTCCCTCTTAGAGAAAGACTCCCACAAGTCTTTGGCCTCCTAGACTTAGAGACATACCGGTGTAACCTCTGTGGTTATTGTGTCATTCAAAGAAGAAAATTCCAGCGATCAATAGGCGAGGAGGCTGCTGCGTTTTCGTTCGTTGGAGCGTCGTTGGCGAAGAACGATCAAGTCTACAACGGAGGTTTGTAACGGTTCTTCCTCTTTTCGTTAGAAAAGTTTTAAAAATAAATTTAGATTTGTTTTAGCATGTTTAAACCGTTTTTACAGCGACTTTAAATTTAGTTTAAAGTTTTGTTTGAGTAATCGTAACGGTATTTTAATGTTAATTAATATACGGCGTAAGGTCCAATCGATGCGCTTCCGCTGCGTGGGGACTTTTATTCCCTTCAATCGGCATCAGAGCCATCGCTGTCCCTATTAATTAATTTTAAAAGTTGCGATAGGCTCTAATAGGTGGGATTTATGCATAATGTATGTTCGGTTTGCATTGAACTGTTTGGGTTAATTTTATGGCCATAGATTTTATTTTTATGTGATTTTGATCATGTAAGGCCCGGTGTTTCGGGTATTTTATGTAAAATCGAGTCCTATGTAAGTCCGGGTCTAGAATAGGTTTTTATGAGATAAAAATCGAAGCAATCGCCGCTGAAATCGGGGCCGAAATCGAAGAAATCGTTGCTGTTTTGCCCAGATTCTGCCTCCAGACGCAACAGCGTAGGGACGCTCCTTCAACAGCGTCTCGACGCTGTCTCGATACCGAAGGCGCTCGGTAAGGAAAGCACACAGCGTCGGGACGCTACCTCAACAGCGTCTCGACGTTGTCTCGATACCTCGTGCGTCAGATATGGAAAACGCACAGCGTCGGGACGCTATCAACACAGCGTCTCGACGCTGTCACGATGGAGGCGCGACCTAGGGTTTCAAAAGGCGCGGTTCAAGGTGTAACCGGTCCGATTCGGACCGGTTCGGCTAGGCTTGGACCTATTTGGTCCGGTTCAGCCAATTTTTGGCATGGTTCGTGATTTTGGAGGCCGGTTCGAGGTGGTTCGGGGCGGTTCGTGCTGTCTAGACCAATTCCGGAGCTGTACATGGATTTTTTAGGATAGAATTTAGCTAAATTAATGTAATTTAATGCTTTATTTTATCCTAGGGGCCAAAATTAACCGGTTCAATTGCTATTTATATGCTTTATGGATGTCATATAGATTATTTAATCCCACCTTAGGTTATAAACATGCTCATGCATTTTTTATATATTATAAATTGTTATAATGTATGTTTAAATTCATGGATTTGTTTTCATATTTTTAATATAAGTGTATATTAATTATATGAAAAATTGGAAAGCATGAAGCATGTCATTACTTAAATTAAATATAAATAGTTATGTTTAATGTGATGAACGAAGCATGCTTGATTGATTTTCTTGATTGGCTTATAATTGTTATAATAAAAGAAAATCAAAATTGCATGAAGCATGAAACTGTTGTAAATATATATACCCGGTATATATAGGTATATATTAGATATCCATTAGTCTTAGTCAACCCATATTTGTAGGCATTCTTCCCCATGACTCTCCCACTCCCTTAGGAATAGCCAATAGACTCTCACCCTCTTCTATTTTCAGCATTTTGAAGCTTGTAACCTACCCCATTGCATTAGTATAAATAGGGGTTGTATGAAGCATTGTAAACACACTTGAATGAAAAGCATTAGCTCTCTTTTCTCTCTACTTTGCTCTCTCAAATTCTCTCTTAGTTGTTTTATTTCTTTCCACGTTTTATAACACGTTATCAGCACGAGTCTCTACCATTTTTGTTCGGTTGAAGGTAGGGTTCATCTTTATTAGTTGCAATTGTCTTCGGTTCGTTTCATATATACAGTGTGTATGTATTATATATACCCCGTATATACATTGTGTATTGAACGTTGATATCATATATTCTATGCAAGATTAACATGTTCTTCATTATTGTGCATATTATATGAGATTATTAATTATCATGTTTGTTTATGATGATATTAACATTTGAATTCTCTTTATTGTTCATGATTTAATACTTGACAATAATATTTATATTGATTACAATATCCAAATAACTGAAATGTTGATAGTATGCTTATATCTTTATTATTGTAATGATCTATAATGTTTATACATATTCGATAAACATGATGCACATATATACCCATGTATATATCTTATTTTTGAATCATATACATCTACTAAAATTGCTTGTTTTGCTAATCAGCTAATGTATATTGAGCTCGTTAGTTTATGTATTATTTGTTCGGCATAATTTTCATATGAATCTTCTATATATTTAATATCATGTTCATTTAATATAAATATACAGAGTATTTGATACATTGCCTATAGATCATTTAGGTCATGGTCATATATATATCTTAGATATGAATTGCAATGTGTGTTTACTCCCTATAATTTTTAGCTTACATGTTTTGTATATTTCTAATATAAATATATTTTTTTTATGATAGCTTTATCATGACAAACCTCACAAAATTAGAGTTCGTAGCTCTAGATATCAATGGAAATAACTATTTGTCATGGGTGCTTGATGCTGAGATTCATTTAGATGCTATGAATCTTGGAGATACAATTAAAGAAGGAAATACAACTTTAAATGAAGAAAAGGCAAAAGCCATGATTTTCCTTCGCCATCATCTTCACGAGGGATTAAAAATTGAATACCTTACGGTAAAGGATCCCTACATTTTATGGCAAAAGTTGAAAGAAAGGTATGATCATCAAAAAACGATTATTCTTCCGAAAGTTCGTTATGATTGGATGCACTTGAGGTTGCAAGATTTTAAATCAGTAAGCGATTATAATTCCGCATTATTCAAAATAAGTTCAAAATTATTGTTATGCGGAGAAAAAATTACTGATGAGGATATGTTAGAGAAGACATTTTCTACTTTTCATGTCTCGAATATGCTCCTGCAACAGCAATATCGAGAGAGAGGTTTCAAAAAATATTCTGAACTTATATCATGTCTTCTTGTGGCTGAACAAAATAATGAGTTGTTAATGAAAAACCATGAATCTCGGCCAACTGGAGCAACACCATTCCCTGAAGCGAATGCTGTAATTTTTGATAATTGTGGTCGAGGTCGTGGTCGCGGTCGAGGTCGTGACCGTGGAAGAGGAAGAAATAATTCATTTCGTGGTGGTCGTCATAATTTTAAGAGAACCACAAATAATGATGATCATAAAGGAAAAGCTCCACAATCAAACCAGAGCTCTAAAAGTGTTGAAAACCAATGTTTTAGATGTGGCATGAAAGGACATTGGTCTCGTACTTGTCGTACGCCTAAGCACTTGGTGGATCTTTACCAAGCATCATTAAAGAAAGAAAAAATTGTGGAAGCAAACTTTGCATATCAAGAAGATGATGTATTTGACCCATCTACCATGACACATTTAGATGTTGCTGATTTTTTTGAATCTTCAGAAGAGAAAATTACCATTGAAGGAGGAACAAGTACTTCATTTCAAAATTGATGTATTCCTTCAAGTTTTTGTAAATTTTTTTCCCCTAGTTCAATTTGCAATCTTTATTTTCTTTATAAGTCAAGTTCTTAGTCTATTGCAATTTCTTTTTTTCTATATAGTTCAAATTTTATTTTGGAGACTTATTATATCTTTTTGTTTTTCTTCTCTCTTTAATGAAGAATCATGGACACTTCTCATATTTTGACCGATTCAAATATGGATAATGAAGATTTATGTTTGGCAGATAGTGCAACTACGCACACAATACTTAAAAGTAAGAAATACTTTTCTAAATTGACAATGCTTGAAGCAAAAGTCAATACAATATCAGGTCCTGCAGACTTGATTGAAGGTTTTGGAAAAGCAAATATTATTTTGCCTAGAGGAACAAAATTTACAATTGATAATGCTTTGTTCTCCAGTAAATCAAAAAGAAACCTTCTAAGCTTTAAAGATATACGTGGTAATGGTTATCATATAGAGACTGATGAGAAGAATAATATAGAATATCTTTATATTATATCAACTGTCTCACATGAAAAACGTATATTAGAAAAGTTGCATGCTTTTTCTTCTGGATTATATTACACGTATATTCGTGTTATTGAAACATATGCAATAATGAACCTGAAGTTCAATGATCCAGATATATTTTCTGTTTGGCATGATCGATTGGGTCATCCTGGGTCAATAATGATGAGAAAGATTATTGAAAACTCACATGGACATTCATTGAAGAACCAGAAGATTCTTCAATCTAATGAATTTTCATGTGTTGCTTGCTCTCAAGGAAAATTAATTATTAGACCCTTACCAGCTAAAGTTGGGATTGAATCCCCCGCATTCCTAGAACGAATTCATGGTGATATATGCGGACCTATAAATCCACCAAGTGGACCATTTAGATATTTTATGGTTCTAATTGATGCATCCAGTAGATGGTCACATGTGTGTTTATTATCAAGTCGAAACCTTGCATTTGCAAGATTACTTGCTCAAATAATTAAGTTAAGAGCACAATTTCCTGATTATGTAATTAAGAAAATTCGTCTTGATAATGCTGGTGAGTTTACATCCCAATCATTTAATGATTATTGTATGTCAATTGGGATAAGTGTTGAACATCCTGTAGCTCATGTTCATACACAAAATGGTCTAGCGGAATCATTTATAAAACGTCTGCAATTAATTGCTAGACCAATGCTTATGAGAGCAAGACTTCCAATATCTGTATGGGCTCATGCAATTTTACATGCTGCATCGCTTATACGCATTAGGCCAGCAGCCTATCATAAATACTCCCCAATACAATTAGCTTATGGCCAGCAGCCAAATATATCTCACTTACGAACTTTTGGAAGTGAAGTATATGTTCCAATTGCTCCACCAAAACGTACTAAGATGGGTCCTCAAAGGAGGCTAGGAATATATGTTGGATTTGATTCCCCATCAATTATTAGATATCTTGAACCCCTGACGGGTGATGTATTTACTGCACAATTTGCTGATTGTCATTTTAATGAGACAAATTTTCCAACATTAGGGGGAGAGATTAAGAAGTTGGAAAATGAAATTACATGGAATGCAGCATCATTGTCTCATTTAGATCCCCGTACAAATCAATGTGAACTAGAAGTTCAAAAGATAATTCATTTGCAAAATATTGCAAATCAAATGCCAGATGCATTTACAGATGCTAAGAAAGTGACCAAGTCACATATACCAGCTGCAAATACACCATCGAAAATTGATATCCCGACACAACAAGTTATCATAACTAATGAGTCTGCGACACGGCAAAAGCGTGGTAGACCAATGGGTTCCAAAGATAAAAATCCTCGGAAAAGAAAAGTAGTCAATAATCAAAATGACGTAGTTGATAATGTGGATATTCCAGAAGAAATCCTGAATGTGACTACTAATAATAATATCGAAGAAGGTGAAATACCTGAGGATAATAATGAAATTTCGATAGATTATGTAATGAATGGAAAAAGATGGAACTGAAACAATATAGTTGTTGATAACATTTTTTCGTATAATGTTGCTTGCGACATCATTTCTGAAAATGATGATTATGAACCAAAATCTGTCGAATAATGTCGACATAGAAAGGATTGGCTTAAGTGGAAAGAAGCAATCCAGACAGAATTAAACTCACTTTCAAAACGTGAGGTTTTCGGACCAGTAGTCCAGACACCAGAAGATGTCAAGCCTGTGGGATACAAATGGGTATTTGTAAGAAAAAGAAATGAAAAGAATGAGGTCACAAGATATAAAGCGAGACTTGTTACACAAGGATTCTTGCAAAGAGCTGGTATTGATTATGAGGAGACATATTCTCATGTGGTGGATGCAATAACATTGAGATATTTAATTGGTCTGACTGTGTATAAAAAGCTTGACATGCATCTTATGGATGTAGTTACAGCATATTTATATGGATCTCTTGATAATGATATTTATATGAAAATCCCCGAAGGATTAAAAATACCAGAGTCATATAATTCAAATCCATGAGAATTATATTCGATCAAATTACAGAGATCATTATATGGATTAAAACAATCAGGACGAATGTGGTATAATCGCCTGAGTGAATATTTATTGCAAGAAGGGTATCAAAATAACCCAATTTGTCCATGTGTTTTTATAAAGAAATCACAGTCAGGATTTGCTATCATTGCTGTATATGTTGATGATTTAAATATAATTGGAACTCCTGAAGAGCTTCCAAAGGCAATAGAATATCTTAAGAAAGAATTTGAGATGAAAGATCTCGGGAAAACAAAGTTTTGCCTTGGCTTACAAATTGAACATCTTGCAGATGGAATATTTATTCATCAATCAACTTATACAGAAAAGATATTAAAGAGATTTTACATGGACAAAGCACATCCATTGAACATTCCAATGGTAGTTCGTTCACTCGATGTAAAGAAAGACATCTTCCGACCTCGAGAAGATAATGAAGAGCTTCTTGGTCCAGAAGTACCATATCTTAGTGCAATAGGTGCACTTATGTATCTTGCTAATAATACACGACCTGATATAGCATTTTCAGTAAATTTATTAGCTAGATATAGTTCTTCTCCAACAAAAAGACATTGGAATGGAGTTAAACACATCCTCCGTTATCTTTGAGGGACAATTGATATGGGTTTATTTTATTCTAATAATTCAAACTTTGATCTACTTGGTTATGCAGATGCAGGTTATTTATCTGACCCACATAAAGCTAGATCTCAAACAGGTTATTTATTTACATATGGAGGAACTGCTATATCATGGCGATCTATGAAGCAGACAATAACAGCTACTTCCTCAAACCATGCTGAGATCCTGGCAATTCATGAGGCTAGTCGAGAATGTGTATGGCTAAGATCAATGACTCAACACATTTGTGAAACATGCGGATTGTCCTCTAACAAAGGTTGTCCAACAACGTTATATGAAGACAATACAACATGTATAGCCCAAATCAAAGGAGGATACATTAAAGGAGATAGAACGAAACACATCTCACCAAAGCTCTTCTACACTCACGATCTTGAAGAAAATGGTGATATCACTGTTCAACAAATTTCTTCAAAAGACAATTTGGCAGATCTATTTACGAAGGCATTACCTACTGCGACCTTTGAGAAGTTGGTGCACAACATTGGAATGCGACAACTCAGAGATCTCAAATGATGTTTTCATGAGGGGGAGTAAATACACTGCACTCTTTTCCCCTTCGCTATGGTTTTTTTTCCCACTGGGTTTTCCTAGCAAGGTTTTTAATGAGGCAGTTGTTAATGTATATAAATATAATGTACTCTTTTTTCTTCACTAGGGTTTTTTCCCATTGGGTTTTTCCCAGTAAGGTTTTAACGAGGCATATATTTCATATACAATGGATATCTAAGGGGGAGTGTTGTAAATATATATACCCGGTATATATAGGTATATATTAGATATCCATTAGTCTTAGTCAACCCATATTTGTAGGCATTCTTCCCCATGACTCTCCCACTCCCTTAGGAATAGCCAATAGACTCTCACCCTCTTCTATTTTCAGCATTTTGAAGCTTGTAACCTACCCCATTGCATTAGTATAAATAGGGGTTGTATGAAGCATTGTAAACACACTTGAATGAAAAGCATTAGCTCTCTTTTCTCTCTACTTTGCTCTCTCAAATTCTCTCTTAGTTGTTTTATTGCTTTCCACGTTTTATAACAGAAACATCCATAGTTAATAATATAATTGTTATATTATTCATGCAATTAGTGTGGTTTAATTTTTTAATTTGAATGAGATTGTTGAATGAATTAAACCCTAGATTCTTGATTATAGGATTAATCATTAAAATTTGAAATAGTTCTTTATTATTAATGATTAGAAACCGTCAATCTATAATCAAGATTTGCATGCAAACATAAGATCATAGGATAAATTGGATTAATTTTTAATTGTTTAAAATTAATTAGACCTAGATCGATTTCTAATAGGATTAGAATCTTTTCTTACTTAGAATTAAAAATAGTTTTAATTTACTGAGTAGGAAAAACATTGCTATGATTATAAGGGAACTCCACCGGTAATGTTCTGTCTAAGGCTGGGGGTATTTAAGTTGACGGTTTACGGAACACCTCCTACCTGGGAACTGACCTGGAATACCGGAGTTGAATTAATCATAGTTAAATGTTAGCATGCAATGTCACTAGGTTTATTAAAAGTGTTTAATGCACCTAGATCTTTAGAGTAAAGACCTTACATTACTGAGGTTATAAGGGAACTCTCTCGGTAAAGTTCTGTCTAAGGTTGGGGGTATTTAAGTTGACGGTTTACGGAACACCTCCTACCTGGGAACTAACCGGATTGAGTTGAATTAACCATAGTAATGTTGACTTGCAATGTTGGGTTTATTAAAAGAAGTTTAATTCACCCAAAAGATTGCAGTTGAATCCTTTCCATAATTGTTATAATAGGATCAGACTTAGATAGATTGACTTAGCCGAATACTATCTAAGTTAAACAACCCTATATTAACCATAGGACATTTTCAGTGGGAGGAAAATTACAAAACGAGATTTAAATCAAGTTTTGCTCCTACGTCCCTATATTCACAACGTGAGATTCATGCTCGGCTTCGAGTCGCCCTAGGAGCGGCCTCCCTTCGGAAAGTGTTTGCATGGATCAATATCAAGGTGAATGGGAAAAATGTCTAGAGTAAGTGGGAGCGGGACACGTGTCAACGTATCCCTCGGTCTCCGCCCATAGTTCACACCGTGAGAGTCCTATGATCCGCCTGCAGGTTGCCCTGGCGCATCCATCCCTTCGGAGGGCCTGGTCATAGGATTCGGAACATCGTGAACTCCTGAAAAGGATAGGAGCTCTTAGGCTAATCACCAACAGTTGTCTTTCCCTTCGGTAGCCTGTTGGTGCGTGCCTCTGAGATCTGAAAGTGGGAGGGTTACACTTACGAGGATAAGTTAAAAGTGTTAACAAATCCTTGACCGAACAACGGTGGCTAATGTCTATAGGAATATGAGTTATTCTGGAATTAGAATTAGCTGAGAGGTGTCTCATTTCAAAGGAGGAGTACCTGATCACCCTTCGGTGGCTGATATTCTAAACCTCTGAAACGTCGTTGCAAAACTAAATCAATAGTTTTAGGGTTCTGTGATTGTCTGTTTTGCTAAATTGATTGGATTGTGTGCAATTGTTTGCTTGTATGATGGGTTAAGGCAAAGATAACTAATACGGTCATTGTTTGTTTAAATTTCAGCAATGTCTTCCTCAATTGTCTCTCTGCTTAAAAATGAGAAATTAACCGGTGAAAATTATGCTACGTGGAAGTCGAACTTGAATACGATTCTTGTTGTCGATGATCTGCGGTTCGTCTTAACGGAGGATTGTCCTCCAGCCCCTGCTCGTAATGCATCCCAGGCAGTTAAGGATGCTTATGACCGCTGGACAAAGGCCAATGATAAGACTCGCGTCTATATCTTAGCCAGCTTATCTGAAGTTTTGGCTAAAAGGCATGAGGGCATGGTAACAGCGAGGGAGATTATGAACTCTCTTCGGGAGATGTTTGGACAACTGTCCTACCAACTCCACCATGACGCTCTCAAATACGTTTATAGCTGTCGCATGAAAGAGGGCACGTCTGTTCGGGAGCATGTCCTGGATATGATGGTCCAATTCAACGTGGCAGAGGCAAACGGGGCGGTCATAGATGAGCGTAGTCAGGTTGCATTCATCTTAGAATCTCTTCCGAAGAGTTTTCTATAGTTTCGAAGCAATGCAATGATGAATAAAATAAAATTCAACCTGACTAGCCTCCTTAATGAGCTACAGCTCTATCAGTCTCTTCTTAAGAACAAGGGACAGATAGAAGGAGAGGCAAACGTTGTTCACTCCAAAAGAAAGTTCGAGAAGGGTTCATCCTCTGGAACTAAATCTGTTGCCACTTCTTCAAAGAAAACTCAGAAGAAGAAAGGAAACAAGGGGAAAGCTCCCAGTACTGCTGCTAAAAGCAGGGGAAAAGCCAAAGCTGTGGCAGACAAGGGCAAGTGTTTTCACTGCAATGTAGATGGACATTGGAAGAGAAACTGCCCAAAGTACCTTGCTGAGAAAAAGAAGGAAAAGGAAGGTAAATTTGATTTACTGGTTTTAGAAACATGCCTGATAGAACATGATGAGTTTACCTGGATACTTGATTCAGGAGCAACTAATCATGTTTGCTCTTCTTTTCAGGAAAATAGTTCCTTTCGGCAGTTGAACGATGGGGAAATGACACTCAGGGTCGGAACTGGAGAAGTCATTTCAGCTAAAGCAGTGGGAGCTGCGAAGTTATTTTTTTAGAAATAGATTCTTACTTTTAGAAAGTTTGTTAATCGTTCCCAAGATTAAGAGGAACTTGATTTCTATTTCATGTTTGATTGAACAATCGTATACAGTTACTTTTGATATGAATGAAGCGTTCATTTATAAAAATGGTGTACTTATTTGTTCAGCCAAATTGGAAAATAACTTGTATGTTTTAAGACCAACCGAAAACAAAGCACTTTTAAATCACGAATTATTTAAAACTGCTGAAACTCAAAGTAAAAGGCAAAAGATTTCTCCATCAAGTAACAATACTCATCTTTGGCATCTTAGACTTGGTCATATAAACATCGATAGGATCGGTCGTTTGGTAAAGAATGGACTTCTAAGCAAGTTAGAAGATGATTCACTACCACCTTGTGAATCTTGTCTCGAGGGAAAAATGACCAAAAGACCCTTTACTGGAAAAGGTTATAGAGCCAAAGAACCCTTAGAGTTAATACATTCGGATCTATGTGGTCCAATGAATGTAAAAGCTCGAGGAGGGTACGAATATTTCATCTCATTTATAGATGATTATTCAAGATATGGTTACTTATACCTAATGGGACATAAGTCTGAAGCCCTTGAAAAGTTTAAGGAGTTTAAGGCTGAAGTTGAAAACCTATTAGGTAAATCTATTAAAGTACTTCGATCTAATCGAGGAGGGGAGTATATGGATCAAAGATTCCAGGATTATATGATAGAACATGGAATCCAATCTCAACTCTCAGCCCCTGGTACACCTCAGCAGAATGGTGTGTCAGAAAGGAGAAATAGAACCTTGTTAGACATGGTTCGATCAATGATGAGCTATGCTCAATTGCCTAGCTCGTTTTGGGGATATGCAGTAGAGACTGCAGTATACATCTTGAACAATGTTCCCTCGAAAAGTGTTTCTGAAACACCTTTCGAGTTATGGAAGGGGTGTAAACCTAGTTTGCATCACTTTCGCATCTGGGGTTGTCCAGCACACGTGCTTGTGACGAATCCTAAGAAACTGGAACCTCGTTCAAAACTGTGCCAGTTTGTTGGTTACCCTAAAGAAACGAGAGGTGGTTATTTCTACGACCCACAAGAAAATAAGGTGATTGTATCGACAAACGCCACTTTCTTAGAGGAAGACCACATGAGAGATCATAAACCACGAAGCAAAATAATATTAGGAGAAGCTACAGAAGAATCATCAAGAGTTGTTGATGAAGTTGGACCTTCAACAAGGGTTGATAAAGGAACTAGTTCTTCAGATCCATCCCGTCCATCTCAAACGTTGGGAATGCCTCGACGCAGTGGGAGGGTTGTGTTACAACCTGATCGCTACTTGGGTTTAACTGAAACTCAGGTTGTCATACCTAATGATGGCATTGAGGATCCCTTGTCCTATCGACAGGCAATGAATGACGAAGATAAGGATGAATGGGTCAAAGCCATGAACCTGGAAATGGAGTCAATGTACTCCAATTCTGTATGGGAACTTGCAGATCTACCAAATGGGATAAAACCCATAGGGTGCAAATGGATCTATAAGAGAAAAAGAGATGCAGCTGGAAAGGTACAGATTTTCAAAGCTAGACTAGTGGCAAAGGGTTATACCCAAAAGGAGGGGGTTGACTATGAGGAAACCTTTTCTCCTGTAGCCATGTTAAAGTCCATAAGAATTCTTTTATCCATTGCCACATATTATGACTTTGAAATATGGCAAATGGACGTCAAGACTGCCTTTCTGAATGGTAATCTTGAAGAGAATATCTTTATGTCTCTAGCCCAAGGTCAGGAACAAAAGGTTTGTAAGCTAAATCGATCCATTTATGGATTGAAACAAGCATCCAGATCAGGGAACATTAGATTTGATACTGCAATCAAATCTTTTGGCTTTGACCAAAACGTTGATGAGCCTTGTGTATACAAGAAAGTCAACAAAAGGAAAGTAGCTTTTCTAATACTTTATGTAGACGATATCCTACTCATTGGGAATGATGTACGATACCTCACTGACATTAAGAAATGGCTAGCAGCCCAATTCCAAATGAAAGATCTGGGAGAGGCTCAATATGTTCTGGGAATCCAAATCATTAGGGATCGTAAGAAAAAAACGCTAGCTCTGTCTCAAGCAACATATATTGACAAGATGTTGTCTCGATATTTGATGCAAAACTCCAAGAAGGGACTCCTACCCTTCAGACATGGGGTACACCTGTCTAAGGAACAATCTCCTATGACACCTCAAGAAGTTGAGAACATGAGACACATTCCCTACGCCTCAGCTGTGGGCAGCTTAATGTATGCCATGCTCTGCACTAGGCCTGACATATGTTATGCAGTGGGAGTAGTCAGTAGGTATCAGTCTAATCCAGGGTTGGACCACTGGGGAGCGGTTAAGAATATCCTCAAGTATCTTCGGAGAACGAGGGACTACATGCTTGTGTATGGAGCTAAGGATTTGATTCTTACTGGATACACTGATTCTGACTTTCAAGCTGATAAGGATTCTAGGAAATCCACATCAGGGTCAGTATTCACCCTCAATGGAGGAGCAGTAGTGTGGAGAAGCATCAAACAAGGATGCATAGCAGACTCAACCATGGAGGCTGAGTATGTAGCAGCTAAGGAGGCAGTATGGCTCAGAAAGTTCTTGACTGATTTGGAAGTGGTTCCGAATATGAACGTGCCCATAACACTATACTGTGATAACAGTGGGGCTGTAGCCAACTCAAAAGAACCTCGAAGCCACAAACGGGGTAAACACATCGAGAGGAACTATCACCTGATACAGGAGATTGTGCAAAGAGGAGATGTGATCGTCACTAAGATCGCCTCGGAGCACAACATCGCTGATCCATTTACAAAGGCTCTCACGGCTAAAGTGTTTGAGGGTCATCTAGAAGGTCTAGGTCTACGAGATATGTATGCCATCTAATCTAGGGCAAGTGGGAGAAATGTATAATGGGTATAAGGATGCCCTAGTTCATTGTATTTCCAGCTTTAGATTATTGCATTTACATCCCACTAACTAAGTGTTTTAGTTCAAGTGGGAGTTTGTTGGGTTTTATGCCCTAAAACTCGTAGATAGTGAATGTAACCGTTGACCGGATATTAATGAAATAATATTGATATATTTTTTCCATTAATTGTTATTAGTTATTTTATATATGTCTTTGCCTAATAATTACCCTAATCCAATAAACTAGACAACCAAGGCTGTAATATGAATCTTGAACTATATGTAGCGACATATGGGATCATTGTTCAAGAAACAGCCTAAAAGGTCTATAGTATAGGGATAAGACTGGGTGCCTTATCCTAGCAACACTATGGATACGGCCCACTTTGTATTTGATACAAACGCTATGATCCAACGCGTTCGTGTAGGAGACATGCGAGTGGGGGTATCCTGTGCAATGAGTTTGCATAAGACCGGACCGCGAAATAGTAACCACTGGTTATAACACCGTTAACTAGTTGGTTTTCTATTTCACTAGGAAGACCTAGACAACTTAGTCTTAATCCTGAGTTGATTATGGACTCCTGCTCATGAGAGATTGTCCTTTGATTTGTATGGGTGAGAGTGGCCAATACGCCGACTCAATAAGCCTACCACTTTGGGGACAAGACCGAATGGGGAGCTGGGAACATAATCGTACAAGATGGAATTCACTCCTTCCCCACTTTAGGGAAGCAGATGAGTGTTCCCTTAAGTGGTTACTCCGAGTCTTGAACAAAGGGCCCTACCCTCTCAATGGCACGAGAGGGTTTTCTGTTTGATGGTTGGACCACAAACAGGTTGTTCATTAGAGGAGAATTGGTACTTAAGGAAATAGAGGTAACCCAGCGGTAAAACGATAATTTGACCCAGCTGGTGTTACGGACACTCGTGGAGGACTAACTAGTCGATATTGGTCTAAGTTCCGTGGACACAGAAAATATGTCTGCAGTGAGAAGAGTGCAACTGTGAGTCTATAGTGGAATGGACACACAGTTAACGAATATTGATTATTGTGGTTAATGAGTTTAACCAATTAATCTCACATCGTTGGAGCTTCTGATCTGCAGGTCCATAAGGTCCCACTGGTAGCTCGTAAAGTAATTTGAGGCAACTAAGTAATTAACTGTAAATTGAAAATGTTCAATTTACTAAGGGAAATAAATCTAATATATATTGATATATTATTATGAGAGAAATTAATATTTGAAGAAGTTCAAATATAAATTTATGGAAGATTGAAAGAGTTCAAATAATGAATTAATTAATTTAAGTCCTAAAAGTGTTTGGGCAAAATTAATTAATTCAAGGCCGGAAATTAAATATGTGATATTTAATTGGTGGTTGATTAATTAAAGAATTCATTAACCATGAATTAATCAATTATGTAAATAATTAATCACTTAAGGAAGTGATTAATCATTTATGGGAATGATCTAATTACTTATGGAAGTAATTAGTCATTTATGGAAAAGATTAATCAATTGGGGAATTGATTGATCATGATTGATTAATTAAGGAATAAAATTGAATCAATTTTGGAAAAGATTGATTTAATTGATTATTTTATTCATGGCCTCTCTTCTATAAATAGAACACTAGACCTAATTGGTCATGACACTTGACACTCTTGAAAGACAAGACCTAGAATTCTCTCTAGCCTCCCTCTTAGAGAAAGACTCCCACAAGTCTTTGGCCTCCTAGACTTAGAGACATACCGGTGTAACCTCTGTGGTTATTGTGTCATTCAAAGAAGAAAATTCCAGCGATCAATAGGCGAGGAGGCTGCTGCGTTTTCGTTCGTTGGAGCGTCGTTGGCGAAGAACGGTCAAGTCTACAACGGAGGTTTGTAACGGTTCTTCCTCTTTTCGTTAGAAAAGTTTTAAAAATAAATTTAGATTTATTTTAGCATGTTTAAACCGTTTTTACAGCGACTTTAAAGTTAGTTTAAAGTTTTGTTTGAGTAATCGTAACGGTATTTTAATGTTAATTAATATACGGCGTAAGGTCCAATCGATGCGCTTCCGCTGCGTGGGGACTTTTATTCCCTTCACCTTCGACACCACGTGCCCTAAAAAGGAAACTCGTTGTAGCCAAAACTCACATCTAGAGAATTTGGCGTACAACTTGTTCGTACTTAAGGTGATCAAAACTCTTCTGAGATGAGCATGCTTCTCTTCTATCTTGGAGTAGATAAGGATATCGTTAATAAAAAAAATCACGAATAAATCAAGGAACTCCTTAAATACCCTGTTCATCAAGTTCATGAAAACTACAGGAGCATTAGTAAGCCCAAAGGACATCACTGTAAATTCGTAATGTCCATACATGGTCATAAAAGTTGTCTTAGGTATATCTTCCTCTTTAATCCTCAACTGAAGATATCCTGACCGTAGATCTATCTTAGAAAATATTGTTGCACCTTGAAGTTGGTCAAAAAGATCATCAATCTTGGGCAGAGGGTATCTATTCTTTATTGTCACTTTGTTCAGCTCCTGATATTCGATGCATAGATGCATGGACCCATCATTCTTTTTCACAAATAAAACTGGAGCACCCCACAGCGAAACGCTAGGGCATATATAACCCTTATCTAGTAGCTCCTGAATCTGTAGCTTAAGCTCTTTCAACTCTGCTGGAGCCATTCTATATGGGGCTTTAGAAATTGGATTAGTCCCTGGCTCAAGCTTGATGCAGAAATCAACTTCTCGTGCTGGTGGTAGTCTTGTCAGATCCTCCGGAAATACATATGTGAATTCCCTCACTATCGGTATTTAGGTCAGCGATACCTCGGTGCCCCTTGTGTCAACCACGCTAACCAGTAGGCCCTAAGCTCTTTTGTCAATTAATTTCCTTGCCTTCATTGCAGAGACTACTTTAGGAGCACCTTTAACCATCGATCCTTTAAACTTGAAGCTCGCCTCTGATGGGAGGTTGAAGACAACCTCCTTACGATAACAATTTATGTTGGCATAATTAGAAGTCAACCACTTGATTCCCAAAATAACATCAAAGTCACTCATGTCAAGAGTGATCAATGTCACATCCATCGGTTGATCAGACACTAACATTTGGCAGGCTTTCACCGTTTCACTAGCTAACAACGTTACCCCCACAGGGGTTGAGACTGACAGTACATAGCCTAACGACTCTAGTTCTAGGTTGGCTTGACTTACACATGATGCAGAAATAAAAGAATGGGTTGAACCCGAATCAAATAACACGAAAGCGTAATGACCAAGAATAGGGATGATACATGTCACTGCTACATTCAAGTTCTCAGCCTCCTGTCGGGTGGTGGCAAATATCTTGCCCTGTTGTTGTGCTGGTCTTACCCCAGATGTCTGATTTGAACTAGACGGCTAGCTGGCATAATTCGATTTCTTCTTATTACAGTTTGGAGCGATATGCCCTTCCTGGCCACACTTGAAACATACATGGGTTCGAGCCCAGTGGTATTTGATGACATGCAAAAATGTCATCATTTTCCTATTAATTTTGGCTAGTTTTATGCATAAATTGTGAGCTTTAATATAATTTTATGTTGATTTTTCAGAAAACCGAGTTCAGGCAACAAAACTCAGATTTTAAGAGAATTTGGGTCAATTTGGAGACTTTTTGGGCAATTTAAAGAATAATCATTGAAGATCCAAGCCCCAAGGTCCAAGAAGAAAAGACAATTGAAGTGGGAAGGCCCAAAAAGCCCAAAAGATTAAAGAAAGGAGGCTAAAATCCACAAATCAGGCTTCTAGAAGGCCTAGCGTCGAGACGCTAGGACCGTAGCGTCTCAACGCTAGGTGGTCCGATTCACGCGTGCAAAAATCGCGACAGCGTCGCGACGCTGTCTGCGTAGCGTCGCGACGCTGCGACAACTTCTGCCCCAAGACAACATGACGTCACAGCGTCGAGACGCTGTGACGTAGCGTCTCGACGCTGCCGACTTGCTCAGCAAGAAATGTCCAGCCCCTTGTGCTATAAAAAGGGCCCTTTCCTTTGGTTCAAATCATCCCAAATTTGGGGGAGCTCTCCCCTAGCTCAAATAGAGAGAAAAAGTGAGAAGAATTGTGAGGAAAAAGGTGGAATTGAGCGAGATTCCAAGGCTCAAGATTCGAGATGATCGTAGCGGGAGCTTAGGATCAACTTATCGGTTATTTCTTCCTTACTTCTTTATAATTCCTTGTTGTAATTTGAGTTAGGCCTATGGATCAAGATCATTTTGGCAAAATTATTTCCATTTGTGAGTAGATCTTGAGACCTAGGGCCGTTATTCTAGTTAATTGGATGTTGTAGCACAATTACTTGGATTATGTAATGAAATTCTCCATATTTCATCTATGCAATTCTTGCTTAATGCTTTTAATCTCTTGATCACGGATTAATTGATATGTTGGTCTAAATTGATACTCGACAGAGAGAAATTAGATTAGATCCAAATTGCATGGCTAACGATTGCTTGGAACACGAGAGTGAAAGAGAATTGTTAGAAATTGATTATGAAGTTGCTTAATGCCATACTATGACTAACTAAGGAGATGGACACATAGATTAGTTATGATGGTATGAGATGTGGAGGAGCTTGAAAGAGAAATCCGCTTAAAATTACTTCTAGATTTATGGAATTAAAGATTATTAGTTACATACATCCATGTAATTGAGCTACAAATCCAAGAAAGCTAGATAACACCCTAGGTCAAGTTCCCTTATTTGGTTATTTTCATTTCTTTATTGCATGTTTATTTTTATTACTTCCTTTAATTCTCGCACTATCATTCGAGTTGATCTTCTAAATAAAATTAAAACATGATGATTCTTAGTACTTAATGGAATTAATTCAATTTCCCTGAGGATTCGATACTCGGTATTACTACCGTTTTATATTACTTGCGGCCCGTGCACTTTGCGGTCATCAAGTTTTTGGCGCCGTTGCCGGGGAAAATTGTAATTTTTTCGTTAATATTGAGAATTAAGTGTTTGATTTTAATTTAGGAATTTATTTTTCTGCATTTTATTTTTTTTAGTTTTGTGGAGTTATAAGGTGGATAATCTGTTCTTTTGAGATTTAATCATGGCAGAAGACAAAGCAATTAGAGATTATTTCTTGTCTGAATTTCCATTAAACTATTCTGGAATAGCTTACGAGCCAGTCACTGTCGATAATTTTGAGCTCAAAGCTAGTCTCATTCAAATGGTAAGAGAGAATGCTTTCAAAGGCCACCCATCAGAAGATCCACACCATCACCTAAGATCATTTCTGAATATATGTGGAACTGTAAAAATGGGAGGAGTTAGTCCTGACTCAATTCGGTTGCAATTATTTCCATTTTCTTTACAGGACAAGGCTAGAGATTGGTTAGACTCGTTAACCTCTAATAGCATTCTTGGTTGGAATGATTTAGTCAAAGCTTTCCTAGCAAAATTTTTCCCATTAGAAAAGATCACCAAGCTTAGAGCTGAAATTGGAAAATTTCAACAATTTGAGGAAGAGCAATTATATGAAGCTTGGGAGAGATATAAGGATTTGTTAAGGAAATGCCCACAGCATGGATATCCTGATTGGCTTCAAATTCAACTTTTCTACAGTGGGTTAAATAGGAATTTAAAGACAATTCTTGACACTACGGCTGGAGGAAACTTTTTAGCCAAAACTGTCAAGGAGGCACGAACCATAGTAGAAGAATTGGCGTTGACAAGTCGCCAATGGCAACCAGAGTCCAAAATTAAGGAGAAACTATGTGAAAATGAAGAAGTGAGTGCTTTAAGGTTGCAAGTCGAAGCTCTAACCAAGGCTCTAAACAAGCTCACAGGATCAGAAACTCCAAGTTCGCCGAAAGCTGAATTAAAAGAGGAGTTTAAAGAAAAGAAAAGCCATTTGGAAGAAATGCTAAGAAACATCATGAATGAGACTAGAAACTTGTATGAAAATATGCAAGCCAAAGTAGATATTGTCATTAATAAAATGGAAGCAAAAATGGATCAAATGGCAATATTCATGAAGGAAATCCAACAAGGAAATTTATCTAATGTCATCGCCATGGACACACAAGAACAATGCCTGGCCATAACTCGGAGAAGTGGAAAGCAGGAAGCAGAGAGAAAAGAAGTCAAACATATCAACACTAGGAGGATTCTGGATGAAGATGATGATCAAAACATAGAAGAGGAGGAGAAAGCGCCGCCATCTCTACCTGAAAAGACGTCCCATGAGTTCGTGGACTGCTCCAGTGGATATTGCATGGTACCTTATACCTCACTACCCGAGGAGACTTTGATTGAAAGCTTCTATGAAAGGTTAAAGATGCTAGATTCAGTTGTTGATGGTGATGTGCTTGTTACGACACCCAATGAGGCATGGGAGATCAATGAAAATCTGACAGAAACTACTCAATTCCATGCCACTCCTCATGATGAGCCAGAATGCCAAGTTTCAGAGCAGCAGCAGGAAGGTAAATTAAAAGAAAATCCCATCAAGGTCAGTGAGCTTGAACTTAATTTTTCCTATGAGCCTTGTTCATATAGTAATCCATGCAAGTTAGGAGAATGGGATATTGAGAAAAATTCATATCATTCCATGTTTATTTCTTTGTCTCCTAAGAATCATAACTCTGAAATGCATGATTTAGGCTTAGTGATTGCAGTACCTGATCCCCTTGCTGTTAGGCTTAGATGGTATCTAAATAATATGTTCGAGAAAGCGGAGGATTACTTGATTATAATTTCTGATGTTGTGCACCCAATGTGCAAGTTGAAGTTTTTTATGCAGGATCTGAGAAAGAAAAAGAAGAAAGATCCTCTGAGGATCAAGGAAGTGGACTTCGGTTGAAAACACCGAATCCCGTCTAGCTCAGGACGTTAAACAAGCGCTTCTTGGGAGGCAACCCAAGCTTTTAAAGTTTTTTTTTTGAAGATTTCATATTAGTTTTTGTGTTGATCATAATGCTCCCTTGAGATTGATCCTTATGTAGGAAGTTCGTGAAATCACACCTATCCGCTCATTTTCTCTTCGGACGAAAATTCAAGACGTTTCAGACTCTCTCGCTTTTTCAGGGCAGTATCGATCTCTCTTTATCTGATTAACTATTCATACATTGGGGACAATGTATATTTTAAGTTTGGGGGGGAGATTCGCTCTGCGTAGGTTTTGCATAAGAAAAGTAATGCTTATGATGAATTAAATGCATGTTGATGATGATGACGTCTGATGATTTGCTTTTAGCCATGATTCTCTCTTATTGTTGCAAATTTGGAAGCATGTCTAAATTCAAGAAAATTTAAAATTTTTCTTTGATCCCCTTGCAAAGTATGATGATTCACTTGTTCTATTATGATTTTGAAAGCCTAGATGAAAGTTATATGCTTTGGAAGTTTGTTGTCACTCCGATAGGTGTAAAGTTTGTCTAGATAGTTTTCATGCGTAATAGTCAGTAATACTAAGCTTTGGGAAAAAGAAAATGAATTGCTCAAAGGATAATAATAATAATAAATGCTCCACTTTCTTGAAAGTGTTAGTAACCAGGGGCATTCATGACACCCATCGTTTGCCTTTGCATGAAAACGCTGGAAAGAAATGAGCATGCTTCGGCATCCTGAAAGATGAAGCGCTCGTAGTTGGATGCTTTCATCACCAATGTTGGCAAGCCAGAACGAAGGCGTTACATCTAAAAGGATTATGCAAAAAAAAAAAAAAAAAAAAAAAAAAAAAAAAAAAAGAGAAAAAGGGTTTGGGGGACACCTCAAGAATTTTGGGCACCTGAGTAAGGTAGTACTTGCTAGATAAGTATGATGGCTAAAAGGGCGAGCTTTAGTGCCAGTGTAGGGGGAAGATGAATGGAGGAGTATATAAATGATTCCGGGCTAGTAAAAATTGTGATAAGGCAATTGATGATTCATTTCTGCAAGGGAGGATAGGATTAAATTTTAAACTTCTTGATGGTTTACTATGCTTACTTATTTGTTTCAATAGTTTGCATTCATGGCTAGAAGCATTGAAGATAGAGTCGTTAGCATGCAAGTTATGATTCATATGCATTACTTTACTTTGCTCGGGACTAGCAAAACTTTAAGTTTGGGGGTGTGATGACATGCAAAAATGTCATCATTTTCCTATTAATTTTGGCTAGTTTTATGCATAAATTGTGAGCTTTAATATAATTTTATGTTGATTTTTCAGAAAACCGAGTTCAGGCAACAAAACTCAGATTTTAAGAGAATTTGGGTCAATTTGGAGACTTTTTGGGCAATTTAAAGAATAATCATTGAAGATCCAAGCCCCAAGGTCCAAGAAGAAAAGACAATTGAAGTGGGAAGGCCCAAAAAGCCCAAAAGATTAAAGAAAGGAGGCTAAAATCCACAAATCAGGCTTCTAGAAGGCCTAGCGTCGAGACGCTAGGTGGTCCGATTCACGCGTGCAAAAATCGCGACAGCGTCGCGACGCTGTCTGCGTAGCGTCGCGACGCTGCGACAACTTCTGCCCCAAGACAACATGACGTCACAGCGTCGAGACGCTGTGACGTAGCGTCTCGACGCTGCCGACTTGCTCAGCAAGAAATGTCCAGCCCCTTGTGCTATAAAAAGGGCCCTTTCCTTTGGTTCAAATCATCCCAAATTTGGGGGAGCTCTCCCCTAGCTCAAATAGAGAGAAAAAGTGAGAAGAATTGTGAGGAAAAAGGTGGAATTGAGCGAGATTCCAAGGCTCAAGATTCGAGATGATCGTAGCGGGAGCTTAGGATCAACTTATCGGTTATTTCTTCCTTACTTCTTTATAATTCCTTGTTGTAATTTGAGTTAGGCCTATGGATCAAGATCATTTTGGCAAAATTATTTCCATTTGTGAGTAGATCTTGAGACCTAGGGCCGTTATTCTAGTTAATTGGATGTTGTAGCACAATTACTTGGATTATGTAATGAAATTCTCCATATTTCATCTATGCAATTCTTGCTTAATGCTTTTAATCTCTTGATCACGGATTAATTGATATGTTGGTCTAAATTGATACTCGACAGAGAGAAATTAGATTAGATCCAAATTGCATGGCTAACGATTGCTTGGAACACGAGAGTGAAAGAGAATTGTTAGAAATTGATTATGAAGTTGCTTAATGCCATACTATGACTAACTAAGGAGATGGACACATAAATTAGTTATGATGGTATGAGATGTGGAGGAGCTTGAAAGAGAAATCCGCTTAAAATTACTTCTAGATTTATGGAATTAAAGATTATTAGTTACATACATCCATGTAATTGAGCTACAAATCCAAGAAAGCTAGATAACACCCTAGGTCAAGTTCCCTTATTTGGTTATTTTCATTTCTTTATTGCATGTTTATTTTTATTACTTCCTTTAATTCTCGCACTATCATTCGAGTTGATCTTCTAAATAAAATTAAAACATGATGATTCTTGGTACTTAATGGAATTAATTCAATTTCCCTGAGGATTCGATACTCGGTATTACTACCGTTTTATATTACTTGCGGCCCGTGCACTTTGCGGTCATCAGTATTTCCCACACGACTGACATAACGACCTATCCTGATTAGGCCCTCGCTGATTCTGTGCTTTCTATCGATGGTCCTGAGTCGGACCTCGTCTAGGGTAACGCTGACCCCGTTGTGTGTTCGAGCTCATCTGATCGTATCTTCGCTTATGACCTGAGGAAGGTTCTGGAGGGACAACTGACGGGAGTCGATCAATCAGCTCTACCAACTTGACTGTTGTGGCATAGTCTTGTGGTTGATGGGCTGCCACATTGCTTTGTATCTCTTCCTTTAAAGCCCGTGATAAATCATTCTACCTTATCAGCCTATGTAGCTACCAGGGCAGGAGCAAATCGAGACAGTCTGGTGAACTTTGTCTCGTATTCTTCTACGGTTTGGCTTCCCTGATTAAGAACCACAAACTCTGCTTGCTTCTTGAAACGGGAGGCTGTAGGGTAATACTTTCTAAAGAACTCCTCCCTAATTCGTATAGTCCTCTCGATCGATTGCCACCAAATTAAGGCATTGTCTTGCAACAGAAACACGACACAGTAAACTTTCTGGTTTTCCAAACAGTTCATGTGGCGAAAGACAGTCTCGATGGAGGACAGCCACAACTCTGCCACTGTGGGGTCCCTTAAGGCTTCATCAAACGAATGGGGGTCCCACTTTCTAAAATCTCTTAAACACCTTGGCTCTCGCGATAGGGTTTCGTCGTTTTGAAGCGCTTGGGCCTGCTGTCCCGTAATCATGCCTGCAACTGCCGCCTGAACTGCAGATTGAACTGCCCCGGCAACTGCTGACTAAAGAATTGCCTGAATGGCATTCACTGTGACAAGTTCTGCCGCAGGTCCCGTTTGTTCACTTGGTCGTCTGACTTGCGGATCTTTTGGTAGATTATCTTCATGCCCCACTGGTGGCACAACTATTCAGGGGCTGTACGACCCTACCACGACCTCTTCCACGACCTCATTCACGGGGAGGCATGATTTATCACAAAAAAAAATTTAATCATAATACGAAACTTGCTTGACTCCTGTAACTATTTCACAGTTACAAAACATCATTCATACTTTTCCACAACATGAACCTTTTCAAGGAAACTTCTGGCGTGACCGAATGCTTACTGATAGCCATGGACATACCTAAGGTTTATGATGTAAACCAGTCTACAGAACATATAACCTAGAGCTCTAATACCAACTGTAACGACCCTACATTTCCATTCTAGAACCTAGGGCCATTACTACATGCATTTCATTTTACTTTTAAAGAATGCGATGAAACAACATTTATAGGAAAACATGCTTAGAAAACCAATGAGATTTTTCAGCCTGGGATCCTAGTTAAAAAAGAAACAACCAAAATTTCTAACAATTACCATGAAAAACCTCTAAGTGGAACCAGTACTAAAAGCAAACATAACAAGGTGAAAATCGAGAACAAGTTTCGAATACATGAAAACTGTGGAAGTCTATCCTACGTAAATCCATGGCTCAACTAGCAACATTCTGTCACGCATTCTGTACACCCTTGCCTTTACCTGCATTCAGATGTTATGGAAAAGAATGAGTATTACAAAATACTTAGTAAGTAACAATGCTACTAGACATGCAACAACCAAGGTAACTAGAGGTTATTTAGGCTAAGGACCGAAGGGTGAAGTCATCTCGTTCCACTCCACCTCCTTTCATTTCATTCTGTAGTTTGGGTCTTATGATCAATTAATTCACCTACTTAAGTTTGCCAACTCACTGAAGGTGCACAAGAGGGTATTTTGGGAGATCTCTATTCCTACTGATAGTAGAAGGGACCCAGTCAGTGGAGTCGAGTCTCACCCATCAAGGCACTAATGTGCGCGTAGCGCTCTAAACTACCATTTCATTGGTGGGGCGTCCATGGGTTTTAAGTCAGAATTTAACTTCCACAGTTAGTAAATGGCACGTAGTCTTTGAAGCTAAGTTCCACCCATCTAGCTCCTCATTTCAGTCTAATACATCTCAGTCCTAGGTGGTTAACTGACACGACCCCCCTACTAGAGTAACTAACCTATTCTTTTTCTTTTAAGCCCTCTTAGCATGCAGGTTGATTTAAATTGCAACCTAGTTAATAAAATTCTCTTCTTTTTCGGAGATTACTGGCAAGCTAAACAGATATGCACCATCCTAACTCAGTCAATTTTAGAAACAAGAACGACAAACAACACTTCTAAACGGAGAAACCACAAACTTATCACTGTCTACATACGTTGCCAGCCAACTATAATGAACCACTATCATGCTCTTGCATCTATATCATAGCGCAAATACACAACAACCATACTCTTGAAAATCAGGTGTTCATAACATCTTAGTCTCAACTCAAACATATAACGAAAGTCTCATGCCCAGAGCACAACCAGTAGATAAATTATAGTCAGTTCAGCAAGTTAACTTATCGTGACATAACTAACGCTTGACAAAGACACCAAAAAATTTGATATAGCGCCAACCACGATATGCGAAAAGGTAATCTAGTAACACACACACAATGATCTCACATCAGAGGCATTCCAATTCCAATAATTTTCCTAAGGATACAAGACTCGAGAAGGTCGAAAACTCACCCAAACGAAACTAACGCTTGTTGCCCAGTTTCCAAATTTCACTCCACCTTTACGAATTCAACCACCACTTACTACAGATACCTTGGATTAAGATTCAACGGTATTGGGTATTCCATTAAAGGACAAAAGACCAAATAGATCTGAAACTTACAACCTCCTTACCCACTGTTTGATTAGTCGAATCGTCGAACGCTCAAGATCTAAACCAGCTCGAGGCGACGTGCAACTTTTTGGCTGAAGACGGCAGTGGCGTGCGGGTGTTTGGTTGCTACAGTCGGGAGAGACAGAAATAGAGAGAGTTGGAGATCAGCGAGCAAAAAAACCGAGAGATAAAAAGACGAGAGAGAGAAACGAAATTGCCTTACCAAAGGAACTCACGGCGGCGTGCGGTGAGTGGCGATGGCGACGTGCAGATCTGCAACGGAGACAGACGGCGACACGCGAAGGCTGTACACAGTAGAGAGAGAAACAGAGAATGAGGCTGAGAGGGAGAAAGAGACGAGAGAGAGAAAGGAGAAGTGAGTTACCGGCGACAGGTGACGATGACCGGAGAAGACAGACGGCGGCGACGACAACGTGCGGCGATCTGTGACGAAGGAGCGGTCGCTGATTCATAGTGTAGAGGGAGAAAGCTGAGAACGAGTGACAGAGAGAGACGAGGGAGTGAGAGAGGGGAAGGATTCGGGGGAGAGAGAGAGACTTGATTTTATTTTTCTTTTTTCTTTTTTCTTTTTTTAAATGGTCCACTGACCGTAAACTTTTGGGGAAACTGCCCCCCCTCGTTTTTTTTCCTTTTTGATTGGTCAACCAACCCTCTCTCTCCCTTTTCCTTTTTTCAATTTGGCTTTTTACATTAATGCTCTTTAAAATTTGTGGTACAATGTTCTTGAGATTTATCCATAATCTTTATTGTTTTTTATTTAAATTTGGATTATATGCCATGAGAAATTATTGAATATATATTTTTGCATACTTTACATGATATTGGATTATTGATTTTTTATTTTGATATTTATCTAATATATTGGTCATGATTTGTCCAAATATTGAAAATAAGAATTATTGTTATTGATGGATGTATGTTGTGTTTTGAATAATTTGATTAAATGATTTTTGGTCATGAACTATATGTTTTCTATGGAAATTACTGTCAAAATTGTGCTATTTTTTAAAATTTGATTGTTTTAAAATTTTATTTGAAAATAGTTGAATTATTTTTTGAGGGGGAGTATTTATGAAATTGATTTATACTCTAAAATTTTGTTAGCATGTTGTTCAAAAGTGCTTACTTAATTTTCGTGATTTTTTTTCGTCCATATTTGATCAATATTTTTTTTGTTACATAAATCGAGGTAGAAGCCAGCAACAATTGGTGTTTGGTTAATATTTTTATGATGGTTACCTATATTTAATTTGTAATTCTTTTTAAGTGACATAAATGATGATGTTTTAAATGTTGCTTGGATTTGTTAAGTTGACAAGTTGATTCTTTTAAGATTAATTTGCTTATGTATCCTTTGTGTATGAAAATTTTGTTTATGTGCATAACCATGATAATTAAATTTATATTTGGAATTTTACTTCACTTATGCCATTTTTTCTCCAATGAAAATTTTGTGAAATTTATTGATGATGTGCATGAAATAGATTGATCTAACATGATATTTTTTATCTTTTGCAAAACTATTTGGATGATTTTCCTGGTGTTGATTCATCTCCTATATATTTATTTTAAATAAGAGAATTCATGTTTTTAGGGGGAGTTGTACTATTTATATGATTTTCATGATATTGCTTTTTATGTGAAAATTATTACTAAAGTATTTTAAGTATATGCTTAGTAAGTTTGAAGTGAATATGTTGAGAGAAACTACTCAAAGACAAGTTCATTGAAGGTAATTTTGCAAAAACTTCTATCAATACATCCACTCAACTTGACAAGAAGATGAAAAAGGTAAAACTTATTGTTGTTCAAGCTTATCGAGGTATGTTCGGAACTCTACCCCTCTTATGCATATTGTTTATCTATTTAGGGGGAGTAAGTAATCTTTGATAGTAAAATTTTATTTTAGAATTTCTTATAATTAACGCTTCTCGATTTTCTTGTTAAATCTTTTAGAAGGCATTTCGATATGGGGACATGTGGAAAACATGTGTTAATATTCTTAGAGGGAGATGTGCTAAATTTGAGTTTATGTTTTTAAGGGAAACTTTTATGTAGTTCTAAATTTTTCTTAATTATTCTTTTTGATGATTCCAAAGGGGGAGAAGTTTAAGAAAAATATGCTATAAATTTTCTATTATTTTGATTGTACAAATTAGGGGGAGAATTTATTTTCGAGTAATATTCAAGAATGATCTTTATGTTGACTTGATCGACTTTATATTGTAATTAACTCTTGATATATGTACTACCTATGGTTTATATGTTATTTTTCTCGAATGGTTTGTCATCATAAAAAAGGGGGAGATTGTTGGCTTTTTGGCCGTTAATCTCGAGTTAACTAATTTTAATTAATTAATCAATAGAGCTCAGAACAACGATTCCAACGCCTCTTTAATCACTCAAATCAGAGTTAAAATGAAGAAGTTAGAACCGAAACAAGTTTTAACAAAAAAATATCGGTGGCGATGATGTGGCGGCTGAGTCAGCATCAATGGACCAATCCAAAGCTAACATGTGGATCAATGGGAGAGCAACACGTGGACCTTTTGGCTATTTATAAAAACTAGTTTTCTTATAACAACCAAATAATTATATGGAAAATAGAAATGATAGATTAATTACTAATATAATATGATATAATTTATAATTTTATAAATGTTTTAAATGAAGGTGTTCATATAACACATGCATAAGCAATTTTAGGATCGGAGGCACTTAGCTACATCAATTTTAGAAAATGAAAACATGTTTTCCAAATACCGTAAATAGAGAGCAGAATTTGTACAAACCTTTTGGAGACCGATTCAACAACTCCCTTTGATTCCTTTGATCACGAACGGTGTGTGGACCACCTCTAGTTTCTTCCCTACTATTCTCCGGGCCAAGAACGACTTGTGGGAATCTATAGAGATAGGGAATGAGAAGGGGATGCTTGAAGGTTCAGGCACTAGATAGATATATGGAGATGAGTGAGTTTGAGACCAAAATCCAGCAGCATGACAATATGAAAAATGGCTCTCTTGGAATTGAATCTGATTCATACTCCTTATATAGACCTCTTCCATGCAAAGACAAGCTTCATAACACTAGACACATGGTGAAAATGCACCTCAAAGTGGATTCTAGGTGTTTAATTCACAACACATGCAACTAGTGCATGGTTGTGTTGTTTTCCACAATGCATCAACATGCAAGAGTGGGAATGCCACTAAATCCACTAAATTGAATCTAAATTCTGAATTTTCAGCTTCAATTCATTCCTATTTCAATTCAAAATTGAAATTGATTTCTAGGCAATTAATTGGGACATTTCCAAGTAATTTGACATGATTAATCCAATTAATCATTGTCACCTAGTGCCATGAATTATATATGATTCCTAATACATATATATGGTATTTAAAACACTTTTAAATACATTATCTCTCAATTTCTAATTTAATTCATAATTAAATCATTGTGTCAAACACATTTTACGATAATACCCTATTACCCGTTTTTGAACGATTCCAAGAATCCTATCTTTTGTTCTAGGCTTTCTTCCGATATGAGCTAGTAGGGGGACCTAATGGACCTATAGATCATGGGCTCCAACGATTCGAGGCTAACCGACTAATCTCATTAACTAAGTTTAACCAACATTCATTAACTACCGAGACACTCCACTATAGCCCGATAGTTGCACTCCCCTCACTATAGATATATTTCCGTCCACTTGATTTAACCATGATTAGAAAGTCGATCCTTCATAGATTTTTCGTAGCTATAGTTAGGTCAAAAGTCTGTTTCACCCCTATAGTACTTCTAGTTCCTTAAGTCCCACTGATCCTCTAATGAACAATTGGTTTATGGTCCAACCAATAAACCGAGTCCCTCTCGGGCCAATGAGAGGGCGGGATCCCTTTTTCAAGCCCCGGAGTCAACACTTAAGGGAACAACCTCTCTACTATCCCTAATTTGGGTAGGAGTGAATTCCTTCTCGCATGACTATGTTCCCAGCTATCTACCTGTTCCTATCCCTGAAATGGGAGGCTTATTGAATCGGCGATACTGAGCCACTCTCACCTATGCAGATCTAAGGATAAGCCCGAATAAACAAGAGTTCATAGTTAGCTTAGGATTAAGCGAGAGTGACTTATTTCTCGGTCCTGGTCTTATGCAAACTCATTACATATGACGCCCCCACTCGCATGTCTCTACACGGACGATTTAGGATCACATCATCTATACCATCTATTAAGTGGGCCACGTCTCATAGTTTCCCCAGAATAAAGTATCCAACCCTATCCCTATACTATAAACCGTTTTGGCTATTACTCGAGCTTGATCCACTTTTATGTCTCTATATAAAGCTCAAGTGTTCATCCTATAGCCATGGATCTTTGTTTATTGGATTTGGATTTATTAAATGTGCAATTTACTTTATTCAGTAATGACTTTACGAAGTTAATCTCAATAAGGCCTTTATCAAATAATTTTTTTTAACATTCACTATCCACGAGTTTTAGGGCACCAATCCCAACGTTAAATTAATTTATGTAATTTTCGTTTCATAAACTTGTTCATACCTATCACATTTTTATTTAAGAATAACATGTATATTTTATAATTTTTTTATTTATTTGTATAATAAGTTTTGTTTAGGATTAGAAACAATTTTTTTAAAAAATCATTAAAACCAATGGTGTTAAGGCATTTTGTAACATATATATTGTTGAATTAAAGGTTAGAGGTTTGAACTCTCACCTTCATGTAACAACCTAAATTTTTTATTAAAAAAAAGAAATGGGGAAGGGGGGAAAGGCTGTTGCCTTGTAAAAAAAGGGAGAGTGGGGGGAAATTTTCCCCCACATTTTCGGTCAAAGGGGATTTAAAAAAAAAGAAAAAAGAAAAAGAAAAAAAGATCCCTCATGCTCTCACTCCCCCTCACCCGTTCTCTCTCTCTCTCTCCCTCTCTCTCTCTCTCTCTCTCTCTCTCAGCCCTCTCTCTCTCTGTGTGTATCAGACTTCACTGTCGCCGTCTCCTCCGTCGTCCCTCGTCGTCGTGCCGCCGCCTTCCATCGCCGTAGCCGATCGTCACGCCACCGCCTGTAAATCTCATCTCCCTTTCAGATCTTTATCTCTCTCGGCTTTCTCTCTCCACTGTGTTAGTAATGGTCGCGCCTTCTCCGTTTAGATTCGCACGCTGTCGTTGCCGCTCTCTGTGCCTGCTGTCTGTTGTGTCGTCGCCACCGTGAGCTCCTTGGGTAAGGCGGTTTATTTTCTCTCTTTTGTCTCTTTATCTCTCGATCTCTCTCTCTCTAATGTCTCTTTCTCTCTCTCACTTGAATGCAACAACCACGAGCAGCCACTCCCGCCCTCGGCCTCGTTCACATTTTTCAGATCTGTTCGTCGTCACCGTTTAAATTTTTCAGTTGCTTCTAAGGAATTAATTAAGTAAGGAACCTCATTTGGGTAAAAAATTCAGGCCTTAAACTTCTGTATTTTTATTCTTTGTAGTGTTGTGTTGGAATCTAATTTTGATTATTGAATTATTAGGAGTTGTGGGGTTGTTAGGAAAACCTAAGGGCCAAGCCGTTTTGTTCTGTATTGAGTTATTAGGTAAGTAACTTACTACGTTGGACTATAATCGTGCAATGGTTTGGATTGTTGAGTTTTCATCATATGTATGGCTATTTGTTGGGCGGATTGAATTGATTAAGGATAAAGTATTTTGAATGTTGCTCGTTTTTGCAAGGATGGGTGTGGTTACGAGAAAGTGTTTGTGTCCTATTTAAGTATCTAGTTTATGTGGTTGCATGGTCTCTGTTATGTGTTATAGTAGACTAATGTTGAATGTTGGTAGATGGTGATGTTTCTACATGGTAATCTATATGCTAGATATGGTAGCTTTGTGTATGCTTGTTCTCGAAAGGGAAAAGGTCGAACGGGTAGGTTGGTAGCAATTAAGTCAAACTAGGTGCCAAGGGTACTAATAGGGAAAAGAGCAAAATGTTTATCCTAGTGGGGGTCGTGGTAACTAATCTCCTAGGACTGAGATGTTTATGGACTGAGATGAGGAGTTAAATGAGCAGGACTCAGCTTCGCAAACTAGGTGCCATCTACTAACTGTAGAAGTAAAGTCCGACAAAAATGTTGGGATTGGTGCCCTAAAACTCGTAGATGTTGAATGTTAAACAAAATTATTAGATAAAGGCGTTATCGAGTTTATTTAGGAAAGTCATAACTGAATAAAGTAAATTGCACATTTAATAAACCCAAATCCAATAAACAAAGATCCATGGCTATAGGATGAACACTTGAGCTTTGTGTAGAGACATAAAAGTGGATCAAGCTCGAGTAATAGCCAAAACGGTCTATAGTATAGCGATATGGTTGCGTACCTTATTCTAGGGACACTATGAGACGCGACCCACTTTATAGATGGAATAAATGATGTGATCCTAAATCGTCCGTGTAGAGACATGCGAGTGGGGGTGTCCTATGCAATGAGTTTGCATAAGACCAGGACCGAGAAATAAGTCACTCTCGCTTTATAACACCGTTTACTAACGAGACTGACTATTACATGCGATGACCTAGGTAACTCAATCTTAATCCTGAGATAACTATGAACTCCTGTTTATTCGGGCTTATCCTTAGATCTTAATAGGTGAGAGTGGCTCAGTATCGCCGACTCAATAAGCCTCCCATTTCAGGGATAAGAACGGGTAGATAGCTGGGGATATAGTCATGCGAGAAGGAATTCACTCCTACCCAAATTACGGATAGTAGAGAGGTCGTTCCCTTAAGTACTGACTCTAGGGCTTGAACAAAGGGATCCCGCCTTCTCATTGGCCCGAGAGGGACTCGGTTTATTGGTTGGACCATAAACCAATTGTTCATTAGAAGATCAGTGGGACTTAAGGAACTAGAAGTACTATAGGGGTGAAACGGACTTTTAACCTATCTATAGCTACGAACAACTTGTGAAGGATCGACTTACTAATCATGGTTAAATCAAGTGAACGAAAATATATCTATAGTGAGGGGAGTGCAACTATCGGGTTATAGTGGAGTGTCCCGGTAATTAACGAATGTTGGTTAAGCTTGGTTAATGAGATTAGTCGGTTAGCCTCGAATCGTTGGAGCCCATGATCTATATGTCCATTAGATCCCCCTACTAGCTCATATCGGAACAAAGCCTAGAACAAAAGATAGGATTCTTTGAATCGTTCAAAAACAGGAAATAGGGTATTATCGTAAAATGTGTTTGACACAATGATTTAATTATGAATTAAATTAGAATTGAGAGATAAGGTATTTAAAAGTGTTTTAAATACCATATATATGTATTAGGAATCATATATAATTCATGGCAATAGGTGACAATGATTAATTTGATTAATCATGTCAAATTACTTGGAAATTTCCCAATTAATTGCCTAGAAATCAATTTCAATTTTGAATTGAAATATGAATGAATTGCAAGCTGAAAATTCAGAATTTAGATTCAATTTAGTGGATTTAGTGGCATTCCCACTCTTGTATGTTGATGCATAGTGGAAAACAACAAAACCTTGCACTAGTTGCATGTGTTGTGAATTAAACACCTAGAATCCACTTTGAGTTGCATTTTCACCATGTGTCTAGTGTCATGAAGCTTGTCTTTGCATGAAAGAGGTCTATATAAGGAGTATGAATCAGATTCAACTCTAAGTCAGTTATTTTCCATATTGTTATGCTGTTGGATTTTGGTCTCAAACTTACTCATCTCCATATATCTCTTTAGTGCTTGAATAGTGGGGAAGACACTAGAGGTGGTCCACACACCGTTCGTGATCAAAGGAATCAAAGGGAGTTGTTGAATCGGTCTCCAAAAAGGTTGGTACAAATTATGCTCTCTGTTTACGGTATGTGGACAACATATTTTCATTTTCTAAAATTGATGTAGTTAAGTGCCTCCGATCCTAAAATTGCTTCTGCATGTGTTATATGAACACCTTCTATTGGTATCAGAGCATGATTAAGGCACCTAACATGAATTAATTTTAGCTTGGTGGGTAGCTTTTCGTATGATGAAACTGTGTAGAAACTAAAGAAAATTGGTTTTGGGATTGATTTTAATTTTCAGTAAATTCGTTGGAATTAATTGTAATTGCCTACATGTTTATGGGCTTTAATGTGTTCGTATGGAGTCTGTAAAATTTGAGAGTCAATAGAGTCCATTAGGCCGTCAATTTGAAGAAATTCTGAGACTGCTCGCTACTGGCCAAAAATTCCAGCATGCTGTTTTTTAGTTCCAACTCAAGTATGTTCTTCACTTAAAGGTAAAATGGTCCGGTTCAAGCAATCCAAAGGCAGTTCGAGTCGGTTCGAATGGTTCAGGAGCGGTCCAAGCCCTATTTGAAATTATTATTGTAATAATTTTAGTTTTTATTTTTGCTTGATTAAAAATCCCAAAACCAATTCACTTTAGTAAATTTAATTAATTATGCATTATTGAATGTATGTTTTAATTAAATAGTATTTTATGTGCATAATGTATGCCATTTAGATTTAAAATCCCACCATGGGAAAACATCAATCATGCATTAATTAATATGTTATAAGAGTTATGATATTAATTAAATGCATGAATAAAGTTTCATGAATTAAATTAGTATAATAGTTATATTAATTTAGGAGATGCATGTTGGATGGTTTAATTTCATTTATTATTAGTTAATATAAATGTTATATTAATAATATGAAAATGAACCAAGCTTGTTTATAATGGTTATATTCAAATAAAGTTATTTATGGATTTTTCGTTCATTATAAGCGTTATAAACCGAGATAGACTTAAAATCTATAACAAGATAAATGCATGCTCACTTAGGTTAACGAACCTCCAAATCGATCAACTTGCATAGATTAGGTCGATATCTTGTAAAGCTAAGGTTACAAGAGAACTCACCCGGTAAGATGTTGTCTAAGGATGGAGGTATTTAAGTTGACGGTTTACGGAACACCTCCTACCTGGGCATCGAGTCGGTTCTTGAGTAAAGTTAACTCGAGTTTTATGAGCATGCGTGAGTGATGTGAGGTTTTAAAGTGTTTTCACCTAGACATCATAAGTATAAAGGGTTATACGCACCTAGACTTAGGTGGTTTCTAAATGGTGCTTTGTTTATAACTTGAATGATTGATTGTTATATGCTTTTAAACACCATTAGAAAGCTTGTTATAGGGTTAAATCATTAAAAGTTGTAAGAGTTATTAAAGTTCATGAATAGAAACCATAAAACCTATAACAAAGAGTTGCATGCTAACATAGGATCTTAGGATCTCGCCATTCTTTAAATGGTTTAAAATGAAGTAGACCTAAGATCGCCTTTTCTAAGGATTAGAAATATGTCTTACTTAGATTTTTAAATAGTTTTAAAATTCGAGTAAGTAGGACATAAGACCATTGGTTATAAGGGAACTCTCCAAGCAAATGGTTCGGAACCTGAGTTAAATTAACCATAGTCTTACTAGCATGTAATGTCACTAGGTTATTAAAAGAGTTTAATTCACCTAGACATTTAATGTAAAGACCTTGTTTATTAAGGCATAGACTTTGATAGATTCATATAGCCAGAATTTACCTAAGTAATAGACCCTAAAACCTTACGACACTTTAGTGGGAGGAAAAGTATAGAAACGAAATATTCATATTAAGTTTCTACTCTCACGTCCCCCTGAGTTCACGTCGTGAGATGCATGCTTGGCCTCGAGGTGCCCTGGGAGCATTCCTCTACGGATGGTATTTGCATAGGTTAATATCAAGGTGAATGGGAAAAGTGTTCATAGTATGTGGGAGAAGGAAACGTGTCAAACGTATCCTGCGGTCTCAATCATTAGGTTGCACTGTGAGATTCCTATACGCTGCATGCGAGTCACCCTAGGAGAGATCACCCTACGGAGGGCTTGCGCATGGGATTCGAAACAACGCAAACTCCAGAAATGGATAGGGTTTCCTAGGACCATTCCCAACATTAGCTTTTCCCTACGGTGGCATTGTTGGGGCCGGCCTCTGCGATCTGAAAATGATGGGTAACACATACAAGATGGTCTTGACCAAATTAACGTTAGCTAATAACTAATGGAGTAAGAGTTATTCTATGAATAGTATTTGGCCGAGATTGTCTCGATTCAGAGGAGGAGTAGTTGACTGCCCTACAGTAGCGATTATTCTAAACCCCTAAAGTATCGTTGCAAAATAAATCAATTGTATATATATGGGTCGATGATTGCTTTTGCTAAAATCTGATTGGATAATTTGAACAAAGGGTTTAGTGCAAGTTTCTAATAGAGATTAATTTGTTTGTTTCAGCAAATATGTCGAAAAACGTATGTGCTTTGTCAAATGCCAAATTAAACGGTTTAGTACATACGACTAAGAATACTTACTTAAACGCTAAACACATGGCAAACATTTTAGGTTTGGTCTTAACTGAGGAATGTCCTCAAACTGACTGCTTAGCCAAGAAAAACATGATCCACGACTATAAATGAGATTTATTAGTCTTGGAAACGTGTTTAGTGGAAAACGACGATTCTGCATGGATACTCGATTCAGGTGCCACTAATCACGTATGTTCTTCATTTCAAGGAATGAGTTCCTGGCAATGAAGGTTGGAAGTGTGCACGTCAACCACCGAACCGAAAGTAGTTTTTGTAATTTAAATCGCGATTTTTATTAATATTATTGATTTGAAGCGAGGTTCAGAATACAGTTGACCGGTTCTTGACCGGTTTTCGGGTTTTGATCGATTCGTTTGTTTTTTGATCTGGTTCTTGCTTTCTTTGACTGGTTCGTGCTAATTTTGCCTCGGTTCGTGCGGTCTGAAGCTATTTTTGGTCGGTGCAAGAGTTTTCAGTGCGATTCAACCCGATTCTTGATGGTTTGAAGAGTTTGGACCCGTTTTGAAGCCCTAAAACTCGTAGATAACGAATGTTAAACAAAATTATTCGATAAAGGCGTTATCAAGATTAATTTAGTAAAGTCATTACTGAATAAAGTAAATTGCACATTTCATAAACCCAAATCCAATAAACAGAGATCCATGGCTATAGGATGAACACTTGAGCTTTATGTAGAGACATAAAAGTGGATCAAACTCGAGTAATAGCCAAAACGGTCTATAGTATAGGGATAGGGCTGGGTACCTTATTTTAGGGACACTATGAGATGTGACGTACTTTATAGATGGTATAGATGATGTGATCCTAAATCGTCCGTGAAGAGACATGCGAGTGGGGGCATCCTATGCAATGAGTTTGCATAAGACCAGGACCGAGAAATAAGTCACTCTCGCTTTATAACACCGTTTACTAACGAGACTGACTATTACATGCGATGACCTAGGCAACTCAATCTTAATCCTGAGATAACTATGAACTCCTGTTTATTCGGGCTTATCCTTAGATCTGAATAGGTGAGAGTGGCTCAGTATCGCCGACTCAATAAGCCTCCCATTTCAGGGATAGGAACGGGTAGATAGTTGGAGACATAGTCGTGCGAGAAGGAATTCACTCCTACCCAAATTAGGGATAGTAGAGAGGTTGTTCCCTTAAGTACTTACTCTAGGGCTTGAACAAAGGGATCCCGCCCTCTCATTGGCCCGAGAGGGACTTGGTTTATTGGTTGGACCATAAACCAATTGTTAATTAGAGGATCAGTGGGACTTAAGGAACTAGAAGTACTATAGGGGTGAAACGGACTTTTGACCTAGCTATAGCTACGAACAACCTGTGAAGGATCGACTTACTAATCATGGTTAAATCAAGTGGACGAAAATATATCTATAGTGAGGGGAGTGCAACTATCGGGCTATAGTGGAGTGTCCCGGTAGTTAACGAATGTTTGTTAAGCTTGGTTAATGAGATTAGTCGGTTAGCCTCGAATCGTTGGAGCCCATGATCTATAGGTCCATTAGGTCCCCCTACTAGCTCATATCGGAACAAAGCCAAAAACAAAAGATAGGATTCTTTGAATCGTTCAAAAACGGGAAATAGGGTATTATCGTAAAATGTGTTTGAAACAATGATTTAATTATGAATTAAATTAGAAATTGAGAGATAAGGTATTTAAAAGTGTTTTAAATACCATATATATGTATTAGGAATCATATATAATTCATGGCAATAGGTGAAAATTATTAATTGGATTAATCAGGTCAAATTACTTGGAAATGTCCCAATTAATTTCCTAGAAATCAATTTCAATTTTGAATTGAAATAGGAATGAATTGCAAGCTGATAATTCAGAATGTAGATTCAATTTAGTGGATTTAGTGGCATTCCCACTCTTGCATATTGATGCATAGTGAGAACACAACCCTTTCCACGGCTTAGAGTCCAACCGGTACAATGTTCTTTTTACGGGAGCAAGAACAAACTCGATCCTTTCCACGGTTTCGGATCAAACCATTACAACCGCTCCTTTCCGGGCTCAAGAGCAACCCTTAAAGATTTGGAAATTTGAAGAACAAGATTACAAACTTTCTCAAATAGTGGATATACACGTTTTCACTCACAAATTTGTAAGAAAAAATCATACAAATTAATGCCCTCAAATGACTAAGAAAAATAAAATTGAATAGCTCAACAATCACTCAAAATAAAATCTCTCACAATAAATAAAACAACATTATATTACTTGTTATAAACATGCAAGAGTGAGAATCCCTAAACCCTAAACCCTAAACCCTAAACCCATAAGTAGTTTCAAAAAAATAAATATTGACAAATAAGAAATATAAAAGTTAATTTTGATATCATTTTATCATTAGAAAAGAAAAATCATAACTATAATTTGTATAAAAACCACCATTAACTTGATTTTGTTGTTAATAATAATTTATTTCAATCCTTATGATTTTTACAATTATACTAACATTCAATAAAGAAATAAATTTATCTATTTTGTAAAATAGAAGGAACTTATGACAATTTTTAAAAAATTTAAAATTAAACACACATGCTAATTTTGTTAGATATTTTTTTTACTCCATATAATTAATTGATTTTTTTTTGTAGAAACTAACATGCAATTTTAAGGATACATATAAGGAGCTTTGATTTTTCCTAACTATTGTTTTTTAATGTTATTTTATACATACTATATTTTTTAAAACTATTATTTTTAAACTTTTTATTATTGTACTTTTTTTTATTTAAAATGCTTGAATATGCTTTAATTTGTTTCTTTAATGTGAATGTAACTACCCTACATTTCATGCCTAGATCCTAGGGTCATTACCACATGCATTTCGTTTTACTTTCGAATAATCAAGATGAAACAACATTTAGAGTAAAACACGCTTAGAAAATACGTGAAACTTTTCAGCCTGGGACCCCAGTTAAAATAGAACAAGAAGAAATTTTAGCCATTCAAGCAAAAGTCTTAAACAAGAATAAATCTTAAAACATCACATAACAAGTACAAAAGAAGAAATTCGAAAACATAAAATGCGGAAGTCTATCCTAAGGAAATCCATGGCTCGTTCAGCAGCACTCTGTCATGCGTTCTGTACACCTTTGCCTTTACCTGCAATTACATGTTATTGAAGAGAATGAGTATTTAGGAAAAATACCCAGTAAGCAATAATATCACTAGTCATGCATCAACATGGGTAACTTGAAGTAAAATTAGCTAAGGGCCTAAAGGTCATCTCATAACTTTTCATTTCATTTGATTCAACGTGTTAATTGGGTCACGTGGACAATTAAATCTCCTAACATATACATGTCAGCTCACTGGAGGTGCATGTGAGGGAATTAAGCGAGATCTCAACTCCTACTGATGGGAGAAGGCACCCAGTCAGTGGAGTCGAGTCTCATCTGTTAAGCACCTAAGAGGGCACAACGCCATAACTACCATCTCACTGGTGGAGTATCCATGGGGTTTTTTCAAGATCTCCATATAACACATGCAGAAGCAATTTTAGGATCGGAGACACTTAACTACATCAATTTTAGAAAATGAAAACATGTTGTTCAAATACCGTAAACAGAGAGCAGAATTTGTACCAACCTTTTTGGAGACCGATTCAACAACTCCCTTTGATTCCTTTGATCACAAACGGTGTGTGCACCACCTCTAGTGTCTTCCCCACTATTCTTCGGGCCAAGAATGACTTGTGGAAGTCTATAGAGATAGGGAATGGGAAGGGAATGCTTGAAGGTTCAAGCACTAGAGAGATATATGGAGATGAGTGAGTTTGAGACCAAAATCCAGCAGCATAACAATATGGAAAATGACTCTCTTACAGTTGAATCTGATTCATACTCCTTATATAGACCTCTTTCATGCAAAGACAAGTTTCATCACACTAGACACATGGTGAAAATGCAACTCAAAGTGGATTCTAGGTGTTTAATTCACAACACATGCAACTAGTGCATGGTTGTGTTGTTTTCCACTATGCATCAACATGCAAGAGTGGGAATGCTACTAAATCCACTAAATTGAATCTAAAGTCTGAATTCTCAGCTTCCAATTCATTCCTATTTCAATTCAAAATTGAAATTGATTTCTAGACAATTAATTGGGACATTTCCAAGTAATTTGACATGATTAATCCAATTAATCATTGTCACCTATTGCCATGAATTATATATGATTCCTAATACATATATATGGTATTTAAAACACTTTTAAATACCTTATCTCTCAATTTATAATTTAATTCATAATTAAATCATTGTGTCAAACACATTTTACGATAATACCCTATTTCCCGTTTTTGAACGATTCAAAGAATCCTATCTTTTGTTCTTGGCTTTGTTCCGATATGAGCTAGTAGGGGGACCTAATGGACCTATAGATCATGGGCTCCAACGATTCGAGGCTAACCGACTAATCTCATTAACCAAGCTTAACCAACATTCACTAACTACCGAGACACTCCACTATAGCCCGATAGTTGCACTCCCCTCACTATAGATATATTTCCGTCCACTTGATTTAACCATGATTAGTAAGTCGATCCTTCACAGGTTGTTCGTAGCTATAGCTAGGTCAAAAGTCCGTTTCACCCCTATAGTACTTCTAGTTCCTTAAGTCCCACTGATCCTCTAATGAAAAATTGGTTTATGGTCCAACCAATAAACCGAGTCCCTCTCTGGCCAATGAGAGGGCGGGATCCCTTTGTTCAAGCCCCATCTGAGATCTCTCAAGCTATTCTACTCTTGTAAAGCTTGAATCTCATCTCGCCTTTCAGTCAGCTAGTCGATCCTAAAAGGGCATTATAAGCTGGAAAACTGGTATCAGAGCCAATCCAATAAAAACTCCAAGTTCTTCAATTGTTGATTTCAATTTTTTTTGGGGGGGAGAAGGGATTGAGATAAAAGAATATACATTTCTTTGAGTATATTCAATTCATTTTAAGTTTATCAAAACTATCTTTCGAAGAAAAGATTGTTGAAAGAGATTACATTCATTCACTCCAGAGGACTGTTGCGAAGGACCTGTTGCGGTTGATGTTCCCGATCGTAAGTCGCAGCGTAAGCGTCGTGAATCCGTTGGTAAGCCTACCTTTCCTTCTTGCCAAAAGAGTGAACGGAGGTAACTACCTTTTGATTCTCGATTCTGAGAAAAAATAGTTTTATGAGTTTAAAAATTATTGTTTATAATTTGATGAAATGATTTTCTTTTATTAATCAATGTCTCTCTTAAAGAAAATCATTTTTAAATCCTTTCCTTCAAAAGAACTTACTCAAAATGAAGTAGAGGACCAGCATATGGCCTCTTCAAGCTCAGAGATCTCCAATGAAGCTTTGCACATAGCAAGGATCGAAAACAATCTTAAAAAATGGGGCTTGCCCAGAATCGACAACAAAACTATTTACATACACAACTAGTGGCAGATCCAGAACTTTATGTTAAGGGGGGCTTAATATATTTTAATACTAGTTTGTTCAACAGAAAAATATTATTGACATTTTTTAGGTTAAAATACAATTTTGGTCAATATACTCTCATCCCATGTGAGCATGTGTACTTTTAAATGTCCAAATTTAGTCCATATACGTTCAATAAATCTTAAAATTTTAGTACTTATTTTAGTAGTTTGAAGCAAATTTGTATTAAATTTGGTAAAACTAATGATAATAATTTCCATTTAAAAAAAGACACGATGTGAATATGTTTCCAAAACTTATAGAGAAAGGGTTAATAGAGACAAAATATATATATTAACAATATACTAACAATATGTACTAATTTTAAGATTTACTTAAATACATAGACTAATTTGGACATTTGTAAACACGACTCACAAGACTAAAATGAAACAAATCCCAAAATAAAAGACAAAAATGGTATCTTTAACTTATTTTCAATATAAATATAAAAAAATGGAAATGATAATAATTATAGTTTTTCTTGTAGAATCAATTATTAAAAAATAATCTACCATCATTTTAAAATATTATTTGTCTAATTTTATTTCATTGGAGAGTATAATTTTCTATGTATTAAATCAATCCACGTAATAACTTTTTTAATATGCTTATAGAAGTTTTGTAAGAAAAAGAAAACACAAAAGTTATTAGCATAGAAAAAGATAAACATTTTATTTAAAACGAAAACAGAAAAGTTATTAAAAGAGAAAAAAGAAAATACAAACATTAAAAAAAGAAAAAAAAACCGACTTAAGCGAAAAAGGAAAAAAAGGTGAAAATATAAACATTAAAAAAACGAAAAAAAAGCAGACTTAAGCGAAAAAGGAAAAAAAAGGTTTTTGATGGGTTAAGCGCGCGTTTAAAAGGAGAGATTTGACAGGCTCAAACACGGGAACTACCGCACACGGGGAGGCTTGATGAATAGTTGCCAATGCAGCACAAACCATTTTGATAAATTAGGCGAATTGTTTAATATTAATAGAATATACTGTAAAGTTCAGAGGGGGCTCGAGCCCCCCCTGGGCCTACTGTAGCTCCGCCGCTGTACACAACACTTTCAATTTCCGTGAACAACAATGCATAAAGATTGTTGAAAGAAAAATCCCAGTCTATGGAAATATTGATTTAATTCAATTATTTCCAAAAGACGACATCCTCAAACATAGGAAAGATTTTCAATTCCTGCATATAGGAGCAGTTCAGGTTGCTTTAAGACCAATGTTCAGATCAGGATTAGACACTCCTGTTCTGGCAATCCTAAGAGATAGACGCCATAAAGACTTCTCTAACTCTTTACTTGGGATTATCGAGTCAAATCTAGCAGATGGACCTGTATACTTCACTTGCTATCCAAACTTTATGGTGGTCTTAGAGGACCCCCATATTTTCAAAACCTTAAGCCTGTAGATCACAGGTCAAGGGTTGAATCTCGAAGAAGGTGTAAAAAAGATGACACTGTTATACAAAATTACCTACAAAACCCTTACCTCTTCAATGGAACCAAAAACATCGGTTCAATCTCCAAAAGGAAAAACCATGTTAATTGAAACAAACATCAACAAATCCTCTGTCAGCGTCCCAAAGATGCTTTCATGGGATGATCTCACAAGAAATCCTAAATGGACAATCGAAAATGCCTTTGTCCCTCAAAAGAGAGAGAAAGAACTTTCCCACATCATCGAACATCCGGATGGGAGAGTAGAAATCGAATTCGAAGATGAAACACCTCAATTTCAAGTGGTCAAATAAAACATGAATAAAAAAGAGTTCATGAGTTCTACACCAAGTACTTCTGGTATTAGACCAGAATTCATCCAAAGTATTGGCAGAACTAACTCCCTTAGAGTTAAATCTGTTAAATTGGAGCATGGAATTCCAAATCTCAAATACGAAGAAGAAAGACCGCATTCGCCAACCCAAACTGACATGGAAACCGAGTCAGTCTTCAAGAGTCAACTGAATGTTATCATATCTGATAACGAATTCAAAGTTGACAAAGAAGCCCTATAAAAGGAATTCATGGCAAAAGAAAACAGAGAAGAAAGGAAACGTTTCTTTAAGATTCACTCTGAAGAACAGAGAAAAATCATTAAAGACGAATACTTTCAAACTCTAGAGAAGCTTCAAGAACATATCTCTTTCTGTAGATGGTTCAACCAGAGAAGAGAATATTCTCACATATGTACCATCAAAGAAAAAGAAAAATGGAAAACAATGATAAGAGGAGAAGTTCAAGGAAACTTTCTTCCTATGGAAGACGTTGAGTTTGATAGTTTTTATCATGAAAGAATAATCGCAAAACCCTTCCAGCTCATCAGAGAAGCTGAAGAAAGCCAACCTCCTACAAACAAAGAAATCAATAGCATTCAAGTTCAAAATAACTTCTCAAATCGTATGTTAACCTCCATACCTGAACAAGTTTATAGGTTAGAGGAATTAATAGATCCTCCTTCGGAACCTGTCAAACCAATATTCAGCCCTCTTGAAAGAGTCAACCTCAAAACTCCCAAGACCAAACTCCTATAAGAAATCGACAAAAAACTGTTAGCCATCTCAAAAGGAGAAAACTCGAACCAAATCAATGTCCTAAACGATAGTGACATTGAAGATGTCGATTCTCTCATTGAACAATTCTCAGCCTTACGTATGGAAGAGCCTCAATGTCTCAATAAGATAGGATATTCAAATCCTACTAGTAGAATAAACTGGTATCCTCGGGAGTTTATGCCAGATCTCAATTTCGAGCAAAACGAAAAGTTCCTAAAAACCAAGGGATATGATGGTTCCTCGGTCTATGTTTGGAACATAGATGGAATGTCAGAAAGACAAATCATGAATTTACTTTCTGAAATGCTTATAGCATCCGCTACATACCAAGAAAATGGTAATTCAAACCATACTGCAACAAGCATGATCATCAATGGCTTTGCCGACACTTTAAAGGCATGGTGGAAATGCCTTGCTCCTAGTCTTAGAAACGAAATCAAAACTCACAAAACCAAGGTCAAAAGGAAAAAGGAGATCAAAATCGATGAGGTCAAAAAACCAGAACCAGGTGTCAGAATCAGCGAACCCTCAGGTTCAGGAGCAACACCTGTAAAAACAGAAACTCCAAAAACCATCGTTGTCGAATAAGAAATAGAACAGCATGACGTAGTAGAAACACTCGTCTATGCAATATCTTGGAATTTTACACCTGCTAACAGCGCTAAGTACAAAGATACTCAAAGGACAATCCTAAAAAATCTCAAATGTTCTAATCTTGCTAATTTCAACTGGTATAAGGATATGTTCCTAGCCAGAGTATTTTATATGCCTGACCCTCATTATTGGAAATAAGATTTGTAGATGGCCTTCACAGCTATGTTGCAGAAAGAGTTTACATAGCCCTTCGAGAGAAATATGAAGGAAACAATATCAAATGGGAAGAATTAATGGTGGCCTACAAATCTGTAACGAAATAAAAATTGTGGCCTACAAATCTGTTGCAGAAAGAGTTTACGTAATTAATTGTGGCCTACAAATCTGTAACGAAATAAAAATTCAAAGAAAAGTTCAAAAAAGCGATAAAAACAGAAAGAGAGAAATGAAAGCTTTCTGTTCTCAATATGGCTGTGAACGATTAGAAGAACCAGTTCACACCTCAAGAAAGGCTGTTCGAAGAAATAATAGCCGAAGGTATTATAAAAATTACAATCGGCAATATTTTCAAAAAATACCTCAGAAAGAATTCTCACGACTTCAAAAGGATTATGTTCCTAAACAAGATTATCGCAAAAGGAAAAGGCAAAGACATTACTCTCGTCAAAATCAATCCAACTTTCGAAAAGATAAAAGAAAAAATTCTTGTTTCAAATGCCAAAAGGAAGGACATTATGCTAATAACTGTCCCAACAGAAAAATCAATGAGCTAGGCTTTGATGATGAATACTCATCAGATTTCTCAAACAGTTCTTCCGATGATTTGAACCAAATTCAATTCGAAGAAACTGATTCAGAAATCTCTTGTCAAAGTGAAAGTGATCATTCTTAAGGCATCAAAGCTTGCGAGAAAAATCGAGAAGGACATTGTATAAATGTCCTTACTAACGAACATGAACTTCTCTTCAATTCTATAGACCATATAGAAGATAGAGACTTGAAAAAGAAAATTCTAAAGACATTAAAACAATCTTTAGAATCATCAACATCCAGAGAACCACCTATAGAAAGAAAATAAATTCAACAAATCAGTTTATCCGAAATTCTTCAAAACAAACCTGATTGTTTCAAAACAAAATCAGATTTCCAACCCTCTTCCATCTAAGACTTACAATTTGAAATCAACAATCTTAAAAAAGAGATAAGAAAAAAACAAAATTGAAATTGATGCAATAAAAATAGAGATTAATAATCTTAAACTCAAAACTATTAATTCTGATAATGAATGAGAAGATTTCCTTCTTAATCAAGTCACAAAGTCACAATTTCAAAAATTGTATTCTTTGATAACCCTAAAAATCGAAGATTTTCAAATTACCCTGAAAGCTTTAATAGATTCAGGGGCTGACCAAAATTGCATACAGCAAGGGTTAATTCCTACAAAATATTTCGAAAAAACTACTGAAAAATTAAGTAGTGCTAACGGTCAAAGCCTTAATATTCAATACAAATTACCAAATGTCCATATTTGCAATAAAGACGTCTGCATCATAAGTTCTTTCCTCCTAGTGAAAGATTTAAAACAAGAGTTGATCTTAGGAACTCCATTCCTAACACAACTCTATCCCATTAAAATAACCGAACAAGGTTTGGTTAGTCAATTTGATGGAACCGAGATAATTTTCGAGTTCGTAACACCAATCCTTCCATATAACATTATGGAAGTAAGTGAATTAAAACTTGAAGAAATCAAGAATAAACAAAAACAAATTTCATTCCTAAAAGAAGAAATTAGTTATAAAAAAATAGAGGAAAACCTCAAAAATCCTTCAATAAAAATTAAGATAACAGACTTAGAAATCAAAATTGAAAAAGAAATTTGTTCAAATCTCCCTCATGCTTTTTGGGATAGGAAGAAACATATCGTTAATCTTCCTTATAAAAAGGATTTTAATGAATCTAATATTCCTACAAAGGCAAGACCTATTCAAATGAATGCAGATCTACTAACATTTTGCAAAAAAGAAACACAAGATTTGCTCAAAAAGAAGCTGATTAGACCATCCAAGAGTCCCTGGTCATGCGCAACCTTCTATGTCAATAAGGCAGCCGAGCAGGAGCGTGATGTGCCGAGGTTAGTAATTAACTACAAGCCATTAAATAAAGTTTTGGAATGGATAAGATATCAAATTCCTAACAAACAAGATTTATTAAAAATAATTTCAAATGCAAAGGTATTTTCAAAATTTGATATGAAATCGGGATTTTGGCAAATCCAAATATCCGAGAAAGACAAATACAAGACTGCTTTTAATGTACCATTTGGTCAATACGAATGGAATGTTATGCCTTCCGGGCTTAAAAACGCCCCTTCTGGATTTTAAAAAATCATGAATGATATTTTCAATGATTTTCAAGATTTTACAATTGTTTACATTGATGATGTTTTCGTTTTTTCTTCAAAGATCGATCAACATTTCAAACATTTAAATATGTTTATTAATATTATCAAACAAAATGGTTTGGCAGTCTCTCTGTCAAAAGTCAAATTATTTCAAACCCAAATAAACTTTTTGGGCTTTAATATCCATATGGGCCTGATAAAACCAATTTAGAGGTCCATAAATTTTGCATCAAATTTCCCAGACCAAATAACCAATAAAACCCAACTTCAAAAGTTTTTGGGCTGTCTCAATTATGTGTCTGACTTTATCCAAAACCTCAGACCCACTTGTAAGCCGCTTTTTCAAAGGCTCAAGAAAAATCCAAAACCATGGAGCGATGAGCATACTAAAGTTTTTCAAAAGATAAAAGCTTTAGTTAAATCAATACCCTGTTTGAGTCTTATCAACCCAAAAGCCAATCTGATAGTGGAAACAGATGCGTCGGATATTGGATATGGGGGAATCCTTAAACAGTGTTTAGATAAGGAAGAATCAATTATCCGATTCCATTCAGGAATTTGGAATGACACTCAAAAGAATTACTCCACAGTTAAAAAAGAGTTACTTGTTATAGTACTCTGTGTTAAAAAATTCCAAGGTGATTTAATAAACAAAAAATTCACCATCAAGACCGATTCTCAAGCCTCAAAATTTGTTTTAGAAAAGGATGTAAAAAATCTGGTTTCAAAGCAAATTTTTGCCAGATGGCAAGCCATTTTATCATGTTTTGATTTCGAAATTTTTCCTATAAAAGGCGTTCAAAATCCTCCTGCAGATTATCTTTCAAGAGAGTTTCTAACTCAAAAACTCTCTTCTCTCTCTCTCCCTCTCTCTAAAGAAAAGAAAAGAGTAAATGAGCGGAAGTAGAGGCGAAGCCTCCTCTTCAAGGGGCAGTCGTCCGTCTTCCTCTTCCTCAGCACCTCCACCCATGAGTGCTGATCAATATGCAATGGATTTAGGGTTTACCCCGGTAACCCGATCCAAGTCTAGGCAAGGCGGTATACGCTCGATGCCTCCAATGGAGTCATCCACTCCACCTCCAAGGCCTTCGACCAACCTTGACCGTCCTTCCGAAAGAGTAGTTCAATTGAGACCTTCTGTCTCATCCTCTTCAATGATAGGATCTTCAATCCCGTCACCTTCGTCATATTCTTAGGCGGTAACACTGGAAAAGAGGTTTGTACCTCGTCCTGAGATTAAATCTTATTTTCAAAAATCCCAGGTTATCTATGAACCTATCATAGAACCTGAATTTCAAGGCCTCAACCTCGAAGAGACAATTTCAAACATGTATCCGTTGGGCTTCAATTTCATGCCTGAGGATCTTACCAAAACCAGAACTTTCTGAGTTCATCCTGGTTGACACCAAGTCAGCTGAGATAACTCATATCCCAGATAAAAACGATCCTTCTAAGATCGCCTATTCAAAGCTCAAAATTTTCAAAGCCTTGAATCCGACCCACTGGAATCAAGGATTGTATACCGACAAATCCTTCTCAAAACCATTCGTACCGCAAACATATTCATATCGGGACTATGTTAGAGCCTGGTATAATATAATGTGGTATTCAAATTTCAAACATCCTTGGTTCATATCCTTCTGTCAAAATGCTTACAAAATCACATTTTCATTATGGTTCATCCAATGGTGGAATACATTCGATCTAACGGATGATATTTTACCTACTCCCTTGCAAGAATCATACTATCACTTTGCAAGGAATATTCAAAAAACAATGTTTCATAGTTCAATGAGATTCTGTTTATATTTTCAAATTTCGTGGATATTTTGTTGGAATTTCTCAACTAGCAATCAACTACGATACAAAACAGTCACCAAAATCCTAAAGATCAAATGGTGGGACAAATTCAACTTCCAAAATTGATGAAGATTGTTGTTGGAGATAAGATTTATATTTGAACCAATCCCAAAATTGATGAAGATTGTCGTTGGAGATAAGATTTGTCTATTTGAATCCCAACTTTCCATTCTATAAATAGGGTTGAACCTCAGTAGGGGAGAACACACATCAATTGCAGAGAGCATTCAAGAAAGGATTCAAGTAGGAAACTTTCTTCTCCCTTTTTTTAATTTTACTTTCTTTTTTTTTTTAATTTTCGTTTTTTTCTTTTTATTTTGAAATGTCGTTTTTTTTCTCTTTCTTTGTTTTTTTTAAAGATTCTTCCTTCTCTTTTTTTTTTTTTTTTTTTGAACTCACAACACTTTGCTTATATTTCAAATATAAGCACAGTGCTTTCATCCACCATCCAAAAGGTAAGTACGTAGGTAAGTGATTTTTTTAAGGCATACATATCCTTGTTGTCTTCAATTTGCAGGTACAACGTCTTTCAACATTAATCCAAGGACATATGACGTCTTTGGAATTTTGTTGCTACGACGCTCTCCGGCCCAAGGACACATGATGTCGTTCCCACTTGGGCTCTATTACTGCTGCCACGTCTTTCAGCATGAGTACAAGGACATGTTCCTTGGACCTTTGTCGTTGCCACATCTTTCAGCATGAGTACAAGTTCATGTTCCTTGGACTTTTGCCACTGCCACGTCTTTCAGCATGTGTACAAGGACATGTTCCTTGGATTTTTGTCGTTGCCACATCTTTCAGCATGAGTACAACGACATGTTCCTTGGTCTTTTGTCGCTGTCACGTCTTTCAACATGAGTACAAGGACATGTTCCTTGGACTTTTGTTGCTGCCACGTCTTTCAGCATGAGTACAAGAACATGTTCCTTGGACTTTTGCCGCCACGTCCTCCAGCATGAGTAAAATGACATGTTCCTTGGACTTTTGTTGCTGCCACGCCTTTCAGCATGAGTACAAAGACATGTTCCTTGACCCAAGGACAACACATGATGTCGTTTCCACTTGGACTCCTTTACTACCACAACGTCTTTCAGTAAAGCAGAACCTTCGAACTTGGAGAAGGCACAACAGCGAAGCAACACAACGTAAGAAGCTACAAGCTTAGACAACGAAGCAATGCACAACATGTGAACCTTCAAACTTGGGGAAGGAATAGCGCAACGTGAGAACCTTCGAACTTGGAGAAAAAACAACGAAGCAGCGTCTTGTGAACCTTCGAACTTGAAGATGGAACAACAACGAAGCACTATCAGAACCTTCGAATTTGGAGAAAGAAGTAGCGTAGCAGCGCAACGTGGGAACCTTCAAACTTGAACAAGGAACCAACGTAACAGCACAATGTGAGGTCCTTTGAACTTGGAGAAGGAACAACGACGCAGCTCCGCGTGAACCTTGCAACTTGGAGAAGGAACTTCGAAACAATGTTGCGTCAGAACCTTCGAACTTGGAGAAGGAAGCAGCACAACAGCGCAATATGGGACCTTCGAACTTAAAGAAGGAAGTAGCGCAACAGTGCAACCTGAGAACCTTCGAACTTGGATAAGGAATAACAGAACAGCGCAGAGTGGGAACCTTCGAACTTGGTGAAGGAAGCAGCGTAGAGTCGGAACCTTCACACTTGAGGAAGGAGCGTGCAACGGAGAACCTTCAAACTTGGAGAAGGAACAATGTCGTAACATGTCACGTAAGAACCCTCGAACTTGGAGAAGGAACAACACAACAATGTACAGTGTAAGAACCTTCAAACTTGAGGAAGTGAGAACAACGAACTTAGGGTGAGTGGAACACCGAACTGGAGGTGATGGAAACATCAAATTTGGAGGAATGAAGTCTTCTTTTATTCATCCAACTTATAGCTTCACATTCATAACGGTGCACAACTTCCATTTGCTGTGTTGCCCCAACTAGTGATGTATTTCCTCAATTTATATTGTCGTGCTTCAATCTTTGTTGCACTTTCTTTTTTTATATGTAGAGACTGAACTTAAAGTTTTGTTTTAGGTGCCTACGTATCCTTGAGGAATAGGGATCAAGTCATAATGTAGTTCAGGATTTTTTTGCACTCACCTTTTAAGCTCGTGTGGGCTAGGAGCATCATGCAGTTTAGGCTCTTGCGATAAGGAACTTTTACATTTTAAAAGCCATTATCTTCATCATTGTCTTGATCAGATCCTTGACTTGTAGGATTGGTCAAGATAATGAGATTTGGTTTCACCTTCAAGGAACCTTCTGTATTTATGAGTATAAAGAACTTCCTCTTCATACGTGACGGGATGCTACTTTTGAAGCTTCTTGTCACTACCTACTTCGTTGAACAATTTCACATCTAAGTTATTTATCTTTCTTCGAGGTTGATCCTTTGTTACTTTGAGACGATCAAAGACAGATGTTGAAGATCGACTTTTCTTCAATGTGGAGACACTTAGTCTTTGGAAAGTTGATGGTCGAGTGAAGGTGGATGTCGGACATTGATTTTCTTCTTCTCTCGTAACCATACTCATTCTTTGGAATACCAAAGGACGAGTAGTTGGGGGCTTGATGCGATCGAAAACTGAGGTCCTTTGTTCACCCTTCTCATAATTGTAAACTTCTTCTACGTCGATGCAATAGGAAGTTGCAAAGTTTTCTTTTTCCTTTTTGTGGAAAGTTTTGGAGAAGAGTTCCTTCGCAGCCACCGGTTGTCGAGATTTAGAAAACTCTTTACTTCTCTGCCTCTTGGGTTGAAGTTTCTTAGGATCCTTCTTTCTTTGATGTTTGCTATTTTCTTTGATTGTGGCAAGATTTGATTAAGCTACTTCATAAAGGTAAAGCTCAATTTTTCCTTCCATAGCTAGCTTTAGAATTAAGTCCTTCAGGACGAAACATCTTTCCACTAGATGACCAATAACTCGATGATACTTGCAATACTTAGGATCATCGACTTTCTCCATCTCTTCTGGTCCTTTACACTTAGGAAGCTCTATCAGTTGTGCTTCCAGTAGTTGTTCCAACATATCAGGGATGTCGGCATCTAGGAAATGATAGATTTTCTTCTGTCATTCCTTTAAAGTTAAGTGATGCGTTCCATTTGTTTGTCATTTTTCTTTCGAAGACGACTTGGGAAGAGTTGTGTTTACAACCATAGATTCTTCTATAGTCTCTTCGTCGTTCCTTCCTTCCTTCCTCATGTTAGGGAGTAGAAGGTCTTGGTTTTCTCGACTAGCAATACTTAGCTCCATATCGTGGGCGCGAGTTGCTAATTCTTCAAAGGTGCGAGACTTTATACCTTTAAGGATGTAGAGGAGTTCCCAGTGCATGCCTTGAATGCACATCTCAACGGAAGAGAGTTCAATGAGGCGATCTTTGCAATCTAGACTCATGGCTCTCCATCGATTTATACAGTTAACAACAAGTTCACCTTTTCATTGTTTAGTGTTTATGAGCTCGAACATGCTAACGGTTCGTCTAGAGATGTAGAAGCAATTAAAAAACTCTCTTTCTAGTTCCTCCCAACTTTCTATTGACTCAGGTTCTAGATCAGTGAACCAGTCAAAAGCATTTCCTTTAAGTGTTCGAACAAACTGTTTGACTAGTAGGTTCCCTTGCGTACCAGCGTTCTCGCATGTCTCAACGAAGTGGGCAATATGTTGTTTAGGATTACCCTTTCCATGAAACTGCTGAAATTTTGGTGGCTGATGCTGTTCGTGGTGGTGTACGACTTACCGTAAGCGCACGGGTCACAAGTAATATAAAACGGAAAGTATTCCGAGTATCGAATCCTCAGGGAAGCGAAGCGAAAATTAAGCAAAGCAAAAATCTCTTGAGCACTAAAAAATACTTGGGTGAAATAATATTTAGGGAATAGCTCATGCAATAAAGAGGAATTTAAAATTCAAAACAATTAAAAGAAAATAATTTGATCAATCAAAATAAAGTATGGAGAAAGAGTTTTCTTTGAATGGGAAGAGGGGTCTTAAAAATCAATTATTAGTTAAATAATTGTTATAATTATCTTATCTCATTGCCCAACTAACTATAATCCTAGAATCTCCGTTAATCACATAGGTTCTCCTGTCGGTCTCCCCTAATTGTAATTAATTCATTTTAACAACCTAAGTGTCCTTAGCGCTATTAAAAATCATTAATTATTACGCTCTGGTTCATTTTAGGAATCTAAGTTTAATCAACTAATCCCAGTGTCACAACGGGCAATTAAACTAGTTGCATGGATTATGATCTATCCTAATTTCTCTCTGTCGAGTTTCCATTAAGAAACGAATCATTACACAATTGGCCATATTGAATAAAGCAGTAAGCACATCCATACAAATAATTAGGACAAGGGCAAGAGACAAGAAATTACAACAATATTTGAACTATAATTTCATTTCAAGACCCCAAATTGGGGTTTAGCTACACATGGCTAAAATATCCACAATAGTTACAATAGAAAGCATAATCAAGAGCATAAAAGGAAAGGAATTGACCGTCGAAAAACCCCTTGGCTGACGCTTAGAGCTCCGCCGACTACTCCTTGAGCCTCTTAAGTTGCTCCCCAAAAACTCCCAAAATATTTCCCACTAAAGAATTCTCTCAAAAAGGCTAAAAAGCCTTGAGAGAGGCTCCAAAGGAGCCAAAGGGAGGAGGAAAGGAAGGAATTGGTGAATGATTGATGGGAAATGAGGCACCCAAGGGTGCCTTTTTATAGGCCCGGATTGAGGGTAGCGTCGCGACGCTACATTGCACAGCGTCGCGACGCTGCCTTGCACGCGACTTGCTGCCCAAGAAATGGGTAGCGTCGCGACGCTGCCTTGCATAGCGTCTCGAGGCTGACCCAAATTTCTACATATTCAGCTTCGGTTTGGGCTGCTTTTGGGCCTTCTCTTCACTTCTTTTTTTTGGGCTTTTTTATCATGATTGTCTTCTTTGGGTCCTCATTTGATCAAGCTTGGATTTGGGCTTCATTTGCTTAATGTTTTGTACTTTTTCTCCCAAAATCACCAAGTTTGCTCCTAAGGACAAAATAACAAAATTCATTAAATATTTTCATTAAAAACACGATTAAAGCACATAAAAGCTTAATAAATTGAGACTAAAATAGCGACATTTCTGCTCGCTATCACACCCCCAAACTTAAGCTTTTGCTAGTCCCGAGCAAAATAAATTCTAAAGATGCATGAAATGGAATTGCTCAGGCCTCAATGATTTTGGAATTCTTAGGATAGAATGGAAAAGATGCAAGTGGAATAAGCAAGCACCGCATACTCTTGAAGAAATCTTAAACTAGTTTGAACTTAAGATTAATGAATAGCATGCTCAAGACCTATCTATTGATTCTTTTACTAACCTAGATTAGTCTTATGGCTTTCTTCATTTGTTTTCCCCCTACACTGGCTAAGAGCAGCTAATAGGTCAGAGTCCTTCTATCATGCCAAAAAGGAACTAAGGTGCCCGTCATTTTTTTCTTTCTTTTTCATGGGGGAGCAAAACTTCACAAATGGTTTTTCTTTTTCTTTTCTTTTTCTTTTGCTACTCCCCCAAACTTGCATTTTGATACAATGGTACTAGCTTTCACACTACGGTGCAGGGACCCTTAACCCGAATTTTATTCTTTGGTTGGCCTAACTGATCACACCGCAGGTAGCTCTTTTTACCCCTAGGCTTTTTCTTTTGCAAGCAAAAAAAAAATCTTTTTCAACAGATTTTTCTTTTCTCTCATTTTCTTTTGTTGCTTTTGCTTTTCTCTCAGCAGGCATAACATTTTTTTCTACCTAGCTCTTTGGAACAATCAAGCATGAACTTCCTAATATTAGAAACTAAGCCTATCAGGGTGACAACAAACTTTAAAAACCATAAGAATCTAGATTTTCAAAGACGTCATTAGATAAGGCTATTGCATGTTTTAGACATCAAAACTAAGTAACAAAAAATTTTAAAATTTCACAATTTCTGCTGTGCTCCTAGATTCCACAACATATAAACAATTTTCTCCCAAAATTTCAAAAATCACATCCTTGGTTATCATGGCTATCTATTCATGCATCAAACAGAATTTAAATATGCTCAACACAGAGAAAGCCTCCCCCCAAACTTAAATTAAACATTGTCCCCAATGTTTTAAAAACAATAAAGCAAGTGGAGGGATACTGAGACTTCCCTGAGCTAGGAGCGCTTCATCTTCTTCCTTTGGATCCAAAAAATGGGAAATTTGGAATTTTGGGACTTGCTAAGGTGATCCTACAAAACAAAATTGGATCACGGAGCAAAGAGAATTATTTACCGCAAAAACAACTATCTAAACTTAATCCTTGGGTTGCCTCCCAAGCAGCGCTTTCTTTAACGTCTTTAGCTAGACTAGGCTCGGCACGCTTACGGAGGCTCAAAATAAAAATTCTCATCATCCTCCGGGCCCTGCAAGAAATCACGCACCGAATTGCATACTACAAACAGGGGAGAAAAAAAACTTTCCCCTGGCCCATCTTCACTAAAGATATTATCATAATAACATTTCACAAAATAATCAGCTGCATCAAATCTCTTTTCCAAATCTCTATTCTCAAAACAATTGTTAACAGAGTCATCAAGCGTTATGATATCTACTAGTCTAGGATCTAAAGATGGCATATCAATCATGTCAATCCATTCATCAGAAAAGATATCTACATGCTCAGAAGATTCCTCAGACTTAGTATTAAAAAAATGATTCGACTAAGCTATCATATGACTCATCATCAGAAGAATTCAAGAATTCAAGAATTTCAGGATCAGACTCTATACTATGCACAGATTCGAGCTCCTCTGGGTCAGATTCTATGCTATATACATCATCAGGACACGAATCAAAGGTATTAACATTGTCAGGGTTCATGCACTCAGGAATGTCAATATCAGACTCAATAGATTCACTGTAATCTTGATCAGTCTCAAAATTATCTATCAAGCAATCTTTCTTATGTATTTCATGCTCATCCTCAAAGTCAGGCAATTCAATATCATCATCAAAATTATCCATTTCAGGCAAATTTAATTCATTTTCAAAGGAAGGCAAATCATCAACTGCAGATCTTTCACAAGCAGGCAAGTCTAATACATTTTCAAAGTCAGGCAGTTCTAAATCATTCTCAAACAGAGGATTATCTAAATATGCATCATGATCAAAATCCCCATTATCCATAATCATTTCTCCTAAGCCTAGGCCAAGATTATAGTCTACCTCTTCATCATCATCAGTCAAGTATTCAGGACCAACAGAAAAACATGTGTGCAAACTACAAACAGATTCATCTTGGCCAAAAATACTAAACACGACTTTTTCATCATCAATATTCAAGGTAAGTTTACCTGTGTGCACGCTAATCTCAACCTTACCAGTGGCTAGGAAATGTCTGCCTAAAATAATTGGTACCTCTTTGTCCTCCTTCATGTCCAGTACCACGAAATCTACAGGGAAGATAAATTTGTTGACTTTCACCAACACGTCCTCCACAACACCCATCGGGTGGGTAATCGATCTGTCAGCAAGCTGGAGAGTGACGTCGGTGTCCATCATACCTGTTAAACCAATCTTCCTGTAAACAGAGTAGGGCATTAAATTTATACTTGCTCCTAAATCACATAAGGCCCTATCGAAGGATACTTCTCCTATGGTGCAGGGAACAGTAAAACTCCCTGGATCTTTTTGCTTAGAAGGTATCCTACCAGAAACAATGGTACTGCTACTCTCAGATAATTTAAAATTTTCTTTTTTCAGACTTTTCTTTCTAGAAAGCATTTCCTTCATGAATTTCCCATAATTTGGCATATTATACAAGGCTTCTACCAATGAAATATTCACAGACAACTTTTTAAACATTTCTAGAAACTTTTGAAATTGTTCATCTAATTTGACATTTTTAAATCTTTGAGGAAAAGGTAACTCCCTAAAATCAAAGGTTGGACATTCGCCCATCTGCTTGGGTGGGTTAATATGTGAACCTCTGTCGTGGTGGTTGCATGGAACCACTTCTTCCTCAGTCAGTTTCTTTTTGTCATCCTGCCTTTCATCTTTTTTTCTACCTGCAAAATTGTTAGAAAAATCACAATTTAAATCAATAGAGTTGGGAGGATGTTGGAACCTTTCAGAGGAGGCTTTTTGTGCCTCAACCCTTTCATCTTCATCCCTTCTCCTTTCTTCTTCCTTCTTCTTCTCTGAACTGTTCTCCAGTCTTCTGCCACTTCTCAGAGCCACCATCTTACACTGCTCTTTCGAGTTAGGCTCAGTATCACTTGGAAATTTTCCCTTTTGAAGGGCGTTCACTACTGTAGCGATCTGTCCTATTTGCACTTCCATGTTCTTTAGAGCTGCGTCGTGGTTGTTTACTGTCGTCTGAAGATTCACATTCAGTACTCTTTGCTCTTTAATGAATAAAGCCACCATCTCCTCCTAGTTATTTTTCTTTTCAGGCGCACTAGATGATGCAAAACCTGGGGGCGGCTGCAAAACATTCTTCGTATTTGAATATGAGAAGTTCTCGTGATTGCGTAGACTGGGGTGGTAGAAGTTCGGTACTCCTTGAGCATATGGTATATTTCCTATGTACTTGACTTCTTCCACATCTTGACCTTCCTTCTTTGAATGACCTTCAACTAAGGTGGAAATGGACTTGATGAAGTCAACTTGTTCAGCGCATTGGTCAGAGATGCCAACTGTGCCTTCAGTGAACTTGACTCATCCAATTCATATAATCCAACCTTCTTTGTAATTGTTCCCCTCTCGGTCGGCCATTGATAACTGGTTGTCGCCATTTCCTCAAGCAGATCTTTGGCTTCTATCACCTTTTTTGAAAGAAAACTTCCTCCTGCTGATGTGTCTAGGACTGTCTTTGTGGAGGGATTCAATCCATTGTAAAATAACTGTACTTGAAGCCAATCAGGATATCCCTGTCGGGGGTACCGCCTAAGCATTTCTTTGTATCTTTCCCACGCTTCGTACAACTGCTCCTCGTCAAGCTGCCTAAACGTTCCGATTTCAGTCCGGGCTTGGTAGTCTTGGCAGGTGGGAAAATTTCGTCAGAAAAGCCTGGGCAAGCTCATCCCAAGTACTAATGCTGCCCATCTCGACTGATTCGAGCCAATCCTTTGCTTTATCCTGTAGAGAAAAAAGAAACAGCCTCAACCTTATCGCGTCAGCCGGAACTCCGTTCATCTTCACCGTCCCACAAATTTCTAGGAATGATCTCATATGTGAGTGGGGGTCCTCGGAAGGATGTCCCTTAAACGAGTTATCGCGCGCCCTCTGAATCAATTCTGTCTTTAACTAAAAATTTGTAGCTTGGATTGGGGCGTAGTCAATTCCAGAATTCTCGGTGGGAAGAACTGGCTGTAAGAAATCTCTAATTGCCTTGGGAGCTTCCTCTTGGTGGGCCATAGCTTCTGCTAATCTTCTCTCTCTTCGAATGGATCGAAGAGTCCTGTCAATTTCAAAATCTAGCGGAAACAAATTAACCACCTTGTTCCTTCGCATACAATGCTCCCAGTCAATCAAAAGAACCAAACAAAAACAAGACTAAAATAATATTCACAAAATAATGAAAGAAAAATATCTACACCTAAATTACTATTTATCCCTTTCTTTTCGATGTTAAGAAAAATTAAATTTGCTTAAAAAATCAAGCTTCCCCGACAACGGCGCCAAAAACTTGTTCGTGGTGGTGTACGACTTACCGCAAGCGCACGGGTCACAAGTAATATAAAACGGAAAGTATTCCGAGTATCGAATCCTCAGGGAAGCGAAGCGAAAATTAAGCAAAGCAAAAATCTCTTGAGCACTAAAAATACTTGGGTGAAATAATATTTAGGGAATAGCTCATGCAATAAAGAGGAATTTAAAATTCAAAAAAATTAAAAGAAAATAATTTGATCAATCAAAATAAAGTATGGAGAAAGAGTTTTCTTTGAATGGGAAGAGGGGTTGTAAAAATCAATTATTAGTTAAATAATTGTTATAATTATCTTATCTCATTGCCCAACTAACTATAATCCTAGAATCTCCGTTAATCACATAGGTTCTCCTGTCGGTCTCCCCTAATTGTAATTAATTCATTTTAACAACCTACGTGTCCTTAGCGCTATTAAAAATCATTAATTATTACGCTCTAATTCATTTTAGGAATCTAAGTTTAATCAACTAATCCCGGTGTCACAACGGGCAATTAAACTAGTTGCATGGATTATGATCTATCCTAATTTCTCTCCGTCGAGTTTCCATTAAGAAACGAATCATTACACAATTGGCCAGATTGAATAAAGCATTAAGCACATCCATACAAATAATTAGGACAAGGGCAAGAGACAAGAAATTACAACAATATTTGAACTATAATTTCATTTCAAGATCCCAAATTGGAGTTTAGCTACACATGGCTAAAATATCCACAATAATTACAATAGGAAGCATAATCAAGAGCATAAAAGGAAAGGAATTGACCGTCGAATAACCCCTTGCTGACGCTCAGAGCTCCGCCGACTACTTCTTGAGCCTCCTAAGATGCTCCCCAAAAACTCCCAATGGAGCCAAAGGGAGGAGGAAATGAAGGAATTGGTGAATGATTGATGGTAAATGAGGCACCCAAGGGTGCCTTTTTATAGGCCCGGATTGGGGGTAGCGTCGCGACGCTACATTGCACGCGACTTGCTGCCCAAAACATGGGTAGCGTCGCGACTCTACCTTGCATAGCGTCTCGACGCTGACCCAAATTTTTGCATATTCAGCTTCGGTTTGGGCTTTTTTGGGCCTTCTCTTCACTTCTTTATTTTGGGCTTTTTTATCATGATTGTCTTCTTTGGGTCCCCATTTGATCAAGCTTGGATTTGGGCTTCATTTGCTTCATTTTTTTTACTTTTTCTCCCAAAATCACCAACTTTGCTCCTAAAGACCAAATAACAAAATTCATTAAATATTTTCATTAAAAACACGATTAAAGCACATAAAAGCTTAATAAATTGAGACTAAAATAGCGGCATTTATGTTCGCTATCAGATACCCAATTGGCATTCTCAAGTTATCAATCCTCTTATTATAAGGTTTGGAATACAAGGGGGAATCTTGAGTAGGTCCACCGTACTAAGCTCTGATACAGTTTGTGATCATATCTTGGAGCTGTTGGATGGATAGTGAAGCGACTGAAGCAAAACACTGTGGCTAATCATCTTGCACTGTAGTCTTTCCTTTGTCATGATTTTTTATGACTTGGGTTTGACTTGTTTCGACGATATGTTGGTTCTCAATTTGGCTCTTTAGTTGTGCGATTTGAGAATCTTTTTTTTCAATCGCCTTCATCAAGGTGTTGATGTGTTCCTGTATCTCAGCCATTCTTTCTTCCATAGTTCTTGTATCAGTCATCATGACAGTCACTACGTTAGAATCAGGCTCAAACAAAGGGTTATACTTAACAAGAAACTTGTCGTTAGTATATGTCTCCTACAAGGTTGTTTCTTGGCCTGCAACGATAGAAGTTGTATCTTCTTGCAACGTCAGTTCATTGAAGCAACAATGGGCAATAGAACCTACATAAGACTTGTTCATGATAGCGACCATTGAAGAAGTCTTGAATGACATGTTTACACTTATGTTTTGAGAATAAGAGAGAGATGAGAGGTAGAGATGGTCCCTCTGGGCGTGCATATCTTTTCACACGTAACTTCAGAGATGGAGACACGTCGAATAAATATGTAATTATATTTATGTTGTATGCGTGTGGGTGTACAATCTCTAATGTTAATCCTCTGATTCTCTCTCTTGTGTGTGAATGTGTTTCACTCGATGGCTGGAACGCTTGATCTCGAGTCTGAAGCTTCAATGGATTCTTGGAGTTTAAAGTCTTCTAGTCTTGAAGGAGTCTTCAGTCTTCCAGAAATGTTGATGTCCTGAGGAGTCTTTGATCTTCAAGGAATGTTGAAGTCTTGAAGAGTCTTTGGTCTTCAAGAAGTGTTGATGTCTTGAAGAGTCATTGATCTTCAAGGAGTGTTGAAGTCTTGAAGAGTGTTTGGTCTTCAAGAGGTGTTCAACACTTGAATTTATGGATTGGAGAGAGTCTTCGGTCTTTAAACTTAGTGGAGTCTCTCTGAATTCTTTGGTCCTGCTTGAGAGCTTTAAAATTCTGAACTCTCGTCTTTGTGAGAGTCTAGAATTTCTGAACCCTTGAAATGGAGGAGAACCCCTCTAGTTCTAGAGTTCTCGCTGGATGGGCCATGGTGGCTTTTGGTCCTAACAATTTGGACTTGGGCTTTATTGGTCTTGGGTTCGACTATTTGGTCTTGGGTTTCGTTCATATTTGACACAAAACCATATGACCCAAATATTTAAAAGACCCAAATTTGATCCAATTAATTATTTTGTTAATTAATTGGTCAAATTAATTAATTTGATCAAAATAATTTATTTTCTAATTAATTGATCATTTAGAAATTTGGCTCTTTAAATTTATAATATAATTGGCCAACTTTGTCTTCAAATTAAATTTGGGACACATGTCAATTTATAATTGGTCCTAAATTTAATTATTTGTAATTTCATTATTAATTTTAAATAATGGCGTTTCAATTTGTGATTGGACAAAATTTCTCATTCAACAACCCTATTCACCCCCCTCTATGGTTGTCATACCAATCCAACAAGAGTAAGGGGATTTCATGAACTTCAGACTGAACTTCTCAACTGAATGATCACCCCTTTCTAAACGTAGGAGATATTTGAGGATGACCTAATCGTGTGATACCACACGATTAGGAACAAAACTGACTAAGTCAGTTTTAGAATTTTAATTTTAAAATAATAATAAAATTAAAACAATTTAATTTAATAAATCAATATTACTTAAATTAATAATATCTAATTAAATAACATTTAATTAAATAAATAATCTTCATTTATCCTATAGTTTCAATGTGTCTTAATTAAATCAAATTTAATTAAAACAAATTAAAACATATAATTAATTAATTAATTCACATATTCAATTATATTTCTCTCGTTTAAACTTTAGTTTTAATATGCATCTAATGTGCATTAATTTTAACCTATAGTTTCAATATGAATCAAATTCATATTATAAACTTAATATTCGAACCACCTAGAATATTCAATTCCCCTTTAGTCAATTTACCTCAACGCCCTATGGACCTACAGTTCAGAAGCACCAACGATATGAGATTAATTGACTAAACTCACTAATCAATTAACCAATATTCGTTAACTATGGTTCACTCCACTAAAGAACCACAACTGCACTCTTCTGACTGTAGACGTATTTCTGTGTCTACGGATATTGACCAATAACAGCAAGTCAGTCCTTCACGTGTGTTCATAACTCCAGCTAGGTCAAATTACCGTTTTACCCTTGGGTTACCTCTATATCCTTAAGTCCTCAGTGCTCCTCTAATGAACAACCTTTTTTAGGTCCAACCTACAAACAGATGTCTCTCTCATGCCATAGAGAGGGCAGGACCCATTGTTCAAGATCCAGAGACACCATTTAATGGAACACACATCTACTTACCCTAAAGTCGGGAAGGAGTGAATTCCTTCTTGTGTGATTATGTTCCCAACTCCCTACTCGGTCTTGTCCCCAAAATGGTAGGCTTATCGAGTCGGTGTGCAGGCCACTCTCACCCACACAAATCAAAAGACAATTCCTCGTGAACAGGAGTTCATAACCCACTCAGGATTCAGACTAAGTTGCCTAGGTCATCCTAGTGAAATAGAAACCTAACTAGTCAACGGTGTTACAGGTAGTGGTTAACTATTTCGCGGTCCGGTCTTATGCAAATTCATTGCACAAGATACCCCCACTCGCATGTCCCCTACACGAACGCGTTGGAACATTTTGTTTGTATCATAATACAAAGCGGGTCGTATCCAAGTGTCACTAGGATAAGGTACCCAGTCTTATCCTTGTACTATAGAACATTTAGGCTATAACTTGAACAACAATCCCCGAATGTCCCCACATACTAGTTCAAGTCTCATTCTAATAGCCTAGGATGTTTAGTTTATTGGATTAGGTAGGCAAGATATACACAATACAAACAATAATAAATGAATAATTCTTGAATTATCATTTCACTAATGTTCGGTCAAATGTTTACATTTACTATCCACGAGTTTTAGGGCACAAAACCCAACACTTTACTACTCAAAGCAACCAACCCAGACGTCTGATTTTCTGTAACCGAACCTGCTACTTTATGATGGACTTCTCTAGTCAGAAGGGAAGTTTTTACTTCTTCTAGAGACAACTTATCTTTACCACTAATAAAAGAATCCATAAAATTCTCATACGACAACGACAAAGACACTAACAGAATCAAAGCAACTACTCATCATCTACCTTAACCTCAAGATTACGTAGATCTAACAAAATAGAGTTCAATTGATCTATGTAATCTCTACGGGGCATACCTTCCTGCATCCGTAGATTAAACAAACATTGCTTTAAAAGCAACTTCTTGGTCAAAGACTTCGTCATGTAGAGGCTCTCGAGCTTCGACCAAAGGCCGGTGACGGTATCCACATTCGCGGCCTCGATGATGACATCATCAGTACTCAAACATAACATAATCGTGGAATGAGCATTCTCCTCCAAGGTTTTCCACACTTATTCATCAACGTCTGCCTTCTTCTTACCAGACAATGGCGCCCATAGTCCCTGCTGCTTTAGCTGAGATCGTATCTTGATCTTCCACAAACCAAAACTGTTCCTCCTGGTGAATTTGTTGATCTTCACGTTCATAACTAACATTCTTGTTCGCTGAAAAACTGTTGCAGAATAAAACGAACCAAGGTTTTGATACCATTTTGTTATGACAGAAACCATAAATCAACAAAATAAGAATGAAAGGGCGAAGAAAACAACACACACAGATATAAGTGGTTCACTAACGGTGTGTTAGCTACGTCCACAGGCAGAGGGAGAGAACAATCTTATTAGTGAGGAGTAAAACGTATGCAGATTACAGAGATTAGGGAAAATTATGTTAAAAGGGTTTATATATGGCACCACTCTTAACCCTAACATAATTGGCCCAAAATAAAAGCCTAAAACAGAAAATCATATCTAATATTTATACATAATTTAGCTTAGGGGGCATTGCCCCCGAACCCCCATTGGACACTTCGACCCCCGTACTTGATCATTCAAAACGCTTCATATTAGATTCAAGACATATCAACAGCTCCAAATGACTTTAACAACAAACATGAAATACGCTTTGAAAAGCTGCATGAAAAGAAAGACAACAATGTTTCAAGTAGTGATACTAAAAACATATCATGCCTCAACCATCATGTCCAATGAAATTTTCAACCTCCAAGAAGTCTGTCCAAAACAACGTAACCCAAGTGAAGGATCAGAAATTCAGAATGAAACCCAAATTCATTTCATTGTGTAAAAGAATCAAACACTTCATCTCCAACTTTCAAAATCGTTTACGAAGAAAGAAAATGGCAAAGCTCATCCTTAACTGTTACATTCTTAAATAGTTCAAACACAGTTTCGAAAGAATCAACGACCACCTCCAATATCCAAACACACTTTCAAAAAATCCAAATGCCAAATTTTGGTGTGCAAGAAACTACGAGAAGATAGACAAATTGATGACATGCAAAAATGTCATCATTTTCCTATTAATTTAAGCTAGTTTTGTGCTTGAATTGTGTGCTTTAATGCTATTTTCTGTTTAAATTTCAGAAAACCGAGCCAAAGAAGTAAAATTGGAATTTTGAGAGAATTTAGATGATTTTGGAGACTTTTGGAGCAATTTGAAGAATTACATTGAAGATCCGAGTCCAAAAAGCCAAGAAGAATGATTTAGAAGCCCAAATTCATGAATTTCAAGTTTTAAAGTATCAAGTTGGGTCAAGAAAAAAGTCCAAAATCCATTACAAGAAGTATTTGGGCCAAAAGAAAGTTGGAGGCCCAAAAATTGAGTCAAAATCGGGCCTTTATTGAAGATTCAAGGCCTAGCGTCTCGACGCTAAGCCTGGAGCGTCTCGACGCTAGGCAGCTGCATGGAAAGATCCAGAATCGCGAGAGCGTCTCGACGCTGTCCAAGTAGCGTCTCGACGCTGCGACGTCTTGGAGCCCAAGAAAAGATGACGTCAGAGCGTCACGACGCTGTGCCTGCTGGGAGCCTATAAAAGGAGCCTTTTGCATCCATATTTGGTGTGCCAATTGGTGGGTTTTCACCCCATTCTAGAGTCTACACTAAAATTTGGGATTTTTGGGAGAGTTTTGGAGCTTTGTTGAAGATCTTTGGAGCTCGGGATCGAAGGAGGTCGGCGCGGGATCGAGGAGATCGACACTTTTATGAGCATTTCTCTTCCCTTTTCCTTTATGTTTTAGTTTCTAGAATTGTTGTGATTAGGAATTATTGAATTTTAGTGATTATGAGTAGTAAATTCCTAAATTCTATGAGATTGATTTAGATATTGAACCTCTGCTGAATTAATGAATTGATGTGGTTAATTGTCATTATTGTTCATTTGTGCATTTTGTCCTTAATGCTTTTAATCAACTGATCACTGATTAAATGAATCGTTACTAAGTGGAAACTCGACGGAGATAAGCTTAGACTAGAACTGAATGCATGACTAACGGTTATTTACCCGGGTGACACGGGATAAAATAAATAACGTTAGAGGTTGTACTGAAGGGTCGTAATGCCATACTAAGTAAATAAAGATGAGACTGAAAGGAGATTCTTTATTGAAAGGTATTAGATAGGAGGAGACCGACAGAAGAATCCTTGAAATTAGGCTTCTAGACTTATGAATCAAATGATTTGTTAATCCACATTGGTTAATTGATTACGCATTAAAGGTCCAATTGATAAAATCAACAACTCTAGAATTATCCCATCAAATTGTGTCTCCATTTATCTTTTGCTTTCTAGATTAGCTTTTTATTATTATTTTTGGCATTAGATTTTGTTCTCTAAATAAAGCTAAGCAAGATTATTCGCGGTACTTAATTGAATAAATCCAATCCCTGTGGAGACGATACTCTATACTCAAAATCACTATATTACTTGTGACGACCCGTTCGCTTGCGGATTAAAATCGTGCAACAAGTTTTTGGCGCCGTTGCCGGGGATTGGCTAATTTCATTCAATTAATATTGTGAAGAAATTACTTGCTTTAGATTAGAGGTTTTATTTTGCTTTCTTTGTTTTATTTTTATCCTGGTCCATTGTTCTTGTTGTGCATTTAATTGGTGTTTGCATCTGACTGAAAGCCTGATTATTGTTAATTTAATTATTTTAAATGGCTTTTTATAATTTTGGGTGGCCCTTTAGGGAATCTGAGCCTGAAGAACCAACACCATCATCCAATTTTTTTTATTCAAATTATTCCCCTTTAGAAGAAAAATCTCCCCTAGAAACTTTGCTTCAAGATTATATTGAGAATACTAGAGCCATGAATTTTTCTCTAGAAAAATCCCTAGGGAGATTCCATCCCCAAGAGGATGAGAGTGAAGTGCAATCCGCTTCCATAGAAGAAAAATCTTCCTTAGAGAGCTTGCTTGAAAATTTTATCCAAGAGTCGAGAGCCATGAATTTAGAATTAAAAAAAATCTATGGAGAGACTCCAAACCCAAAAGGAAGAAAAGGAAGTAGGTGATGACCGCAAAGTGCACGGGCCGCAAGTAATATAAAACGGTAGTAATACCGAGTATCGAATCCTCAGGGAAATTGAATTAATTCCATTAAGTACCAAGAATCATCATGTTTTAATTTTATTTAGAAAATCAACTCGAATGATAGTGCAAAAATTTAAGGAATTAATAAAAATAAACATGTAATAATGAAATGAAAATAACCAAATAAGGGAACTTGACCTAGGGTGTTATCTAGCTTTCTTGGATTTGTAGCTCAATTACATGGATGTATGTAACTAGTAATCTTCAATTCCATAAATCTAGAAGTAATTTTAAGCGGATTTCTCTTTCAAGCTCCTCCACATCTCATACTAACATAACTAATTTATGTGCCCATATCCTTAGTTAATCATAGTATGGCATTAAGCAACTTCATAATTAATTTCTAACAATTCTCTTTCACTCTCGTGTTCCAAGCAACTGTTAGCCATGCAATTAGGATCTAATCTAATTTCTCTCTGTCGAGTATCAATTTAGACCATCATAACAATTAATCCGTGATCAAGAGATTAAAAGCATTAAGCAAGAATTGCATAGATGAAATGTGGAGAATTTCATTACATAATCCAAGTAATTGCGCTACAATATCCAATTAACTAGAATAACGACCCTAGGTCTCAAGATCTACTCACAGATGGAAATAATTTTGCCAAAATGATCTTGATCCATAGGCCTAACTCAAATTACAACAAGGAATTATAAAGAAGTAAGGAAGAAATAACCGATAAGTTGATCCCAAGCTCCCGTCCCGATCATCTCGAATCCCGAGCCTTGGAATCTCGCTTAATTCCCACTTTTTCTCCACAATTCTTCTCACTTTTTCTCTCTATTGAGCTAGGGGAGAGCTCCCCCAAATTTTGGGATGCTTTGAACCAAAGGGAATGGGCCTATTTATAGCACAAGGGGCTGGACATTTCTTGCTGAGCAAGTCGACAGCGTCGAGACGCTACGTCACAGCGTCGTCATGTTGTCTTGGGGCAGAAGTTGTTGCAGCGTCGCGACGCTACGCAGACAGCGTCGCGACGCTGTCGCGATTTTTGCACGCGCTAATCGGACCATCTAGCGTTGAGACGCTACGGTCCTAGCGTCTCGACGCTAGGCCTTCTAGAAGCCTGATTTGCAGATTTTTGCCTCCTTTCTTTAATCTTTTGGGCTTTTTGGGCTTCCTTCTTCAATTGTCTTTTCTTCTTGGACCTTGGGGCTTGGATCTTCAATGGTTATTCTTTAATTTGCCCAAAAAGTCTCCAAATTTACCCAAATTCTCTTAAAATCTCAGTTTTGCTGTCCGAACTCGGTTTTCTGTAAAATCAACATAAAAATACATTAAAGCTCACAATTCATGCTCAAAACTAGCTAAAATTAATAGGAAAATGATGACATTTTTGCATGTCATCAGTAGGATCCACTTCCATAGAGTGTCTAGTGAGTCATGTGGCCGGTGATTCATTAGCACCCATTCAAGAGCCAAATTCTTTCGATTTTGCTAAGTTTGAGCACATAGGGATGAGTTGTTTAGATAGTGAGGAAGAATTGGATAGTTCTAGCACCCACCAAGAACAAGTTTGTGAGGAAGAAAAAGAAAATGAGCCTATAGTGTTTGAGGAGTTTCTAGAGGTAGAGTTTAAGGTTGAAAGGCCTTTGTCTGTTCTATCCTCTCCATCCTCTATTGATAATGAGTGTTCTTTTTCTTGTTCTCACGAGTCAGTGTCAGAGTCAGAGTCCATTTATTTTGATCTTTCTCCTTTTATGCTTTTATTATTAAAAAATCCCAAAAATATTTCTGCTTCAGGGGCCCATGAAAAGCTAGTAAGCTTACTAGCAATAGTCTGCTTCATTGATTCAAGGAAGAAGGGCCCGAAGAAATATGAGAATTTTTATGTGCCTTGAAAGTCCGCACAAACTCGTCTAGCTAAGAGACGTTAAACAAGCGCTTCTTGGGAGGCAACCCAAGTTTATTTTTCCGTTAATTTCCTTTTTCTTTGTTTTTCACTTTTTTTGTAGTTAGAGCATGTTGATCTTTCATTCCAGTTGATCAATTTGAAGCAGCTCGAGACCACATTTTCTTCCAAAAACAACCCCAATGAATGTTGAAGGCTGACATCCATGGTTTCTCTCACACTTCAGGGCAGTATCGTTCTCCCTTTATTTTTTTAATTGTCGTTATGCATGCTTAATTAGTCTGAATAATCAATACATTGAGGACAATGTATGATTTAAGTTTGGGGGGGAGGCTTTGCTGTTCTGATTTGAGCAAAATTTTTTTCATGATGATTCTATTGCATCTGTTTTGATGAAGACGGTCTATGATATGATCTAGATAATGAATTTTGTTCAATTTTTGTGAAATATCAAAGCATGTTCAAGATTCATGTAAATTTAAATTTTTGCTTTGATTTCCTTTCACATGTTGAGCACTTAGCCTACTTATATGGTTTTGAATGCTTAGAACTGGATTATATTATCTAGATGTTTGTTGTCACTCCGTTAGGCTTAAGATCTAATTTGAAAGATGAACGACATGAGAGTCTGTAATGTTTTACTTGGGAGAAAAATCATGTTTATTAGCCTGCAAAGAAAAGAAAAGTGTGAAAAAAAAATATATGAAAAAAAAAATGAGAAGAAGGAAAAAAAAAAAAAAAAAAAGAGAGAAAAGAATGCTCCACTTTCTTGAGAGCGTTAGTAACCAGGGGCATTCATGACACCCATCGTTTGCCTTTGCATGAAAGCGCTGAAAAGAAATGAGCATGCTTCGGCAACCTGAAAGATGAGGCGCTCGTAGTTGGATGCTTTCATCACCAATGTTGGCAAGCCAAAACGAAGGCGCTACATCTAAAAGGATTCTAAAAAAAAAAAAAATGCAAGTTTGGGGGAGGCATACCCCGTTGTTTCAGGCACCTTCGTGGGATATTGCTTTCTTGATTGTTGGAAAGCTGGATAATTAGAGCTTAGGGCCAGTGTAGGGGGAAGATGAACTGAGGATTTTATAAACCTTTTCTAGGCTAGTAAAGACCTAATAAGGAGGCTCGCACACACACACGCAAGGGATGAAGAGTTTAAATTTAAATTTCGTGATGAATGAATATGTTTTAATATTTCTTTTAATTGTTATAGTTCATTATTTTGATCATTGAGCTTAGAGTCATGCATTTGCAATAGTTGATTCATATATAAGGTTTTAGCTTTGCTCGGGACTAGCAAATGTTTAAGTTTGGGGGTGTGATGACATGCAAAAATGTCATCATTTTCCTATTAATTTAAGCTAGTTTTGTGCTTGAATTGTGTGCTTTAATGCTATTTTCTGTTTAAATTTCAGAAAACCGAGCCAAAGAAGTAAAATCGGAATTTTGAGAGAATTTAGATGATTTTGGAGACTTTTGGAGCAATTTGAAGAATTACATTGAAGATCCGAGTCCAAAAAGCCAAGAAGAATGATTTAGAAGCCCAAATTCATGAATTTCAAGGTTTAAAGTATCAAGTTGGGTCAAGAAAAAAGTCCAAAATCCATTACAAGAAGTATTTGGGCCAAAAGAAAGTTGGAGGCCCAAAAATTGAGTCAAAATCGGGCCTTTATTGAAGATTCAGGGCCTAGCGTCTCGACACTAAGCCTGGAGCGTCTCGACGCTAAGCCTGGAGCGTCTCGACGCTAGGCAGCTGCATGGAAAGATCCAGAATCGCGAGAGCGTCTCGACGCTGTCCAAGTAGCGTCTCGACGCTGCGACGTCTTAGAGCCCAAGAAAAGATGACGTCAGAGCGTCTCGACGCTGTCCTTGTAGCGTCTCGACGTTGTGCCTGCTGGGAGCCTACAAAAGGAGCCTTTTGCATCCATATTTGGTGTGCCAATTGGTGGGTTTTCACCCCATTCTAGAGTCTACACTAAAATTTGGGATTTTTGGGAGAGTTTTGGAGCTTTGTTGAAGATCTTTGGAGCTCGGGATCGAAGGAGGTCGGCGCGGGATCGAGGAGATCGACACTTTTATGAGCATTTCTCTTCCCTTTTCCTTTATGTTTTAGTTTCTAGAATTGTTGTGATTAGAAATTATTGAATTTTAGTGATTATGAGTAGTAAATTCCTAAATTCAATGAGATTGATTTAGATATTGAACCTCTGCTGAATTAATGAATTGATGTGGTTAATTGTCATTATTGTTCATTTGTGCATTTTGTCCTTAATGCTTTTAATCAACTGGTCACTGATTAAATGAATCGTTACTAAGTGGAAACTCGACGGAGAGAAGCTTAGACTAGAACTGAATGCATGACTAACGGTTATTTACCCGGGTGACACGGGATAAAATAAATAACGTTAGAGGTTGTACTGAAGGGTCGTAATGCCATACTAAGTAAATAAAGATGAGACTGAAAGGAGATTCTTTATTGAAAGGTATGAGATAGGAGGATACCGACAGGAGAATCCTTGAAATTAGGCTTCTAGACTTATGAATCAAATGATTTGTTAATCCACATTGGTTAATTGATTACGCATTAAAGGTCCAATTGATAAAATCAACAACTCTAGAATTATCCCATCAAATTGTGTCTCCATTTATCTTTTGCTTTCTAGATTAGCTTTTTATTATTATTTTTGGCATTAGATTTTGTTCTCTAAATAAAGCTAAGCAAGATTATTCGCGGTACTTAATTGAATAAATCCAATCCCTGTGGAGACGATACTCTATACTCAAAATCACTATATTACTTGTGACGACCCGTTCGCTTGCGGATTAAAATCGTGCAACACAAATACAACAATCAAATCCCATAATCTAGAAACAAAGAAACTTCAACAAATCATGAAGAAGAAAAAATGGAAAAAACCAAACTATGTTTTAACCGCTAAGCTATACTCGTGTGGTCAATAAATAAAATCTTTTGTATAGAACTTATAAAGTAAAAGTGCATAGATTTTTGTCCAACTAAATTGAATAGGATTCTAGTGAAACCAATTTTTAGACCGAACATGAAAGGCCAAAATTTTCAAACAAGACACATGCAAAATTATAACATCAAAATTGATTCATTAAAATCCAAATCTAAAGTTCAATAACACAACTAAATATATAATCTAGGAAAAAATACACATTTGGTCCCTGAGGTTTGGTTTAGGTTTCGTTTTGGTCCCTGAGGTTTCAAACTCAACATTTTAGTCCCTAAGGTTTGCATTTAGTAGCATTTTGGTCCCTCCATTAATTTTTCCGTTAAAAGTTAACAGATCGCTGACGTGTCACTTATTTTTTATTGAAAAAAATATTTTTTTCATTTTTTAAAATAAAAATTAATAAAAATAATAAAATATATATTTTAATATATTTATAATTCTTTAACCTTTCATCTTCTTCAACCCTTCACCACCACCACTCTCTTTCTTCTTCAACACCATCCTCACCACTGACCTACCACCGGCGACCAGGCGCCGGCCACCGCCGCTCGCCGGCGATCAGCCGCCATCGGCAATATTTTTTTCTTCTTCTTCTTTTCTCTTCTCTACTTCTTTCCCACCTCACTTTTCTTTTTATATTCCTCCTTCTCTCCCTTCCTTCTTCTTCTCCTTTATTCTCTCCTCAAATTCTCTGTTTTTTCTTCTTTTTTTCCTCCCTTATTCTTTTTCGGCGTCAGAACCACTGCCGTCGACTGCCGTCGCTGCAAGAAGCCAAGATTTGGAAGGTCGCAATTCGTGAAACGTCGCAAGAAGAACAGATCTGTTGCTGTCGTTTGTGAAACGTCGTCGCCAATTCCAGATCTGAAAAAACGCCCACAAACGAACCCAGTAACGAATGCCCACGAACGACCCACGATCGGAAGACGAATGAACCCACGAACAAATGCCCACGAATGACCCACGAATGACCCACGAATGACCCACGATATGAGGACGAAAAAACCCACGAACGAACGCTGACAACGCCGCGAACGAACAAACCCACGAACGAACTCCTACGAACGAACGCAGATGAACCCATGAACAAACCCACGATCTGAGGACAATGTCGCCGAGGAAAGCGTCGATCTGAGGATACGGGGAGGAGACGCCGGAGATGGTGAGGCTGGAGGCGTCACACGACAGGGAGATGAAGAAATGAACATGAGAAGAAGAAGATTTGCTTGAGAGAGGTCCTATGTTTTGTTGAAAAAAAAGAAAAACAGAAAAGTTGGAGAAGGAAGGAAGGAAAAGAAAAGAAGGAGAAGAAGAAAAGAAAGTAAAGAGAAAAAAAAAATCTGGCGGACGGCCACCGGCGAGTGGCGGTGGCTGGTGGCCGATGCTGTGCCGACAGTCTTAGGGATGGTGGGTGGGTGGTTGGTTGGTGGGTGGGAAGAGGAAAAGGAGGAGGAGGGAGAGAGAAGGAAATGAAATATTAAAAAATAATAATTTTTTTATTATTTAATATAATTTTAATTAAAAAATTAAAAAAATATTTTTTTTAAATAAAAAATAGTGCCACGTCATCCTCCCGTTAGTTTTTAACGGAAAAATGGATGGAGGGACCAAAATGCTACAAAATGAAAACCTCAGGGACTAAAATCTTGAGTTTGAAACCTCAGGGACCAAAAGTGTATTTTTCCCTATAATCTAACTGAAACCATAAACTAGTCATTTTTAAGGCAAGACCCATAAAAAGAATATAATATCAAACAAATTATGTTCCAAAGACAATAAACAAAACCAAAAAAACCAGCAACAACCAACAATACTACCTACAGATAAAGATTGTACGCTTCATGTCGCCATAAGAAGAATATAACAGAGGATGAAGAATTTATTTGCTAAGAATTGAAGGATTGGAATGTCGTAATTCCGCAAAGCGGAAGCGTGATTGGGACCGATTCGTAATTAATTTTGTTTAATTTAAAATACCAATACTTTGACAATAATATTAGAACTATTCTAAATATATATTAAGGCTAAGCATACAAAAATATTGGATCTAAATCTAATTTATAAAGTAACAAATTATTTACTCTCGTTGACGACTCAGATTAAATTCACCAACTGCTTGTGAATTAATCACGAACTAGTGCGAACACCACCACTATGGCTACACCGGTATGACTCTGAGACTTCTAGAGGCAGGAGATTGGTAGGAGGTCTAGAGGAATCCTTGAGGGGAATTCTCTAAGAGTAGGAGAATGAATGAGATCCCTTTCACCCCACCACCCCAGGGGTCATATTTATAGGTAAAGGCCAAGACCTTTTTCCTAATAGGAAAAGGAAAATGTCCCTAATTTTAATAAATAATTAATAAATTTCGCTAATTAAATATCTTATATTTAATCTTAGGTATTTTATTAAAATTAAAATTAATATGAATCCAATTCATATTAAATTTATTTAAACTCTTTCAAATATTTTCTCTCAAGAATTAATTTTTGAAATTAATTCAAAAATTATATTATAAAGTTTCATAAACTTTATATTATAATGAATCAATATACATTATACGATTCCCCAAATAAATTGAACACTTCCAATTTACAATTTATACTTAATTGCCTCAAGTCTCTTTACGAGCTACCAGTGGGACCTAATGGACCTACAGATCAGAAGCTCCAACGATACGAGACTAATTGACCAAACTCATTAACCAAGTTAAGTCAACATTCATTAATTGTGGGTCACCCCACTAAAGACCCACAGCTGCACTCTTCTCACTGTAGAATATTTCTGTGTCCACGGATATCGACCAAGCAGTAAGTCAATCCTTCACGTGTGTTCGTAACACCAGCTAGGTCAAATTACCGTTTTACTCCTGGGTTACCTCTGGTTCCTTAAGTACCACTAATTCCTCTAATGAGCAAGTTGTTTAGGGTCCAACCACTAAACAGGAGTTCCTCTCGGGTCAGGAGAGGACGGTGCGCCTTTGTTCAAGCCTCAGAATCAACCCTTAAGGGAACACAAATCTACTTACCCCAATAGGGAAAGTAGTGAATTCCATCTTGTATTGTTATGTTCTCAGCCCCCATTCGGTCTTGCCCTTGAAATGGTAGGATTATTGAGTCGGCGAACTGGCCACTCTCACCCATACAAATCTAAGAACAATCCCTCTTGAAAGGGGTTCATAACAGACTCAGGATTGAGATTGAGTTACCTAGGTCATCCTATTGAAATAGAAACCTAAACTAGTTAACGACGTTACATCTAGTGGTTACTATTCTGCGGTCCGGTCTTATGCAAACTCATTGCATAGGATACCCCCACCCGCATGTCTCCTACATGGATGCTTTGGATCATTGCATCTGTATCGAATACAAGGTGGGTCGTATCACATAGTGTCACCAGGATAAGGTACCTAGCCTTATCCCTATACTATAGACTTTTTAGGTTGTTACTTGGACACTGATCCTCGTATGTCCCCACATACTAGTCCAAGTTTCATAATTTAAACAACCTTGGATATTAGTTTATTGGATTTAGGGTTTATTAATGCAAACTCGATTATTCAATAACCAAATTACTGAATTACTCAAACAACGCTTTATTGAGATCGTTTAATTTGTTTCATTTACTATCTACGAGTTTTGGGACATAAAACCCAACAAGAATGATAAATGAAAATAGCAGGAATGAAGGTTTTTCATTCTACCCAAGTTGAGACTATCGGCATATTGGTATTATAGTCGTCGTAGTTGAGTTCAATCTCTCGAATTACCTTGTTTCCTCGGTCTATAACCAAAAGAGAGCAGCTATTTCCCACATAAACGACATCGAAATCATTTCAGAACTTCGCATCTTCACTTGGACCATCAATATGACCACTCCCTTGGTTCCATCTTCCACTAGCAATAGTTATAACCCCTGCAGTTGATAAAGATTAGCTCACATATGTAAGAGTTCTTACCCTATGATAATTATCCCTGCTAGAAGTTCCATGTGCTTAGACATTGTAAAAGTTAAGAAATGTTCACAATCAAGATGTGTTGAATTTAAAGCATACTATTGTTGTAAGTTAAACATGTTCTAATTAATTAAGTGCATAAATTATATAAGTTATTAGTAAATTAATAAGTAAGTTTTGTAAGTTTAAATTGTTGGAGGTTAAGTTTAACATTCATATTGGAAGGGAGTTTTATGTTCATGAAGTTAAGATGGGATGGGAGTTTTAGATCTAAACTTTTCCATGTAATCCTATAAATAGGATAGTTTTAGAATGTGTTGAAGCAAGTGTATGGAGAAGAAAACACAAGGAGAATTAGAGAGAAAAAGTGTGAACCGAGTTTGTAGCTTACTAGAAGAGTTTGTTTTTGTTCAATACAAGTGGATTGTTTCTTCTCAAATAATTCTTATTTGATTCTAATTTGTGAGTGTCCATCACACGCTTCCAACAAAGTGGTATCAGAGCTTGAGTTTGAGAAAAGGAAAATTGTTTTTGCAAATGGCAAACAACAATTTGGTTCCTTTCCAAGTGCCTCGACTTACTAAGGAAAATTATAGCAGTTGGTGTATTCTTATGAAAGCTCTACTTGGTTCACAAGATGCGTGGAAAATTGTTGATGGAGGCTATGAAGAACCAGAAAATGATGCGGCTTTGAATCAAGCCCAACGACAAGCTTTGCAAAATACAAGAAAGAAAGACCAAAAGGCTCTCACCATTATTCATCAAGCAATTGATGATACAAATTTTGAGAAAATTTATGGAGCAACTACTGCGAGGCAAGCATGGCAAATTTTGGAGAATACTTATAAAGGAGTAGATCGAGTCAAGAAGGTTCGCCTCCAAAAATTAAGAGGTGACTATGAAGCATTAAATATGGAGTCTGAATCAATTTCAGATTATACTTCTAGATTGCTTGCAGTGGTAAATGAAATGAAGAGGTATGGTGAGACATTAAATGATGAGCAAGTAGTTGAAAAGATACTTCGCTCATTGGATGAAAAATTCAATTTCATCGTTGTAGCTATTGAAGAATCAAAGGATTTGAGCACAATGTCCATTGATCAACTTATGGGTACTTTGCATGCCCATGAAGAGAAGCTTCTAAAGAAAAGTAAACAAACAATTGAGCAACTTTTTCTATCAAAGTTGCAGTTGAGAGATAAAGAAGATAGTTAAGAAAAAAGCAATCGAGGTCGAGGACGTGGTAACAATCGTGGACGTGGTCGAGGTCGAGGAAATGACGGACAAAGGAAATTTGATGAGAGTAATTCATACTCTAATTCATCAAGAGGTCGTGGAAGACAAAATAATTCAAGGCCATATGGAGGAAGATCAAATAATGATCGGAGATATGACAAAAGTCAAATTGAATGTTACAATTGTCATAAATTTGGTCATTATTCCTGAGAATGCAGACATAAAGTTGAAGAAAATGTCAACTATGCTGAACAAGACGTTAAAAGCAGTGAGTCGTCTTTGCTTCTATCATGCAAAGGTGAAAAGACATGTGAAAACAATTCGTGGTATCTTGATAGCGGTGCCAGCAATCACATGTGTGGAAGTAAATCAATGTTCGTGGAACTTGATGAATCAGTTGGCGGAAATATTACATTTGGTGATAATACAAAAATTCCTGTTAAAGGAAAAGGTAAAATTTTAATAAACTTGAAGAATGGGAAGCATGAGTTTATCTCTAATGTCTACTATGTGCCAGATATGAAGAACAATATTTTGAGTTTGGGACAACTCTTAGAGAAAGGCTATAATATTTTGATGAATGATTATAGTCTTTCAATAAGAGATCATCGTGATAATATGATTGCTAGAGTGCAAATGACGAAGAACAAAATGTTTTTGTTAAATATTCAAACAGATGTTGCAAAATGTTTGAAGTCGTCTTTGAAAGATCCGTCTTGGATTTGGCACTTGAGATTTGGGCATTTGAACTTCGATGGTTTGAGATTATTAGCCAAGAAGAACATGGTGAAAGGATTGCCATATGTCAAGCATCTAGATCAATTTTGTGAAGGTTGTCTTTATGGCAAGCAATCAAGAAAGAGTTTTCCACAAGAATCTTCTTCAAGAGCAAGGAGACCATTAGAGCTTGTCCACACTGATCTTTGTGGACGATAAAGCCAAGTTCTTTCGGTAAGAATAATTATTTATTATTATTTATTGATGATTTCAGTCGGAAAACTTGGGTTTATTTTGTCAAGAAGAAATCAGAGGTATTCGACATGTTCAAGAGATTTAAAGCTCTTGTCGAAAAGGAAAGTGGTTATTACATAAATGCATTGAGATCAGACAGAGGAGGAGAATTCACTTCAAATGAATTCAAAGAATTTTGCATAGAAAATGGAATTCGTTGACCTATGACAGTTCCATATACTCCACAACAAAATGGTGTTGTTGAGAGGAAGAATAGAACTATACTCAATATGGCTCGAAGCATGTTGAAGAGTAAGAAGATGCTAGAAGAGTTTTGGGCACAAGCGGTTGAATGTGCAGTGTATTTGTCTAATCGTTCCCCCACTAGAAGCCTGTGGAACAAAACTCCTCAACAAGCATGGACTGGAAGAAGGCCATCTATTGCTCATTTGAGAGTATTTGGGAGCATTGCTTATGCACATGTACCAAATCAAAGGCATAGTAATCTCGATGATAAAAGTGAGAAACTTATTTTCATTGGCTATGATGCAAGCTCAAAAGGCTACAAGCTTTATAATCCAACCACAGAAAAGACGGTGGTAAGTAGAGATGTTGTGTTTGATGAGGAAGCTTCATGGAATTGGAATGATGAACCTAAAGATTATAAGTTCCTACCTTTTCCTGAAGATGATGATGAAACTGGTGATGTGGTTGTTTCTCCATCAACACCACCTCCATCGCCGGTCAATCCAGAACAGACTACACCTCCATCATCAACATCAAGTTCAAGTGAAGGGCCTCATCGCATGAGAAGTTTACGAGACATATATGATGAAACAGAAGAGTTAAGTCAAAGTTTTAGTGATCTTACTCTTTTTTGTCTTTTTGGTGACAGTGAACCATTAAATTTTGAAGAAGCTTCACAAGATAAAAATTGGAAGACTGCTATGGATGAAGAGATAAAAGCCATAAAGAAGAATGATACATGGGAGCTTTCTACTCTTCCAAGTGGAAAGAAAGCGGTAGGTGTCAAATGGGTGCTCAAGATAAAAAGAAATGAAAAAGGAGAAGTGGAGAGGCACAAAGCAAGACTAGTTGCAAAAGGCTATTCTCAAAGAAAAGGCATTGATTACGATGAAGTATTTGCTCCTGTTGCTCGCTTGGAGACCATAAGGTTGTTAATTGCACTTGCTGCTCAGAATAGATGGAAGATTTTTCAAATGGATGTCAAATCGGCATTCTTGAACGGATATCTTGAAGAAGAAGTCTACTTGGAACAACCATTTGGTTATGCAGTGAAAGGTCATGAAGATAAAGTCTTGAAGTTAAAAAAGGCTTTGTATGGATTGAAGCAGGTGCCAAGAATGTGGAATAGCAGGATTAACAAATATTTCATTGACAATGGGTATTTGAGATGCCCTCATGAACATTCTCTTTATATGAAGACTAATGGTCATGGAAATATTTTGTTAGTTTGTCTCTATGTGGATGACTTAATTTTTACAGGAAATTGTCCAAGTATGTTTGAAGATCTCAAGAAGGCAATGACTCGAGAATTTGAAATGACAGATATTGGACTCATGTCATATTATCTTGGCATCGAAGTGAAGCAGTCGAAGGAAGGTATTTTCATTTCTCAAGAACGATATACTAAAGAAATTCTTGAGAAATTTAAGATGTTTAATTCTGAACCTATCACAACTCCGATGGAAACTGGGACAAAACTGTCCAAATATGAAGATGGAGATGTTGTAGATCCTTCGTATTTCAAGAGCTTGATTGGAAGCTTGAGGTATTTAACTTGCACAAGACCAGATATTTTGTTCAGTGTTGGATTGGTGAGTCGATTTACGAAATCTCCTACAACTACACATTTGAAAGTGGCAAAGAGAATTCTTCGTTACCTCAAAGGTACACTTGATTATGGATTATTTTATTCATCGTCTAAAGAATTCAAGCTGGAAGGTTATTGTGATAGTGATTGGGCTGGAGATCTTAATGATCGGAAAAGTACAAGTGGATATGTTTTTATTTTTGTTGGCAGTACATCTTTTACTTGGAGTTCTAAGAAGCAACCTATCGTGACATTATCTACTTGTGAAGCAGAGTATGTTGCTGCAACATCATGCGTTTGTCATGCAGTCTGGTTGAGAAATTTGCTTAACACAGTTGGAATTTTTCAAAAGGATGCAACTGTGATCCATGTGGATAATAAGTCAACAATTGCTCTAGCCAAGAATCCAGTGTTTCATGATCGTAGTAAGCACATTGATACAAGATTTCACTTTATTCGATATTGCATTTCAAGAAAGGAGATTCAAGTAGAATATGTGAAGACAGAAGATCAAATTGCAGATATTTTCACAAAGCCACTTAAGGTCGATGTGTTTAGCAAGTTGAGAACTTTGCTCGGAGTTTTGAGAAAAACATGTTTAAGGGGGGATGTTGTAAGTTAAACATGTTCTAATTAATTAAGTGCATAAATTATATAAGTTATTAGTAAATTAATAAGTAAGTTTTGTAAGTTTAAATTGTTGGAGGTTAAGTTTAACATTCATATTGGAAGGGAGTTTTATGTTCATGAAGTTAAGATGGGATGAGAGTTTTAGATCTAAACTTTTTCATGTAATCCTATAAATAGGATAGTTTTAGAATGTGTTGAAGCAAGTGTGTGGAGAAGAAAACACAAGGAGAATTAGAGAGAAAAAGTGTGAACCGAATTTGTATCTTACTAGAAGAGTTTGTTTTTGTTCAATACAAGTGGATTGTTTCTTCTCAAATAATTCTTATTTGATTCTAATTTGTGAGTGTCCATCACACGCTTCCAACAACTATTACAAGGAAAGAAAGACAAGTAGCTAACAATCTAGATTATCCTACTATAGAAAACAAATTTAATACTTAATTTTGGTTGCTTGGAAAGGGAAAGGGGCTACCGGAAATAGATAAATTACAGAATATGAAAAGACCTATGATATGAAGTTGTAAATTTGTGTCTATAAGGATTCTAAATCATATTTTCAACACACAAGAAGGAAAGATAATAATAATTTCTAAACAACCTCAAGTGAGATTCTGCACTTTTGTTGCAATCGGAGAATAGCAACTTGGTGATAGGATTTGCACCTTTGGAACTAATTCTGCTGTATCCTCCATGCCCAAACAATAACCACTAAATGACCAAGAATTTGAATTAATGAGAACAATGTTCAGCATGGGAGACTTTGTTTTCAATTCCATAGTACGAAATGATGATTCTTCATTTGCACTTTCCAGTAACTGATTTGCAAACATTCTTTCCAAGGTGTACTCATTGTGCACATAAGCAGATAATCTTGAGCACTCAATCAAAAAAGAAATACCTCAAAGCCCCTTATTAAATTATCTAGACATGATTTCCAAAGACTTTAACTAAAAATCTAAAAGAAATACATGACATAGTAATATGCTAACCTCAACAAATTTCCAGTTTCATTTGACGTACATGTTGAGACATTGCATTTAAAGAGTCTAACCCCACCATCCGTAGGTCCGCAACCATTACTGCAAGGGTAAGCCCCAATCAAAGTTGAGCACTTGGGGCAAAAAAACTCAACCCACTCAAATTCTACGGAAAGATTATTTGACGGTCTAGCCATAAAGAGATTTCCAAGAAAACCATTAAGAAGCAAGATGAGCGAGATGAGCTTGACCTAAATATGATCTTCGAAAGCTCTAAAACTCAGTGGCGACTCGGCGTCAACCAAAACCGGAGGAATTGGAACTCGAATCGACGTTTCGAGGTCTTGTAACCAAGTCACACAAACGACGGACTGCTGGAGTTTGAGATGAACCTTGAGATTCTGACATTAAAGAGAAGGATTGGTATGGGAATCGAAGAGCAACAAACGTAAGGTTGGTATATGGGATTGTGCTTCCCATATGAAGTGCCATTTTCTAGGATTTTCATGTGAAGTGCCATCCCATGTGAAAAACCCATGACGATCAGCGATAGCGCGATGAACCGGAGAACGACGGAGAGAGAAGAGATTTAGGAGAAGGGAAAAGAGCTCGAAGGAGAGAGTAGTGACGGAGCAAACTGTAAACTGACCTAAAAAAAGGAAAAATTGCAGTGGGTGGCAAGTTGGACCAAATTAATAGCAAATATAGCACCATGTAAAAAAACTTGCAAATATAGCAAAATCTATCCGAGTCTATCTGATAAACTTCAATTATCAAAGTTTATCAGCTATAGACTTTGATTAATTAGATCTATCAGTGTACTGATAGACTCCGATTATTCATAGTCTATCAGTGTCAGTCTATCAGTGTCTATCGCTGATAAACTTTGGTTAATCAAAATCTATCAGTGACTATCACTGATAGGCTCTGATTAATCAAAGTCTATAAGTGATAGTCACTAATAGATTTGATTAATCGAAGTCTATCAGCGATAGACACTGATATACTTTGAATAATCAGAGTTTGTCAGTGATAGACAGGGATATAATCTGACAACAACTTTTTGGTTTTGTACAATTAATTTTGCTATATTTGCAATTACTTTGCAATGGTGCTATATTTGCTATTAATTTAGTCCAATTTGCCATCTATGCAACTGCCCCAAAAAAGGCAGAGTAAACCACTTTTAATTGTGGTCTTTAACTGCTATTAAAGGTGAATTTAGTTTTTTTTTTTTTTAAGTTTTGCATTTTTTGTCCATCTATCATTAAAGACCTGCACATTTTTTATGGTCGTTATTATAGGGCTATTTTGTAGTAGTGGTTGTAGCCTTGAGGACTGTTAAGGAAATCCCCTCAAGAGTACCCACAATGGACCTTGCACCCAACCCACCACCCCAAAATCTAGAATTTGAAAATTCTACTCCAACACCACAGGTAAATGTCGATCCATCAGTTATTTCTAAAAGTATCGTTCCTAAACCCCCTTTTCCTTGTAGGTTGAGAAGCGCGAAGGAAAATGCTTTTGAGCAAGAGGTCGTGGACATCTTTAAACATGTTGAGATTCGCAATCCATTGTCGGGGGCTATTAAGGAGATCCCGAAATATGCACGACTCTTGAAGGAGATGTGCACGAAACGGAGGAAGGTAAGAAATAAGAAAAGAATTGACACGTAAGAATGTATCAGCCTTGCTTTAGAGCAACAAGCCAAAAATGACCGAAAAATGATAACTAAGAACTATAGGAATAAGAGTTATTCGGGTAGTAGTAATTAGCTGAGATAGTCTCAATTCAAGGGAGAAGAAGCTGATCACTGTTGAGTGCAATCCGCAAGCGTACGAGCCACAAGAAATATAAAACGGTAGGTATTACCGAGTATCGAATCCACAGGGAATTTGAATTAAATCCATTAATTATCAAGAACTATCATGCTTAATTTTATTTAGAACTTCAACTCTAATGATTAAGTGAAACTTACAGAAACTAACAAGTAGAAAAGGAACATGCAATTAAATGGAAATTTCCTATCAAGGGGACTCAACCTAGGGTGTTAATTAGCTTTTTAGATTTGTAGCTCAATTAAATGAATATATGTAACTACTAATCTTCTATTTCATAAATGTAGAAGTAATTTAAGTGGATTTCTCTCCCAAGTTCCTCCACAACTCATACTAACATAACTAATTTATGTGTTCATTTCCCTAGTTAATTATAGTATGACATTAAGCAACTTCATCATAAATTTCTAAAAATTCTTTTTCACTTTCGTGTTCCAAGCAATTGTTAACCATGCAATTAGGATCAAATCTAACTTATCTCTATCGAGTATCAATTTAGACCAACAAAGCAACCTATTAGTGATCAAGGGATTAAAAGCATTAAGCATAAATTGCATTGATGAAATATGAAGAAATTCATTACAACATCCAAGTAATTAAGCTACATAATCCGATTAGCTAAATTAACAATCCTAGGTCTCAAGATCTACTCACAGATGGGAATAATTCTAGCCCAACAATCTTGATCCATGGTCCTAACTCAATTATATTATGGAATTACAGATATATCAAGAAGAAATAACCGTTGTGTTGATCCAACACTCCCGCCACGATCATCTTGAGTCTTGAGCCTTGGAATCCCTATCAATTCCACCTTTCATCTCTCATTTCTCCTTGCTTTTTACTCTCTATTGAGCTAGGGGAGAACCCCCCCAAAATGGAATGCTTTTCACCAATGAAAAGAGGCCAATTTATAGATGAAAAGGCAGAGGTGTCTTGCTGCCCACGCCGAATAGCGTTGCGACGCTAACGTCACAACGTTGTGACGCTATGACATCACTTTCTTGTCGCATAATCCATCCAGCGTCGAGACGCTCTAAGGATAGTGTCACAACGTTAGGCCTTCTAGAAGCCTCAATGCATGGAAATTGGCCTCCAACTCTTCCCACCTTTGGGCTTTTGGGCCTCCACCTAAAATGTTTTTTCCTCTTCTCTTTAATTATGGACCATAGTCTCTAATTTTGAGTAAAATTCTTGGTTTTTCTTCCTGAGCTCAGTTTTCTACAAAATTAACATAAAACTAGCCAAAATACCTAGGAAATATATAGCATAATTGCATGCTATCAATCACCCTTCAATGGTTGTTACTCTGAACCTCTGAATTATCGTTGAAAAATAAATCAATAGTTGAATTAGGGTTCTTTGATTACTTTTGCTAAATTGATTGGTTGTATTTTGTGTGTAATGGGTTAAGGCAAAGATAACTAATACAATCAATTATTTGTTGTTTTTTCATCATGTCTTCCTGTAGAGATGGAGGTTCCGACGCATCGAAAGCGATTCAGGAACAATTTATAGTTAATGTAACATCTGCATTCTAAGATAAATATCAATTTCTCTAATTTTGAGCTAATTTGATTTAATTTCATGTAATTGGTGTGATATGAGGGTTTAGACGAATGAGAATAGGTAGAATTTTTAACTTATAAGGTTGGGATGGCAAACTTGTAATTTAATTGTCTTATGAGTCAAGCCAACACTAATTTTATATTATTTTATCTAGGCCTCCAAAGACAATCACCTTCCTCTCTTGTATTCCTCCATGGTCGTGCATCACCAAGCTTTACAACCCTTCTTCTTCTTTTGATTTTGTTCGGCCAACACTTATCTTCCTCATCTCCGACATTGCCTCCAAGCATTCTCCAGCGAGCAGAGGCGTCGTGGTGGCGGTTTATGGCAGTTTGTCGGCGTGGGTTTGCTATAGTTTTTCGTTGCGGTTTTGGGTACGTTTCTCGCAAGTTTTTCATCCTCTAGGCCCGATTCCTTTCCCTCTTTTGTTCTAAATCTCTCACCCTTTGTTTTAGCTCATTTTCCAATGAGTTTTAGGCATGGAATGGATTAGTTTTCACGTGTTTTTGGTGGTTGTACAGTTTATGCGCAAACAACAGCATGGTGGCCCGTTTTTGGGTTTTTTTAGGCGCTTCCGACAAGCTTTGGGCATGGTGAAGTTGGATTGAAGGTTATATTGGTTGGCTATCATGTTTAATCGAATACCCACTCATTTTTGTTTTTGTTCAGCAAGCTTTTCCCTTCAATTTCAACGATTCAAGCAGTAGGTCTTCGAGTTTCAGCGTCTTTGAGCAACCTAGACATTGGGTAAGTGTTTTACATTAAGATTTGGGGTTTATTTTAGTGTTGATTCAATTTCCCATTGATGTTAGCTTTCAAATTCAAGGTACCCATAATATTTGGAGTTTTAATCGTTGATTTGGAGCGATATTGGAACCCGGACAGGAAGTTGTGTTCTTTTTATGGGTAAGTTTTGGGTTTTAAATCATCCCTAAATTTAATTGGCTCCTAGTTGAATGTTTTGGGTTAGAACCCCTATTCATTTGAGAAGTTTATCCCCTTTTGTGTAGCTTGATTAAGGACCTTGAAGCTAGAGTATTCATTTGGATTTTATCGAGCAATCTATTTGGTTAAGGTAAGTAGCCATTGGATTAAGTTTTATGCTTGGACCGATTTAATTGAAGGGTTAGTGTTTTAGCATGATTTGGATTTAAGTTTAAGTTTTGTCCTTGAAATGTAATTAAGGATGAATGGTTCATCCTGAAGCATGAAAATGGTATGAAAATGATTTGGTTTTAAGAATTTTTCCCCTTTTGTGTAGCTTGCTTAAAGCCATGAAATTAAGAAATTTGTCAAAGAATTATCAAGAATAATTAAGCCAAGGTAAGTGGCTCTACTACTGGAACGCTTAGGCTAGGTTGGGAATGGTGTGGTGATAGACCCTACATGAATTTTTAGAATGTGATTTGTATGATTTGATGAATGATAAGCATGATACATGAACCAATCAATTTATTGAATTGTAGACCATGATTGAACTTTAGAGGCAAAGCTATAAAATCTCGTATTTATACGTGATTGAGGATATGTATGTTGTATTCCATGAATGTATGATGTTTTGTTATGAGACCCCATGCGTATGTATGTTTCATGGTATTTAAAAGAACTATGTGCATGGCAATTACCCTTAGAGGAAATTGATGTACATCTAGAGGAACCTGAGGTACAGTAAGCGAGACTCGACCCCACTAATTAGGTGCCGACTGACTATTAGATGGGGTGCATTCCCTAGAGGATGTCTACTATATCTCTTAGTTGGGAGAGGAACTCGAGGTAACTTAGGTGAGATTTGACCGATCTAACTAGGTGCCAACAAACTATTAGATGAGGCGCATTCTCTAGAGACACTACAACAAATTTTAGCTTTAATGTCGGACAGAAAAATAGGCGCGGAAGCTTTAATGTCGGACAAAAAAACGTGCGGGCTTTTTAATGTCGGACATTGCCTGACATTAAAGGTTATTTTTATTATTTTTTTTAATTTTTAAAAATATAAAATTAAATAGGGTTTTCTCTCTCCCCAACAGCACGTGTTCTATCCTCTCTCTGCTCGAAAACAAAAACAAACCCTCGACGGCGACAAGCTTCCTCCCTCGCAGCACCCGTGTTCCCTCATTGACGGCAACCCTCAATGGCGAGCTCACGGACGGCGACCGACAACGACCATTTCTCGTGTGTGTGGGTTTCTTTTCTTGAACTTTTCTCGACCGTCGGCCACAACATTTCAAACCTAGCTTCAGTTTTCGGCAACTGGAGTTTTGTGAGCTCTAAACCCATCTCCGGCAAGTGGGTTTTCGTGGTCTTTTCTCGAACTTTGCAGACCGTCGGCCAACATTTCTGATCTATCTTCGATTTTCGTCAAGTGGGGTTTCGTGAGCTCAAACTCGTCTCCAGCAAGTGGGTTTTCTCGAACCTTACATACCGTCGGCCAACACTTCTTCATGGGTTCCAGATCTCTGTTTGTGGGTAGCAAATCAGTGGTTTTCGTCACTGTTCGTGGGTAGATCTTAGGTTGTGGTGGTCGTGGGTAGCAAATCCGACACAAAATTTTCAAGATTTGAGTGAGATTACTTGGTAAAATTCTTTGCTTCTTTTTAATTTTATAAAAAATGTAGAGCTAAATTTAATTGATTAGTTGTTTAGGTTTATTTTTGTCTTGGATTAAATGATGGATAGAAAAGATTGTTGGAAAAATAGTTGAGAAATTATCATGTTGAAATTGTTTGTGTTAGTTTATAAATTTAGTTCCTTTTTGCTCTATAATGCTGATAGTTGTTGTGATAGTTGTTGTGATAGTTGTAATGTTGTTGTGGTGGTTACTATAGCACATAGCTTACTGCAATTGTCTTTACTCGACTTATTCTTAAATTGATTATAAATTTGTGGTGTGATTCTAAGCTCATTGTTATCGTTGTAATTTCTAGGCAAATATTTAATATGGAAAGTATATCTTTCCATTTTTCATTTCAGGAAGTATAAAGTATGATTCATGTGGAACAAGGAATGCTTGGGATGTGTTTGCCCTTAAAGTTCTTGTTAGCTTTTCCTTTTCATAAGAATGTCATTTGAAAATATAAAATGTTTTTATATACTTCATGACTGGGAATAGGAGTCACTATAGAAGATACATGAATTGATTGGACAAACTTCTAAAAAATATTTTCCACCTTTGAATGATTTTTGTCATCTCATTTTCTTTTTGGATTGTAACCAGATTTCTACCAATTTAAGTTTGATATGAAATTTGTCCTTTCTACTATAATTATACTTGAACGTACAACTGTTCTGTTGGGGTTGCATTTTTTGCGTTTTATGTAAGTGTGCTTAAGAGGACTAGGATCATGTATTATGGAGTGTCGGAGTTGTTGTTTTATGAACTCAATTTGGGATAGTATTTTTTTGGAGTTGTTGATTCATCTACCCCTTTTGGGATAAGGGAGGGAACATTTGACATGCAACTTTTTTTTTATTGGTTGTTTGTTGGAATCCTCTAGCTTAGAGAAATGAGATAGCTTTTAGAGGGCTTGAAAAGGCTTTGGGGAAGGCATGGGCCATAGCTAGGTTTCCATGCTTTTGTTTTTTTTTTTTTTTGGATTTATTGGGAAGTTGATAAATACTTATGTCATGCTTTGAAATGGTTTGTTTGAGTTTATAGTTTTCGTTTAGTTTTTTGGGAAGTTGATTGATACTTAAGATATCTCTTGAAATTGTTTGTTATAATTTGTTATTTTACTTGAGTTTATTGGAGGAGAAGTTGATAAATGCTTTAATTAGGATTTTAAAATTGTTTGTTTTAGTTTATGTTTTTAGTTGAGTTTAGATGGAAGTTGATAAATACTTGAATTAAGTTTTGAAATTGTTGGTGCTAGTTTGTAAGTTTAGTGAAGTTGAGGGTTGAGAAATACATAGTTATGGTTTGAAATTGTTTGTTTGTGTTGGTTTATAAGTTGAGTTGGGGGGATCAGTGATCGATTTCTAGGTTTCGTCGTAAACCTAATTGAGGTTGAGAATTACTTGTGTTATGGTTTGAAGGTGTTTGAGAGTTTATGTTTTTAGTTGGATTTATTGGGAAGTTGATGGATACTTAAGTCATGCTGTGAAATGGTTTGTTTGAGTTTATTGTTTTCGTTTAGTTTTTTGGGAAGTTGGTTGATTCTTAAGATATCTCTTGAAATTGTTTGTTATAATTCGTTATTTTACTTGAGTTTAGTGGAGGAGAAATTGATAAATGCTTTAATCAGGATTTTAAAATTGGTTGTTTTAGTTTATGTTTTTAGTTGAGTTTAGGTGGAAGTTGATAAATACTTGAATTAAGTTTTGAAATTGTTAGTGCTAGTTTGTAAGTTTAGTGAAGTTGAGGGTTGAGAAATACTTAGTTATGGTTTGAAATTGTTTGTTTGTGTTGGTTTATAAGTTGAGTTGGGGGAAGGGGGTGAGGGGGTTGAGAATTACTTGTGTTATGGTTTGAAGATGTTTGTGAGTTTATGTTTTTAGTTGGATTTATTGGGAAGTTGATGGATACTTAAGTCATGTTGTGAAATGGTTTGTTTGAGTTTATTGTTTTCGTTTAGTTGTTTGGGAAGTTGGTTGATTCTTAAGATATCTCTTGAAATTGTTTGTTATAATTCGTTATTTTACTTGAGTTTAGTGGAGGAGAAGTTGAGAAATGTTTTAATTAGGATTTTAAAGTTGGTTGTTTTAGTTTATGTTTTTTAGTTGAGTTTAGGTGGAAGTTAATAAATACTTGAATTAAGTTTTGAAATTGTTGGTGTTAGTTTGTAAGTTTAGTTAAGTTGAGGGTTGAGAAATACTTAGTTATGGTTTGAAATTGTTTGTTTGTGTTGGTTTATAAGTTTAGTTTAGTTTAGTTTAGTTTGGGGGGGGGGGGGGGGTTAGGAATGTCCAAAATAGTGGAGTTATGGTAACAGCAAATACAATGCAAGTTTCTAGTGCTAAAGGCAAAAATTCTATCATGTCAGACATGACATTTTATGGTTTCATACAAGAAATATGGGAGCTTGATTATCACGATTGAACTGTTATTTTATTCAAATGTGACTTGGTTGAGAACAATAATGGACTTAAAATAGACGAGTTTGGGTTTACCACTATAGATCTTAATGGCACTGGGCATAAATCAGACTCAATTATTTTGGCCTCTCAAGTCAAGCAAGTATTCTACGTAATAGATCCCCTCAATCTTCGTTGGTCAGTTGTTTTAACACCTCCTCAAAGAATAGTTGAAGAAAATTTCTATGAAGATGAAGTTGGAGATATTGTCCAAGATTGTGGTTATGGGGTCCTAGAAAGAATGCATAATCTTGATGTATTTCAAGATGACGATGAAATGTCATCAACATATGCTAGAAATGATTGTGAGGGTATATGGGTTGATAAGTAGTGTGTTGAATATGGTACTAACTCAAATTCATTTATTTATTATATTTTTATGAGTTAATAGATCTTCTAAGTTTATATATCTCATGAATGTATGTTTTGTGTCTTTCTTGCAGATTGTTACAATGAGTGAACAAAGCACTAGCAGTGGAGATGAACGAAATGTTCTTATTCAACCACAGGTGCCAGGACGAGGGACTACTACGATGCATCGATTGACACGCTTCAGAAATACGGGAGAACGCTTGACGATTGTTTACAACAACCAATGTCAAGTTGTTGGAGATAATGCAAACCAGATGTAAAGTCACATTGCGGTTTGTGCGAGACAACAAATGTCAATAACATATGAAAATTGGAAGGATATGCCTAAGGAACTAAAGGATAAGATTTTTTATTGCATAGAGGTAAAAAGTTTATTGATCTATAGGAGTGAATAGCTTATTTAGTTTACTTGTTTTGCTAACTGAAGGGAATAAAAGTCCCCACGCAGCGGAAGCGCATCGATTGGACCTTACGCCGTATATTAATTAACATTAAAATACCGTTACGATAAATCAAACAAAACTTTAAACAACCTTTAAAGCCGCTGTAAAATTGGTTTAAACATGCTAAAATAAATCTAAATTTATTTTTAAAACTTTTCTAAAGAAAAGAGGAAGAACCGTTACAAACCTTCGTTGAAGACTTGACCGTTCTTCGCCAACGACGCTCCACGAACGAAAACGCAGCAACCGCCTTTGCTTTTCTTCGCTGGAAATTTCTTCTTTGATTGACACAATCACCACAGAGGTTACACCGGTATGTCTCTAAGTCTAGGAGGCAAAAGACTTGTGGGAGTCTTTCTCTAAGAGGGAGGCTAGAGAGAATTCTAGGTCTTGTCTTTCAAGAGTGTCAAGTGTCATGACCAATTAGGTCTAGTGTTCTATTTATAGAAGAGAGGCCATGAATAAAATATTCAATTAAATCGATCTTTTCCATAATTGATTCAATCTTATTCCTTATTTAATCAATCATGATCAATCAATTCCATAATTGATTAATCTTTTCCACAAATGACTAATTACTTCCATAAGTGATTAGATCATTTCCATAAATGATTAATCACTTCCTTAAGTGATTAAATATTTCCATAATTGATTAATTCCCGGTTAATGAATTCTTTAATTAATTAACCACCAATTAAATATCACATATTTAATTCCCGGCATAGAATTAATTAATTTGCACAAACACATTTAAGGCCTTAAATTAATTAATTCATTATTTTGAACTCCTTCAAACTTCCATAAATTTATATTTGAACTTTTCAAATATTAATTTCTCTCATAATAATATATCAATATACATTATATTTATTTCTCTTAATAAATGGAACATTTTCAATTTACTTTTATTACTTAGTTGCCTCAAAGTACTTTACGAGCTACCAGTGGGACCTAATGGACCTGCAGATCAGAAGCTCCAACGATGTGAGATTAATTGGTCAAACTCATTAACCACATTAATTAATATTCGTTAACTGTGTGTACATTCCACTATAGACTCACAGTTGCACTCTTCTCACTGCAGACATATTTTCTGTGTCCACGAATCTAGACCAATATCGACTAGTTAGTCCTTCACAAGTGTCCGTAACACCAGCTGGGTCAAATTACCGTTTTACCCCTAGGTTACCTCTATTTCCTTAAGTACCAACTCCTCTAATGAACAACCTGTTTGTGGTCCAACCATCAAACATAAAACCCTCTCGTGCCATAGAGAGGGTAGGGCCCTTTGTTCAAGACTCGGAGTAACCACTTAAGGGAACACTCATCTGCTTCCCTAAAGTCGGGAAGGAGTGAATTCCATCTTGTACGATTATGTTTCCAGCTCCCCATTCGGTCTTGTCCCCAAAGTGGTAGTCTTATTGAGTCGGTGTAGTGGACACTCTCACCCATACAAATCAAAGGACAATCTCTCATGAGCAGGAGTCCATAATCAACTCAGGATTAAGACTAAGTTGTCTAGGTCGTCCTAGTGAAATAGAAAACCAACTAGTTAACGGTGTTATAACCAGTGGTTACTATTTCGCGGTCCGGTCTTATGCAAACTCATTGCATAGGATACCCCCACTCGCATGTCTCCTACACGAACGCGTTGGATCGCAACGTTTGTATCAAATACAAAGTGGGTCGTATCCATAGTGTCACCAGGATAAGGCACCCAGTCTTATCCCTATACTATAGACCCTTTAGGCTGTTTCTTGAACAATGATCCCATATGTCACTACATATAGTTCAAGACTCATATTACAACCTTGGATGTCTAGTTTATTGGATTAGGGTTATTTTTAGGCAAAGACAGATATAAAATAACTAATAACAATTAATGGAAAAATATATTAATATTATTTCATTAATATCCGGTCAACGGTTACATTCACTATCTACGAGTTTTAGGGCATAAAACCCAACACTAACTACTTTGGTATTTTTTTATGCAAATGTTGTTCGTGGTGGACCCTAGGTCCAAGAGTAGTATTCTTCAATATGCGTCTCGAAAATTTCGAATGTTCAAGACGTACCTAACGCAGAAGTATGTCATTCCGTTGAAAGATGAACCAAAGCGCTTGGCAACTACTCCTTCCAAATATTCGCACATTGATCAAAAGGGCTGGGAAACATTTGTTAGTAGTAGACTAACTGCAGAGTGGGAGGTAAATAAACTTTAGATTAGTGAAATTATTTCAGTACTCTCGGTTGGTTTAGGCTAGTTGGGCTATTATATTGTTGGTTGCATAAGTTATCTTCCTATCTGATATTTGTCATGTGTAATTATGTTATACAGGCGTTAAGTAAGGCTAAAAAAGAAAGACGAGAGAGATGCTTGTATAATCATCATATCTCTCGTAAGGGATATCAAATCTTGCCAAAGACTTAGTAAGTATGGCTATTTAAAGTAAATAACTTTCGAAAATTTGTTCATACTTTTAATAATATGTATGTTCTACAGGAATTGACCGACAATTCATCCAATCGTGCAATTCTATGGAAGGAAACACGAAAGGGAAAAATAAAGAATATTGCGATGAGGTCACTATTGCACGAGTCAATCGAATTGTAAGTTTATATATATATATATTTGAAATAAGTTTTGGATTATGTGATATTTAGTAATTGAAAAAATCTTATTGAAATGTTTATGATAGGACGAATTAGCTGCATTGAATGAAGGTAAAGACATCTTGACTGAAGCGTTGGGCACGCCAGAACACAAAGGGCGTGAAAGGGGAGTGGGCGAGTTCATAACGCCCTCTGTGTACTACAAGGTTGCAAAAGAGAAGTGAAAATTGAGTCAGCAACCACAGAGCGAAGCTTCGAGTGTCAAGACCGAAGCCCTTGACTAAAGCAATCTTCAAATGAAGAAAATAGTGCCACACATAAAAAGTTAAAAGGAAAAGATGTCGTACGTGAGATACCTGAGAATAAAGAGGTAAATTATTATTATCCTTGTTGGAATTTTTTAGATATATATATACTTAGCTTCAATGTTTTAAACTTTTGTAGGCTGGAACACCTTGCCACCTAGCGATAGGCTCTATGGATAACATTGTTGTCGTAGGCACAATGTACGAGTCGCCTTCACAAAATGCAACCATCAATAGAGTTTCATTAGGAGTCGAAAATGTTCGAGTTGTGGTAGACATGATCATAGGTGATGATTGTGCATTATTGATTCCTATGAATGATGAACTACAAACGTTGCATCAAGCGGTCGGTAATTTTGTGGGATGGCTTCGCATGCTTGTTATTACTGTAGATGACAAAGAGGTATGTTTATTTTCAATTGAAATAATTTTTTTAACAGAAATATAGTGACGTAGATATTTTTTATAGGAGTCTCCTGCCAAAGCTAAGCCCATAGTACAATCAAGCAATCATACGGATGTCCATGTTACTATTAGGCTCCTAAAAAGATACGCGATGCTTTCAATGCAACAAGAAGATACACCAACGATCAATATGCACGAGCGTATCTTGGGAAAGGGAGCATCAATATTTTTACATCACGAAGACATCATGCAATATTGTGGGAATGTTGAGATAGGTTACTCATGCATACTCACGTACATTACGTAAGTAAACAAAGTTATTACACATTTTGATTTATGAGTTTTCTATTTTCTTAGTAGAATGAGATTTTCTTAATATTAAAGACTTGAATTTGTTTGTGTTAGTTTAAGGGGTGATAAATACTTGTATTATGTTTTGAAAGTGTTTGAGTTAAAGCTTAGTTGAGTTTGGAGGGGAGGGGGGGGTGGTGATGTATTATGCTTTGGAAGTGTTTGAGTTGATAAATACTTGTATTATGCTTTGAAAAATGCTTGACTTGAGTTTTTGTATTGGAGGTGTTGGTTTACAAGTTTAGTTGAGCTTAGAGGGTCGGGGGGGGGGGGGGGGGGGGGAGGGTGATGTATTATGCTTTGGAAGTGTTTGAGTTGATGAATACTTGTATTATGCTTTGAAAAATGCTTGACTTAAGTTGTAGTATTGGAGGTGTTGGTTTACAAGTTTAGTTGAGTTTGGAGGGGGGGGTGATGTATTATGCTTTGGAAGTGGTTGAGTTGATGAATACTTGTATTATGCTTGGAAAAATGCTTGACTTAAGTTTTAGTATTGGACGTGTTGGTTTACAAGTTTAGTTGAGTTTGGAGGGGGGGTGATGTATTATGCTTTGGAAGTGTTTGAGTTGATAAATACTTGTATTATTTTCTTTAGATACCTCTGGACTGTACTTGATCCCGAGATAACAAACAAGCTTTTTATGGTTGATCAAGCAACAATCCCATCGAACGTGAAGTCCCGAGAACTTCGTTCTAGAAATCTATCTAACAGACTAGATATGGTTGATTTGGATCAACTAGTTCTCATTCCCTTTAACACTGGGTAAGTAATTCTTACTAGCGAAATTTACTCCATCGTAACTTTTCTTATTCATAAATAATAATATGATCAAAATTGTGATTCTACATAGTCATCATTGGATGTTGATCGCGATCCAGCCTCGGGAAAACACTGTGTATATATTGAATTCTTTGCGCAGTAAAGTTAAAGAAGAGTTTAGTGGAACTATAAATACGTAAGTGTGTCTCAAATTTTTGTAGTGTTTAAAAGGAAAAGTAAAACTTGAATTGTTCTAATGTTTTAAATTATTTAGAGGGTTGAGAATGTGGCAAGCTAAGCACCCGCTTCCTCAATATCGATCTGCTATTAGTTGGAAACTAGTGAAGGTAAATTCACATTCATGATATTATAGACATTGAAATCTTGTATGCATACTCAAGTATGTTTTGTTTTTTCATTGTAGTGCCCCCATCAATCAGGTTCGACATAGTGTGGGTATTTTGTGCAAAAATATATAAGAGAAATAATGCACAACTCTACTACCCCTATAACTAAACTTGTAAGTATTATCATTATCCTTACGTGTTATTATAATTTATGTTTCTTTTCATTCTTTTGTCATGTAATTGTTTTTTTTTTTTTTTTGTTGAAGTTTAACACAAAGAGTGCATTTACACAAGACGAGATCGACGAGGTTCATATAGAATGGGAAAATTTTGTTGGAAGATTTGTGTAGGCTAGGTGTACTTGAAAATACATTAATTAACTTGAAATGTGTCTATATATAGTGGAGGATTGGTTTAGGTGTACATACTTTTCAATAGTGAATGTTCATATGTGTTCTCTCTTTGAAAATGCTTGATTCTTGAATATTTGGTTGGATCTAATTTATGGAGGGACGGGTGGTCCAAGTATTATATTGTAAATGATATATGGAAGTGTTTGTATTTCAATTTGGTTTTGTGACATAAAAAAATTGTGTTTGGATTAAGCTATTTGTATTGGAAGTTATAAAGTTAAATTCTATTTTTTTTTTTACAAGAAGAAAGAAATAGTATTGTTGGTTAGCTATGTTTGCAACCAATTTTTTTTATTTAATACTAAATAAAAATGATGACGGGCATTGTCTGTCATTGAAACATACAAAAATGGATTTTTAATGTCGGACATATTATATTGGAAAATTAAAATTTACAAACTTTTAATGTCGCCACTTTTAATGTCGGGCAATGCCCGACATTAAAACCGCCCTATCTATGTCCTTCAACCAGACAATAAAACAGTCTTTTAATGTCGGGCTATGACTACTTTTAATGTCGGACAGGGCCTTTAATTTCGGGCATTAGCCGACATTAAAAGTGGCCAACATTAAAAGCGACCGACATTAAAACACTGACCGACATTAAAAGCCCAATTTGTTGTAGTGAGGATGCCGACTTACTTCTTAGTTGGGAGAGGAACAAAGGAAAGGTAATTGTCCATGTTAAGGTCTAACAAGAAATTCACAATATAAGAGGAAAGAGGAATAGGGTCCCACTAGAAATGTATGAACCATGATCACTAGAAAAGCATGAATCTTGTTGTATGTGTTTGCATATCCTGACCCCAGTAGTGGAGTTACTTACTGAGTATTTTAAATAATCATTCTTTCCATAAATGTTTTTTTCAGGTAAAGGCAAGGGTGTGTGATGGCTTTGATGAGGATTTGTTACGGAACCATGGGAGACTAGGACTCATGGGTGTCATGTTTTACTTCCGCTTTATGAACTTTATATTACATTCTTTTGGTTTATGAACTTGTTTTGAGAACTCTTTAGTGGCCATGTTTGACTCTATTTTGAAAGTTATTTGAGAACATTTTTGTGACTTTAAAGTTAGGCATCCGAATAAAAGTTTTTATAATGTGGTTTTACTAAAATTATGAATTTATGTCTTAAAAGGTTTTATATATAAAGGTCTCCATAGCATGCATATGGTAACGGTTCCAAATAGGTTTATTTTAGAAGTTGAGTCTTTACAGTTAATTTAGATTTATGAAATACCAATACACTAGCAACATACATACATTCATAATCTACTGTAGATTTAGATTAAGCATGCTGAAAAACTATAGAATTTAATTCTAATCTACATAAAGTAACAAGTTACTTACTCTCGCTGACGACTCAGATTAATTTCACCAACTACTTGAGAAATAATCATGAAAAACTTGGAACAGTACCACAGGGAAACACTTGTATATTCTCTGGGGAATTTGAGGCCAATGCAGTGGGAACCTTCTTCTTGATTTTAGAGAGAATTGAATGAAGTGAGTGTATCAACTAGGAGACATTCTATGGTTTATATAGAATGTCGTATCCATTTTCATATTCATATCGGGTGAGGAATATATTTAATTAATTAATAATAATTAACTACTTTTCCCCCGTTGTAATAGGATAGAGATATATTTAATTAATTAATTAAATCAAATTTAATTCTTTCATTTTAATCGTATTTAAATGAACATCTCTCACATAACCTATAGTTTTGAACATGAATCCAATTCATATTAAAATTAATATTTGAATTCCTTCAAATATTTAATTAATTTTGAACCATATCCAAAATTAAATGTATAACCATACATTATATTATTTTCCTTATTAAATTTGAACACTTCAATTTATAATCAAGACATAATTTCCTCAATTACCCTTTGCAAGTTACCAGTAGGACCTAATGGACCCACAGATCAGAAAATCCAACGATATGATATTAATTGGCTAAACTCATTAACCAAATTAATCAATATTCGTTAACTGTGGGTGCACTCCACCATAGACCCACAACTGCACTCTTCTCACTGCAGAATATTTTTGTGTCCACAGATATAGACTAATAACAGTAAGTTAGTCCTTCACGAGTGTTCATAACACATGCTGGACAAATTACCATTTTATTCCTGGGTTACCTTTGTGTCCTTAACTACCAGTGCTCCTCTAATGAACAACCTGTTTATGATCCAACCAATAAACAAAAACCCTTCTCGTGCCAGTGAAAGGGTAGAGCCCTTTGTTCAAGACGTGGAGACACCACTTAAGGGAACAATCATCTACTTACCCCGAAGTCGGGAAGGAGTGAATTCCATCTTGTGTGATTATGTTCCAAGCCACCCATGCGGTCTTGTCTCCAAAATGGTAGGCTTATTGAATGGACGATCTAACCACTCTGATATGAATCCTACCATGCTATCCAAAACTAAAGAAAAGCTTCAAAATGGAGATTCATTAAATGCACTCAAGCTTCATTGAAGACAAGTCAAAGTGTCATTTATGGAACATGGACTTCAAGATACTTCAAGTGATGTTTCAAGCATGGGAGGTTACAAATATTAATTGGCTGATTGCAAACTCCTATTCACGGATTTATGGACCCTTTTGAATGTATTTTCAGTCTTATGTCATTTTAATTACTTTTTAGGTTAAATTTACTTAATGGCTGATTATTGTCATAAAGATGGAATGTTAAGACTCTTGATATACCTCATGGAAGGTCTAGGGTTTCATTTTTAAGGCTATAAAAAGCCATGTATCTTGTATTTGAAAAAGGGAGACTTGGAAATGTAGTAAAAGGAGCCTTTGTGCTTTTCCTTTAGCCTAGAGCTAAGTTTCTTTGCAATTCTATGTAGTTTAGGTTGCATGTTGAGAATCATTCAAGCTTGACTTGATCAATCATGCTTGTGGAGTGATTCGAATCTCAAGCAAGCTTCTTGCCTAGAGATATTTGATCGACAAGGTAATCCGGTTTTTACTTTCCTTGGGTTGATTTTCAAATCGGTTTTGGGGTTTTCAGATTTGAGATCTAAAGGTCTTGTTTTTCAGCAAGGTTGTTAGATCCATTTCTTGGGGGTTTCTTAACATTTGGTATCAGACATATCTTTCCTTGCATTTATCTTTTTGTACTATTTGTTCTTTTTCTTCAGTTTTCGTAAATCTGCGCATCTTATTCTGCTTTGTTAAAAAAACAAAAAAAAGTATCATTTCCGTTCTTCAATTCATGTTCTTGTCTTCTACAAAGTTTTAGATTGGAGTATTCACAATGAACGAGAGCAATTCACCCATACAAATCAAAGGACAATCTCTCGTGAATAGGAGTTCATAATACACTCAGGATTGAGACTAAGTTTTCTAGGTCATCCTAGTGAAATAGAAACCTAACTAGTCAACGGAGTTATATCTCGCGATTACTATTTCGCGATCCGATCTTATGCAAATTCATTGCATAGGTGAAGGTGTTAATATCTAATATGCGGAAGCAATTTTGGATCTTAGACACATAATAACATCAATTTGATCATACAAAACATGTTGTCCAAAAAGGGGAAAACATAGAGAATGGGTACTAACCTCTTGTAGCTCGAAATTAAACGAATTGGTTGGTTGTGTTTCCTCACCAACTTGTCACGAACCACCACTGGATCTTCCTTGCTATTCTCAGGCCTCTGGAACGGATTGTGGGATCCTCTAGTGATGGAATTTGAAAGGGAAAGAGCTCGGATTACAAGCTTGAGAGAGTTTTGAGTTCTTTGAGTTTGAGACCAAAATTGAGCAGCATAATAGGTTGGAAAATCTTGTATTTTTCCACCATTCAATCCTCTATATATATAGTGGTAAACCATGCACACCAATTATTCAAAAAATTGCCAGTATTTGGAGTTCAAATTAATCATGGGATTTGGTGGAAGAAGAAGGGCGTAGTGAATGTGATTACTCACAAAGCACCACCTCCAAAAAATATCTAATTTTTTAATTTCTTGAAATTCAAAAATTGTAATTTTAATTTCTAAAATTTAGAATTTCAATGTGAAATTTCAATTAAATAAAAATTTAATTATAATTAATTAATTATTATATATTAATTTAATATCAAATATTAAATTAATATTTTACTTCCAATCCTGACCATTTCCGAAATGAAATTTCTCAACCATGAATTCCTATTCACGTGTTCGATATTTAAATTATATCTAAATATATTAAACTCTCAAAATTAGGTTTAACCAAAAACTCGACGTGTCAATAATATCCAATATGATCAGTGTATTCCCTAAACCGAATTTGAACTATTCAAATTATTTCTATCATATTGTTCTAAAGTTTATTCCTTATGCTAGCAAGGGGACCTAATGGACCTACATATCATGGGCTCTAACGATTCGAGGTTTAACCGGCCAAACTCTTTTAACCTAGTTAACCAACATTCGTTAACTACTAGGTCACTCCACCGTAGCCTAGTAGTTGAACTCCCCTCACTGTAGATATATTTGCGTCCACTCGATATAACATTAATTAGTAAGTCAGTCCTTCACAGGTGGTTCGTAACTATAGCTAGGTACAAAGTCTGTTTTACCCCTATAGGACTTATTGATTCCTTAAGTTCAATGGTCCTCTAATGAACAATTTGTTTATGGTCCTACCACTAAACAAAGTCCCATGAGAGGGTGGGGCTGCTTGTTCAAGCCTTGGAGTCAACACTTAAGGGAACTGAATGATTTAGAATTCCCCAATTCCGTTAAAGCAGAAGCGTAATTAGGACTGATTCGTTAATTTTGTTTATAAAAAAATAATATTACATTGGCAAAAAACATAGAACAAATTCTATACAAACTTAAGGCTAAGCATACAAAAATTATTAGATCTAAATCAAAAGAGGAGAAGCAAACATACCGTCGTCGACGACTCTGAATACTTCAACGGACATCTTTCTTCATTTTGGACCAACCGTCAACAATTGGGACACCACCAATTGATCTTCCCCGTTGTGACTCTGAGATTAGGAACGTAGTTGTGGGACTACCTAATCTTGAATGGGAAAAATCTAAAGAGAAAATTCTCCCTAGAGTTCTTGGGTTGAGAGAATATGAGAGGGAGGTTAGAGAGAATGCAATAGTGCATTCTTGTGGCCTTATGTTGTAGTACCTAAACTCTAGGTTCGGTGTTCTATTTATAGGAGAAAGGCCATGAATAAAATATTCATTTAAAATCAATTATTTCCATAACCGATTTAATCTTTTTCATAATTAATCAATTCCATAATTGATTAATATTTTCCATAATGACTGATCACTTCCATAAGTGATTAAATCATTTCCATAAATGATTAATTACTTCCATAAGTGATTAATCATTTCCATAATGGATTAATTTCCAATTAATTAATTCTTTAATTAATTAATCACTAATTAAATATCATATATTTAATTTCAGACCTTCTATTAGTTAATTAATTAATTACCATCAGGTCTTCAATTAATTAATTCTATAATATGAATCAAATTCATATTAAAATTTGAACTCCTTCAAATTCTCTTATATCCTATAAATTTAATATGAATCAAATTCATATTAATATTTGAACTTCTTCAAATATTTATTTCTCTCATAGACTATAGTTTAATTAAATCTCATTTAATTTAAACTAAATTGAATAATTAATTAATTCATAATTAATTAATTCATCTTCTAATTAAATACCATATATTTAATTAGACATATATTTGAACTCTTTCAAATATATCAATCTCTCAATATAATAAAGTTTAATCTCAAATTAGACTTTAAATTTTAATGCATCAGTATACATTATATTAATTTGTATCTCATACAATTAACCTAATTCCCAAAAGATACATTTGTTCCTAATTACTCTTTACGAGCTAGCAGGGGACCTAATGGACCTACAAATCAGAAGCTCCAATGATATGAGGTTAATAGATTAAACTCATTAATCAGGTTAACCAATAATCATTAACTGTGGGTCATTCCACTATGGACCCACAGCTGAACTCTTCTCACTGTAGAACATTTATGTGTCCACGGATATAGACCTCTATCGGTAAGTCAATCCTTCACGAGTGTTCATAACTACAGTTGGGTCAAATTACCGTTTTACCCCTGTGTTACCTCTGGCTCCTTAAGTACCAGTGCTCCTCTAATGAACAACCTATTTACGGTCCAACCAGTAAACAGAAAGTCCCTCTCGGGCCAGTGAGAGGGCAGGATCCCTTTGTTCAAGACCCGGAGTCACCACTTAAGGGAACACTCATCTACTTCTCCTAGAAGCGAGCAGGAGTGAATTCCATTTTATGTTGTCATGTCCCCAGCCTCCCACTCGGTCTTGTCCCCAAGAAGGTAGGCTTATTGAGTCGGTGTGCAGGCCACTATCACCCATACTAATCAAAGGATAATCCCTTGTGGGAAGGAGTTCATGACACACTCAGGATTAAGACTGAGTTACCTAGTCATCCTATTGAAACAGTAACCTAACTAGTTAACGATGTTACTGAAGGGAATAAAACTTCCCACGCAGCGGAAGCGCATCGATTGGACCTTACGCCGTATATTAATTAACATTAAAATACCGTTACGAAAACTCAAACAAACTTTAAACAAACATTAAACAAACTTTAAAGCTGCTGTAAAATTGGTTTAAACATGCTGAAAAATAAATCTAAATTTATTTTCATGCTTTTCTAAAGAAAAGGGGAATAATCGTCACATACCTTCGTTGAAGACTTGACCATTCTTCGCCAACGACGCTCCACGAACGAAAACGCAGCAGCCGCCTTTGTTTTTCTTCGCTGGAAATTCCTTCTTTGAATGACACAATAACCACAGAGGTTACACCGGTATGTCTCTAAGTCTAGGAAGCAAAAGACTTGTGGGAGTATTTCTCGAAGAGGGAGGCTGGAGAGAATTCTAGGTCTTGTCTTTCAAGAGTGCCAAGTGTCATGACCAATTAGGTCTAGTGTTCTATATATAAAAGAGAGGCCATGAATAAAATATTCAATTAAATCAATCTTTTCCAAAATTGATTTAATCTTATTCCATAATTAATCAATCATGAACAATCAATTCCATAATTGATTAATCTTTTCCACAAATGACTAATTACTTCCATAAGTGATTAGATCATTTCCATAAATGATTAATCACTTCCTTAAGTGATTAATTATTTCCATAATTGATTAATTCCCGGTTAATGAATTCTTTAATTAATTAACCACCAATTAAATATCACATATTTAATTCCCGGCCTAGAATTAATTAATTTGCCCAAACATATTTTAGGCCTTAAATTAATTAATTCATTATTTGAACTCTTTCAAACTTCCATAATTTTATATTTGAACTTTTCAAATATTAATTTCTCTCATAATAATATATCAATATATATTATATTTGTTTCCCTTAATAAATTGAACATTTTCAATTTACTTTTATTACTTAGTTGCCTCAAATTACTTTACGAGCTACCAGTGGGACCTAATGGACCTGCAGATCAGAAGCTCCAACGATGTGAGATTAATTGGTCAAACTCACTAACCACATTAATCAATATTCGTTAACTGTGTGTACATTCCACTATAGACTCACAGTTGCACTCTTCTCACTGCAGACATATTTTCTGTGTCCACGGATCTAGACCAATATCGACTAGTTAGTCCTTCACGAATGTTCGTAACACCAGCTGGGTTAAATTACTGTTTTACCCCTAGGTTACCTCTATTTTCTTAAGTACCAATTCTCCTCTAATGAACAACTTGTTTGTGGTCCAACCATCAAACAAAAAACCCTCTCGTGCCATTGAGAGGGTAGGGCCCTTTGTTCAAGACTCGGAGTAACCACTTAAGGGAACACTCATCTGCTTCCCTAAAGTTGGGAAGGAGTGAATTCAATCTTGTACGATTATGTTCCCAACTCCCCATTCGGTCTTGTCCCCAAAGTGGTAGGCTTATTGAGTCGGCGTATTGGCCACTCTCACCCATACAAATCAAAGGACAAACTCTCATGAGCAGGAGTTCATAATCAACTCAGGATTAAGACTAAGTTGTCTAGGTCGTCCTAGTGAAATAGAAAACCAACTAGTTAACGGTGTTATAACCAGTGGTTACTATTTCGCGGTCCGGTCTTATGCAAACTCATTGCATAGGATACCCCCACTCGCATGTCTCCTACACGAACGCGTTGGATCGCAGCGTTTGTATCAAATACAAAGTGGGTCGTATCCATAGTGTCACCAAGTCTTATCCCTATACTATAGACCCTTTAAGCTGTTTCTTGAACAATGATCCCATATGTCGCTACATATAGTTCAAGACTCATATTACAGCCTTGGATGTCTAGTTTATTGGATTAGGGTTATTATTAGGCAAAGACAAATATAAAATAACTAATAACAATTAATGGAAAAATATATCAATATTATTTCATTAATATCCGGTCAACGGTTACATTCACTATCTACGAGTTTTAGGGCATAAAACCCAACAGTTACATCTTGTGGTTTACTATTTCGTGGTCAGATCTTATGCAAACTCATTGCATAGGATACCCCCGCTTGCATGTCTCCTACATGGACGCTTTGGATCAATACGTTTGTATCGAATACAAAGTGGGTCGTATCACATAGTGTTACCAGGATAAGGTACCCAACCTTATCCCTTTACTATAGACCTTTTAGGTTGTTACTTGAACACCGATCCCCGTATGTCCCCACATACTAGTTCAAGTCATATGTAAACAACCTTGGATCTTAGTTTATTGGATTTGGGTCAAATTGTGCAACATTTAACAATAACACTTTTGTTGAATTTTATGCCCTAAAACTCGTAGATAGTAAATGTAAACAAATTGTATACTTGTTTCAATAAAGTGTTATTGAGTTTCTACAATAAAGTGTTATTGTTAAATATTGCACAATTTGACCCAAATCCAATAAACTAAGATCCAAGGTTGTCTATATGTAACTTTAGTATGTGGGGACATACGAGGATCGATGTTCAAGTAACAACCTAAAAGGTCTATAGTACAAGGATAAGGTTGGGTACCTTATCCTGGTAACACTATGAGATACGGCCCGCTTTGTATTTGATGCAGACGTATTGATCCAAAACGTCCATGTAGTAGACATGCAAGTGGGGGTATCCTATGCAATGAGTTTGCATAAGACCGGACCACGAAATAGTCAACCATTAGTTATAACACCGTTAACTAATTAGGTTACTGTTTCAATAGGATGACCTAGGTAACTCAGTCTTAATCCTGAGTGTGTCATGTACTCCTTCTCATGAGGGATTGTCCTTTGATTAGCATGGGTGAGAGTGGCCAATACACCGACTCAATATGCCTTCCTTTTTGGGGACAAGATCGAGTGGGAGGCTGGGGACATGACAACACAAGAAGGAATTCACTCATTCCCGCTTATAGGTGAAGTAGATGAGTGTTCCCTTAAGTGGTGACTCCGAGACTTGAACAAAGGGATCCCGCCCTCTCACTGGCCCGAGAGGGACTTTCTGTTTAATGGTTGGACCATAAACAGGTTGTTCATTAGAGGAACGTTGGTACTTAAGGAGACAGATGTAACACAGGGGTAAAACAGTAATTTGACCCAGCTGTGATTACGAACACTCGTGAAGGATTGACTTATCGACATAGGTCTACATCCATGGACACAAAAATGTTCTACAGTGAGAAGAGTTCAGTTGTGGGTCTTTAGTGGAATGACCCACAGTTAATGAATATTGGTTAACCTGATTAATGAGTTTAATCTATTAACCTCATATCATTGGAGCATCTGATCTGTAGGTCCATTAGGTCCTCCTGCTAGCTCGTAGAGAGTAATTAGGAACAAATATATCTTGAGAGAATTTGAATAGTTCAAATTCATATTGGGAATTAAGTTAATTGTACGGGATACAAATTAATATAATGTATAGTGATGCATAAAAATATAAAGTCTAATTTTAGATTAAACTTTATTATTTTGAGAGATTGATATATTTGAAAGAGTTCAAATATATGTCTAATTAAATATATGGTATTTAATTAGAAGATAAATTAATTAATTATTCAATTTAGTTTAAATTAAATGAGATTTAATTAAACTATAGTCTATGAGAGAAATAAATATTTGAAGAAGTTCAAATATTAATATGAATTTGATTCATATTAAATTTATAGGATATAAGAGAATTTGAAGGAGTTCAAATTTTAATATGGATTTGATTCATATTATAGAATTAATTAATTGAAGGTCTCAAATTAAATATATGATATTTAATTAGGTAATTAATTAATTAACTAATAGAAGGTCTGAAATTAAATATATGATATTTAATTGGTGATTAATTAATTAAAGAATTAATTAATTGGAAATTAATCACTTATGGAAGTGATCAATCATTTATGGAAGTAATTAATCATTTATGGAAATGATTTAATCACTTATGGAAGTGATCAATCATTTATGGAAAAGATTAATCAATTATAGAATTGATTGGTCATGGAATTGGTGAAGGGATAAAAGCCCTTTGCGTAGCGGAAACGCACAGAAAACCACACTGATTTTAGCAAAGACTGAAATACCAATACGGATCACAAACCCAATTATTTACAGCGAAAAATAATAAATAATCATGCTGTAAAACTCATTAAAGCATGCTGAAAAAAAAAAAAAGAAAATTTCTAGATCTAATCTAGAATTGGGTCCTAATCACCCTAGTTCAAGAAAAACCTTACCCTTGAAGAAATCCTTGAACGTTTCGCCAAAATTCTTCGATTTTCTCCCAAAACCAGCAGCAGTCACACCTTGATCTTGCTGGAAAATCACCACGAACACCACCACGAAGATTCACCGGTATTCTCGAATAGGATGTTGCGTTGGGAGCTTGTGGGAGCCAAAGAACTAAGGATATTTCCTGGATGAAGCACTCTGTATTCTCAGAGAAAGAGAGAGCAGAACCAGAGAGAGAGCGAGAGAGAGGGAGAGAGGCGTGAGACTCAGAGATTTTCTGCAACTGCACACTGACCACGATAAAAAAAAGCAAGTTTTTAAGCCACCTCACGCATCATCAGGTAACTGAATATTCAGTTACCTGATAATAATTAATCACAAATTAAAATTAAATTGTAATTAATTAAATTTAATTAATCAATATTAATTAAATCAATATTAATTTAAATCATATTTAAACTAATATCCCTCTTTAACCTATAGTTCAATTAAATCAAATTTAATTAAACTAAATCAATTAATTAATTCAAAATTAATTAATAAAAATTAATAAAATTGAACATCACATATTCAATTATTATTTTCTCTCTCAAGACTATAGTATTAATATACATCCAATGCATATTAATTATAACCTATAGTTTTAATATGAACCAAATTCATATTTTAGTATAATATTCAAACACCTTCGAATATTCAATCCATCCTTAGAATTTTACCTCAACGCCCTAAATGAGCTACCGGTGGGACCTAATGGACCTACAGATCAGAAGCTCCAACGATATGAGATTAGTTGGTTAAACTCATTAACCAAGTTAATCAATATTCGTTAACTGTGGTTCACTCCACTAAAGAACCACAGCTGCACTCTTCTCACTGCAGATATATTTCTGTGTCCACGGATATTGACCGTCAACAGCAAGTTAGCCCTTCACGTGTGTTCGTACCCCAGCTAGGTCAAATTACCGTTTTACCCCTGGTCTACCTCTTGGTCCTTAAGTACGAGTGCTCCTCTAATGAACAACCTGTTTGTGGTCCAACCAACAAATAGAAATCCCTCTCGTGCCATAAAGAGGGTAGGGCCCATTGTTCAAGACCCGGAGACACCACTTAAGGGAACACACCTCTACTTACCCTCATATCAGGAAGGAGTGAATTCCATCTTGTAAGACTACGTTCCCAGCTCCCCACTCGGTCTTGTCCCCAAAATGGTAGGCTTATTGAGTCGGCGAACAGGCCACTCTCACCCGTACAAATCAAAGGACAATCCCTCATGGACAGGAGTCCATAATCCACTCAGGATTAAGGCCAAGTTGCCTAGGTCATCCTAGTGAAATAGAAACCAAACTAACTAACGGTGTTACAGTTAGTGGTTAACTATTTCGCGGTCCGGTCTTTGTGCAAACTCATTGCACAGGATACCCCCACTCACATGTCAACCACATGAACGCGTTGGATCACTACGTTTGTATCAATATACAAAGCGGGCCGTATCCATAGTGTCACCAGGATAAGGTACCCAGCCTTATCCCTATACTACAGACCCTTTAGGCTAAAACTTGAACATTGATCCCCGTATGTCCCCACATACTAGTTCAAGCCTCATTCTATTAGCCATGGATGTTTAGTTTATTGGATTAGGATTAACAAGACAAGATATAATACAAACATTGAATAATACATCACTTTATTAATGTTCGGTCAAATGTAAATTTACTATCTACGAGTTTTAGGGCATAAAACCCAACAAACTCCCACTTGAACTAAAACTCAAGTTACAGGGAAAGTATATACAATATAATCCAAAGCTGGAAATGGTACATGTATGTTGTACATTACATAAAAGGTAAATATACAAAATACAATAAACTAGGGCATCCTTACACCCATTACACATCTCCCACTTGCCCTAGATTACCCTATATACATGTCTCGCAGACCTAGACTGTCTAGATGACCCTCGAACACTTTAGCCGAGAGGGCCTTCGTAAACGGATCAGCAATGTTGTGCTCGGAAGCGATCTTGGTCACGACCACATCTCCTCTTTGCACAATTTCACGAATCAGATGATACTTCCTTTCTATGTGTTTACCTCTTTTGTGGCTGCGAGGTTCCTTTGAATTGGCTACAGCCCCACTGTTGTCACAGTATAACGTAATGGGCAAGTTCATATTTGGAACAACTTCCAAATCTGTCAAGAACTTCCTTAGCCAAACAGCTTCCTTAGCCGCTTCACAAGCAGCTACATACTCAGCCTCCATCGTGGAGTCTGCTAAGCATCCTTGCTTTATACTCCTCCAAACTACAGCTCCCCCGTTAAGGGTGAAAGCTGACCCTGACGTAGATTTCCTAGAATCCTTGTCAGTTTGGAAGTCAGAGTCGATGTAACCCGTGAGAACTAACTCCTTAGCCCCAAACACCAACATGTAATCTCTCGTTCTCCTAAGATACTTGAGGATTCCTTTAACGGCGGTCCAATGATCTAACCCTGGATTTGACTGATATCTGCTGACAATCCCTACAGCATAACAAATGTCAGGCCTCGTGCATAGCATGGCATACATTAAGCTACCCACGGCAGAGGCGTAGGGAATCCGTCTCATATCCTCAACCTCTTGAGGTGTCTTAGGAGACTGTTCCTTAGACAAGTGTACCCCATGCCTGAAAGGCAACAAGCCCTTCTTGGAGTTCTGCATCGAATATCGAGCCAACATCTTGTCGATATACGTTGCCTGAGACAGAGCTAGCGATTTGTTCTTTCTATCCCGAATAATTTGGATGCCAAAAACATACTGGGCCTCACCCAAATCTTTCATTTGGAATTGAGCTACTAGCCATTCTTTTACGTCAGTTAGATACCCTACATCATTCCCAATGAGTAGGATGTCGTCTACATAAAGTACGAGGAAAGCTACTTTATTCTTGTTGATCTTCTTGTATACACAAGGCTCATCAACATTCTTGTCAAAACCAAAAGATTTGATCGCAGTATCAAATCTAATATTCCAAGATCGAGAAGCCTGTTTCAACCCATAAATGGATCGATTCAGTTTGCAAACCTTTTGCTCATGACCTTGGGATATGAACCCTTCGGGCTGAGACATAAAAATACTCTCGTCAAGATTGCCATTCAGAAAAGCTGTCTTGACATCAATTTGCCAAATTTCATAATCATAAAACGTGGCAATGGATAAGAGGATTCTTATGGACTTTAGCATAGCAACTGGAGAAAAAGTTTCTTCATAGTCCACTCCTTCTCGTTGGGTATAACCCTTTGCTACCAGTCTTGCTTTGAAAGTCTGTACTTTCCCAGCAGCATCTCTTTTTCTCTTATAGATCCATTTACACCCAATGGGTTTGACCCCCTCAGGTAGATCTACAAGTTCCCAAACTTGATTGAAGTACATTGACTCCATCTCAAGATCCATGGCTTTGGCCCACTCGTCCTTATCTACATCATTCATTGCCTGGCGATAAGACAATGGATCTTCTATGCCGTCATCAGGTATGACTACTTGTGTTTCTGTTAAACCCAAGTAGCGGTTAGGGTGTGTCACAACCCTCCCACTACGTGAGGAGGACTAGATTGACGAGAAGAACTGCATTCTCCAACAACTCTTGTCGAAGGACCAGGTTCATCAACAACCCTTGTTGATCCTTCTGTAGCTTCTCCTAATACTAACTTACTTCGTGGTCGATGATCTCGTATGTGGTCTTCCTCCAAGAAAGTTGCATTTGTTGATACAAATACTTTATTATCTTGAGGGTCATAGAAAAGACCACCTCTCGTTTCTTTCGGGTACCCAACAAATTGGCATATTCTCGTACGTGGTTCCAATTTCTTAGGATTTGTCACTAACACATGTGCAGGACAACCCCAGATTCGAAAGTAACGCAAACTAGGTTTACGCCCCCTCCATAACTCAAAAGGTGTTTCAGAAACACTTTTTGAGGGAACACTGTTAAGAATATGTACTGCAGTCTCTACTGCATACCCCCAAAACGAGCTAGGCAACTGAGCATAGCTCATCATTGATCGAACCATGTCTAACAAGGTTCTGTTTCTCCTTTCTGATACACCATTTTGCTGAGGTGTACCAGGTGCTGAGAGTTGTGATTGGATTCCATGTTCTATCATATAGTCTTGGAATCTTTGATCCAAATACTCTCCACCTCGATCTGATCGAAGCATCTTAATTGTTTTACCTAATAGGTTTTCTACCTCAGCCTTAAACTCCTTGAACTTTTCAAGAGCCTCAGACTTATGGCCCATTAGGTACAAGTAACCGTATCTTGAATAATCATCTATGAAAGAGATGAAATATTCAAAACCACCTCGAGCCTTTACATTTATAGGACCACAAAGATCCGAATGTATTAGTTCAAGTGGTTCTTTGGCCCTGTAACCTTTTCCAGTATAAGGCCTCTTGGTCATTTTACCCTCGAGACACGATTCACAGGGTGGTAAAGATGTATCTTCTATGTCACTTAGAAGCCCATTTTTTACCAAACGATCGATCCGATCGATGTTAATATGACCAAGACGAAGATGCCAAAGATACGTGTTGTTACTTAAAGGAGAAACCTTTTGCCTTTTGTTTTGCGTTTTGGCCGTTTTAAACATTTCATGACTTAAAATAGCCTTAGCATCATTTGGTCTTAACACAAACAAATTATTCTCACGCTTAGCTGAACAAATGTAAACTCCATTCTTTGAAATTAAAGCTTCATTAAGCAAGAAGGAAACAGTATAACATTGTTCTAACAAAGCTGAAACAGAAATACGGTTTCTTTTAATTCTAGGAACCAAGTACAAGTCCTCTAAAATTAAAAACCTATTTCTAAAGAATAATTTTGCAGCTCCCACTGCACGAGCTGAAACGACGTCTCCCGTTCCGACCTTGAGCGTCATTTCACCCTCTGGCAGCTGCTGGAAATTATTTCCCTGAAAAGAAGAACAAACATGATTAGTGGCTCCCGAATCTAGTATCCAGGCAAACTCATCATGTTCAACGAGACAAGTCTCTAACACAAGTAAATCGAATTTACCTTCTTTTTCTCTTCTCTTCTCAGCAAGGTAGCGGGGACAGTTGCGCTTCCAGTGACCATCTGCATTACAGTGGAAGCATCTGCCTTTGTCGGCCACGACCTTGGCCTTCCCCTTCCCTTGCACAGCCTGTGCAGGAGCCTTCCCCTTGTCTCCCTTCCTCTTTTGGATCTGCTTCGATGAAGAAGCCTGGGGTACAGATTTAGTCCCTGAGGATGAACCCTTCAGGAACTTCTTTTTGGAATGGGCCACATTGGCCTCTCCTTTAACCACACTCTTTCCCTTGCTCTTTTGCAGGGACTCGTAAATCTGTAACTCCGAGAGGAGGGTAGTCAGGTTGAACTGAATCTTATTCATGCTCGCGTTCGTCCTGAAAGACAGATAGCTCGCCGGGAGCGAGTGAAGGATGAACGCAACCTGACTGCGCTCGCAGACAACCCCGCCATTTGCCTCAGCGATGTTGAACTGGTTAATCATGTCCAGGACATGTTCCCGAACAGATTGACCTTCCAGCATCTTGGCATTGAAGACGTTCTTCAAGGCGTCGTGGTGGAGCTGGTAGGACGGAAGTCCAAACATCTCCTGTAGGGAATTCATAATATCCCTGGCAGTTGCCACGTTCTCGTAACGCTTGGCCAACACTTCAGACAAGCTGACCAAAATATAAACTTTGACCTTTTCATTGGCCTTGGTCCAGCGTTCGTAGGCGTCCTTAACTGTCTGAGCGGCAATGCGAGGGGGAACGGGAGGACATTCCTCCGTTAAGACGAACCTTAAGTCCTCAACCACGAGTATTGTATTGAGGTTAGATTTCCATTGAGGAAAATTCTCGCCGGTAAGTTGTTCATTTTTAAGCAGGGAAATTATAGAGGAAGACATTGCTGAAAAACAAACAAGTGACCGTATTAGTTATCTTTGCCTTAACCCATCACACAAGCAATACAAACAATTGCATACATCCAATCAATTTTGCAAACAAACAATCAAAGAACCCTAATAAAACTATGATTGTGTTTCGCAACGATGCTTTAGAGGTTTAGAAGAACAGCCACCGAAGGGTGATCAGTTGTTCCTCCTCTAAAATGAGACTCTTCTCAGTCAATTTCTAATACCAGAATAACTCATATTCCATTAGATATTAACCACCGTTGTTCGGTCAAGGATTTGTTAACAAATTAACTCCTCCCCGTAAGTGTAACCCTCCCACTTTCAGATCCCAGAGGCACGCACCAACAGGCTACCGCTAGGAAAGACAACTGTTGGTAATTAGCCTAAGTGACCCTATCCTATTCAGGAGTTCACGGTGTTCCGAATCCTATGATCAGGCCCTCCGAAGGGGTGGTTGCGCCGAGACAACACGCAGGCGGATCATAGGAATCTCACGTTGTGACCTAGGGGCGGAGACCGAAGGATACGTTGACACGTGTCCCGCTCCCACTTACTATAGTCACTTTCCCCATTCACCTTGGTATTGACCCATGCAAACACTCTCCGAAGGGAGGCCGCGCTAAAACGACACAAAGCCGAGCATGGATCTCACGGTGTGAACATCACAGGGACGCAGGAGCAAAACTCGATTTAAATCAAGTTTTGTAATTTTCCTCCCACTAAAGTAACCTATTATTAATTTTAGGGTTTGATTAAACCTAGATAAATCCGGCTAAGTCATTTATCTAAGTCTAATCATATTATAACTATTATAATAATACCTAATGTCTAGGTGTATTAAACCAATTTAATTAACCTAGCGACATTATTCTAACATTAACCTAAGATTAATTCAACTCCGGTGTTCCAGATTCGTTCCCAGGTAGGAGGTGTTCCGTTTACCGTCAACTTAAATACCTCCAATCCTTAGACAGAACTTCATTGATAGAGTTCCCTTATAATCTTAGGAATGTTTGTCCTACTTAGTACATTAAAACTATTTAAAACTAAGTAAGATATTCTAATCCTATTAGAAAATGATCTTAGGTCTAATTAATTTTAACCCATTAAAATTAATTCAATTTAACCTAAGATCCTATGTGAACATGCATATCTTGATTATAGATTGACGGTTTCTAATCATAAAATTTTAAACTATTTAAAAATTTTAATGATTAGCCCTCTAATCATGCATACTATAGTTTTTAAAACAATTAACAATCATATTCAAGTTAATGAAATTTAAACTATAGTACTTTCCATTGCATGATATTTAATATAACCCTTATATTAACCTATGGATGTACCATGCTCAATGCAATTTGATTTCCATTTTAAAAATAAACAACTTTATTATAGCCAAAAATGGAAAATCAACTTAGCATGCTGCAAACAAATAATTTTTAATATAACTCTTATATTAAAACTATGTAATTGCATGCATCATACTTTTCCATTTTCATGAATTTAATATAACTCTACTATATATTAAATAAATCATGAAAATCAAACCATGCATTTCAAACATATATTATAATCCAATTATAACATACATAAATGCATGAGCATGTTTTATATCCTAAGGTGGGATTAAAATTTAAATGACATCCATAAAGCATTTAAATAGCGAATAAACCGATTTAATTGGCCCCTAGGATAGATTAAAGCAAAATTACACTAATAAAGCAATAAACCTATCCTATTACAAAATTCTGCAGCTCCAAATCCGGTCTACAAGCCTTGAACCGACCCGAACCACTTCGAACCGGACTTGAAAAACTCGAACCGCACCGAAAACGGGTCAAACCGGACAAAACCGGTCCCAGCTGACCCAAAACGCACGAACCGGACCGGCCAATTAGGGCACCTCTCACGTTTTCACGAAAAACTGGCGCCGCACGAAATCGTGACAGCGTCGAGACGCTGTGAAGAAAGCGTCCCGACGCTGTCGCGATTTCAACCGTCTGGAGCGTGGAATCGCGACAGCGTCGAGACGCACAAGGCTAAGCGTCCCGACGTTGTTGCGTCTGAAGCTGTTTTTCTGGGCAGAACCACGACCGTTCTTCACGATTTTCATCGTTTTCTTCCACGATCTTCATCGATTTTCAAGCCTAAACAAGACCCGGACTAGTACAGACTCGATTTACAGAATTTTGCCCAAAAACGCAGGGGCCTTACATGATCAAATCAATAAAATTACTGGAAATCTATGGCCAAATTAAATCAAAACGGTTTATCGCAAACCAACATTCATAATGCAAATTAATCCCACCATGAAGTGAATCCGCAAATTTCAATCAATGGAAAAAATTCGGAGATGGCTCTGATACCAATTGAAGGGATAAAAGCCCTTTACGCAGCGGAAACACACAGAAAACCACACTGATTTTAGCAAAGACTGAAATACCAATACGGATCACAAACCCAATTATTTACAGCAAAAAATAAAATATAATCATGCTGTAAAACTCATTAAAGCATGCTGAAAAAAAAAAAAAAGAAAAATTCTAGATCTAATCTAGAATTGGGTCCTAATGACCCTAGTTCAAGAAAAACCTTACCCTTGAAGAAATCCTTGAACGTTTCGCCAAAATTCTTCGATTTTCTCCCAAAACCAGCAGCAGTCACACCTTGATCTTGCTGGAAAATCACCACGAACACCACCACGAAGATTCACCGGTATTCTCGAATAGGATGTTGCGTTGGGAGCTTGTGGGAGCCAAAGAACTAAGGATATTTCCTGGATGAAGCACTCTGTATTCTCAGAGAAAGAGAGAGCAGAACCAGAGAGAGAGCGAGAGAGAGGGAGAGAGGCGTGAGACTCAGAGATTTTCTGCAACTGCACACTGACCACGATAAAAAAAAGCAAGTTTTTAAGCCACCTCACGCATCATCAGGTAACTGAATATTCAGTTACCTGATAATAATTAATCACAAATTAAAATTAAATTGTAATTAATTAAATTTAATTAATCAATATTAATTAAATCAATATTAATTTAAATCATATTTAAACTAATATCCCTCTTTAACCTATAGTTCAATTAAATCAAATTTAATTAAACTAAATCAATTAATTAATTCAAAATTAATTAATAAAAATTAATAAAATTGAACATCACATATTCAATTATTATTTTCTCTCTCAAGACTATAGTATTAATATACATCCAATGCATATTAATTATAACCTATAGTTTTAATATGAACCAAATTCATATTTTAGTATAATATTCAAACACCTTCGAATATTCAATCCATCCTTAGAATTTTACCTCAACGCCCTAAATGAGCTACAGGTGGGACCTAATGGACCTACAGATCAGAAGCTCCAACGATATGAGATTAGTTGGTTAAACTCATTAACCAAGTTAATCAATATTCGTTAACTGTGGTTCACTCCACTAAAGAACCACAGCTGCACTCTTCTCACTGCAGATATATTTCTGTGTCCACGGATATTGACCGTCAACAGCAAGTTAGCCCTTCACGTGTGTTCGTACCCCAGCTAGGTCAAATTACCGTTTTACCCCTGGTCTACCTCTTGGTCCTTAAGTACGAGTGCTCCTCTAATGAACAACCTGTTTGTGGTCCAACCAACAAATAGAAATCCCTCTCGTGCCATAAAGAGGGTAGGGCCCATTGTTCAAGACCCGGAGACACCACTTAAGGGAACACACCTCTACTTACCCTCATATCAGGAAGGAGTGAATTCCATCTTGTAAGACTACGTTCCCAGCTCCCCACTCGGTCTTGTCCCCAAAATGGTAGGCTTATTGAGTCGGCGAACAGACCACTCTCACCCGTACAAATCAAAGGACAATCCCTCATGGACAGGAGTCCATAATCCACTCAGGATTAAGGCCAAGTTGCCTAGGTCATCCTAGTGAAATAGAAACCAAACTAACTAACGGTGTTACAGTTAGTGGTTAACTATTTCGCGGTCCGGTCTTTGTGCAAACTCATTGCACAGGATACCCCCACTCACATGTCAACCACATGAACGCGTTGGATCACTACGTTTGTATCAATATACAAAGCGGGCCGTATCCATAGTGTCACCAGGATAAGGTACCCAGCCTTATCCCTATACTACAGACCCTTTAGGCTAAAACTTGAACATTGATCCCCGTATGTCCCCACATACTAGTTCAAGCCTCATTCTATTAGCCATGGATGTTTAGTTTATTGGATTAGGATTAACAAGACAAGATATAATACAAACATTGAATAATACATCACTTTATTAATGTTCGGTCAAATGTACATTTACTATCTACGAATTTTAGGGCATAAAACCCAACAATTGGTTGGTCATGGAATTGATTAATTATGGAAATGATTAAATCAGTTATGGAAATAATTGATTTTAATTGAATATTTTATTCATGGTCTTTCTCCTATAAATAGAACACTAAACCTAGGGTTTAGGTACTACAACATAAGGCCACAAGAATGCATACTTGCATTCTCTCTAGCCTCCCTCTCATATTCTCTCAACCCAAGAACTCTAGGGAGAATTTTCTCTTTAGAGTTTTTCCCATTCAAGATTAGGTAGTCCCACAACTACGTTCCTAATCTCAAAGTCACAGCGGGGAAGATCAATTTGTGGTGTCCCAATTGTTGACGGTTGGTCCAAAATGAAGAAAGATGTCCGTTGAAGTATTCAGAGTCGTCAAAGACGGTATTTTTGCTTCTCCTCTTTTGATTTAGATCTAATAATTTTTGTATGCTTAGCCTTAAGTTTGTATAGAATTTGTTCTATGTTTTAATCAATGCAATAGTATTTTTTGATAAACAACATTAACTACGAATCGGTCCCAATTACGCTTCCACTTTAACGAAATTGGGGAATTCCAAATCTTTTCAACTTTATTGTAGAAACTCAATAACACTTTATTGAAACAAGTATACAATTTGTTTACATTCACTATCTACGAGTTTTAGGGCATAAAACCCAACAGGAACAACCTTTCTACTATCCCTGATTCGGGTAGGAGTGAATTCCATCTTGCACTATGTCCCTAACTATTCATCCAGTCTTATCGCAAAAATGGTAGGCTTATTGAGCAGCGTTGTTTGGCCACTCTCACCTATGCAGATCAAAGGATAATCCTAAACAAATAGGACTTCATAGTAAGCTGAGGATTAAGATTGAGTTACCTAGGTCATCGCATGAAATAGTTAGTCTTAACAGTAAACGACGTTATTGTTGGGTTTTATGCCCTAAAACTCGTAGATAGTAAATGTACTTTTGACCGAACATTAATAAAAATGATGTATTATTCAATGTTTGTATTATATCTTGTCTTATTAACCCTAATCCAATAAACTAAACATCCAAGGCTAATAATGAGGCTTGAACAAGTATGTAGCGACATACGGGGATCAATGTTCAAGTTTTAGCCTAAAGGGTCTGTAGTATAGGGATAAGGCTGGGTACCTTATCCTGGTGACACTATGGATACGACCCTCTATGTATATTGATACAAACGTATTGATCCAACGCGTTCATGTAGTTGACATGCGAGTGGGGGTATCTTGTGCAATGAGTTTGCACAAAGACCGGACCGCGAAATAGTTAACCACTAACTGTAACACCGTTAGTTAGCTTGGTTTCTATTTCACTAGGATGACCTAGGCAACTTGGCCTTAATCCTGAGTGGATTATGGACTCCTGTCCATGAGAGATTGTCCTTTGATTTGTACGGGTGAGAGTGGCCTGTTCGCCGACTCAATAAGCCTACCATTTTGGGGATAAGATCGAGTGGGGAGCTGGGAACGTAGTCTTACAAGATGGAATTCACTCCTTCCCGATATTAGGGTAAGTAGAGGTTTGTTCCCTTAAGTGGCGTCTCCGAGTCTTGAACAATGGGCCCTGCCCTCTTTATGGCACGAGAGGGATTTCTGTTTGCTGGTTGGACCATAAACAGGTTGTTCATTAGAGGAGCACTGGTACTTAAGGACCAAGAGGTAGTCTAGGGGTAAAACGGTAATTTGACCTAGCTGGGGTACGAACACATGTGAAAGGTTGACTTGCTGTTGACGGTCGATATCCGTGGACACAGAAATATATCTGCAGCGAGAAGAGTGCAGCTGTGGCTCTTTAGTGGAGTGAACCACAGTTAACGAATATTGATTAACTTGGTTAATGAGTTTAGCCAACTAATCTCATATCGTTGGAGCTTCTGATCTGTAGGTCCATCAGGTCCCACCAGTAGCTCTACAAGGGCGTTGAGGTAATTTTCTAAGGTTGAATTAAGTATTCGAAGGGGTTCGAATATTAAGCTAAAGTATGAATTTGATTCATATTAAAAACTATGGGTTATAATTAATGTGCATGGGATGTATATTAATACTATAGTTTTGTGAGAGAGAATAATAATTGAATATGTGATGTTCAATTTTATTATTTTTAAAATTAATTAATTTTGAATTAATTAATTGATCAAGCTTAATTAAATTTTATTTAATTAAACTATAGGTTAAAGAGGGATATTAATTTAAATAAGATTTAAATTAATGATATTTCAATTAATATTGGTTAATTGAAATTTAATTAATTATAATTTAAAATTTCGAATTTTAAATTAATAATTAATTATATCTGATAACTGAACTTCAGTTACTAGAAATAGGGCGTGCAGTTACCCTCCTGATCGATAGGTAAGGGGATGAATTTTTCAATTTTTAGAAAATCACACTCAGTCTCATGCCTCTATCCCTCTCTCTTGCCCTCTCTCTCGTTCTGCTCACCCTCTGTGAATACAGAGTGTCTTTTCAGAGAAAATCCATAGAGATCTGGGTTCCCACAAGCCACTCAACATACACACCTAAGAGAATACCGGTGCAATCGTGGTGGTGGTGTTCGTAATAATTTTCCAGCAAAGAAGAGGAGTTCTTGGCTTCTATTTTTCTGTGGAATCGAAGGATTTTGGTGAAATCTCTTGAAGAAAACTTCAAGGGTAAGTATTCTTGAACCCTAGGATCAATAGGATCCTTTATAGATTAGATCTATTGTTTTTAGGGCTTTTTAAGCATGTTTTATTTCAGTTTTACAACATATGTTTTTTATTTTATGTTGTATAATTGTTTTTTCATCGTATTGGTTTTCCAATCGGCATTTAAACCGATTAAGGTCTCTGTACGTTTCCGTTGCGCTAGGGCTTTAATCCCTGCAATTGGTATCAGGGCCAAATCGTGTTTTGAATATTGATTTGGGATTTGCGATTGGCTGTTTCGGTGAGATTAATTTTGCATTATGAATGTGGGTTTGTGATAAACTGATTAGATTTGATTTGGCCTTAGATTTACAGTATTTTCATTGATTTGATCATTTAAGGGCCCCTGTGTTTTGGGCATTTTGCTGTAAATTGAGTCTGTAATGTCTGGGTCTAGATAAGGCTTGAAAATCGATGAAGATCGTGGAAGAAATCGCCAAATTTCGCGAAGAACAGCCGCGGTTCGTCCCAGAATTCAGCTCCAGACGCAATAGCGTCGGGACGCTGAGTAGTTAGCGTCTCAACGCTGTCGCGATTTCACGCTCGAGACGGTTGAAATCACGCCAGCGTCGGGACGCTATCTGTTCAGTGTCTCGTCGCTGTCACGATTTCGTGCGGTGCCAGTTTTTTCGTCTAAACGTGGGTGGTGCCCTAATTTGCCGGTCCGGTTAGTGGTTTTTGGGTTAGCTCGGACCGGTTTGGTCCGGTTTAACCCGGTTTGGGCGCAGTTCGAGTTTTTTCAAGTCCGGTTCGAAGTGGTTCGGGTCGGTTCAAGGCTTGTAGACCAGATTTGGAGCTGCAGATTTATGTAATAGGATAGATTTATTGCTTTATTAGTGTAATTTTGCTTTAATCTATCCTAGGGGCCAATTAAATCGGTTTATTCGCTATTTAAATGCTTTATGGATGTCATTTAAATTTTAATCCCACCTTAGGATATAAAGCATGCTCATGCATTATGTATGTTATAATGTGATTATAATATTTAATGATAATGCATGGATTTTCATGATTTATTTAATATATAGTAGAGTTATATTAAATTCATGAAAATGGATAAGTATGATGCAAGCAATTACATAGTTTTAATATAAGAGTTATATTAAAAATAAATTGTTTGCAGCATGCTAAGGTGATTTTCCATTTTTGGCAATAATAAAATTGTTTATTAATTAAAAATGGAAATCAAGTTGCATTGAGCATGGTACATCCATAGGTTAATATAAGAGTTATATTAATTATCATGCAATGCATAGTTCTATAGTTTTAATTTCATTAACTTGAATATGATTGTTAATTGTTTTTTAAAACTATAGTATGCATGATTATAGGGCTAATCATTAAAATTTTGAAATAGTTTAAAATTTTTTTATTAGAAACCATCAATCTATAATCAAGATATGCATGCTCACATAAGATCTTAGGTTAAAATGAATTAATTTTAATGAGTTAAAATTAATTAGACCTAAGATTATTTTTCTAATAGGATTAGAAATTCTTACTTAGTTTTAAAATAGTTTTAATGAACTAAGTAGGACAAACATTCCTGAGATTATAAGGGAACTCTACTAGTAAAGTTCTGTCTAAGGATTGGAGGTATTTAAGTTGACGGTATACGGAACACCTCCTACCTGGGAACTGATCTGGAATACCGGAGTTGAATTAATCTCAGGTTAATGTTAGAATAATGTCGCTAGGTAAATTAAATTTGTTTAATACACCTAGACATTAGGTCTTATTATAATAGATATAATAGGACTAGACTTAGATAAATGACTTAGCCAGATTTATCTAGGTTTAATTAAACCCTAAATTACTCAATAGGTTACTTTAGTGGGAGGAAAATTACAAAACTTAATTTAAATTGAGTTTTGCTCCTACGTCCCTGTAATGTTCACACCGTGAGATCCATGCTCGGCTTTGTGTCGTTTTACCGCGGCCTCCCTTCGGAGAGTGTTTGCATGGGTCAATATCAAGGTGAATGGGGAAAGTAGCTATAGTAAGTGGGAGCGGGACGCGTGTCAGCGTATCCTTCGGTCTCCACCCCTAGGTCACAACGTGAGATTCCTATGATCCGCCTGCGTGTTGTCTTGGCGCAACCACCCCTTCGGAGGGCCTGATCATAGGATTCGGAACACCGTAAACTCCTGAATAGGATAGGGTCGCTTAGGCTAATTACCAACAGTTGTCTTTCCTAACGGTAGCCTGTTGGTCTGTGCCTCTGAGATCTGAAAGTGGGAGGGTTACACTTACGGGGAGGAGTTAATTTGTTAACAAATCATTGACCGAACAACGATGGTTAATATCTAATGGAATATGAGTTATTCTGGTATTAGAAATTGACTGAGAAGAGTTTCATTTTAGAGGAGGAACAACTGATCACCCTTCGGTGGCTGTTCTTCTAAACCTCTAAAGCATCGTTGCGAAACACAATCATAGTTTTATTAGGGTTCTTTGATTGTTTGTTTGCAAAATTGATTGGATGTATGCAATTGTTTGTATTGCTTGTGTGATGGGTTAAGGCAAAGATAACTAATACGGTCACTTGTTTGTTTTTCAGCAATGTTTTCCTCTATCATTTCCCTGCTTAAAAATGAACAACTTACCGGCGAAAATTTTCCACAATGGAAATCGAATCTTAATACAATACTCGTGGTTGAGGACTTAAGGTTCTTCTTAACGGAGGAATGTCCTCCCGTTCCCCCTCGCACTGCTGCTCAGGCAGTTAAAGACGCCCACGAACGCTGGACTAAGGCCAACGAAAAGGTCAAAGTCTACATACTGTCAGCTTATCTGAAGTATTGGCCAAGCGTTATGAAAACGAGGAAACTGCCAGGGAGATTATGAATTCCCTGCAGGAGATGTTTGGACTTTCGTCCTACCAGCTCCACCCCGACGCCCTGAAGAACGTCTTCAATGCCAAGATGTAGGAAGGTCAATCTGTTCGGGAACACGTCCTGGACATGATTAACCAATTTAATATTGTTGAGGCTAATGGCGGGGTTGTCTGCGAGCGCAGTCAGGTTGCGTTCATCCTTCACTCGCTCCCTGCGAGCTATCTGTCTTTCAGGACGAACGCGAGCATGAATAAGATTCAGTTCAACCTGACTACCCTCCTCTCGGAGCTACGGATTTGCGAGTCCTTGCAGAAAAGCAAGGGAAAATGTGGTTAAAGGAGAGACCAATCTGGCCCATTCCAAAAAGAAGTTCCTGAAGGGTTCATCCTCAAGGACTAAATCTGTACCCCAGGCTTCTTCATCGAAGCAAATACAGAAGAGGAAGGGAGACAAGGGGAAGGCTCCTGCACAGGCTGTGCAAGGGAAGGGAAAGGCCAAGGTCGTGGCCGAAAAAGGCAGGTGCTTCCACTGCAAACTCAGATGGTCATTGGAAGCGAAACTGTTCCCGTTACCTTGCTGAGAAGAGAAGAGAAAAAGAAGGTAAATTTTATTTACTTTTATTAGAGACGTGTCTCGTAGAACATGATGAGTTTGCCTGGATATTGGATTCGGGAGCCACTAATCATGTTTGCTCTTCTTTTCAGGGAAATAATTTCTAGCAGCTGGGAGATGGTGAAATGACGCTCAAGGTTGGAATGGGAGACGTTGTTTCAGCTCGTGCAGTGGGAGCTGCAAAATTATTCTTTAGAAATAGGTTTTTAATTTTAGAGAACTTGTACTTGGTTCCTAGAATTAAAAGGAACCTTATTTCTGTTTCCGTTTTGCTTGAACAATATTATTCGATTTCGTTCTTACTTAATGAAGCTTTAATTTCAAAGAATGGAATTTATATTTGTTCAGCTAAGCGTGAGAATAATTTATGTGTTAAGACCAACTGATGCTAAGGCTATTTTAAGTCATGAAATGCTTAAAACGGTCGAAACGCAAAATAAAAGGAAAAAAGTTTCTCCTTTAAGTAACAATACGTATCTTTTGCACCTTCGTCTTGGTCATATTAACATCGATCGGATCGATCGTTTGGTTAAAAATGGACTTCTAACTGATATAGAAGATACATCTTTACCACCCTGTGAATCGTGTCTCGAGGGTAAAATGACCCAGAGGCCTTTTACTGGAAAAGGTTACAGGGCCAAAGAACCCCTTGAACTGATACATTCGGATCTTTGTGGTCCAATGAATGTAAAGGCTCGAGGTGGTTTTGAATATTTCATCTATTTTATAGATGATTATTCACGATACGGTTACTTATACCTGATGGGGTATAAGTCTGAGGCTCTTGAAAAGTTCAAAGAGTTTAAGGTTGAGGTGGAAAACCTGTTAGGTAAAACAATTAAGATGCTTCGATCAGATCGAGGTGGAGAGTATTTGGATCAAATATTCCATGACTATATGATAGAACATGGAATCCAATCACAACTCTCAGCACCTGGTACACCTCAGCAGAATGGTGTATCAGAAAGGAGAAATAGAACCTTGTTAGACATGGTTCGATCTATGATGAGCTATGCTCAGTTGCCTAGCTCGTTTTGGGGGTATGCAGTAGAGACTGCAGTACATATTCTTAACAGTGTTCCCTCAAAAAGTGTTTCTGAAACTCCTTTTGAGTTATGGAGGGGGCGTAAACCTAGTTTGCTTTACTTCCGAATCTGGGGTTGTCCTGCACATGTGTTAATGACAAATCCTAAGAAATTGGAATCACGTACAAGAATATGCCAATTTGTTGGGTACCCGAAAGAAACGAGAGGTGGTCTCTTCTACGACCCTCAAGATAATAAAGTATTTGTATCGACAAATGCAACTTTCTTGGAGGAAGACCACATTCGAGATCATAAACCACGAAGTAAGTTAGTATTAGGAGAAGCTACAGAAGGATCAACAAGGGTTGTTGATGAACCCGGTCCTTCAACAAAAGTTGCTGGAGAATCGAGTTATTCTCGTCAATCTAGTCCTCCTCACGTAGTGGGAGAGCTTCGACGCAGTGGGAGGATTGTGGTACAACCTAACCGCTACCTGGGTTTAACAGAAACACAAGTAGTCATACCTGATGACGGCATAGAAGATCCATTGTCTTATCGTCATGCAATGAATGACTTAGATAAGGACGATTGGGCTAAAGCCATGGACCTTGAAATGGAGTCTATGTACTTCAATCAAGTTTGGGAGCTTGTAGATCCACCTGAAGGGGTCAAACCCATTGGGTGTAAATGGATCTATAAGAGAAAAAGAGATGCTGCTGGGAAAGTACAGACTTTCAAAGTGTACTTTCCCAGCAAGACTTGTAGCAAAGGGTTATACCCAACGAGAAGGGGTGGACTATGAAGAAACCTTTTCTCCAGTTGCTATGCTTAAGTCCATAAGAATTCTCTTATCCATTGCCACATTTTATGACTATGAAATTTGGCAAATGGATGTCAAGACAACTTTTTTGAATGGCAACCTTGACGAGAGTATTTTTATGTCTCAACCCGAAGGGTTCATAACCCAAGGTCAAGAGCAAAAGGTTTGTAAACTGAATCGATCCATTTATGGGTTGAAACAGGCCTCCCAATCTTGGAATATTAGATTTGATACTGCGATCAAATCTTTTGGTTTTGACAAGAACGTTGATAAGCCTTGTGTATACAAGAAGATCAACAAGAATAAAGTAGCTTTCCGCGTACTGTATGTTGACGACATCCTACTCATTGGGAATGATGTAGGGTATCTGCCTGACGTAAAAGAATGGCTAGCAGCTCAATTCCAAATGAAAGATTTGGGTGAGGCCAAGTATGTTCTTGGCATCCAGATTACTCGGGATAGAAAGAACAAAACGCTAGCTCTGTCTCAAGCAACGTATATCGACAAGATGTTGGCTCGATATTCGATGCAGAACTCCAAGAGGGGCTTATTGCCTTTCAGGCATGGGGTTCACTTGTCTAAGGAACAGTCTCCTAAGACACCTCAAGAGGTTGAGGATATGAGCCGGATTCCCTACGTCTCTGCAGTAGGTAGCTTAATGTATGCAATGCTCTGCACGAGGCTTGACATCTGTTATGCTGTAGGGATTGTCAGCAGATATCAGTCAAATCCAGGGTTAGACCACTGGACCGCCGTTAAAGGAATCCTCAAGTATCTTAGGAGAACGAGGGACTACATGCTGGTGTTTGGGGCTAAGGAGTTAGTTCTCATGGGATACACCGACTCTGATTTTCAATCTGACAAAGATTCTAGGAAATCTACGTCAGGGTCAGTGTTCACCCTTAACGGGGCAGCTGTAGTGTGGAGAAGTATAAAGCAAGGATGCATAGCAGACTCCACGATGGAGGCTGACTATGTCGCTGCTTGTGAAATAGCTAAGGAAGCTGTTTGGCTAAGGAAGTTCTTGACAGATTTGGAAGTTGTTCCAAATATGAACTTGCCCATTACTTTATACTGTGACAATAGTGGGGCTGTAGCCAATTCAAAGGAACCTCGCAACCACAAACGAGGTAAACACATAGAGAGGAAGTATCATCTGATTCGAGAGATTGTGCAAAGAGGAGATGTGGTCGTGACCCAGATCGCTTCCAAGCACAACATTGCTGATCTGTTTACGAAAGCCCTCTCGGCTAAAGTGTTCGAGGGTCATCTAGAAAGTCTAGGTCTGCGAGACATGTATATAGCATAATCTAGGGCAAGTGGGAGATGTGTAATGCGTGTAAGGATGCCCTAGTTTATTGTATTTTATATATTTACCTTTTATGTAATGTACAACATACATGTACCATTTCCAGCTTTGGATTATATTGTATATATTTTCCCTATAACTTGAGATTTAGTTCAAGTGGGAGTTTGTTGGGTTTTATGCCCTAAAACTCATAGATTGTAAATGTACTTTTGACCGAACATTAATAAAAATGATGTATTATTCAATGTTTGTATTATATCTTGTCTTATTAACCCTAATCCAATAAACTAAACATCCAAGGCTAATAGAATGAGGCTTGAACAAGTATGTAGGGACATACGGGGATCAATTTTCAAGTTTTAGCCTAAAGGGTCTGTAGTATAGGGATAAGGCTGGGTACCTTATCCTGGTGACACTATGGATACAGTTCTCTTTGTATATTGATACAAACGTATTGATCCAACGCGTTCATGTAGTTGACATGCGAGTGGGGGTATCCTGTGCAATGAGTTTGCACAAAGACCGGACCGCGAAATAGTTAACCACTAACTGTAACACCGTTAGTTAGCTTGGTTTCTATTTCACTAGGATGACCTAGGCAACTTGGCCTTAATCCTAAGTGGATTGTGGACTCCTGTCCATGAGGGATTGTCCTTTGGTTTGTACGGGTGAGAGTGGTTTGTTCGCCTACTCAATAAGCCTACCATTTTGGGATAAGACCGAGTGGGGAGCTGGGAACGTAGTCTTACAAGATGGAATTCACTCCTTCCCGATATTAGGGTAAGTAGAGGTGTGTTCCCTTAAGTGGTGTCTCCGGGTCTTGAACAATGGGCCCTACCCTCTTTATGGCACGAGAGGGATTTCTGTTTGTTGGTTGGACCACAAACAGGTTGTTCATTAGACGAGCACTGGTACTTAAGGACCAAGAGGTAGCCCAGGGGTAAAACGGTAATTTGACCTAGCTGGGGTACGAACACATGTGAAGGGCTGACTTGCTATTGACGGTCGATATTCGTGGACACAAAAATATATCTGCAATGAGAAGAGTGCAGCTGTGGTTCTTTAGTGGAGTGAACCACAGTTAACGAATATTGATTAACTTGGTTAATGAGTTTAGCCAACTAATCTCATATCGTTGGAGCTTCTGATCTGTAGGTCCATCAGGTCCCACCGGTAGTTCTATAAGGGCGTTGAGGTAATTTTCTAAGGTTGAATTAAGTATTCGAAGGGGTTCGAATATTAAGCTAAAGTATGAATTTAATTCATATTAAAAACTATGGGTTATAATTAATGTGCATGGGATGTATATTAATACTATAGTTTTGTGAGAGAGAATAATAATTGAATATGTGATGCTCAATTTTATTATTTTTAAAATTAATTAATTTTGAATTAATTAATTGATCAAGCTTAATTAAATTTTATTTAATTAAACTATAGGTTAAAGAGGGATATTAATTTAAATAAGATTTAAATTAATGCTATTTCAATTAATATTGGTTAATTGAAATTTAATTAATTATAATTTAAAATTTTGAATTTTAAATTAATAATTAATTATATCTGATAACTGAACTTCAGTTACTAGAAATATGGCGTGCAGTTACCCTCCTGACCGATAGGTAAGGGGATGAATTTTTTAGTTTTTAGAAAATCACACATAGTCTCACGCCTCTCTCCCTCTCTCTCGCCCTCTCTCTCGTTCTGCCCACCCTTTGTGAATACAGAGTGTCTTTTCAGAGAAAATCCTTAGAGATTTGGGTTCCCACAAGCCACTCAACATACACACCTAAGAGAATACCGGTGCAATCATGGTGGTGGTGTTCGTAATCATTTTCCAGTAAAGAAGAGGAGTTCTTGGTTGCTGTTTTTCTGTGGAATCGAAGGATTTTGGTGAAATCTCGTCAAGAAAACTTCAAGGGTAAGTATTCTTGAACCCTAGGATCAATAGGATTCTTTATAGATTAGATCTATTGTTTTTAGGGTTGTTTAAGCATGTTTTATTTCAGTTTTACAGCATATGTTTTTTTTTTATTTTATGTTGTATAATTGTTTTGCCGTCGTATTGGTTTCCCAATCGACATTTAAACCGATTAAGGTCTCTGTACGTGTCCGTTGCGCTAGGGCTTTAATCCCTACAGTTATAAAGTAAGAGTGACTTATTTCTTGGTCCGATCTTGTGTAAACTTCTTTTACACAGGATGCCCCTACTCGCATGTCTCTACATGAACAATCCAGGATCACATCGTTTGCCTTGTTTGCAAAGTAGGTCACATCCATAGTGTCACCAGGATAAGGTACACAGTCTTATCTCTATACTTTAGACCATTTAGGTTATATACTAGAAATTGATCCTTGTCAATATTCATAATATAGTTCGAGTATTTCATATTATAACCAAGGATGTTTATATATTGGATTTAGATTATATAAACAAACAATTCACTGAATAACATTTTTATTACAAAAGGATTACAAACTTTGAGTTTTAGGACATAAAACCCAACAATAAAAGGAAAGGGGAAAAGGGCCAGATGGCTATTAAGTTCGATATGAGCAAGGCCTACAATCAAGTAGAATGGAGTTTCCTGAGAGAGATGCTTCTAAAGATGGGTTTTAACAGGAGATGGACCAATAACATAATGTAATGTGTGGAGTCTGTGTCCTTTTCGGTGTTGGTGAATGGAATGCCTCAAGAAGAGATCAAGCCAAATAGAGGAATCAGACAAGGAGACCCGTTGTCATCTTACCTCTTCTTAGTTTGTGCTGAATGATTCTCAGGTCTACTATCCAGGGAAAGTTCAAACCGAAAACTTATCTAGATTATGTATTAACAATTATTGTCCTCCCTTAGCCCATTTATTTTTTGCTGATGATAGTCTTATCTTTTGTAGGTCGAGCAGGAAAGAATGGCAATCGATTAAGGAGTCTTTTAGAAGATACGAAGAAGCCTTGGGTCAAGTTATAAACCTAGACAAGTCCATGTTTATGGTGAGCAAGAATGTGAAAAGGGGGAAGGCGCAGAGCATCAATGAAGTCCTTGGCATTAAACAAACTAAATCGTTGGGAACCTACCTTGGGATGCCTTCACAAAGCAGTAGAAGCAAAGCTAAAATGTTTGACAAGATAAAATCGAAGATTGGAAGGATCCTGCTGAAGGGAATAAAAGTCCCCACGCAGCGGAAGCGCATCAATTAGACCTTACGTCGTATATTAATTAACATTAAAATACCGTTATGAAAACTCAAACAAACTTTAAAAAAACTTTAAAGCTGCTGTAAAATTGGTTTAAACATGCTGAAAAATAAATCTAAATTTATTTTCATGTTTTTCTAAAGAAAATGAGAAGAACCGTCACATACCTTCGTTGTAGACTTGATCATTCTTCGCCAATGACGCTCCAACGAACGAAAACACAACAGTCTCCTCGCCTCTTGATTGCTGGAATTTTCTTCTTGATCGATACAATAACCACAGAGGTTACACCGGCATGTCTCTAAATCTAGGAATCAAAAGACTTGTGGGAGTCTTTCTCTAAGAGGGAGGCTAGAGAGAATTCTAGGTCTTGTCTTTCAAGAGTGTCAAGTGTCATGACCAATTAGGTCTAGTGTTCTATTTATAGAAGAGAGGTCATGAATAAAATATTCAATTAAATCAATCTTTTCCAAAATTGATTCAATCTTATTCCTTAATTAATCAATCATGATCAATCAATTCCATAATTGATTAATCTTTTCCACAAATGACTAATTACTTCCATAAGTGATTAGATCATTTCCATAAATGATTAATCACTTCCTTAAGTGATTAATTATTTCCATAATTGATTAATTCCCGGTTAATGAATTCTTTAATTAATTAACCACTAATTAAATATCACATATTTAATTTCCGGCCTAGAATTAATTAATTTGCCCAAACACATTTTAGGCCTTAAATTAATTAATTCATTTATTTTGAACTCTTTCAAACTTCCATAAATTTATATTTGAACTTTTCAAATATTAATTTCTCTCATAATAATATATCAATATATATTATATTTGTTTCCCTTAATAAATTGAACATTTTCAATTTACTTTTATTACTTAGTTGCCTCAAATTACTTTACGAGCTACCAGTGGGACCTAAGGGACCTGTAGATCAGAAGCTCCAACGATGTGAGATTAATTGGTCAAACTCATTAACCACATTAATCAATATTCGTTAACTGTGTGTACATTCCACTATAGACTCACAGTTGCACTCTTCTCACTGCAGACATATTTTCTGTGTTCACGGATCTAGACCAATATCGACTAGTTAGTCCTTCACGAGTGTCTGTAACACCAGTTGGGTCAAATTACCGTTTTACCCCTGGGTTACCTCTATTTCCTTAAGTACCAATTCTCCTCTAATGAACAACCTGTTTGTGGTCCAACCATCAAACAGAAAACTCTCTCGTGCCATTGAGAGGGTAGGGCCCTTTGTTCAAGACTCGGAGTAACCACTTAAGGGAACACTCATCTGCTTCCCTAAAGTCGGGAAGGAGTGAATTCCATCTTGTACGATTATGTTCCCAGCTCCTCATTCGGTTTTGTCCCCAAAGTGGTAGGCTTATTGAGTCGGCGTATTGGCCACTCTCACCCATACAAATCAAAGGACAATCTCTCATGAGCAGGAGTCCATAATCAACTCAGGATTAAGACTAAGTTGTCTAGGTCATCCTAGTGAAATAGAAAACCAACTAGTTAACGGTGTTATAACCAGTGGTTACTATTTCGCGGTCCGGTCTTATGCAAACTCATTGCATAGGATACCCCCACTCGCATGTCTCTTACACGAACGCGTTGGATCGCAACGTTTGTATCAAATACAAAGTGGGTCGTATCCATAGTGTCACTAGGATAAGGCACCCAATCTTATCCCTATACTATAGACCCTTTAGGCTGTTTCTTGAACAATGATCTCATATGTCGCTACATATAGTTCAAGACTCATATTACAACCTTGGATGTCTAGTTTATTGGATTAGGGTTATTATTAGGCAAAGACAAATATAAAATAACTAATAACAATTAATGGAAAAATATATCAATATTATTTCATTAATATCCGGTCAACGGTTACATTCACTATCTATGAGTTTTAGGGCAAAAAACCCAACACCTGCAAGGTTGGAGTGAAAGATTCTTTCCTTCTGGGGGTAAAGAGATCCTTATAAAAGTTGTGGTTCAGGTAATCCCTACTTACACCGTGAGCTGCTTCAGGATTCCTAAAGGGTTATGCGAGGAGATCAACAAGTTCTGTGCTAATTATTTTTGGTGGGGGCGGTTGGAAACAAAAATAAGTTGTACTAGACCAAATGGAAGAACCTCTACATAAGTAAAGGTTAGAGGGGGTTGGGATTCAGGGACCTAAATTTGTTCAACCAAGCTCTTCTAGCAAAGTAAAGTTTGAGAATCCTTAGATCCCCTGAAAGCTTACTTTATAAGTTCTTAAGAGGTTTCTATTTCAGATCTGGGGACTTCCTAAAAGGCCCGATAGGGAATAACTCCTCTCTAACATGGAAAAGTATAGTGTGGGATCGTGAGCTCTTCAAAGAAGGATTTAGGTGGAGAGTGGGGAATGGAAGTCACATTTACATTGATGAAGATCCCTGGATTAACAGGAAAGGCAATAGGTTCCCTATTGTGGTGTCTGAGAATTTGAAAGGAAGAAGAGTGAGTAGCTTGATCAAGGGTAGCGGGGACAGAGATGAAATAGAAACCTCTTAAGAACTTATAAAGTAAGCTCTCAGGGACGCAGAAGTCACTCTCTACTCCATTAGGCCACTCCACAGAGAAAGACGAAATCATTTGGAATTTGGACTCAAAGGGGGTTTTTAGCGTCAAAAGTGCTTACCATTTGGCTGCTTGGCGACTAAAATTCAAAGGGTTGGTGAAGCTTCAAGATCGAATGATGAGAAGCAAAACAAATGGGGAAAAATTGGAAGCTTAACATAATCCCAAGGGCCAAAATTTATCTATGGAAGATCATAAGCAACCTTATTCCTACAAAAATGAACCTAATTAAACGAGGCATGGATGTTAATTCGTGTTATGCTTTATGCAAGGAGACAAGGGAGTCTTCGGCCCATATGGAATGAAATTTTCCCAAACCTAATAGAGGACTCTCTGATTTGCAGGGATGATGAAGATATGGCGATGTGTTAGGATAGGATTTCGAACAAGATGAACAAAGAAGAAACAGAGTTCGTAGCCATCATCCTATGGTCTATATGGAACTTCAGAAACAGAATAACAATCGAAAACACAAAGACAGATTCCAACCAACTAATCAAAGTGATCAAGAAGAATTTGCAAGAACAGAGGAATCTGATAGATAAAAACCTAACTTTGAGTAGCGTAGAGAGCTTTCGGAATCATGAGATGTGGTATCCTCCCCTGCCCAATTGTCTCAAATTAAACTCTGACGGGTCTTGGAATTCATAATTATCGAGAGGCGGTCTGGGATGGGTCCTGTGTGATTCTTCATGGCCTCTGGTAGAAATGGGCAGCAACAAGATTAACAGAAAGTGGCCGATCAAAACACTTGAAATGGTTGCTATCAGAGAGGGATTAAGGTCGTACCTGTCTTCGAATTGCAAAAGAAATTCACCGATCATCATGGAAGTGTATGCCTCTGAGGTGATAAGTGCGTTAAAGTATGAGCGTGAAAACCTATCAGATTCCAAAGTAGTGATGCACGAAATTGAAGCTTTGGCTTCGTTTGTTGGAGTGATCGATCGAGCTCTCGAAATGCCCTAGGAGCGGAAACAAATTCGCGCATGCTCTCGTGCGAGCAGCGATAGGGCTATTGTCGGCGTCGTTGGCTGTGTCATCCAGTGGTGTCGATGATGTTGATGGTTCCAGTGAAGGTGTCGATGGTTTTGTTGATTTTTGTAACTCTTCCACGCTGGAAAATGAGTTTTTTTTGGAGGGATGATACTTTCCAAATTTCGCTATCCTCATTCATTTAGGAACATGTTGTTGGACTTAATTTTCTTTAGTTAATGCTATTATTCCTTTTTCAAAAAAAAAAATTAATAAAAGGCCCAAGCCCCAAAGAAAAAAGGAGGAGCCCAAATTCTAACTTTAGACGGGAAGAAAAGGAAAAATCTTAGAGAATTTTGATATAAATACATCTCTTCAACTTAGAAAAGGTAAGTTATTCTTTACACTCTAAACTCTTGCTACACTAACTTCTTTTAGCTAACTTGAACATCGGAGATGGTGTGGCAAGCACCAGACCAATGTTCATTTTCTTTCCCTTCTGCAAGTCACGTCTTTTTCCTTTCAAACAAATTCATCATTGTTGTCTGATAGAACGACTTGTCGAGGGTTGTATCAAATAAATTTATATTTCACGATTCCTAAAGCTAACTTGTAACAATAGCGGTTGGGGTCAAACATAAAGAGCAAAATAACCAAAAAGAGGGGCTTTGAATGGCAAATTGTTTAAGAAAAATAAATCCTAAAAATATAAAATGAAAGAAATTAAAATAACTGAAAATTAAAGATAAGTTGGCTAATCTCACATCGGGATCACACAATTGGTTATCTTAACTTTTGTTTGGCAACTCAATCATTGACTCTCAAATTGATAAAATTATTGTTAACCGTCTAACTACCATTGGATCCGATGGTTTAGGACCCCCTAACCTTTCCAACCCAACCAAGCATCAGAGTCAGAGCCTAATTAGATTTCTAACAGATGAAGTCTCATTAATAGGTATCTAATTGCATTAAGTGAACTGGATCGTTAGATAGATTCATACAAACTAGGAACAACTTGGGTTTATATAATTCTAGGTCTAAATTCCTAAATCTATCATGCAATCGAATTAATTGGGATAACACGCCTTTTAACACAATTACATAACAAACCTATCACAAACCAATTTAGCGAAACAATTAAACCAAGTAAAACAAATAGGTCGTCAAGTTATTCTATCGATTTATTTGTAATTAAAAGCGAGAATTTAAATCACAATCAACAATAATTCATTAAAAATCACAAGCAAATGTCTCAAGAGTATGCAAAACTTACATTAGAAGTCTCAAATTGCAACAATCTAAACTTAGTCGGTCATTGAAACGCTCCAACTAAGCTTCGTGGCTTGATTAGCCATCCAAAAATATAAGAAATCTAGCCTAAATTAAGTAGAAATCAAAAGGGTACAGAGAAAAAAGGGAAGAAATCGGCTAGGAGGGGGAAAAACTAAGCATCTTTGACCTAATCACAAAAATTCCTTTTTATACCTAGTCATAGCGACGAGATGTTGCCCCTTAAATATGGAAAATATCAGATTTTGTGCGAATTCCAGTGGCTGGGAAACCTGCCTAGCGTCGAGACGCTAGGCTACGGGTTGACAGTGTTTTGTATAGCGTTGGACAACATTTTGACGCACTTCTCTCAGATTTTTGCTCTGATTTGAAGCCCAAAGAGCGTGAGACACTCTCCATAGAGTCTAGTGATGCACAAATTGCTTACTGCAATGGTACGGGCCAAGTTATAATATAGTGATTTAAAATCGAATGTCGTCCTCTAGATTGGTTTTCTAACTAGATTAATTACCGTGAATAGTTTTGCTCAATTTTATTTAGAGATAAAGACTTAGTGATGCAAAGAAAACTAATGACAAGAATTAAAATATGGAAATTCAAATTGAATGAACTCTCAGGGAATTGATTTCACCTATTGGGTCTATGAATTAATTATGTGGATTGAATTATATGCAAAGCTTCATAAATCTAGGATGAACTAAACTCATACTTATCTCTCCCAAGCATAAATACATCTCAAGCACGTAACGAATTCAATATCCCTATCTAAATTCAATTACATGCAAGGCCTTAAGTCCAATCCTTCAACGATTTCTAAAGTTATTCTAAATCTCCCGATATTAGAACTACTCTAGTCATACAATTCATGGTCTAACCTAAAACCTCTTTCCCAAGCAAGATTTAGAAACAAACCAATCAATTAATTAATTCATGGCCAAAGAAATAAAGGCATTAAGAATAGAATTGCATAAATGAAATCCAAAGCATAAGCATCCACAAACTAATTCATAGAACACCAACAAGCAACATCAATCCCAAAGATAAAGATCTAGCTACACATAGTCTTTGTATTACAATCCAACCTAGATGAAAAAAACCATCAAAACTAAAAGAAGGGAAAACTCTAGATTCGCCGAAACTGCATGTCCCCGTCACGATCTTCACACGCTCTAGCTTCAATCCCGCTCCTTGACCTTGCTTCAGCTCCCACAGAAGGTTCTTAGTTGAGATTAGGGCTAAAAATTATCCATTTGAACTCCCCTTGACCGTGCAAGAATAAGATGTATTTATAGAAAACTGTCGATAGCGTCGAATCGCTAGAAAACTGTCACTAGGGATGACAACGGGATGACATCGGGACGGGGCAGGATAGGGGATGCACTCCCCATCCCCATCCCTATTGGGATTTTTCATCGTTGTCTCCATCTCATTCCCCATTTTGGGGAATCAAAGTTGGAGATCGAGTCCCCACGGGGAAAAATCCCCATTTTTTAATTCTTTTTTAAAATTATTTTTAATAGAAATGAATTAAAAGTTAATAAATATATTAAAATTATTATACTTTTATAATAAAGTTAGTATTATAATTATTTATTTATTTAAAGATTTAAAACAAAAATAAATGGTTTTTATTATAGATTTAAACACCTAAATTAAATAAATAGAAAAGAAAAGAAAAATATAAACTAAAAAATACAGTAAACTACATAACTTAACAATGGAAAAAAAAAACTTTATAGAATGTTATTAATAATATAATGTAATATGATATAAGAATAATATTATTATTGTAAATAATATAATATATATAATATATATTTTTAAAATTAATAAAAAATTATTCGGGGAGGGGATACCCTCTTCGTGCCCAACCCAAGTCGCGAAAAGGATCCTTGGTTTGACTCCCATATCCGGTTAAATCGAGGATTCATTGTCCCATCCAGGGCGGGGACCTGTGGGGTTCCAACTCCGCATGAAAATCATTGAGTTTCTGTGTCCAAATTTTGACAACAACACCCATTTTACGTACTTTTTTATCCTATAATTATTTTGGTCTTGAAATATCATATCCATGTAAAAATTTATTTAATAAAGAATGATTTATGTCATCAGAAAAAAATAATAATGTCATCAGGATTTAATATTTTTGTGGACCTAATAGTAACCATACAAAATTTAAACTTATTTAAAATGGATGAAAATTTTCTTTTCTAATTTAAATATTTTTTAATGAATTTTTAAATGTATATATTTTTTAAGAAAAATCTATTGGCATTGATTTCTAATCAATATTTTCATATACATTTTTATTAAATTGAGACCCCAAGATTTTCATCAACATCAACATTTAAAACATTGTCGATAATGTTATCATAGTTTTTACTCCACCAAATGACAATATTTTAAATTGATTGTCGAATGTCTGATCTATTGGTTGAGGGTATGTCAATTACTGTCGAGCTATGTTCACTTTGGCGATTATAATATATTGTTAGTTAAATACTTATTTATTAGAAAATAACCATTTATGAGATTAGACTAATATATATATAAAATAAATGCACATACACACCCATATTTCTTTTATATAAATACATACATATATATATACATACATGCATACACACATACATACATATGAGTTTGAGTTATAAAGATTGGAATTTCTTGAACATAATGAACTTCTTAGTCAGAAAGATACTTAGAGAAAACAGTTAAATAATTTCATAGCTTACTGAAAATTAATTGTTAATAGGTTGGCTAAAAATGGACATTGTGGTGAAAGATTACTTTAGTTCTATGAATGCATATTATTATTAGACGAAATAAATGCAAATTAAAAGTTGAAGAGAATTTTAAAGAGTTAGCCATCCTTTTCAAACTTCTTTTTAATATAAATTAATATGTAAACTTGTACCATAATACATTACATCTTTTATGAATAATTAATATAACTTCAGTGTGTGTCAAAGTGAGCATAACCGTAATTGATGTGTAGTCATCAAATTAGAGGTTCAAATTTTTCATGCCAAAATATTATTGAACTAAAAATAAACAAATAACTTCATAATTTCATCAATAATAATTTAAAATAGATAAAATGATTACTAGATTGCAAATTTTTTAAAGATATTTTGAAGAAAAAAAAATGCATGTCAAGAAATTTAGAGATATGTTAAAAATGAATTTCGTTCATTTAAAGGAAAAAACACGTAAAATAGTTTAGAACATTTCATTTCTAGTTAAATTAATTTTTATTTAATATATACCACATATAAGAGAAATGTTAAAAAAAAATATATGTATATGGCAGTTTTCTTTTAAGTTAAAACATCATTTTGGTCTTTGTATTTTATGTTCCATGTCATTTTTGTCCCCATGTTTTTAAATATCTAAATTTACTTCATGTGTTTTAAATGAATATTAAGATTAATCTCTACTCTTAATTAGTTTATTGTTAACTTTAAAAAAAAAAGAAAAAAGAAAAGAAAAAAATAGAAGGACTAATTTTAAGATTTATTATAAGAATGAAGAAAAATTTTAGACATTTGAAAATACGAGAATAAAATGAAATAAGACACAAAAAAAACAAAGAGTGAAATATTTAAACAGTTTTCTTCGTTATCCCATTTTTTTATATTGTATTAAAATTTTAAGATAATTTTTATATATTTTAAATAATGAATTTAAAAGGGTATCAAGGGTATTTTCATAGTTTTGTCTCAATTTATTTCACTCATTAAAATTCACGTTATAATTATTGGGTTTTTTTAGTTCTGTAATTATTTAGGCACTGAAATGTCGTGTCCATGTAAAATTAATGAAGAATAGCGTTTATGCAGTCATATAATTTTGTTTTCTTTATTCTAACAAAGAACATAATTCAACTGACATAAAGTTTTACTTATTTTTATAATTTTTATTTCAATTATTTTCAGGTATGATTATTTACCAAATGAAACTATATGTAAATTTGATTAATATGCGAGTCTTTGATATATAAACATTTAAACTCCTTGAACAATGAACTTCTAAAATAGATAGATAATTAGAGAAAATATAATCAAATAATTTCGTAGTTTATGGATTTTTTTATTTTATTATTATTATTATTATTTTTTTGTGAAAAACATAGTTTATAGAAAATTAATTGTTAATTTTATCGATAAACACAAGTTGTGTGTGGTAAAGAAATACTTTATTAACACATATACAAGTATGTTATTATGAGACAAAAATAAATGCAAGAGTTGAAGAGAATTATGTTTACACGATATGATCAAAATAAATATCTTCTCTTTGTAGTATTGACATTTGGTCTTAATGATTATGGGGTGACCACAATTATCAAGCACAACAAGCAAAGTTGGCTTGAAAAACAGATGGGTAGATCTATATGAACACTAGAAGTATAGTGGACCAGCACAACATTATATTTAAAATATTAATGTTATCCCGAATAATTATTTGGTTTTTTATTTTTTATTTTTTTGTTTTTGAAAATTAAGCATATAAATGCTTGTTCTAGTTAATCTATTTGTGAATTTCTCTGTTTGGTTGGCTAATGTTCACAAATGTTTTCGAAATCTAAACCTAGTTTTGAAAATTAAAAGAAATGGTTTCTATTTTTTTTTTTTTTTTAGAATTTGGTTAAGAATTCAAATATTTTTTTGAGGAAAATATGAAAATTGTTGTAATGAAATTGTGAGAAAACAAGTACCATTTTCAAAAAGTCAACAAGAAAAACGACTAATTTTAAATATTACAACTCGAAAAATGACTAAACGTATTAGATTTTGTAAATACGGGTAAATGTAATTTTTAGTAGAATCTTCAAATTGCCCTATAACGAAAATCACCTCAATTAAGATTTAGGACTCGTTTGGAATACATTTTAGTTTAAGTGTTTTTCAAGAATGCATTTTCTTTTAAACATTTTATCTAAAAATTATTTAGAATTTAAAAACTCATACATTTGGTTACATTTCCTCACAAGTGTTACACAAGTTATTAAATACTTAAAAACTCCTTTTAAAAAATTTACTTTCAAGTGTTTTTCTGGAAATGGTTTATTTCTCAATCTCATGTTTTAATATAGGGGCAGTTGCATAGATGACAAATTGAACCAAATTAATAGCAAATATAGCACAATTGCAAACTAATTACAAATATAGCAAAATTAATTGTACAAGACCAAAAAGCTGTTGTCGGATTCTATCAGTGTCTATCACTGATAGACTCTAATTATTCAAAGTATATCAGTGTCTATCGCTGATAAACTCTGATAATCGAAGTCTATCAGATAGACTCCGATAGATTTTGCTATATTTGAAATTTTTTTACATGGTGGTATATTTGCTATTAATTTGGTCCAATTTGCCACCCACTACAATTTTCCTTTAATATAAGTCATGTTTTGTAGTTGTCAAACACTGATTTTTTTTTTCAAAATGGTTTGTTTTTCAAAATTAAATTCTTATAAAGTTATATCAAACACACCCTTACACTTTTAATCCACCTAAACCATCTAAACCATCAATGAGTAACAATGGAGAGAGGATTAAAGAAAGAATGAAATAGGTGGAGTGGAAAAATAATCTTAATAAACAAAATGGGGAGAATATTAAAGGAAGAGAAATAGGTGAGGTGGAAAAAATCCAAACAAGAATCGAGAGAGTATAAGAGAAGAAAGAAATATGTGGAGTCCTAAGTAACCACACATCCAAACGCCTCCATCTTCCTAAACAACCTATTTTGTTTGAAACTCTGCTATCGAATTGATTTCCTTCTGTCTCCAAGTCTGTCTCCATTTTACGTATGATATTAAATCTTAGGTAGATGACCATCATGGGTTGAATGCATTTCCTTTAAAGCCTTTATTTTTTCCTAGAGTCCTTATTGACCATTGGAACCAACATTGTTTACACAATAACATAAAGAGTTGATTTTTTCAACTAAAATTTGTAAGTTTTTGTGGGTTATTTAGACGCCGTTTGATAATCATTTGGTTTTTGGTTTTTTAGACCAACCTACGCCTTTATTTATTTTTATTTTATTTTAGGAAATTGTGATAAATGACTACAAAAAAAAAAAAAGCATTTTTGATTTTTGGCTACGGAAGTTTGGATTTTGCAGGCATGGCTACCGACATTTTAGGGAACTGTTTACTGGATTATTTTGGACGTTTTTACCCCTTGTATTTACGGTTATTTACAGACGCCGTTTACGTCATTTCCGAGGACAGAGATGTGTTTTGGATGGTCAACAAATTTCAAAACGGTACATACAGGGGTGCTGTGTAGTCGTTGACATCCCGAGTGTCAATACTGGTATACACCCCGTGGGGACAGTTTCAAAGGGAGTAAACTAAATCCCTAAAATCTCGGGATTTTAGTATATATTTGTTGCAAATATAAGGGGAGGGAAATGAAACCGTTACCTATTTCAATTTTTTTGGTACAATCGTCGCGTAGGGGGAGAAATGGCCGAGCATGCAAGAGATGGTTGTCGACGCGGCGGATGAAGGTCGTTGGCATGGTGGAGATGGTTCGTCGGCGTGGTATGAGAGGTAGGTAGTGATATTCACTCTGTTTGGCGGTGGGAAATGGTGTGGAATGGAGGGTTCGGGGGTGTGGAATGCTCTCAAGGGGTGTGAAATGCTCTCAAATGGTGTGGAATGCTCTCAAGGGTTTCTACTTTTGGAGGAAGAAGATGGACGGGTGGGCTGCTGCATGAAGGCTATTCTGGTGGTGAGGGTGGACGGTGACATGACGTTTTTACCCCTTGTATTTACGGTTATTTACAGACATCGTTTACGTCATTTCCGAGGACAGAGATGTGTTTTGGATGGTCAACAAATTTCAAAACGGTACATACAGGGGGTGTTGTGTAGTCGTTGACATCTAGAGTGTCAATACTGGTATACACCCCATGGAGACAGTTTCAAAGGGAGTAAACTAAATCCCTAAAATCTCTGGATTTTAGTATCTGTTTGTTGCAAATATAAGGGGAGGGAAACGAAACCGTTACCTATTTCAATTTTTTTTGGTACAGTCGTCGCGTAGGGGGAGAAATGACCGAGCATGCAAGAGATGGTTGTCGACGCGGCGGATGAAGGCCGTTGGCACGGCGGAGATGGTTCGTCGGCGTGGTATGAGATGGACGGGTGGGTTGCTGCATGAAGGCTATACTGGTGGTGAGGGTGGGCAATGACATGACGTTCCATAATTGCAGTATTTAATTGCAATTATTCATTCTGGTGGTGAGGGTGGGCGGTATCTTCTTTTTAGCTTATTCATTTTTGGGGGGAAATTAGTATGTCTTCGGATTGTTGGTGTTCTTATTTTTTTGGGTTTTTAATTGCTGATGTTCTTGGGTGCAGGTAGTATGTCTTCGGATTGAGAGGACATTTTTTCCAATTAATGCATTCTGAAGGTATTTCTCTCTACTGAGGGAGGTTGAACTTTGTTATCCTTCTCCAATAAAGGTATTGACTCTTTTTTTCCGGGTAGCAACTTTTTCTGGGGTGCAAATTTTTTTAGTAGTAACACCTACTACTAGTTTTGTTTTTCAAACTAGTTTTGTTTCTTGGATTTTTTATTTTTCAAACTTCCTAAAATGTCTCCAACTTTTTTTAGGGGTATATTTTATCTCTCCTAAACTTTGATTTTGATTTTAAACGTTAAGAATATGTTAGGCAGTTTGTTGGGGGCATATTTGTCTTTTACAAATATGGATTTATTAATCATTAAATCGTTTAGCCATCTATTTAATTTTTAAACGTTTGTAGCTATATTTTAAGCCACCAATTTATTTTTAGCCATATTTCTTGTTGCCCCTTTTATTCTTTTTGTTTTTGGGCTCAAACACAAGCGTTGAAAAGGGCTTGAGCCGCTATGCTAAAACGTAGTTTCATAGAGAATGAAGCATATATACTAACTCATAAAGATTTAAAAGTTGAGGCCAACGTAAGCATAACTCAACTGGCATAAGGCTTGTCCTAATGATCAAAAGGTCTGTGTTTCAAATCCCAAGATGTCTCGAGTCTCCAAACTCAACTTACCTTTGCCACTGCCAGTTTCATATCGCTACCAAAAAACACTATCTTTTTTTTTACACACACAAGTGAATCACATAAACATGTTTTTCAAAAGAATTGTTTGCACAAATAGAAAAATAGACTAAAATAAATAATTGTAAGTATAGCAAAATCTAAAACTATTTGTAAATATAGAAAAATTGAAGTCTATCATTGGTAGAAGTCTATAAGTTGTAGACTTTAATCACAAGTATAATTATTGTTGATAGACTATTCTATTAGTGATAATAATCTATCATTGATAGACTACATGTATTGTGATTGAAGTTCTATCAACAAAACTAAAATCTATCAAGGATAGAAGTATGTCAATTAATGATAGACTTTAATCACAATTGCAATTATTGTTGATAGGCTATTCAACAAGTGATAGTAGTCTATCACTGACAGACTACACGTATTGTGGTTTAGATCTATGAGTGATAAATGTCTATTATTGATAAATTTGTAATATTACTTTTCTCAGCAGTAATTGACATGTACTCTCGACCAAACTTTGAATAGCTACCTATTACATTAACCCTTTTCAAAATGTCATTGGCAATTATTTAGGTATAGAACTATCTATGTAGAATTATTAGCGAATAATATTTGCGGAAGATTAATGCATAGTTTTTGTTCCCATATAATATTAGCATATATTTTTTTTTGTCATTGTAAATTAATAACAATATAGTGTTAATGAATCATTCATATAAATAGAATATTGTTTGTTAAGAAAATGAAATTCTATTTTATTATCCTAATGTATATTTATACTTATTTTATCTCAATTATTTTATCCCCACATCTTTTTTTTTTTCCTTAAAAAAAAGTTACACAATTTATATTAAAACAAATTATGAATAAAAAAAAGAACTTGACAAGTTAGAGGTAAAAATTGGGACATGATTGGAGGTGATGGTAGAAATAGGGATTTTAACAAAACTATTTAGAGTTCGTTTAGAATACATTTTGATTTAAATGTTTTTCAAGAATGTATTTTTAAAAAAACATTTTCAATAAAAATTGTTTAGAATTTAAACACTCATATATTTTATTGCATTTCCTCATAAGTGTTTTTATACACAAGTTACTATATATTTAAAAGACCATTTTTAAAAAAGTTGGTTTCAAGTGTTTCTCTCAAAATGGTTTATTTATAAATCTCATTTTCTAATAGGTCATTTTTAGTGGTTGTCAAACACTATAAATTTTTTCAAAATGTTTTTTTTTTTTAAAAAAATTAAACACGTAGAAAGTTAAATGCTCAACACACCCTTAATAAATTTATTTATTAAGAGTGTTTTTTATATAGTCATTTTAATATATGATTATGCACTTTTAAAAGTGGTTTTCATTCAACTGAAAAATAATTTTCAATAATTTAATTTTAAAATCAACATACCTTTTTATTTCAATTGATTCCTAGTTTATAAAAAATGAATAGTTAACAGAATGGATGAATATGATGGTACAAAAATATAGTTTTGACACTATAAAAGAGCAAGTCATGGAGGAAGAAATGAAATGCAAAAAGTTGAGGAGAGTAGAAGTTATTTGAAGGATATGAAAGAAAGAATGAGAAGTCAAAATTTGTTTTGGGCGTTTGTGTTGGTGATTTTGGTGTGGAAGCAAAGTGAAGTGGTGGAATGTAATACAGATTTATGCAAACCAATTGCAGCAACGGACAATGATCTTATTGAGTTTGCTTTGAACTTGGAATTCCTTGAAGCCGAGTTCTTCTTGTATGGAGCCCTTGGAAAAGGGCTCGACGCCATTGATTCAGCTCTGGCTTCCGGAGGCCCACCTCCTATTGGTGCTCAAATCGCCAACTTAGATCCTCGCACTCGTCGATTCTTCGAAGAATTTGCTTATCAAGAAGTTGGACACATAAGGTCTCTCTCTTGAATGAAATCAAGTACTAAATTTATTTAATTCAATAATATTTGTTTAGTTGAACTATGCTCAGTTTGACTTCAGTAATCTATTCGAAATAAAACAGTCTTCGTTTGTTGGGTTGTTTTTGTGTGTTTGTTTTCAGGGCCATTAAGAACGAAACTGATGGAGGTTTTCCAAGGCCATTGTTGAATCTAAGCAAGAGAGCCATTGCGGATATTGTTGATAAAGCAGTTGGCTACAAACTCATTCCTCCATTCGACGCTTATGCCAATTCTCGCAACTTTCTCCTTGCCGCAAGGACCATCCCTTACGTCGGACTCAACGGCTACGTCGGAACAATCCCAGAGCTCGTCCTTCGCAAATCTCGCAGCGTAAGGAAAAAAAAAAGAAAACAAAGCCATAATTCCTTCCATTCTTGTAATCTCACCTAGTTCGTTCTATAAATTTTTGGCAGTTGGTGGCGAAGCTGCTCGGCGTGGAGGCCGGACAAGACGCCGTTCTACGAGCAAATTTGTACTTGAAACTTGATGACATGGTGGTTCCTTATAATATAACTGTTGCTCGCTTCACAAACCTCACCTCGGAACTGTTCAATCGCCTCGGCAACTGCGGCATCAAGGATGAAGGATTGATAGTGCCTCGGTCGCTTGGGGCGGAGAATCGAACAGAGAGCAACATTCTCGCTGCCGATGATAGGTCTCTTTCGTATGCCCGAACGCCGCTAGAGATCTTACGGATAGTGTATGGATCTGGCGACGAGCGTAAGCCTGGTGGGCTTTTCCCCGACGGTGCTAATGGAAAGATTGCACAACGCTTGCTTAGAGCTTAGACAACTAAGTCAAATCACTATATAAATAAAAGGGATTGATAGTCCATGAATATATAATATCATAGGAATGAATTTAGAATAAGTGATTTTAGCTTGAGTGATTTATGTCAGGACTCAACGATTCAATCACATGCACTGAAAGTTAAAAATTGACATTGGCGCTTTAACGAACAAAGTATTTAGAAGAATAAAAATACCACACTTGTTTCTTGAATATGATTTTTGTTATGGTAAATCACCAGTAGAACAAATTTTCCTTTTTATGATGGTCGAAAGTCTTCACCAAAAGAAAAGATGATGACTCAGTATCTATTTGATTGTTTCATTCTTTAGGGTGTAGCTGAGTGTTGGGAGAGTGAAAAATGTACTCGGATTTTTGGGTGGAAGAAATTGGAAGAGAGAAGACTCTGTTTTGGTTCTATTTCTTATTCTCCTTCGTCACTTCTAGTTCTTAGATGGTGGGAAGTGATTTCTTTTTAATACGTTTCGTAGAGAGTATGAAATATCTTATTTCCGAAAGAATGCTTTACTGATGCAATCATCTTCCTCTTAAATATAGGGAAAGCAATATCTTCAAAGACTAAGTTACCCTTAAATAACAAACAACAAAATAGTAACTAATTGACTTTGTTACAAATATACAACAAAAATAAAACTAAAATATATCAAGTAAATCCATAATACTCCCCTTCGAGATGGAGTCGGAGATTTGAAACACCCAGCTTTGGATAAAACAGAATGCAAAACTTGTGAAGCAAGCGCTTTGGTAAACATATATCTGCCAAATGAAGATTAGTGTGAATTTGAAGGAGCTTGAGAAACCCATCCATAACCTTGTCACGAACAAAATGACAATCAATCTTAATATGTTTGTGCGCTCATGAAATGTCAGATTTGAAGCAATAGAAATAGCGGCCTAACTATCAAGAGCAGGTAAGGGCATTGACACATGAAGATTAGTCAAAAGTTGAGATATCCAAATCAATTCACTGGAAATACAGACCAAAGCTCTATACTCGGCCTTCAGCAGAAGATCGAGCGACTATAGGTTGCTTCTTTGACTTCCAAGAGACTAAAGATTCTCCCAAGAAAATACAAAAACTAGAAATAGATCGTCATGTGTCCGGACAAGAGCCGTAATCAACATCTACAAAGGCTTTAAGCTAGAAGTTGGAAGATGCATGAAGCGTAATACCTTGCTCTGGCAAGGCCTTTAAGTAACAAAACAATAAGTGATGAGCAGCTTGATGTGCAATATTCACTACCGCAAGTGTACGAGTCAAATTTTTAATATAGTGTTTTCGTTTAAAATGAGTGTCCTCCTCTAGATTGGGTTTCTAGTTAGTTAATTATCATGACTAATAATTGTTCGATTTTATCTAGAGATCAAAACTTAGTGACAAATGATGAATCAAAAGTAATGCAATTTAAAAAGTGGAAATTTAAATGTAAAGAACTCTTAGGGAGATGATTTCACCAATTGGAGTTGTGAATTAATTAATTGAATGTATGAACATGCAATGACTCATGAATCTATGATAAACTAATTCTCATATTTATCTCTCCCGAGCATAAACAATTTGTTGGGAGTGCGACCAAAGTCCCATATTGGCTAGATAAGGGGATGATCATGGGTTTATAAGGGGGGACAACTATCTTCACTGGTATGTGGGCTTTCGGGGTGAACCAAAAGCAAAGCCATGAGAGCTTATGTCCAAAGTGGACAATATCATACCATTGTGGAGATCTGTGTCGTGTTTGTGATGGACTAGAGGGGGAGATTGTTGTGGGCGTCCAGCCCACCGGTTGCACAAGAAAGAGTTTATTTTTAAACTTGTGTTTACGAGCCCAATATGTCGGGTTATGTGTTTAGCCCAATTGTGGTTAAATCAGTGGGCTTGTCTTGTAAGCCTAGGGTTCTTCCTTGGATATGAGATGACCTGAGAAAAGTGACGGCAGCAGAGAAAAAATACAGAAAAATACACAGAAAAACGGAGAGAAGCAGGGAGAGCATTCAGATTTTCAGCAACAACGTTCACAAAGTTGTCGATTGCAAGAGTTTTAACTGTTGGATTTTGCTGATATTTGGTCAGCCTATTGGGGACACATAGGGCTTCGTTCTGAACGGTTGGGTTGTAGTTTTGGGCTCTAGTTTGTTCGTAATCACTGCTAGACAGAACCTGTAAAACTGGAGATATTTTCATCTTCTTTATCTCTGAAGTGTTGATCTCTTAGGTATGAAAGTATTGGAGGGTTGTGAATCTTTGTATGATTGATTTTGATTCTTTTTCCCTCAATTTTATCATAATAAGAGAAGGTGACAAAGGTGGACTCCTCACAAGTCTCGTGGTTTTTACTCTTCACATTGAAGAGGTTTTCCACGTATAAATCGTGCGTGTTTTTGCGTTTTTAGTATTCTATGGTTGATTACTGTCTGTAATTGGTTGACTTCTTGGTGATTGATTTGTGGTGTTTTTGGAGCACTATTAATTGGTCGATTGTCTTCGAGGTGATCCTAGTGGGTTGTTAATATACTACATGGATCCTATTAATTGGTTGATTGTGTCCGTTGTCCCTCACACAATTCACATGCATATGATAAACCCAATATTGCTATCTATGTTTATTTACATGCACGACCTTAAGTCTAATCCTTTAACGATTCCTAAAACTACCCTAAATCTCCCGATCTTGGGATTATTCTATTTATGCAAAACAAGTTCTAAACTAAATCCCCTCTCCCAAGCAACACTTAGAGAAAATAACATTCAATTCATGGCCAATAAATTGAAAGCATTAAGAATAAAAGTTGCTTAAATGAGTTTAACGCAATAAACATTTAACAATCAATCTACAACACCCAAGGGGCTACATCAATTCCTAAGAAAAACGTCTAGCTACTCATGATCCATGTTAAAAATATAAGTGATAACACTCCAAAAGGGAGTTATTTAGGCCTTAGTTCTATAGTATTTTGTGTGTCATTTGTGTTAAATAGGGTTGCTTTTAGATGAATATTACATGTTTTAACCCATTTGAAAGGATTGATGCTTTGGAAGTTATTTTGTGCAGAATATAATGCTGAGCAACTTGAGGGAGCAAAATCCGTGATCCAGCAAAGCAAGGAGCAAAACTGCCACGTAAACTGTGCGTAATCCGTTTTATGAAGTGGCGTTAGCTGAATTATTTTCGGATCTAGGAAGCTTGGAGAGCCTTCCACGTGTACAATTTGACCTAATTAGGGCTTGACTCCATTCTATAAAAGGGAAGATCCGTCTCAAGTCAAATACATTCCATTTTCCATATTTGGAAGACGAATAGAGGAGGAAAGATTGGAGACTTCAAGAAGACCATCAACTACGGATCTAATCAAGGGAATTAATCTTTTCTTATAATTTCTTGTAGTTGTCGATGCACATGCTCAAATTGTAGCGTGTGTTGTGATGAACCTTATGAACTAAATTTACTTAGGTGTTAGTTAGGAATTATGTTATTGTCGTGCTTCATTCTCTATGCAAAATATATGTTGATTTGAGCATCTTGATTATTTGTTGTGCATATTTCTATTTTGTGCCCGCCTGGCCAGCCGGTATGAATATCACTTCTTAGTTTCAGGGATGATTTGAGAAGTGTGTGGCATTTAATCACACTAGATCATTGTGTGTTGGTGAAAGCCAGTGACTGAGTTAGGGATAGCCAGTTGCCTAGTGCTTGATCGGTAGTACGTCATTGGAGTTGAAACACATTCCAAAAAATCCAGAGTTCCGGGAGGATCCTGCTAATAAGACTACAAGAGAATTGCCTAATCTATAATATTGCTAGAGCATCTTTTAAAACAATTACTAAAATCCTGACCAACGTTGTTTCCAATCTGTCTGTTTTATCCGTTTATTTTGTGTTATGTCATTTCTTTTGCTTCAACATTTTATCAAAATCAATCATTTTAACAACCTTGAAACCATTAATAAGTTACACAAGATAGGTAAAGTGAGAGCTATTCAAACCTCGTGCATAATATAAATTACTTATCATTTGCTGTGGATTGTGTATGCTTTCACAGTATTCTAGAGCTTATTTTCATCTTATTTTTACCCCACTCTAGAAGGCAAGAAGTTTTTGGCGCCGTTTCCGGGGACTTGAATAAGTTTTTATCTGATCTGTTTTGTGTATGTGTTTTAGTGGTTTGGTGCTAGAACATTTTGATTGTTTCTTTTGTTTTTGCAGGTGTAAGTTTGGTGCATGAGCGATCCGCATGGGGTGAGGTTTGAGCTTGATCCAGAAATTGAAAGGACATTCAGAAGAACAAGGAGAGAGCAGCGTAGAAATCAAAATCCAATGGATAACGTGTCGCGTCTCCCGGAAGTTCTAGAAGATCCACTTAATCCCCAGCAGAATCGTGTGCTGCAGCCAAATCCACCGCTAGAGCAAAATGAATAGCAAAATAATCAGGCTGAGAATCCTATCGTAGTAGCGAACGATAGGGCCAGAGCCATTCGAGCGTATGATTTCCGATGTTTGATGAGTTAAATCCAGGAATTGTGCATCCTCAAATTGAGGCAGCAAATTTTGAAATGAAACTGGTAATGTTTCAGATGTTGCAAACCGTGGGTCAGTTCCATGGTTTGTGATAGCGAGCATAGCTAGCTATTTTTCCCTAATTAATTAAGATATTCTTTTATATGTAATTGGCCAAAATTATGCATTCTTGTGATCTATTTGTAGGAATCATGTTTCAGACTTAAATCGAGAAATTGGAGCTAAATATGTGTTCGGGACATGAAAATTGGCCGAAAAATGAAAAAAAATCAAAGTTGGAAGATTGAAGATAGGCCCATCTGTAGACCAGCGTCGAGACGCTGCTCTTTGAGCGTTTCGACGCTGACGTTCTATATTTGGAATTTTCAATCTTAAAAAAAAAACTCATAGCGTTGCGACGCTATCGGCAAATTTTCCAAAATTGCAGTATCGCTACAGCGTCGCGACGCTGTCTCGGCAGATTTTCTATAAATTCATCCTTTTGTGCTACAGATTGGGGAAGTCCAATTGGTGAGATTTTTGCCCTAATTTCGACTAGAGACCTTTTGTGGGAGCTAAAGGCAAGGCCAAGGAGCGGGAATCAAGCGAGAAGACGTGGAGATCGTGACGGGGACGTGCGGTGTCGGCGGATTCGAGTTTTCCTTTCTCTTTCCCTTAACTCTTGTAGTTTTTATGGTTTTTCTTGCAATTAGTGTTTGTGGTTTAAAGACTATGAATTGCTAGTTGTTTGTCTTAGGGATTGATGTAGTTGTTTTAGGTTGTTGGATTGATTGTTGGGATGAATGTGCCTTTATTTTATTCTTGCAATTTTGTGTAATGCTTTCAATTACTTGATCACTAATTGAATGATTTAAGTGTTGAATCTAACTCGGGAGAGAGGATTTGGCCTAAGACTTATCTTGTTTAATTGCATGACTAGAGTAGAAATTCTAAGTTTGTGACGGGATTTTGAATATCTCTAGAAGCATAACAAGGACTAAACCGAATAATGCCTTGCATGTTAATGAACTTAGATAGGGATATCAAGTTAGTTATATGCATGAGAATCAGTTATACTCGGGAGAGGTAATCGTGATAAAAGTTTCCTTGGCTTGTAGAATAATTGTACGATCAATTCATTCTTATTAATCAATCCTCAATCTTAAATAATGAAATCAATTCCCTAAGAGTCTTTCCATTTGAGTCTCCACCCTTTTATTTTTATGCTTTTAGTCTTTACTTTTATCTTTATTATTGAGTTTTTCTCCCTAAATAAAATTGGACAAAAGTATTCACGATACTTAATTTGCTAGAAAACCAATCCAGAGGACGACACTCGTTTTACACGAAAACACTATATTATTACTTGACCCGTACACTTGCGGTAAGGAAAATTCCACATCAGTTTGTCATCTGAAGACCCTCATTTACATCTTAAGTCTTTTCTAGGAGTTACTGATTCATTTGTAATTTAGGGAGTGTCTAGGGATGCCCTTAGATTAACTCTATTCCCGTATTCTCTTAGAGATGGAGCAAATGCATGGTTAAATTCTTTTGCTCCAGGATCAATTAGGACATGGAATGAGTTAGCGGAAAAAATTTCATAGTAAGTATTTCCCACCAACTAGGAATGCCAAGTTGAGGAGTGAGATAGTGAGATTTAGGCAACTCGAAGATGAAACTTTTAGTGAGACCTGAGAGAGGTTTAAAGAGCTTTTGTGAAAGTGTCCCCACCATGGTTTACCTCATTGTATCCAAATGGAAACATTTTACAGTGGATTAAACATGGCAACCAAAAGTATGATCAATGCCTCTACGGGAGGGGCCGTTTTGGAAAAAACCATTAATGAAGTCCATGACATGTTAAAGAGAATATCAACCAATAGTTGTCAGTGGTTGGATGTTAGAGGCTCAAATAAAAAAGTTAAGAGTGTGTTAGAGGTTGATGGTGTGTCCACCATTAGGGCTGATATTGCAATGTTTGCTAACGCTCTTAAAAATGTGACAGTGGTTAGTCATCAGTAGTCGCTAGCTGTGGAGCCTACTGTAGTGGTGAAAGAAAATCTTCTCCTATTAATCCATCCCTGATTGAGGCACCCACTTTAGATTTGAAGCCCTTGCCGGATCATCTAAAGTATGCCCATTATTGTTGCATCAGATTTAATGTAAGAGGATGAAGATGCCTTAATAAAGTTTCTACAACAATATCACAAAGCAATAGGTTGGACATTGGCTGACATTCAGGGAATTAGCCCGTCCTTCTGTATGCATAAGATCACTCTAGAGAAGGGATCCTTTAGGAGTATTGAGGAACAGAGAAGGCTTAACCCTGCAATGAAAGAGGTTGTTAAGAAGGAGGTGATTAAATGGTTGGATGCTGGGATTATCTATCCAATTGCAGATAGCAATTGGGTAAGCCCTGTCCAATGTGTTCCTAAGAAATGAGGTGTTACGGTAGTGACAAATAAGGACAATGAGTTGATCCCAACAAAGGCAGTAACTGGCTGGAGGGTTTGTATGGATTATAGGAGGCTTAACAAAGCCACCCGTAAGGACCATTTCCCTCTACCATTTATTGACCAGATGTTGGATAGATTGGCTGGTCAGGCCTACTACTGTTTCTTAGATGGTTATTCTGGATATAACCAGATTACCATTGCTCCTGAGGATCAGAAAAAACCACTTTCACCTGCCCTTATGGGGCGTTTGCTTTTAGGCGAATGCCTTTTGGCCTTTGCAATGCTCCAGCAACATTTCAGCAGTGTATGTTAGCAATTCTTTCTGATATGTTGAGCCAATGTTGAGGTATTTATGGATGATTTTTCAGTTTTTGGAGGGTCTTTTCAGCATTGTTTGGATAATTTGGATAAAGTGTTAAAGAGATGTGAGGATACCCATCTAGTTCTTAATTGGGAAAAATGCCACTTCATGGTGAAGGAGGGCATAGTGTTAGGTCATAAAATTTCAAAGAAAGGTCTAGAAGTTGATCGAGCAAAAATAGAGGTTATTGAGAGATTAGAACCACCGAATTTAGTTAAAGGGATTCAAAGTTTTTTTGGTCATGCTGGATTTTACAGAAGGTTCATAAAGAATTTTTCCAAAATTAGTAAACCTCTTTGTAACTTATTGTGTGCTGATAGTGTTTTTTTGACTTTAATGAAGATTGTAGGAAGGCTTTTGAAACTTTAAAGGCTACTTTTATCTCAACACACATTCTTTGTGCACCTAACTGGAGTTTACCATTTGAGGTAATGTGTGATGCAAATGATGTTGCAGTAGGTGCCATGCTGGGGCAAAAGCAGGGCAAATTTATCCATCCTATTTATTATGCAAGCATGTTCTTGAATGAGGCACAAGTCAATTACACAACTACTGAAAAGTAGTTGTTAGCAGTTGTGTTTGCCTTTGAGAAATTCCGCCCATATTTGGTTGGAACCAAAGTCACGGTTTTTACAGATCATGCAGCAATAAGGTACTTAATGTCTAAAAAAGATGCAAAGCCTAGATTGATTCGTTGAGTTTTGTTATTGCAGGAATTCGACTTGGAGATAAAAGATAAGAAGGGATCAGAGAATGTTGTTGCAAATCATTTGTCTCGTCTTGATCCAGCATCATCCTTGCTGGAGCAATCTATCATCTCAAATTCCCTTCAAGATGAGCAGTTCTTTGCTGTTAATGTAAAGGTAGTCAAGGATATCCCTGAAGGGGATAAAAGCCCATACGCAGCGGAAGCGCATCGACGTGTTGACCGAATAGGCATCAAGGTGGTCTATTGTCAGGTGTTCCATCAACAGTGCTCTTCCTAGCACCCTTCCTATACCCCCCACCAACATAGCCTTTGATGTGTTCTTAGGGTCCTCAAAAGCTTTTAGGATCTCCTTCTCCTGTTGGACTCTGATGATCAGCTCCCTGCGCTCAATATCAATTATGACTCTCCCTGTGGCAAGGAATGGTCTCCCTAATATGATAGGCATGGCAGGATTCTCTTTAATATCTAAAACAAATAAATCAACATGAAGGAAAAATCTACCTACTTTGATCAACACATTCTCAACAATCCCATATGGACTAACCACAGACTGGTCAGCCAACTGGAGTCTAACAGAAGTAGATTTTATTTCTCCTATATTCAACTTTTTGCACAAAGATAATGGAATGATGTTTATGCTAGACCCTAAATCACATAGTGCTCTACATGAATAAGTACCAAAATTACAAGGAATAGTAAAACTCCCTGGATCAGACAATTTCTCTGGTACTTTCTGTTGGACATGAGCACTGCATGTCGATGCAAGGTATACAGTCTCCATCTGCTTTTCCTTCTTCTTTTTGTTGAGCCATTCCTTCATGAACTTCTTATATTGAGGCATCTGCTCCAATGCATCTGCAAAAGGAATATTAACAGTCAACCCTGTAAAAGCATCAAGAAACTTATTAAACTGAGCTTTAGAATTTTTCTTTTTTCTATTCTTTGACTTAAGAACTAAAGCAGTAGGAAAAGGAGTAGAGGGCTTAGGTATAAGCTTTTCAGCTTCGTTTGAGGTGGTGCCCTCCTCAACTTCTCTAGTGAGTTCCTCAGTTTCAATAGTCTCATCCTCCTCAGCTACTTGAGGCTCCTCCTCGTGATGCACAGTGACGGCCTTGCAGAACTCGAATGAAGATTTCTCCTGTTCAACTGGGGCTTTACCTTTATTCATGGTGTTGACTACACTTACCAGTTGTCCCAACTGAGTCTCTATGTTCTTGATGGCTGCAGAATGACCATTGACAGTGGTGTTTATGGCAATCACGACCTCCTCGAGCTTATTTGACCTGTTACTTGATTCTGCAATAAAAGCTCCAACAAGATCCTCTAGAGATTTTTTACTTTCTTGACTTTGATTGGTAAAGCCAGGAGGATTCAGAACATTTTTATTATTTGCATATGAAAAATCTCGTGATTTCTATTACTAGGGTGATAATGTGTAGGTGCAGAATTATTATTGTACCCCCTAGAATTAAAATTAGAGACATATTGAACCTGCTCGAAATTTTCCTCCTAAGTCTGGGATGCAAGGGCAGCTGCAGACTCAATCGATTGAGCACTCCCTGTACCTGAAAACTTTAAAAATGCATTAGCAAGGGAAGACATCTAGGCCTGAAGTGCACTTACGTTGTCAATCTCGAACACTCCAGCAACAATCTTTTTCGGTCTCGACCGCTCAGATGGCCACTGATGGATATTGGTGGCCATTTCCTCTAGCAAAGTCCTAGCATTCTCAACAGTTTTGGACAACAGAGTCCCACCTGCAACTGCATCAACGATAGTTTTTGTACTAGGAGTTAAGCCATTATAAAATAATTGAACCTGAAGCCAGTCGGGATAGCCATGCTGAGGGCACTTCTTCAACAGCTCTTTAAATCGCTACCAAGCCTCGAACAGCTGCTCATCAAACTACTGTTGGAATGTCCCAATCTCGGTCCTCAGCTTGACTGTCTTAGTAGGAGGGAAAAATTTCTTTAAAAACACCTGAACCAAAGCATCCCAAGTAGTAATGCTCCCTGGTGGAATCGATTGCAACCAATCCCTCGCTTTATCCTGCAAAGAAAAAGGAAATAAACGTAAGCGAATGACATCTTCAGAAACACCATTTAATTTTACCGTCCCACAGATGTCTAGAAAGGATTTCAGGTGAGAATTTGGATCCTCCATGGGTGATCCTCTGTAAGCACAATCTCGAGCCATCTGAATGAGACCTATTTTCAGCTTGAAATTATTAGCATTGATCGGGGCATAGACAATCCTCGACTGTTGCTCCTGAAAGACCGGCTGAAAATAGTCCTTAATAGGCTTAGGCTCCTCAAGGTTAGGATTGGCCATTTGGATATGATTTTCTTTACTTTCCCTTCGAATTCTACTTAAGGTTCTCTCGATCTCCGGGTCAAAGGGAACTAAGGCCAACTCCCTATCCTTTCGCATACACCGACAAAACTAACCTAAAAAGGAAAATAAAAGAAAAGGAAAGAAAATAAATTAGGAAAGAAACTAGAAAAGGAAATAAATGAATCTACAATAGGAAACTATAATCTAAAAGAGGAAAAGATAAACAAATAAGGAATGCAAAAACAACTATGACAAAAAGAATAGCAAATAAGGAAAACTAATCTAAAAAGAGAAAAAAATATGGAAAATTCATACAAATATGGAAAAATCTACATATGGCAAAGAAAAACAATAAAGGAAAAATGCAATCTACCTAAAAACAAAAATATTGAAAAAAAACAAAAAATAAAATACACCCGAAACTAAGACCGGACAATTTTTCTACTATATTAAAATTGACTAAATATGCCAATCCCCGGCAACGGTGTCAAAAACTTGATGCACAAATTGCTTACCGCAAGTGTACGGGTCAAGTAATAATATAGTGAATGTGCAATTCGAATGTCGTCCTCTGGATTGGTGTCTAGTCAATTTTAATTACCGAAAATACTGTTGACCAATTTTATTTAGGGATCCGAATGAAGTGAGAATGAAAGTAAAGCAAACACAAAACAATGCAAAAATATGACAATCTAATGGACAACGGTCTTAGGGATGTGATTTCACCAATTGGGATTATGGATTAATTAATGGATTAATAACATCCCTATGATTTATAAATCTTGGTAAACTAAAATCACACATATCTCTCCCGAGCATACATGATTCTCCCACATACAATTTAACCTGATATCCCTATCTAAATTCAATAAACATACAAGGCAATAAGGATAACCTTTTTAACGTTTTCTAGAATTAACTATAATCTCCCGATTTCTAGCTAAATCCTAGTTATGCATAATGATTTCTAAGCTAAATCCTCTCTCCCGAGTTAGATTCAAGCACAAATCTCAATCAATTTATGGGCGGTAAATTGAAAGCATTAAGGACACAAATATGCATAAATAAATCAATAACATAAATCCATAATATCAATCCATAATTGCCCCAACAGCTACATCAATCCCTAAGAGTAAAGACCTAGCTAATTGTTGGGTTCCTAAAATGAATAAAAATATGGTATAAAAAGACTCTAGAACTCTGTGCAAGTATACACAGTCCGCAGCAAGTAATAAGTATTATCAATCAAAGGCCTGAATTAGTCTCCACTTTATCTATTTTATATTACTCTTTAATGGTTTCAAAGATAGTAAAAATAATTGGTTTTTATGAGAATAATGCTGAAAGAAATGACAGAACAACGAGTAAACAAATAGGCAGGCAGATTAAAGACAGGCGCAGGTTAGGATTTAATAATTGTTTTAAAAGATGCTGTAGCAATATTATTGATCATGCAAACTCTCGCAGTATTATTAGTAGATTCCTCCCGAAACTCCGAATCTTTTGGAATGTGTTTCAACCCCAATGAAGTACGACCGATCAAGCACTAGGCAACTGGCTATCCCTAGCTCAGTCACTGGCGTTCACCAATACACAATGATCGTAGTGTGATTAATCGCCACACACTCTCTAAATCATCCCTGAAACTAGAGAGAGGTATTCATACCGACTGGCCAGGCGGGCATAAAATAGAAACAAGCACAACAATTAACCAAGGTGCAATAATCAATATATTACTAAAGATGAAGCACAACAATCACATTATTCCTAACCAACACCTAAGCTACTTAGTTCAAAGCATAGAAACACGAATTACAATCTTAGTAGGCACGCCTACAATTACAAGATAATAAAAGGAAATACTAATCTCCTTGATCAGCTTGTAATGTTGGTCTTCTAGGTGGTCTCCAATCTCTCCTTACTATTCGGCTCCCAAAGGTGCAAGGAACTTCCCAAGAATGGAATGTTTTCTCCCCAAAAGTGGAATGAATTGGACTTAGGCGGCTACTCCCTTTTATAGAAGGATAGAAGGCTTGACTTAGGTCAACTTGGACACGTGTAGGGCTTTCCTTGCTCCTTTATCACGAGAATAACTCAACAGAATTCGGTCTATCAATTTGGCTAACGAGTTGTGACATGGCAGTTTTGCTCCCAGTTTTGCTGCAGCACAGAATTTGCTCCCTCCAGTCGCCCAGCACCATAATCTGCACAAAATGATTTCCAAGGCTTCCATTCTCCCAAATGGGTTAAAACATATAATATACATCTAAAACCAGCCCTATTAAACACAAAAGACACACAAATCCCTATATAAATGAGGCTTAAATAACTACCTTTTGGGCAGTTATCACACCCCCAAACTTGAACTATTGCGCGTCTCGAGCAATACTAACCAACCTTCCCTTAAGAATTTAAAAACATTGTACAAAGAATTAGCTTAATCAAACCAGACAATCCAACACTACCTGTACCCTTTACCTGAGAACTCTGCAAAACCAAGCTCTGCTGCAGTAGAATGATTCCTCCGGCATGGACAAATAATCACCACTTTTTAACTCAATTCTAAGAACTTGCCACAGCCTAGCTCTATCATCAGACATTCAAAACACATTTTCAAGGGGTTTTATATTTTTGTTTGTCAGACTTAAAGCAGCCCTACAGTCATAAGCTCTTAAGCATGAGATGACCCACTTTATGGTGCAGTATACCATTGCCTCAAACTCATCACCCACTAGGCTAAATACTCTTTATAAAGCTCTCAAATCCTTAGTTATTCCATCTCTTGCCCCTCACAATGGCAACATTTTATAATGAAGCTCACCTAAGTTCTGGGAGACAGAAAACTGTTGGATCATCATTCATCCTTCAAAACTTTTGCTCTATGAATTTTCTCAGCAAAATTTTCAACAATAAAAAAAAATTTCAGCAAATATTTCTCATTTTTTCACATTTTCTAAGTTATCTTTTGACGCGAAGACAAACTGTGGGTATCACAAATGTCCCCAGTTACTCAATAACCTAGCAAATTTTCACTTGAAGGAGAGGAATGCTCGAGCAAAACAATTGAAGTAGAAAAAAGTCCCCCAAACTTAAATTATTCATTGTCTCCAATGAATCATTAATTTTTCAATTATACCCCCAAACTTAAATTTTTCTATCTGAATTTTAAACTAAGCGTGAGACTAGAACTTAAGCTTAAAGTGGATCATAAAAGTCAACACTACCTCCAAAATCTTCTTTGTCGCAACAATAGTCTAGGCTAGAAGAAATGCTCAAGCAAAAGGGTTCTGGAGATCAGAATACCTTGATCTAATTAAGCTTAATGAATCCAAGCTTCAAAAATTCAGAAGGAAATTAGTTAAGTTAGAGTTACTCAGTGCGTATAGAACAGACACATCTCGAAATTTCATTAAAAACATGAAAAAGAAATTACAAAGCATATATATTTTTTTTTCATGAAGCAGAAAAATTAAAAGAAAAGCAAACATAACAGCAACAGAAAAGGAGGTTAGAAAATGCGCGAGAAAACCAAAATTTAAGAACAAAAATTATGCTCGCTCAGGGCCACTTCATCCTTCAGTCCTCTTGGCCCGACTCATTTTCATCATCCTCTTCTCCTCTTTCAACAGGTGGGGGCGGAATCCAGGGGTTCAACAGATCGTCAGGGAACACTGGAAGGGCTGGATATAGTTTTGAAAAATTCTCTTGCAGCGCCTTCTTTAAGCTAGCATCATGATTCTTAACATAGTTGCAGAAGGTTAAAGTTTGCCTTTCAGCAAACTCCTGCCTTCTGGCCGAAAGTGCCAGTTGTTCTAAAATCGTGTTGATGCCGTAGATAAGCCCACCTTGACGTACCTCCTGCATACGCTGGAGCCGTGCAAAATTAGACGTGTCAATGATCCCCTTGTCAAACAGAATCACATCTCCCTCATCCACTGGAACCTCTGCTTTCCTGCAAAGCATAGTGATCGTGTTCGGAAAAAACAGTTTCCCCACTTTCTTTTTCCAACATCTAGAAATTTCACTAGCAATGATCCTTCCTACATCAACACTGAGAGACCACAAGATCGCAAAAGCTAGAAGTGAAGGTGTTCATATAACACATGCGGAAGCAATTTTAGGATCGGAGGCACTTAACTACATCAATTTTAGAAAATGAAAACATGTTGTCCAAATACCGTAAGGAGAGAGCAGAATTTTTACCAACCTTTTGGAGACCGATTCAACAACTCCCTTTGATTCCTTTGATCAAGAACGGTGTGTGGACCACCTCTAGTGTCTTCCCTACTATTCTTCGGGCCAAGAACGACTTGTGGGAGTCTATAGAGATAGGGAATGGGAAGGGAATGCTTGAAAGTTCAAGCACTAGAGAGATATATGGAGATGAGAGAATTTGAGACCAAAATCCAGCAGCATAACAATATGGAAAATGGCTCTCTTTTCCTTTGAATTTGATTCATACTCCTTATATAGACATCTTCCATGCAAAGAGTAGCCTCATGACACTAGACACATGGTGAAATTGCAACTCAAAGTGGATTCCAGGTGTTTAATTCACAACACATGCAACTAGTGCATGGTTGTGTTGTTTTCCACTATGCATCAACATGCAAGAGTGGGAATGTCACTAAATCCACTTAAAATTGAATCTAAATTCTCAATTTTCAGCTTGCAATTCATCCCTATTTCAATTCAAAATTGAAATTAATTTCTAGGCAATTAATTGGTACAATTCCAAGTAATTTTTACATGATTAATCCAATTAATCTTTATCACCTAGTGCCATGAATTATATATGATTCCTAATACATATATATGGTATTCAAAACACTTTTAAATACTTTATCTCTCATTTTCTAATTTAATTCATAATTAAATTATTGTGTCAAACACAATTTACGATAATACCCGTTTTCCCGATTTTGAACGATTCAAAGCTTCCTATCTTTTTGTTCTAGGCTTTGTTCCGATATGAGCTAGTAGGGGGACCTAATAGACCTATAGATCATGGGCTCCAACGATTTGAGGCTAACGGACTAATCTCATTATCCAAGCTAGCCAACATTCGTTAACTACCGGGACACTCCATTATAACCCGATAGTTGCACTCCCCTTACTATAAATATATTTCTGTCCACTTGATTTAACCATGATTAGTAAGTCGATCCTTCACAGGTTGTTCGTAGCTATAGCGAGGTAAAAAAAAAACTGTTTCACCCCTATAGTACTTATAGTTCCTTAAGTCCCACTGATCCTCTAATGAACAATTGGTTTATGGTCCAACCATAAAATCGAGTCCCTCTCGGGCCAATGAGAGGGCGGGATCCCTTTTTTCAAGCCCCGGAGTCAGCACTTAAGGGAACAACCTTTCTACTATCCCTAATTCGGGTAGGAGTGAATTCCTTCTTGCACGATTATGTTCCCAGCTATCTACCCGTTCCTATCCCTGAAATGGGAGGCTTATTGAGTCGGCGATACTGAGCCACTCTCACCTATGCAGACCTAAGGATAAGCCCGAATAAACAGGTGTTCATAGTTAGCTTAGGATTAAGATCGAGTTACCTAGGTCATCACATGAAATTGTCAGTCTCATCAGTAAACGGTGTTATAAAGCGAGAGCGACTTATTTCTCGGTCCTGGTCTTATGCAAACTCATTGCATAGGACGCTCCCACTCGCATGTCTCTACATGGACGATTTAGGATCACATCGTCTATACCATCTATAAAGTGGGCCGCGTCTCATAGTGTCTCCAGAATAAGGTACCCAACCCTATCCCTATATTATAGACCGTTTTGGCTATTACTCAAGCTTGATCCATTTTTTATGTCTTTACATAAAGCTCAAGTATTCATCCTATAGCCATGGATCTTAGTTTATTGGATTTGGGTTATTATACGTGCAATTTACTTTATTCAATAAAAACTGTACTGAATTAATCTCGATAACGCCTTTATCAAATAAGTATGTATAATTCGTTTAACATTCACTATCTACGAGTTTTAGGACACAATCCCAACAATCTTCCACTTGAACTAAAACTCTAGTTTAGTGGGATGTTCTATAATCTATAACAACAGTGGGTGAATAAATACTTGTATTAACAACAAAGTAAAAATACAATAAACTAGGGCATCTATATACCCAGTATACTGAGGCATCGACATACTGGTTACAATTCTCCCACTCGACCTAGATTATTTCTCGTACACATCTCGCAGACCTAGACCTTCTAGATGACTCTCGAACACTTTAGCCGTGAGAGCCTTCGTGAATGGATCAACAATGTTGTGCTCCGACGCTATCTTCGTGACGATTACGTCTCCTCGGTGCACAATCTCCCTAATGAGATGGTATTTCCTTTCGATGTGCTTGCCTCTCTTATGGCTGCGAGGTTCCTTTGAGTTTGCAACTGTGCCGCTATTATCACAATACAAGGTGATAGGCAGATACATATTTGGAACGACTTCCAAGTCAGTTAGGAACTTCCTAAGCCATACTGCCTCTTTTGCTGCTTCGGAAGCGGCTACATATTCGACCTCCATGGTCGAGTCTGCAATGCATCCTTGTTTGATGCTGCGCCATACTATTGCTCCTCCATTTAGAGTGAATACTGACCCCGATGTGGATTTCCTCGAATCTTTATCGATTTGAAAGTTAGAATCAGTGTATCCTGTAAGGATCAAATCCTTCGAACCATACACGAGCATATAGTCCCTCGTTCTCCTTAGATATTTGAGGATACTTTTAACGGCTGTCCAGTGATCGAATCCTGGATTTGATTGATATCTACTGACAATCCCTATTACATAACAAATGTCAGGCCTTGTACACAACATGGCATACATTAGGCTACCTACTGCAGAGGCATAGGGAAAACGTCTCATGTCCTTAACTTCTTGAGGTGTCTGAGGACACTGTTCCTTAGACAAAATAATTTCGTGCCTGAAAGGTAATAGTCATTTCTTGGAATTTTGCATTTTATATCTAACCAACAATTTGTAGATATAAGACGCTTGAGACAGAGCTAGCGTTTTGTTCTTTCGGTTTCAAACAATTTGGATCCCTAGAACAGATTGTGCCTCACCAAAATCTTTCATTTGGAATTGAGTTGCTAGCCATAGTTTAATGTCAGTTAGATAACCTACATCATTCCCGATGAGTAGGATATCATCTACATACAGTACTAAGAAAGCTACGGAGTTGTTGATGATCCTTTTGTAAACACAAGGCTGATCAACGTTTTGTTCAAAGCCATAAGATTTGATCGCAGTATCAAATCTCATATTCCAGGATGTAGATGCTTGTTTTAATCCATAAATGGATCGTTTAAGCTTGCAAACTTTTTGCTCTTGATCCTGAGCTATGAACCCCTCTGGCTGAGACATATAGATACTTTCTTCAAGATTACCATTCAGAAAGGCAGTCTTGACATCCATTTGCCATATTTCATAATCGTAAAACGTGGCAATGGACAAAAGTATCTGGATCGACTTTAACATGGAAACAGGGGAGAAGGTTTCTTCATAGTCAATCCCCTCCCGCTAGGTAAAACCCTTTGCCACAAGTCGTGCCTTAAAGGTCTGTACCTTTCCAGCAGCGTCTCGTTTTCTCTTGTAGATCCATTTACACCCTATGGGTCTAACCCCTTCAGGTTGATCTACAAGATCCCATACTGAATTAAAATGCATGGACTCGATTTCCAAGTCCATGGCTTTAATCCACTCGTTCTTGTCAACATCATCCATTGCCTGTTTAAAGGTTAATGGATCCTCGATTCCGTCATCAGGCATGACGACTGGAGTTTCAGTTAAACCCAATAGCGATCAGGTTGTCTAACAACCCTCCCACTACGTTGAGGTTCTCTTATTTCTTGAGAAGGAAGCGATTGACTCGAGGTGCCAGCATCATCAACAACGAGTTGATGTTTATGTAGCTTCGTTTGATAGTTCACTTAAAACGACTTTACTTCGTGGCTTGTGATCTCTGAGGTGGTCTTCTTCTAGGAATGTAGCATTTGTCGATACAAGTACTTTATTTTCCTCTGGATCGAAGAAGTATCCACCTCTCGTTTCTTTGGGATAGCCTACAAATAGGCAAAATTTAGAACGAGGTTCTAATTTCTTTGGATTTTCTTCTAAAACGTATGCAGGGCATCCCCAAATTCAGAAATGTCGTAAACTAGCTTTACGTCCTTTCCAGAGCTCAAACGGTGTTTCAGAAACACTCTTTGAGGGAACTACGTTCAAAATATAAACTGCAGTCTCTACTGCATAACCCCAAAACGAGTTAGGCAACTGAGCATAACTCATCATCGAACGAACCATGTCCAACAAGGTTCTGTTTCTCCTTTCCGATACATCGTTTTCCTGACGTGTACCAGGGGCTGAGAGTTGAGATGTAATTCCATGCTCTATCAAATAGTCTTGAAAACTTGAGTCCATGTACTCTCCACCTCGATCAGATCGAAGTGTTTTTATCGTCTTACCTAATAGGTTCTCAACCTCGGCCTTGTACTCTTTGAACTTTTCAAAAGCTTCGGACTTATGATGCATCAGGTAGAGATAGCCATACCTCGAATAATCATCAATGAAACTGATGAAATATTTGTACCCTCCTCGAGCTCTAATGTTCAATGGTCCACAGAGGTCCGAATGAATGAGCTCTAGGGGCTCATTTTTGAGTAAATATTTCCCACCTAATAGAAATGCTAAATTAAGGAGTGAAATAGTAGGGTTTAGGCAACTTGAAGATGAGACTTTTAGTGAGGCTTGAGAGAGATTTAAGGAGCTTTTGCGAAAGTGTCCCCACCATGGTTTACCTCATTGTATTCAAATGGAAACATTTTACAATGGTTTAAATGGAGTAACCCAAGGTATGGTCGATGCTTCGGTTGGAGGGGCCCTTTTGGCAAAAACTTTTGATGAAGCCTATGAAATTTTAGAAAGAATATCTATTAATAGTTGTCAGTGGTCGGAAGTTAGAGGCACAAATAAAAAGGTTAAGAGTGTGTTAGAGGTTGATGGTGTGTCCACCATTAGGGCTGATCTTGCTATGATTGCTAACGCTCTTAAGAATGTGACAGTGATTAGTCATCAGCAGCCACCAGCTATGGAGCCTACTGCAGTGGTGAACCAAGTGGCAGAGGAAGCATGTGTCTATTGTGGTGAAAATCACAACTACGAGTTTTGCCCCAGCAATCCAGCTTCTGTGTTTTTTGTAGGTAATCAGAGGAATAAACCTTATTCTAACTTTTATAATCCAGGTTGGCGCAACCACCCCAACTTTGCATGGGGAGGACAAGGAAGTAATGTGCAAGCGCAGCAAAAGGTGAACCAGCCAGGATTTGTTAAAGCACAGGTATTGCCCCAACAAAATAAGCAGGCTTTGCCCCAGCAAAATTCGGGAAGTTCTCTCGAGGCGATGATGAAAGAATTTATGGCTCGTACAGATGCTGCAATTCAAAGTAATCAAGCTTCGATGAGAGCCCTGGAATTGCAAGTGGGTCAGCTAGCTAATGAGCTGAAGGCACGACCTCAAGGGAAACTTCCTTCGGATACAGAACACCCTCGAAGGGAAGGTAAGGAGCAGGTAAAGGCAGTAACTCTTAGGAGTGGTAAGCCATTAGAAGAGCCTTGTAAGACCCAGGATGTAAATAGAAATAGTGATAAAAATGTTGTTGTTGAGAAAGAATTGGAGACTAGTCAGGGTGCTTGAGGCAGCAATAAAAATGTTGGAGCATCTGGTTCTGTTCCAGAAGTGGAACCACCTTATGTGCCACCCCCACCTTATGTACCACCTCTACCTTTTCCACAAAGGCAAAAGCCTAAGAGTCAAGATGGTCAATTTAAAAAGTTTTTAGAGATTCTTAAGCAATTGCATATAAATATCCCTTTAGTAGAAGCTATTGAGCAAATGCCTAATTATGGTAAATTTCTTAAGGATATTTTAACTAAAAAGAATAGGTTAGGTGAGTTTGAAACTGTATCTCTTACTGAGGAATGTAGTGCTATTCTTAAGAATGGGCTACCCCCACAGGCTAAGGATCCAGGGTCATTTACCATACCTGTATCTATAGGTGGAAAAGAATTAGGTAGAGCACTCTGTGATTTAGGTGCAAGCATTAATCTAATGCCTCTTTCGGTCTATCGGAAGCTTGATATAGGTTATTCGTAGGTGTGTTTCAGGGGCTGAAGCAAAGGAAATCCTGGAGCAATGTCACTCTTCGCCGTATGGAGGTCATTTCAGTGGTCAAAGGACAGCTATGAGGATTTTGCATTGTGGATTCTTCTGGCCCACGTTACTCAAAGATGCCCATTGGTTCTACAAGCAATGTGATGCTTGCCAAAGGAGAGGAAATTTAGGGCCTAGAGATGGAATGCCTCTTACTTACATTCTAGAAGTTGAATTATTCGATGTATGGGGTATCGATTTTATGGGGCCATTTCCCCCTTCTAATGGCAATGTTTTTATCTTATTGGCAGTTGATTACGTGTCCAAATGGGTGGAGGCCATTGCATGCCATCAGAGTGATGCCAAGACAGTTGCAAGGTTTCTTCAATCGCACATCTTTGCACGGTTTGGGACACCTAGAGCTCTAGTGAGTGATGAGGGTACACATTTTGTTAATAATATCTTAACTAAGCTTTTAGCTAAGTATGGGATTAAGCATAGGATAGCTACCCCTTATCACCCATAAGCGAATGGTCAAGCTGAAATTAGTAATTGGGAAATTAAATCGATTCTAGAGAAAGTAGTTCATCCATCTAGAAAGGATTGGTCTTTTAGGTTGGATGAGGGTCTTTGGGCTTATAGGACAACCTATAAGACTCCTCTAGGTATGTCTCCCTATAGGTTAGTATATGGGAAAGCTTGCCATTTACCATTGGAGCTAGAGCATAAAACGTTTTGGGCTTTGAAAAAGTGAAATTTTGATCTGAGTCGTGCAGGAGAAATTAGAATGCTGCAGCTTAACGAATTAGAGGAATTTCGCCAATTTTCTTATGAGAATGCGAAAATGTATAAAGAAAAGACTAAGCTGTGGCATGACAAGAGAATAAAATCTAAAGAGTTTGTCAAGGGTCAAAAAGTCTTGTTTTATAATTCTAGATTAAAATTGTTTCCTGGGAAACTAAAATCTAAATGGTCAGGACAATTTACTGTGGTTGAGGTTTTCCCCCATGGAGCAATTACTTTGCAGGATGAAAAAGATGGGAGAGTGTTCAAGGTGAATGGACAGCGTGTGAAGCACTATTGGGGTGACGAGTTTCAGTCGAAATATCCTTCCCTAAGGTTGGTTGACGATTGAGAGAGCAGGATTTTTGCGGGAGCATTTTACAAAGCAAAATTTTGAGCTCCCGGTGTTTGTATTAATTTTATGTTTCGCTGATTTGTTTTTAATTTCAAATAGGTTAGATTTGATTTTGCATGGTTTATTAGATTTTTATCTTTAAGTATTTGTTTATTTAGATTTTATCTATTTTGTTTTGAATTTGATTTGATTTTCAGGTTATTTATTTAAATTATCTTTGAATTATCTTTTCATTAGTTAGATTTTGTTTTTTATCTTCAGTTATTTGAATTTTGTTTAGTTACTAAAGATTGTCTCTAAATTAATTCGACTTCAAAAATAAAGGATTAGATTGAATTTGTTCGGTTAAATTTAAAATTTGAATTTAAAAGATTTGATTTTCCTTATTTGAAATTCGAATTCCGTATCCAAGATTCTTCAGGTACAACAGGTTGTTGCGGAAAAGTTTTGGCTGGAGCAAAATCATCCGAATAAAAAGGGATTTCGTTGGAAATTTATTATTTTTACCGTTGGGATGTGGCTTTGAATTTTCGTAGGTCAAATTGCATGCATCATCTGATGGAGCCACGTGTCGTAGAGTAGTTATCCGAAGGCTTCAATGATGGACAACACATTAATTTTTACCATGGGCGTTTGGAATCTACGATTTTAACCGTTGCTGATTTGAAATTTTTCAGGTTACATTCGAATTAAACGGTAATATAATTTAATGGGAGCAAATCTTTTCGGTTAGAATTTCAAATTCCTGGAGCCTTATTTATTGATAACCGCTGGTAAGTCTCTTTCCACTTCGTCTTTTCGATCCAATTTTGCCGTCTGCATTCTTTCTTTTCCCTTTCATTATCTGTAAAATCTTTGCATTCTAATGGCGAAAACACGAGCGAGGAAAGAAAGAGAGAGGGAGAGTGAAGAGGGAATACCCGTTACCCCCGAAGCCCCAAAAGTAAAAACTAAAAAGAAAAGAATGCCGGAGTAGAAAGAAGCTAAAAGACGAAGACGACAACAGAGGGAGGAAGAACAAGAAAAGGCAACAGAGGATGAGGCTGCTGCAGTGGTTGAAGAAGACCCGCAAGAACAGACCCCAGGAGAGGCTGATTGGAGACTTGCGGATACAGATACGACTCAAGAGGAAAATGCTGAGGAGAATCAAGAACAACAGGTTGAGATGGTGAGAGACGAGCAGGCAGACGTAGTGTCTGAAAGAGGAAACGAGCAGGACCAAGAAGCTCGTGTTGAGGTAATCTTGCCCGAACCACCAAAGCGCCGCCGCATAAAACGAAAGGCTGGTCGTATTCAGGTGATTCGGACTGATACCCCGTCACCAGCATCATCAGATTCTCAGAGAGAAACGGCAGAGCGAGAGGAAAAAGAGAAAAAAGAAGCTGAGGACAAAGAAAGAGAAGAAACAGAGAAGAAGACTGAGGAAGAGCAGTTGCTCAAGCGTAGGGCAGAGAAGGGAAAAAATGTTGCTGAAGCATCAGAGGAACACGATGCACTAGAAGAACAACAGTTACCATTTGATCGCTTCGTCTACAATTTTGCTAGAGCAAAATACGCTGAGCTTCTGAGAAGGGATTTCTTGTTCGAGCGCGGTTTCAGCGGTGATCTTCCATAGTTTCTGAGGACCAGTATTGCTGACCATGGCTGGGAGCTGTTTTGTGCAAAGCCTGAGTCTGTAAACGCACAGGTGGTGCGTGAATTTTATGCTAACATTGTTTAGGAGGATGGTTTCCAGGTAATTGTTCGAAGAGTCGAGGTGGATTGGAGTCCTAGTGCTATCAACGTACTGTACAATCTTCAGAACTTCCCCCATGCGACATATAATGAGATGGTTGTGGCGCCATCTGATGAGCAACTAAGTGATGCTGTGCGGGAGGTAGGAATTGAAGGGGCACAGTGGCAGTTATCCAAGACTTAGAAGAGGACATTCCAGTCGACTTATTTGAAAAGGGAAGCGAACACGTGGATGGGATTTATTAGACAGAAGATGCTTCCAACAACACATGACTCGACAATCTCCAGGGAACGGGTTCTCCTAGCTTTTGCCATCTTACGGTCTCTCAGTATTAACGTAGGAAGGATCATTGCGAATGAGATTTCTGGATGTTGGAAAAAGAAGGTGGGGAAACTATTCTTTCCGAACACAATCACGATGCTGTGCAGAAGAGCAGGGGTTCCAGTGGATGAGGGAGATGTGATCCTGTTTGATAAGGGGATCATAGACACGTCCAATTTGGCACGGCTCCAGCGTGTGCAGAAGGTACGTCAAGGTGGGCTTATCTACGACATCAACACGATTCTAGAACAACTGACACTTTCGGCCAATAGGCAGGAGTTTGCTGAAAGGCAAACTTTAACCTTCTGGAACTACGTTAAGAATCGGGATGCCGGCTAAAAGAGGGCGCTGCAAGAGAATTTTACAAACCCATACCCAGCCCTTCCCATATTCCCTGATGATCTGTTGAACCCCTGGATTCCGCCCCCACTTGCTGAAAGAGGAGAAGAGAATGATGATGAAGAGCAGGGTCAGGAAGATTGATGGATGAGATGTTCTTCAGCGAGCATTACTTTTGTTCCTAAAATTTTGTTTGCTCGCGCATATCTAACCTTGTTTGCTTGTTTCTTTTTACTTTTTCTGCTTTAAAAAAAATATATCTTTGCTTTTGTAATATCTTTTTCTTATGTTTAATGAAATTTCTAGATGTTTCCATTCCATGAGCACTGACTAACTCTAACTTAACTAATTTTCTTCTGAATTTTTGAAGCTTGGACTGATTAAGCTTAATTAGATCAAGGTATTCTGATCTCTAGAAACCTTTTGCTTGAGCATTTCTTCTAGCCTGGACTGTTGCTACGACAAAGAAGATTTTGGAGGTAGTCTTGACTTATATGATCCACTTTACGCTTAATTCTAGTCCCGCGCTTAATTTAAAATTCTGATAGAAAAATTTATGTTTGGGGGTATAATTGTGAAAATTTAATGATTCATTGGGGACAATGAATAATTCAAGTTTGGGGGACTTTTTGCTACTCCAATTATTTTGCTCGAGCATTCCTCTCATTCAAAGTAAAAATTTGCTAGGTTATTGAGTAACTGGGGACATTTGTGAAACCCGCAGTTTGTCTTCGCGTCAAAAGATGACCTAGGAAATGTGAAAAAAAAAACTGGAAAAAATTTGCTGAAAAAAATTATTTGTTGAAGATTTTGCTGAAAAAATTGATGGAGCAAAAGTTTTGAGGGATGAATGATGATCCAGAAGTTTTTCTGTCTCCCAGAACTTAGGTGAGCTTCATCATAAAATGTTGCCATTCTGAGGGGCAAGAGATGGAATAACTAAGGATTTTTTAGCTTTATAAAGAGTATTGAGCCTAGTTGGTGATAAGTTTGAGGCAATGGTATACTGCACCATAAAGTGGGTCATCCCATGCTTAAGAGCTTATGACTGTAGGGCTGCTTTAAGTCTTAAAAAATGAAAATATAAACCCCTTGAGAATATGTTTTGAATGTCTGATAATAGAGCTAAGCTGTGGAGAGTTCTTAGAATTGAGTTGAAAGTGGTGATTATTTGTCTCTGCTAAAGGAATCATTTTGCTGTAGCAGAGCTCGGTGTTGCAGAGTCCTCAGGTAAAGGTCAAAGGTAGTATTGGATTGTCTGATTTGATTAAGCTAATTCTTTGTCTAATGTTTTTAAATTCTTAAGGGAAGGTGAGTTAGTATTGCTCGGGACGTGCAATAGTTCAAGTTTGGGGGTGTGATAACTGCCCAAAAGGTAGTTATTTAGGCCTCATTTCTATAAGGATTTGTGTGTCTTTTGTGCTTAAGAGGGTTGGTTTTAGATGGATATTACATGTTTTAACCCATTTGGAAGAATGGAAGCATTGGAAATTATTTTGTGCAGATTATGCTGCTGAGCAACTGGAGGGAGCAAATTCTGTGCTGCAGCAAAACTGGGAACAGAACTGCCACATCACAGCTCGTTAGCCAACTTCATGAACCGACTTCTGTTGAGTTATTTTCTTGATAAAGGATCAAGGAGAGCCTTACACGTGTCCTAGTTGACCTAATTCAAGCCCCCCATACTTCTATAAAAGGAAGTAGCCGTCCAAGTCAAAAGCATTCCAATTCACCTTGGAAGCCGAATAGTATAGAGAGATTGGAGACCACTAAAAGACCATCATTGCAAGCTGATTGAGGGGTTTACTATTTCTTTTATTATCTTGTAATTATGAACATGTCTACTCAGATTATGATTTGTGTTTCCATACTTATTATGAACTAAGTAGCTTTAGGCGTTGGTTAAGGAATATGTAGTTGCCGTGCTTCATCTCTAATAATATTTGTTGATTATTGCATCTTGGTTAATTGTTGTGCCTATTTCCATTTTATGCCCGCCTGGCCCGCCGGTGTGAATAGCTCTTTCTTGTTTCAGGGATGATTTAGAGAGTGTGTGGAAATTATCCACACTACGATCATTGTGTATTGGTGAACGCCAGTGACTGAGCTAGGGATAGCCAGTTGCCTAGTGCTTGATCGGTCGTACTTCATTGGGGTTGAAACACATCCCAAAAGATCCGGAGTTCCGGGAGGAATCCGCTAATAATACTGCGAGAAATGCATGATCAATAATATTGCTAGAGCATCTCTTAAAACAATTACTAAAACCTGACCAGAGCCTGCCTCTAATCTGTTTGCCTATTTGATTATTTTCTGTTCTGTCATTTACTTTGCTTCAGCATTACTCTTATAAAACCCCATCATTTTTACTACTTTAAAACCATTAAAAGAGTCACACAAAATAGATATAGTGGAAGCTAATTCAGGCCTTGGATTGACAAATACTTATCACTTGCTGCGGACTGTGTATACTTGCACAGAGTCTAGAGTCAAATTATATCTTATTTCTTATAGCATTTCTACCTACTCTAGGAACCCAACAAAACCCTATCCATTTCTGGAGTTTGCGTTGTTCCGAATCCCATGCGCAAGCCCTCCATAGGGTGATCGCTCCCAGGGCGACTCGCAGGCAGCGCATAGGAATCTCACGGTGCAACCTAATGATGGAGACCGCAAGATACGTTTGACACGTTTCCTCCTCCCACTTACCATGAACACTTTCCCCATTCACCTTGATATAAACCCATGCAAACACCATCCGTAGGGGGACGCTCCCAGGGCGCCTCGAGGCCAAGCATGGATCTCAGGATGTGAAGTCAGGGGAACGTGAGAGTAGAAACTTAATATGAATATTTCGTTTCTATAGTTTTCCTCCCACTCAAGTGTCGTAAGGTTTTAGGGTCTATTACTTAGTTAAATTCCGGCTAAATGAATCTATCTAAGTCTATGCCTTATTAAACAAGGTCTTTACACTGAATGTGTAGGTGATTCAACACTTTTAATAACCTAGTGACATTGCATGCTAGTAAGACTATTTGTCGGGAGAGTTCCCTTATAACCAAGGTCTAATGTCCTACTTACTCGAATTTTAAAACTATTTTAAAAAACTAAGTAAGACATATTTCTAATCCTATTAGAGAAGGCGATCTTAGGTCTATTTCATTTTAAACCATTTAAAGAATGACAAGATCCTAAGATCCTAGGTTAGCATGCAACTCTTTGTTATAGGTTTTACGGTTTCTATTCATCAACTTTTATAACTCTTATAACTTTTAATGAATAAATCCTATAACATTCTTTCTAATGGTGTTTAAAAGCATATAACAATCAAACATTCAAGTTATAAGAAAAGCACCATTTAGAAATAACCTATGTCTAGGTTTGTATAACCCTTTATACTACGATGTCTAGGTGATAACACTTTAAAACCTCACACCGCTCACGCATGCTCATAAAACTCGAGTTAACTTAACTCAAGAACCGACTCAATGCTCAGGTAGGAGGTGTTCCGTAAACCGTCAACTTAAATACCCCCAGCCTTAGACAACATTTTGTCGGGTGAGTTCTCTTATAACCGTTGTTTTACAAGATATCGACCTAAACTATGCAAGTTGATCGATTTGTTGGTTCATTAACCTAAGTGAGCATGCTCTTTATCTTGTTATAGATTTTAGATTTTTATCTCTTTTATAACAATTATAAAATCAATCCATAACAAGTCTAATTTGAATATAACACTTATAAACAAACTAAAGAAATTTCTGAAGGAATTGAATCCTCTAGCGGAAGCGAATTAAATCGAGCGTGATTTTAATTTCAATTAGAGAAAACCGGTACGTTGGGCAAAATCAGAAACTTATTTTCTAAACTAGATTAAGCATGCATTTTTAGATCTAAAACAATTTTAGAACGAAGTACTTACATGAACTTGAAGAATACTGCACAATGCTCCAAGAACACCACCATGTCGGATCACCTACTATGACTCTTGGGAATCGAGATCCGGCTTGTGGGAACCCAAAACTAGTCTTGGAAGGGAAAAAATTGCAGCAAACAAGTTGCTGTGTTTTTCTTTTGGGATGAGAGAATTTTTGAGAGAGAGATCTTCTTCTGTGTCAAAAAAGAGAATCAATCAAGAGCTAAAACTTCCAACCCCTCACTGATACGTGGGAATAAGGGAAGTTAACTTCCCTACGTGATCTCCACCGTTGATCATAATCAACGTGATCCAGGCCGTTAAATTAAATAACTAATTATCTAATTATTTATAATTAATTTAATTAAACCAATTTTTAATTAAATCAATTATAATATAAAGTTTTAACTCAATTGAATCATATTCAATTGAATTAAATAGGCCATCCAATTAATTCTTAATTAATTGTTCCCACATTAATTAAATATCAAATATTTAATTAATTTTACATTTGAATCATATTCAAATGAATCTCTCTCATTTTAACCTATAGTTTTAATGTGCAACAAATGTACATTAATATTAACTATAGAATTAATTTAATTAAATCACATTTAATTAAATTTAATTAATTAATTCTCCAATTAATTAATTCATTAATTAAATATCATATATTTAATTAATTTACTATTTGAATCATTATTCAAATAATTCTCTCATATACTATAGTTTTAATATGAATCTCATTCACATTAAATTTAACCTATAGTTTCAATATGAATCTAATTCATATTTAATATTTGAACTCCTTCAAATATTTAATTCTCTCGTTAATTAATTTTGAATCATATCCAAAATTAATTTATAATATAAAGTTTAATTCACCAATTAAACTTATATTATAATGTATCTTTATACATTATGTTAATTGTATCAAATACAATAAAATTCCCTTAATGAATTTGAACACCCTTCAAATTCTATTCAAGACTATTTAACCTCAGAACCCTTTACGAGCTAGCAGGTGGACCTAATGGACCTACAGATCAGAAGCTCCAACGATACGAGACTAATTGGCTAAACTCATTAACCAAGTTAGTCAACATTCGTTAACTGCGAGTCACTCCACTAAAGACCCACAGTTGCACTCTTCTCACTGTAGAATATTTCTGTGTCCACGGATATCGACCAATAACAGTAAGTCAATCCTTCACGAGTGTTCGTAACGCCAGCTGGGTCAAATTACCGTTTTACCTCTGGGTTACCTCTAGATCCTTAAGTACCACTGATTCCTCTAATGAACAATCTGTTTATGATCCAATCAATAAACAGCAGTTCCTCTCGGGCCAGGAGAGGATGGGCGCCCTTGTTCAAGACCCGGAATCAGCCCTTAAGGGAACACACATCTGCTTACCCCAATAGGAGAAGGAGTGAATTCCATCTTGTACTGTTATGTTCCCAGCCCCCATTCGGTCTTGCCCCTGAAATGGTAGGATTATTGAGTCGGCGAACTGGCCACTCTCACCCATACAGATCTAAGGACAATCCCTCCTGAAAAGGAGTTCATAACAGACTCAGGATTGAGATTGAGTTACCTAGGTCATCCTATTGAAATAGAAACCTAAACTAGTTAACGGTGTTACATCTAGTGGTTACTATTTCGCGGTCCGGTCTTATGCAAACTCATTGCACAGGATACCCCCACTCGCATGTCTCCTACATGGATGCTTTGGATCATTGCATCTGTATCGAATACAAAATGGGCCGTATCACATAGTGTTACCAGGATAAGGTACCCAGCCTTATCCCTATACTATAGACCATTTAGGTTGTTACTTGAACACTGATCCCCGTATGTCCCCACATACTAGTTCAAGTTTCATCTAAACAACCTAGGATCTTAGTTTATTGGATTTGGGTCAAATTGTGCAATTTTAGTAACAATAACTCTTTATTGTACAAACCTCAATAACGACGTATTGATACAAGTGAACAATTTGTCACCATTCACTACCTACGAGTTTTAGGGCATAAAACCCAACAATTTCATGCTACATGCTTGGTTAATTTTATCTTTTAATAATTATAACTATTTGTTGGTATGGTTTGAACGATTATCCGCAAGTGCACGGGTCGTCACAAGTAATATAAAACGGTAGTAATACCGAGTATCGAGTCCACAGGGAGGCGAAGCGAAACTTAAGCAAATAATTAAAATTTTCTTGAGCATTGAAAATACTTAGGCGAAATAATATTTAGGGACCACTTCATGCAATAAAAGGATTTAAATATAAGACAATCAATGAAAATAAATTGATCAATCGAAAATAAAATGTGGAGAAAGAGTTTTCTATAAATGGGAAGAGGGGTCTTGAAAATCGATGATTAGCTAAATAGTTGTTATAATTATCCTATCTCATTGCCCAACTAATTATAATCCTAGAATCTTCGTTGATCACATAGGTTCTCCTGTCGGTTTCCCCTAATTGTAATTAATTCATTTTAACAACCTAAGTCTCCTTAGCGCTATTAAAAATCATTAATTATTACGCTCTGATTCATTTTAGGAATCTAAGTTTAATCAACTAATCCCGGTGTCACAACAGGCAATTAAACTAGTTGCATGGATTCTGATCTATCCTAATTTCTCTCCGTCGAGTTTCCATTAAGAATCGAATCATTACACAATTGGCAAGATTGAGTAAAGCATTAAGCACATCCATACAAATAATTAGGACATGGGCAAGAGACAAGAAATTATAACAATATTTGAACTATCATTTCATTTCAAGACCCCAAATTGAGGGTTTAGCTATACATAGCTAAAATATCATTTACAAAAGAAAGCATAATAAAGAGCAATAAAGGAAAGGAATTGACCGTCGAAAAACCCCTCGCTGACGCTTGGAGCCCCCGCTGACTACTCCTTGAGCCTCTAAGATTGCTCCCCCAAAATTCCCAAAATTTTCCCACTAGAAGAATCCTCTAAAAAAAGCTCAAAAGCCTTGAGAGGGGCTCCAAAGGAGCCTTAAGGAAGAGAGAAAGGAAGGAATTGGAAGGATGATTGATGATTTATGAGGCACCCAAGGGTGCCTTTTTATAGGCCTGGAATAGGGGTAGCGTCGCGACACTACCTTGCTCAGCGTCGTGACGCTGCTGCGCACGCGGCTTGGGTAACAAGAAAGGGTAGCGTCGCGACGCTGCCTTACTTAGCGTCTCGACGCTGCCCCAACTTTCCAGATTTTTCAGCTTCCTTTTGGGCTGATTTTTGGGCCTTCTTCTTCATTTCTCTTGGTCATTTCTTCATGGTTGGCTTCTTTGGGCTTCCAATTGCATCAAGCTAGGATTTGGGCTTCAATTGCTTCAATTTTGGCTCTTTTTCTCCCAAAATCACCAACTCAGCTCCTAAGGACCAAATAACAAAATTCATTAAATATATTCATTAAAAATACGATTAAAGCACCAAAAAGTTTAATAAATTGAGACTAAAATAGCGACATTTCTGCTCGCTATCACACCCCCAAACTTAAGCTTTTGCTAGTCCCGAGCAAAATAAATTCTAAAGATGCATGAAATAGAATCGCTCAACCCTCAATGATTTTGGAATTCTTAGGATCGAATGGAAAACATGCAAGTGGAATAAGCAAGTACCGCATACTTTTGAAGAAATCTTAAACTAGTTTGAACTTAAGATTAATGAATAGCATGCTCAAGACTTATCTATTGATTATTTTACTAACGTAGATTAGTCTTATGGCTTTCTTCATTTGTTTTCCCCCTACACTGGCTAAGAGCCCCTAATACGTCGGAGTCCTTCTATCATGCAAAAAAAAAAAAAGAAACTAGGGTGCCTGTCATCCTTTTCTTTTTCATGGGGGAGCAGAATTCTCACATGATTTTTTCTTTTTCTCTTCTTTTTCTTTTCTTTTTCTTTTGCTCCTCCCCCAAACTTGCATTTTGATATCTAATGGTACTAGCTTTCACACTACGGTGCAGGGACCCTTAACCCGAATTTTATTCTCTGGTTGGCCTAACTGATCACACCGCAGGTAGCTCTTTTTACCCCTAGGTTTTTTTTTTCTTTTGAGCAAGCAAAAATTCTTTTTCAACAGATTTTCTTTTTCTCACATTTTCTTTTGTTGCTTTTGCTTTTCTCTCAGAAAGCATAGCATTTTTTCCTACCTAGTTCTTTAGAGCAATCAAGCATGAACTTCCTAATATTAGAAACTAAGTCTATTGGGGTGACAACAACTTTGAAAACCATAATAAGAATCTAGATTTTCAAAGACGTCATTAGATAAGACTATTGCATGCTTTAGACATCAAAACTAAGTATCAAAAAATTTTAAAATTTCACAATTTCTGCCGTGCTCCCAGATTCCACAATATATAAACCATTTTCTCCCAAGATTTCAAAAATCACATCCTTGGCTATCATGGCTAGCTATTCATGCATCCAACAGAATTTAAATATGCTCAACATAGCAGAAGCCTCCCCCCCAAACTTAAACTAAACATTGTCCCCAATGTTTCAAAACAGAAAAGCATAAAGAGAGATAATGAGACTTCCCTGAGCTAGGAGCGCTTCCTCCTCTTCCTTTGAATCCATGAAAAATTGGAAATGTGGACTTTTGGGATTTGCTAAGGTGATCCTGTAAAACAAAATTGGATCACGGAGCAAAGAAAATTATTTACCTCAAAAACAACTAACTAAACTTTAATCCTTGGGTTGCCTCCCAAGCAGCGCTTTCTTTAACATCTTTAGCTAGACTAGGATCGGCACGCTTACGGAGGCTCAAAATAAAAATTTTCATCATCCTCCGGGCCCTGCAAGAAATCACGCACCGAATTGCATACTACAAACAGGGGAGAAAAAAAACTTTCCCCTGGCCCATCTTCACTAAAGAGATTCTCATAATAACATTTCAGAAAATAATCAGCTGCATCAAATCTCTTTTCTAAATCTCTATTCTCAAAACAATTGTTAACAGAGTCATCAAGCGTTATAATATCTACTGGTCTAGGATCTAGAGGTGGCCTATCAATCATGCCAGTCCATTCATCAGAAAAAATATCTACATGCTCAGCAGATCCTTCAGACTCAGAATTAAAAAATGATTCAACTAAGCTGTCATTTGACTCATCATCAGAAGAATTAAAGAATTCAAGAATTTCAGGATCAGATTCTATACTATGCACAGATTCGAGTTCTTCTGGGTCAGATTCTATGCTATACACATCATCAGGACATGAAAAAAAAGTATTCACATTGTCAGGATTCATGCATTCAGGAATGTCAAGATCAGACTCAATAGATTCACTGTAATCATGGTCAGACTCAAAATTATCTATCAAGCAATCTTTCTTATGCATTTCATGTTCATCCTCAATGTCAGGCAATTCAATATCATCATCAAAATTATTCATTTCAGGCAAATCTAATTCATTTTCAAAGGAAGGTAAGTCATCAACTACAGATCTTTCATTATCACAAGCAGGCAAGTCTAATTCATTTTCAAAGTCAGGCAGATCCAAATCATTTTCAAACATAGGATTATCCATATATGCATCATGATCAAAATTCACATTATCCATAAGCATTTCTCCTAAGCCTAGGCCAAGATTATAGTCTACCTCTTCATCGTCATCAGTCAAGTATTCAGGCCCAACAGAAAAACATGTATGCAAACTACAAACAGATTCATCTTGGCCAAAAATACTAAACACTACTTTTTCATCATCAATGTTCAAGGTAAGTTTACCTGTATGCACGCTAATCTCAGCCTTACCAGTGGCTAGGAAAGGTCTGCCTAAGATAATTGGCACCTCTTTGTCCTCTTTCATGTCCAGTAGCACGAAATCTACGGGGAAGATGAATTTGTTGACTTTTACCAACACGTCCTCCACAACACCCATCGGGTGGGTAATTGATCTGTCAGCAAGCTGGAGAGTGACGTCGGTGTCTGTCATACCTGATAAACCAATCTTCCTGTACACAGAGTAGGGCATCAAATTTATACTTGCTCCTAAATCACATAAAGCCCTATCGAAGGATACTTCTCCTATGGTGCAGGGAACAGTAAAACTCCTTGGATCTTTCTGCTTAGAGGGTATCCTACCAGAAATAATGGTACTGCTACTCTCAGATAAATTAAAAACTTCTTTTTTCAGACTTTTCTTTTTAGAAAGCATTTCCTTCATGAATTTTCCATAATTTGGCATATTATACAAGGCTTCTACCAATGGAATATTCACAGACAACTTTTTAAACATTTCTAAGAATTTTTGAAACTGTTCATCTAATTTGACATTTTTAAATCTTTGAGGAAAAGGTAACTCCCTGAAATCAAAGGTTGGACATTCGCCCCTCCGCTTGGGCGGGCTAATATGCGAACCTCTGTCATGGTGGTTGCATGGAACCACTTCTTCCTCAGTCAACTTCTTATTGTCATTCTGCCTTTCATCTTCTTTTCTACCTGCAAAGTTGTTAGAAAAATCACATTTTAATTCAATAGAGTTGGGAGGATGTTGGAACCTTTCAGAGGAGGCTTTTTGTGCCTCAGTCCCTTCATCTTCATCCCTTCTCTTTTCTTCTTCCTTTTTTCTTCTCTGAACTGTCCTCCAGTCTTCTGCCACTTCTTAGAACCACCATCTTACAGTGCTCTTTCGGGTTAGGCTCAGTATCACTTGGAAATTTTCCCTTTTGAAGGGCATTTACTACTGAAGCGATCTGACCTATCTGTACTTCCATATTCTTTAGAGCTGTGTCGTGGTTGTTTACTGATGTCTGGAGACTCACATTCAATATTCTTTGTTCTTTGATGAATAAAGCCACCATCTCCTCCAGATTATTTTTCTTTTCAGGAGTACTCGATGATGCAAAACCTGGGGGTGGCTGCAAAACATTCTTTGTATTCGCATATGAGAAGTTCTCGTGATTGCGCAGACTGGGGTGGTAGAAGTTTGGTACTCCTTGAGCATATGGTTTATTTCCTATGTATTGAACTTCTTCCACATCTTGACCTTCCTTCTTTGAATGACCTTCAGCTAAGGTGGAAATGGACTTAACCACCTCAGATGACGTCAATTTATTTAGTGCATTGGTCAGAGATGCCAGTTGCGCTTTCAGTGAACTTGACTCATCCAATTCATATAATCCAGCCTTCTTTGTAACTGTTCCTCTCTCCGTCGGCCACTGATAACTTGTTGCCGCCATTTCCTCAAGCAGGTCTTTGGCTTCTGTCACTGTTTTTGAAAGAAAACTCCCTCCTGCTGATGTGTCTAGGACTGTCTTTGTGGAGGGGTTTAATCCATTATAAAATAACTGTACCTGAAGCCAATCAGGATATCCGTGTTGGGGGCATCGCCTAAGCATTTCCTTATATCTTTCCCACGCTTCGAACAACTGCTCCTCGTCAAGCTGCCTGAATGTTCCAATTTTAGTCCGGAACTTGGTAGTCTTAGCCGGTGGAAAATATTTTGTCAGAAAAGCTTGGGCAAGCTCGTCCCAAGTACTAATGCTGCCCGTCTTGACTGAATCGAGCAAATCTTTTGCTTTATCCTGTAGAGAAAATGGAAACAGCCTCAATCTGATCGCGTCGGCCGGAACTCCGTTCATCTTTACCGTCCCGCATATTTCTAGGAATGATCGCAGATGAGAGTGGGGGTCCTTGGAAGGATGTCCCTTGAACGAGTTATCGCGTGCCATCTGAATCAATCCTGTTTTTAGCTCAAAATTTGTAGCTTGGATAGGGGCGTAGACAATTCCAGAATTCTCGGCAGGAAGAACTGGCTGCAGAAAATCTCTAATTGCCTTGGGAGCTTCTTCTTGGTGGGCCATCGCTTCTGCTAATCTTTTTTCTCTTCTAATGAATCTAAGAGTCCTGTTAATCTCAAGATCTAGCGGAAACAAATCAACCACCTTGTTTCTTCGCATACAATGCTCCCATACAACAAAAAAAAAACCAAACAAAAATGAAAATAAAATAATATTGACAAAATGAAGAAAAATATTTACACCTAAATTACCATATATCCTTTTCTTTTCGATGTCAAGAAAAATTAATTTTTGCTTAAAAATCAAGCTTCCCCGGCAACGGCGCCAAAAACTTGTTGGTATGGTTTGAACGATTATCCGCAAGCGCACGGGTCGTCACAAGTAATATAAAACGGTAGTAATACCGAGTATCGAATCCACAGGGATGCGAAGCGAAACTTAAGCAAATAATTAAAATTTTCTTGAGCACTGAAAATACTTAGGCGAAATAATATTTAGGGACCACTTCATGCAATAAAAGGATTTAAATATAAGACAATTAATGAAAATAAATTGATCAATCGAAAATAAAATGTGGAGAAAGAGTTTTCTTTAAATGGGAAGAGGGGTCTTGAAAATTGATGATTAGCTAAATAGTTGTTATAATTATCCTATCTCATTGCCCAACTAATTATAATCCTAGAATCTCCGTTGATCACATAGGTTTTCCTGTCGGTTTCCCCTAATTGTAATTAATTCATTTTAACAACCTAAGTGTCCTTAGCGCTATTAAAAATCATTAATTATTACGCTCTGATTCATTTTAGGAATCTAAGTTTAATCAACTAATCCCGGTGTCACAACGGGCAATTAAACTAGTTGCATGGATTATGATCTATCCTAATTTCTCTCCGTCGAGTTTCCATTAAGAATCAAATCATTACACAATTGGCCAGATTGAGTAAAGCATTAAGCACATCCATACAAATAATTAGGACATGGGCAAGAGACAAGAAATTATAACAATATTTGAACTATCATTTCATTTCAAGACCCCAAATTGAGGGTTTAGCTATACATAGCTAAAATATCATTTACAAAAGAAAGCATAATAAAGAGCAATAAAGGAAAGGAATTGACCGTCGAAAAACCCCTCGCTGGCGCTTGGAGCCCCCGCTGACTACTCCTTGAGCCTCTAAGATTGCTCCCCCAAAATTCCCAAAATTTTCCCACTAGAAGAATCCTCTCAAAAAGGCTCAAAAGCCTTGAGAGGGGCTCCAAAGGAGCCTTAAGGAAGAGAGAAAGGAAGGAATTGGAAGGATGATTGATGATTTATGAGGCACCCAAGGGTGCCTTTTTATAGGCCTGGAATAGGGGTAGCGTCGCGACGCTACCTTGCTCAGCGTTGCGACGCTGCTGCGCACGCGGCTTGGGCAACAAGAAAGGGTAGCGTCAGGACACTGCCTTACTTAGCGTCTCGACGCTGCCCCAACTTTCCAGATATTTCAGCTTCCTTTTGGGCTGATTTTTGGGCCTTCTTCTTCATTTCTCTTGGTCATTTCTTCATGGTTGGCTTCTTTGGGCTTCCAATTGCATCAAGTTAGGATTTGAGCTTCAATTGCTTCACTTTTGGCTCTTTTTCTCCCAAAATCACCAACTTAGCTCCTAAGGACCAAATAACAAAATTCATTAAATATATTCATTAAAAATACGATTAAAGCACCAAAAAGCTTAATAAATTGAGACTAAAATAGCGACATTTCTGCTCGCTATCACTATTATAAGAATTAATCAATTTTAATTAACCATTCAAGCACGAATCTCCCTAAATTAATACAACTCTTATATTAATAAAACATGAAATTTCCCTCATGCATTTGAATTAATAAATAACACTTATTCAAATTAAACAAATGCATGAACATGCTTTCCAATGGTGGGGTTTTAAATATAAATGGCATACATTATGCACATAAAATACTATTTAGTTAAAACATACATTCAATAATGCATAATTAATTAAATTTACTAAAGTGAATTGGTTTTGGGATTTTTAATCAAGCAAAAATAAAAAACTAAAATTATTACAATAATAATTTCAAATAGGGCTTGGACCGCTTCCGAACCATTCGAACCGACCCGAACCACCTTTGGATTGCTTGAACCGGACCATTTTACCGTTAAGTGAAGAACGTACTTGAGATGGAACTAAAAAACAGAATGCTGGAATTTTCGGCCAGCAGCGAGCAGTCTCCGAATTTCTTCAAATTGACGGCCTAAATGGACTCTATTGACTCTCAAATTTTACAGACTCCATATGAACACATTAAAGCCCATAAAACTGTAGGCAATTACAATTAATTCCAACGAATTGACTGAAAATTAAAATCAATCCCAAAACCAATTTTCTTTAGTTTTTACATAGTTTCATCATATGAAAAGCTACCCACCAAGCTAAAATTAATGCATGTTAGGTGCCTTAATCATGCTCTAATACCAATTGAAGGTGTTCATAAAACACATGCGGAAGCAATTTTAGGATTGGAGGCACTTAACTACATCAATTTTAGAAAATGAAAACATGCTGTCCAAATACCGTAAGGAGAGAGCAGAATTTTTACCAACCTTTTGGAGACCGATTCAACAACTCCCTTTGATTCCTTTGATCACGAACGATGTGTGGACCACCTCTAGTGTCTTCCCTACTATTCTCCGCGCCAAGAACGACTTGTGGGAGTCTATAGAGATAGGGAATGGGAAGGGAATGCTTGAAAGTTCAAGCACTAGAGAGATATATGGAGATGAGAGAGTTTGAGACCAAAATCCAGCAGCATAACAATATGGAAAATGGCTCTCTTTTCCTTTGAATCTGATTCATACTCCTTATATAGACATCTTCCATGCAAAGAGAAGCCTCATGACACTAGACACATGGTGAAATTGCAACTCAAAGTGGATTCTAGGTGTTTAATTCACAACACATGCAACTAGTGCATGGTTGTGTTGTTTTCCACTATGGATCAACATGCAAGAGTGGGAATGCCACTAAATCCACTTAAAATTGAATCTAAATTCTCAATTTTCAGCTTGCAATTCATTCCTATTTCAATTCAAAATTGAAATTAATTTCTAGGCAATTAATTCGTACAATTCCAAGTAATTTTTACATGATTAATCCAATTAATCTTTATCACCTAGTGCCATGAATTATATATGATTCCTAATACATATATATGGTATTTGTTGGGTTCCTAGAGTGAGTAAAAATATAGTATAAAATACTCTAGAATTCCTGTGCAAGTATACACAGTCTGCAACAAGTAATATTATCAATCCAAGGTCTGAATGAGCTTCCACTTTATCTATTTTGCGTAACTTCCTAATGGGTTCGAAGATAATAAAAATGTTGGGTTTTATAAGAATTATGCTGAAGCAAAATAAATGACAGAACAACGAGTAAACAAATAGATAGACAGGTTAAAGACAGGCGTTGGTTAGGTTTTAGTGATTGTTCTAAGATATGCTCTAGCAATATTATTGATCATGCATTTCCCGCAGTATTATTAGCGGATTCCTCCCGGAACTCCGAATCTTTTGGGATGTGTTTCAACCCCAATGAAGTGCGACCGATCAGGCACTAGGCAACTGGCTATCCCTAGCTCAGTCACTGGCGTTCACCAATACACAATGATCGTAGTGTGGATAATTGCCACACACTCTCTAAATCATCCCTGAAACTAGAGAGAGCTATCCATACCGGCTGGCCAGGCGGGCATAAAATGAGAATAAGCACAACAATTAACCAAAATGCGATAGTCAATTTATTACTAGAGATGAAGCACAGTAATCACATTATTCATAATCAACACCTTAAGGTACTTAGTTCATAATAGGCATAGGAATACGAATTACAATCTGAGTATGCATGTCCATAACAACAAGTTAATAAAGAAAGTAAACTCCCTAATCAGCTTGTGGATGATGGTGTTCTTGATGATCTTCAATCTCCCTATACTATTCGGCTTCCAAGGGAAAACATGGAATGACTTTGACTTTGACGGCTACTTCCTTTTATAGAAGGATGGGAGGCTTGAATTAGGTCAACTAGGACACGTGTAAGGCTCTCCTTGATCCTTTATCACGAAAATAACTAAACAGAAGTCGGTTCATGAAGTTGGCTAACGAGCTGTGATGTGGCAGTTTCTGTTCCCAGTTTTGCTGCAGCATAGAATTTGCTCCCTCCAGTCGCTCAGCAGCATAATCTGCACAAAATAATTTCCAAAGCTTCCATTCTTCCAAATGGGTTAAATCATGTAATATCTCTCTATAACCAACCCTATTAAGCATTAAAGACCCGCAAATCCTTATATAAATGAGGCCTAAATAACTACCTTTTGGGCAGTTATCAGTATTCAAAACACTTTTAAATACTCTATCTCTCATTTTTTAATTTAATTCATAATTAAATTATTGTGTCAAACACAATTTACGATAATACCCGTTTTCCTGATTTTGAACGATTCAAAGCTTCCTATCTTTTTGTTCTAGGCTTTGTTCCGATATGAGCTAGTAGGGGGACCTAATGGACCTATAGATCATGGGCTCCAACGATTCGAGGCTAACCGACTAATCTCATTATCCAAGCTAGCCAACATTCGTTAACTACCGGGACACTCCACTATAGCCCGATACTTGCACTCCCCTTACTATAGATATATTTTTGTCCACTTGATTTAACCATGATTAGTAAGTCGATCCTTCACAGGTTGTTCGTAGCTATAACGAGGTAAAAAAAAAACTGTTTCACCCCTATAATACTTCTAGTTCCTTAAGTTCCATTGATCCTCTAATGAACAATTGGTTTATGGTCCAACCATAAAACCGAGTCCCTCTCGGGCCAATGAGAGGGCGGGATCCCTTTGTTCAAGCCCCGGAGTCAGCACTTAAGGGAACAACCTCTCTACTATCCCTAATTCGGGTAGGAGTGAATTCCTTCTTGCATGACTATGTCCCCAACCACCCGTTCCTATCCCTGAAATGGGAGGCTTATTGAGTCGGCGATACTGAGTCACTCTCACCTATGCAGATCTAAGGATAAGCCCGAATAAACAGGAGTTCATAGTTAGCTCAGGATTAAGATCGAGTTACCTAGGTTATCACATGAAATAGTCAGTCTCGTCAGTAAACAGTGTTATAAAGCGAGAGCGACTTATTTCTCGGTCCTGGTCTTATGCAAACTCATTGCATAGGACGCCCCCACTCGCATGTCTCTACATGGACGATTTAGGATCACATCGTCTATACACTCTATAAAGTGGGTCGCGTCTCATAGTGTCTCCAGAATAAGGTACCCAACCCTATCCCTATACTATAGACCATTTTGGCTATTACTCAAGCTTGATCCATATTTTATGTCTCTATATAAAGCTCAAGTATTCATCCTATAGCCATGGATCTTAGTTTATTGGATTTGGGTTATTATATGTGCAATTTACTTTATTCAATAATAACTTTACTGAATTAATCTCGATAACTCCTTTATCGAATAAGTATGTATAATTCGTTTAACATTCACTATCTACGAGTCTTAGGACACAATCCTAACAAGAAGAATCCGTTCCCTGGAGATTGTCGAGTCATGTGTTGTTGGAAGCATCTTCTGTCTGATAAATCCCATCCACGTGTTCTCTTCCTTTTTCAAATAAGCCGACTGGAATGTCCTCTTTTGAGTCTTGGATAGCTGCCACTGTGGCCCTTCAATACCTACCTCCCGCACAGCCTCACTTAGCTGCTCATTAGATGGCGCTACAGCCATCTCATTATACGCCGCATGGGGGAAGTTTTGAAGGTTATACAGTGTGTTGATAGCACTAGGACTCCAATCTACCTCGACTCCTCGAATAATCACCTAGAAACCATCTTCCTTGTCAATGTTAGCATAAAATTCCCGCATCACCTGCGCGTTTACAGACTCAGGCTTCGCACAAAACAACTCCCAGCCGTGGTCTACAATACCGGTCCTCAGAAAATGCGGAAGATCACCGCTGAATCCTCTCTCAAATAATAAATCTCTTTTCAGAAGCTCAGCGTATTTTGCTTTGGCAAAATTGTTGACGAAGCGATCATACGACAATTGTTGCTTTTCTATTTCATCGTGTTGCTCCGATGCCTCAGCAACATTTTTGCCCTTTTCCGCCCTTCGCTTGAGCAACCGCTTTTCCTTAGCTTTCTTCTCTACTTCTTCACTCTCTTTTTCCTCAGCCTCTTTTCTCTCTCATTCCTCTCTCTCTGCCTTCTCTTTCTCAGAATTCGACGATGGTGGTGATGGGGTATCGGTCTGAATCACCTGAACGCTCCCAACCTTCCGCTTAATGCGGCGACGTCTCGGAGGTTCGGGCATGACGACCTCAACACGAGCCTCCTGAACTGGCTCTCTCACAATCTCTTCTTCAAGCACAACCACTGCCTCTTCCTCTTGAATCTCGTCAGGCTGTATTTCTTGATTTTCTTCAGGGTTTTCTTCCTGCATTCTTTCGGTATCAGCTTCTATTGGTTCGACCGCCACTGTGTGTTGCACTTCAGGTTCTTGTGTATCTCTTTTTGCTACTGTAGTGGCAACATCCTCGGCCACCTCCTGAACCTCTTCTTGTTCAGCAACCCTCTGTTGCCTCATTCTTCTCTTGGCTTCTTTCTCCTCCGGAGTCCTTTTCTTTTTCGCCTTCACTTTCTGTACCTCAGAGGTAATCGCAACCTCTTCCTCCTCATTCTCTCTTTCTTTTCTTGCTCGTGTTTTCGCCATGGAAACTCAAAGATTTACAGAGAAAAGCAACGAAGGAAGAAGAAGAAAAAAAAAGAACAGTAAAGGAATTAACTGGTAAGGTGAAGTAAAAAGAAACTTACCACCGTCTTGAAATAAATAGCTTCAGCAAAATCGAATCCCAACTGAAAAGATTTGCCCTACATTTATTAATATTCCCGTTTAATTTCAAACGCATGCAAATCAGAAATTCAAAACCATCAATGATAAATCTGTGAAGTCTAATCGCCCACTGTAAATCCTCATGCGCTGTCCACCATCAAAGCCCTTGGATGATTTTTGTGTGACACGTGGCTCCACCAGATGACTCCACGCAATTGACCTGCCCACAGAAAATTCAAAAATCCAAACGGTAAAAAGTAATTAATCTTCAACAAACCCCTTCCTATTCGGACGATTTGCTTCAGCTATAACTTTGCCGCAACAACCTTCTGAACCTGAAGAATCTTAGATACGGAATTTGAATTTCAAAATAGGAAAATCAAATCTTTTAAATTCAAATTCAAATTTAACCGATCAAATCAAATCTAATCCTTTCTATTTTTGAAGCCGAATTAATTAGGAAAAATCTTTATTGAACCAACTCTAAACAGAATTTAAACAACTAAAATCTAATAAAATTTAATCTAAACTAATCAAAAGATAATTCAATAAACCGAAAATAAAATCCAACAAAATCAAATAAAATTTAAATGGACATAAATAAAATCTAAAATAAATTCTACGGAATTAAAAATACGAACGGAATAAATCATGCAAAATTTAAACAACCTAAATCTAAAATACTCAAAATAAAATCAATTGAATCAGCAAGAAAATAAAACACACACTGGGAGCTCAGAATATTGCTCTGTGAAATGCTCCCGCAAACATCTTGCTCTCTCAATAATCAACCAATTTCAGGGAAGGATATTTCGCCTTAAACTCCTCACCCCAATAGTGCTTCACACGCTGTCCATTCACTTTGAACACTCTCCCATCTTTTTCATCCTGCAAAGTAATTGCTCCATGAGGGAAAACTTCAATCACAATAAATGGTTCTGACCATTTAGATTTTAGTTTCCCAGGAAATAATTTTAATCTAGAATTATAAAGCAAAACTTTTTGACCTTTGACAAACTCTTTAGATTTAATTTTCTTGTCATGCCACAACTTAGTCTTTTCTTTATACATTTTCGCATTCTCATAAGAAAATTGGCGAAATTCCTCTTATTGCTCCTGCACGACTCAGATCAAAATTTAACTTTTTCAAAGCCCAAAATGTTTTATGCTCTAGCTCTAATTGTAAATGACAAACTTTCCCATATACTAACCTATAGGGAGACATACCTAAAGGAGTTTTATAGGTTGTCCTATAAGCCCAAAGAGCCTCATCCAACCTAAAAGACCAATCCTTCCTAGATGGATGAACTACTTTCTCTAGAACAGATTTAATTTCCCTATTGCTAATTTCAGCTTGACCATTTGCTTGTGGGTGATAAGGGGTAACTATCCTATGCTTAATCCCATACTTAGCTAAAAGATTAGTTAAGATATTATTAACAAAATGTGTACCCTCATCACTCACTAGAGCCCTAGGTGTCCCAAACCGCGCAAAGATGTGCGATTGAAGAAACCTTGCAACTGTCTTGGCATCACTCTGATGGCATGCGATGGCCTCCACCCACTTGGACATGTAATCAACTGCTAATAAGATAAAAAAATTGCCATTAGAAGGGGGAAATGACTCCATAAAATCAATACCCCATATATCGAATAATTCAACTTCTAAAATGTAAGTAAGAGGCATTTAATCTCTAGGCCCTAAGTTTCCTCTCCTTTGGCAAGCATCACATTGCTTGCAGAACCAATGGGCATCCTTAAATAAGGTAGGCCAGAAGAATCCACAATGCAAAATCCTCATAGTTGTCCTATGACCGTTGAAATGACCTCCATACGGCGAAGAGTGACATTGCTCCAGGATTTCCTTTGCTTCATCACCTGAAACACACCTACGAATAATACCGTCAGAGCATTGCTTATACATAAATGGCTCATCCCAATAGAAAAATTTTGCATCATGCTTAAACTTTTTCTTCTGCGTCCAATCCATGTCAATAGGGGTGACTCCCTTTACCAAAAAGTTGGCAATATCAGCATACCAAGGGACATACCTGACTACCTTTACCTCAACAGCAAAAAGCTGCTCATCTGGAAAAGCATATGAAATGGCAGATTGCTTTAGCAAAGATGATGATGGATCAAGACGAGACAAGTGATCTGCAATGACATTTTCTGATCCCTTCTTATCCTTTATCTCCAAGTCAAATTCCTACAATAATAAAACCCAACGAATTAGTCTAGGTTTTACATCTTTCTTGGTCATTAAATACCTTATTGCTGCATGATCCGTGAACACTGTGACTTTGGATCCAACCAAATATGGTCGGAACTTCTCAAAAGCAAACACAACAGCTAACAACTCCTTTTCAGTAGTTGTATAGTTGATATGTGCCTCATTTAAAACCTTGCTTGCATAATATATAGGATGGATAAATTTGCCCTGCTTTTGCCCCAGCATCGCTTGCATCACACATTACCTCAAATGATAAATTCCAATTAGGTGCACAAAGAATAGGTCCTGACATTATAGCAACCTTTAAAGTCTCAAAAGCCTTCCTACAATCTGCATTAAAGTCAAAAACATGATCAATACACAATAAGTTACAAAGAGGTTTACTAATTTTGGAAAAATCCTTTATGAACCTCCTATAAAATCTAGCATGACCTAAAAAACTCCGAATTCCCTTCACTGAATTTGGTGGTTCTAATCTTTCAATCACCTCTATTTTTGCTCTATCAACCTCTAGACCATTCTTAGAAATCCTATGACCGAACACTATGCCCACCTTCACCATGAAATGGCATTTTTCCCAATTAAGAACTAGATTGGTATCCTCACATCTCTTTAATACCTTACCTAAATTATCCAAACAATTATGAAAAGACCCTCCAAAAACTGAAAAATCGTCCATAAATACCTCAACAGTGGACTCAATCATAGGCCAAAAGGCATTCGCCTAAAAGCAAACGTCTCATAAGGGCAGGTAAAAGTGGTTTTTTCCTGGTCCTCAGGAGCAATAGTAATCTAGTTATACCCAGAATAACCATCTAAGAAACAGTAGTAGGCCCGACCTGCCAATCTATCCAACATCTGGTCAATAAATGGTAGAGGGAAATGGTCCTTATGGGTGGCTTTATTAAGCCTCCTGTAGTCCATGCACATCCTCCAGCCAGTTACTGTCCTGGTTCGGATCAACTCATTGTCTTTATTGCTCACCACAGTGACACCTCCTTTCTTAGGAACACATTGGACAGGGCTCACCCAATTACTATCGACAATTGGATAAATGATCCCAGAATCCAACCATTTAATCACCTCTTTTTTAACAACCTCTTTCATTGTAGGGTTAAGCCTTCTTTGTTGCTCAATACTCCTAAAGGATCCCTCATCTAGAGTGATTTTGTGCATACAAAAAGATGGGCTAATTCCCTGAATGTCAGCCAATGTCCAACCTATTGCCTTGCGGTATTGTTGCCGCAACTTTATTAAGGTCTCCTCATGCTCCAACATTAAATCTGATGCAACAATAATGGACAACGTCTTACCTTCCCCAAGATACACATACTTTAGATGATCCGACAAGGGCATCAAATCTAAAGTAGGTGCCTCAATCAGGGATGACTTAATAGGAGGAGCCTTCCTTTGATCTAAATCTAAAGACTCAAAAACATCCTCACACCTAAACAATTCTTTTTCATTTTTTCTTTCAAAAGAACAAACTTCTAAATCCTCTACACTAACCTCTCCATGATCTTTCGAATGCTTACTAGCTGAATCGTATATTGCTGTCTCAATAACCGTGCCCTCCAAAATCCGAATGAAGGAGCAATCCTCCATTTCGTCTGGATACTTCATGGCTTTAAACACATTAAATTTCACTTCCTCATTACAGACTCTCATTATTAATTCCCCTTTTTGAACATCTATTAACGCCCTACCAGTAGCAAAAAATGGACGACCTAGAATAATTGGGACATCTTTATCAGCCTCATAGTCTAGAATAATAAAATCAACAGGAAATATGAATTTAGCCACTTTCACTAAGACATCCTCAATTTTACCCTCTGGACATGTGATAGACCTATCAGCTAGTTGGAGTGTGATTGTGGTAGGCCTAGCTTCACGAATACCTAACTTTCGATAGACCGAAAGAGGCATAAGGTTAATGTCTGCACCTAAATCACAGAGTGCTCTACCTAATTCTTTTCCACCTATAGATACAGGTATGGATAAATGATCCTGGATCCTTAGCCTTGGGTGGTAGCCCATTCTTAAGAATAGCACTACATTCCTCAGTAAGAGATACAGTTTCAAACTCACCTAACCTCTTCTTTTTAGTTACAATATCCTTAAGAAATTTAGCATAATTAGGCATTTGCTCAATAGCTTCTACTAAAGGGATATTTATATGCAATTGCTTAAGAATCTCTAAAAACTTTTTAAATTGATCATCCTGATTCTTAGGCTTTTGCCTTTGTGGAAAAGGTAGAGGTGGTACATAAGGTAGGGGCGGCACATAAGGTGGTTCCACATCTGGAACAGAACCAGATGCTCCAGCATTTTTGTTGCTGCCTCCAGCACCCTGACCAGACTCCAACTCTTTCTCAACAACAACATTTTTATCACTATTCTTTTCTATATCCTGGGTTTTACTAGGCTCTTTTCTTTCCTATAATGGCTTACCACTTCTAAGAGTCACTGCCTTTACCTACTCCTTACCTTCCCTTCGAGGGTGTTCAGTATCTGATGGAAGCTTCCCTTGAGGCCTTGCCTTCAGCTCATTAGCTAGCTGACCCACTTGCAATTCTAGGGCTCTCATTGAAGCTTGATTACTTTGAATTGCGGCATCTGTACGAGCCATAAATTCTTTCATCATTGCCTCAAAAAAACTCCCCGAATTTTTCTGGGGCATAACCTGCTTATTTTGTTGGGGCAATAACTGCGCTTTAGAAAATCCCGGCTGGTTCACCTTTTGTTGTTCTTGCACATTACTTCCTTGTCCTCCCCATGCAAAGTTGGGGTGGTTGCGCCAACCTGGATTATAAAAGTTAGAATAAGGGTTATTCCTCTGTTTAAGTACAAAAAACACAGAAGCTGGATTGCTGGGGCAAAACTCGTAGTTGTGATCTTCACCACAATAGACACATGCTTCCTCTGTGACTTGGTTCACTACTGCAGCAGGCTCCATAGCTGCTGGCTGCTGATGACTAATCACTGTCACATTCTTAAGAGCGTTAGCAATCATTGCAAGATCAGCCCTAATGGTGGACACACCATCAACCTTTAATACACTCTTAACCTTTTTATTTGTGCCTCTAACATCTGACCATTGACAACTATTAGTAGATATTCTTTCTAAAATTTCATAGGCTTCATTAAAAGTTTTTGCCAAAAGGGCCCCTCCAGCCGAAGCATCAACCATACCTTGGGTTACTTCGTTTAACCCATTGTAAAATGTTTCCATTTGAATTCAATGAGGTAAACCATGGTGGGGACACTTTCGCAAAAGCTCCTTAAACCTTTCCCAAGCCTCACTAAAAGTCTCATCCTCAAGTTGCCTAAACCCTACTATTTCACTCCTTAATTTAGCATTGCTATTAGGTGGGAAATATTTACTCAAAAATTTTCTAGCTCACTCATCTCATTTCTTAATTGATCCTGGAGCAAAAGAATTTAACCATGCCTTTGCTCCATCTCTAAGAGAATACGGGAACAAAGTTAATCTAAGGGCATCCCTAGGCACTCCTTTAATTACAAAATAATCACTAACTCCTAGAAAAGACTTAAGATGTAAATGAGGGTCTTCAGATGTAAAACCATGGAATTGACCCACGGTTTGCAACATCTGAAACATTACCGGTTTCATTTCAAAATTTGACGCTTGAATTTGAGGACGTGCAATCCCTGGATTCAACTCATTAAACATTGGAACAGCATACGCTCAAATTGCTCTGGTCCTATCGTTCGCTACCAAGATAGGATTTTCAGCCTGATTATTTTGCTGCTCATTTTGCTCCAGCGGCTGATTTTGCTGTAGCAAGCAATTCTAGGGGCCTGCTAGATCTTCAGGACCCTGCGGAAGTCGCGACACGTTATCCATTTAGTTTCTGCGCCGCTCTCTCCTTCTTCTCTTGAATGTCCTCTCGATTTCTGGATCAAGCTCGAACCTTACCCCAGGCGGATCGCTCATGCACCAACCTCACACCTGCAAAAACAAAAGAAACAATCAAAAAGTTCTAGCACCAAACCACTAAAACACATACACAAAATAGATCAGATAAAAACTTATTCAAGTCCCTGACAACGATGCCAAAAACTTGTTGGGTTCCTAGAGTGAATAAAAATATGGTATAAAAAGACTCTAGAACTCTATGCAAGTATACACAGTCTGCAGCAAGTAATAAGTATTATCAATCCAAGGCCTGAATTAGTCTCCACTTTATCTATTTTATATAACTCTTTAATGGTTTCAAAGATAGTAAAAATAATTGGTTTTTATGAGAATATTGCTGAAAGAAATGACAGAACAACGAGTAAACAAATAGGCAGACAGATTAAAGACAGGCGCTGGTCAGGATTTAGTAATTGTTTTAAAAGATGCTCTAGCAATATTATTGATCATGCAAACTCTCGCAGTATTATTAGTAGATTCCTCCCGGAACTCCGAATCTTTTGGAATGTGTTTAAACCCCAATGAAGTACGACCGATCAAGCACTAGGCAACTGGCTATCCTTACCTCAGTCACTGGAATTCACCAATACACAATGATCATAGTGTGATTAATCGCCACACACTCTCTAAATCATCCCTAAAACTAGAGAGAGGTATTCATACCGGCTGGTCAGATGGGCATAAAATAGAAACAAGCACAAAAATTAACCAAGGTGCAATAATCAATATATTACTAAAGATGAAGCACAACAATCACATTATTCCTAACCAAGACCTAAGCTACTTAGTTCATAATAAGCATATAAACACGAATTACAATCTGAGTAGGCACACCCATAATTACAAGATAATAAAAGGAAATACTAATCTCCTTGATTAGCATGTAATGCTGGTCTTCTAGGTGGTCTCCAATCTCTCCTTACTATTCGGCTCCCAAAGGTGGAAGGAACTTCCCAAGAATGTAATGTTTTCTCCCCAAAAGTGGAATGCATTGGACTTAGGCGGCTACTCCCTTTTATAGAAGGATAGAAGGCTTGACCTAGGTCAACTTGGACACGTGTAGGGCTCTCCTTGCTCCTTTATCACGAGAATAACTCAACAGAATTCGGTCTATCAATTTGGCTAACGAGCTGTGACGTGGCAGTTTTGCTCCCAGTTTTACTGCAGCATAGAATTTGCCCCCTCCAGTCGCCCAGCACCATAATCTGCACAAAATAATTTCCAAGGCTTCCATTCTTCCAAATGGGTTAAAACAAATAATATACATCTAAAACCAACCCTATTAAACACAAAAGACACACAAATCCCTATATAAATGAGGCCTAAATAACTACCTTTTGGGCAGTTATCACTAATCATACAACGTGTTACAATATAGCTACGATCTAAAACATCCATAAACACTAACTAAAGTAAGGGAAAGAAGAATTAAACTCTATGTAGGCCGAGACCGAACGTCCCCGTCACGATCCCCACGAACAATGGGTTGATTTCCACTTTGCTCCTCTTTGTTCAGCTCCAAATACTATGTTATTGCCCTGTTTTATGGCCCCAAAGTGTCCAAAAGAGAATCCCCAATCAGCCCTAATCGAAACTATTAAATAGGCTGATTTTTTTGTCGTAGCGTCTCGAATCTGAGAAGACAGCGTCTTGACGCTGTCGCCTTATCGCCGAATCTGTAAAGGAAAAACACCCAGCGTCGAGACGCTATGGTCACAGCGTCGAGACGCTGTGACCTGTTCGCGCCTAATCAGAAAAAGAAAAGGCAGCGTCGAGACGCTGGTCTGCAGTTGACTCTAATTTGACTTTTTCTTCTTTGATTCTCTTCGGTTATTTTGCATCTTTTCACGTCCCGAACACCCGATTAACTCCAATATCACGCTTTAGCTCCAATCAACCATTTCCTACAAAATAAACATTAAAGTGCAATAAATCATAAAAGACTAGATAAATTAATTAGGGAAAACTAGCTAGCTATGCTCGCTAACATTAATCACATAGGTTCTCCTGTCGGTCTCTCCGAATTGTAATTAATCCATTTTAACAACCTAAGTGTCCTTAGCGCCATTAAAATTTGTTAATTATTACGCTCTTATTCGTTTTAGGAATCTAAGTTTAATCAACTAATCTCGTTGTCACTACGGACAATTAAACTAGTTGCATGGATTATGATCTATCCTCATTCCTCTCCGTCGAGTCTCCATTAAGAATCGGATCAATATACAATTGGCCAGATTGCATAAGGCATTACGAGCGTCCATACAAATAATTAGTAAAGAGGGCAAGAGATAGGCAATTATAACAACATTTAAATATATATTTTTATTTCAAGACCCCAAATTGGGGTTTAGCTATACATAGCTACAATATCGACAAGATATACAATGGAAAACATAAATTTGAGCATAATAAGAGAAAAGGAAATGGTTGTCGAAGACCCCGTTGCTAGCGCTTGGAGTCCCTCGAGCCTCCTAGAGTGCTCCCAAAAGCTCCCCAAAATTTTCCCACTACTAACTCTCAAAAGGCTAGAAAGTCTTGAGAGAATGCTCAAAAAGAGCCAAGGAAAGGAAATAAAGAAAGGATTGTGAATTGATTGGTGAGAAAAATGGGCACCAAGGGAGGCTATTTATAGGCCCGGAAATAGGACAGCGTCGCGACGTTTCTGCCCGCTATCAAGCATGCTATTCATTAATCTTAAGTTCAAATTCTTTGAGATTTCTTCATGAGTATGCGGTGCTTGCTTATTCCACTTGCATGTTTTCCATATTTGCTTAAGAGTTCTAAAATCATTGAGGCTTGAGTAATTCTATTTCATGCATCCTTAGAATTTATTTTGCTCCGGAGTAGAAAAACCTTAAGTTTGGGGGTGTGATAGCGGGCAGAAATGACGCTATTTTAGCCCTAAATTAATAGACTCTTGTATGCTTTTATGGTATTTTTTTATAGAATAATTAATTAAATTCATTCATTTTGTCCCGATGAGTTAATTGTGGAATTATGAAAAGAGTTGATCCAAAAGGTGTGGAGAAAGCCCAAGAATCAGCCCAATTCCGCGCAAGAAGCTTCTGGAATCAGCCTAGCATCGCGACACTGTCCATTTTCCAGGCCTATAAAAGGCACCCCTTGCTCCCTGATAACTGCCCAAAAGGTAGTTATTTAGGCCTCATTTATATAAGGATTTGCATGTCTTTAATGCTTAATAGGGTTGGTTTTAGAGAGATATTACATGATTTAACCCATTTGGAAGAATGGAAGCTTTGGAAATCACTTTGTGCAAATTATGCTGCTGAGCGACTGGAAGGAGCAAATTCTATGCTGCAGCAAAACTGGGAACAGAAACTGCCACATCACAGCTCGTTAGCCAACTTCATGAACCGACTTCTGTTGAGTTATTTTCGTGATAAAGGATCAAGGAGAGCCTTACACGTGTCCTAGTTGACCTAATTCAAGCCTCCCATCCTTCTATAAAAGGAAGTAGCCGTCAAAGTCAAAGGCATTCCATGTTTTCCCTTGGAAGCCGAATAGTATAGGGAGATTGAAGATCATCAAGAACACCATCAACCGCAAGCTGATTAGGAAGTTTACCTTCTTTATTAACTTGTAGTTATGGACATGCATACTCAGATTGTAATTCGTATTCCTATGCCTATTATGAACTAAGTAGCTTAAGGTGTTGGTTAGGAATAATGTGATTACTGTGCTTCATCTCTAGTAATAAATTGACTATCGCATTTTGGTTAATTGTTGTGCTTATTCTCATTTTATGCCCGCCTGGCCAGCCGGTATGGATAGCTCTCTCTAGTTTCAGGGATGATTTAGAGAGTGTGTGGCAATTATCCACACTACGATCATTGTGTATTGGTGAACGCCAGTGACTGAGCTAGGGATAGTCAGTTGCCTAGTGCTTGATCGGTCGCACTTCATTGGGTTTGAAACATATCCCAAAAGATCCGGAGTTCCGGGAGGAATCCGCTAATAATACTGCGAGAAATGCATGATCAATAATATTGCTAGAGCATATCTTATAACAATCACTAAAACCTAACCAGCGCCTGTCTTTAATCTGTCTATCTATTTGTTTACTCGTTGTTCTGTCATTTATTTTGCTTCAGCATAATTCTTATAAAACCCATCATTTTTATTATCTTTGAAACCATTAGAAAGTTATACAAAATAGATAAAGTGGAAACTCATTCAGACCTTGGATTGATAATATTACTTGCTGCAGACTGTGTATACTTGCACAGGAATTCTAGAGTCTTTTATACTACATTTTTACTCACTCTAGGATCCCAACAAGTTTTTGGCGCCGTTGCCGGGGACTTAAATAAGTTTTTATCTGATTTGTTTTGTGTATGTGTTTTAGTTTTTTGGTGCTAGAACTTTTTGATTGTTTCTTTTGTTTTTGCAGGTGTGACTTTGGTGCATGAGCGATCTGCCTGGGGTACGGTTTGAGCTTGATCCAGAAATTGAAAGGACATTTAGGAACAGAAGGAGGGAGCAGCGCAAAAACCAGATGGAGAACGCCCCGCAACTTCCGCAGGTTCCTGAAGGTCCAGCAGCAGCAAACCCCCAGCAGAATCCGTTGCTGCAGCAAAACCCACTGTTTGAGCAAAATGAGCAGCAAAATAATCAGGCTGAGAATCCTATCTTGATAGCGAACGATAGGACCAGAGCCATTCGAGCATATGTTGTCCCGATGTTTAATGAGTTGAATCCAGGGATTGCACGTCCCCAAATCCAAGCGGCAAATTTTGAAATGAAACCGGTAATGTTTCAGATGTTGCAAACCGTGGGGCAATTCCATGGTTTGTCATCTGAAGACCCTCATTTACATCTTAAGTCTTTTCTAGGAGTTAGTGATTCTTTTGTAATTCAAGGAGTGCCTAGAGATGCTCTTAGATTAACTTTGTTCCCGTATTCTCTTAGAGATGAAGCAAAGTATGGTTAAACTCTTTTGCTCTAGGATCAATTAGGACGTGGGATGCGTTAGCTGAAAAATTTTTGAGTAAATATTTCCCACCTAATAGAAATGCTAAATTAAGGAGTGAAATAGTAGGGTTTAGGCAACTTGAGGATGGAACTTTTAGTGAGGCTTGGGAGAGGTTTAAGGAGCTTTTGCGAAAGTGTCCCCATCATGGTTTACCTCATTGTATTCAAATGGAAACATTTTACAATGGTTTAAATGGAGTAACCAAAGGTATGGTCGATGCCTCGGCTGGAGGGGCCCTTTTGGCAAAAACTTTTGATGAAGCCTACGAAATTTTAGAAAGAAAATCTATCAATAGTTGTCAGTGGTCGGATGTTAGAGGCACAAATAAAAAGGTTAAGAGTGTATTAGAGGTTGATGGTGTGTCCACCATTAGGGCTGATCTTGCTATGATTGTTAACGCTCTTAAGAATGTGACAGTGATTAGTCATCAGCAGCCACCAGCTATGGAGCCTGCAGCAGTGGTGAACCAAGTCACGGACGAAGCATGTGTCTATTGTGGTGAAGACCACAACTACGAGTTTTACCCCAGCAATCCAGCTTCTGTGGTTTTTGTACTTAATCAGAGGAATAACCCTTATTCTAACTTTTATAATCCAGGTTGGCGCAACCACCCCAACTTTGCATGGGGAGGTCAAGGAAATAACGTACAAGCGCAAAAAAGGGTGAACCAGCCGGGATTTGCTAAAACGCAGGTAATGCCCCACCAAAATAAGCAGGCTTTGCCCCAGCAAATTTCGGGAAATTCTCTCGAGGCGATGATGAAAGAATTTATGGCTCGCACAGACGCTGCAATTCAAAGTAATCAAGCTTCAATGAGATCCCTGGAATTGCAAGTGGGTCAGCTAGCTAATGAGCTCAAGGCAAGGCCTCAAGGGAAACTTCCATCAGATACTGAACACCCTAGAAGGGAAGGTAAGGAGCAGGTAAAAGCAGTAACTCTTAGGAGTGGTAAGCCATTAGAAGAGTCTAGAAAGACCCAGGATTTAAATAATAATAGTAATAATAACATTGTTGTTGAGAAAGAGTTGGAGTCTGGTCAGGGTGCTGGAGGCAGCAAAGAGAATGCTAGAGCATCTGGTTCTGTGCCAGATGTAGAACCACCATATGTGCCGCCCCCACCTTATGTACCACCTCTACCTTTTCCACAAAGGCAAAAGCCTAAGAATCAGGATGGTCAATTTAAAAAGTTTTTAGAGATTCTTATGCAGTTGCATATAAATATCCCTTTAGTAGAAGCTATTGAGCAAATGCCTAATTATGCTAAATTTCTTAAGGATATTTTGACTAAAAAGAAAAGGTTAGGTGAGTTTGAAACTATATCTCTTACTGAGGAGATACCCCCCAAGGCTAAGGATTCAGGGTCATTTACTATACCTGTGTCTATAGGTGGAAAGGAATTAGGTAGAGCACTCTGTGATTTGGGTGCGAGCATTAACCTTATGCCTCTTTCGGTCTATCGGAAGTTAGGTATTGGTGAAGCTAGACCTACCACAGTCACACTCCAACTAGTTGATAGGTCTATCACATATCCAGAGGGTAAGATTGAGGATGTCTTAGTAAAAGTGGATAAGTTCATATTTTCTGTTGATTTTATTATTTTAGACTATGAGGCTGATAAAGATGTCCCAATTATTCTAGGTCGTCCATTTTTGGCTACTGGTAGGGCATTAATAGATGTTCAAAAAGGAGAATTAACAATGAGAGTCTGTAATGAGGAAGTAAAATTTAATGTCTTTAAAGCCATGAAATATCCAGACGAAATGGAGGATTGCTCCTTCATCAGGATTCTGGAGAGCACAGTTATTGAGACAGCAATACAGGATTCGGCTGATAAGCATTCGGAAAAGCATGGAGAGGTTAGTGTAGAAGATTTTGAATTTTGTTCTTTAGATAAAAAAAAATGAAAAAGAATTGTTTAGGTGTGAGGATGTTTTTGAGTCTTTAGATTTAGATCAAAGAAAGGCTCCCCCAATTAAACCATCCCTAATTGAGGCACCCACGTTAGATTTGAAACCTTTACCGAATCATCTAAAGTATGTGTATCTTGGGGAAAGTGAGACGTTGCCCATTATTGTTGCATCAGATTTAATGCCAGAGCATGAGGAGGCCTTAATAAAATTGCTGCAGCAATACCACAAAGCTATAGGTTGGACATTGGCTGATATTCAGGGAATTAGCCCTTCTTTTTGTATGCACAAATTTACTCTAGAGGAGGGATCCTTTAGGAGTATTGAGCAACAAAGAAGGCTTAACCCTACAATGAAAGAGGTTGTTAAAAAGGAGGTAATTAAATGGTTGGATGCTGGGATCATTTATCCGATTGCCGATAGCAATTGGGTAAGCCCTGTCCAATGTGTTCCTAAGAAAGGAGGTGTCAATGTGGTGTGCAATAAAGATAATGAGTTGATTCCAACCAGGACAGTAACTGGCTGGAGGGTTTGTATGGATTACAGAAGGCTTAATAAAGCCACCCGAAAGGATCATTTCCCTCTACCATTTATCGACCAGATGTTGGATCGATTGGCTGGTCAGGCCTATTACTGTTTCTTGGATGGTTATTCTGGGTATAACCAAATTACTATTGCTCCTGATGATCAGGAAAAAACACTTTCACATGTCCTTATGGGACGTTTGCTTTCAGGGGAATGCCTTTTGGCCTTTGCAATGCTCCAACAACATTTCAGCGGTGTATGTTAGCAATTTTTTCTGATATGATTGAGTCCACTATTGAAGTCTTTATGGACGATTTTTCAGTTTTTGGAGGGTCTTTTCAGAGTTGTTTAGATAATTTAGGAAAGGTATTAAAAAGATGTGAGGATACCCATCTAGTTCTTAATTGGGAGAAGTGCCACTTCATGGTGAAGGAGGGCATAGTGTTAGGTCATAGGATTTCTAAGAATGGTCTAGAAGTTGATAGAGCAAAAGTTGAGGTTATTGAAAGACTAGAGCCACCGAGTTCAGTGAAGGGGATTCGGAGCTTCTTAGGACATGCTGGATTTTATAGGAGGTTCATAAAGGATTTTTCCAAAATCAGTAAACCTCTTTGTAACTTATTGTGCACTGATCATGTTTTTGACTTTAATGCAGATTGTAGGAAGGCTTTTAAAACATTAAAGGCTGCTTTAATCTCAGCACCCATTCTCTGCGCACCTAATTGGAATTTGCCATTCGAGGTTATGTGTGATGCGAGTGATGCTGCGGTAGGTGCGATGTAGGGGCAAAAGCAGGGCAAATTTATTCATCCTATATATTATGCGAGCAAGGTTTTAAATGAAGCACAGGTCAACTACACAACTACTGAAAAGGAGTTGTTAGCTGTTGTGTTTGCGTTTGAGAAATTCTGGCCATATTTGGTTGGATCCAAAGTCACGGTGTTCACGGATCGTGCAGCAATAAGGTATTTAATGTCAAAGAAAGATGCAAAGCCTAGACTAATTCGTTGGATTTTATTACTGCAGGAATTTGACTTGGAGATAAAGGACAAGAAGGGATCAGAGAATGTCATTGCAGATCATTTGCCTCGTCTTGATCCATTATCATCTTTGCTAGAGCAATCTGCCATTTCCGATTCTTTTCCAGATGAACAACTTTTTGCTGTTTAGGTAAAGGTAGTTAGGGATGTCCCTTGGTATGCTGATATTGCCAACTTTTTGGTAAAGGGAGTCACCCCTATTGACATGGATTGGAGGCAGAAGAAAAAGTTTAAGCATGATGCAAAATTTTTCTATTGGGATGAGCCATTTATGTATAAGCAATGCTCTGACGGTATTATTCGTAGGTGTGTTTCAGGTGATGAAGCAAAGGAAATCCTGGAGGAATGTCACTCTTCGCCGTATGGAGGCCATTTCAGCGGTCAAAGGACAGCTGTGAGGATTTTGCATTACGGATTTTTCTGGCCTACGTTATTTAAGGATGCCCACTGGTTCTACAAGCAATGTGACGCTTGGCAAAGGAGAGGAAACTTGGGGCCTAGAGATGAAATGCCTCTTACTTACATGTTAGAAGTCGAATTATTTGATGTATGGGGCCATTTCCCCCTTCTAATGGCAATGTTTTTATCTTATTGGCAGTGGATTACGTGTCCAAGTGGATGGAGGCCATTGCATGCCATCAGAGTGATGCCAAGACAGTTGCAAGGTTTCTTCAATCGCACATCTTTGCGCGGTTCGGGACACCTAGGGCTCTAGTGAGTGATGACGGTACACATTTTGTTAATAATATCTTAACTAAGCTTTTAGCTAAGTATGAGATTAAGCATAGGATAGCTACCCCTTATCACCCACAAGCAAATGGCCAAGCTGAAATTAGTAATAGGGAAATTAAAGTTATTTTAGAAAAAGTAGTCCATCCATCTAGAAAGGATTGGTCCTTTAGGTTGGATGAGGCTCTTTGGGCTTATAGGACAACTTATAAGACTCCTCTAGGTATGTCTCCCTATAGGTTAGTATATGGGAAAGCTTGCCATTTACCATTAGAGCTGGAGCATAAAACGTTTTGGGCTTTGAAAAAGTTAAATTTTGATTTGAGTCGTGCAGGAGCAATAAGAATGCTGCAGCTTAATGAGTTAGAGGAATTTCGTCAATTTTCTTATGAGAATGCGAAAATGTATAAGGAAAAAACTAAGCTGTGGCATGACAGAAAAATTAAATCTAAAGAGTTTGTCAAGGGTCTGAAAGTTTTGCTTTATAATTCTAGATTGAAATTATTTCCTGGAAAATTAAAATCTAAATGGTCAGGACCGTTTATTGTGATTGAGGTTTTTTCCAATGAATCAATTACTTTGCAGGATGAAAAAGATAGGAGAGTATTCAAGGTGAATGGACAACGTGTGAAGCATTATTGGGGTGAGGAATTTCAGGCGAAATATCCTTCCCTACGATTGGTTGATGATTAAGAGAGCAGGACTTTTGCGGGAGCATTTCGCAGGGCAATATTTTGAGCTCCCAGGATTTGTATCGATTTTAAATTCTTCTAATTTGTTTTTAATTCCGATTAGGTTAGGTTTGATTTTTGCATAGTTTGTTAGATCTCAGTATTTTTTTATTTTTTTTAGATTTTATTTCGTTTTGAATTGTATTTGATTTGATTTTTAGGTTATCTTTCAATTATCTTTTAATTAGTTAGATTTTATCTACATTTTAATTTCAGTTATTTGAATTCTAGTTTCAATTCATAGAGATTTTCTCTAATTTATTCGGCTTCTTTTGAAAATAAAAGATTGGGATGATTGGTTAAAATTTAATTTAAAGAAAAAAATCTTTGATTTTTCTGTTTTGAAATTCGACTTCCGTATCTAAGATTCTTCAGGTTCAGTAGATTGTTGCGGCAAAGATATTGCTGGAGCAGAATATTCCGAATTAGAAGGGTTTCCGTTGGAATTTATTATTGTTACCGTTGGATTTAGCTTTGAATTCTTGCAGGTAAATATGCGTGCATCATCTTATGAGGCCACGTGCCACAAAGTAATTATTCGAAGGCTTCAATGATGACAGCACATCGATTTTTACCATGGGCGTTTGAAATCCACGAATTTACCGTTGGTAATTTTTGAATTTGAGGTTTGCATTTTTAATTTACAACGGTAATATTAGTTATGGCAGGGCAAATCTTTTCGGTTAGGATTCTTATTTTCTGCAGCCCTATTTATGCATAAACGCTGGTAAGCTTCTCCCACTTCATTTTCTTGATCAAATCTTCGTGCGAGTGTTATTCTATCTTTCTTTGCATTCTCTGTCAAAACCCTTTTACACCTCCAATGGCTAAAACAAGAGCTCGAAAAGAGAGGGAGAGTGAGGAGGAAGAGATACCCGTGACCCCCGAAGTTAAAAAAGGAAAAACCAGAAAGAAAAGAACGCCAGAAGAGAAGGAGGCTAAGCGAAGAAGACGACAACAGAGAGTTGAAGAACAAGAAAAAGCGAGAGAGGAGGAGGTTGTTGCAGAAGAAGACGAAGACCCAAAAGAATCTGACAAACAGAATCAAGAAAAGGATGGACAAGAAGTGGCGACTATAGAAGAGGCTCGAGAGGGAATTCAGACGAAACAGAGTGAGGCTGAAGGTGAGCCTAACAAGGAGAAAACACCAGAGCCGTGCAGGAGGCTCATGCTGAAATCATTATGAGGAAGGCGGGTCGTGTGAGGGTGATTCGGAACACTCCATCGCCTCCGACGTCGGACTCTGAGGAAGAAAAAAGGGAAGCCGAGAATAAGGAAAAAGAAGAAGAAGCAAGAAAGGCAGAAGAAGAGCGTTTGCGCGAGCGGAGAGAAAGCAAGGGCAAAGGAATTGCCGAAGCATCGGGAGAAATTGAGGAGCCGAGGGCACCATTCATTCGCTTCGTCAACAATCTTGCTCGAGCAAAATACCAGGAGGTGCTGAAACGGGACTTCTTGTTCGAACGTGGATTTGGCAATGATTTACCTAGGTTCTTGGAGTCTGGGATAGTGAACCTCGGTTGGAGGCAATTTTGTGCGAAGCTAGAACCTGTGAATGCCAACATTGTTCGAGAATTTTACACCAACATTGACATTAGGAATGATTTTGAGGTTATTGTTCGAGGAGTGCCTGTACAGTGGAGCCCTGAGGCCATCAATGAAATGTTCGATCTCCAGGATTTTCCGCATGCCGTTTTTAATGAGATGGTGGTTGCATCATCTAGTGACCAACTGAGTGCGGCTGTCCGGGAGGTAGGCATTGAGGGGGCTCAATGGAGGGTGTCGCAGACGCGGAAGCATACGTTTCAAGCTGCTTATTTGAAGAGTGCAGCCAAAACTTGGATGGGTTTCATCAGGCTACGCTTGCTGCCGACAACACAGGACTGCACAGTATCTCGAGACAGGGTATTACTTGCTTTTGCCATTCTTCGCTCGATGAGTATTGATGTAGGAAAAATTATTTCTTCTGAGATTGTTGATTGCTGGAAAAAGAAGGTGGGGAAGCTGTTCTTTCCGAACACAATTACGATGTTATGCAGCAGGGCAGTAGTGCCCACAGTTCCAGAAGATATGATCATGACTGATAAGGGAATCATTGACACACCTAATCTAGCGCGGCTTCAGCGTATGCAAGAGGTTCGCCAGGGTGGGCTTGTGTATGGCGTCAATCAGATCTTAGAGCAATTGTCAGTGTTGACCAGTAGGTTAGAATTTGCTAAAAGGCAAGCTCAGACCTACTGGACTTATGCTAAAAGGAGAGAAGATGCGCTTAGGGGGGCCTTACAAACCAATTTCTCAACACCGTATCCGGCCTTTACAGTGTTCTTGATGATCTTCAATCTCCCTATACTATTCGGCTTCCAAGGGAAAACATGGAATGTCTTTGACTTTGACGGCTACTTCCTTTTATAGAAGGATGGGAGGCTTGAATTAGGTCAACTAGGACACGTGTAAGGCTCTCCTTGATCCTTTATCACGAAAATAACTGAACAGAAGTCGGTTCATGAGTTGGCTAACGAGCTGTGATGTGGCAGTTTCTATTCCCAGTTTTGCTGCAGCATAGAATTTGCTCCTTCCAGTCGCTCAGCAGCATAATTTGCACAAAGTGATTTCCAAAGCTTCCATTCTTCCAAATGGGTTAAATCATGTAATATCTCTCTAAAACCAACCCTATTAAGCATTGAAGACACGCAAATCCTTATATAAATGAGGTCTAAATAACTACCTTTTGGGCAGTTATCATACCCCCAAACTTGAACTATTGCGCGTCCCGAGCAATACTAACCAACCTTCCTTCAAGAATTTCAAAACATTAGACAAAAAATTAGCTTAATCAAACCAGACAGTCCAACACTACCTTTAACCTTTACCTGAGCACTCTGCAAAACCAAGCTCTGCTGCAGCAATTTGATTCCTTCAGCAGGGACAAATAATCACCACTTTCAACTCAATTCTAAGAACTCACCACAGCCTAGCTCTATTATCAGACATTTCAAAACATATTTTTACAGGGGTTTATTTCATTATTTATCAGACTTAAAGCAGCCTTATAGTCATAAGCTCTTAAGCACGGGATGACCCACTTTATGGTGCAGTATACCCTTGCCTCAAGCTCATCACTCCCCATTTTGGCATCATCCAACAATCAATCATCCTTCTTTTTTCCTCTCCTTTAGTCTCCTTTCAAGGCTCTTTAAGCCTTTTTGAGGGTCGAGTGTGAGATTTTTGTGGGAAATTTTGCAACAAGCATTTTAGGAGGCTCGGGAGCGTGGTTCGAAGGGACTCCAAGCACAAGAAACGGGGTTCTCGATGGTCACTTTCCTTATTCTTATTTGTTCTATTTTATGGTTTATATTATGTACATTTGGGAGATTTTGACCATGTATAGCTAAACCCATTTGGGGGTCTTGGAGTTAAAGTATATAGATAATTGTTATTCTTAATTGCCTATATCTTGTCCATTCACTAGTTATTTGTATGGATGTTTATAATGATTTATATGATATGACCAATTATATAATGAATTGATTCCTAATGGAAACTCGATGGAGAGAAATTAGGATAAATCATAATCCATGCAACTGAGTCTAATTGCTTGTAGTCACAGTGAGATTAGTTGGTTAGACTTAGATTCCGAAAATGAATAAGAGTAATTAACGAATTTAATAGCGTTAAGGACACTTAGGTTATTAATATGAGTTAATTACAATTAGGGGAAATCGAAAGGAGAACCTATGTGCTAAACGAAGATTCTAGGATTATAATTAGTCGGGCATTGATATAGGATAATTAGAATAATTAATTAGCTATATTTTGATTTTCAAGACCCCGTTTCTCACTCGATTCTTTCTCCACATCTTTATTTTTTATTGTTCGCTTGAAGTTGTTTAATTGCTTTATCTCTTCATTGGTTTTTGTATGAAGTGTTGGTTCTTAAATAATATTTCTTCTAAGTATTTTTAGTGATCAAATTAAATATCTTGCTTAAATACTGTTCTTCCTCCATGTGGATTCGATACTCGGAATACTTTCGATTTTAATATTACTTGCTGCCCGTGCACTCTGCGGTCAACACAATCACATACAACATGAAGAAAGCTACTGAACCACTGACGATCTTCTTGAAGACACAAGACTCATCAGTGTCCTTATTAAAGCCAAAAGATCTGATCACCGTATCAAATCTTACATTCTAAGATCGAAATGCTTAGGTCAATCCATGAATGGATCACTTAAGCTTGCAAAACCTGTTGTGTTTGATCTTGTTGTATAAACACTTCTGGTTAAGACCTTAATCTCTCATTTCCTCTTGTATATCCACTTGTAACCAATAGGCATTACCCATCAAGCAGATGTACAAGATCCCAGATGGAATTGTACAACAAAGATTTCATTTCCAGGTAAATGGCTTTAATCCTCTGATTGTTATCAACATCATTCATTTCCTTTGGTAAAAGACAATGAATCCTTATGTCATCATAAAAAATGACGACCTGAGCTTCAGATAAGCCCATGTAACAGTCAAGTTATAAAACAACTCTCCCACTACATCAAGGCACTCTCAACTCTTGAGATGGATGTGACTGACCAAAAGCACTGGCCTTATCAACAACTCTTGTTGAATAACAAGTCTTATCAACAACTTTTGTGGATTCATCAACAACTTTTGTTGATTCATCAATAACTCTTGTTGATGTTTACGTAGCTAGGCCTTATCAACAACTCTTGTTGAATAACCAGTCTTATCAACAACTTTTGTTGATTCATCAACAACTTTTGTTGATTCATCAACAACTCTTGTTGATTCATCAACAACTCTTGTTGATGTTTCCATAGCTTTATTAGTTAATTCACTTAAACCGACCTTGATTTCTCATATGTTCTTCTTCTGAGAATGAAGCATTTGTCAATACAAATTCTTTATTCTCTTATGGATTGCAGAAGTATATTCTCCTCGTTTCCTTTAGGATTGTCTACAAATAGGCATAATTTTGAACTGTGTTCCAATTTCTTTTGGGTGAATCACTAGCGTGTATTGGACCCCCCCAAAATACTAAAGGAACGTAAACTATCTTTACATCCTGTCCACAACACAAAAGGTGTTTCAGAAACACTTTTAATGGAACGTTGTTCAAAATACACATTGCAGTCACACTACATGACCCCAAAACGAGTCAGGCAATTGAGCATAGCTCAACATGGATTGAACCATATCCAATAAGGTTCAAAATCTCCTAATCGAGATTTAGGATGTGATCCCTTGAACTATCAAATAGGCCTAGACTCTCAAGTCCCTATACTCAAAAAATTGATCAGATCAAAGTGTTTTTTATTATCTTACCTAACTAGTTTTCAACTTTAGTCTTAAGCCCTTCGAATATCTCAAGAGATTCAGACTTAAGTTGCATTAGGTAGAAATATTCATACCTATGAATAATCATCTATAACATAGATTTATTCATACCCTCCCACTGCTTTAACATACTAGACCACAAGGATCCAAATATACAAGCTCCAAGGGCTCTTTGGCTCTTTAGTTCTTTTCCAGTAAAAAATCTATCAGTCATATTGCCCATAAGGCATGACCATTGTTATTAGAGTCTTCTTCTAACTAACTTAGAAGTATACTCTTAACTAAGCTCCCAATCATATTGAGATCAAAAAATAGCCTAACACCTTAAGAACCAAAGAAATGTATTTCCTTTTGGAGATATCCTTTGCCTTTATTTCTCTGAGTATAAGCAATCTTAAACAACTCAGTGCTCATGACTTGTTTTACTCTCGTTTAGTCTTAAAACACATAAGTTATTTTCCAGTAAAGCTGAACAAATGTCAACTCCCTTTCTTAAAATAAAATTGCGTTAGCAGAGAAAGGTATAGAGTAATATTGTTACAGCATATATGATATAGAAATCAAATTTCTGTTAATCTTTAGGAAATTCATTCACATTATCTAATAATGTATATTTCCTCCCACTGGATAAAATAACTTAATGTACATATTACACATGCGGAAGCAATTGAAGATCGAAAGCACTTAAGACGTTCAATTTTACTCCTAAAGCATGCATGTTCTAGAAAAGACAGAATAAAGAGTTTAGAAAACACCAACCTTTGTAGCTCAATTATGTTGAACTCCTTGTGGTGTTTGCCTCTCCTATGCTCCTTGGACAACCTCTAGAGTCTTCCCTACTATACTCCGGGCCAAGAACGACTTGTGGGAGTCTATATAAGATAGGGAATGGGAAGGGAATGCTAGAAACATCAAACAATGGAGAAGAATGAGAGATGAGAGAACTTTGAGTCCAAATTCCAGCAGCATAACATTAAGGAAATGGCTCTCTTATGTTTGAATATGATTCAAACTCCTTTTAAAGACATTCTCCATGCAAAGCCAAGCCTCAAGACACAAGACACATGGTGTATTTGCAAGCTCAAGTGGATTCTAGGTGTACATTACACAAGACATGCAACAATGCATGAGTGAGTTGTCTTTCCACTTTGAATGATCATGCATTAAGTGGATTTCCAACTAAATCCACTAAATTCAAATTGAAATCAAATTTCAAGCTTGCAAATTACCCCCAATTTCAATTCTAAATTGAAATTGATTGCTTGGTAATTAATTTGAAAATTTTCAAATTAATTTTGATATGATTAATCTAATTAATCTTTGTTATCTTGTGCAATTCCATATATATGATTCCTAATACATATATATAGTATTCAAAACACTTTTAAATACTTCATCTCTCATTTTCTAATTTAATTCATAATTAAATTATTGTGTCAAACACAATTTACGATAATTCCCTTTTTCCCGATTTTGAACGATTCAAAGCTTCCTATCTTTTGTTCTAGGCTTAATTCCGATATGAGCTAGTAGGGGGACCTAATGGACCTATAGATCATGGGCTCCAACGATTCGAGGCTAACCGACTAATCTCATTGTCCAAGCTAGCCAACATTCGTTAACTATTGGGACACTCCACTATAGCCCGATAGTTGCACTCCCCTCACTATAGATATATTTCCGTCCATCGATTTAACCATGATTAGTAAGTCGATCCTTCACAGGTTGTTCGTAGCTATAGCTAGGTCAATAAGCCGTTTTACCCCTATAGTACTTCTAGTTCCTTAAGTCCCACTGATCCTCTAATGAACAATTGGTTTATGGTCCAACCAATAAACCGAGTCCCTCTCGGGCCAATGAGAGGGCGGGATCCCTTTGTTCAAGCCCCGGAGTCAGCACTTAAGGGAACAACCTCTCTACTATCCCTTATTTGGGTAGGAGTGAATTCCTTCTTGCACGACTATGTCCCCAGCTATCTACCCGTTCCTATCCCTGAAATGGGAGGCTTATTGAGTCGGCGATACTGAGCCACTCTCACCTATGCAGATCTAAGGATAAGCTCGAATAAACAGGAGTTCATAGTTAGCTCAGGATTAAGATCGAGTTACCTAGGTCATCACATGAAATAGTCAGTCTCGTCAGTAAACGGTGTTATAAAGCGAGAGCGACTTATTTCTCGGTCCTGGTCTTATGCAAACTCATTGCATAGGACACCCCCACTCGCATGTCTCTACATGGATGATTTAGGATCACATCATCTATACCATCTATAAAGTGGGCCGCGTCTCATAGTGTCTCCAGAATAAGGTACCCAACCCTATTCCTATACTATAGACCGTTTTGGCTATTACTCAAGCTTGATCCACTTTTATGTCTCTACATAAAGCTCAAGTGTTCATCCTATAGCCATGGATCTTAGTTTATTGGATTTGGGTTATTATATGTGCAATTTAATTTATTCAGTAATGACTTTTACTGAATCAATCTCGATAACACCTTTATCGAATAAGTATATAATTCGTTTAACATTCACTATCTACGAGTTTTAGGGCACCAATCCCAACACTTAATGTTCCCTCTGCCATAGCCGAGACATACTCTCCAGATTAAAATCTGAGAGTTATCTCACTTATCTACAACTGTTGCCAAGAGTTTATTCCTTAAAAGGAAAAGCAAACGTGACAAGTGGCACCTGAAACAAAGATTCAGGTTGTATCCTCATTTTCCACTATGCACATTTCAATGACCAATGAATCACATTTATTGTCATTGGTATTGGCTAGGCAGTGAATGTCATAATCATCATGAACGATTCAAGATGAACTAGACATTTGAGCCTTAGGACATTCCTCACTCAAGACATATCTAAAATCATTTACCACAAGTTTGTTGTTTAAGCTAGTTGTATCTAAAACGGTTATCAATAAATTGGCGTAAGACAATGCACATAGAAATTATCACTGAAACAACAAATTACTTGTTTTGCACTAAACCCATTACACAAAACAATATTGTTTTAATCCAATCAATTTAGCAAAAGTAATCATCGACCCAAATATATGATACATATTTGCAACGATACTTTAGAGCTTTAGAGTAACAGCTACCGTGTGGCAGTCAGCCACTCCTCCTCTAAATTGAGACAATCTTAACAAATCCCTATTATCAGAATAACTCATATTCCAATAGTTCTTAGCTACCATTTTTTCGATCAGGAAATCATTAACACCTTAACGATTTCCCGTAAGTGTGACCCTCCATTTTCAAATTCCAGAGGTCGGTCCCAACAATGCTACCATAGGTAAAGTCAAAGTTGGGAATGGACCTAAGAAACCCTATCCATTTTTGGAGTTTGCGTTGTTCTGAATCCCATGATCTAGCCCTCCGTAGGGTGATCGCTCCCAGGACGACTCGCAGGCAGATAATAGGAATCTCACGGTGTTGGGATTGGTGCCCTAAACCTCGTAGATAGTGAATGTTAAACTAATTATATACTTATTCGATAAAGGCGTTATCGAGATTGATTCAGTAAAAGTCATTACTAAATAAAATAAATTGCACATATAATAACCCAAATCCAATAAACTAAGATCCATGGCTATAGGATGAACACTTGAGCTTTATGTAGAGACATAAAAGTGGATCAAGCTTGAGTAATAGCCAAAACGGTCTATAATATAGGGATAGGGCTGGGTACCTTATTCTGGAGACACTATGAGACGCGACCTTACTTTATAGATGGTATAGATGATGTAATCCTAAATCGTCCATGTAGAGGCATGCGAGTGGGGGCTTCCTATGCAATGAGTTTGCATAAGACCAGGACCGAAAAATAAGTCGCTCTCGTTTTATAACACCGTTTACTGACGAGACTGACTATTTCATGTGATGACCTAGGTAATTCGATCTTAATCCTAAGCTAACTATGAACTCCTGTTTATTCGGGCTTATCCTTAGATCAGTATAGGTGAGAGTGGCTCAGTATCGCTGACTCAATAAGCCTCCCATTTTACGGATAGGAACGGGTAGATAGCTAGGGACGTAGTCGTGCAATAAGGAATTCACTCGTACCCAAATTAGGGATAGTAGAGAGGTTGTTCCCTTAAGTGCTGACTCCGGGGCTTGAACAAAGGGATCCCACCCTCTCATTGGCCCGAGAGGGACTCGGTTTATTGGTTGGACCATCAACCAATTGTTCATTAGAGGATCATAGGGACTTAAGGAACTAGAAGTACTATAGGGGTGAGACGGCTTTTTGACCTAGCTATAGCTAAGAAGAACCTGTGAAGGATCGACTTACTAATCATTGTTAAATCAAGTGGACAGAAATATATCTATAGTGAGGGGAGTGCAACTATCAGGCTATAGTGGAGTGTCCTAGTAGTTAACGAATGTTGGCTAGCTCGGATAATGAGATTAGTCGGTTAGCCTTGAATCGTTGGAGCCCATGATCTATAGGTCCATTAGGTCCCCCTACTAGCTCATATCGGAATTAAGCCTAGAACAAAAGATAGGAAGCTTTGAATCGTTCAAAATCAGGAAAAAGGGTATTACCGTAAATTGTCTTTGACACAATGATTTAATTATGAATTAAATTAGAAAATGAGAGATAAAGTATTTAAAAGTGTTTTAAATACCATATATATGTATTAGGAGTCATATGTGATTAATTGCACAAGATTAGTATGATTAATTGGATTAATCATAAGAAATCATTTTGAAATGTCTCAAAATCAATTACTTAATGTTAAATTCAATTTGGAATTGAAATAAACATTAAATTGCAAGCTTGAAATCATATTTCAAAGTTGAAGATAGTGGATTAAGTTGGATTCCCACTCTTGCATGAAGATACAAAGTGGAAAACAACTCACCTCATGCATAGTTGCATGTCTTGTGTAATGGACACTTAGAATCCATTTTGGCTTGCAAGACTACCATGCGTCTTGTGTCTTCAGGGTACTCCTTGCATGGAGAATGCCTTTAAAAGAGCTTGAATCAGATTCAAATCTTAAGAGAGCCTTTTCCTTACTGTTATGCTGCTGGAATTTAGACTCAAGCTCTCTCATCTCTTATGCTTCTCCATAGCTTGATCCTTCAAGCATTCCCTTCCCATTCCCTAACTTGTATAGACTCCCACAACTCATTATTGGCCCGGAGAATAGTACGGAAGACTCTAGAGGTTGTCCAAGGAGCATAGGAGAAGAAAACACCACAAGAAGTTCTTCATTAGTGAGCTACAAAGGTTGGTGTTCTCTAAACTCTCTATTCTGTCTTTTCTAGAACATGCATGCTTTAGGAGTAAAATTGAATGTGTTAAGTGCTTCCGATCTTCAATTGCTTCCGCATGTGTTATATGAACACCTTCAATTGGTATCAAAGCATGATTAGAGCACTTAATTTGCATTAATTTTGCTGTGGTGGGTACCATTTTGAAAATGAATTTTTCTGGGTGCTAAAGTGGAGTTTTATGGTTTGGCAATTTTTTGAGCTTTCATTTCTTGATTAAAATGTAATTGCTCGGAAATGTAAGAGCGTTAATGTGTGTACTAGAGTCTGTATTTTTTATAGAGTCATTAGAGTCCATATAGCGTCCCGACGTTGATGAACAATCGAAGGAAAACTAGAGAAGACGCAGCAGAAAAACAACAACAGTGGGCTGCTGTCGCAAGAGCGTCAGGACGCTCTTCATGTAGCGTCCCGACGCTGATGAACAATTTTTTCCAGAAGCAGCAATTTTCAGTCCGGTTCGGTTCAGCAGTCTTATTTGGGTCCGCTTCGGTCTAGAGCAAGCCGGTTCGGCCACTTTTGACTTATTTCAAGCCTGGTTCAATCTCTGGAGGGTCGTTTCGGGGCGGTTCGAGATGCTCGGGATAATTACAAGCTTTTATTTATAATTATTATTGTAATAGTTAGTTATTTGCTTGTTTAAAATTGCCAAACCATTCCACTTTAGGTTGTTTTTAATTTATTTATGCATTGTGAATGTGTGATTAGATTAGCTTAATTATATGTGCATTATGAGCATGCCATATAGTTTTAAAACCCCACTATAGGAAAACATGTTCATGCATTTGTTTAATTTTAATAAGTTTTATTAATTAATTCAAATGCATGAGGGAAATTTCATGTTTTATTAATATAAGTGTTGTATTTATTTAGGAAGATTCATGCTTGAATGGTTAATTTCCTAATTGATTAATTTCTATAACGGTTATAATTATTAAAGGATAAAATTAACCAAGCATGAAGCATGAAATTTCATTAGTTTGATTATAAGTGTTATATTCAAATTAGGCTTGTTATGGATTTGTTTTATAATTGTTATAAAAGAGATAGAAATCTAAAATCTATAACAAGATAAAAAGCATGCTCACTTAGGTTAATGAACCTCCAAAATTGATCCACTTGCATAGTTTAGGTCGATATCTTGTAAAACAACGGTTACGAGAGAACTCACCCGAACAAAATGTTGTCTAAGGCTGGAGGTATTTAAGTTGACGGTTTACTGAACACCTCCTACCTGGGCATTGAGTTGGTTCTTGAGTTATGTTAACTCGAGTTTTATGAGCATGCGTGAGCGGTGTGAGGTTTTAAAATGTTATCACCTAGACATCGTAGTATAAAGAGTTATACAAACCTAGACATAGGTTGTTTCTAAATGGTGTTTTTTCTTATAACTTGAATGATTGATTGCTATATGCTTTTAAACACCATTAGAAAGCATGTTATAGGGTTAATTCATTAAAAGTTATAAGAGTTATAATAGTTAATGAATTGATTCCATAAAACCTATAACAAAGAGTTGCATGCTAACATAGGATCCTAGGTTCTTATCATTCTTTAAATGGGTTAAAATGAAATAGACCTAAGATCGCCTTTTCTAATAGGATTAGAAATATGTCTTACTTAGTTTTTAAAATAGTTTTAAAATTCGAGTAAGTAGGACATAAGACCTTGGTTATAAGGGAACTTACCCGACAAATGGTTCGGAACCTGAGTTGAATTAACCAAAGTCTTACTAGCATGCAATGTCACTTGGTTATTAAAAGAGTTTAATTCACCTAGACATTTAGTGTGAAGACCTTGTTTAATAAGGCATAGACTTAGATAGATTCTTTTAGCCGGAATTTACCTAAGTAATAGACCCTAAAACCTTACGACACTTTAGTGGGAGGAAAAGTATAGAAACGAAATATTCATATTAAGTTTCTACTCTCACGTCCCCCTGAGTTCACACCGTGAGATCCATGCTTGGCCTCGAGGCGCCCTGGGAGCGTCCCCCTACGGATGGTGTTTGAATGGGTTAATATCAAGGTGAATGGGGAAAGTGTTCATAGTAAGTGGGAGAAGGAAACGTGTCAAACGTATCCTGCGGTCTCCATCATTAGGTTGCACCGTGAGATTCCTATGCGCTGCCTGCGAGTCGCCCTGGGAGCGATCACCCTACGGAGGGCTTGCGCATGGGATTCGGAACAACGCAAACTCCAGAAATGGATAGGGTCTCCTAGGGCCATTCCCAACATTAGCTCTTCCCTACGGTGGCATTGTTGGGGCCGCCCTCTGCGATCTTAAAATGATGGGTAACACTTACAAGATTGTCTTGACCAAATAAACGCTAGCTAAATAACTATTGGAGTAAGAGCTATTCTTGGAATAGTATTTGGCCGAGATTGTCTCGATATAGAGGAGGAGTAGTTGACTGCCCTACGGTAGCGATTATTCTAAACCCCTGAAGTATCGTTGCAAAAATAAATCTATATATGGGTCGATGATTGCTTTTGCTAAATTCTGATTGGATAATATGATTAATGGGTTTAGTGCATGTTTCTAATAGAGATTAATTTGTTTGTTTCAGCAATATGTCGAAAAACGTATGTGCTTTGTCAAATGCCAAATTAAACGGTTTAGTACATATGACTAAGAATACTAATTTAAACGCTAAACACGTGGCAAAGAATTTAGGTTTGGTCTCAACTGAGAAATGTCCTGACACTAACTGCATAGCCAAGAAAAACATAATCCATGACTTTAAATGTGATTTATTAGTCTTGGAAATGTGTTTAGTGGAAAACGACGATTCGACCTGGATACTCGATTCAGGTGCCACTAATCACATATGTTCTTCATTTCAAGGAATGAGTTCCTGGCAACAGCTAAAAGCTGGAGAGATGACTCTTAAAGTTGGAACAGGATAAGTCATCTCGGCTATTGCAGTGGGAGACATAAAATTATTCTTCACCAAGGAACGTTACATGTTATTAGATAATGTGTACATAGTTCCGAAATGTAATAGAAATTTGATTTCTTTATCTTGTTTATTAGAAAAAGGTTACTCAATTTCTTTTTCTGTTAATGAAACGTTCATAACTAAAAGATGTATTAATGTTTGCTCTGCAATCTTGAAGGATAAATTGTATGTTTTGAGACCAATTGAGTCTAAAGCTATTTTGAATCACGAGATGTTTAAAACTGCTGAGACTCAACCTAAAAAGCGAAGAGTTTCTCAAGATACCTATCTCTGGAACTTGAGGTTAGGCCATATCAACCTCAATAGGATTGGGAGATTGGTCAAGAGTGGACTTCTAAACAAGTTAGAAGATGACTCGTTGCCTCCTTGTGAGTCATGCCTTGAGGGCAAGATGACAAAACGACCTTTTACCGGAAAAGGTTATAGTGCCAAAGAGCCCCTAGAGCTCATTCATTTGGACCTCTGTGGACCAATGAACATTAAAGCTCGAGGAGGGTAAGAATATTTCATCAGTTTCATTGATGATTATTCGAGGTATGGCTATCTCTACCTAATGCATCATAAGTCCGTAGCTTTTTAAAAGTTTAAAGAGTACAAGGCTAAGGTTGAGAACCTATTAGGTAAGACGATAAAAACACTTCGATCCGATCTAAGTGGAGAGTATATGGACTCAAGTTTTCAAGACTATTTGATAGAGCATGGAATTACGTCCCAACTCTCAGCCCCTGGTACACCTCAGCAAAACGGTGTATCAGAAAGGAGAAATAGAACCTTGTTGGACATGGTTCGTTCGATGATGAGTTATGCTCAGTTGCCTAACTCGTTTTGGGGTTATGCAGTAGAGACTGCAGTTTATATCTTGAACATAGTTCCCTCAAAGGGTGTTTCTGAAACACCATTTGAGCTCTGGAAAGGTCGTAAAGCTAGTTTACGACATTTCAGAATTTGGGGATGCCCTACATACGTGCTAGAAGCAAACCCAAAGAAATTGGAGCCTCGTTATAGATTTTGCCTATTTGTAGGCTATCCCAAAGAAACGAGAGGTGGATACTTCTTCGATCCAGAGGAAAATAAAGTACTTGTATCGACAAATGCTACATTCCTGGAAGAAGACCACCTCAGAGATCATAAGCCACGAAGTAAAGTCGTTTTAAGTGAACTATCTAACGAAGCTACAGAAACATCAACAAGAGTTGTTGATGATGCTGGCACCTCGAGTCAATCGCGTCCTTCTCAAGAAATAAGAGAACCTCGACGTAGTGGGAGGGTTGTTAGACAGCCTGATCGCTATTTGGGTTTAACTAAAACTCCAGTCGTCATACCTGATGACGGGATCGAGGATCCATTAACCTTTAAACAGGTGATAACTCTCCGAAAGGTAGTTAGTTAGGCCTCATTTCTATACTAATTTGTGTGTCTTTTGTGCTTAATAGGGTTGCTTTTAGATTAATAATATATGTTTTAACCCATTTGGAAGAATGGAGGCTTTGAAAGTTATTTTGTGCAGAAAATTTGTTGAGCGACGTGAGAGAGCAAAATCTGTGCTGCAGCAAACTTGGGAGCAAAACTGCCATGTCACAGCTCGCTAGCCAAGTTGACAAACCGACTTCTGTTGAGTTATTTTCGGGATAAAGGAGCGAGGAGAGCCTGTCATGTGTCCAATTTAACCTAAACCTCATCTTATAAAAGGAGGAGCCGTCAAAGATAAAGGGATTCACGATTTGGAGACCGAATCAATCGGCCAGAGGCCGAATTGACGGCGAAATGGAGATCTAAGAAGACCATTTGCGATTCCACTCAAGGAGACAAAGTTCTTCCATGTTCTTGGTGGTTTGGAGCAACCGTTTCATCCCCAATTACTAAAAGGATTAGTATTTCTTTTTTATTTTGGATTATGGATATGCTTATCGAGATTGTAACGTATTTTAAGTTTTCAATCATGAACTAATTGTTTTGTAGGTATAGGTTAAGAATTATGTCATTGTTATATTTATAAATCTGGAAATTCTATTTGATCATGTTGATCTTGAATTATTGTTGATCTTTAATTCCATTATGTGCCCGCCTAGCTAACCGGTATGTATAGCTTCTCCTAGTTTCAGGGATGATTTAATAGTTGTGTGGCAATAATTCACGCTAGATCATTGTGTATTGGTGAACGCCAGTGACTGAGTTAGGGATAGCCAGTTGCCTAGTGCTTGATCGGTAGAGCTTCATTGGTTTTGAAACATATTCCAAACAATTCGGAGTTCCGGGAGGATCCAGCTGATAATACTGCACTAGATTGACGGATCAAAAGAATTGCTGGAGCATCTTTATAGCAATTACAAAAGTCTTAACCTGTGTCTGTTTCCATTATGTTTTCTCTGTTGTAATCATTTACTGCTTTCGCATATCTTTTGTTTCAGCATTTTAAAAACCCAATCAATTTAACCAACCATTTGAAATCACTAAAAAGGAAAATTAAATCAATAGAGGTAGGCGTTTCAAGACCCTGTTGATACGATAAATACTTATCACTTGCTGCTAGATTGTGTATACTTGCATAGTATTCTGGAGTTAATTTATCTCATATTTTTAACCGCTCCAGAATTGCAACAAGTTTTTGGCGCCGTTGCCGGGGACTTGAAATTGTTTTATTTGATTGATTTTTTTTGTGTATTTTTGGTGATTTGGTGCGTTAACTTTTTGATTGTTTTTTTTTTGTTTTGTAGGTGTGACTTTGGTGTGTGAGCGATCCCCTTCGGATTAGATTTTCGAAAAAAAAAATTCAAGTGAACCTCGAAGAGGAACTGTGCGATGTAGCAAAATCCGCCGCTGGAGCAAAATGGACAGCAAAATAATCAGGCTAAGTATCCTATTCTTGTAGAAAATGATAGGGACAGAGTCATTCGATCATATGTTTTTTCAATAGTTGACGAGTTAAATCCAGTGATAGTGCGTCCAATAATTGAGGCAACAAACTTTGAAATGAAACCGGTCATGTTTCACATGTTAGAGATGGTTGGCCAATTCCATGATTTATCATATGAGGACCCTCATTTACATCTTAAGTCTTTTATAGGAGTTAGTGATTCATTTGTTATTCAGGGAGTGTCGAGAGATGCCCATAGATTAATCCTATTTCCTTATTCCCTTAGAGATGGAGCGAAGGCGTGGTTGAACTCTTTTGCTCCAACATCGATAAGTGGAATGAGCTAGTAGAGAAATTTCTTAGTAAGTATTTTCCACCAACTAGAAGTGCCAAGTTGAGGAGTGAGATAGTGCGATTTAGGCAAAATGAGGAAGAAACTTTTAGTGAGGCTTGGGAAAGGTTTAAGGGGCTTTTGCGAAAGTGTCCCCACCACTGTTTGCCATATTGTATTCAAATAGAGATATTTTACAGTGGTTTAAACATAGCAACCCAGTGTATGGTTGATGCTTCTGCAGGAGGGGCCCTTTTGGCAAAAACTTTTAATGAAGCCCATGAAATTTTAGAGAGAATATCAACTAATAGTTGTAAGTGGTCAGATGTTAAGGGCTCAAATAAAAAAGTTAAGTATGTGTTAGAGGTTGATGGTGTGCCTACCATTAGGATTGATATTGCAATGTTAGCTAACGCTCTTAAAAATGTGACAGTGGTTAGTCATCAGAAGCCATCAACTGTAGAGCCTGCTGCAGTGGTGAACCAAGTTGTAGAGGAGGCATGTGTCTATTGTGGTGAAGATCACAACTACGAGTTTTGCCCCAACAATCCTGCTTCTGTGTTTTTTGAAGGTAATCAGAGGAATAACCCCTATTCAAATTTTTATAATTCAGGTTGGCGCAACCACCCAAACTTTGCGTGGGGAGGGCAAGGAAGCAATTCGCAAGTCCCCCAAGCAGAGCAAAAGGCGGTGAACCAATCCGAATTTGCTAAATCACATGAATTGCCCCTGCAAAATAAGCAGGCTTTGCCCCAGCAAAATTCGGGTAATTCTCTGGAGTCAATGATGAAGGATTATATGGCTCGTAATGATGTCTTAATCCAAAGTCAGCAGGCTTCATTGAGAGTCCTAGAGTTTCAAGTGGGTCAGCTAGCTAATGAGCTGAAGGCACGACCTCAAGGGAACATTCCTTTAGATATTGAACATCCAATAAGGGAAGGTAAGAAGCAGGTGCAGGCAGTGACTCTAAGGAATGGTAAGCCACTGGAAGAGAGGAAAGAGCCTAGTAAACCTCAGGAAGTAGAAAAAAGTTGTGATAAAAATATTGTTGTTGAAAAAGAGTTGGAGTCGGGTCAGGGTGCTGGAGGCAGCAATAATGATGCTGGAGCATCTGGTTCTATTCCAGATGTGGAACCACCTTATGTATCGCCCCCACCCTATAACCCACCCTTACCTTTTCCACAAAGGCAACGACCTAAGAATCATGATGGTCAGTTTAAGAAGTTTTTAGAGATTCTTCAGCAGTTGCATATAAATATCCCTTTAGTAGAAGCTATAGAGCAAATGCCAAATTATGCTAAATTTCTTAAGGATATTTTGACTAAAAAGAAGAGGTTAGGTGAGTTTAAAACTGTATCTCTTACTGAGGAATGTAGTGCTATTCTTAAGAATGGGCTACCTTCCAAGGCTAAGGATCTAGGATCATTCACTATTCCTGTCTCAATGGGTGGAAAGGAGTTGGGGAGAGCACATTGTGATTTAGCTGCAAGCATAAACCTTATGCCTCTTTCGGTTTTTCGAAAATTAGGTATAGGTGAAGCTAGGCCTACAACAGTCACACTCCAATTAGCAGATAGATCTATCGCATATCTTGAGGGTAAGATTGAGGATGTTCTGGTCCAGGTAGATAAATTTATATTTCCTGTTGATTTCATTATTTTAGATTATGAGGCAGATAAGAACGTCACAATTATTCTTGGTCGTCCATTTTTGGCAACTGGTAGATCGTTGATGGATGTCCATCATGGGGAGCTTACAATGAGGGTGCATGACCAAAAGGTGAAGTTTAATATGTTTGATGTAATGAAATATCCTAATGATCTTGAGGATTGCTCGTGCATTCAGGTGTTGGATGAGTTTGTTGAGGACCACTTTGAGAAGGAATTGATGGAGTACCATACCCAAAAATTTGGAGAAATCCAAATTGAGGATTTGGAAATAGGTGGATTGGAGCATGAGCATAAATTTGTAGGTGAGATTTCTAGTTTTGAGAGGAATTTTGAATCCTTAGAGCCAATAGATAAGAAATCCAAGCCTATTGAACCTTATAATTCATTGACATTGCTCCAACAACCTGAGATTAGGAAATCCTTCATTGATGAGAGGTTATTTACTGTAACTCATATTAAGGAAGTGAAAACACCTTGGTATGATGACTTTTCCAATTACCTTGATTGTGGAAATTTGCCTCCTGGTTTATCAAAAGAACAAATGAAAGAATTTTTTCATGAGGTAAAGTTTTATTTATCAAATGATACATCTATGGTTAGACAATGTGTTGATGATGGTTGTGAGTCTAAAGTAAATTTGATTTCTGTTTAGATTTAATTTTAGTTTGAATTTTTAATTTCTTTTTAGATTAGGTTTTTAATAATATATCTTCCTGATTTAACTCTGAAATATTCTTCTTTGAAATTGCTGGCAGATTTAGGGAGCGCAGGTTTTGAGGGAGCAAAATTTCAGCATTCTAATCATAAGCTCCCGTTATTTGATTTCGTTTTTTTTATGTTAATTTTGATTTATTTTCTATTTTTATATTATTTTGATTTGATATGATTTTTATTATTTATTTATTTTATTTTTATTTTGTTGGTTAGTTTAGATTTAATAAATCGAAGATTTTTCCAGATTTAAAATAATATATCTTGTGGATGTTATTTAAAAAAGAAAGATTTGATTTCATCGTATTGTTGGGAAGATCAGAGATTTTATTCGGTTAAGATTTTTTGTGAGATAAGATTATAATTTTACCGTTGAGATTTTATTGTTGTTAGCAGGATAATTACGTGGGCATGCAGTTAATTACCAAAGATGTCATGTGTTAAGCAGAGGGAAGCAGACGTTATGGTTGTTACACACAGAGGGAACACAGTCAATGGAAGATCTTACCGTTTGACAGATAATAAAAATTTTCTATGAATCCATGAAGTTAAAATGGTAACTTCAATTAATTGAGAGATAATTAGGGCCTAATTATTTGTTGAAGATCTTTGAGTTAGTGCCCTATTTATACAATCCCATCAGGTACGTTTCTCACTCTTATCTTTTATTGCTACTGATGTGATTTTTTCTCTGTGTGTATTATTATTGTGAGGAAAAAAACACGAGCAAGGAAAAACTGAGTAAATAAGTTGAGCTTGATGAAAGATTTAAGTATGGGAGATTTATGAAGGTGTTCATATAACACATGCGGAAGCAATTGAAGATCGGAAGCACTTAAGACATTCAATTTTGCTCCTAAAGCAAGCATGTTCTATAAAAGACAGAATATAGAGTTGAGAGAACACCAACCTTTGTAGCTCACTTATGTGGAACTCCTTGTGGTGTTTGCCTCTCCTATGCTCCTTGGACAACCTCTAGAGTCTTCCCTACTATTCTCTTGGACCTAGAAAGACTTGTGGGAGTCTATAGAAGAAAAATAGAAGGGAATGCTCGATGGTACAAGCTTTTGGAAGGAGATGAAATGAGAGAGAATTTGAGGGAGAAAATTTGCAGCATAACACTAAATGAAAGCTTGCTTTCTTGAATCTAATTCAAGCCCCTTTTATAGACCTCTCCCATGCAAAGACAAGCTTCATGACACTTAGCCACATGGTCAAGATGCAACTCAAAGTGGATTCTAGGTGTCTACTCTACAACACATGCATCTAATGCATGTTTGTGTTGTTTTCCACTATGTATCATTATGCAAGAGTGGAAAAACCACTAAATCCACTATGAATTGAATCCTAATTGTGAATTTTCAGCTTTCAATTCATTTCAAATTCAATTCAAAATTGAAATTGATTTCTTGGCAATTAATTGGGACATTTCCAAGTAATTTTGATATGATTGATCCAATCAATCTTTATCACCTAATGCCATGAATTATATATGATTCCTCATACATATATATGGTATTTAAAACACTTTTAAATACCTCATCTCTCAATTCCTAATTTAATTCATAATTAAATCATTGTGTCGAACACGTTTTACAATAAAACCCTATTTCCCGTTTTTGAACGATTCAAAGTTTCCTATCAAAATATTCTAGGCTTTAATCCGATATGAGCTAGTAGGGGGACCTAATGGACCTATAGATCATGGGCTCCAACGATTCAAAGCTAGCCGACTAATCTCATTATCTAAACTAGCAAACATTCGTTAACTACCGGGACACTCCACTATAGCCCGATAGTTGCACTCCCCTCACTATAGATATATTTTTGTCCACTTGATTTAACCATGTTTAGTAAGTCGTTCCTTCACAGGTTGTTCGTAGCTATAGCTAGGTCAAATAACCGTTTCACCCCTATAGTACTTCTTGTTCCTTAAGTTCCACTAATCCTCTAATGAACAATCGGTTTGTGGTCCAACCATCAAAACTAAGTCCCTCTCGATTCAACAAGAGGGTAGGGCCCCTTGTTCAAGTCCCGGAGTTAGTACTTAAGAGAACAACCTCTTTGCTATCCCTGAAAAGGGTAGGAGTGAATTCCGTCTTGCGAAACTATGTCCCCAGCTATCTATTCGATCTTATCCCCAAAATGGTAGGCTTGTTGAGTCGGCGATGCTGGCCACTCTCACCCATGCAGATCAAAGGATAATCTCGTATAAACAGGAGTTCATAGCTCGCTCAGGATTAAGAACGAGTTACCTAGGTCATCTATGTGAAATAGTCAGTTTCTACGGTAAACGGCGTTATAAAGAGAAAGTGACTTATTTCGTGGTCCTGTCTTATGCAAACTCATTGCATAGGACGCCCCCACTCGCATGTCACCACATGAACGATTTAGGATCTCATCGTTTGTACTTAATACAAAGTGGGCCGCGTCCATAGTGTCTCCAGGATAAGGCACCCAACCGTATCCTTATACTATAGACTATTTTGACTATAAACTTGAACTTGATCCTACGATATGTCCCTACATATAGTTCGAGTATTCATTTTATAGCCAAGGATCTTAGTTTATTGGATTTAGGTTAATCATTCGCAATTTATATATTCAATAACATCTTTTACTGAATAACCTCAATAACGTCTTTATTGGAAATAGAATATGTTTAATGATTTACAAACTACGAGTTTATAGGACATTAAACCCAACAATTTATCCATAAAGCCGCAAGACAAAATTATCAAGAAGTCCTGAAGCGAGATTTTCTGATGAAGCGCGACTTCGATGGTGGCAAAGAGCTCGCACATTTTCCTTGAGCGAACATTATTAATCACAGTTGGGAACGGTTGTGCGCAAAGCTGGAGCCCACTGCTGATCAACTAGAATGGGAGTTTTACGCCAACATTGATGAAAATGAAGGATTCTTGGTTATTGTTTGAAGAGCTGTTGTCAACTGGAGCCCTAAAGTGATTAATTCTCTATTTAATTTGCAAGACTTCCCTCACGCTGTTTTCAACGAAATATTAGTTGCTTCTTCAAACGAGCAACTGAATTCCCAGTGGAGGTTGTCTAGGATGAGGGCAGGAATATTCCAGTCAACATACTTGAAGTGTGAGGCTAACACTTGGCCCAACTTTGTCAAGCAGAGATTATTCACTACAATGCTTCAAAAAGGTGAGGCGTGCGAAGGTGGTTTGTTGTGCAGTGTCCATAGAGTGCTAGAGACACTTGAGAGGATGTTCAGTAGGCCAGTATTCATTGAAAGACAACTTCAAACCTACTAGAGCTATGATCGTTGAAGGGACACCACATTAAGGAGGGTTATGCAAGTGAATTTTTCTAAGTCATATCAAGCCTTCCTAATTTTCATTGACGATCTTGTGAACCTATGCATTCCATCCCCGCCCATCATTCGAGAGGAAGAAGAAAACCCAGAGCCTGAACATATAGAAGAATTAAAGGGAAGTTTTAGTTTCTTCGAGCAAATATTTTGATGAATGATTTTTTTGTGCTCGCCTTGCATGTGTTGTGTTCTTTCTGCTTATGTTATATTCTGTTTCTTTGTTTTTTATCTGCTACTTTAAAATCTATCTATGACATGATTACGTAAATCTATGATCTTGATCTTTAATGAAATCAAATACTGTTTTGTTTGGCACATCTGAGTATCTAACTTATTTTTCTTCTAAATTTTTAAAGCTTGGACTAGTTAGCTTAATTAGACCAAGATGTTCTGATCTCCAAAAACCTTTTGCTTAAGCATTCCTTCTAGCCTGGTCATGACTGCAGCAAAAGTTATGAGGTAGCATTGTCTTATTTGATCCACCTTAAGCTTAATCTTAGTCTCACGCTTAGATTAAAATTCAGATAGAAAAAATTAAGTTTGGGGGGTATACTTATCATGTTGCTAATTCATTGGGGACAATGAATAATTTAAGTTTGGGGGACTTTTAGCTACTCCGCTTGTTTTGCTCGAGCATTCCTCTCCTTCATAATTATTTTTCTAGGTTGTTGAGTAACCAGGGACATTTGTGACACCCACAGTTTGTCATTGCATCAAAAGATGACCTAGAAAATATATAAAATATGATAAAAATAATTGATGAAAAGAAAAATTTTGAAAAAAAAATTGCTGAGAAAATTCATAGAGCAAAAGTTTTGAAGGATGAATGATAATCTAGCAGCTTTCTGTCTCCCAGGGCTTAGGTGAGCTTCATCATAAAATGTCACCATTCTGAGAAGCAAGGAATAGAATAACTAAGGATTTTTGGGTTTAGCAATGAGTATTTAGCCTAATTAGTGATAAGTTTGAGGCAAGGGTATACTGCACCATAAAGTGGGTCATCTCATGCTTAAGAGCTTATGACTGTAGGGCTGCTTTAAGTCTGAAGATCATAAAAATATAAACCCCTTAAAATGTGTTTAAATATGGCTGATAATAGAGCTAGGGTTTTGTAAGTTCTAAGGATTGAGTTAAAGGTGGTGATTATTTGTTCAAAGCTGAAAGAATTCTTTTGCTGCAACAGTGCTTGGTTTTGCAGGATGCTCAGGTAAAGGTTGAAGGTAGTGTTGGAATATCTATTTTGATTGAGCTGTGCTATGACTAATGTTTTGAATTTTCAAGGGAAGGTGAGTTAGTATTGCTCGGGACGCGCAATAGTTCAAGTTTGGGGGTGTGATAACTCTCCGAAATGTAGTTAGTTAGGCCTCATTTCTATAGGAATTTGTGTCTTTTGTGCTTAATAGGGTTGCTTTTAGATGAATATTATATGTTTTAACCCATTTGGAAGAATGGAGGCTTTGAAAGTTATTTTGTGCAGAAAAATTGTTGAGCGACGTTAGGGAGCAAAATCTGTGCTGCAGCAAACCTGGGAGCAAAACTGCCATGTCACAGCTCGCTAACCAAGTTGACAAACCGACTTCTGTTGAGTTATTTTCGGGATAAAGGAGCGAGGAGAGCCTGTCATGTATCCAATTTAACCTAAACCTCATCTTATAAAAGGAGGAGCGGTCAAAGATAAAGGGATTCACGATTTGGAGACCGAATCAATCAGCCAGAGGTCGAATTGACGGCGAAATGGAGATCTAAGAAGACCATTTGCGATTCCACTCAAGGAGACAAAGTTCTTCCATGTTCTTGGTGGTTTGGAGCAACCGTTTCATCCCCAATTACTAAAAGGATTAGTATTTCTTTTGTATTTTGCATTATGGATATGCTTATCGAGATTGTAACGTATTTTATGTTTTCAATCATGAACTAATTGTTTTGTAGGCATAGGTTAAGAATTATGTGATTGTTATATTTATAAATCTTGAAATTCTATTTGATCATGTTCATCTTGAATTATTGTTGATCTTTAATTTCATTATGTGCTCGCCTAGCTAGCCGTTATGTATAGCTTCTCCTATTTTCAATGATGATTTAGGAGTTGTGTGGCAATAATTCACGCTAGATCATTGTGTATTGGTGAACACCAGTGACTGAGTTAGGGATAACCAGTTGCCTAGTGCTTGATCGGTAGAGCTTCATTGGTTTTGAAACATATTCCAAAAAATCCGGAGTTCCGGGAGGATCCCCCTGATAATACTGCATGAGATTGACGGATCAAAAGAATTGCTGGAGCATCTTTATAGCAATTACAGAAGTCTTAACCATGTCTGTTTCCATTCTGTTTTCTCTGTCGTAATCATTTACTGCTTTCGCATATCTTTTGTTTCAGCATTTTAAAAACCCAATCAATTTAACCAACCATTTGAAATCACTAAAAAGGCAAATTAAATCAATAGAGGTAGGCGTTTCAAGACCCTGTGGATACGATAAATACTTATCACTTGCTGCTAGATTGTGTATACTTGCACAGTATTCTTGAGTTAATTTATCTCATATTTTTAACTGCTCCAGAATTGCAATAACAGGCAATGGATGACGTTGACAAGAACGAGTGGATTAAAGCCATGGACTTAGGGATCGAGTCCATGCATTTTAATTCAGTATGGGATCTTGTAGATCAACCTGAAGGGGTTAGACCGATATGGTGCAAATGGATCTACAAGAGAAAACGAGACGCTGTTGAAAAGGTACAGACCTTTAAAGCACGACTTGTGGCAAAGGGTTTTATCCAGCGGGAGGGGATTGACTATGAAGAAACCTTCTCCCCTGTTGCCATGTTGAAGTCGATCCGGATACTTTTGTCCATTGCCACTTTTTACGATTATGAAATATGGAAAATGGATGTCAAGGCTGCCTTTCTGAACGGCAATCTTGAAGAAAGTATGTACATGTCTCAGCCAGAGGGGTTCATTGCTCAGAATCAAGAGCAAAAAGTTTGCAACTTTAAACGATCCATTTATGGATTAAAACAAGCGTCTAGATCCTGGAATATGAGATTTGAACAAAACGTTGATGAGCCTTGTGTTTACAAAAAGATCATCAACAACTCCGTAGCTTTCTTAGTACTGTATGTGAATGATATCCTACTCATCGGGAATGATGTAGGTTATCTAACTGACATTAAACTATGGCTAGCAACTCAATTCCAAATGAAAGATTTGGGTGAGGCACAGTTTGTTCTAGGGATCCAAATTGTTCGAAACCGAAAGAACAAAACGCTAGCCCTGTCTCAAGTGTCTTATATCGAAAAATTGTTGGTTAGATATAAAATGCAAAATTCCAAGAAAGGACTATTACCTTTCAAGCACGAAATTATTTTGTCCAAGGAACAGTGTCCTTAGACACCTCAAGAAGTTGAGGACATGAGACGTTTTCCCTATGCCTCTGCAGTAGGTAGCCTAATGTATGCCATGTTGTGTACAAGGCCTGACATTTGTTATGCAGTAGGGATTGTCAGTAGATATCAATCAAATCCAGGATTCGATCACTGGACAACCGTTAAAAATATCCTCAAATATCTAAGGAGAACGAGGGACTATATGCTCGTGTATGGTTAAGAGGATTTGATCCTTACAGGATACACTGATTCTGACTTTCAAACCGATAAAGATTAAGGGAAATCTACATCGGGGTTAGAATTCACTCTAAATGGAGGAGCAATAGTATGGCGTAATATCAAGCAAAGATGCATTGCAAACTCGACCATGGAGGTCGAATATGTAGCCGCTTGCGAAGCAGCAAAAGGGGCAGTATGGCTCAGGAAGTTCCTAACTGACTTGGAAGTCATTCCGAATATGCATCTGCCTATCACCTTGTATTGTGATAATAGTGGTGCAGTTGCAAACTCTAAGGAACCTCACAGCCATAAGAGAGGCAAGCACATCGAAAGGAAATACCATCTCATTAGGGAGATTGTGCACCGAGGAGACGTGATCGTCACGAAGATAGCGTCGGAGCACAACATTGCTGATCCATTCACGAAGGCTCTCACGGCTAAAGTGTTCGAGAGTCATCTATAAGGTTTAGGTCTGCGAGATATGTACGAGAAATAATCTAAGTCAAGTGGGTGAATTGTAACCAGTATATCGATACGTCAGTATTTTGGGTATTTAGATGCCCTAGTTTATTGTATTTTTTCTCTGTTATTAATACAAGTATTTATTCATCCACTGCTGTTATAGATTATAGTACATCCCACTAAACTATAGTTTTAGTTCAAGTGGGAGATTGTTGGGATTGGTGCCCTAAAACTCGTAGATAGTGAATGTTAAACGAATTATATATTTATTTGATAAAGGCGTTATCGAGATTGATTTAGTAAAAGTCATTACTGAATAAAGTAAATTGCACATATAATAACCCAGATCCAATAAACTAAGATCCATGGCTATAGGATGAACACTTGAGCTGTATGTAGAGACATAAAAGTGGATCAAGCTTGAGTAATAGCAAAAACGGTCTATAGTATAGGGATAGGGCTGGGTACCTTATTCTGGAGACACTATGAGACGCAACCTTACTTTATAGATGGTATAGACGATGTAATCCTAAATCGTCCATGTAGAGAAATGCGAGTGGGGGCGTCCTATGCAATGCAATGAGTTTGCATAAGACCAGGACCGAGAAATAAGTCGCTCTCGCTTTATAACACCGTTTACTGACGAGACTGACTATTTCATGTGATGACCTAGGTAATTCGATCTTAATCCTAAGCTAACTATGAACTCCTGTTTATTCGGGCTTATCCTTAGATCTGCATAAGTGAGAGTGGCTCAGTATCGCCGACTCAATAAGCCTCCCATTTCAGAGATAGGAACGGGTAGATAGCAGGGGACGTAGTCGTGCAATAAGGAATTCACTCCTACCCGAATTAGGGATAGTAGAGAGTTTGTTCCCTTAAGTGCTGACTCTGGGGCTTGAACAAAGGAATCTCGCCCTCTAATTGGCCCGAGAGGGACTCGGTTTATTGGTTGGACCATAAACCAATTGTTCATTAGAGGATCAGTGGGACTTAAGGAACTAGAAGTACTATAGGGGTGAAACGACTTTTTGACCTAGCTATAACTACGAACAACCTATGAAGAATCGACTTACTAATCATGGTTATATCAATTGGACGGAAATATATCTATAGTGAGGGGAGTGCAACTATCGGGCTATAGTGAAGTGTCCCGGTAGTTAACGAATGTTGGCTAGCTTGGATAATGAGATTAGTCGGTTAGCCTCGAATCGTTGGAGCCAATGATCTATAGGTCCATTAGGTCCCCCTACTAGCTCATATCGGAATTAAGCCCATAACAAAAGTTAGGAAGCTTTGAATCGTTCAAAACTGGGAGAAAGAGTATTATCGTAAATTGTGTTTGACACAATGATTTAATTATGAATTAAAGTAGAAAATGAGAGATAAAGTATTTAAAAGTGTTTTAAATACCATATATATGTATTAGGAATAATATATGATTAATTGCACAAGATTAGCATGATTAATTGGATTAATCATAAGAAATCATTTTGAAATGTCTCAAAATCAATTACTTAATGTTAAATTCAATTTGGAATTGAAATCAACATTAAATTGCAAGCTTGAAATCATATTTCAAAGTTGAAGATAGTGGATTAAGTTGGATTTCCACTCCTGCATGAAGATACAAAGTGGAAAACAACTCACCTCATGCATAGTTGCATGTCTTGTGTAATGGACACTTAGAATCCATTTTGGCTTGCAAGACTACCATGTGTCTTGTGTCTTGAGGGTACTCCTTGCATGGAGAATGTCTTTAAAAGAGCTTGAATCAGATTCATAGCTTAAGAGAGCCTTTTCCTTACTGTTATGTTGCTGGAATTTAGACTCAAGCTCTCTCATCTCTCATGCTTCTCCATAGCTTGATCCTTCAAGCATTCCCTTCCCATTCCCTATCTTGTATAGACTCCCACAAGTCATTCTTGGCCCGGAGAATAGTAGGGAAGACTCTAGAGGTTGTCCAAGGAGCATAGGAGAAGAAAACACCACAAGAAGTTCCTCATTAGTGAGCTACAAAGGTTGGTGTTCTCTAAACTCTCTGTTCTGTCTTATTTAGAACATGCATGCATTAGGAGTAAAATTGAATGTGTTAAGTGCTTCCAGTCTTCAATTGCTTCCGCATGTGTTATATGAACACCTTCACACGGTTCAACCTAATGGAGGAGACTGTAGGATACGTTGACACGTGTCCTGCTCCCACTTACTATAAAATACTCCTTCATTCACCTTGATATTGATCCATGCAAACACCATCCGTAGGGGGCACTCCTAAGGTGACTCGAGGCCAAGCATAGACCTCACGTTGTGAACTCTTGAGGACGTGAGAGCAAAACTTGATTTATGAAAATCTTGTTTTTTCATATTCCTCCCACTAAGTATTTTTAGAATTTTAGGGTCTATTACTTAGGTAAATTTCGGCTAAATGAATCTTTCTAAGTCTATGCCATTTTATAACTCTTATATATAGGTCTTTACTCTAATGTTTAGGTGAATTAAACCCTTTTAATTACCTAGTGACATTCCATGCTAACATTAAACTATGATTAATTCAACTCAAGTTCCGGGTCTGTTCCCATGTAGGAGGTGTTCTGTAAGCCGTCAACTTAAGTACCCCCAGCCTAGACAGAACTTCATTGGGAGAGTTCCCTTATAACCATAGTAATGTTTTCCTACTTAGTCCATTAAAAATATTTTAATCCTAAGTAAGGAAAGTTAATTCTAATCCTATTAGAATAAAGGTGAGCTTAGGTATAATTAATTTTAAACAATTTAAAATTAATTTAATTTAACCTAACATCCTATGTTTGCATGCATCTCTTTGTTATAGGTTGAAGGTTTCTAATGAATTTTATAACTTATTATAAAATTTTAATGATTAGTCCTATAACATGCTTGTTGGGTTCCCAGAGTGAGTAAAAATATGCTTTAAAAGACTCTAGAATTCCTGTGCAAGTATACACAGTCTGCAGCAAGTAATATTATCAATCCGAGTCCTGAATTAGTTTCCACTCTACCTATTTTGTGTAACTTTCTAATGGTTTCAAAGATGGTAAAATAATTTGGTTTTATAAGAGTTATGCTGAAGCAAAATAAATGACAGAACAACGAGTAAACAAATAGATAGATAGGTTAAAGACAGGCGCTGGTTAGGATTTAGTGATTATTCTAAAAGATGCTCTAGCAATATTATTGATCATGCATTTCTCGCAGTATTATTAGCGGATTCCTCCCGGAACTCCGGATCTTTTGGGATATGTTTCAAACCCAATGAAGTGCGACCGATCAAGCACTAGGCAATTGGCTATCCCTAGCTCAGTCACTGGCGTTCACCAATACACAATGATCGTAGTGTGGATAATTGCCACACACTCTCTAAATCATCCCTGAAACTAGAGAGAGCTATTCACACCGGCTGGCTAGGTGGGCATAAAATGGAAATAAGAACAACAATTAACCAAAATGCGATAGTCAATATATTACTAAAGTTTAAGCACGACAATCACATTATTCCTAACCAACACCTAAGCTACTTAGTTCATAATAGGCATGAAAATACAAATCACAATCTAAGTAGGCATGTCCATAATCACAAGTTAATAAAGAAAATAAACTCCTTAATCAGCTTGCGGATGATGGTATTCTTGATGATCTGCAACCTCTCTATACTATTCGGCTTCCAAGGGAAAAACATGGAATGCCTTCTGACTTTGACGGCTACTTCCTTTTATAGAAGGATGGGAGGCTTGAATTAGGTCAACTAGGACACGTGTAAGGCTCTCCTTGATCCTTTATCACGAAAATAACTCAACAGAAGTTGGTTCATGAAGTTGGCTAACGAGCTTTGATGTGGCAGTTTTGTTCCCAGTTTTGTTGCAGCACAGAATTTGCTCTCTCCAGTCGCTCAGCAGCATAATCTGCACAAAATAATTTCCAATGCTTCCATTCTTCCAAGTGGGTTAAAACATGTAATATCCATCTCAAACCAACCCTCTTAAGCACAAAAGACACACAAATCCTTATAGAAATGAGGCCTAAATAACTACCTTTTGGGCAGTTATCACACTCCCAAACTTGAACTATTGCGCGTCCCGAGCTATACTAACTCTCCTTCCCTTAAGAATTTAAAAACATTACACAAAGAATTAGCTTAATCAAATCAGACAATCCAATACTACCTTTGAACTTTACCTGAGCACTCTGCAACACCGAGCTCTGCTGCAGCAAAATGATTCCTTTAGCAGGGACAAATAATCACCACTTTCAACTCAATTCTAAGAACTCTCCATAGCTTAGCTCTATTATCATACATTCAAAACATATTCTCAAGGGGTTTATATTTTCATCTTTTAAGACTTAAAGCAGCCCTACAGTCATAAGCTCTTAAGCATGGGATGACCCACTTTATGGTGCAGTATACCCTTGCCTCAAACTTATCACCAACTAGGCTCAATACTCTTTATAAAGCTAAAAAATCCTAAGTTATTCCATCTCTTGCCCCTCAGAATGGCAATATTTTATGATGAAACTCACCTAAGTTCTGGCAGACAGAAAAACTGCTGGATCATCATTCATCCCTCAAAACTTTTGCTCCGTCAAAATTTTCAGCAAAATTTTCAACAAAAAAATTTTTTCAGCAAATTTTTTTTTTCAGTTTTTTCACATTTCCTAGGTCATCTTTTGACGCGAAGACAAACTGCGGGTATCACAAATGTCCCCGGTTACTCAATAACCTAGCAAATTTTTACTTTGAAGGAGAGGAATGCTCGAGCAAAACAATTGGAGTAGCAAAAAGTCCTCCAAACTTGAATTATTCATTGTCCCCAATGAATCATTAAATTTTCACAATTATACCCCCAAACTTAAATTTTTCTATCAGAATTTTAAATTAAGCGCGTGACTAGAATTAAGCGTAAAGTGGATCATATAAGTCAAGACTACCTCAAAAATCTTCTTTGCCGCAGTAACAGTTCAGGCTAGAAGAAATGCTCAAGCAAAAGGTTTCTGGAGATCAGAATACCTTGATCTAATTAAGTTTAATCAGTCCAAGCTTCAAAAATTCAGAAGAAAATTAGTTAAGTTAGAGTTAGAAAGTGCTCATGGAATGGAAACATCTTAGAAATTTCATTAAAATCATAGAAAAACATTACAAAGTAGATATATTTTTTCGAAGCAGAAAAATAAAAAAAACAAGCAAGCAATTATATAAGAAGATGTGGTCAGAATGCGCCAGCAAACAAAATATGTCAGCAAAAATATTGGGCGTTCAAATCCTCCTTCAATCTTCCTGACCCAAATCTTCTTGTTCATCTTCCTTCTTAGCAGGCGGTGATGGAATCCAGGGGTTCAGTAAGTCTTCGGGGAATGCAGGGAGGGCTGGGTATGGCTTTGTCAAATTTTCCTGCAGTGCCCTCTTCAAACCAGCATCACGATTCTTAACATAAGTCCAGAAGGTTAAAGTTTGCCTTTCAGAAAACTCCTGCCTGCTGGCCAACAGCGTCAGTTGTTCTAGAATCGTATTCATGTCGTAGATCAGGCCTCCTTGTCGAATCTCCTGCGTACGCTGGAGCCGCGCCAAATTGGGCGTATCAATAATCCCCTTATCAAATAGAATAACATCATTCTCATCCACTGGAACCCCTGCGTTTCTGCACAGCATAGTGATTGTGTTTGGGAAGAACAACTTCCCCACCTTCTTTTTCCAGCAATCAACAATCTTAGAAGAAATAATTTTTCCTACATCAATACTCATCGAGCGAAGAATGGCAAAGGCAAGCAATACCCTGTCCCGAGATACTGTGGAGTCATGTGTTGTCGGCAGCAAGCGTAGCCTGATGAAACCCATCCAAGTGTTGGCTTCACTCTTTAAATAAGCAACTTGAAACGTGTGCTTGCGCGTCTGCGACACCCTCCATTGAGCCCCTTCAATGCCTACCTCCCGGACAGCCGCACTCAGTTGATCACCAGATGGTGCAACCACCATCTCATTAAAAACTGCATGCGAAAAATCCTGGAGATCGAACAATTCATTAATTGCCTCAAGGCTCCACAGTACAGGCACTCCTCGAACAATAACCTCAAAATCATTCTTAACGTCAAGGTTGGCGTAAAATTCCGGAACAATGTTGGAATATACAAGTTCTGGTTATGCACAAAATTGCCTCCACCCGAGGTTCACTATTCCAGACTCCAAGAACCTGGGCAAATCTCTGCCAAATCCTCGTTCGAACAAGAAGTCCCGTTTCAGTACCTCCTGGTATTTTGCTCGAGCAAGATCGTTGACGAAGCGAACAAAAGGCAACCTTTGCTCCTCAATCTCGTCAGCCTCACCCGATGCCTCAGCAATTCTTTTGCCATTGTCTTCTCTTTGCTTGGGCAGAATCTCTTCTTCAGCCTTCTTTGCCTCTTCTTCTCTCCCCTTGTCTTCAGCTTCCGTCCTTTCTTGCTCCCTTCTTTCCTCCTTAGAATCTAACGATGAAGGCGATGGGGTATTTCGAATTACCCTAACGCGGCCTGCCTTCCTCTTGATGCGGCGTCGTTTGGGTGGTTCAGGCATGATTACCTCTACCTGAACTGCCTGCACCGGTCCCTGCTCATTCCCTTCTTCAGGCACCTTTGCGGTCTGTTTGCCTTGACCCCTGCCAGTCTCTGTTTCTTGATTCTTCTCGACCTCCACTTCTTGAACTTCTTCTGTAGCCGTCATCCCTTGCTCATCATCTCCTGGATTCTGTTTATCAAATTCTTTTGGGTCTCTTTCTCCCACCGCAACAGCCACATCCTCTGTTGCTTTTTCTTGTTCTTTCGTCCTCTGTTGTCGTCTCCTTCTTTTAGCCTTCTTCTCCTCCGACGTTCTTTTCTTTTTAGTTTTCCCTTTCTGTACTTTCGGAGTAACCGGTACCTCTTCCTCCTTACTCTCTCTTCCTTTTCTCGCTCTCGTTTTGGCCATTGAAGGTTTCAACGGTTTTACAGAGAATGGAAGGGAAAAAATAAAGAATGCAGACGACAAAATTGAATCAAGAAGACAAAGTGGAAAGAGACTTACCAGCGGTTGTGAATAAATAAGGCTCCAGCAAATTCAAATCCTAACTGAAAAGATTTGCTCTGCATTAAATAATATTACCGTTGCATGCAACCTGAAAATTTGAAACCAGCAACGGTAAAATCGTGGATTCCAAACGCCCATGGTAAAAATTGATGTGCTGTCCATCATCGTAGCCTTCGGATGATTGCTCTACGACACGTGGCTCCATCAGATGATGCATGCAAATTTACCTTCGAAAAATTCAAAGCCAAATCCCAACGATAAAAATAATAAATTTCCAACGGAAAACCCTTTTCATTCGGACGATTTGCTTCAACCCTTCTTTTGCTGCAACAACCTCCTGAAAAATCTTTGATACGGAATTTGAATTTCAAAATAGAAAAATCCAATCTTTCAAATTTGAATTTAACCGACCCAATCAAATCTTCATCTTTTAATTCAAATTGAAGCCAAATAAATTATAGAAAATCTTTATTAAATCTAACCTAATCAGAATTCAAATAATTGAAGATAAAATCTAGATAAAACAAAATCTAACTAATCCAAAGACAAGTTAAATAAATAACCTGAAAATAAAATCAAATCAAATTCAAAACGAAATAGATAAAATAATCTAAATTAACAGAAATAAACAAATACTTAAAGATAAAAATCTAATAAACCATGCAAAATCAAATCTAACCTAATCGAAATTAAAAACAAATTAGAAAAATAAAATCAACACAAACACTGGGAGCTCCAAATTTTGCTCTGTGAAATGCTCCGGCAAAAATCCTGCCCTCTCAATCATCAACTAACCTTAGGGAAGGATATTTTGCCTGAAACTCCTCTCCCCAATAATTTTTCACACGCTGTCCATTCACTTTGAACATTCTCCCATCTTTTTCATCCTGCAAAGTAACTGCTCCATGGGGGAAAACCTCAACCACAGTAAATGGTCCTGACCATTTAGATTTTAGCTTTCTAGGAAATAATTTTAATCTAGAATTATAAAGCAAAACTTTCTGACCCTTGACAAACTCTTTAGATTTAATTTTCTTATCATGCCACAGCTTAGTCTTTTCTTTATACATTTTCGCATTCTCATAAGAAAATTGGCGAAACTCCTCTAATTCATTAAGCTGCAACATTCTAGTTGCTCCTGCACGACTCAGATCAAGATTTTATTTTTTCAAAGCCCAAAACGTTTTATGCTCTAGCTCCAATGGTAAATGGCAAGCTTTCCCATATACTAACCTATAGGGAGACATACCTAGAGGAGTCTTATAGGCTGTCCTATAAGCCCAAATAGCCTCATCCAACCTAAAAGACCAATCCTTTCTAGATTGATGAACTACTTTCTCTAGAATCGATTTAATTTCCTTATTACTAATTTCAGCTTGACCATTTGCTTGTGGGTGATAAGGGGTAGCTATCCTATGCTTAATCCCATACTTAGCTAAAAGCTTAGTTAAGTGTACCCTCATCACTCACTAGAGCTCTAGGTGTCCCAAACCGCGCAAAGATGTGCGATTGAAGAAACCTTGCAACTGTCTTGGCATCGCTCTAATGGCATGCAATGACCTCCACCAACTTAGACACGTAATCAACTGCCAATAAGATAAAAACATTGCCATTAGAAGGGGGAAATGGCCCCATAACATCGATACCCCATACATCGAATAATTCAACTTCTAGAATGTAAGTAAGAGGCATCTCATCTCTAGGCCCTAAATTTCCTCTCCTTTGGCAAGCATCACATTGCTTGTAGAACCAATGGACATCTTTGAATAAGGTGGGCCAGAAGAATCCACAATGCAAAATCCTCATAGTTGTCCTTTGACCACTGAAATGACCTCCATACGGCGAAGAGTGACATTGCTCCAAGATTTCCTTTGCTTCAGCACCTGAAACACACCTACGAATAATACAATCAGAGCATTGCTTATACATAAATGGCTCATCCCAAAAGAAAAATTTTGCATCATGCTTAAACTTTTTCTTTTGCCTCCAATCCATGTCAATAGGGGTGACTCCCTTTACCAAAAAGTTGCCAATATCAGCATACCAAGGGACATCCCTAACTACCTTTACCTCAACAGCAAAGAGTTGTTCATCTGGAAAGGAATCGAAAATGGCAGATTGCTCCAGCAAAGATGATGATGGATCAAGACGAGATAAATGATCTGCAATGACATTCTCTGATTCTGCATGATCCGTGAAAACCGTGACTTTCGATAATAGAATCCAACGAATTAGTCTAGGCTTTGCATCTTTCTTAGACATTAAATACCTTATTGCTGCATGATCCGTGAAAACCGTGACTTTCGATCCAACCAAATATGGCAGGAACTTCTCAAAAGCGAACACCAAAGCTAACAACTCCTTTTCAGTAGTTGTATAGTTGACTTGTGCTTCATTTAAAACCTTGCTTGCATAATATATAGGATGAATAAATTTGCCCTGCTTTTGCCCCAGCATAGCACCTACCGCAGCATCACTCACATCACACATTACCTCGAATGGCAAATTCCAATTAGGTGCGCAAAGAATGGGTGCTGAGATTAAAGCAGCCTTTAAAGTCTCAAAAGCCTTCCTACAATCTGCATTAAAGTCAAAAACATGATTAGTGCACAATAAGTTACAAAGAGGTTTACTGATTTTGGAAAAATCCTTTATGAACCTTCTATAAAACCAGCATGTCCTAAAAAACTCCGAATTCCCTTCACTGAATTCGGTGGCTCTAGTCTTTCAATAACCTCAACTTTTGCTCTATCAACTTGTAGACCATTTTTAGAAATCCTATCACCTAACACTATGCCCTCCTTCACCATGAAGTGGCATTTCTCCCAATTAAGAACTAGATGGGTATCCTCACATCTTTTTAATACCTTTCCTAAATTTTCTAAGCAATTCTGAAAAGACCCTCCAGAAACTGAAAAATCATCCATAAATACTTCAACAGTGGACTCAATCATATCAGAAAAAATTGCTAACATACACTGCTGAAATGTTGCTAGAGCATTGTAGAGCCCGAAAGGCATTCTCCTAAAAGCGAATGTCCCATAAGGGCAGGTGAAAGTGGTTTTCTCCTGATCCTCAGGAGCAATAGTAATCCGGTTATGTTGGGATTGGTGCCCTAAAACTCGTAGATAGTGAATGTTAAACGAATTATATATACTTATTCGATAAAGGTGTTATCGAGATTGATTCAGTAAAAGTCATTACTGAATAAATTAAATTGCACATATAATAACCCAAATCCAATAAATTAAGATCCATGGCTATAGGATGAACACTTGAGCTTTATGTAGAGACATAAAAGTGGATCAAGCTTGAGTAATAGCCAAAACGGTCTATAGTATAGGAATAGGGTTGGGTACCTTATTCTGGAGACACTATGAGACGCGGCCCACTTTATAGATGGTATAGATGATGTGATCCTAAATCATCCATGTAGAGACATGCGAGTGGGGGTGTCCTATGCAATGAGTTTGCATAAGACCAGGACCGAGAAATAAGTCGCTCTCGCTTTATAACACCGTTTACTGACGAGACTGACTATTTCATGTGATGACCTAGGTAACTCGATCTTAATCCTGAGCTAACTATGAACTCCTGTTTATTCGAGCTTATCCTTAGACTGCATAGGTGAGAGTGGCTCAGTATCGCCGACTCAATAAGCCTCCCATTTCAGGGATAGGAACGGGTAGATAGCTGGGGACATAGTCGTGCAAGAAGGAATTCACTCCTACCCAAATAAGGGATAGTAGAGAGGTTGTTCCCTTAAGTGCTGACTCCGGGGCTTGAACAAAGGGATCCCGCCCTCTCATTGGCCCGAGAGGGACTCAGTTTATTGGTTGGACCATAAACCAATTGTTCATTAGAGGATCAGTGGGACTTAAGGAACTAGAAGTACTATAGGGGTAAAACGGCTTATTGACCTAGCTATAGCTACAGACAACCTGTGAAGGATCGACTTACTAATCATGGTTAAATCAAGTGGACGGAAATATATCTATAGTGAGGGGAGTGCAACTATCGGGCTCTAGTGGAGTGTCCCGATAGTTAACGAATGTTGGCTAGCTTGGACAATGAGATTAGTCGGTTAGCCTCGAATCGTTGGAGCCCATGATCTATAGGTCCATTAGGTCCCCCTACTAGCTCATATCGGAATTAAGCCTAGAACAAAAGATAGGAAGCTTTGAGTCGTTCAAAATCGGGAAAAAGGGAATTATCGTAAATTGTGTTTGACACAATAATTTAATTATGAATTAAATTAGAAAATGAGAGATGAAGTATTTAAAAGTGTTTTGAATACTATATATATGTATTAGGAATCATATATATGGAATTGCACAAGATAACAAAGATTAATTAGATTAATCATATCAAAATTAATTTGAAAATTTTCAAATTAATTACCAAGCAATCAATTTCAATTTAGAATTGAAATTGGGGGTAATTTGCAAGCTTGAAATTTGATTTCAATTTGAATTTAGTGGATTTAGTTGGAAATCCACTTAATGCATGATCATTCAAAGTGGAAAGACAACTCACTCATGCATTGTTGCATGTCTTGTGTAATGTACACCTAGAATCCACTTGAGCTTGCAAATACACCATGTGTCTTGTGTCTTGAGGCTTTGCTTTGCATGGAGAATGTCTTTAAAAGGAGTTTGAATCATATTCAAACACAAGAGAGCCATTTCCTTAATGTTATGCTGCTGGAATTTGGACTCAAAGTTCTCTCATCTCTCATTCTTCTCCATTGCTTGATGCTTCAAGCATTCCCTTCCATTCCCTATCTTATATAGACTCCCACAAGTCGTTCTTGGCCCGGAGTATAGTAGGGAAGACTCTAGAGGTTGTCCAATGAGCATAGGAGAGGCAAACACCAGAAGGCGTTCAACATAAGTGAGCTACAAAGGTTGGTATTTTCTAAACTCTCTATTCTGTCTTTTCTAGAACATGCATGCTTTAGGAGTAAAATTGAATGTCTTAAGTGCTTTCGATCTTCAATTGCTTCCACATGTGTAATATGTACACCTTCAATTGGTATCAGAGCAAGGTTAGAGCACTTAATTCGTTTTAATTTTGCTTTGGTGGGTACCATTTTGAAATTGAATTTTCTGTGTGCTAAAATGGAAGTGTTCTGGTTTGGCAATTTTTTGAGCATTCAAACCTTCATGAAATTGTAATTGCTCGGACATGTAAGAGCGTTAATGTGTGTACTATAGTCTATAATTTTTATAGAGTCATTAGAGTCCATATAGGCTGTAAAATCGAAGAAAAAACGGAGAAGACGCAGCAGAAAATGAAAATTCCAGCAAGCTGTTTTTTTTAATTCCAGCAGCAGTTTTTTTTTTTTTTTTTTTTTTTTTTTTTTTCCCTTCTTCTTTTCCAGTCCGGTTCGGTTTGTTTGCAGCCGGTTCAGCCCCTATACACACTTTTGAAGGCCGGTTCACTCCATGAAGGGTTGGTTCGAGTCGGTTCGTGAAGCTCGAGATTGATTCAAGCAATTTTTTATTAATTATTATTGTAATAATTAGTTAATTGTTTGTTTTTAGATTGCCAAACCATTCCATTTTAGCTTGATTTAATTTCTTTATGCATTGTGAATGTATGATTTAATTAAATGATTGTATGTGCATTATGAGCATGCCATATAGATTAAAATCCCACCATAGGAAAGCATGTTCATGCATTTGTTTAATTTTAATAAGTGTTATTGATTAATTCAAATGCATGAGGGAAATTTCATGTTTAATTAATATAAGTGTTGTATTAATTTAGGGAGATTCATGCTTGAATGGTTAATTAAAATTGATTATTCTTATAATAGTTATAATTATTAATTGATAAAATTAACCAAGCATGAAGCATGAAATTTCATTAGTTTGATTATAAGTGTTATTCTCAAATTAGGCTTGTTATGGATTGTTTTTATAATTGTTATAAAAAGAGATAGAAATCTAAAATCTATAACAAGATTAAGTGCATGCTCACTTAGGTTAATGAACCTTCAACGATTCGATCAACTTGCATAGTTTAGGTCGATATCTTGTAAAACAATGGTTACGAGAGAACTCACCCGACAAGATGCTGTCTAAGGCTGGAGGTATTTAAGTTGACGGTTTACGGAACACCTCCTACCTGGGCATCGAGTCGGTTCTTGAGTTAAGTTAACTCGAGTTTTATGAGCATGCGTGAGCGGTGTGAGGTTTTAAAGTGTTATCACCTAGACATCGTAGTATAAAGCGTTATACAAACCTAGACATAGGTTGTTTCTAAATGGTGCTTTTCTTATAACTTGAATGATTGATTGTTATATGCTTTTAAACACCATTAGAAAGCATGTTATAGGGTTAATTCATTGAAAGTTATAAGAGTTATAATAGTTAATGAATAGAATCCATAAAACCTATAACAAAGAGTTGCATGCTAACATAGGATCTTAGGATCTTATCATTCTTAAATTGTTTAAAATAAAATAGATCTAAGATCGCCTTTTCTAATAGGATTAGAAACATGTCTTACTTAGTTTTTTTTAAAAATAGTTTTAAAATTTGAGTAAGTAGGACATAAGACCTTGGTTATAAGGGAACTCTCCCGGCAAATGGTTCGGAATCTGAGTTGAATTAACCAAAGTCTTACTAGCATGCAATGTAACTAGGTTATTAAAAGAGTTTAATTCACCTAGACATTTAGTGTAAAGACCTTGTTTAATAAGGCATAGACTTAGATAGATTCATTTAGCCGGAATTTACCTAAGTAATAGACCCTAAAACTTTACGACACTTTAGTGGGAGGAAAAGTATAGAAACGAAATTTTCATATGAAGTTTCTACTCTCACGTCCCCCTGAGTTCACACCGTGAGATCCATGCTTGGCCTCGAGGCGCCCTGGGAGCGTCCCCCTACGGATGGTGTTTGCATGGGTTAATATCAAGGTGAATGGGGAAAGTGTTCATAGTAAGTGGGAGAAGGAAACGTGTCAAACGTATCCTGCGGTCTCCATCATTAGGTTGCACCGTGAGATTCCTATGCGCTGCCTGCGAGTCGCCCTGGGAGCGATCACCCTACGGAGGGCTTGCGCATGGGATTCGGAACAACACAAACTCCAGAAATGGATAGGGTTTCCTAGGGCCATTCCCAACATTAGCTCTTCCCTATGGTGGCATTGTTGGGGCCGCCCTCTGCAATCTGAAAATGATGGGTAACACTTACAAGATGGTCTTGACCAAATTAACGTTAGCTAATAACTATTGGAGTAAGAGTTATTCTGGGAATAGTATTTGGCCGAGATTGTCTCGATTCAGAGGAGGAGTAGCTGACTGCCCTACGGTAGCGGTTATTCTAAACCCCTGAAGTATCGTTGCAAAATAAATCAATTGTATATATGGGTCGATGATTGCTTTTGCTAAATCTGATTGGATAAATGTGATTAATGGGTTTAGTGCATGTTTCTAATAGAAATTAATTTGTTTGTTTCAGCAATATGTCGAAAAACGTATGTGCTTTGTCAAATGCCAAATTAAACGGTTTAGTACATTCGACTAAGAATACTTGCTTAAACGCTAAACACGTGGCAAAGAATTTAGGTTTGGTCTCAACTGAGGAATGTCCTCAAACTAACTGCGTAGCCAAGAAAAACATGATCCACGACTCTAAATGTGATTTATTAGTCTTGGAAACGTGTTTAGTGGAAAACGACGATTCTGCCTGGATACTTGATTCAGGTGCCACTAATCACGTATGTTCTTCATTTCAAGGAATGAGTTCCTGGCAACAGCTAATAGCTGGAGAGATGACTCTTAAAGTTGGAATAGGAGAAGTCATCTCGGCTATTGCAGTGGGAGACATAAAATTATTCTTCACCAAAGAACGCTACATGATATTAGATAATGTGTACATAGTTCCGAAGATTAAAAGAAATTTGATTTCTTTATCTTGTTTATTAGAACAAGGTTACTCAATTACTTTTTCTGTTAATGAAGCGTTCATAACTAAAAGAGGTATTGATGTTTGCTCTGCAAACTTGAAGAATAAATTATATGTTTTGAGACCAATTAAGTCTAAAGCTATTTTAAATCACGAGATGTTTAAAACCGCTGAGACTCAACCTAAAAAGCGAAGAGTTTCTCAAGATACCTATCTCTGGCACTTGAGGTTAGGCCATATCAACCTCAATAGGATTGGGAGATTGGTCAAGAGTGGACTTCTAAACAAGTTAGAAGACGACTCGTTGCCTCCTTGTGAATCATGCCTTGAGGGCAAGATGACAAAACGTCCTTTTACCGGAAAAGGTTATCGTGCCAAAGAGCCCTTAGAGCTCATTCATTCGGACCTCTGTGGACCAATGAACATTAGAGCTCGAGGAGGGTACGAATATTTCATCAGTTTCATTGATGATTATTCGAGGTATGGCTATCTCTACCTGATGCATCATAAGTCCGAAGCTTTTGAAAAGTTCAAGGAGTATAAGGCCGAGGTTGAGAACCTATTAGGTAAGACGATAAAAATACTTCGATCCGATCGAGGTGGAGAGTATATGGACTTAAGTTTTCAAGACTATTTGATAGAGCATGGAATTACGTCCCAACTCTTAGCCCTTGGTACACCTCAGCAAAACGGTGTATCAGAAAGAAGAAACAGAATCTTGTTGGACATGGTTCGTTCGATGATGAGTTATGCTCAGTTGCCTAACTCGTTTTGGGGTTATGCAGTAGAGACTGCAGTTTATATCTTGAACGTAGTTCCCTCAAAGAGTGTTTCTGAAACACCATTTGAGCTCTGGAAAGGTCGTAAAGCTAGTTTACGACATTTCAGAATTTGGGGATGTCCTGCATACGTGCTAGAAGCAAACCCAAAGAAATTGGAGCCTCGTTCTAGATTTTGCCTATTTATAGGCTATCCCAAAGAAACGAGAGGTGGATACTTCTTCGATCCAGAGGAAAATAAAGTACTTGTATCGACAAATGCTACATTCCTAGAAGAAGACCACCTCAGAGATCACAAGCCACGTAGTAAAGTCGTTTTAAGTGAACTATCTAACGAAGCTACAGAAACATCAATAAGAGTTGTTGATGATACTGGCACCTCGAGTCAATCACGTCCTTCTCAAGAAATAAGAGAACCTCGACGTAGTGGGAGGGTTGTTAGACAACCTGATCGCTATTTGGGTTTAACTGAAACTCCAGTCGTCATACCTGATGACGGGATCGAGGATCCATTAACCTTTAAACAGGCAATGGATGACGTTGACAAGAACGAGTGGATTAAAGCCATGGACTTAGAGATCGAGTCCATGCATTTTAATTCAGTATGGGATCTTGTAGATCAACCTGAAGGGGTTAGACTCATAGGGTGCAAATGGATCTACAAGAGAAAACGAGACGCTGCTGGAAAGGTACAGACCTTTAAGGCATGACTTGTGGCAAAGGGTTTTACCCAACGGGAGGGGATTGACTATGAAGAAACCTTCTCCCCTGTTGCCATGTTAAAGTTGATCCGGATACTTTTATCCATTGCCACGTTTTACGATTATGAAATATGGCAAATGGATGTCAAGACTGCCTTTCTGAACGGTAATCTTGAAGAAAGTATCTACATGTCTCAGCCAGGGGGTTCATAGCTCAGGATCAAGAGCAAAAAGTTTGCAAGCTTAAACGGTCCATTTATGGATTAAAACAAGCGTCTAGATCCTGGAATATGAGATTTGATACTGCGATCAAATCTTATGGCTTTGAACAAAACGTTGATGAGCCTTGTGTTTACAAAAGGATCATCAACAGCTCTATAGCTTTCTTAGTACTGTATGTGGATGGTATCCTACTCATCGGGAATGATTTAGGTTATCTAACTGACATTAAACTATGGCTAGCAACTCAATTCCAAATGAAAGATTTGGGTGAGGCACAATTTGTTCTAGGAATCCAAATTGTTCGAAACCGAAAGAACAAAACGCTAGCCCTGTCTCAAGCGTCTTATATCGACAAATTGTTGGTTAGATATAAAATGCAAAATTCCAAGAAAGGACTATTACCTTTCAGGCACGGAATTAACTTGTCTAAGGAACAGTGTCCTTAGACACCTCAAGAAGTTGAGGACATGAGAAGTTTTCCCTATGCCTCTGCAGTAGGTAGCCTAATGTATGCCATGTTGTGTACAAGGTCTGACATTTGTTTTGCAGTAGGGATTGTCAGTAGATATCAATCCAATCCAGGATTTGATCACTGGACAGCCGTTAAAAGTATCCTCAAATATCTAAGGAGAACGAGGGACTATATGCTCGTGTATGGTTCGAAGGATTTGATCCTTACAGGATACACTGATTCTGACTTTCAAACTGATAAAGATTCGAGGAAATCTACATCGGGGTCAGTATTCACTCTAAATGGAGGAGCAATAGTATGGCATAGCATCAAGCAAGGATGCATTGCAGACTCGACCATGGAGGCCGAATATGTAGCCGCTTGCGAAGCAGCAAAAGAGGCAGTATGGCTCAGGAAGTTCCTAACTGACTTGGAAGTCGTTCCAAATATGCATCTGCCTATCACCTTGTATTGTGATAATAGCGGCGCAGTTGCAAACTCAAAGGAACCTCGCAGCCATAAGAGAGGCAAGCACATCGAAAGGAAATACCATCTCATTAGGGAGATTGTGCACCGAGGAGACGTGATCGTCACGAAGATAGCGACGGAGCACAACATTGCTGATCCATTCACGAAGGCTCTCACGGCTAAAGTGTTCGAGAGTCATCTAGAAGGTCTAGGTCTGCGAGATATGTACGAGAAATAATATAGGTCAAGTGGGAGAATTGTAACTGGTATATCGATACCTTAGTATACTGGGTATTTAGATGCCCTAGTTTATTGTATTTTTACTCCGTTATTAATACAAGTATTTATTCATCCACTGCTGCTATAGATTATAGTACATCCCACTAAACTAGAGTTTTAGTTCAAGTGGGAGATTGTTGGGATTGGTGCCCTAAAACTCGTATATAGTGAATGTTAAACGAATTATATATACTTATTCGATAAAGGTGTTATCGAGATTGATTCAGTAAAAGTCATTACTGAATAAATTAAATTGCACATATAATAACCCAAATCCAATAAACTAAGATCCATGGCTATAGGATGAACACTTGAGCTTTATGTAGAGACATAAAAGTGGATCAAGCTTGAGTAATAGCCAAAACGGTCTATAGTATAGGAATAGGGTTGGGTACCTTATTCTGGAGACACTATGAGACGCGGCCCACTTTATAGATTGTATAGATGATGTGATCCTAAATCATCCATGTAGAGACATGCGAGTGGGGGTGTCCTATGCAATGAGTTTGCATAAGACCAGGACCGAGAAATAAGTCGCTCTCGCTTTATAACACCGTTTACTGACGAGACTGACTATTTCATGTGATGACCTAGGTAACTCGATCTTAATCCTGAGCTAACTATGAACTCCTGTTTATTCGAGCTTATCCTTAGATCTGCATATGTGAGAGTGGCTCAGTATCGCCGACTCAATAAGCCTCCCATTTCAGGGATAGGAACGGGTAGATAGCTGGGGACATAGTCGTGCAAGAAGGAATTCACTCCTACCCAAATAAGGGATAGTAGAGAGGTTGTTCCCTTAAGTGCTGACTCTGGGGCTTGAACAAAGGGATCCCGCCCTCTCATTGGCCCGAGAGGGACTCGGTTTATTGGTTGGACCATAAACCAATTGTTCATTAGAGGATCAGTGGGACTTAAGGAACTAGAAGTACTATAGGGGTAAAACAGCTTATTGACCTAGCTATAGCTACGGACAACCTGTGAAGGATCGACTTACTAATCATGGTTAAATCGAGTGGACGGAAATATATCTATAGTGAGGGGAGTGCAACTATCGGGCTATAGTGGAGTGTCCCGATAGTTAACGAATGTTGGCTAGCTTGGACAATGAGATTAGTCGGTTAGCCTCGAATCGTTGGAGCCCATGATCTATAGGTCCATTAGGTCCCCCTACTAGCTCATATCGGAATTAAGCCTAGAACAAAAGATAGGAAGCTTTGAATCGTTCAAAATCGGGAAAAAGGGAATTATCGTAAATTGTGTTTGACACAATAATTTAATTATGAATTAAATTAGAAAATGAGAGATGAAGTATTTAAAAGTGTTTTGAATACTATATATATGTATTAGGAATCATATATATGGAATTGCACAAGATAACAAAGATTAATTAGATTAATCATATCAAAATTAATTTGAAAATTTTCAAATTAATTACCAAGCAATCAATTTCAATTTAGAATTGAAATTGGGGGTAATTTGCAAGCTTGAAATTTGATTTCAATTTGAATTTAGTGGATTTAGTTGGAAATCCACTTAATGCATGATCATTCAAAGTGGAAAGACAACTCACTCATGCATTGTTGCATGTCTTGTGTAATGTACACCTAGAATCCACTTGAGCTTGATAATACACCATGTGTCTTGTGTCTTGAGGCTTGGCTTTGCATGGAGAATGTCTTTAAAAGGAGTTTGAATCATATTCAAACACAAGAGAGCCATTTCCTTAATGTTATGCTGCTGGAATTTGGACTCAAAGTTCTCTCATCTCTCATTCTTCTCCATTGCTTGATGCTTCAAGCATTCCCTTCCATTCCCTATCTTATATAGACTCCCACAAGTCGTTCTTGGCCCGGAGTATAGTAGGGAAGACTCTAGAGGTTGTCCAATGAGCATAGGAGAGGCAAACACCACAAGGAGTTCAACATAAGTGAGCTACAAAGGTTGGTGTTTTCTAAACTCTCTATTCTGTCTTTTCTAGAACATGCATGCTTTAGGAGTAAAATTGAATGTCTTAAGTGCTTTCGATCTTCAATTGCTTCTGCATGTGTAATATGTACACCTTCAGGTTATACCCAGAATAACCATCCAAGAAACAGTAATAGGCTTGACCAACCAATCGATCCAACATCTGGTCGATAAATGGTAGAGGGAAATGGTCCTTGCGGGTGGCTTTATTAAGCCTCCTGTAATCCATACAAACCCTCCATCCAGTTACTGTCCCCGTGGGAATCAACTCATTATCTTTATTGCTCACCACAGTGACACCTCCTTTCTTAGGAACACATTGGACAGGGCTCACCCAATTACTATCGGCAATTGGATAGATGATCCCAGCATCCAACCATTTAATTACCTCCTTTTTAACAACCTCTTTCATTGCAGGGTTAAGCCTTCTTTGTTGCTCAATACTCCTAAAGGATCCCTCCTCTAGAGTGATTTTGTGCATACAAAAAGATGAGCTAATTCCCTGAATGTCAGCCAATGTCCAACCTATAGCCTTGCGGTATTGCTGCAGCAATTTTATTAAGGCCTCCTCATGCTCTAGCATTAAATCTGATGCAACAATAATGGGCAACGTCTCACTTTCCCCAAGATACACATACTTTAGATGATCCGATAAGGGTTTCAAATCTAAAGTAGGTGCCTCAATCAGGGATGGCTCAATAGGAGGAGCCTTCCTTTGATCTAAATCTAAAGACTCAAAAACATCCTCACACCTAAACAACTCTTTTTCATTTTTTCTTTCTAAAGAACAAACTTCTAAATCTTCAATACTAACCTCTCCATGCTCTTCTGAATGCTTACTAGCCGAATCCTGTATTGCTGTCTCAATAAATGTGCTCTCAAGAATCCTAATGAAGGAGCAATCCTTCATTTCGTCTGGATATTTCATGGCTTTAAAGACATTAAATTTCACTTCCTCATTACAGACTCTCATTGTTAATTCTCCTTTTTGAACATCTATCAATGCCCTACCAGTAGCCAAAAATGGACGACCTAGAATAATTGGGACATCTTTATCAGCCTCATAGTCTAAAATAATAAAATCAACAGGAAATATGAACTTATCAACTTTTACTAAGACATCCTCAATTTTACCCTCTGGATATGTGATAGACTTATCAACTAATTGGAGTGTAACTGTGGTAGGCCTCGCTTCACCAATACCTAGCTTTCGATAGACCGAAAGAGGCATAAGGTTAATGTTTGCGCCTAAATCACAGAGTGCTCTACCTAATTCTTTTCCACCTATAGACACAGGTATGGTAAATGACCCTGGATCCTTAGCCTTGGGGGGTAGCCCATTCTTAAGAATAGCACTACACTCCTTAGTAAGAGATACAGTTTCAAACTCACCTAATCTTTTCTTTTTAGTTAAAATATCCTTAAGAAATCTAGCATAATTAGGCATTTGCTCAATAGCTTCTACTAAAGGGATATTTGTATGCAACTGTTTAAGAATCTCTAAAAACTTTTTAAATTTACCATCCTGATTCTTAGGCTTTTACCTTTGTGGAAAAGGTAGAGGTGGTACATAAGGTGGGGGCGACACATATGGTGGTTCTACATCTGGCACAGAACCAGATGCTCCAGCATTTTCTTTGCTGCCTCTAGAACCCTGACCAGACTCCAACTCTTTCTCGACAACAACATTATTATCACCATTTCTATTTACCTCCTGGGTCTTTCTAGACTCTTCTAGTGGCTTACCACTCCTAAGGGTTACTGCCTTTACATGCTCCTTACCTTCCCTTCGAGGGTGTTCAGTATCCGAGGGAAGTTTCTCTTGAGGCCTTGCCTTTAGCTCACTAGCTAGCTGACCCACTTGCAATTCCAGGGCCCTCATCGAAGCTTGATTACTTTGAACTGCAGCATCTGTACGAGCCATAAATTCTTTCATCATCGCCTCGAAAGAGTTTCCCGAATTTTGCTGGGGCAACGCCTGCTTGTTTTGCTGGGGCAATACCTGCGCTTTAGCAAATCCTGGCTGGTTCATCTTCTATTGCGCTTGTACGTTATTTCCCTGACCTCCCCATGAGAAGTTATGGTGGTTGCGCCAACCTGGATTATAAAAGTTAGAATAAGGGTTGTTCCTCTGATTACCTACAAAAAACACATAAGCTGGATTGTTGGGGCAAAACTCGTAGTTGTGGTCTTCACCACAATAGACACATGCTTCGTCCGTGACTTGGTTCACCACTGTAGTAGGCTCCATAGCTGGTGGCTGCTGATGACTAATCACTGTCACATTCTTAAGAGCGTTAGGAATCATAGCAAGATCGGCCCTAATGGTGGACACACCATCAAACTCTAACACACTCTTTACTTTCCTATTTGTGTCTCTAACATCCGACCACTGACAATTATTAATAGATATTCTCTCTAAAATTTCATAAGCCTCATCAAAAGTTTTTGCCAAAAGGCCCCCTCCAGCCGAAGCATCGACCATACCTTGGGTTACTCCATTTAAACCATTGTAAAATGTTTCCATTTGAATACAATGAGGTAAACCATGGTAGGGACATTTTCACAAAAGCTCCTTAAACCTTTCCCAAGCCTCACTAAAAGTCTCATCCTCAAGTTGCCTAAACCCTACTATATCACTCCTCAATTTAGCATTTCTATTAGGTGGGAAATATTTACTCAAAAATTTTTCAGGTAACTCATCCCATGTCCCAATTGATCCCGGAGCAAAAGAGTTTAACCGTGACTTTTCTCCATCTCTAAGAGAATACGGGAACAAAGTTAATCTAAGAGCATCTCTAGGCACTCCTTGAATTACAAAAGAATCACTAACTCCTAGAAAAGAATTAAGATGTAAATGAGGGTCTTCAGATGACAAACCATGGAATTGCCCCACGGTTTGCAACATCTGAAACATTACCGGTTTCATTTCAAAATTCGCCGTTTGGATTTGGGGACGTGCAATCCCTAGATTCAACTCATTAAACATCGGGATGGCATACGCTCGAATGGCTCTCTTCCTATCGTTCGCTATCAAGATAGGATTCTCAGCCTGATTATTTTGCTGCTCATTTTGCTCAAACAGCTTGCTTCAGCAACGGATTCTGCTGGGGGTTTGCTGCTGCTGGACCTTCAGGATCCTGCGGAAGACGCGGCACGTTATCCATATGGTTTCTGCGCTGCTCCCTCCTTCTGTTCCTAAACGTCCTTTCAATTTCTGGATCAAGCTCGAACCTTACCCTAGGCGGATCGCTCATGCACCAAAATCACACCTGCAAAAACAAAAGAAACAATCAAAAAGTTCTAGTACCAAACCACTAAAACACATACACAAAAGTAAATCAGATAAAAACTTATCCAGTCCCCGGCAACGGCGCCAAACACTTGTTGGGTTTCTAGAGTGTGTAAAAATATGATATAAAATACTCTAGAATTCCTGTGCAAGTATACACAGTCTGCAGCAAGTAATATTATCAATCCGAGCTCTGAATGAGTTTCCACTCTACCTATTTTTGTGTAACTTCCTAATGGTTTCAAGAATAATAAAATGATTGAGTTTTATCGGGATTATGCTGAAGCAAAATATATGACAGAACAACGAGTAAACAAATAGATAGACAGATTAAAGACAGGCGCTGGTTAGGTTTTACTGACTGTTCTAAGATATGCTCTAGCAATATTATTGATCATGCATTTCTCGCAGTATTATTAGCGGATTCCTCCCGGAACTCCGGATCTTTTGGGATATGTTTCAAACCCAATGAAGAGCGACCGATCAAGCACTAGGCAACTGGCTATCCCTAGCTCAGTCACTGGCGTTCACCAATACACAATGATCATAGTGTGGATAATTGCCACATACTCTCTAAATCATCCCTGAAACTAGAGAGAGTTATCCATACCGGCTGGCCAGGCGGGCATAAAATGAGATTAGGCACAACAATTAACCAAAATGCGATAGTCAATTTATTACTAGAGATGAAGCACAATAATCACATTATTCCTAACCAACACCTTAAGCTACTTAGTTCATAATAGGCATAGGAATACGAATTACAATATGAGTATGCATGTCCATAACCACAAGTTAATAAAGAAAGTAAACTCCATAATCAGCTTGCGGAAGATGGTGTTCTTGATGATCTTCAATCTCCCTATACTATTCGGCTTCCAAGGGAAAACATGGAATGAATTTGACTTTGACGGCTGCTTCCTTTTATAGAAGGATAGGAGACTTGAATTAGGTCAACTTGGACACGTGTAGGGCTCTCCTTGCTCCTTTATCCCGAAAATAACTCAACAGAAGTCGGTTCATGAAGTTGGCTAACGAGCTGTGATGTGGCAGTTCTGTTCCCAATTTTGCTGCAGCATAGAATTTGCTCCCTCCAGTCGCCCAGCAGCATAATCTGCACAAAATAACTTCCAATGCTTCCATTCTTCCAAATGGGTTAAAACATGTAATATCTATCCAAAACCAACCCTAATAAGCATAAAGGGCACACAAATCCCTATATAATTGAGGCCTAAATATCTACCTTTTGGGCAGTTATCAGCTGGGCGGGCCCCATTACATCGTAGGACTAGTAAACGTTGGTTGTACTGGGCGTGCCCTACAGAACGTAGATCGGTCATGTTAGTTAAAATTTTTGATGTACTTGATATGCCTTGCAAGATTTTTAATGACGATCTTGTGAGAAATTTTAGAAAGCCTTATTCATCACACGTTTATGTTAAACGCTTTGATTGAGCATAATTATACGTTTTAAGGTTTATCACGTGTTTTGGCTACCAGATTTAAAGTTTTAAAGTTAGTCACTCATTGGGCTTCGTAGCTCATTCTTTCAAACTGTTTTTCCACTTTTCAGGTAGAGATCGAGCTCCCGGTGCCTGATACACTGCCAACGTCTGCTGAAAATTCCAAAACAAGCTCCAGTACGTGGGTGGAGTTGTATATTGAGTCTGTTCATATTGTAGATGTTTTGCAAGGATTGGATAATATTGTCCTAGAGGTCGTCGTTGTATAAACCCTAGTTGTAGATGTTTTTGGTTGTGATATCTATATAAGGTTATTATCCGAACCAAGTTATGTCAGGGCGGCACCTCGTGTTTGTTGAAAGTTTGTTTCCAGGGATTCCGCTGTGTTCTGTTTCATGTAGAATGTTTTATATCCAACATTAGTATGTTTATCAGGTTTAACGTTTTAGTAGGGTCAACAGGGATCGTTAGAGGAGATGATGTGACAATTTTGGTAGGTTAGAGCCTTGATAAAGACCACAGCCATGCCCCATTCTCTAATCAAGTTATCTGCGTTGGGGGACGAGCACTTATCAGTTCACCATGAATGAGCCCCCACTATATCATCTGTTGCACGATGCCCGAGGCGACACCACATTCTCCCACATTCATCATGATTCTTCTGTATGCGTGGGATGTGAAAGGGCATCATTGCTCCAAAACTTTTGAAATTCCCTCGACTGCACTAGTATAAAATCCCAACGGAAATGCCACTACAACAAATTATACTTTTTATGTCGGACAAAAAAAAACACGCAGGACTTTTAATGTCGGACGAAAAAACCCATGGAGCTTTTAATGTTGGACGTTTAAAAAATGGCGTGTTTAAGGGGTGAAATTTTTTGGAAATCCTATAATGTCGGGCTATATGACCGACATTAAATAGGCGTATTTAACCTAACCAATAGGCCTACTAATATTTGTTTTTCTCTCCCCGAAGAAAACCCATTTTCCCTTCTTTGGTTTCTTTAATGCAAGGCACTTGGGATTTCTTTGGTCTGTCACTGATTCAATTTTCTTCCCCTCATCGGCATGAATTTCTTCCTTTCATAGGTGACGCGACTTTCTTCCCTCCACTAGCACGGTTTTCTTCTTCTCTCCAGCGTTTTTTTTTTTTGTCTTCTCCAATACTTTTTTTCTTCTTCTTCGTGCGTGGTTTTCTTCCTCTCTCCCTGTCGACGTGGTTTGCTCGTTGGTTGTGTTAGCTGTGAGTTGGTTCCATTTTTCGCTGTGGGTCGTGTTGGTCGTGGCTTGTGCTCACCATCTACTATTTTTGTATTGGTTTTTGCTGTTAATTTGTCGCAGACTACGATCGATTTCTAGGGTTTTTTAATCTATTTTGTATCAGTAACCGATTCTGTGTTTTAATGGATATTTGTTGTTGTGGGTCATTATATTTTTTGAGTTTTAAAGATTATTGTTCTTCTTTTATGGAGTTTATGTGTCGTGTTTGTCAAAATCGGTTGTGAGATTCAACATTGTTTGTTTTCAGAAATGGATGGGTTTAAGGGATAAACGAAATCTGTTTGTTGTATTTTTGTTCACCGGAGAGTTTTTATTGATTTGTCTTTGTTGGGTTTGTTGGTAAGTTGGATGTTGAACTATCACTTATTGAGATTCTATTTCTATTGTTTCAAATGTTAGAGGGTGTTCAAATGCTAGGCGGCTTCACATCGTGTGGCTGAAACTCCATCTTCTTCCAAAACCATTTGTGTACAGCTTCCTTTGTCTTTTTATAACTCAGATTTATTTCCCTTCGCTCAAGACATGTTTCAAATATGGTTTTGTAATTAAACTTCTGTGTCTCTTGTGGAAAGTGAGTGAATAGTATCTTCTATCATGATTAATATATGAATTGTTAGAATTTATTGTTGAACCTATTCTATTTTAAGTCCACAACATTTTCACTCCTTGGAATTTAATTTTTCAGTCTCCTTTTCATGTTCATCCATACTTAACACAAAGTTAGTGCTACTTATTCAAGCTCTTGCTTATTGGAGACTATGGACTTGGCAAATCATGCCTTCTATTGAGATTTGTTGTAAGTTTCACAATTGTATCACTCTTTGTTCTACATTTGTAACTCTTAGGTTATATGCTTTCTTTCACTCTCATTGATCTCAAGAGTTCAAGATCAATAAAGTTCTCTTTATGCAACTAACTTTCATTGTTGTCTTTTTCTAACCTTGATGGTGAGGGTGCAGTGAAGGGGCAAGTAGAAAATATTTCAAAATTTGTTGCCCATGTTTTCCATTCCTGATAACGCACTTCAACTTCATTAAAATCTATTTTTGATTACTTCTAGATTCTTATGTTGTGGATTATTGAATGTAGGCACTTAGTGCTCGTTATATATTAATCCAAACCCTGTAGATCTAAAGCAATGTAAAGGAAATGAAATGTATGTTTGCTTAAGAAAGTTGCAAAAGTTCTTTTAGGAATTAGATGTTGAAGTTAAAGGTTTTGGTTTTGAAAGCTCCTAATCATTTTCAATAATGCTATCATACTTGTGGCATGAAACTCTATGAAAGCATATATCTTATCAAGAAAAGAACATTGGTGGCATCAGTGGCATGGCATGTGATCCATATTTTTCAGTTTCTACTTTGTGCGTTTCTTCCTTAGTCTCATGATAATGGAGAAATTGCTTTCTTGTTCTTCCATTTTAGCAATTATTAAATTGCATACGTGCCAAGCTCTTTTCATGTTTAGAAAGTTGTTTTTCTGGAAGATTTATTAATAATTATAAACTGAACTAAGTAGTTTCTTTTGTATCTTATATACAGGATGACACATGTATATATCCATGCGTGCGCGTGTGTATATATATTGGCAAAAAAAAGTGAGGTGTATTTGTAAGAAAAAAGAATGAGTATATCTTTTGATTGAAATGCCATGTTTTTCATAACCACTTGGCACTTAGGTTGTTGAGGAATCTTGAGTAGATCACTGATGCTAGTCATGATTTATGGTAATTTTTCCCTCCCTGGTGTTATTATTTGCATTATTCCTTTTCTCTTTTCCTCCCCAAAGTGGGATGTAAATAGATATATATATATATATATATATATATATATATATGATCACTTATCCTAACATTTCTTTGAATTGACCCTACTAAATTTTCTAATTGTTGTCTAGTTATCTGGACCTCTGGTTGATGTAATTTCTGCACCATTACCAAGTAAAATGTTATTCTCACAATTTTCTTCTATTTTAGGTCTTGCGTGGGGGATAATAGTTATTTTGAAAAGGACATCCAAAAAGAAATGAAGGTAAAACTTTGACAATGTTTACACTCACCTTCAGAGGGAATTGAGAAATGAAAGGTTAGAAAGCTCATTTAAGCAATTTAAGTTAGAACTCTTTGGCATGATTTCTTTGATATAGGAATAATCATGTTCTTGCCACGCATATATATTTAGATCCTAGAAGTTTGTAGCAATTGCTAGGAGTAGTTAAAGAAAGTTTACGAACTAATTTCCTATTCATTTATGGGGTTTATAATAGGATTCTTCATTGTTGAGTTTGTACTCAATCGATTTTCTATTTTCTTTGATGACAATGAGCATAACTAACTTATTGGCCGTTACATGTTGTGAAGGAATTGAATCCTCTAGCGGAAGCGGTTTTCACCGATCGTGATTTAATTTCAATTAAAGAAAACCGGTACGTTGGGCAAAATTCAGAAACAAATTTCTAAATTAAAACTAGATTAAGCATGCATTTACTAATCCTAAACAATTTAGAATTTTAGGAACTTACTTGTTGCAGAAACAATTCCACAGCACTATGCTCCTCAACGAAGAATTCGTACTAAGCCTCTCCAATGAACACCACCATCAAAGAGCACCCGCTATGACTCTTGGGATCGCTGAGATTTGGTTTGTGGGAACCAAAAACATCTTGGAAGGGAATCACAACAAGGAGAGGTAGAAAGAAAAAAAACAGAGAATTCTCTCTTGGTGTTTTCGTTAAACTGAGAGAATGATCGATTAGTTGGGGAACTCCCTCTCCCCTGTACGATAAGTGGGAGGGAGTTATTATCCTACTAGATCTCGATCGTTGGATCTAATCCAAACGATTTTGGTCGTCTATTAATTAAATAATAATAATCATTTAATTAATTAATTAATTATAATTAATTTAATTTAAACAATATTAATTAAATCAATTATAACATAAGGTATTTAATTCAATTTGAATCATATTAAATTGAATTAAATTGATCACTCAATTAATCTCATTAATTGAATCCACATTAATTAAATATCCAATATTTAATTAATATTACAATTGAATCATATTCAATTTTAATCTCTCTCATTTAACCTATAGTTTTAATGTGCATCATAATGTACATTAATATTAACTATAGAATTAATTTAATCAAATCACATTTAATTAAATTAAATTAATTAATTCTCCAATTAATTAATTCATTAATTAAATATCATATATTTAATTAATTTACTATTTGAATCATTATTCAAATAATTCTCTCATATACTATAGTTTTAATATGAATCTCTATTCATATTATTTTTAACCTATAGTTTCAATATGAATCTAATTCATATTTAATATTTGAACTCTTTCAAATATTTGATTCTCTCATTAATTAATTTTGAATCATATCCAAAATTAATTTGTAATATAAAGTTTAATTCATTAATTAAACTTATATTATAATGTATTTTTATACATTATTTTAATTGTATCAAACACAATAAAATTCCCTTAACGAATTTGAACACACTTCAAATTCTATTCAAGACTATTTAACCTCAGAACCCTTTTACGAGCTAGCAGGTGGACCTAATGGACCTACAGATCAGAAGCTCCAACGATACGAGACTAATTAGCTAAACTCATTAACCAAATTAGTCAACATTCGTTAACTGTGGGTCACTCCACTAAAGACCCACAACTGCACTCTTCTCACTGTAGAATATTTCTGTGTCCACGGATATCGACCAATAACAGTAAGTCAATCCTTCACGAATGTTCGTAACGCCAGCTGGGTCAAATTACCGTTTTACCCCTAGGTTACCTCTGGATCCTTAAGTACCACTGATTCCTCTAATGAACAATCTGTTTATGATCCAATCAATAAACAACAGTTCCTCTCGGGCCAGGAGAGGATGGGCGCCCTTGTTCAAGACCCGGAATCAGCCCTTAAGGGAACACACATCTACTTGCCCCAATAGGGGAAGGAGTGAATTCCATCTTGTACTGTTATGTTCCCAGCCCCCATTCGGTCTTGCCCCTGGAATGGTAGGATTATTGAGTCGGCGAACTGACCACTCTCACCCATACAGATCTAAGGACAATCCCTCCTAAAAAGGAGTTCATAACAGACTCAGGATTGAGATTTAGTTACCTAGGTCATCCTATTGAAATAGAAACCTAAACTAGTCAACGGTATTACATCTAGTGGTTACTATTTCGCGGTCCGGTCTTATGCAAACTCATTGCACAGGATACCCCCACTCGCATGTCTCCTACATGGATGCTTTGGATCATTGCATCTGTATCGAATACAAAGTGGGTCGTATCACATAGTGTTACCAGGATAAGGTACCCAGCCTTATCCCTATACTATAGACCATTTAAGTTGTTACTTGAACATTGATCCCCGTATGTCCCCACATACTAGTTCAAGTTTCATCTAAACAACCTAGGATCTTAGTTTATTGGATTTGGGTCAAATTGTGCAATTTTAGTAATAATAACTCTTTATTGTTTCTTTTCAAAAAAAAAAAAAAAAAACTCTTTATTGTACAAACCTCAACAACAACGTATTGAGACAAGTAAACAATTTGTCATCATTCACTATCTACGAGTTTTAGGGCATAAAACCCAACATGTTGATGGCTTCTTGAGGTTTCAAAATGGGAAAATTGCAGTGGGAGGAGGACTGCAATATTTGGAGCTAAAGTAGCTTATTTTGCTCTCATATTGCCAAGCTATAGCCTTTTATGATGTTTGTGGTGTTGTCAAGACTATTGGAGACGGTTACAAGACCAAGGTAAAAATTTACCTACTTTAATCTCTTTTTGTGAATGTACTTTGCATGTGTGTTTACATTTTTAATGGGTGTTGCTGAAGACAGAGATGGTCGTCCCCTAGTGAAGTTGTCTACACCTAAAACAAGACTGGCGAGGGTGAAGCCTTATAAGCCCTTGAATAATTTTATATTTTCGTTTATTGTCTCATTGTGGTTTTTAAAATACGGGTCTCATTGTTTGTTTTTGAGTTAACTAAAACTAAAGTGTTTGTTTGTTTTTTTTTTTCCCATGAATTAATGAAACGGAAGTACGACCATTTACAATTTGAAGCTAAAAAATATTCCTGAAGAGGTAGCCTGTAAGCTTTTTGATTATTCTCATTTGTTTGAAATTCTTATGAAACATGGTTTGATTCTATTGCTTAAAGAGTGAATTTTTTTGGTTTGTCATTGTCATTCTATTGTAGTTGGATTTAGCAACTTCTGGAAGAGGAGGGCTTGGCCCCTTCATAGGAATTTGTGTCATTAGCGGTGCGTTCGGAATTGCAGATGCTCATGTTCAAGGAGGAATGGTTGGGGATCTTTCCTTTATGCAACCGGAACTCATGTAGGTTAATATTGCCTTCTTCCATGGCTTGTGCATTGACTTGTCTTATCATCTTTCCCTGCATCAATTTTTTTTTTTTTTGTTTAAGGAGTTGACTTATATTGTATTTGTTGGGCCGCTTGAAGATATTTTCAATGAAAATTTGTACCAAGATAAGGTTCTTTTCTCTCACTAACTCATTTTCATTTGTTTTCTTTTCATTTATGCCCTTTTTCTTCCAGTTTGATGCAATGGGGTTCTCTATACTGTGTTGATCGTCCTTTTTTTTGTTACATTCATTAGTTTTTTGGTTGATGATAAGCTTTGTTGCTGAACCAACTTGATCTGGAGTAACATTAAAGATATAAATAATTTTCCTTCTACTTCATCATCAACTCTGGAACTTGTATTTTCTTGTTCTTTGTGTCTCATTCTTGTAATTTCAGATATTTAGGACATTCTTGGTGAAGAAACCGGTTCTAACGCCATGGTAGATTGTTTGTTTTGGTTTTCATGTGATTGGAGCTTTGTTTGGTTGCAAAGAATTAGTCGGAGTAGAGCTAAGGAAATGAACGTATGCAATCCTTGCCATTTCCAATTCTTTTTTTGTTCAAACGTGGAGTTAAAATGATTCGTTAACTTGAGTTGAAAATTATTGCTTACTGTAGATGCTAATTCTTTTCTTGTACAACCTTCGAGTTTTTTCAATTATTGTTGTCATCGTTTGCCTCATCACTGTAGTTTTCTGCAGTTTTCTTATTTTTAAGTTCATTTGCCTCATCACTATTGAGATATGCACCATTTAACTGAAGGTGTTCATATAACACATGCGGAAGCAGTTGAAGATCGAAAGCACTTAAGACATTCAATTTTACTCCTAAAGCATGCATGTTCTAGAAAGGGTAGAAAAGAGAGTAAATGAGTACCAACCTCTTTGATGCTCACTTGTAAGGAACTCCTTGTGATATTATCTTTCTTCAACTTCTCTTGGACAACCTTTAGTGTCTTCCCTACTATTCTCTTGAGCCTAGAAAGACTTGTGGGAGCCTATAGAAGAAAGAATTAGGAAGGGAATGCTTGATGGTACAAGCTTTTGGAAGGAGATGAAATGAGAGAGAATTTGAGGGAGAAAATTTGCAGCATAACACTAAATGAAAGCTTACTCCTCTTGAATCTAATTCAAGCCCCTTTTATAGACCTCTCCCATGCAAAGACAAGCTTCATGACACTTAGCCACATGGTCAAGATGCAACTCAAAGTGGATTCTAGGTGTCTACTTCACAACACATGCATCTAATGCATGTTTGTGTTGTTTTCCACTATGTATCATTATGCAAGAGTGGAAAAACCACTAAATCCACTATGAATTGAATCCTAATTGTGAATTTTCAACTTTCAATTCATTTCAAATTCAATTCAAAATTGAAATTGATTTCTAGGCAATTAATTGGGACATTTCCAAGTAATTTTGATATGATTGATCTAATCAATCTTTATCACCTAATGCCATGAATTATATATGATTCCTAATACATATATATGGTATTTAAATCACTTTTAAATACCTTATCTCTCAATTCCTAATTTAATTCATAATTAAATCATTGTGTCGAACACGTTTTACGATAAAACCCTATTTCCCGTTTTTGAACGATTCAAAGTTTCCTATCAAAATATTCTAAGCTTTATTCTAATATGAGCTAGTAGGGGGACCTTATGGACCTATAGATCATGGGCTCCAACGATTCGAGGCTAACCGACTAATCTCATTATCAAAGTTATCCAACATTCGTTAACTACCGGGACACTCCACTATAGCCCGATAGTTGCACTCCCCGCACTATAGATATATTTCCGTCCACTAGATTTAACAATGTTTAGTAAGTCATTCCTTCACAGGTTGTTCGTAGCTATAGCTAGGTCAAATAACAATTACACCCCTATAGTACTTCTTGTTCCTTAAGTTCCACTAATCCTCTAATGAACAATCGGTTTGCGGTCCAAGCATCAAACCTAAGTTCCTCTCGATCCAACGAGAGGGTGGGCCCCTTGTTCAAGTCCTGGAGTTAGTACTTAAGAGAACAACCTCTCTGCTATCCCTGAAATGGGTAGGAGTGAATTTCGTCTTGTGAAACTATGTCCCCAGCTATCTATTCGATCTTATCCCCAAAATGGTAGGCTCGTCGAGTCGGCGATGCTGGCCACTCTCACCCATGCAGATCAAAGGATAATCTCGCATAAACAGGAGTTCATAGATAGCTCAGGATTAAGAATGAGTTACCTAGGTCATCTATTAGAAATAATCAGTTTCTTCAGTAAACGACGTTATAAAGAGAAAATGACTTATTTCGTGGTTCAGTCGTATGCAAACTCATTGCATAGGACGCCCCCACTCGCATGTCACCACATGAACGATTTAGGATCTCATCGTTTGTACTTAATACAAAGTGGGTCGCGTCCATAGTGTCTCTAGGATAAGGTACCCAACCTTATCCTTATACTATAGACTATTTTGACTATAAACTTGAACTTGATCCTATGATATGTCCCTACATATAGTTCAAGTATTCATTTTATAGCCAATGATCTTAGTTTATTGGATTTAGGTTAATCATTCGCAATTTACATCTTTTACTGAATAACCTCAATAACGTCTTTATTGGAAATAAAATATGTTTAATGATTTACAAACTACGAGTTTATAGGACATTAAACCCAACATTAACATATGTAGTATACTCAAACTTTTGTTTGGAATTTAAAGAAAATAAGCAAGATGGATATTTTTCTTTTATTGTAACTCTGGCTCTCGAATCTTATTGGTTGTTAGATGTTGTTGGTTGTTAGCTCTACTTTACTCGTACGTCTTGAGCTTTAATTTTAGTTTAAGGATTTGATTGGAGATGTGTGTCAATTTTATTTTACTTACGTTTTTGCTTTGTATAAGGTTTGGAATTCATCTTGTTAAGCGAGAACTATTGTAGATGATGAAATGAATATTCTCGAAAGGGAGCTCGAAGAGGAACTTGGGAAAGAGCGTTTAAGGAGTTGTGTACTTATTTTGTTAGTAATTTTACTTTTTCTTTGTAAATTGGTTCATGGATGTGATTTATGGATATATGGACGGAAAGTTTCATGTATTATATACACTATTACATTTTATTAATTAAATTCATGTTCATTGAGTTACTTGTTGTGTAAAAATAATTTTGGGATTTTATTGTGTATATGTTGAAATTATATTTTGTTTCCAGGTTTTTACAAAAGGAAGAAATAGTATTGTTGGTTAGCTACGTGTGCAACCAACAATTGTTTCTTTATTTAATATCGCACATTTAATGTCGGACAATGACCAGCATAAAAAACTGACCGACATTAAAAGTGACTTTTAATGTCGGACAAAGAGTGGTTGACCAACAATAAAAGCTCACTTTTAATGTCGGGCAATGACTGACTTTTAATGTCGGTAACTGACATTAAAAAGGTACTTTTAATGTCAGTCACAACTTCTAATGTCGGGCATTGCCCGACATTAACAAGTGACCGACATTAAAACTTTTAATGTCGGTGTGTTTAATGTCGAGCAATGTCTGACATTAAAAGCCCAATTTGTTGTAGTGTGCGTTTTTTCTCTTTCATTGCTTTTTCTTCTTCCTTACCTCTTTTAGAAAAAAATCTTTGTCTCTCGCAAAACCCTAAACCCACCGGTAGCCATGTCGCTCGAAGATTCGTAAAATATATCCGTCGCAAGCTACGAAGATGACGCCAATGCCCCCTTGTTGGGTTCCTAGAGTAAGTAAAATATGGTATAAAAAGACTCTAGAATTCCTGTGCAAGTATACACAGTCTGCAGCAAGTAATATTATCAATCCGAGTCCTGAATTAGCTTCCACTTGATCTATTTTGTGTAATTTTCTAATGGTTTCAAAGATGGTAACAATAATTTGGTTTTATAAGAATTATGTTGAAGCAAAGTAAATGACAGAACAAGGAATAAACAAACAGATAGACAGATTAAAGACAGACGCTGGTTAGGCTTAGTAGTTGTTTGAAAAGATGCTCTAGCAATATTATTGATCATGCAACTCTCGCAGTATTATTAGTGCATTCCTCCCGGAACTCCGGATCTTTTGGAATGTGTTTCAACCCCAATGAAGTGCGACTCATCAAGCACTAGGCAACTAGCTATCCCTAGCTCAGTCACTGGCGTTCACCAATACACAATGATCGTAGTGTGGATAATTGCCACACACTCTCTAAATCATCCCTGAAACTAGAGAGAGATATTCACATCGGCTGGCCAGGCGGGCATAAAATGTAAATAGGCACAACAATTAACCAAGATGCAATAATCAATATATTACTAAAGTTTAAGCACAGCAACTACATGTTCCTAACCAACACCTTAAGCTAATTAGTTCATAATAAACATGGAAACATGAATTACAATCTGAGTAGGCATGTCCATAATCACAAGACAATAAAGAAAATAATAATCTCCTTAATCATCTTACGGGTAATAGTGTTCTTGGTAATCTTCAATCTCTCTATACTATTCGGCTTCCAAGGTAAGTTAGAATGCTTTTGACTTTGACGGCTACTTCCTTTTATAGAAGGATGGGAGGCTTGAATTAGGTCAACTAGGACACGTGTAAGGCTCTCCTTGATCCTTTATCACGAGAATAACTCAACAAAAGTCGGTTCATGAAGTTGGCTAACGAACTATGATGTGGCAGTTTCTGCTCCCAGTTTTGCTGCAGCATAGAATTTGCTCCCTCTAGTGGCTCAGCAATGTATTCTGCATAAAATAATTCCCAAAGCTTCCATTCTTCCAAATGAGTTAAAACATATAATATATATCTAGAACCAACCCTATTAAGCACGAAAGACACACAAATCCTTATATAAATGAGGCCTAAATAACTACCTTTTGGGCAGTTATCACACCCCCAAACTTGAACTATTGCGCGTCCGGAGCAATACTAACTCACCTTCCCTTAAGAATTTAAAAACATTAGACAAAAAATTAGCTTAATCAAATCAGAAACTCCAATACTGCCCCTAACCTTTACCTGAGCACGCTGCAACACCGAGCTTTGCTGCAGCAAAATGATTCCTTCAGCAGGGACAAATAATCACCACTTTCAACTCAATTCGAAGAACTCTCCCCAGCTTAGCTTTATTATCAGACATCTTAAAACATATTTTCAAGGGTTTATATTTTCATTTTAAGACTTAAAGCAGCCCTACAGTCATAAGTTCTCAAGCATTGGATGACCCACTTTATGGTGCAGTATACCCTTGCCTCAAACTCATCACCAACTAGGCTTAATACTCTTTATAAAGCTCAAGAATCCTTAGTTATTCCATCTCTTGCCCCTCAGAATGGCAACATTTTATGATGAAGCTCACCTAAGTTCTGGGAGACAGAAAAAAACTGCTGGATCATCATTCATCCTTCAAAACTTTTGCTCCATCAATTTTTTCAGCAAAAATTTCCACAATCGATTTTTTCAGCAAATAATTTTTCTCATTTTTCATATTCACTAGGTCATCTTTTGACGCGAAGACAAACTGTGGGTATCACAAATGTCCCCGGTTACTCAATAACCTAAAAAATTTTTAAATGAAGGAGAGGAATGCTCGAGCAAAATAATTGGAGTAGTAAAAAGTCCCTCAAACTTGAATTATTCATTGTCCCCAATGAATCATTAAATGCTTTTAAGTACACCCCCAAACTTAAATTTTTCTATTTGAATTTTTAAACTAAACGTGGGACTAGAACTAAGCTTAAAGTGGATCATATAAGTCAATACTACCTCCAAAATCTTCTTTGCCGCAGCAACAGTCCAGGCTAGAAGAAATGCTCAAGCAAAAGGTTTCTGGAGATCAAAATACCTTGATCTAATTAAGGGTAATCAGTCCAAGCTTCAAAAATTCAGAAGAAAATAGTTAAGTTAGAGTTAGTCAGTGCTCATGTAATGGAAACAACTAAGAAATTTCATTAAAAACACGAAGAAGAGATTACAAATCAGATATATTTTTTTCAAATAAGAAGAAAATTAAAAAGAAAACAGACACATCAAGAAAATATAGAAGAAATGCGGTCAGGAATGCGCGAGCAAACAAAATATTTCATAAAAAATATTGCGCGCTCAAATCCTCCTTCAATCGTCCTGACCCAAATCTTCTTCTTCATCTTCCTTCTCAGCAGGCGGCGGTGGAATCCAGGGGTTCAGTAAGTCTTCGGGGAATGTAGAGAGGGCTGGATATGGCTTTGAAAATTTTTCTTGCAGCGCCCTCTTCAAACCAGCATCACGATTCTTAACATAGGTCCAGAAGGTTAAAGTTTACCTTTCAGCAAACTCTTGCCTGCTGGCCAACAGTGCTAGTTCTTCTAGATTCGTATTCATGCCGTAGATCAGCCCTCCTTGTCGTATCTCCTGCGTACGCTGGAGCCGCGCCAAATTGGGCGTATCAATGATCCCCTTATCAAATAGAATGACATCATTCTCATCCACTGGAACCCCTGCGTTTCTGCACATCATAGTAATTGTATTTGGGAAGAACAACTTCTCCAACTTCTTTTTCCAGCAATCAACAATCTCAGAAGAAATAATTTTTCTTACATCAATACTCATCAAGCGAAGAATGGCAAAGGCTAGCAATACCCTGTCCCGAGATACTGTGGAGTCGTGTGTTGTCTGCAGCAAGCATAGCCTGATGAAACCCATCCAAGTATTGGCTTCACTCTTTAAATAAGCAACTTGAAACGTTTGCTTCCGCGTCTGCGACACCCTCCATTGAGCCCCCTCAATGCCTACCTCCCGGACAGTCGCACTTAATTGGTCGCTCGATGGCGCAACCATCATTTCATTAAAAACTGCATGCGGAAAATCCTGGAGATCGAACAATTCATTAATGGCCTCAGGGCTCCACTGTACAGGCACTCCTCGAACGATAACCTCAAAATCATTCTTAACGTCAAGATTGGCGTAAAATTCCCGAACAATGTTGGAATTGACAGGTTCTGGTTTCGCAGAAAATTGCCTCCACCCGAGGTTCACTATTCCAGACTCCAAGAACCTGGGCAAATCACTGCCAAATCCTCGTTCGAACAAGAAGTCCGGTTTCAGCACCTCCTGGTATTTTGCTCGAGCAAGGTCGTTGACGAAGCGAATAAAAGGCAACCTTTGTTCCTCAATCTCGTCAGCCTCACCCGATGCCTCAGAAATTCCTTTGCCCTTGTCTTCTCTTCGCTTAGGCAAAATTTCTTCCTCAACCTCTTTTGCTTCTTCTTCCCTCGTCTTTTCTTCAGCCTTCTTCCTCTCTTGATCATCTCTCTCTGTATTGTCTTTTTCAGAGTTAGTAGTTGGGGGCGAGGGGGTATCAGTCCGAACCACCTGAATACGCCCGACCTTTCGCTTTATGCAGCGTCGTTTTGGAGGTTCGGGCATAACGACCTCAACACGAGCCTCCTGAATAGGCGCTCTTTCAGTCCCTTTCTCAGGCACAGCCGCTGCCTCTTTCCCTCGAACCTCGTCTGCCTGTGCTTCTTGATTTTCTTCCACATTTTCTTCGTGAACCGTATCTGGGACTATCGATTCTTCCTCAGGATTTTGAATTCCCTCTAAATCTGGGTCATTCACTTCTTCTTCTTCGATAGCTTCCTGCTCCGCAGCCCTCAGCTGGCTTCTTCTCCGCTTAGCTTCTTTCTCCTCCGGTGTTCTTTTCTTCTTCGTTTTCCCTTTTTGCACCTCCGGAGTAACCAGTACCTCCTCCTCCTCACTCTCTCTTCCTTTTCTCGCGCTCGTTTTGGCCATTGAAGGTTTTGAAAAGGATTTCTATAACGCACACAGAGAACAAAAGAAAAAAATGCAAATGGGAGGGGATAGATCAAGAAGATGAAGTGGGAAGAACTTACCGAAGGTTCTTGAATAAATAGCTGCAGCAAATCAAATCATAACTAAAAGATTCTGCTCCGTATTAAATGGGTTTACCGTTCACATTCAATTTGCAAATCAAATTCCCAACGGTAAAATCTTTGAATTTCAATCAACCATGGTAAATAACTGCACGCTATCAACGGCTAAACCGTTGGATAATCCCTGCGTGACACGTGGCAGCATCCCGGAAATTTACCTGCTCACGGAAATTCAAAAATCCCAACGGTAAAAATAATTAACTCACACTAAAATCCTTTTTCTCTGACGAAATGCTCCAGCCAAACCTTTGCCGCTACAATCTTCTGAACCTGAGGAATCTTGGATACGGGTTTTAAATTTCAAAATAGAAAACCAAATCTTCTAAAAATAACCAATCAAATCAACTTTAAACTTTCTTGAAGCCGACTTAATTTAGAGAAAATCTTTATTAACTAAAAACAAATAGAATTAAATTATCTGAAAATAAAATCTAGATAAACTCAAATCTAACTAATTCAAAGATAATTTAAAGATAATTCAAAGATAAATAACCCGAAAATAAAATCAAATCAAATTCAAAACGAAATAGATAAAATCTAAAATAACTTCTACGAAATTAAAAATACCAACGAACTGCAAATAAATCATTCAAAATCAAATCTAACCTAATCGAAATTAAAAACAAATCAAAAAAATAAAATCAATACAAACACTGGGAGCTCAAAATTCTGCTCTGTGAAATGCTCCCGCAAAAATCCTGCTTTCTCAAACATCGATAAACCTTAGGGAAGGATATTTCGCCTGAAATTCCTCTCCCCAATAATTTTTCACACGTTGTCCATTCACTTTGAACACTCTTCCATCTTTTTCATCCTGCAAAGTAATCACTCCATGGGGGAAAACCTCAACCACAGTAGATGGTCCTGACCATTTAGATTTTAGCTTTCCAGGAAACAATTTCAATCTAGAATTATAAAGCAAAACTTTTTGACCCTTGACATAAACTCTTTAGATTTTATTTTCTTTTCATGCCACAGCTTAGTCTTTTCCTTGTACATTTTTGCATTCTCATAAGAAAATTGGCGAAATTCCTCTAATTCATTAAGCTGCAGCATTCTTATTGCTCCTGCATGACTCAGATCAAAATTTAATTTTTTCAAAGTCCAAAACGTTTTATGTTCTAGCTCTACTGGTAAATGACAAGCTTTCCCATATACTAACCTATAGGGAGACATACCTAGAGGAGTCTTATAGGTTGTCCTATAAGCCCAAAGAGCCTCATCCAACCTAAAAGACCAATCCTTTCTAGATGGATGGACTACTTGCTCTAAAATCGATTCAATTTCCCTATTACTAATTTTAGTTTGACCATTCGCTTGTGGGTGATAAGGGGTAGCTATCCTATGCTTAATCTCATACTTAGCTAACAACTTAGTTAAGATATTATTAACAAAACGTGTACCTTCATCACTCACTAGAGCTCTCAGTGTCCCAAACCGCGCAAAGATGTGCGATTGAAGAAACCTTGCAACTGTCTTGGCATCACTCTGATGACATGCAATGGCCTCCACCCATTTGGACACATAATCAACTACCAATAAGATAAAAACAATTCCATTAGAAGGGGGAAATGGCCCCATAAAATCAATACCCCATACATCGAATAATTCAACTTCTAAAATGTAAGTAAGAGGCATTTCATCTCTAGGCCCTAAATTTCCTCTCCTTTGGCAAGCATCACATTGCTTGTAGAACCAATGGGCATATTTGAATAAGGTGGGCCAGAAAAATCCACAATGCAAAATCCTCATAGCTGTCCTCTGACCGCTGAAATGACCTCCATACGGCAATGAGTGACATTGCTCCAGGATTTCCTTTGTTTTAGCACCAGAAACACACCAGCGAATAATATCGTCAGAGCATTGCTTATACATAAATGGCTCATCCCAGTAGAAAAATTTTGCATCATGCTTAAACTTTTCTTCTGCCTCCAGTCGATGTCAATAAGAGTGACTCCCTTTACCAAAAAGTTGGCAATATCAGCATACCAAGGGACATCCCTGACTACTTTTACCTCAACAGCAAAAAGCTGTTCATCTGGAAAAGAATCTTAAATGACAGATTGCTCCAACAAAGATGATGATGGATCAAGACGAGATAAATGATCTGCAATAACATTTTTTATCTCTTCTTGTCCTTTATCTCCAAGTCGAACTCCTGCAATAATAAAACCCAACGAATTAGTCTAGGCTTTGCATCTTTCTTGGTCATTAAATACCTTATTGCTGCATGATCCGTGAACACTGTGACTTTGGATCCAACCAAATATGGCCGAAATTTCTCAAAAGCAAACACCACAGCTAACAACTCTTTTTCAATAGTTGTATAGTTGACCTGTGCCTCATTTAAAACCCTGCTTGCATAATATATAGGATGGATAAATTTGCCCTGCTTTTGCCCCAGCATAGCACCTACCGCAGCATCACTCGCATCACACATTACCTCAAATGGTAAATTCCAATTAGGTGCACAAAGAATAGGTGCTGAGACTAAAGCAGCTTTTAATGTCTTAAAAGCCTTCCTACAATCTGCATTAAAGTAAAAAACATGATCAATACACAATAAGTTACACAGAGGTTTACTGATTTTGGAAAAATCCTTTATGAACCTCCAATAAAATCCAGCATGACCTAAAAAACTTTGAATTCCCTTCACTGAACTCGGAGGTTCTAGCCTTTCAATCACCTCTATTTTTGCTCTATCAACTTCTAGACCATTCTTAGAAATCCTATGACCTAACACTATGCCCTCCTTCACCATGTAGTGGCATTTGTCCCAATAAAGAACTAGATGGGTATCCTCACATCTTTTTAATACCTTACCTAAATTTTCTAAAAAATTCTGAAAAGACCCTCCAAAAACTGAAAAATCGTCCATAAATACCTCAACAGTGGACTCAATCATATCAGAAAAAATTGCTAGCATACACCGTTGAAATGTTACTGGAGCATTGCAAAGGCCAAAAGGCATTCGGCTAAAAGCAAACGTCCCATAAGGGCATGTGAAGGTGGTTTTCTCCTGATCCTCAGGAGCAATAGTAATCTGGTTATACCCAGAATAACCATCTAAGAAACAGTAATAGGCCTGACCAGCCAATCTATCCAACATTTGGTCAATAAATGGTAGAGGGAAATGGTCTTTATGGGTGGCCTTATTAAGCCTCTTGTAGTCCATGCAAACCCTCCAGCCAGTTACTGTCCTGGTTGGAATCAACTCATTGTCTTTATTGCTCACCACAGTGACACCTCCTTTCTTAGGAACACATTGGACAGGGCTTACCCAATTGCTATCGGCAATTGGATAAATTATCCCAGCATCCAACCATTTATTCACCTCATTTTTAACAACCTCTTTCATTGCAGGGTTAAGCCTTCTTTGTTGCTCAATAATCCTAAAGGATCCCTCATCTAGAGTGATTTTGTGCTTACAAAAAGATGGGCTAATTCCCTGAATGTCAGCCAACGTCCAACCTATAGCCTTCCGGTATTGCTGTAGCAACTTTATTAAGGCATCCTCATTCTCTGGCATTAAATTTGATGCAACAATAATGGGCAACGTCTCTCCGTCCCAAAGATACACATACTTTAGATAGGATTCTCAGCCTGGATTCAACTCATTAAACATTGGGACAACATACACTCGAATGGCTGTGGTCCTATCGTTCACTATCAAGATAGGATTCTCAGCCTGATTATTTTGCTGCTCATTTTTCTCAAACAGCGGGTTTTGCTGCAGCAACGAATTCTGCTGGTGGTTTGCTTGACCTTCAGGACCCTCCGGAAGATGCGACACGTTCTCCATTTGGTTTCTGCGCTGCTCTCTCCTTTTTATCCTGAATGTCCTTTTGATTTCTGGATCAACCTTACCCCAGGCGGATCGCTCATGCACCAAGCTCACACCTGCAAAAACAAAAGAAACAATCAAAATGTTCTAGCACCAAACCACTAAAACACCTACACAAAACAAATCAGATAAAAACTTATTCACTTCCCTGGCAACGACGCCAAAAACTTGTTGGGTTCCTAGAATGAGTAAAATATGGTATAAAAAGACTCTAGAATTCCAGTGCAAGTATAGACAGTCTGCAGCAAGTAATATTATCAACCCGAGTCCTGAATTAGCTTCCACTTTATCTATTTTGTGTAATTTTCTAATGGTTTCAAAGATGGTAACAATAATTTTGTTTTATAAGAATTATGCTGAAGCAAAGTAAATGACAGAACAAAGAATAAACAAACAGATAGACATATTAAAGACGGGCGCTGGTTAGGCTCAGTAGTTGTTTGAAAAGATGCTCTAGCAATATTATTGATCATGCAACTCTCGCAGTATTATTAGCGGATTCCTCCCGGAACTCCAGATCTTTTGGAATGTGTTTCAACCCCAATGAAGTGCGACCGATCAAGCACTAGGCAACTGGCTATCCCTAGCTCAGTCACTAGCGTTCACCAATACACAATGATCGTAGTGTGGATAATTGCCACACACTCTCTAAATCATCCCTGAAACTAGAGAGAGATATTCACACTGGCTGGCCAGGCGGGCATAAAATGTAAATAGGCACAACAATTAACCAAGATGCAATAATCAATATATTACTAAAGTTTAAGCACAACAACTACATGTTCCTAACCAACACCTTAAGCTACTTAGTTCATAATAAACATGGAAACATGAATTACAATCTGAGTAGGCATGTCCATAATCACAAGACAATAAAGAAAATAGTAATCTCCTTAATCAGCTTGCGGATAATGGTGTTCTTGGTAATCTCCAATCTCTCTATACTATTCGGCTTCCAAGGTAAGTTGGAATGCTTTTGACTTTGACGGCTACTTCCTTTTATAGAAGGATGGGAGGCTTGAATTAGGTCAACTAGGACACGTGTAAGGCTCTCCTTGATCCTTTATCACGAGAATAACTCAACAAAAGTCAGTTCATGAAGTTGGCTAACGAACTATGATGTGGCAGTTTATGCTCCCAGTTTTGCTGCAGCATAGAATTTGCTCCCTCTAGTGGCTCAGCAATGTATTCTGCATAAAATAATTCTCAAAGCTTCCATTCTTCCAAATGGGTTAAAACATATAATATATATCTAGAACCAACCCTATTAAGCACGAAAGACACACAAATCCTTATATAAATGAGGCATAAATAACTACCTTTTGGGCAGTTATCACTCTTCTTTGCCGGAAGTTGAAGGCCCCCATCGTGATATAGTCATCTCCTTCGATGAGGAGCATGATGAGCAGGGTCGTGAGGAAAGGGCTATAAGCTAAGAAGAAGAGTCGGAAGTAGTCGACGGCGAGAGACCAGTCGAGCATAACCCAACAACTGCACCTTCCACCTCCAGAGCTCACGCCATGGAGGTAATAGACCTCGCCCCCCTCGACACATATTCTTTCCAAATCCAACCTGTCCACCTTGCCCCCATCGCCAATCTTCCCACTCCCTATAACCTTACTCCATTTTCCTCTCCATTTCCCTCGCTTCCCCTGTTGCCACCACCAAATTCCTTCGCCCTTCTAGCGGAACCTATCGCCTTCCACCTCTGCTGGTTCCGACCCTCTACCTCTTTCCTCTACGGCCAACCCTCCCTACCCCTCAGTTCTCCAACAGAGAGAAAGCTGCATGGAACTCCTTGCTGGGAGAGCTGTGCGCAGAAGGCGAAGCCCTACGCCAGAGAGAGATGGAAGCAAAAGTCGCGACAAACGAAGCCGCACGGAAGGTTGTCGCAGAAGGAGAGCAAGTGGCATGAGAAAAAGAACGTGCTGATAAAGAAGCGCAAGATCGAGCGGCTGAAGAATTGGTTGCAACTGGTTTGGCTGCTATCGTGACAACATTAGGCTCTCCAGTGCATGGGTCAACATCACAAGACTCAAAAGATCATCTTCCACTATGCTAGCACCGCAACATTCAATTATCCGCGCCGACAATTAGAGAGCCTGCGGAGCACAATGCGGCTGGTCCAAGTTACAATAGAAAAAGGGCCTATGTCGCATCAAAAGGAAAAGAGAAAGTGGGTGAAGACAAAGGAAACTTCACCGAAGAAACGGGATTTAGTTGCAAGTGGGTGAAGAGATGGTTTGCTAGTCGATCCCCGACTACGCCCCTGCGCTAGTCCATGATTTCTATCGGGCACAGTGGTGAGAAGAAATTGATGAGGTGATGGTGCGCAGAAATACCATCACATTTGCCCCCACTGTCATCAACGTTACATTCGAGCTTCCAGACATCCCTGACACGGAAGGGCGCGACACTGCGCGGATCCTCAAGGCCCAATCACTCGATTTCGAGGCCACCGCCTGGATGCATTGGATCAAGAACCGCATCATGCCCACCACGCATGATGCCACTCTCAGCATCCTGTTGAGCGATTACCGCAAGCGCACGGGTCGTCACAAGTAATATAAAACGGAAAGTATTCCGAGTATCAAATCCTCAGGGAAGCGAAACGAAAATTAAGCAAGCAAAAATCTCTTGAGCACTAAAAATACTTGGGTAAAATAATATTTAGGGAATAGCTCATGCAATAAAGAGGAATTTAAAATTAAAAACAATTAAAGAAAATAATTTGATCAATCAAAATAAAGTATGGAGAAAGAGTTTTCTTTGAATGGGAAGAGGGGTCTTGAAAATCAATTATTGGCTAAATAATTGTTATAATTATCTTATCTCATTGGCCAACTAATTATAATCCAAGAATCTTCGTTAATCACATAGGTTCTCCTGTCGGTCTCCCCTAATTGTAATTAATTCATTTTAACAACCTAAGTGTCCTTAGCGCTATTAAAAATCATTAATTATTACCCTCCGATTCATTTTAGGAATCTAAGTTTAATCAACTAATCCCGGTGTCACGACGGGAATTAAACCAGTTGCATGGATTACGATCTATCCTAATTTCTCTCCGTCGAGTTTCCATTAAGAAACATATCATTACACAATTGGCCAGATTGAATAAAGCATTAAGCACATCCATACAAATAATTAGGACATGGGCAAGAGACAAGAAATTACAACAATATTTGAATTATAATTTCATTTCAAGACCAAAAATTGGGGTTTAGCTACACATAGCTAAAATATCCACAACATTTACAATAAAACGCATAATGAAGAGCATAAAGGAAAGGAATTGACCGTCGAAAAACCCCTTCGCTGACGCTTGGAGCCCCGCCAACTACTCCTTGAGCTTCCTAAGATGCTCCCCAAATTCCTCAAAAATATTTCCCACTAAGAAATCTCTCCAAAAAGGCTCGAAAGCCTTGAGAGAAGCTCCAAAGGAGCCAAGGGAGGGAGGAAAGGAAAGAATTGGTGAATGATTGATGACAAATGAGGCACCCAAGGGTGCCCTTTTATAGGCCCGGATTGCGGGTAGCGTCGCGACGCTACATTGCACAGCGTCGCGACGCTGCCCTGCACGCGTTTTGTTGCCCAAGAAATGGGTAGCGTCGTGACGCTACCTTGCACAGCGTCTCGACGCTGACTGATAACTGCCCGAAAGGTAGTTATTTAGGCCTCATTTCTATAAGGATTTGTGTGTCTTTTGTGATTAAGAGGGTTGGTTTTAGATGGATATTACATGTTATAACCCATTTGGAAGAATGAAAGCATTGAAAATTATTTTGTGCAGATGATGCTGCTGAGCGACTGGAGGGCGCAAATTCTGTGATGCAGCAAAACTGGGAACAGAACTGCCACATCACAGCTCGTTAGCCAACTTCATGAACCGACTTCTGTTGAGTTATTTTCGTGATAAAGGATCAAGGAGAGCCTTACACGTGTCCTAGTTGACCTAATTCAAGCTTCCCATCCTTCTATAAAAGGAAGTAGCCGTCAAAGTCAAAAGCATTCCATGTTTTCCCTTGGAAGCCGAATAGTATAGAGAGATTGCAGATCGTCAAGAACACCATCATCCGCAAGTTGATTAAGGAGTTTATTTACTTTATTAACTTGTGATTATGGACATGCCTACTCAGATTGTGATTTGTATTTTCATGCCTATTATGAACTAAGTAGCTTAGGTGTTGGTTAGGAATAATGTGATTGTCGTGCTTCATCTTTAGTAATATATTGACTATCGCATTTTGGTTAATTGTTGTACTTATTTCCATTTTATGCCCGCCTGGCCAGCCTGTGTGAATAGCTCTCTCTAGTTTCAGGGATGATTTAGAGTGTGTGTGGCAATTATCCACACTACGATCATTGTGTATTGGTGAACGCCAGTGACTGAGCTAGGGATAGTCAGTTGCCTAGTGCTTGATCGGTCATACCTCATTGGGGTTGAAACACATCCCAAAAGATACGAAGTTTCGGGAGGAATCCGCTAATAATACTGCGAGAAATGCATGATCAATAATATTGCTAGAGCATCTTTTAGAACAATCACTAAATCCTAACCAGCGCCTTTCTTTAATCTGTCTATCTATTTGTTTACTCGTTGCTCTGTCATTTATTTTGCTTCAGCACAATTCGTATAAAACCAAATCATTTTACCATCTTTGAAACCATTAGAAAGTTACACAAAATAGGTAGAGTGGAAACTAATTCAGGACTCGGATTGACAATATTACTTGCTACAGACTGTGTATACTTGCACATGAATTCTAGACTGTGTATACTTGCACTTCCGACGTCGGACTCTGAGGAAGAAAAGAGGGAAGCTGAAAATAAGGAAAAGGAAGAAGAGGCAAGGAAGGCAGAGGAAGAGATTTTGCACGAGCAAAAAGAAGACAAGGGCAAAGGAATTGCCGAAACATCGGGTGAGATTGAGGAACCAAGGGAACCGTTCATTTGCTTTGTCAACGACCTTGCTCGAGCAAAATACTAGGAAGTGCTGAAACGGGACTTCTTGTTCGAACGAGGATTTGGCAGTGATTTGCCCAGGTTCTTGGAGTTTGGAATTGTGAACCTCGGGTGGAGGCAATTTTGTGCAAAACCAGAACTTGTCAATGCCAACGTTGTTCGAGAATTCTACGCTAATCTTGACGTTAAGGATGACTTTGAAGTTATAGTTCGAGGAGTGCCTGTACAGTGGAGCCCAGAAGCCATTAATAATTTGTTTGATCTCTAGGATTTTCCGTATGCAATTTTTAATGAGATGATGGTTGCGCCATCGAGCGACCAATTAAGTGCTGCGGTCCGAGAGGTAGCTGTTGAGGGGGCTCAATGGAGGGTGTCGCAGACGCGCAAGCACACATTTCAAGCTGCCAATTTGAAGAGTGAAGCCAACACTTGGATGGGTTTCATTAGGCTACGCTTACTGCCGACAACACAAGACTCCACCGTATCTCGGGACAGAGTATTGCTTGCCTTTGCCATCCTTCGCTCAATGAGTATAGATGTTGGAAAAATAATTTCTACTGAGATTGCTGACTGTTGGCGCAAAAAGGTGGGGAAGCTGTTTTTTCCAAACACGATTACGATGTTATGCAGCAGGGCAGGAGTGCCCACGGTTCCAGAAGACATGATTATGCTTGATAAGGGAATCATTGACACACCTAATCTGGCGCGGGTTCAGCGTACGCAAGAGGCCCGCCAGGGTGGGCTTGTGTATGGAGTTCATCAGATCCTAGAGCAACTGACACTGTTGGCCAGTAGGTTAGAGTTTGCTGAAAGGCAAGCTCAGACCTATTGGACTTATGCTAAAAGGAGAGATGATGCGCTCAGGAGGGCCTTGCAAACCAATTTCTCAAAACCATATCAGGCCTTCCCAGCGTTTCTCGATGACTTATTTAATCTGTGGATACCACCCCCACCTGTTGAACGAGAAGAGGATGTTGATGAGGAGCAGGGGCAGGAAGACTGACTGATGGGATGACCTGGAGCGAGCATTACTTTTGTTTTTCCATTTTTGTTTGTTCACGCATATTGACCCTGCTCGCTGTTATAACTGCTTGTCTGTTTCTTTTTAATTTTCCTGTTTTGACAAAAATATATCTCTACTATGTAATTTTTCTTTGAATATTTTTAATGAAATTTCTGAATGTTTCTGTTCCATGAGCACTGAGCAACTCTAACTTAACTAATTTTCTTCTAAATTTTTTTTGAAGCTTGGACTGATTAAGCTTAAATAGATCAAAGTATTTTGATCTCCAGAAACCTTTTGCTTGAGCATTTCTTCTAGCCTGGACTGTTGCTGCGGCAAAGAAGATTTTAAAGGTAGTATTGACTTATATGATCCACTTTAATCTTAATCTGAGTCCCATGATTAGTTTAAAAAATTCAGATAGAAAAATTTAAGTTTGGGGGTATAATTGCTTAATTAATGATTCATTGGGGACAATGAATAATTCAAGTTTGGGGGACTTTTTGATACTCCAATTGTTTTGCTCGAGCATTCCTCTCCTTCAAAGTAAAAATTTGTTAGGTTATTAAGTAACCGGGGACATTTGTGATAACCACAGTTTGTCTTCGCGTCAAAAGATGACCTAGGAAATGTGGAAAAAAATGAGAAAAATTATTTGCTGAAAAAATTATTTATTGAAGATTTTGCTGGAAGAATTGATGGAGCAAAAGTTTTGAAGGATGAATGATGATCCAGCAGTTTTTTCTGTCTCCCAGAACTTAGGTGAGCTTCATCACAAAATGTCGCCATTCTGAGGGGCAAGAGATGGAATAACTAAGGATTTTTTAGCTTTATAAAGAGTATTGAGCCTAGTTGGTGATGAGCTTGAGGCAAGGGTATACTGCACCATAAAGTGGGTCATCCAATGCTTAAGAGCTTATGACTGTAAGGCTTCTTTAAGTCTGATAAACAAGGATATAAAACCCTTTAAAAATATGTTTTGAAATGTCTAATAATAGAGCTAGGTTGTGGTGAGTTCTTAGAATTAAGTTAAAAAGTGGTGATTATTTGTCCATCCCGGAGGAATCATCTTGCTGCAGCAGAGCTTGGTTTTTCAGAGTGCTCAGGTAAAGGTTAAAGGCAGTATTGATGACATGCAAAAATGTCATCATTTTCCTATTAATTTTAGCTAGTTTTATGCTTGAATTGTGTGCTTTAATTCTATTTTCTGTTTAAATTTCAGAAAACTGAGTCAAAGAAGAAAAATCGGAATTTTGAGAGATTTTAGATGATTTTGGAGGCTTTTGGAGCAATTTGAAGAAGTTCATTGAAGACCCAAATCAAAAACGCCAAGAAGAATGAGTTAGAAGCCCAAATTCATGAATTTCAAGTCTTAAACTATCAAGTTGGGTAAAGAAACAAGTCCAAAATCCATTACAAGAAGTATTTGGGCCAAAAGAAAGTTGGAGGCCCAAAAATGGAGTCAAGATCGGGCCATTATTGAAGATTTAGGGCCTAGCGTCTCGTCGCTAAGCCTGGAGCGTCTCGACGCTAAGCCTGGAGCGTCTCGACGCTAAGCCTGGAGCGTCTCGACGCTAGGCAGCCATGTGGAAATATCCAGAATCGCGACAGTGTCGCGACGCTGCTACATCTTGGAGCCCAAGAAAAGATGACGTCAGAGCGTCGCGACGCTGTCAACGTAGCGTCGCGACGCTACGCCTGCTGGGAGCCTATAAAAGGAGCCTATTGCATCCATATTTTGTGTGCCAATTTGTGGGTTTTCACCCCATTCTAGAATCCACACTAAAATTGGGGATTTTTGGGAGAGTTTTGGAGCTTTGTTGAAGATCTTTGGAGCTCGGGATCGATGGAGGTCGGCGCGGGATCGAGGAGATCGACACTTTTATGAGCATTTCTCTTCTCTTTTCGTTTATGTTTTAGTTTCTAGAATTGTTGTGATTAGGAATTATTGGATTTTAGTGATTATGAGTAGTAAATTCCTAAATTCTATGAGATTCATTTAGATGTTGAACCTCTGCTGAATTAATGAATTGATGTGGTTTAATTGTCATTATTGTTCATATGTGCATTTTGTCTGTAATGCTTTTAATCAACTGATCACTGATTAAATGAATCGTTACTAAGTGGAAACTTGACGGAGAGAAGCTTAGACTAGAACTGAATGCATGACTAACGGTTATTTACCCGGGTGACACGAGATTGAATAAATAACGTTAGAGGTTGTACTGAAGGGTCGTAATGCCATGCTAAGTAAATAAAGATGAGACTGAAAGGAGATTCTTTATTGAAAGGTATGAGATAGGAGGAGACCGATAGGAGAGTCCTTGTCACTAGGCTTCTAGACTTATGAATCAAATGATTAGTTAATCCATATTAGTTAATTGATTAAGCATTAAAGGTCCAATTGATAAAATCAACAACTCTAGAATTATCCCATCAAATTGTGTCACCATTTATCTTTTGCTTTCTAGATTAGCTTTTTATTATTCTTTTCAGCATTAGATTTTGTTATCTAAATAAAGCTAAGCAAGATTATTCGCGGTACTTAATTGAATAAATCTAATCCCTGTGGAGACGATACTCTATACTCAAAATCACTATATTACTTGTGACGACCCGTACGCTTGCGGATTAAAAATCGTACATAACAAGCTTTTTGGGCCGTTGCCGGGGATTGGCTAATTTCATTCAATTAATATTGTGAAGAAATTGCTTGTTTTAGATTAGAGGTTTTATTTTGCTTTTTTTTGTTTTATTTTTATCCTGGTCCATTGTTCTTGTTGTGCATTTAATTGGTGTTCTCATCTGACTGAAAGCCTGATTATTGTTGATTTAATTGTTTTAAATGGCTTTTAATAGTTTTGGGTGGGCCTTTAGGGAATCTGAGCCCTAAGAACAAACACCATCATCCAATTTTTTCTATTCAAATTATCCCCCTTTAGAAGAAAAATCTCCCCTAGAAAATTTGCTCCAAGATTATATTGAGGATACTAGAGCCACTCAATTAGCTCTAGAAAAATCCCAAGGGAGATTGCATCCCCAAGAGGATGAGTGTTGCCTTGTGCAAAGTGATTCTAAATATGCAAGAAAAACTCACAAACACACGTGCAAGTGCACAAGATCAGCAGCAAGTGATAAGTATTTTTATATTGTTTCCACCGGGATTGATGCAACGAAAATCACTATTTCTAAGCCTATTTTTAATGAAATTCAAAGTAACCAAGAACCAAATATTTTTTTTCTTAACTAAGTGCAAGAGATTAAAATGGTAAACAAGCTTAAAATGATAAGGACTTAAGCAAAATTCAATAAAAACAGCGAATTAGCACAGAGAAGGCAAGGTTAAGATTAGGGGTTGTCTACTCTCACAAGTTGTTTGCTACAGCAGAACTCTAAATTTACAATTCACCCAGTATTTTCTTCGGGAATTTTCCAATTCTCCTATAGGTAAGGTGATTAAACTACCATTTAACCCCTTCTTTTTAGCTCAACTGATTTAGTGCCTTAGGTGGTTATTTATCCCTGAATACCCACTCATTTTCATGATCATTAAAGACTACGGTAAAGCAAAGTAGTCGGTTATCTATTGTTTTCCCAAACGCTAAATAACAATGCTAGAAAATGGTTGGCCAAACGAAATTCCAGCTTTAAGCATGAAGAACACTTTGCTTTAAATTGCAATATATAAAATTCCACTAAAACAAACAACAAGTTCAAGCTTAAGCACCCCAATCCTCACCTAAGAGGATTTAGCTCATGTTCAAGGTGAAAATAATGAAAATGCAGCAGCAAACTACCATATCAGTCATGATTACAACCTTAAATACCAACTAAACGCTAGGAGAAAGAAGAATAAAAGAAGAGGAGTGAAGAGAAGAAGCTTCCAAAGGAGATTCCAGCTTTCCCAAGCTGGAAATCCCTCCAAACAACAACCTCCTTGTCTTTTTCCCCTTCAATGACAGCAACAACTTCTAGGTCAACTTCTCCAACTTCCCCTCATTTTGGGCCAAAGAACTATTTATATCATCTCTTTGCATTGAATTCAGGGCTGATTAGACATATGCTTCCACATGGATCTTCCCAAATTGGCTAAGATGGTACAAATCAGCTCCACATGGCTGCCAGCTCAATTAATGAGAGATCCCACGGGTTCAGCACGTGCAGAATTTTACTTCCCAGACCTTCTGCCTTCTGATGTGGAACCAGCATGCTGCAACAAAATCTGAGTGATCATATACCAGAAAATCAGCTTCTACATAAGAAAAATCTACACTAAAATCAACTCAAGCTTGGCCTACTGAATTGTAAAAATTGTTTATAAAAAGCACTCATTTTTCATGCTCAAACATCAGCTCAAACACATCAAAGAGTAGAGTTTAAAGCCTAAGAGAAAGCCACTAGCTCTTATTTCTAAGAGTTATCAATGAGAGTGAAGTGCAATCCGCTTCCATAGAAGAAAAACCTTCCTTAGAGAGCTTGCTTGAAAATTTTATCCAAGAGACTATAGCCATGAATGTAGAATTAGAAAAATCTATGGAGAGACTCCAGACCCAAAGGGAGGATAGGGAAGTAGGATCCACTTCCATAGAGTGTCTAGTGAGTCATGTGGCCAGTGATTCTTTAGCGCCAATTCAGGGGCATAATTCTTTCGATTTGGCTAGAGATGAGCATATAGGGGTGAGTTGTGTAAATTGTGAGGAAGAATTGGATAGTTCTAGCCCCCATCAAGAACAAGTTTGTGAGGAAGAAAAAGAAAATGAGCCTATAGTATTTGAGGAGTTTCAAGAGGTAGAGTTTAAGGTTGAAAGGCCTTTGTCTGTTCTATCCTGTCCATCCTCTCTTGATAATGAGTGTTCTTTTTCTCGTTCTCACGAGTCATTGTCCGAGTCAGCGTCTTTTTATTTTGATCTTTCTCCTTTTATGCTTTTATTAAAAGAAAATCCCAAAAATATTTCTGCTTCAGGGTCCCATGAAAAGCTAGTAAGTCTGCTAGCGATAGTCTGCTTCATTGATTCAAGGAAGAAGGGCCCGAAGAAATACGAGAATTTTTATGTGCCTTGAAAGTCCGCACAAACTCGTTTAGCTAAGAGACGTTAAACAAGTGCTTCTTGGGAGGCAACCCAAGTTTATTTTTCCATCAATTTTCTTTTCTTCGTTTTCAGTTTTTTTTTTTTTTTTGTAGTTAGAGTATGTTGATCTTTCATTCCCGTTAATCAATTTTTGAAGAAGCTCGAGACCATTATTTCTTCCAAATCACCCAATGAATGTTGAAGGCTGTCATCCATGGTTGCTCTCGCACTTCAGGGCAGTATAATTCTCCCTATGTTTTTTTAAATTGTCCTTATGCATGCTTAATTAGTCTGAATGATTAATACATTGAGGACAATGTATCATTTAAGTTTGGGGGGGAGGCTTTGCTGTTCTGATCTGAGCGAAATTTTTTTCATGATGATTCTATTGCATCTGTTTTGATGAGAACGATCTATGATTTGATCTAGATAATGAATTTTGTTCAATTTTTGTGAAATATAAAAGCATGTTCAAGATTCATGTAAATTTAAATTTTTTCTTTGATTTCCTTGCACATGTTTAGCACTTAGCTTACTTATATGGTTTTGAATGCTTAGAACTGGATTATATTATCTAGATCTTTGTTGTCACTCCGATAGGCTTAAGATCTGATTTAAAAGATTGAACTGCATGAGAGTCTGTAATGTTTTACTTGGGAGAAAAATCATGTTTATTAGCCTGCAAAGAAAAGAAAAGTGTGATAAAAAAATTAATAAAAAAAAAAAAAGAGGTAAAAGAAAGAAAATGAAAAAAAAGAAGAAAAAAAAAGAATGATCCACTTTCTTGAGAGCGTTAGTAACCAGGGGCATTCATGACACCCATCGTTTGCCTTTGCATGAAAGCGCTGGAAAGAAATGAGCATGTCTCGACATCCTGAAAGATGAGGCGCTCGTAGTTGGATGCTTTCATAACCAATGTTGGCAAGCAAAAACGAAGGCGCTACATCTAAAAGGATTCTCATTAAATAAAAAAATAAAAAAAAATGCAAGTTTGGGGGAGGCATACCCCATTGTTTCAGGCACCTTAGTGGAATATTGCTTTCTTGATTGTTGGGAAGCTGGATAATTAGAGCTTAGGGCCAGTGTAGGGGGAAGATGAATTGAGGATTCTATAAACCTTTTCTAGGCTAGTAAAGACCTAATAAGGAGGCTCGCACACACACACACAAGGGATGAAGAGTTTAGATTTAAATTTCGTGATGAATGAATATGTTTTAATATTTCCTTTAATTGTTAGAGTTCATTCTTTTGATCATTGAGCTTAGAGTCATGCATTTGCAATAGTTGATTCATATAAATGGTTTTAGCTTTGCTCGGGACTAGCAAAGGCTTAAGTTTGGGGGTGTGATGACATGCAAAAATGTCATCATTTTCCTATTAATTTTAGCTAGTTTTATGCTTGAATTGTGTGCTTTAATTCTATTTTCTGTTTAAATTTTAGAAAATCGAGTCAAAACAGAAAAATCGAAATTTTGAGAGATTTTAGATGATTTTGGAGGCTTTTGGAGCAATTTGAAGAAGTTCATTGAAGACCCAAATCCAAAAAGCCAAGAAGAATGAGTTAGAAGCCCAAATTCATGAATTTCAAGTCTTAAATTATCAAGTTGGGTCAAGAAACAAGTCCAAAATCCATTACAAGAAGTATTTGGGCCAAAAGAATGTTGGAGGCCCAAAAATGCAGCCAAAATCGGGTCATTATTGAAGATTCAGGGCCTAGCGTCTCGACGCTAAGCCTGGAGCGTCTCAACGCTAGGCAGCCGCGTGGAAAGATCCATAATCGCAATAGCTTCACGACGCTGTCCAGATAGCGTCTCGACGCTGCGACATCTTGGAGCCCAAGAAAAGATGACGTCAGAGCGTCGCGACGCTACGCCTTCTGGGAGCCTATAAAAGGAGCCTTTTGCATCCATATTTTGTGTGCCAATTTGTGGGTTTTCACCCCATTCTAGAATCCACACTAAAATTGGGGATTTTTTGGGAGAGTTTTGGAGCTTTGTTGAAGATCTTTGGAGCTCGGGATCGATGGAGGTCGGCGCGGGATCGAGGAGATCGACACTTTTATGAGCATTTCTCTTCCCTTTTCCTTTATGTTTTAGTTTCTAGAATTGTTGTGATTAGGAATTATTGGATTTTAGTGATTATGAGTAGTAAATTCCTAAATTCTATGAGATTCATTTAGATGTTGAACATCTGCTCAATTAATGAATTGATGTGGTTTAATTGTCATTATTGTTCATTTGTGCATTTTGTCCGTAATGCTTTTAATCAACCGATCACTGATTAAATGAATCACTACTAAGTGGAAACTCGACAGAGAGAAGCTTAGACTAGAACTGAATGCAGGACTAACGGTTATTTACCCGGGTGACACAGGATTGAATAAATAACGTTAGAGGTTGTACTGAAGGGTCGTAATGCCATGCTAAGTAAATAAAGATGAGACTGAAAGGAGATTCTTTATTGAAAGGTATGAGATAGGAGGAGACCGACAGGAAAGTCCTTGTCACTAGGCTTCTAGACTTATGAATCAAATGATTAGTTAATCCATATTAGTTAATTGATTAAGTATTAAAGGTCCAATTGATAAAATCAACAACTCTAGAATTATCCCATCAAATTGTGTCACCATTTATCTTTTGCTTTCTAGATTAGTTTTTTATTATTCTTTTCAGCATTAGATTTTGTTATCTAAATAAAGCTAAGCAAGATTATTCGCGGTACTTAATTGAATAAATCTAATCCCTGTGGAGACGATACTCTATACTCAAAATCACTATATTACTTGTGACGACTCGTACGCTTGCGGATTAAAAATCGTACATAACAAGTATTGGATTGTCTGATTTGATTAAGCTATTTCTTTGTCTAATGTTTTTAAATTCTTTAGGGAAGGTGAGTTAGTATTGCTCGGGACGCGCAATAGTTCAAGTTTGGGGGTGTGGTAACTGCCCAAAAGGTAGTTATTTAGGCCTCATTTCTATATGGATTTGTGTGTCTTTTGTGCTTAAGAGGGTTGGTTTTAGATTGATATTACATGTTTTTACCCATTTGGAAGAATGGAAGCATTGGAAATTATTTTGTGCAGATTATACTGCTGAGCAACTGGAGGGAGCAAATTTTGTGCTGCAGCAAAACTGGGAACAAAACTGCCACATCACAACTCGTTAGCTAACTTCATGAACCGACTTCTGTTGAGTTATTTTCATGATAAAGGATCAAGGAGAGCCTTACACGTGTCCTAGTTGACCTAATTCAAGCTTCCCATCCTTCTATAAAAGGAAGTAGTCGTCAAAGTCAAAAGCATTCCATGTTTTCCCTTTGAAGCCGAATAGTATAGAGAGATTGCCGATCGTCAAGAACACCATCATCAGCAAGCTGATTAAGGAGTTTATTTTATTTATTAACTTGTGATTATGGACATGCCTACTCAGATTGTGATTTGTATTTTCATGCCTATTATGAACTAAGTAGCTTAGGTGTTGGTTAGGAATAATTTGATTGTCGTGCTTCATCTTTAGTAATATATTGACTATCGCATTTTGGTTAATTGTTGTACTTATTTCCATTTTATGCCCGCTTGGCCAGCCGGTGTGAATAGCTCTCTCTAGTTTCAGGGATGATTTAGAGAGTGTGTGGCAATTATCCACACTACGATCATTGTGTATTGGTGAACGCCAGTGACTGAGCTAGGGATAGCCAGTTGCCTAGTGCTTGATCGGTCGTACCTCATTGGGGTTGAAACACATCCCAAAAGATCCGGAGTTCCGGGAGGAATCCGGTAATAATACTGCGAGAAATGCATGATCAATAATATTGCTAGAGCATCTTTTAGAACAATCACTAAATCCTAACCAGCGTCTGTCTTTAATCTGTCTATCTATTTGTTTACTCGTTGCTCTGTCATTTATTTTGCTTCAGCACAATTCGTATAAAACCAAATCATTTTACCATCTTTGAAACCATTAGAAAGTTACACAAAATTGGTAGAGTGGAAACTAATTCAGGACTCGGATTGATAATATTACTTGCTGCAGACTGTGTATACTTGTACATGAATTCTAGAGTATTTTATACCATATTTTTACTCACTCTAGGAATCCAACACTGACCCAAGTTCCAGAATTTTCCAGCTTTGGTTTGGGCTGATTTTTGGGCTTTCTCTTCACTTCTTTTTGGGCTTTTTTATCATGATTGCCCTCTTTGGATCCCCTATTGATCAAGCTTGGATTTGGGCTTCATTTGCTTCATTTTTGGCATTTTTTCTCCCAAAATCACCAACTTTGCTCCTAAGGACCAAATAACAGAATTCATTAAATATTTTCATAAAAAAAAAACGATTAAAGCACATAGAAGCTTAATAAATTGGGACTAAAATAGCGACATTTTTGCTCGCTATCACACCCCCAAACTTAAGCTTTTGCTAGTCCCGAGCAAAATAAATTCTAAAGATGCATGAAATAGAATCGCTCAGGCCTCATTGATTTTGGAATTCTTAGGATAGAATGGAAAACATGCAAGTGGAATAAGCAAGCACCGCATACTCTTGAAGAAATCTTAAACTATTTTGAACTTAAGATTAATGAATAGCATGCTCAAGGCTTATCTATTGATTCTTTTACTAACCTAGATTAGTCTTTTGGCTTTCTCCATTTGTTTTCCCTCTACACTGGCTAAGAGCCCCTAATAGGTCGGAGTCCTTCTATCATGCAAAAAAAAAAAAAAAAACTAGGGTAATCGTCATTTTTTTTTTCATGGGGGAGTGGTGGGTTCCTAGTGTGAGTAAAAATATGGTATAAAAGACTCTAGAATTCCTGTGCAAGTATACAGAGTCTGCAGCAAGTAATATTATCAATCCGAGCCCTAAATTAGTTTTCACTTTATTTATTTTGTGTAACTTCCTAATGGTTTCAAAGTAGTAAATATGATTGGGTTATGTAAGAATAATGTTGAAGCAAAGTAAATGACAGAATAGAAAATAATCAAATAGGCAGACAGATTAAAGACAAGCGCTGGTCAAGTTTTAGTAATTGTTTTAAAAGATGCTCTAGCAATATTATTGATCATGTAAACTCTAGCATTATTATTAGCGCATTCCTCCCGAAACTCCGGATCTTTTGGAATGTGTTTCAACCCCAATGAAATACGACCGATCAAGCACTAGGCAACTGGCTATCCCTAGCTCAGCCACTGGCGTTCACCAATACACAATGATCGTAGTGTGGATAATTGCCACACACTCTCTAAATCATCCCTGAAACTAGAGAGAGCTATTTACCCCGGCTGGCCAGGTGGACATAAAATGGAAATAGGCACAACAATTAACCAAGATGCAGTAATCAACAAATATTATTAGAGATGAAGCACATCAACTACATATTCCTTAACCACCGCCTAAAGCTACTTAGTTCATAATAAGCATAGAAACACAAATCATAATCTGAGTAGTCATGTTCATAATTACAAGATAATAAAGGAATTATTAAACTCCTCAATCAACTTGCACTGATGGCCTCTAATCTCTCTATACTATTCGACTTCCAAGGACAAATATGGAATGCTTTTGACTTTGACGGCTACTTCCTTTTATAGAAGGATGGGAAGCTTGAATTAGGTCAACTAGGACACGTGTAAGGCTCTCCTTGATCATTTATCACGAAAATAACTCAACAGATCTCGGTTCATGAAGTTGGCTAACGAGCTGTGATGTGGCAGTTCTGTTCCCAGTTTTGCTGCAGCACAGAATTTGCTCCCTCCAGTCGCTCAACAGCATAATCTGCACAAAATAATTTCCAATGCTTCCATTCTACCAAATGGGTTAAAACCTGTAATATCCATCTAAAACCAACCCTCTTAAGCACAAAAGACACACAAATCCTTATAGAAATGAGGCCTAAATAACTACCTTTTGGGCAGTTATCACACCCCCAAACTTGAACTATTGCGTGTCCCGAGCAATACTAACTCACCTTCCCTTAAAAATTTAAAAACATTAGACAAAGAATTAGCTTAATCAAATCAGACAATCCAATACTACCTTTGACCTTTACCTGAGCACTCTGCAACACCAAGCTCTACTGCAGCAAAATGATTCCTTCAGCAGGGACAAATAATCACCACTTTCAACTTAATTCTAAAAACTCACCACAGCTTAGCTCTATTATTAGACATCTTAAAACATATTTTCAAGGAGTTTATGTCTTCATTTAAGACTTAAAGCAGCCTTACAATCATAAGCTCTTAAGCATGGGATGACCCACTTTATGGTGCAGTATACCCTTGCCTCAAACTCATTACTAACTAGGCTCAATACTCTTTATAAAGCTAAAAAATCCTTAGTTATTCCATCTCTTGCCCCTCAGAATGGCAACATTTTATGATGAAGCTCACCTAAGTTTTGGGAGACAGAAAAACTGTCGGATCATCATTCATCCTTCAAAACTTTTGCTCCATCAATTTTTCAGCAAAATTTTCAACAAATAATTCTTTTCAGCAAATAATTTTTTTTTTTTCATTTTTCATACTTACTAGGTCATCTTTTGACGCGAAGACAAACTGTGGGTATCACAAATGTCCCCGGTTACTTAATAACCTAACAAATTTTTACTTTGAAGGAGAGGAATGCTGGAGCAAAACAATTGGAGTAGCAAAAAGTCCCCCAAACTTGAATTATTCATTGTCCCCAATGAATCATTAAATAAGCAATTATACCCCCAAACTTAAATTTTTTCTATTTGAATTTTAAATTAGGCGTGGGACTAGAATTAAGCGTAAAGTGGATCATATAAGTCAATACTACCTTCAAAATCTTCTTTGCCGCAGCAACAGTCCAGGCTAGAAGAAATGCTCAAGCAAAAGGTTTCTGGAGATCAGAATACCTTGATCTAATTAAGCTTAATCAGTCAAAGCTTCAAAAATTCAGAAGAAAATTAGTTAAGTTAGAGTTAGTCAGTGCTCATGGAACAGAAACATTCAGAAAATTTCATTAAAAACATAAGAAAAATATTACCAAGCAGAGATATATTTTTTTCGAAGCAGAAAAATTAAAAAGAAACAAGACAATCACTTATAACAGTGAGAAGGGTCAATATGCGCGAGCAAACAAAGATGCAAAACAAAAGTAGTGCTCGCTCCAAGTCAACTCATCAGTCAGTCTTCCTGACCCTGCTCCTCCTCATCATCCTCTTATCGTTCAACAGGTGGGGGTGGTATCCAAAGATTAAATAAGTCATCGGGAAACACTCGGAAGGCCTGATATGGTTTTGAAAAATTGGTCTGCAAGGCCCCCTGAGCACATCATCTCTCATTTTAGCATAAGTCCAATAGGTCTGAGCTTGCCTTTCAGCAAATTCTAACCTGCTGGCCACCAATGTCAGTTGCTCTAGGATCTAATGAACTCCATACACAAGCCCACCCTGGCGAGCTTCTTGCGTACGCTGAAGCCGCGCCAGATTAGGTGTGTCAATGATTCCCTTATCAAGCATAATCATATCCTCTGGAGCCGTGGGCACTCCTGCCCTGCTGCATAACATCAGAATCGTGTTTGGAAAGAACAGCTTCCCCACCTTTTTGCGCCAACAAGCAACACTTTGTCCCGAGATATAGTGGAGTCATGCGTTGTTGGCAGCAAGCGGAGCCTAATGAAGCCCATCCAAGCGTTGGCTTCACTTTTTAAATAGGCAGCTTGAAATTTGTGCTTGCGCGTCTGCGACACCCTCCATTGAGCTCCCTCAACACCTACCTCTCGGACTGCCGCGCTTAATTGGTCGCTCAATGGGGCAACCACCATTTCATTGAAAATTGCGTGCGGAAAGTCCTGAAGATCAAACAAATTATTAATGGCCTCTAGGCTCCATTGGACAGGCACTCCTCGCACTATGACTTTGAAATCATCCTTCACGTCAAGATTGGCGTAGAATTCCCGAACGATGTTAGCATTGACATGATCAGGCTTCGCACAAAACGGCCTCCACACCAGGCTCGCTATTCCAGATTCCAAAAACCTGGGCAAATCATTGCCAAATCCTCGCTCGAACAAGAAATCACGCCTCAGTACTTCCTGATATTTTGCTCTGGCAAGTTCATTGACGAAGCGAATGAATGGTGCCCTCGGCTCCTCAATCTCACCCGATGCTTCGGCAATTCCTTTGCCCTTGCTTTCTCTCTGTTCTCGCAAACGCTCATCTTCTGCCTTCCTTGCCTCTTCTTCTTTTGCCGTATTTTCCTCTTCACTTTTCTCTTCCTCAGAGTCTGATGTCGGAGGCGATGGAGTGTTCCGAATCACCCTTACGCGACCCGCCTTCCTCTTGATGCGGCGGCGTCTGGGTGGTTCAGGTATAATGACTTCAACATGAGCCTCCTACGCCGGTGTTTTCTCCTTGTCATGCTCACCTGCAGCTTGCTCCTCAACCTCCGTTTCTTGATTTTTCTCAGCAATCTTTTCTTGAATCGTATCTGGGTTTTGCACTTCAGGTTCTTGAGTAATTCCTTCTTCCGCAGTAGTGGCAACAACGTCTGCCACCTCCTGAATTTCCTCCTGTTCTGCAGCCCTTTGCTGCCTTCTCCTTTTCTTTGCTTCCTTTTCCTCGGGCGTTCTTTTCTTTTTGGTTTTCCCTCTTTGCACTTCCGGCGTGATCGGTACCTCCTCTTCTTCACTCTCCCACTCTTTCCTAGCTCTTGTTTTGGCCATAGATAGCTCAAAGGGTTTTACAGATAATGAAAAAGGAGAAAGAAAGAATGTAGATGGCAAGATAGAAACAAGAAGACGAAGTGAGGAGAAACTTACCAAAGTCTGCAAATAAATAAGGCTGCAGCCATTTGAAATCTTAACCGAAAAGATTTGCCCCGTATTAAATGGTGTTACTGTTCACATTTAATTTGCAATTCAAATCCCTAACGGTAAAATCGTGGAATTTCAATCATCTATGGGAAATAACGGCATGCTGTCAACGGCTAAACCGTTGGATTGTCCCTGCACGACATGTGGCAGCATCCCTGCAATTCACCTGCCCATAGAAAGTCAAAAATCCCAACGGTAAAAATAATTACTCAAATCCTTCCTATTCGTACGAGAAATTTGCTCCAACATTATCTTTGCTGCAACAATCTTCTGAACCTGCCGAATCTTAGATACGGAATTCAAATTTCAAAATAGGAAAATCAAATCTTTTAAATTCAAATTTAACTTAACCGATCAAATCAAACTTAATTTTTTATTCTTAAAGCCAAATCAATTAGAGAAAAATCTTTATCAACTAAAAAAAATCAAATAACTGAAAATCAAATCCACATAAAAAAAATCTAATTAATGAAAAGATAATCCTAAAGATAATTTAAATAAATAACCAGAAAATCAAATCAAATTCAAAACGAAATAGATAAAATCTTAAATAAACAAATACTTAAAGATAAAAATCTAATAAACCATGCAAAATTAAATCTAACCTAATCAAAATTAAAAACAAGTCAGAAAAATAAAATCAACATAACACTGGGAGCTCAAAAAATTTTCTCTGTGAAATGCTCCCGCAAAAATCCTGCCCTCTCAATCATCAACAAACTTTAGGGAAGGATATTTTGCCTGAAATTCCTCTCCCCAATAATTTTTCACACGTTGTCCATTCACTTTGAACACTCTCCCATCTTTTTCATCCTGCAAAGTAACTGCTCCATGGGGAAAAACCTCAACCACAGTAAATGGTCCTGACCATTTAGATTTTAGTTTTCCAGGAAACAATTTCAATCTAGCATTATAAAGCAAGACTTTTTGACCCTTGACAAACTCTTTAGATTTTATTCTCTTGTCATGCCACAGCTTAGTCTTTTCTTTATACATTTTCGCATTGTCATAAGAAAATTGGCGAAATTCCTCTAATTCATTAAGCTGCAGCATTCTTATTGCTCCTGCACGAATCAGATCAAAATTTAACTTTTTCAAAGCCCAAAACGTCTTATGCTCTAGCTCCAATGGTAAATGGCAAGCTTTCCCATATACTAACCTATAGGGAGACATACCTAGAGGAGTCTTATAAGCTGTCATGTAAGTCCAAAGAGCCTCATCCAACCTAAAAGACCAATCCTTTCTAGATGGATGAACTACTTTCTCTAGAATTGATTTAATTTTCCTATTACTAACTCCAGCTTGACCATTTGCTTGTGGGTGATAAGGGGTAGCTATCCTATGCTTAATTCCATACTTAGCTAAAAGCTTAGTTAAGATATTATTAACAAAATGTGCACCCTCATCACTCACTAGAGCTCTAGGTGTCCCAAACCGCGCAAAAATGTGCGATTGGAGAAACCTTGCAACTGTCTTTGCATCACTCTGATGGCATGCAATGGCTTCCACCCACTTGGACACGTAATCAACTGCCAATAAGATAAAAACATTGCCATTCGAAGGGGGAAATGGCCCCATAAAATCAATACCCCATACATCAAATAATTCAACTTCTAAAATATAAGTAAGAGGCATTTCATCTCTAGGCCCTAAATTTCCTCTCATTTGGCAAGCATCACATTGCTTGTAGAACCAATGGGCATCTTTAAATAAGGTGGGCCAGAAGAATCCACAATGCAAAATCCTCATAGTTGTCCTTTGACCGCTGAAATGACCTCCATACGGCGAAGAGTGACATTACTCTAGGATTTCCTTTGCTTCAGCACCTGAAACACACCTACGAATAATACCGTCAGAGCATTGCTTATACATAAATGGCTCATCCCAATAGAAAAATTTTGCATCATGCTTAAACTTTTTCCTTTGCCTCTAATCCATGTCAATAGGGGTGACTCCCTTTACCAAAAAGTTGGCAATATCCGCATACCAAGGGACATCCCTAACTACCTTTACTTCAACAACAAAGAGTTGTTCATTTGGAAAAGAATCGGAAATGGCAGATTGCTCCAGCAAAGATGATGATGGATCAAGACGAGATAAGTGATCTACAATAACATTTTCTGATCCTTTCTTATCCTTTATTTCCAAGTCGAATTCCTGCAATAATAAAACCCAACGAATTAGTCTAGGCTTTGCATCCTTCTTAGTCATTAAATACCTTATTGCTGCATGATCCGTGAACACTGTGAGTTTGGATCCAACCAAATCTGGCCGGAATTTCTCAAAAGCAAACACAACAGCTAACAACTCCTTTTCAGTAGTTGTGTAGTTGACTTGTGCTTCATTTAAAACCCTGCTTGCATAATATATAGGATGGAAGAATTTTCCCTGCTTTTGCCCCAGCATCGCACCTACTGCGGCATCACTTGCATCACACATTACCTCAAATGGTAAATTCCAGTTAGGTGCGCAAAGAATGGGTGTTGAGATTAAAGCAGCCTTTAATGTCTCAAAAGCCTTCCTACAATCTGCATTAAAGCCAAAAACATGATCAGTACACAATAATTTACAAAGAGGTTTACTGATTTTGGAAAAATCCTTTATGAACCTCCTATAAAATCCAGCATGTCCTAAAAAACTCCGAATTCCCTTCACTGAATTCGGTGGCTCTAGTCTTTCAATCACCTCAATTTTTTCTCTATCAACTTCTAGACCATTCTTAGAAATCCTATGACCTAACACTATGCCTTCCTTCACCATGAAGTGGCATTTTTCCCAATTAAGAACTAGATGGGTATCCTCACATCTTTTTAATACCTTACCTAAATTTTCTAAGAAACTCTAAAAAGACCCTCCAAACACTGAAAAAATCATCCATAAATACCTCAACAGTGGACTCAATCATATCAGAAAAAATTGCTAGCATGCACCGCTGAAATGTTGTTGGAGCATTGCAGAGGCCGAAAGACATTCTCCTAAAAGCGAATGTCCCATAAGGGCAGGTGAAACTGGTTTTCTCCTGATCCTCAGGAGCAATAGTAATCTGGTTGTACCCAGAATAACCATCCAAGAAACAGTAATAGGCCTGACCAGCCAATCTATCCAACATCTGGTCAATAAATGGTAGAGGGAAATGGTCCTTACGGGTGGCTTTATTAAGCCTCCTGTAGTCCATGCAAACCCTCCAGCCAGTTACTGTCCTGGTTGGAATCAACTCATTGTTTTTATTGCTCACCACAGTGACACCTCCTTTCTTAGGAACACATTGGATAGGACTTACCCAATTGCTATCGACAATTGGATAAATGATCCTAGCATCCAACCATTTAATTACCTCTTTTTTAACAACCTCTTTCATTGCAGGGTTAAGCCTTCTTTGTTGCTTAATACTCCTAAAGGATCCCTCCTCTAGAGTGTTTTGTGCATACAAAAAGACGGGCTAATTCCCTGAATGTCAGCCAATGTCCAACCTATAGCTTTGCGGTATTGCTGTAGCAATTTTATTAAGGCCTCCTCATGCTCCGGCATTAAATCTGATGCAACAATAATGGGCAAGTCTCGCCTTCCCCAAGATACACATGAAGGGATAAAAACCCTAGCGCAGCGGAAACGATCAGAGAACCTTATCGGTTTAAATTTTGGTTGGGAAACCAATACGATAGCAAAGCAATTATACAGCATAAACCAGAAAAATACATGCTGTAAAACTGAGATAAAACATGCTTAAACATATAAAATTTATAGATCTAATCTATAAAATTGGATCCTATTGATCCAAGTTCAAGAAGAACCTTACCCTTGAAGAAATCCTTGAACGTATCGCCAAAAATCCTTCGATCTTCTCCCAAAAACAGCAGCAAATCAACCTTGGTCTTGCTGGAAAATCACCACGAACACCACCACGAGGGTACACCGGTATTCTCTAATAGGATCTAGCGTTGGGTGCTGGTGGGAGCCAAAATTCTTAGGAAATTTTCTCTGGATCAATCGTCTGAATTCTCTGAGAGAGAAATGCTCAGTGAGAGAGAGACCGATAGAGAGGGAGAGATTGGTGTGGGAGACGTGAGACTGAGCGAGAGTTTAGAACCATAATATCAGATAACTGAAAATATCAGTTATCTGATAATTTTAATTAAATATAATTTTAAAATCATAATTTTAAAATTACAATTAATTATATTTTAATTAATCTAAATTAATTAAAATAACATTAATTTAAATCCAATTTAAATTAATATCCCTCCTATCTTATAGTTTAACTAAATCAAATTTAATTAAACTAAATTAATTAATTAATTCGAAATTAATTAATAAAATAAAATAAAATTGAACATCACATATTCAATTACTATTTTCTCTCTCAAAACTATAGTATTAATATACATCCAATGCATATTAATTATAACATATAGTTTTAATATGAACCATTTCATATTTTAGTATAATATTCAAACACCTTTGAATATTCAATCCATCCTTAGAATTTTACCTCAACGCCCTAAATGAGCTACCGGTGGGACCTAATGGACCTACAGATCAGAAGCTCCAACGATATGAGATTAGTTGGTTAAACTCATTAACCAAGTTAATCAATATTCGTTAACTGTGGTTCACTCCACTAAAGAACCACAGCTGCACTCTTCTCACTGCAGATATATTTCTGTGTCCACGGATATTGACCGTCAACAGCAAGTTAGCCCTTCACGTGTGTTCGTACCCCAGCTAGGTCAAATTACCGTTTGACCCCTGGGCTACCTCTTGGTCCTTAAGTACCAGTGCTCCTCTAATGAACAACCTGTTTGTGGTCCAACCATCAAACAGAAAACCCTCTCGTGCCATAAAGAGGGTAGGGCCCTTTGTTCAAGACCCGGAGACACCATTTAAGGGAACACACCTCTACTTACCCTCATATCAGGAAGGAGTGAATTCCATCTTGTAAGACTACGTTCCCAGCTCCCCACTCGGTCTTGTCCCCAAAATGGTAGGCTTATTGAGTCGGCGAACTGGCCACTCTCACCCGTACAAATCAAAGGACAATCCCTCATGGACAGGAGTCCATAATCCACTCAGGATTAAGGCCAAGTTGCCTAGGTCATCCTAGTGAAATAGAAACCGAGCTAACTAACGGTGTTAGAGTTAGTGGTTAACTATTTCGCGGTCCGGTCTTTGTGCAAACTCATTGCACAGGATACCCCCACTCGCATGTCAACCACATGAACGCGTTGGATCAATACGTTTGTATCAATATACAAAGCGGGTCGTATCCATAGTGTCACCAGGATAAGGTACCCAGCCTTATCCCTATACTACAGACCCTTTAGGCTAAAACTTGAACATTAATCCCCGTATGTCCCTACATACTAGTTCAAGCCTCATTCTATTAGCCATGGATGTTTAGTTTATTGGATTAGGGTTAACAAGACAAGATATAATACAAACATTGAATAATCCATCATTTTATTAATGTTCGGTCAAACGTACATTTACTATCTACGAGTTTTAGGGCATAAAACCCAACAAACTCCCACTTGAACTAAAACTCAAGTTACAGGGAAAGTATATACAAAATAATCCAAAGCTGGAAACGGTACATGTATGTTTGTACATTACATAATAGGTAAATATACAAAATACAATAAACTAGGGCATCCTTACACCCATTACACATCTCCCACTTGCCCTAGATTACGCTATATACATATCTCGCAGACCTAGACTGTCTAGATGACCCTCGAACACTTTAGCCGAGAGGGCCTTCGTAAACGGATCAGCAATGTCATGCTCAGAAGCGATCTTGGTCACGACCACATCTCCTCTTTGCACAATCTCTCGAATTAGATGGTACTTCCTCTCTATGTGTTTACCTCTTTTGTGGCTGCGAGGTTCCTTTGAATTGGCTACTGCCCCACTGTTGTCACAGTATAACGTAATGGGCAAGTTCATATTTGGAACAACTTCCAAATCTGTCAAGAACTTCCTTAGCCAAACAGCTTCCTTAGCTGCTTCACAAGCAGCTACATATTCAGCCTCCATCGTGGAGTCTGCTATACATCCCTGCTTTATGCTCCTCCAAACTACAGCTCCCCCGTTAAGGGTGAAAACTGACCCTGACGTAGATTTCCTAGAATCCTTGTCAGTTTGGAACTCAGAGTCGGTGTAACCCGTGAGAACTAACTCCTTAGCCCCAAACACCAACATGTAATCTCTCGTTCTCCTAAGATACTTGAGGATTCCTTTAACGGCGGTCCAATGGTCTAACCCTGGATTTGACTGATATCTGCTGACAATCCCTACAGCATAACAAATGTCAGGCCTCGTGCATAGCATGGCATACATTAGGCTACCCACGACAGAGGCGTAGGGAATCCGTCTCATATCCTCAACCTCTTGAGGTGTCTTAGGAGACTGTTCCTTAGACAAGTGAACCCCATGCCTGAAAGGCAACAAGCCCTTCTTGGAATTCTGCATCGAATATCGAGCCAACATCTTGTCGATATACGTTGCCTGAGACAGAGCTAGCGATTTGTTCTTTCTATCCCGAATAATCTGGATCCCAAGAACATACTGCGCCTCACCCAAATCTTTCATTTGGAATTGAGCTGCTAGCCATTCTTTTACGTCAGACAGATACCCTACATCATTCCCAATGAGTAGGATGTCGTCTACATATAGTACGAGGAAAGCTACTTTATTCTTGTCGATCTTCTTGTATACACAAGGCTCATCAACATTCTGGTCAAAACCAAAAGATTTGATCGCAGTATCAAATCTAATATTCCAAGATCTAGAAGCCTGTTTCAACCCATAAATGGATCGATTCAGTTTGCAAACTTTTTGCTCATGACCTTGGGATATGAACCCCTCGGGTTGAGACATAAAAATACTCTCGTCAAGATTGCCATTTAGAAAAGCTGTCTTGACATCCATTTGCCAAATTTCATAATCATAAAATGTGGCAATGGATAAGAGGATTCTTATGGACTTTAGCATAGCAACGGGAGAAAAAGTTTCTTCATAGTCCACTCCTTCTCGTTGGGTATAACCCTTTGCTACAAGTCTTGCTTTGAAAGTCTGTACTTTCCCAGCAGCATCTCTTTTCCTCTTATAGATCCATTTACACCCAATGGGTTTGACCCCTTCAGGTAGATCTACAAGTTCCCAAACTTGATTGAAGTACATGGACTCCATCTCAAGGTCCATGGCTTTGGCCCACTCGTCCTTATCTACATCATTCATTGCCTGACAATAAGACAATGGATCTTCTATGCCGTCATCAGGTATGACTACTTGTGTTTCTGTTAAACCCAAGTAGCGGTAGGTTGTATCACAACCCTCCCACTGCGTCGAAGCTCTCCTACTACGTGAGGAGGACTAGATTGACGAGAAGAACTGCATTCTCCAACAACTCTTGTTGAAGGACCAGGTTCATCAACAACCCTTGTTGATCCTTCTGTAGCTTCTCCTAATACTAACTTACTTCGTGGTCGATGATCTCGTATGTGGTCTTCCTCCAAGAAAGTTGCATTTGTCGATACAAATACTTTATTATCTTGAGGGTCATAGAAAAGACCACCTCTCGTTTCTTTCGGGTACCCAACAAATTGGCATATTCTCGTACGTGATTCCAATTTCTTAGGAATTGTCACTAACACATGTGCAGGACAACCCCAGATTCGAAAGTAACGCAAACTAGGTTTACGCCCCCTCCATAACTCAAAAGGAGTTTCAGAAACACTTTTTGAGGGAACACTGTTAAGAATATGTACTGCAGTCTCTACTGCATACCCCCAAAACGAGCTAGGCAACTGAGCATAGCTCATCATAGATCGAACCATGTCTAACAAGGTTCTGTTTCTCCTTTCTGATACACCATTTTGCTGAGGTGTACCAGGTGCTGAGAGTTGTGATTGGATTCCATGTTCTATCATATAGTCCTGGAATCGCTGATCTAAATACTCTCCACCTCGATCTGATCGAAGTGTTATAATTGTTCTACCTAATAAGTTTTCCACCTCAGCCTTAAACTCCTTGAACTTTTCAAGAGCCTCAGACTTATGGCCCATTAGGTACAAGTAACCGTATCGTGAATAATCATCTATGAAAGAGATGAAATATTCAAAACCACCTCGAGCCTTTACATTCATAGGACCACAAAGATCCGAATGTATTAGTTCAAGTGGTTCTTTGGCCCTGTAACCTTTTCCAGTAAAAGGCCTCTTGGTCATTTTACCCTCGAGACACGATTCACAGGGTGGTAAAGATGTATCTTCTATGTCACTTAGAAGCCCATTTTTAACCAAACGATCGATCCGATCGATGTTAATATGACCAAGACGAAGATGCCAAAGATACGTGTTGTTACTTGAAGGAGAAACTTTTTGCCTTTTGTTTTGCGTTTCGGCCGTTTTAAACATTTCATGACTTAAAATGGCCTTAGCATCATTTGGTCTTAACACAAACAAATTATTCTCACGCTTAGCTGAACATATGTAAATTCCATTCTTTGAAATTAAAGCTTCATTAAGCAAGAAGGAAACAGTATAACATTGTTCTAACAAAGCTGAAACAGAAATTAGGTTCCTTTTAATTCTAGGAACCAAGTACAAGTCCTATAAAATTAAAAACCTATTTCTAAAGAATAATTTTGCAGCTCCCACTGCACGAGCTGAAACGACGTCTCCCGTTCCTACCTTGAGCGTCATTTCACCCTCTGCCAGCTGCTGGAAATTATTTCCCTGAAAAGAAGAACAAACATGATTAGTGGCTCCCGAATCCAGTATCCAGGCAAACTCATCATGCTCAACGAGACAAGTCTCTAACACAAGTAAATCAAATTTACCTTCTTTTTCTCTTCTCTTCTCAGCAAGGTAGCGGGGACAGTTGCGCTTCCAGTGACCATCTGCATTGCAGTGGAAGCATCTGCCTTTGTCGGCCACGACTTTGGCCTTCCCCTTCCCTTGCACAGCCTGTGCAGGAGCCTTCCCCTTGTCTCCCTTCCTCTTCTGGATCTGCTTCGATGAAGAAGCCTGGGGTACAGATTTAGTCCCTGAGGATGAACCCTTCAGGAACTTCTTCTTGGAATGGGCCACATTGGCCTCTCCTTTAACCACATTCTTTCCCTTGCTCTTTTGCAGGGACTCGTAAATCTGTAACTCCGAGAGGAGGGTAGTCAGGTTGAACTGAATCTTATTCATGCTCGCGTTTGTCCTGAAAGACAGATAGCTCGCCGGGAGCGAGTGAAGGATGAACGCAACCTGACTGCGCTCGCAGACAACCCCGCCATTTGCCTCAGCTATGTTGAACTGGTTAATCATGTCCAGGACATGTTCCCGAACAGATTGACCTTCCAGCATCTTGGCATTGAAGACGTTCTTCAAGGCGTCGTGGTGGAGCTGGTAGGACGGAAGTCCAAACATCTCCTGCAGGGAATTCATAATTTCCCTGGCAGTTTCCCCGTTCTCATAACGCTTGGCCAACACTTCAGACAAGCTGACCAAAATATAGACCTTGACCTTTTCATTGGCCTTGGTCCAGCGTTCGTAGGCGTCCTTAACTGCCTGAGAGGCAGTGCGAGGGGGAACGGGAGGACATTCCTCCGTTAAGACGAATCTTAAGTCCTCAACCACGAGTATTGTATTGAGGTTTGATTTCCATTGTGGAAAATTCTCGCCGGTAAGTTGTTCATTTTTAAGCATAGATATTATAGAGGAAGACATTGCTGAAAAACAAACAAGTGACCGTATTAGTTATCTTTGCCTTAACCCATCACACAAGCAATACAAACAATTGCATATATCCAATCAATTTTGCAAACAAACAATCAAAGAACCCTAATAAAACTATGATTGTGTTTCGCAACGATGCTTTAGAGGTTTAGAAGAACAGCCACCGAAGGGTGATCAGTTGTTCCTCCTCTAAAATGAGACACTTCTCAGTCAATTTCTAATACCAGAATAACTCATATTCCATTAGACATTAACCACCGTTGTTCGGTCAAGGATTTGTTAACCAATTAACTCCTCCCCGTAAGTGTAACCCTCCCACTTTCAGATCCCAGAGGCACCCACCAACAGGCTACCGTTAGGAAAGACAACTGTTGGTAATTAGCCTAAGTGATCCTATCCTGTTAAGGAGTTCACGGTGTTCCGAATCCTATGATCAGGCCCTCCGAAGGGGTGGTTGCGCCGAGACAACACGCAGGCGGATCATAGGAATCTCACGTTGTGACCTAGGGGTGGAGACCGAAGGATACGTTGACACGTGTCCCGCTCCCACTTACTATAGTCACTTTTCCCATTCACCTTGGTATTGACCCATGCAAACACTCTCCGAAGGGAGGCCGCGCTAAAACGACACAAAGCCGAGCATGGATCTCACGGTGTGAACATCACGGGGACGTAGGAGCAAAACTCAATTTAAATTAAGTTTTGTAATTTTCCTCCCACTAAAGTAACTGATTATTAATTTTAGGGTTTGATTAAACCTAGATAAATCCGGCTAAGTCATTTATCTAAGTCTAGTCCTATTATAACTATTATAATAAGACCTAATGTCTAGGTGTATTAAACCAATTTAATATAACCTAGCGACATTATTCTAACATTAACCTGAGATTAATTCAACTCCGGTATTCCAGATCAGTTCCCAGGTAGGAGGTGTTCCGTTTACCGTCAACTTAAATACCTCCAATCCTTAGACAGAACTTCACTGGTAGAGTTCCCTTATAATCTTAGGAATGTTCGTCCTACTTAGTTTATTAAAACTATTTTAAAACTAAGTAAGATCTTCTAATCCTATTAGAAAATGATCTTAGGTCTAATTAATTTTAACCCTTTAAAATTAATTTTATTTTAACCTAAGATCCTATGTGAACATGCGTATATTGATTATAGATTGACGGTTTCTAATCATAAAATTTTAAACTATTTCAAAATTTTATAATGATTAGCCCTATAATCATGCATACTATAGTTTTTAAAACAATTAACAATCATATTCAAGTTAATGAAATTTAAACTATAGTACTCTGCATTTCATGATAATTAATATAACTCTTATATTAACCTATGGATGTATCATGCTCAATGCAATTTGATTTCCATTTTAAATAATAAACAACTTTATTATTGCCAAATAATGGAAAATCAACTTAGCATGCTGCAAACAAATAATTTTTAATATAACTCTTATATTAAAACTATGTAGTTGCATGCATCATACTTTTCCATTTTCATGACTTTAATATAACTCTACTATATATTAAATAAATCATGAAAATCAAACCACGCATTTCAAACATATATTATAATCTAATTATAACATACATAAATGCATGAGCATGCTTTATATCCTAAGGTGGGATTAAATTTAAATGACATCCATAAAGCATTTAAATAGCGAATAAACCGATTTAATTGGCCCCTAGGATAGATTAAAGCAAAATTACACTAATAAAGCAATAAATCTATCCTATTACAAAATTCTGCAGCTCCAAATCCGGTCTACAAGCCTTGAACCGACCCGAACCACCTCGAACCGGACTTGAAAAACTCGAACCGCACCCAAAACGGGTCAAACCGGACCGAATCGGTCCCAGCTGACCCAAACCGCTCGAACCGAACCGGTCAAATTAGGGCAGCACTCACGTTCTCGCGAAAATCCTGGCGTCGCACGAAATCGTGACAGCGTCGAGACGCTGCGAAGAAAGCGTCCCGACGCTGGCTCGATTTCAACCGTCTGGAGCGTGGAATTGCGACAGCGTCGAGATGCACAATGCCTAGCGTCCCGACGTTGTTGCGTCTGGAGCTGTTTCCTGGGCAGAACAGCGGCTGTTCTTGGCGAAATTCATCAATTTCTTCTGCGATCTTCATCGATTTTCAAGCCTAAACACGACCCGGACTAGTACAGACTCGATTTACACAATTTTGCCCAAAAACGCAGGGGCCTTACATGATCAAATCAATAAAATTGCGGTAAATCTATGGCCAAATTAAATCAAAACAGTTTATCGCAAACCCACATTCATAATGCATAATTAATCCCACCATACAGCCATTCGCAAATCCCAAATCAAAATTCAAAACACGATTTGGCTCTGATACCAATTGAAGGGATAAAAACCCTAGCGCAGCGGAAACGATCAGAGAACCTTATCGGTTTAAATTTTGGTTGGGAAACCAATACGATAGCAAAGCAATTATACAGCATAAACCAGAAAAATACATGCTGTAAAACTGAGATAAAACATGCTTAAACATATAAAATTTATAGATCTAATCTATAAAATTGGATCCTATTGATCCAAGTTCAAGAAGAACCTTACCCTTGAAGAAATCCTTGAACGTATCGCCAAAAATCCTTCGATCTTCTCCCAAAAACAGCAGCAAATCAACCTTGGTCTTGCTGGAAAATCACCACGAACACCACCACGAGGGTACACCGGTATTCTCTAATAGGATCTAGCGTTGGGTGCTGGTGGGAGCCAAAATTCTTAGGAAATTTTCTCTGGATCAATCGTCTGAATTCTCTGAGAGAGAAATGCTCAGTGAGAGAGAGACCGATAGAGAGGGAGAGATTGGTGTGGGAGACGTGAGACTGAGCGAGAGTTTAGCAACTGCACTGACCACGTCTTTTAAAAAAGAACCATAATATCAGATAACTGAAAATATCAGTTATCTGATATTTTTAATTAAATATAATTTTAAAATCATAATTTTAAAATTACAATTAATTATATTTTAATTAATCTAAATTAATTAAAATAACATTAATTTAAATCCAATTTAAATTAATATCCCTCCTATCTTATAGTTTAACTAAATCAAATTTAATTAAACTAAATTAATTAATTAATTCGAAATTAATTAATAAAATAAAATAAAATTGAACATCACATATTCAATTACTATTTTCTCTCTCAAAACTATAGTATTAATATACATCCAATGCATATTAATTATAACCTATAGTTTTAATATGAACCATTTCATATTTTAGTATAATATTCAAACACCTTTGAATATTCAATCCATCCTTAGAATTTTACCTCAACGCCCTAAATGAGCTACCGGTGGGACCTAATGGACCTATAGATCAGAAGCTCCAACGATATGAGATTAGTTGGTTAAACTCATTAACCAAGTTAATCAATATTCGTTAACTGTGGTTCACTCCACTAAAGAACCACAGCTGCACTCTTCTCACTGCAGATATATTTCTGTGTCCACGGATATTGACCGTCAACAGCAAGTTAGCCCTTCACGTGTGTTCGTACCCCAGCTAGGTCAAATTACCGTTTTACCCCTGGGCTACCTCTTGGTCCTTAAGTACCAGTGCTCCTCTAATGAACAACCTGTTTGTGGTCCAACCATCAAACAGAAAACCCTCTCGTGCCATAAAGAGGGTAGGGCCCTTTGTTCAAGACCCGGAGACACCACTTAAGGGAACACACCTCTACTTACCCTCATATCAGGAAGGAGTGAATTCCATCTTGTAAGACTACGTTCCCAGCTCCCCACTCGGTCTTGTCCCCAAAATGGTAGGCTTATTGAGTCGGCGAACTGGCCACTCTCACCCGTACAAATCAAAGGACAATCCCTCATGGACAGGAGTCCATAATCCACTCAGGATTAAGGCCAAGTTGCCTAGGTCATCCTAGTGAAATAGAAACCGAGCTAACTAACGGTGTTAGAGTTAGTGGTTAACTATTTCGCGGTCCGGTCTTTGTGCAAACTCATTGCACAGGATACCCCCACTCGCATGTCAACCACATGAACGCGTTGGATCAATACGTTTGTATCAATATACAAAGCGGGCCGTATCCATAGTGTCACCAGGATAAGGTACCCAGCCTTATCCCTATACTGCAGACCCTTTAGGCTAAAACTTGAACATTAATCCCCGTATGTCCCTACATACTAGTTCAAGCCTCATTCTATTAGCCATGGATGTTTAGTTTATTGGATTAGGGTTAACAAGACAAGATATAATACAAACATTGAATAATCCATCATTTTATTAATGTTCGGTCAAATGTACATTTACTATCTACGAGTTTTAGGGCATAAAACCCAACAACACATACTTTAGATGATCCGGCAAGGGCTTCAAATCTAAAGTTGGTGCCTCAATCTGGGATGGCTTAATGGGAGGAACCTTCCTTTGATCTAAATCTAAAGACTAAAAAACATCCCCACACCTAAACAACTCTTTTTCATTTTTCCAATCTAAAGAACAAACTTCGAAATCTTCAATACTAACCTCTCCATGCTTTTCCGAATGCTTATCAGCCAAATCCTGTATTGCTGTCGCAATAACTGTGCTCTCCATAATCCTAATGAAGGAGCAATCCTCTATTTCGTCTGGATATTTCATGGCTTTAAACACATTAAATTTCACTTCCTCATTACAAACTCTCATTGTTAACTCTCCTTTTTGAACATCTATTAACGCCCTACCAGTTGCCAAAAATGGACGACCTAGAATAATTGGGACATCCTTATCAGCCTCATAATCTAAAATAATAAAATCAAGAGGAAATATGAATTTATCCACTTTTACTAAGACATCCTCAATTTTACCCTCTGGATATGTGATAGACCTATCAGCTAATTGGAGTGTGACTGTGGTAGGCTGAGCTTCACCTATACCAAGCTTTCGATAGACCGAAAGAGGCATTAGGTTAATGCTTGCACCTAAATCACAGAGTGCTCTACCTAATTCTTTTCCACCTATAGATACAGGTATGGTAAATGACCCTGGATCCTTAGCCTTGGGTGGTAGCCCATTCTTAAGAATAGCACTACACTCCTTAGTAAGAGATACAGTTTCAAACTCACCTAACCTCTTCTTTTTAGTTAAAATATCCTTAAGAAATTTAGCATAATTAGGCATTTGCTCAATAGCTTCTACTAAAGGGATATTTATATGCAATTGCTTAAGAATCTCTAAACACTTTTTAAATTGACCATCCTGATTCTTAGGCTTTTGCCTTTATGGAAAAGGTAGAGGTGGTACATAAGGTGGGGGCGGCACATAAGGTGGTTCTACATCTGGCACAGAATCAGATGCTCCAACATTTTTATTGCTGCCTCCAGAACCTTGACCAGACTCCAACTTGCTCTCAACAACAACATTTTTATCACTATTTCTATTTACATCCTGGGTCTTACTAGGCTCATCTAATGGCTTACCACTCCTAAGAGTTACTGCCTCTACCTGCTCCTTACCTTCCCTTCGAGGGTGTTCAGTATCCGAAGGAAGTTTCCCTTGAGGCCTTGCCTTCATCTCATTAGCTAGCTGACCCACTTGCAATTCCAGGGCTCTCATTGAAGCTTGATTACTTTGAATTGCAGCATCTGTACGAGCCATAAATTCTTTCATCATCGCCTACAGAGAACTTCCCGAATTTTGCTTGGGCAAAACCTGCTTATTTTCCTGGGGCATTACCTGCACTTTAGTGAATCCTGGTTGGTTTACCTTTTGATGCGCTTGCACATTATTTCTTTGGCCTCCCCATGAGAAATTGGGGTGGTTGCGCCAACCTAGATTATAAAAATTAGAATAAGGGTTATTCCTCTGATTACCTACAAAAAACACAGAAGCTGGGTTGCTGGGGCAAAACTCGTAGTTGTGATTTTCACCACAATAGACACACGCTTCTTCTGCCACTTGGTTCACCACTGCGGTAGGCTCCATAGCTTGTGGCTGTTGATGACTAATCACTGTCACATTCTTAAGAGCGTTAGCAATCATAGCAAGATCAGCCCTAATGGTAGACACACCATCAACCTCTAACACACTTTTAACCTTTTTATTTGTGCCTCTAATGTCCGACCACTGACAACTATTAATAGATATTCTTTCTAAAATTTCATAAGCTTCATCAAATGTTTTTGCCAAAATGGCCCCTCCAGCCGAATCATCGACCATACCTTGGGTTACTCCATTTAAACCATTGTAAAATGTTTCCATTTTAATACAATGAGGTAAACCATGGTGAGGACACTTTCGCAAAAGCTCCTTATATCTCTCCCAAGCCTCACTAAAAGTCTCATCTTCAAGTTGCCTAAACCCTACTATTTCACTCATTAATTTAGCATTTCTATTAGGTGGGAAATATTTACTCAAAAATTTTCCAGCTAACTCATCCCATGTCCTAATTGATCCTGGAGCAAAAGAGTTTAACCATGCCTTTGCTCCATCTCTAAAAGAATACGGGAACAAAGTTAATGTAAGAGCATCTCTAGGCACTCCTTGAATTACAAAAGAATCACTAACTCCTAGAAAAGACTTAAGATGTAAATGACGGTCTTTAGATGACAAACCATGGAATTGCCCCACGGTTTGCAACATCTGAAACATTACCGGTTTCATTTCAAAATTCGTCACTTGGATTTGGGGACGTGCAATCCCTTGATTCAACTCATTAAACATTGGGACAGCATACACTCGAATGGCTCTGGTCCTATCGTTCGCTATCAAGATAGGATTCTCAGCCTGATTATTTTGCTGCTCGTTTTGCTCAAACAACGGATTCTGCTGGGGGTTTGCTGGATCTTCAGGTCCCTCTGGAAGGCGCGGCACGTTCTCCATTTGGTTTCTGCGCTGCTCTCTCCTTCTTAACCTGAATGTCCTTTCAATTTCTGGATCAAGCTCGAACCTTACCCTAGGCGGATCGCTCATGCACCAAACTCACACCAGCAAAAACAAAAGAAACAATCAAAAAGTTCTAGCACCAAACCACTAAAACACATACACAAAAAAAATCAGATAAAAACTTATTCAGTCCCCGGCAACGGTGCCAAAAACTTGGTGGGTTCCTAGAGTGAGTAAAAATATGGTATAAAAGACTCTAGAATTCCTGTGCAAGTATACACAGTCTGCAGCAAGTAATATTATCAATCCGAGCCCTGAATTAGTTTTCACTTTATTTATTTTGTGTAACTTCCTAATGGTTTCAAAGTAGTAAATATGATTGGGTTTTGTAAGAATAATGTTGAAGCAAAGTAAATGACAGAACAGAAAATAATCAAATAGGCAGACAAATTAAAGACAGGCGCTGGTCAGGTTTTAGTGATTGTTTTAAAAGATGATCTAGCAATATTATTGATCATGCAAACTCTCGCAGTATTATTAGCGGATTCCTCCCGGAACTCCGGATCTTTTGGAATGTGTTTCAACCCCAATGAAGTACGACCGATCAAGCACTAGGCAACTGGTTATCCCTAGCTTAGCCACTGGCGTTCACCAATACACAATGATCGTAGTGTGGATAATTGCCACACACTCTCTAAATCATCCCTGAAACTAGAGAGAGCTATTTACACCGGCTGGCCAGGCGGGCATAAAATGGAAATAGGCACAACAATTAACCAAGATGCAATAATCAACAAATATTATTAGAGATGAAGCACAACAACTACATATTCCTTAACCAACGCCTAAAACTACTTAGTTCATAATAAGCATAGAAACACAAATCATAATCTGAGTAGTCATGTTCATAATTACAAGATAATAAAGGAAATATTAAACTCCCCAATCAACTTGCACTGATGGCCTCTAATCTCTCTATACTATTCGGCCTCCAAGGAGAAACATGGAATGCTTTTGACTTTGACGGCTACTTCCTTTTATAGAAGGATGGGAAGCTTGAATTAGGTCAACTAGGACACGTGTAAGGCTCTCCTTGATCCTTTATCACGAAAATAACTCAACAGAAGTCGGTTCATGAAGTTGGCTAACGAGCTGTGATGTGGCAGTTCTGTTTCCAGTTTTGCTGCAGCACAGAATTTGCTCCCTCCAATCGCTCAGCAGCATAATCTGCACAAAATAATTTCTAATGCTTCCATTCTACCAAATGGGTTAAAACATGTAATATCCATCTAAAACCAACCCTCTTAAGCACAAAAGACACACAAATCCTTATATAAATGAGGCCTAAATAACTACCTTTTGGGCAGTTATCATGGAGCAAAACTCACAAATGCTTTTTTTTCTTTTCTTTTTTTATTGCTACTCCCCCAAACTTGCATTTTTATATCTAATGGTACTAGCTTTCACACTACAGTGCAGGGACCCTTAACCCGAATTTTATTCTTTGGTTGGCCTAACTGATCACACCGCAGGTAGCTCTTTTTACCTCTAGGCTTTTTCTTTTGTGCAAGCAAAAAAATTTCTTTTTCTACAGATTTTTCTTTTCTCTCATTTTCTTTTGTTGCTTTTGCTTTTCTCTCAGCAGGCATAGCATTTTTTCCTACCTAGCTCTTTGGAACAATCAAGCATGAACTTCCTAATATTAGAAACTAAGCCTATCGGGGTGACAACAAACTTTAAAACCCATAATAAGAATCTAGATTTTCAAAGACGTCATTAGATAAGGTTATTGCATGCTTTAGACATCAAAACTAAGTATCAAAAAGTTTTAAAATTTCACAATTTCTGTAGTGCTCCCAGATTCCAGAACATATAAACCATTTTCTCCCAAAATTTCTAAAATCACATCCTTGGCTATCATAGCTATCTATTCATGCATCCAACAAAATTTAAATATGCTCAACACAGCGAAAGCCTCCCCCCCAAACTTAAATTAAACATTGTCCCCAATGTTTTAAAAACAGTAGAGCGAATAGAGGGATACTGAGACTTCCCTGAGCTAGGAGCGCTTCATCCTCTTCCTATGGATCAAGAAAAATGGGAAATTTGGAATTTTGGGGTTTGCTAAGGTGATCCTGCAAAACAAAATTGGATCACGGAGCAAAGAAAATTATTTACCGCAAAAACAACTATCTAAACTTTAATCCTTGGGTTGCCTCCCAAGCAACGCTTTCTTTAACGTCTCTAACTAGACGAGGCTCGGCACGCTTACGGAGGCTCGAAATAAAAATTTTCATCATCCTCCAGGCCCTGCAAGAAATCACACACTGAATTGCATACTAAACATAGGGGAGAAAAAAAACTTTCCCCTGGCCCATCTTCACTAAAGAGATTATCATAATAACATTTTAGAAAATAATCAGCTGCATCAAATCTCTTTTCTAAATCTCTATTCACAAAGCAATTGTTAACATAGTCATCAAGCGTTATAATATCAACTGGTCTAGGATCTAAAGATGGCCTATCAATCATGCCAGTCCATTCATCAGAAAAAATATCTACATGATCAGAAGATTCCTCAGACTTAGTATTAAAAAATGATTCAACTAAGCTATCATATGACTCATCATCAGAAGAATTAAAGAATTAAAGAATTTCAAGATCAGATTCTATACTATGCACAAATTCGAGTTCCTCTGGGTCAGATTCTATGCTATATATATCATCAGGACACGAATCAAAGGTATTAACATTGTCAGGGTTCATGCATTCAGGAATGTCAAGATCAGACTCAATTGATTCAGTGTAATCATGATCAGACTCAAAATTATCTATCAAGCAATCTTTCTTATGCATTTCATGCTCATCCTCAATGTCAGGCAATTCAATATCATCATCAAAATTATCCATTTCAGGCAAATCTAATTCATTTTCAAAGGAAGGTAAATCATCAACTGCAGATCTTTCATTTTCACAAGCAGGCAGATCTAATTCATTTTCGAAGTCAGGCAGCTCTAAATCATTCTCAAACAGAGGATCATCTACATATGCATCATGATCAAAATCCCCATTATCCATAAGCATTGCTCCTAAGCCTAGGCCGAGATTATAGTCTACCTCTTCATCATCATCAGTCAAGTATTCAGGACCAACAGAAAAACATGTATGCAAACTACAAACAGATTCATCATGGCCAAAAATACTAAACACGACTTTTTCATCATCAATGTTCAAGGTAAGTTTTCCTGCATGCACACTAATTTCGGCCTTACCAGTTGCTAGGAAAGGTCTGCCTAAAATAATTGGTACCTCTTTGTCCTCCTTCATGTCCAGTACCACGAAGTCTACGGGGAAGATGAATTTGTTGACTTTCACCAGCACGTCCTCCACAACACCCATCGGGTGGGTAATTGATCTGTCAGCAAGCTGGAGAGTGACGTCGGTGTCTGTCATACCTGTTAAACCAATCTTCCTGTAAACAGAGTAGGGCATTAAATTTATACTTGCTCCTAAATCACATAAGGCCCTATCGAAGGATACTTTTCCTATGGTGCAGGGAACAGTAAAACTCCCTAGATCTTTCTTCTTAGAAGGTATCCTCCCAGAAACAATGGTACTGCTACTCTCAGATAATTTAAAATTTTCTTTTTTCAGACTTTTCTTTCTACAAAGCATTTCCTTCATGAATTTCCCATAATTCGGCATATTATACAAGACTTCTACTAAGGGAATATTCACAGACAACTTTTTAAAAATTTCTAGAAACTTTTGAAACTGTTCATCTAATTTGACATTTTTAAATCGTTGAGGAAATGGTAACTCCCTGAAATCAAAGGTTAGACATTCGCGCCTCCGCTTGGGCGGGCTAATATGCGAACCTCTGTCATGGTGGTTGCATGGAACCACTTCTTCCTCATCCAGTTTCTTTTTGACATGCTGCCTTTCATCTTCTTTCCTACCTGAAAAATTGTTAGAAAAATCACAATTTAAATCAATAGAGTTGGGAGGATGTTGGAACCTTTCAGAGGAGGCTTTTTGTGCCTCAGTCCTTTCATCTTCATCCCTTCTCTTTTCTTATTCCTTCTTCTTTTTTGAACTGTTCTCCAGTTGTCTACCACTCCTCAGCGTCACCATCTTACACTGCTCTTTCGGGTTAGGCTCAGTATCACTTGGAAATTTACCCTCTTGAAGGGCATTCACTACTGAAGCGATCTGTCCTGTTTACATTTCCATGTTCTTTAGAGCTGCGTCGTGGTTATTTACTGCCGTTTGGAGATTTATGTTCAGCACTCTTTGTTCTTTAATAAATAAAGCCACCATCTCCTCCAGGTTATTTTTCTTTTCAGGCACACTGGATGATGCAAAACCTGGCGGCAGCTGCAAAGCATTCTTCGTATTTGAATATGAGAAGTTCTCGTGATTGCGCAGACTGGGGTGGTAGAAGTTCGGTACTCCTTGAGCATATGGTCTATTTCCTATGTACTGGACTTCCTCCACATCTTGACCTTCCTTCTTTGAATGACCTTCAGCTAAGGTGGAAATGGACTTGACCACCTCAGATGAAGTCAGCTTGTTCAGCGCATTGGTCAGAGATGCCAGCTGTGCCTTCAGTCAACTTGACTCATCCAATTCATATAATCCAGCCTTCCTTGTAATAGCTCCCCGCTGGGTCGGCCATTGATAACTGGTTGCCGTCATTTCCTCAAGCAGATCTTTGGCTTCTGTCACTATTTTGGAATGAAAACTTCCTCCTGCTGATGTGTCTAGGACTGTCTTTGTGGAGGGATTCAATCCATTGTAAAATAACTGTACTTGAAGCCAATCAGGATATCCGTGTTGGGGGCATCACCTAAGCATTTCTTTGTATCTCTCCCACACTTCGTACAACTGTTCCTCGTCAAGCTACCTAAACGTTCCGATTTCAGTCCGGAGCTTGGTAGTCTTGGCAGGTGGGAAACATTTCGTCAGAAAAGCCTGGGCAAGCTCGTCCCAAGTACTAATGTTGCCCGTCTCGACTGATTCGAGCCAATCCTTTGCTTTATCCTGAAGAGAAAATGGAAACAGCCTTAACCTCATCGCGTCTGCCGGAACTCCATTCATCTTCACCGTCCCACAAATTTCTAGGAATGATCGTAGATGTGAGTGGGGGTCCTCGGAAGGATGTCCCTTAAACGAGTTATCGCGCGCCATCTGAATCAATCATGTCTTTAACTCAAAATTTGTAGCTTGGATTGGGGCGTAGACAATTCAAGAATTCTCGGTGGGAACTACTGGCTGTAAGAAATCTCTAATTGCCTTGGGAGCTTCCTCTTGATGGGCCATTGCTTCAGCTAATCTTTTCTTTCTTCGAATGGATCTAAGAGTCCTGTCAATTTCAAGATCTAGCGGAAACAAATTAACCACCTTGTTCCTTCGCATACAATGCTCCCAGTCAATCAAAAGAACCAAACAAAAACAAAAATAAAATAATATTCACAAAATAATGAAAGAAGAATATTTACACCTAAATTACTATTTATCCCTTTCTTTTCGATATCAAGAAAAATTAAATTTGCTTAAAAATCAAGCTTCCCCGGCAACGACACCAAAAACTTGTTGAGTGATTACCGCAAGCGCACGGGTCGTCACAAGTAATATAAAACGGAAAGTATTCCGAGTATCGAATCCTCATGGAAGCGAAGCGAAAATTAAGCAAGCAAAAATCTCTTGAGCACTAAAAATACTTGGGTAAAATAATATTTAGGGAATAGCTCATGCAATAAAGAGGAATTTAAAATTCAAAACAATTAAAGAAAATAATTTTATCAATCAAAATAAAGTATGGAGAAAGAGTTTTCTTTGAATGGGAAGAGGGGTCTTGAAAATCAATTATTAGCTAAATAATTGTTATAATTATCTTATGTCATTGCCCAACTAATTATAATCATAGAATCTCCGTTAATCACATAGGTTCTCTTGTCGGTCTCCCCTAATTGTAATTAATTCATTTTAACAACCTAAGTGTCCTTAGCGCTATTAAAAATCATTAATTATTATGCTCCGATTCATTTTAGGAATCTAAGTTTAATCAACTAATCCCAATGTCACGACGGTCAATTAAACCAGTTGCATGGATTACGATCTATCCTAATTTCTCTCCGTCGAGTTTCCATTAAGAATCAGATCAGTACACAATTGGCCAGATTGAATAAAGCATTAAGCACATCCATACAAATAATTAGGACATGGGCAAGAGACAAGAAATTACAACAATATTTGAACTATAATTTCATTTCAAGACCCCAAATTGTGGTTTAGCTACACATAGCTAAAATATCCACAATATTTACAATAAAATGCATAATGAAGAGCATAAAGGAAAGGAATTGACCGTCGAAAAACCCCTTCGCTGACGCTTGTGTTGGGTTTAATGTCCTATAATCTCGTAGTATGTAAATCATTAAACATATTCTATTTTCAATAAAGTCGTTATTGAGGTTATTCAGTAAAAGATGTTATTGAATATGTAAATTGCGTATGATTAACCTAAATCCAATAAACTAAGATCCTTGGCTATAAAATGAATACTCGAGTTATATGTAGAGACATATCGTAGGATCAAGTTCAAGTTTATAGTCAAAATTGTCTATAGTATAAGGATACGGTTGGGTGCCTTATCCTGGGGACACTATGGACGCGGCCCACTTTGTATTAAGTACAAACGATGAGATCCTAAGTCGTTCATCTGGAGACATGTGAGTGGGGGCGTCCTATGCAATGAGTTTGCATAAGACAGGACCACGAAATAAGTCACTTTCTCTTTATAACGTTGTTTACCGTAGAAACTGACTATTTCTCATAGATGACCTAGGTAACTCGTTCTTGATCCTGAGCTATCTATGAACTCCTGTTTATGCGAGATTATCCTTTGATCTGCATGGGTGAAAGTGGCCAGCATCGCCGACTCAACAAGCCTACCATTTTGGGGATAAGATCGAATAGATAGCTGGGGACATAGTTTCGCAAGACGGAATTCACTTCTACCCATTTCAGGGATAGCAGAGAGGTTGTTCTCTTAAGTACTAACTCTGGGACTTGAACAAGGGGCCCCACCCTCTCATTGGATCGAGAGGGACTTAGGTTTGATGGTTGGACCACAAACCGATTGTTCATTAGAGGATTAGTGGAACTAGAGGAACAAGAAGTACTATAGGGGTGAAACGATTATTTGACCTAGCTATAGCTACGATCAACCTGTGAAGGAACGACTTACTAAACATGGTTAAATCAAGTGGAAGGAAATATATCTATAGTGAGGGGAGTGCAACTATCAGGCTATAGTGGAGTGTCCCGATAGTTAACGAATGTTGGCTAGTTTAGATAATGAGATTAGTCGGCTAGCCTTGAATCGTTGGAGCCCATGATCTATAGGTCCATTAGGTCCCCCTACTAGCTCATATTGGATTAAAGCCTAGAATATTTTGATAGGAATCTTTGAATCGTTAAAAAACGGGAAATAGGATTTTATCGTAAAACGTGTTCGACACAATAATTTAATTATGAATTAAATTAGGAAATGAGAGATAAGGTATTTAAAAGTGTTTTAAGTACCATATATATGTATTAGGAATCATATATAATTCATGGCATTAGGTGATAAAGATTGATTGGATTAATCATATCATAATTACTTGGAAATGTCCTAATTAATTGCCTAGAAATCAATTTCAATTTTGAATTGAAATTGGAATGAATTTCAAGCTGAAAATTAACAATTAGGATTCAATTCATAGTGGATTTAGTGGCATTTCCACTCATGCATGATGATGCATAGTGGAAAACAACACAACCATGCACTAGATGTATGTGTTGTGAATTAAACACCTAGAATCCACTTTGAGTTGCATTTTGACCATGTGGCTATTGTCATGAAGCTTGTCTTTGCATGGGAGAGGTCTATAAAAGGAGCTTGAATTAGATTCAAGAAGGATCAAGCTTTCATCTTAGTGTTATGCTGCAAAATTTCTCCCTCAAGCATTCTCTCATCTCATTTCTTCCTAAAGCTTGTACTTTCAAGCATTCCCTTCCTATATCTTACCTCTATAGACTCCCACAGGTATTTCTAGGCCCAAGAGAATAGTAGGGAAGACTCTAGAGGTTGTCCAAGGAGAATATGAGAGGCAAACACCACAAGGAATTCCACATAAGTGAGCTACAAAGGTTGGTGTTCTCTAAACTCTACATTCTGTCTTTTATAGAACATGCATGCTTTAGGAGCAAAATTGAATGTCTTAAGTGCTTTCGGTCTTCAATTGCTTCCACATGTGTTATATGAACACCTTCAGCTTGGAGCCCCACCGACTACTCCTTGAGCTTCCTAAGATGCTCCCCAAATTCCCCAAAAATATTTCCCACTAAGAAATCTCTCCAAAAAGGCTAGAAAGCCTTGAGAGAAGCTCCGAAGGAGCCAAGGGAGGGAGGAAAGGAAAGAATTGGTGAATCATTGATGACAAATGAGGCACCCAAGGGTGCCCTTTTATTCGCCCGGATTGGGGGTAGCGTCACGACGCTACATTGGACAGCGTCGCGACGCTGCCCTGCACGCGTCTTGTTGCCCAAGAAATGGGTAGCGTCGCGACGCTACCTTTCACAGCGTCTCGACGCTAACCCAATTTCCAGAATTTTCCAGCTTTGGTTTGGGCTGATTTTTGGGCCTTCTCTTCACTTCTTTTTGGGCTTTTTTATCATGATTGCCCTCTTTGGATCCCCTATTGATCAAGCTTGGATTTGGGCTTCATTTGCTTCATTTTTGGCACTTTTTCTCCCAAAATCACCAACTTTGCTCCTAAGGACCAAATAACAAAATTTATTAAATATTTTCATAAAAAATACGATTAAAGCACATAAAAGCTTAATAAATTGGGGCTAAAATAGCGACATTTCTGCTCGCTATCACATCCCACGGGTGGTTTTGGTTTTCTGAATCATTAAGGGGATCCCAATCTACTTGGGTCGGATCTTAACAGACTCACAGCGTCAGACAACCTACAAATCCAAGGGCGCAATGTTTTGCCCAGGTCTGGTGACGTGCCTCTTTCGCATGGCTAACCTACTCCCATCTGCCTCCGAAGAAGTGCGGGCCATGTGCCAAACGTTTGACGAACAATGGCACGGGTGTTGGGTTTTATGCCCTAAAACTCGTAGATAATGAATGTAAATAAAGTGTTATTTAGTTTCTGCAATAAAATTTTGTTGTTAAATATTGCACTATTTTACAAAAATCCAAGGTTGATTGTATGTAACTTGAACTAGTATGTGGGGACATACGGGGATCGATGTTCAAGTAACAACCTAAATGAAGGTGTACATATTACACATGCGGAAGCAATTGAAGATCGAAAGCACTTAAGACGTTCAATTTTACTCCTAAAGCATGCATGTTCTAGAAAAGACAGAATAGAGAGTTTAGAAAACACCAACCTTTGTAGCTCACTTATATTGAACTCCTTGTGGTGTTTGCCTCTCCTATGCTCCTTGGACAACCTCTAGAGTCTTCCCTACTATACTCCGGGCCAAGAACGACTTGTGGGAGTCTATATAAGATAGGGAATGGGAAGGGAATGCTTGAAGCATCAAGCAATGGAGAAGAATGAGAGATGAGAGAACTTTGAGTCCAAATTCCAGCAGCATAACCTTAAGGAAATGGCTCTCTTGTGTTTGAATCTGATTCAAACTCCTTTTAAAGACATTCTCCATGCAAAGCCAAGCCTCAAGACACAAGACACATGGTGTATTTGCAAGCTCAAGTGGATTCTAGGTGTACATTACACAAGACATGCAACAATGCATGAGTGAGTTGTCTTTCCACTTTGAATGATCATGCATTAAGTGGATTTCCAACTAAATCCACTAAATTCAATTTGAAATCAAATTTCAAGCTTGCAAATTATCCCCAATTTCAATTCTAAATTGAAATTGATTGCTTGGTAATTAATTTGAAAATTTTCAAATTAATTTTGATATGATTAATCTAATTAATCTTTGTTATCTTGTGCAATTCCATATATATGATTCCTAATACATATATATAGTATTCAAAACACTTTTAAATACTTCATCTCTCATTTTCTAATTTAATTCATAATTAAATTATTGTGTCAAACACAATTTACGATAATACCCTTTTTCCCGATTTTGAACGATTCAAAGCTTCCTATCTTTTGTTCTAGGCTTAATTCCGATATGAGCTAGTAGGGGGACCTAATGGACCTATAGATCATGGGCTCCAACGATTCGAGGCTAACTGATTAATCTCATTGTCCAAGCTAGCCAACATTCGTTAACTATCGGGACACTCCACTATAGCCCGATAGTTGCACTCCCCTCACTATAGATATATTTTCGTCCACTTGATTTAACCATGATTAGTAAGTCGATCCTTCACAGGTTGTTCGTAGCTATAGCTACGTCAATAAGCCGTTTTACCGCTATAGTACTTCTAGTTCCTTAAGTCCCACTGATCCTCTAATGAACAATTGGTTTATGGTCCAACCAATAAACCGAGTCCCTCTCGGGCCAATGAGAGGGCGGGATCCCTTTGTTCAAGCCCCGGAGTCAGCACTTAAGGGAACAACCTCTCTACTATCCCTTATTCGGGTAGGAGTGAATTCCTTCTTGCACGACTATGTCCCCAGCTATCTACCCGTTCCTATCCCTGAAATGGGAGGCTTATTGAGTCGGCGATACTGAGCCACTCTCACCTATGCAGATCTAAGGATAAGCCCGAATAAACAGGAGTTCATAGTTAGCTCAGGATTAAGATCGAGTTACCTAGGTCATCACATGAAATAGTCAGTCTCGTCAGTAACCGGTGTTATAAAGCGAGAGCGACTTATTTCTCGGTCCTGGTCTTATGCAAACTCATTGCATAGGACGCCCCCACTCGCATGTCTCTACATGGACGATTTAGGATCACATCGTCTATACCATCTATAAAGTGGGTCGCGTCTCATAGTGTCTCCAGAATAAGGTACCCAACCCTATTCCTATACTATAGACCGTTTTGGCTATCATTCAAGCTTGATCCACTTTTATGTCTCTACATAAAGCTCAAGTGTTCGTCCTATAGCCATGGATCTTAGTTTATTGGATTTGGGTTATTATATGTGCAATTTAATTTATTCAGTAATGACTTTTACTGAATCAATCTCGATAACACCTTTATCGAATAAGTATATAATTCGTTTAACATTCACTATCTACGAGTTTTAGGGCACCAATCCCAACACTAAAAGGTCTATAGTACAAGGGTAAGATTGGGTACCTTATCCTGGTAACAGTATGTGACACGACCCGCTTTGTATTTGATACAGACATATTGATCTAAAGCATCCATGTAGTAGACATGCGAGTGGGGGTATCCTATGCAATGAGTTTGCATAAGACTGGACCGCGAAATAGTAACTGCTAGCTGTAACATCGTTAACTAGTTAGGTTTCTATTTCACTGGGATGACCTAGGCAACTTAGTCTGAATCCTGAGTGGATTATGGACTACTGTTCACGAGGGATTGTCCTTTGATTTGTATGAGTGAGAGTGGCCAATACGCCGACTCAACAAGCCTACCATTTTAGGGACAAGACCGAGTGGGGAGCTGGAAACATAATCACACAAGATAGAATTCACTCATTCCCGACTTTTGAGGAAGTAGATGAGTGTTCCTTTAAGTGGTGTCTCCAGGTCTTGAACAAATGGCCCTACCCTCTCACTGGCCCGAGAGGGGTTTCTGTTTGATGGTTGGACCACAAACAGGTTTTCATTAGAGGGGCACTGGTACTTAAGGAAATAGAGGTAACAGGGGTAAAACGGTAATTTGACCCAGCTGGAGTTATGAACACTCGTGAAAGACTAATTTGTTGTTATTGGTCGATATCTGTGGACACAAAAATATTCTGCAGTGAGAAAAGTGCTGCTTTGGGTCTTTAGTGGAGTGACCCACAGTTAACAAATGGAGACTAACTTGGTTAATGAGTTTAGTCGATTAGTCTCAGATCGTTGGAGCTTTTGATTTGTAGGTCCATTAGGTCCCACTGGTAGCTCGTAAAGAGGCTTGAAGCAAATAAATATAAATTGTAAATTGAAAGTGTTCAATTTATATGGGGAATCATATAATGTATATTGATGCATTATAATATAAAGTTTATGAAACTTTATAATATAATTTTTTAATTAATTATAAAAATTATTTATTGAGAGAAAATATTTGAAAGAGTTCAAATAAATTTAATATGAATTAGATTCATGTTAATTTTAATTTTAATAAAATCCCTAAGGTTAAATATATGATATTTAATTGGGTAATTAATTAATTATGGAATTAATTAATTATTTATTAAAATTAGAGACTTTTTCCTACTAGGAAAAAGTCTTGGCCTACTCTATATATCGGACCCCTGGGGTGGGGGTGAAAGACATCTCATTGTCTCTCCTTCTCTCAGAGATCTCTCCCAAAAGACTCCCACAAGTCTTCTACTTCAAGAAGTCTTAGAGATATACCGGTGTAGCCGATTGGTGGTGTTCGCACAAGAGGGTTGCTGTGTTTTCGAACCTACTAGCGAGAAAAGGCGAATCGATCAAGGCTTTCTACAAAAGTAACTTTTCTATGAAATCCTTGATCACTAGGATCGATATAGTTAATCTCTTAGCATTTTTATAGCCTATGTTCAACCCATTGAATATAGATTTATTGCTGTAATATTTTGCAAATTGTATTGATATTTCAATTAGAATCTAAGACTCTGAGTAGGTTTGGTAATACTTTCCGTTGCGCGGGGCTTTTATCCCTTCATCGGGTGCATCACCCGAATGCACAACCTGTGTCTTCAAGCAGAAGCCTAGCGCCAAGATCCTGCCTTTGCGGTAGATGAGAATCCCCCTGCGCCCGAAGTGTCGAAGAAAAAGAGGCACAAACAGACCGCTCGCCGCAACCCTGCAGCCGTGGCAAGGAGTGCGCGCGCAAACCCTCTGGCGTAGGAAAATCCTGTCTGCGCCCTTAATCAGCAAGAGTCCTTGCCACCGCCTTCCTCGCCTTTGAGCCAGCCCTTTCGCTCAGATGTGCGCGTAGAGACCGTCCATAGTGTTGAAGTCCACACGGCTTCCTCTCCTGATCTTTTGCGCCAAAACGAAAATGAGCATGCACCGAGCCAGCAGCCGCGAACCGATCCTCCTGCCAGCACTAACCATGCCTTGCCTAATCCAACCCTCGATTTGGATTCAACGAAAATATTCGTAAAGCTGCGGCAGATGATCAATGAAATAGTGGAGCCTCTGCGCCAACAGCAGGAAGAATTGTCTCAGCGTGTAAATTCCATGAAGATCTTTTTAGTGCGTTGGACGAGTCAATTTTGTTGGCTCCCTGTAGCACCCAAGCTCGTGCCCGCAAGGGCAACTTCGTCCTCATGGCTTTGGTCCCTCGCGAGTCCGCGCTCGAATGGCCCCGCCATCTCCAATGAATCCCTCACCACCGTTGTCGCAGTAGTTTGTCTCTTGGTTTTTCTTTGCTTACTATTTTCTTTTGTACTGTGCTGAATATCACTGTACAATTCCTTTACCGCATTAATGAATATTGCTTTTGTATGATTTTTCATCGCATTCACTCTATGCCTTAGTCGAATGTCTTAATCAATAAAATTCTTTGCGTTAGTTCTTTAGTTTTGCCTTGTGCATCCTAATTCTCCAGATATTTTTTTTCGCATAATTTCAGCAAAGGATTTCCCTTTACTGCTATTTCCTTATTGCCTTAGGCAAATTTCCTAATGTTTAGTGCTCTAAGCCCTGTCGCATCTCAACATGTTTCTCCATGATCCATCGCGCTCCAAAGTAAGTTTGGGTGACAATGAGGACATTGTCCAATTTAAGTTGGGGGTGCGATAGCTAGTGCAAATCAAGCATATGTGTTCCTCTAGTCTCAATGCGTTAGTAGCCAGGGGCATTCATGACACCCATCGTTCGCCACTGTGCGAAGATGTATTCGCATTCCATGAGTCTTTAGGGCAGTAAAAAAATGTAATGCCTGTATTCGCATTCCATGAGCGTTATGATGTCGATATTAATGCTTTATACTTAAAAAAATGATTTATTGTGCATAGAGCCTAATAGAAGGGAGAAGGTTGAATCATCGCAGGCTATAATATAAGCACAGGAAGTTTCTCTTAGCCAAAAAGGAAATTCTTTGAAGGACAAATCCGTTGTGTTAATCGCAAGAAAAAGATAAGGAAGTGGGATGTAGGAGTCCAAAGCTGTTGAGCTAAGTCATATTCACAGAGTTGATAGAAGGCATTGCTTGGGGACAAGCAATAGTTTAAATTTGGGGGTTTGATAACTTGCAAAAAGCAAGTTATTTCTCCCTTAAAGTTGAACTAAATAAGGCTGAAAAGATCATAGTTGCGTTACTCTAGTGCATAATAGTGAGGGAATTGCGATAGTTTTCTTTAAAAGGCAATATTTTTAGATGCGGTAGGAAATTGTGTAATTTTAGCCTCTAACGCATGAAATTATAGTTGCTTCGTTGCCCAAGTTTTCTTCAGCGCAGGCGCAGATCCCAGAGCAGTTCGTACAATGAAAGCTGGAAGAGATGATCGCGCTGACGTGTGACTGATGTGCAAGTTGGCGAAAGATAACTGCCCAAGAAGAGGAAGACGAGGAGAGGGGAGAGAATAGAAAGCAAAGAGAAGAAACGAGAAGTCTATCGTCGTGCATACATATTATTGTGATAAAATGTATTGCGTTGTGTTTTTTTGTCTCAGCATGAGCTAATTTACTTTTATCAAGGCTTAGCATAGGCCCCCAAGCGGTGATAGGTTCATCTTGTATGCGTATATTTTGATTAAATGAGAAATTAATGCTTTCTACTTTGATGCGATAATGTTTTCATTACTAACTACTGCTGTGGTAGCAGCATGATAAATCCCTAACGGGTAACGCATGTGGAATCATCTAAGTAGAGCAAGCTAGCGCATTGCATGTAGTCTTGGTAGTGTTAAAACTAATACTGCCGCAATAAGACATTGCATGAATGAGCATAGACTATTTTAAGACTAACGCAGTCACTTGTAAGTTATTAGAGAACTGAACCAACGCATGAGCTAATTAAACAAAACAGTTGTTAGTTCTCCGCCAAACGCATGAGTAGTATCGGAAGGGAATCTCATGATTATTTCTCACTGAGGCATTAATTGATCAATTAGTAAAATTATGCGCTACGAGATTACTTATAAACGCATGCAGTCACCGTAGCAAAAGCCTTGATAGCCTTGTCATCTAATATTTTCTCTAATCTCATTGCATGGTTTATGTTTTATGCATTATTTTATCAACCATTATCAATCAACTCTTTTTCTCACTACTATAATACCATGGGTACGAGGGTAGGCAGTAAGTTATTAAAAGCCTTTAACTGTCCTTCCCTGTGGATTGGACCCTAGAACTTTCTAGGTACTACTTGATTGTGTGTTAATTTATACTTGGGTTAACGCATATCAGCGAAAATTTTGTATTAATTAATCGACCTTCTGTCAAGCGATCTGTCATGCAAGATGAAATTCACTCCTACCCGTTGTAGGGATAGTAGAAAGGTCGTTCCCTTAAGTACTGACTTCGGGACTTGAACAAGGAGCCCCACCCTCTCATTGGGCTGAGAGGGAGTGATGGTTATATCACAAACTAATTGTTCATTAGAGAATCAGTGTGACTTAAGGAACAAAGAAGTGTTATAGGGGTAAAATGGACATTTGACCTAGCTATAGTTACAAAAAATCTGTGAAGGGTCGACTTAGTAATCATGGTTATATCAAGTGAACAAAAACATATCTACAGTGAGGGGAGTGCAACTACTAGACTATAGTGGAGTGACCCGGTAGTTAACGAATGTTGGTTAACTAGGTTAATGAGTTTAATCGATTAAACCTCAAATCGTTGAAGCCCATGATCTGTAGGTTCATTAGGTCCCCTTGCTAGCTCATATAGGAACAAACCTTGGAACTGTTGGGGTTTATGTCCTAAAACTCGTGGATAGTAAATGTAACAAAGTTATATATAAAACTTATTGAGATAGTTTTTATTATGGTTGTCAAAAGATTTGTTTAACTATGTATTTATTAACCCAAATCCAATAAAACTAGAATCCTTGGCTATGAGATGAATGCTTGAACTTTGTGTAGTGACATATAAGTGGATCAGGTTCAAGTACATAGCCTAAAACGGTCTATAGTATAGGGATGAGACTGGGTATCTTATCCTAGGAAAAACTATGTGACGAGGCCCACTTTGTTTTAATACAAACGATGTGATCCTAAATCGTTCATGTAGAGACATGTGAGTGGGGCCGTCCTATGCAAAAGAAGTTTGTATAAGACCGGACCGTGAAATAAGTCACTTTCACTTTATCATGCCGTTTACTATGAAACTGACTATTTCAAAGTGATGACCTAGGTAACTCGATCTTAATCCTGAGCTAACTATGAACTCCTGTTTATTCGGGATTATCCTTTGATTTGCATAGGTGAGAGTGACACATAAGCGCCGCTCAATAAACCTGCCACTTTGGGGATAAGACCGGATAGATAGCTGGGGACATAGTCCTGCAAGATGAAATTCACTCCTACCCGTCTTTAGGGATAGTAGAAAGGTTATTCCCTTAAGTACTGACTCCGGAACATGAACAAAGGCGCGTCGCCCTCTCATTGGCCCGAGAGGTTTCAGGTTTAGTGGTGGGACCACAAACCAATTGTTCATTTGGGACTCAGTAGAGGCTTAAGGAACAAGAAGTGCTATAGGGGTAAAATGGACTTTTGACATTACTATAGTTACGAACAACCTGTGAAGGATTGACTTACTAATCATGGTTATATCGGGTGGACTGAAATATATCTACAGTGAGGGGAGTTCAACTACGGGCTATAGTGGAGTGTCCCGTTAGTTAACGAATGTTGGTTAACTTGGATTGAAAAAGTTCGGCCGGTTAATCTCGAATCGTTGGAGCCCATGATCTGTAGGTCCATTAGGTCCCCCTGCTAGCTCAATCGGATCTAACTTTAAAACAGAGTGATGAAAGTATTTGAAAGGCGTTCAAAATTCATTTAGGGAGATATCGTTAATTATATTTGATATAATTTAACATAACGGTTTCATTATTAATTAAACCATATTTTAAGAGAGATATAGTTATTTAAATATGATTTAAATATAACACACGTGAATAGAGGGAATCACGTTCGAGATTTTCGGTTTGAATTTGAATTAAGATTCATATTCATATTCGGTTTCAAGAGAGCTCGGGATTGGTGTGAATAAATTATTTAATATTTGATATTAAATCAATATAATTAATTAAATTGTTTAAGTTAATTGTATTTAGAAATTGAAAAATGTAATTTTAAATTAATTACCTGAATCAATTTAAATGAGAAAATAGAAAAATAATTTCATTTTCATTTAATTTAACCAAGAGGTAAATACCAAGCTTTTGACACCAATCTCATTGACTCATCCATCATGGTCTTGCTGGCTTCTTGTGAGACATTTATATACAAGATTTCATTCTTTAAAAAGGCAGGAAAAAGAGGATGAGAAGGTGGAAGTTGTTGAAATTCAAAACTCTCATGAAAACTCTCTCAAAAAAATCGTGGGGCTTAAACACAAAAACCCATTTCTTTCTCCTCCCAATTTCATCATGCTCGGGTTCCCACAAGCCCGTTCTAAGGCCGGAGAATAGCGGGGAAGGTCTCGGTGGTCGTCCATGAGAAGTTCGTGTGGAGAAACAATCGAAGAGTCCCACGGATTAAGCTCCAAAAGATAAGTTTCGAAATTGCTCTGTTTTTCGTTCTTGTTCAAACATGCTTTTAATCCTCAAAATTAATGAAAATCAAGGCCCAAGATCCGCTAACGCTTCCGCTCGAGTGTGCTTCACTCCTTCAATTGGTATCAGAGCGTTGTTTGGGCCCTTTTTTTCCATTAAATTCGAGTTTGGTGGGTGAATTTCAATTGTTGAATGAGTTTTGGTTGCTATAGTTGGATTCTCGGTTTTGGCATCAAATTAAGCTTTTAATTCTTGTTTAACTTTGTAATTGCCTACATGTATATGGGCATTAATGTCTTGGCTAGAGTCTGTATCAATTTGGGAAGTTTTAGAGTTGAAACTAGGCTGTAATCGATCGAGGGAGATGACATGCTCGCTGGCCGAAAAAACAGAGCACGCAGAAAAACGAGTATTCTGGGCTGCTGTATGAACAGCGTCGAGACGCTGTCTTAACATCGTCGAGACGCTACCGCCAAAATTGAAAAAGTTTGAATTTTGGTGGTGGTTCAGTTCAGAGGTTCAAAATCCGGTCTGGTTCACCGCTAATTGGACCGGTTCGGTCGGTTCAAGCCCAATTTCAAGTCCTTTGGTCCGGTTCAAGCGTTTTATGGAAGGTTCGAGCTGGTTCGAGGTGTTTGGGGTCGGTTCGGGAGCTATCCGAGGCGGTTCTCTATTTTATTTAATTATTATTGTAATAATTTAGCTTCATTTGTTTGTTTGGATGCCATAACCGGTCCGCTTTAGTGTGTTTAATTATTTATGCATTAGGAATGTATGTTATAATTAAATTAGAATTAAATATGCATATCGTATGCCATATAGAGTTAAAATCCCACCATAGGAAAGCATGTTCATGCATTAGTTATTAATTATAAAGGGTTATAATAAAATGAATGCATGTTAGGTTTCATGTTAGATGCATGTTGCTTGTTTTAAATTTTTCTTTTATGGATGTTTAATTATAAGCGTTATATTAATAAATGAAAACGAACGAGCATGCAGCATGAAACCACCTTAGCATAGATGAATGTTATAGGTTGTCTATATTATAAATTGTTATAAAATCGAGATAGACGTTAAAACCTATAACAAAGATAAATGCATGCTCACTTAGGGTTAATGAAATCCAATTTCGAATGATTCACATAGAATAGGTCGATTTCTTGTAAAGCTAAGGTTACAAGAGAACTCACCCGACAAAATGTTGTTTAAGGCTGAAGGTATTTAAGTTGACGGTTTACGAAGCACCTCCTACCTGGGCTTCGAGCCGGTACTTGAGTTAGGTTAACCCGGTTTTATGAGCATGCGTGAGAGATATTAGGCTTTATCACCTAGACATCATAGCGTAATAGTTATGCCGTTTGAAATCACCTAGATTTAGGTTGTTTCAAAACGTTTAAGCTTTTTGAATGGTGATTTATTTTTATAACTTGATATATGATCGTTATATGTTTTCATCACCATTAGAAGCATGTTATAGGATTAATTCATTAAAAGTTATAAATTGTTATAAGGTTAATGAATAGAAACCGTTAAACCTATAACAAAGAGTTGCATGCTAACATAGGATCTTAGGTAGCACGTATTAATTTTAAATCGTTTAAAATCGATTAGACCTAAGATCACTGTTTTCTAATAGGATTAGAATCCTACTTAGTGTTTTAATAGAATTAAAATTCGATAAGTAGGATATAAGACCTTGGTTATAAGGGAACTCTCCCGGTAATCCGGTACATGAGTTGAATTAACCCTAGTCTTATTAGTATGCAATGTCACTAGGAAATTAAAAGAGTTTAATTCGCCTAGACATTAGAATAAAGACCTTATTTAAAATAGTTATCTATAAGGCATTAACTTAGATAAATTCGTTTAGCCAGGATTTACCTAAGTAAAAGGCCCTAATCGTTAAAATACTTAGTGGGAGAAAAAAGGTCTATGAAAAATCGTTTTCTTCTCAAGTTCTCCATAGAGCTCACACGGTGAGATTTATGCATAGCCTTTTGTTACTTTCTAACGTAACCATTCCATTCGGAGGGTGATTGCATAAATCAACATCAAAGTGAACAGAGAAAGTATTTATATGAAAACAAAACCTTTTTCTTCTCACGCTTCTCCCTAAAGTTTACACCGTGAGATTTACGCATAGCCTCTTGTTACTTACTAACGTAACCATTCCATTTGGAAGGTGATGGCATAAATCAATATCAAGGTGAATGGAGAAAGTATTTATAGTAAGTGGGAGAAGGAAGCGTGTCAACGCATCCTACGGTCTCCTCCATTGGTTTACATCGCGAGATCTCTATGTTCGCCTGCTAAGCACGCCCTGGAGCTGCTACACCATTCGAAGGGTTGTAACATAGGGATTATAGCACAGTGAACACCCCATAAGGATAAAGGATTTCTTAGGGCCGTTCCCAGCATTAGCTTTTCCATTCTGAAGGATTGTTGGGACCGTTCTTTGAGATCTAAAAAAAATGGAGGGTCACACTTACAAGATAAAACTAATGGTTAGCTTATTCTTGACCAAACAACGGTAACTAAACGAAATAACAAGATATGAGCGATTATGGTGTTAACGTTTAGTTGAGAATGTCTCAGTTCAAAGGAGGACTAGCTGACCACCCCTCGGTGGCAGTTACTCTGAACCTTTGAAGTATCGTGGCAAAAGAACTATGATTATAGGGCGTGTAATTGCTTTTGCTAAATTCATTGGATTAAAAAAAAGGGGGTTAAAACTTTTAAGTCAACCGATTTTTACGTTTATTTGTTATTATTCAGCGATTAGTATAGGTTCTATAAAATGCCTCTTTAAATACGTCAAATTCGTCATTGGTATAGAAATATACTACTAAACAAACCTTATACACTATATCGTGGTAAGTGATACGTAAACAGTCTTAAAATATAATATGTCCTCAAGATGTTATATCTATTTCATTCTCGCAATGATCATGATGAATATAACATAGAAAATTGCCAAGCCAAAAGAACATGATTTAAGACTAGAAATATGATTTATTCGTCTTGAAAACATGCTTGGCAAGAATAGTGATTCAACCTGGATATTCAATTCAGGACCCACTAAATCACGTATGTTCTTTTCCAGGAATGAGTTCCTAATACTAATTGTGAACTAGTTAAGATGACTCTTAGACTTTAAATAGAAGAGTTCATCTCGACTAAGGCAGTGGGAGACATAAAGTTATTCTTACAAGGAACGATACATATTGTTCCTAAGATTACAAGAAAATTTGATTTCAATATCTTGTTTTCTAGAACAAGGCTATTATATTACCTTTTATGTATAAACCGTTCATATAAAAAAGGATGCCAATATTTGTTCTGGAAACATAAAGAATAACATATACGTTTTAAGACCGATAGAGCCCAGATCGATTTTAAATTATGAGATATTTAAACGGCTGAGACTCAAAAGAAAAGGCGACATATTTCTCAAGGCACCTATCTTTTTGCACTTGAGGATAGGCCGAATTAAATTTCAATAGGATTGAAGACTGGTCTAAAATGAACTTCTAAACAGGTTAGAAGACGACTCATTACCTCCCTATAAGTCATGCCTTAAAAGTAAACTGACTTAATGACCTTTTTCAGGAAAAAGGTTATCGTGCAAAAGAAACCTTAGAGCTAATACATTCTGAATGTCAATACTCAAACAGGAATGAATAATTCAGTTGTTTCATTAATGATTATTCAAGGTGCTCTATGCTTGCCTAGTGCATCATATATCTGAACTCTTGAAGTTCATATAGTATAATGCTAAGGATAAGATCCAAATTAGGTAAAATAAAAACGACACTTTGATCGATCAAAAGTAGAGAGTAAATGGACTTGAAATTCCATGTCTATTTGATAGAACATGGAATTATGTCCTAAACACCTTATACACCATAATAGAATGATGTATAGCTAAAGGAGAAACAGAACATTGTTTGACATGGTTCATTAGATAATGAGTTGCCTAAACTCGTTTTGGGATATACAGTATTAACTGCGATTTAAAATATGAATATGGTTCGTTTAAAAGAATGTTTCTGAAACATTGCTTGAACTTTGAAAAAGCATAAAATGTGTTTATGTTGTTTCATAACTTAGGGTTATCCTCATTTGAGATAATCCTGAAGGATATAGAACCTCATTCAAAATTGTGCCTATCTATAGGTTATTCCATAGAAACGAGTTATGGATACTTCTTTGTTTAAAAGAAAATATTTGTATGGACAAATGTTACTTTCTTAAAAGAAGGTCGCGTTAGAAATCACAACCACGAAGTAAAAGAGTGTTATGTAAAACTATAAATGTATCAACAAAGAGTTGTTGATAAGATTTGTTTCAACAAAGAGTTGTGGATCAAACTAGTTCTTCACCAAAGGGTTGTTGATCGAGCTGACACATTAAGTTAGTCCTGTCCTTCTCAATTGTTGAGAGAGCCTCAATGCAGTGGGAGGGTTGTTAAACAACCTAATGAAAACTGTGTGAGTTTAACTGTAACTCCGATTGTCATGCCTGATGACAATATCGAGGATTCATTCACCTTTAATGAAGTAATGAATGACATGGATAAAGGACAATTAAGTCAAAACTATGAACCTAGAAAGGGAATATATATATTTCAATGCATTTTGGTATTGACCAGAAAAGTTCATAATCCAAGATCTAGAGCAAAAGGTTTGCAACCTTAACCAATCCATTTTTGGTTTGAATTAAAGGTTTCGATCTTCGAACATAAGATTTAATGGCATGTTTAAACTTATGGTTTTTGACCAGACTTGTGTCAGCCGAAGAATTACAAATTGTTTGGTAGCTTTATTAGTTTAGTATATTATTAATATCTTATTCATTAGGAATGATGTAGATTATCAATACTGACAATTAAAAGTGAGCTAGCAGCCTAGTTCCAAATAAGAGAATTGGAAAGGCTTAGTATGTTCCTAGAATCCAAACGTTTGGAATAGCAAGAACGAAGATCATTAGCTCTATCTCAAGTATCTTATATGGACAAAAGTGTTGGCTAGATATAAGATTAGAATTCCGAGAAAGGTTATTTACCTTTCAAATATGGAATTCATTTGTCACAGAAACAGTGTCCTGAGACGTCTCAAGAGGTTGAGAACTTGAGACGAAATTCTTGTGCCTAGACAATCAGTTGTCAGGCTTAGCATAAGGTATGCAGTAGGGATTGTCAGTAGATACCAATTCAGTCCAGGGTAAGGCCGTTGGACTATAGTATAGATATCCTCAAGTATCTTAGGAGAACGAGGGTTTATAGGCTCGTGTATGGTGTTGAGGATCTGATCCTTACAGGATACACTAATTCTGATTAGCACACTGATTAGGATTCATGGAAATCCACATCGGCATCAGAATTCACCCTATACAGGGAGCTATATGTTGGCATAGCATCAAGTAAGGATGTATCATAGACTTTATCTTGAAGGCCAAATAAGTTGCTACTTATAAAGCAAATTCAATAGTCTGTAGGACTTAGGAAATTCATTTGGAAAGTTGTTCCAAATATGAGGCAGTGTATAGAACAGGAACGTACATCTCATCTAGGAGATTAATGAGTTAAGGGGATGTGATTGTCACGAGGAAATCCTCAAGAATAAAATATTGCTGAAACATTTACTAAGGCCCTTACGGCTAAAGGTGTTCGAGGGACATCTAGATGGTCTAGGTCTACGAGTTGAACAACCCACTAGAGTTTTAGTCCAAGTGGGAGTTTGTTGGGGTTTATGTCCTAAAACTCGTGGATAGTAAATGTAACAAAGTTATATATAAAACTTATTGAGATAGTTTTTATTATGGTTGTCAAAAGATTTGTTTAACTATGTATTTATTAACCCAAATCCAATAAAACTAGAATCCTTGGCTATGAGATGAATGCTTGAACTTTGTGTAGTGACATATAAGTGGATCAGGTTCAAGTACATAGCCTAAAACGGTCTATAGTATAGAGATGAGACTGGGTATCTTATCCTAGGAAAAACTATGTGACGAGGCCCACTTTCTTTTAATACAAACGATGTGATCCTAAATCGTTCATGTAGAGACATGTGAGTGGGGGCGTCCTATGCAAAAGAAGTTTGTATAAGACCGGACCGTGAAATAAGTCACTTTCACTTTATCACGTCGTTTACTGTGAAACTAACTATTTCAAAGTGATGACCTAGGTAACTCGATCTTAATCCTGAGCTAACTATGAACTCCTGTTTATTCGGGATTATCCTTTGATTTGCATAGGTGAGAGTGACACATAAGCGCCGCCCTCTCATTGGCCCGAGAGGTTTCAGGTTTAGTGGTGGGACCACAAACCAATTGTTCATTAGGGACTCAGTAGAGGCTTAAGGAACAAGAAGTGCTATAGGGGTAAAACGGACTTTTGACATTACTATAGTTACGAACAACCTGTGAAGGATTGACTTACTAATCATGGTTATATCGGGTGGACTGAAATATATCTACAGTGAGGGGAGTTCAACTACGGGCTATAGTGGAGTGTCCCGTTAGTTAACGAATGTTGGTTAACTTGGATTGAAAAAGTTCGGCCGGTTAATCTCGAATCGTTGGAGCCCATGATCTGTAGGTCCATTAGGTCCCCCTGCTAGCTCAATCGGATCTAACTTTAGAACAGAGTGATGAAAGTATTTGAAAGGCGTTCAAAATTCATTTAGGGAGATATCGTTAATTATATTTGATATAATTTAACATAACGGTTTCATTATTAATTAAACCATATTTTAAGAGAGATATAGTTATTTAAATATGATTTAAATATAACACACGTGAATAGAGGGATTCACGTTCGAGATTTTCGGTTTGAATTTGAATTAAGATTCATATTCATATTCGGTTTCAAGAGAGCTCGGGATTGGTGTGAATAAATTATTTAATATTTGATATTAAATCAATATAATTAATTAAATTGTTTAAGTTAATTGTATTTAGAAATTTAAAATGTAATTTAAAATTAATTACCTGACTCAATTTAAATGAGAAAATTGAAAAATAATTTCATTTTCATTTAATTTAACCAAGAAGTAAATACCAAGCTTTTGACACCAATCTAATTGACTCATCCATCATGGTCTTGCTGGCTTCTTGTGAGACATTTATATACAAGATTTCATTCTTTAAAAAGGCAGGAAAAAGAGGATGAGAAGGTGGAAGTTGTTGAAATTCAAAACTCTCATGAAAACTCTCTCAAAAAAACCGTGGGGCTTAAACACAAAAACCCATTTCTTTCTCCTCCCAATTTCATCATGCTCGGGTTCCCACAAGCCCGTTTTAAGGCCGGAGGATAGCGGGGAAGGTCTCGGTGGTCGTCCATGAGCAGTTCGTGTGGAGAAACAATCGAAGAGTCCCACGGATTAAGCTCCAAAAGATAAGTTTCGAAATTGCTCTGTTTTTCGTTCTTGTTCAAACATGCTTTTAATACTCAAAATTAATGAAAATCAAGGCCCAAGATCCGCTAACGCTTCCGCTCGAGTGTGCTTCATTCCTTCAGGAACAATATGATGGAAGAATTCGAATCACTTGAATTCAATTTAAGGATTATATCGATCATATTTGATATTACCGACACGACGATTTAATTCTGAATTAAACCTAAATATGAGAGTTGGACATATTTAAATATAATTTAAATATCGAGCACATGAATAGGGATTCATGCTTGAAATTACATTTCGAGAATGGTCGGGATTGGTTGCAAAATATTAATTTAATATTTCATATTAAATTAATATAATATAAATTAATATAATTAATTAATAATTATTTGAAATTAATTATGAATTAATTTTTAAAAATTGAAATTCAAAATTAGATTTATAATTTGAGATTATTAATTAATTAGCAAAAATTAAATTCAATTTCAATTTGGAAATTCAAAAAGAAATTAATTTTAGGAGGTGGAGTGCATGGTGACTAATCCCATGCACTCCTCCTCAATTAGCCACCAAATGGAAAATTTGTACGGTTGACCCATTGTTGGGGGTCTTAATAAAATTTGTCCTACCTTTTCAGAATAATGGAGAAGGCCCTTTCGCTGATGTAACCTCGCGCACTTTATGACCGCCTTGCCCCTCCAGCACAGCCTTATGAATTCCCCCTCCTAATACGCGAACAATTCGGTACTCGCTCTCGCCTATCATTAGTCTTCTTCCTTTTTTTTAATCGCTTCTAATCGGTTCACGACTCATGTTCTCGATACACACGTTCTCGCTCTCGCTTCTCGGACCTCCACGATTTCAAACCATTGTTCGTGCATGAGTTCACGATCTCGTTCTCGCTATTGGTATCGTTCGCGCTCTCGCTTCTCGCATCTCCGTATAATGATGTTTTATATTTAAAAAATGTCTGGTTACTTAAACGGTACACTTGTGTCTCTCTGGCTTCACCGAAACTTTTATGTTCAACGTCTCTCTACTCCCACCGATGATTTTCATTCTCCCTCCTCGGTTGTCTATGCTTCGAACTTTTCTTCTTCGCCAATGACTACAAACACCGATAAGTGACATTTCGTTTTGATTTGTGTACGGTTGTTAGTCATTGTTTACGTTAAAAGTTTTTTGTGGGTTTTGTGAGTTTACGTCTTTTGTTCGCTGCTATAAATGTTTGGCGCTTTGGTTTCTGTAAATATTACTTATGGTTCTAGAGTTTGTTTTAGTTAGTCGAAGTTAGGTATATTGCTTTAATTGTTTCGTGTTTGTCTTCGGTTTAGCGATTTAGGGTTAGAAAGTTCACAAAGGTTGCTTCGTGTTTCTAGGTTGTAATGACATGAAGGAATTCCATTCCCTGAGTGAGTTCATTAGGTAGTTGGAGCGTAAACAGGAGCAAGAGATAGAAGACAAACGTGTGAGAGCGAAAACAAGAGCATGATCGTGAATTCAAGAGGGTGTAATTTAAATTAGGGAAAACTCTTTCTTGCTCTTTTTTTTCCTGATGTGTGTGTGATGTTTAAAATGCATTTAGGTTCGAAATGGCACATGCTATGAAAATTGTTGAGGTCAATGAATTTCCCCCCAAGTGACATGTCAGCCTCACATTCGGAATGCCAACCAGATCATCAACTGCAAGCTCAACGGCAGACGGAGGAACATGTTCAGGATGACTGTATTCGAACAGTTCCTGGACATGAATATTCTGTTCAACAGCCCTCTGGTGCATCACGTGCTGCTTAGGGAGGTTCAAACATACTGATTTGATGCAATGAGTTTCAATATCAGGGGGAGGGTTGTGACCTTCTCCAAGGAGGAGTTCCTCTTGATCACGGGACTCTGGAGGAGTCCCGCTCCTGGAGTTCAACAGGGCGATGTACCAACAATGGGGTTGGAGAGGAAGTACTTTGTGGACACCAACCCGTCGACCCCACTCAAATTGGACAAGCTAGAGGAGAAGTATAAGGAAATCCAATTCGAGACGGATGAGGATGCTATCGGGGTCACCTTAGTTTACTACACGGAGGTGGCAATGATGGGGAAGAACAAGAACAAGGGTGTCACAGACAAAACACTGTTCGACGATGTTGAAGACCTGGATTATTACAACAGTAGGGACTGAGGTAATATCATATTGGAGTAAACACTGAAGGGACTTAAAGGTTTCCTTGAAGGATAAGGTCGATCATCACAAGAGGACGGTCTCTACGAGTGAGGGCAGGGCTGTCAAGTATTCGCTACTCGGATTTCCACATGCCTTTCAGGTAACATTTCGATACTATACATATATATAAATTTGTTAGTTTTAATTGAGAACCAAATTGACATGTTATTTTTAGCCTATGGGCGTATGAGATACTGTCGTCTGTTCTGGGGAGGGTTGCCATTAGGGGTAGGGAATTGGCAGTTTCCCGGTTTCTCAGATGATCCTCGTGGTGATGCATTCTAACGTTTTCTAGTCGGCACGGGTAAGGACATCTTCTGATTATGTACTTTTCAATTCAATTATGAGGGCTTTCCCTAGTGTAAATGATTTGGAACCTATACAATGCAGACGGTTGTTACGATGTCCCTTGACATATCGATCGAGGAGGAGCAATACTAGGATGCTAGAATCGATCAGCTGTCGATATTTGTACATGACCTCGAGGATGTTGAAGGGGATGCCCTGCAGAGGGTACCTAGACCCAGGGTGTAATTGACACATTTGACAGTGACCAGGACCTAGACACCATGATGGACGATGTGTTACCATGGATCAGGACACTAAAGAACCAGCGAGGCCGGTAGCACATTCGACTGATGTGCCATCGATGTTGAATATCCCTCGCAATCAGAGGGGATAGTCAGCGGGTGGGGGAAGGACGATGGATGTGTTGGCGTATCTGTGGAGCCTTAATGCAAGGGTCGCGGAGTTGGATGATTGTATGACATGGTCATTTGATTCTATTCACGCGATGTTGCGTGAGTTGATGGAGGTATGTATTTCATACTTATTTTCCTCTTTCACGTGCAACATTCGATGGGTTTTAGCCTAATACGGGTTTCATGAAAGGTTCGGCCACATGGACGAAGGTTGCTATAAGGACCTGTCGAGACCATGTACCGAACCTACTACAACCCCAGACAACCCCGTCACCGAATCAGAGGCCCTCTCTAAAGCAATTTTGGATCATAGCCACATAGTTACATCAATTTAATAATACAAAGCATGCTGTCCAAAAAGGGAAAAACAGAGATAGTGAGTACCGACCCCTTTTAGCTTGAAATTAAACGAATTAGTTGGTTGTTTTTCCTCACCAACTTGTCACAAACCACCACTTGATCTTCGTTGCTATTCTCAAGCCTTTGGAAGAGACTATGGGATCCTCTAGTGATGGAACTTGAGAGTGAAAGAGCTTGAAACACAAGCTCTAAAGAGTTTTAAGTTAATGAGCTTGAAATGGAAATTTTGCAGCAAAACAAATGGTTTTTCTCTCTTGATTCTTCAGAAATCCATCCTCTCTTTAAAGAGGAAGATTTGTTGAGTTGAAGCCCCAACATTTGACACTAATCATCCCACAATTAAGTGGGATTTGTTGGCTTAATGAGGAGGAGTGCATGAGTTTAGCCACCATGCACTCCACCTCCAAAAATTCAATTTCTTTTCGATTTTTATAATTCAATTGAAATTGAATTCTAGTTATTTTAACATCTTTAATTAATAATCTGAAAAATAAATTCTAATTTGAAATTTCAATTTTAAATTAATTCATAATTAATTTAAAATAATTATTAACTAAATAATCAATTATATAATTAATTTAATATCTAATATTAAAATAATAATTTGCTATCAATCCCGATCATTTCCGAAATGTAATTTCCCAACCACGAATCTCTACGCACGTGCCTGAAATTTGAATCATATTTAAATATATTAAATTCTGAAAATTAGGTTCAACCAAAAACCCGACATGTCAGTAATATCAAATATGACCGATTATTTCCTTAAACCAAATTTGAACCTATTAGAATTCCTTCCATCATATTGTTCCAAAGGTTATTCCTTAAGCGAGCAAGGGGACCTAATGAACCTATAGATCATGGGCTCCAACGGATCGAGGTTTAACTGATTAAACTCTTTTAACCTAGTTAACCAACACTCGTTAACTACCGGTTCACTCCACTATAGCCTAGTAGTTGGACTCCCCTCACTGTAGATATATTTTCGTCCACTCGATATAACAATGATTAGTAAGTCAATCCTTCACAGGTTGTTGGTAACTATAGCTAGGTCAAAATTCCTTTTTTACCCCTATAGCACATCATGATTCCTTAACTCCGCTGGTCCTCTAATGAATAATTTTTTTATGGTCCAACCACTAAACGGAGCCCCTCTCTAGCCAATGAGAGGGTGGGGCTAATAAGGGTAAAAAATATACCTATTTTACCATTATATTTAGCTCATTTCCTTGTAAAAAAAAAATTGCATGTTTAGATCAAATTTACTATTCCCGAGCTCTAAACATATTAAAGTTGATGAATTAGGCAGTTAAGAGTCACATATGGCAAATTATGCTTAAAAGTGCTTAAAAAAGACCTAGTTTGATATGAATTTAACTTAAATTGGTGTTATGCAGAAAAAACAGAGAAAGCTGGAATTTCCCAGAAATGCGACCGCATTTCTGGGAAGGCAAAATCCAAATGCGACTGCATTTCTGGGAAGACAAAGGCAGTTCCGAGTCTATCGCGGGTCATTTTGAATGAGAGTTTTATGCACTTAACTGGTTGTTTCGACTTCAAAACTGACTGGGCTACCTACCATCACCTATTTCGTGGCTCCTCAACTACTCCCCGCACTATATAAGGCCTTGATTCGAAGAGAGAAATCCAAGCAAAACTCACTGGGAAGAAAAGAGTGGTGATAGAACCTTAGTAGAAGCCCATGAGTAGGGATGCACGTGGTCCTTCTTAGATGACTGAATTCTAACCTTTAGTTAGACATCAAACCTAAGTGTTTGTAGAGATTTTCACCATATTCCCACTTGTAAACGAGAGTAGAGTGTTGAGCGAACTCTAGAAGGATTGGATAAAAGAAAAAAACCCTAGTTTTAGCTACTGCACCTTATTTCCAGCAACTGTTCTTTTCATTATTTATGTATTCTTACATTCATTATGTCAATGAAAAGTTATTGTTTTGCATCTTATCCCATCATGTGTTGCTAAATCCCATTGAGGGGTTCAATATAGTGAATGCCCTTATGGTTAAAATAGCTTTAAAGTGTTTATTTACTTAAAGTTTTATATTCATTGCTTGTCATTATTTATTGAATATCATTCTGAATATTGTTGAGTTTAAATTGATCACTTAGACTTTGCATGCTATGTGAGTTTGATCTCGAAAGGGACGAATATTGACATGATTACCGCAAGCGCACGGGTCGTCACAAGTAATATAAAACGGTAGTAATACCGAGTATCGAATCCACAGGGAGGTGAAGTGAAATTTAAGCAAAGAAAAAATCTCTTGAGCACTAAAAATAATTGGGAGAAATAATATTTAGGGAACAGCTCATGCAATCAAAGAAATTTAAAATTCAAAGCAATTAAAGAAAAATAATTTGATCAATCGAAAAAATAAAATGTGGAGAAAGATTTTTCTTTAAAATGGGAAGAGGGGTCTTGAAAATCAATTATTAGCTAAATATTTATTATAATTATCCTATCTCATTGCCCAACTAATTATAATCCTAGAATCTCCGTTAATCACATAGGTTCTCCTGTCGGTTTCCCCTAATTGTAATTAATTCATTTTAGCAACCTAAGTGTCCTTAGCGCCATTAAAATCATTAATTATTATGCTCTGATTCATTTTAGGAATCTAAGTTTAATCAACTAATCCCGGTGTCACGACGGACAATTAAACTAGTTGCATGGATTATGATCTATCCAAATTTCTCTCCGTCGAGTTTCCATTAAGAATCGAATCATTACACAATTGGCCAGATTGAGTAAAGCATTAAGCACATCCATACAAATAATTAGGAAAAACGACAAGAGACAGGTAATTATAACAATATTTTGACTATAATTTCATTTCAAGACCCCAAATTGGGGTTTAGCTACACATAGCTAAAATATCCACAAAATTTACAATGAAAAGCATAATTAAGAGAATAATAAAAGGAAAGGAATTGACCGTCGAAAAAAACCCCTTCGCTGATGCTCAGAGTCCCGCCGAACACTCCTTGAGCGTCCTAGGATGCTCCCCAAAATTCCCCAAAATTTTTCCCACATGAGAAAACTCTCAAAAAGGCTAGAAAGGCTTGAGAGAGGCTCCAAAGGAGCCAAAGGAAGAAGAGAAAGGAAGAAATGGGAATTGATTCCTTGATAGATTTTTGAATGATGAAATGAGGCACCTTGGGGCGCCTTTTATAGGCCTGGACAGGGGGTAGTGTCGCGACGCTGTGCCATTTTCCAGATTTTTCCAACTGCGTTTTGGGCTTCTTTTTGGACTTCCACTTCATTTCTTTTGGGCTTTTTCCTTCATGATTGATCTCTATGACTCCCCTTTTGGTCCAAGCTTGGAATTTGGGCTTGATTGGCTTCATTTTTGGCATTTTTTCCCCAAAATCCACAACTTTGCTCCTAAAGACCAAATAACAAAATACATTAAATATTTTCATTAAAAACACGATTAAAGCACATAAAAGCCTAATAAATTGGGGCTAAAATAGCGACATTTCTACTCGCTATCAACGAACAATATCGGTTCTCATAAAGGTGATATAGGAGAAATAATGGCTCGAAAGAGTGTATTCGGTGTTATAGGGCGAGGCTGCCTAAGACACCCTATAACAACTATAGGGTTATAGATTGCATGCTTGATTTATCTATGTCGGAGTCGAGTCACAGACATGTGCGTAACGATACTCGCTTAGCCTTCTAACGGTTCTTGTGAGCAAGGCCAAATAGAAGTTAAATCTAACCCAATGCATGAATAGACTTAGTGGTTTAATAAGCAAAGATTAGAGTTATTTTACCTTAGGGTTGAAACAATAGTGAACGCCTCGTTTATTTATCATTGTTTTATGTACTTGTTTATTTTGATTATTTTCCAAAAATCATCATCAACTATTTCTTTTGTTACCTTATCCAAGAAATCTTTGAATAGTTTCTTCTTCAAATCTGTGTTTCCAATTTAGTCCTCGTGGGATCAATACCCTTGTTCAAGCCTTAGAGTCAGCACTTAACCTTTCTACTAACCCTGATTCGGGTAGGAGTGAATTTCATCTTGCAATACTATGTCTCCAGCTATTCATCAAGTCTTATCCCCAAAATGGCAGGCTTATTGAGCGACATTGTTTCGCCACTCTCATCCATGCATATCAAAGGATAAGCCTAAACAAATAGGAGTTCATAGTAAGCTCAGGATTAAGATCGAGTTACCTAGGTCATCGCATGAAATAGTCAATCTTAACAGTAAACGGTGTTATAAAGTAAAAGTGACTCATTTCTTGGTTCGGCCTTGAGTAAACTTCTTTTACACAGGATGCCCCTACTCGCATGTCTCTTGCAAACTTTGAGTTTTAGGACATAAAACTGATGTGGAATTTTCCTTACCGCAAGCGCACGGGTCAAGTAATAATAAAGTGTTCGTATAAACAAGTGTCGTCCTCTAGATTGGATTTTTAAGCTAAATCAAGTATTGTGAATTATCTTGCTCAATTTTATTTAGGGAACACAATGTAGTGAATGATAGATCGGAAACTAAATCAAACAAGAAAGCAGTGGATAAGCAATTGAGACAACACTTAGGGAATTGATTTCGCCAATTTAGTCTAGGATTGATTTTAAAGAATAAGTTATTATGCACGATGGAATTATGAGCCTAAGAACCTTTAATCACAATTACCTCTCCCGAGTATAATTGATTCTCATGCAGATTAACCAACTTGATATCCCTATCTAAGTTTATTAACATGCAAGGCAATGAGTTCTTTTGACCAAATTCTAAAGTTAATCTAAAAACCGTCACGAAATTAGAAAATAAACTTTAGTCATGCAATCTTGAGTAAGTCTATGCTAAATCCCCTCTCTCGAGCAAGAATCAACACTTAAATCATCCAACTAATGGCCAATTAATTGAAAGCATTAAATCAAGAGTACATACATAATAACCATTGCACAACTTAAACCATAAATCAATCCATAAACTCAATCAACTACATCAATCCCTAAGCTACAAGTTTAGCTACTCATGAATAGAATTACAAGCTCAACTAAACCTGAAAAAGCCATAAAGTCTAGCTAAAGAAAGGAAAAGGGAAGGAAAAACTCAACGTAGGCCGAGACCGAGCGTCCCCATCATGATCCCCACGAACGATGAGTTGATTTCCAACTTGCTCCCTTTGCTTTGGCTCCAAAAGTCTCTGTTTCTGCCCTGTTTACGGCTCTACGAAGTCCCAAAAAATGAATCCCCCAAAACCTAGCTGCAAAAGACATTATATTCTGTTTTTTCGTCATTGCGTCGAGACGCTGTCAGACAGCGTCTCGACGTTGCCTTCAAAACGCGCGTTTCTGGAAAAGAAATAACATAGCGTCGAGACGCTAAGGTCGCAGCATCGAGACACTGTGACCTTTTAGCGCCTGATCAGTTATGGAATGCGAGCGTCGAGACGCCCAAGAGCTAGCGTCTCGACGCTAGCCTGCTGTTGACCCAATTTTGACTTTTTTCCTCTTTGACTCTTTTTCATTCCTTTGCATCTTTTCACGTCCCGAGCACCCGATTGACTCAAATATCCCGCTTTAGCTCCAATCAACCATTTCCTACAAAATAAACAATTAAGTGCAATAAAATGGCCAATAAATCATCAAAGACTAGCTAAATAGATTAGGGAAAACTAGCTGGCTCTGCTCGCTATAAAAAACCCAACACTCCTGCCATTGCAACCACATTCCCACACCCCTCTGAACCCGGTGATCGAGTCTGAGACTCCCCACCACAGCAACAAGTCAATCACTCTGTCATTATTACCGTGATGCGTAATTTTCTTACCGCAAGTGTACAGGCCAAGTTATAATATAGTGATTGTTTAGATCAAATGACATCCTTTGGATTGGTTTCTAACTAGATTAATTACCGTGCATAATTTCATAATTTCATTAATTACCATGCATAATTTGCTTACAGCAAGTCTCGACGCTTGCTCTCGAGTTTGACCACTTTGCCAAGCCTCTAACATTGATTCTTTTTGGTTCCTTGGCCTCTTTTGCATCTCGAACACTCGATCAACTCCATTTTCACGATTTAGCTCCAATAATTGATCCCTACAAATAGAACACTAAAATGCATAATTTTTGCCAATTTAACTTCAAAGACTAGCTAAAATAATAAGGGAAAATAGCTTGCTATGCTCGCTATCAAACACCCCAAAACTTAAGCTTTTGCTAGTCCTCGAGCAAACTAAAAATCTAGCATAAACAGTTCCTAAAAGTTTCTCATGGGAACAAATTACTAGAAATCCAACATGGAGACTTACAGAAGCCTTCACTCCACCAAAGAAAATTTCAAACCTAGCACAAATTGTTGAATACCCAGACGGATTAGTAGAAGTTCAATTTTCTGAAGAACCAGAGACCTCAAAGGTTAAGGACTTCATGTCTTCTCGACCTAGCACATCTGGAACAACTTCAGAAATCGAATCAAAATACTATATGGATAGATCTAACTCATTAAGAGTAAAATCTGTCAATATAGAACAAAATGTGGCAAATGTTCAATACGAAAATCACCCACAATCACCCACACAGACAGACATGGATAACCGATCTGTGTTTGCCAGTCAAATAAATGTCCTTATACAAGATTTCTCAATCGATAAAGAAACTTTAAAGGAGGATTTTCTTTCCCTAAAGAATAAGGCAAGAAGGAAAACCTTTTTCCAAAATTACAACAAAGACCAAAGATCTGAGATAAAATCAAGATGGTATTCATACATGGAAGAGACCGAAAGAAATATACCATTCTTCACTTGGATGAAAGAATCCGGCAGCGAAATCAACATGCTACAAGAATCCTGGAAAACCACTCAAAGAGGGAGTATTCATTCTACTCATCCTCCTCTAGAGGAGATCGAGTTTGACACAATTTATGGTGAGAAGGTCAAAGTTAGTCCATTCAAAGGTAATATAAGTGAAAAGGACGAAAAGAACATCCCTACTCTTAAGGATATAAAAGATATTCAGCTTCAAAACAATTTTTCTAATAAAATTCTTTCTACCATAGCTAACCAAGTAGAAAAGATTGAAGGAAGAATATCAAAACCTTCCATTACTTCATCTTCAAACGGAGGAATCTTTATACCTCCCATAGATGAGTCAATTCCGTTGTTCAAACCTACAATTATTGATAGCAAAATTAAAATTATGTCTAAAGAAGAAGAAACCTTAGCTTTAATTGAAGAAAAGCTAAGCAATCTCCATATTTCAAAACCATCAACTTCAAAGTCAACCCCTACAATCAACGTCATTAATAATTTCGTTATTGATCAAATTATTAAAAAAACAAGAAATCTTTCCTTGGAGGAAGAGGCGATTAAGCCACCAAACGAGGTCCTAAAAATAGGGACAAGATCAAAAGCGTCAAAACCAGTAATGATGCGAAATTGGTATCCACAACATTCTTTCCCGGATGTCCAATTTGAAGAAAAGGCACAAATGACTCAAGCCGTTTATGACGGATTAGCCATCCATGAATGGAACATAGATGGCATATCCGACTATCTTATCCTCAATGTGCTCAATGAAATGTTTATAGCCTCAAATTCCTATCGTTAAAGAGGCAAAAGAGATCATGAAATAGCCCAACTGCTTGTTGCGGGATTTACGGGACAATTAAAACAATGGTGGGATCAATATATGATCGATAACGATCGCCAGTATATTCTAACCCACAAAACTATTGAAAAGAAAAAACAGACAAATCAAACTCGATGGCCAATTACCTCAAACAGTAGAAAGGGACGAAAGCATAGAAGATGTTGTAAATACTCTCGTTTACACTCTTACAAATGCCTTTGTAGGCAATCCAGCTCAATACCAAGCCCGATCGACAGATATCCTTTTAAATCTCAAATGTCCAACACTAGGAGATTTCAGGTGGTACAAAGATATGTTTTTAAGCAAAGTCCTTATAAGAGCTGACTGCTCTTCTTCAATCTGGAAGCAACAATTGATTAAGGGCCTTCCTAGCTATTTTGCTGAAAGAGTAAAAATCGATTTAAATACAAAATACAACGGGAAGATTCCTTGGGACACTTTTACCTATGGAAACCCAACTTCCTTTATAATAAGCGAAGGTCTCCGTCTTTGCAACGAATCAAAGGTTCAGTCAAAGGTTAACAAATCTTTTGGATCCAAAAAAGAAGAATTAGGAATTTTCTGCGATCAATATGGATGTGGAAAAATTCGTCCACCATCCACAATCAGAAAATCGTCCATCAAAAGGTATAGAAAATATCAAGAGCGACAAAACTATAGAACATATAGGCAGTTCCAAAAGAAGAATTATAGAAAGCCATATAATTATTACAATAAAAGATGACCCTTTTATAAAGGAGGAAGCTCCAAAAGAAACATCCAATGTTATAAATGTAGATCTCATGGACATTATGCTAATAAGTGTCCTATGAAAAAGAAGATCAACGAATTAGAAATAGATGACAATACGAAGCAACAACTTTTAAACATTATTCAATCTGATTCTGAAGAGTCACTCATATATAGCTCAGATGAAGGTCAAATTCTTGAATTACAAGAAGAAACTGATTCATATTCTAGTAGTGACTATGAGGAAAAGGAAAACGAGGGCAAAAGAGTTTGTTCAGGATGCATATGTGTCCTAACAAAAGATCAAGAAACTCTTCTCAATGTCGTCGACAAAATAGACAATGTAGAGCTTCAAAAATCAATCTTGTATAGCCTTAAAAGTTCAATTCTTGAGAAAAAAGAACACGAAGAATCTAGTAACTTCCAGCCTTATGAATGGAAGAACGTAGTCAAAAAATTCAAAGAACCTAGACCGGTCAGTATCAAAGATCTTCAAGCTGAGATTAATACTCTAAAAAGAGAAGTCTCAAAACTCAAAAGAAATACTGATCTAGAAATTTTTCATCTCCGTCAAGAAATATTTCAAATAAAGACAGAAGTAGAAACAAATCCTAACGAAGAAGAGGAATCTTTCGTTGGAGCTATTTCAAGTATACGATTCCAAAAATGGCATTCTTTAGTAACACTAAAGATTCACGATTTTACAATAACACTCCATGCACTAATTGATTCAGGTGCCGATCAAAATTGTATTCGAGAAGGTTTAATACCTTCAATATACTTCGAAAAAACTTCTGAATCCCTTCGTGGTGCTAATAATAATCAACTCATGATCAATTATAAATTATCAAAAGTCCATGTTTGCAATGAAGGAGTTTGCTTTGTAAACTCTTTTCTTTTAGTCAAATATTTATGACAAGAATTGATCCTAGGTACACCATTCATCACTCAATTATATCTAATAACAATTTCAGAAGAAGGAATAATCTCTGACGTTCTAGGTCAAGAGATAATATTTAAATTTACAAGTCCAATAACCCGCCATGAAGTTCATAATCTACAACAGGAAACATTTAAAAATTCAATAAATGTCATAGAAAGTAAGGAAATACAAATACAAATACAATTTTTAAAGGATGAAATTTCTTACAAAAGGATAGAAGAAGAATTAAAAAGAAAATCAATACAAGATAAAATAACTTACTTTAAATCAAAAATAGAAAAAGAAGTTTGTTCAAATCTTCCAAATACTTTTTGGAAACGGAAACAGCATATTGTCAATCTTCCTTATATAAAAAACTTTGATGAAAATAAGATCCCAACAAAGGCTAGACCAATACAAATGAATTTCGATTTGCTAACTCATTGCAAAAAAGAAATAGATGATCTCTTGCAGAAAGGACTCATCAGATCTTCAAAAAGTCCTTGGTCCTGTGCAGCATTTTATGTCAATAACCAAGCAGAGAAGGAGCGAGGTGTTCCAAGGTTAGTCATTAATTACAAACCTCTTAATAAAGTTTTGGAATGGATAAGATATCCAATTGTGAACAAACAAGATTTATTAAAAAGAATATCAAATTCAAAAATTTTCTCAAAATTTGATATGAAGTCAGGATTTTGGCAAATCCAAATTTCTGAAAAAGATCGTTACAAAACCGCTTTCAATGTTCCTTTTGGCCAATATGAATGGAACGTTATGCCATTTGGTTTAAAAAACGCTCCATCAAAATTTCAAAAAATTATGAATGATATTTTCAACCCCTTTCAAGAATTTTCAATTTTTTATATTGACGATGTATTAATATTTTCTCAAAATATAGATCAACATTTTAAACACCTCAATATATTTTTAGATGTTATTAAACGAAATGGCTTAGTGGTATCACTTCCAAAGATCAATCTATTTCAAACTCAAATTAGATTTTTAGGATTTGATATTCATTTAGGTCTAATAAAACCTATTCAAAGATCAATCAAATTTGCTTCAAATTTTCCAGATCAAATTCTAGACAAAACTCAATTACAAAGATTTTTAGGTTGCCTCAATTATGTATCCGATTTTATTCAAAATCTAAGAACTATTTGCAAACCACTTTATGAGAGATTAAAAAAGAATCTTGCCCCATGGTCTGATAAGCACACAGAGGCAGTCAAGTCTATCAAAACTTTAGTCAAATCAATTCCCTGTTTAAGCCTTATCAATCCAAAAACAAATCTCATAGTGGAATCTGAAGCATCCATTATCGGATATGGAGGAATCTTAAAACAGTGTGTTGATAAGAACGAATCAATTATAAGATTTCATTCTGGAATATGGAATAGTACTCAGAAAAAACTATTCAACAGTCAAAAAAGAAATTTTAGCCATACTTCTGTGTGTACAAAAGTTTCAAGGAGATTTAATCAATAAGAGTTTTACAATAAAAACTGATTCAAGAGCATCTAATTTTGTTTTAGAAAAGGATGTAAAAAATCTTGTTTCAAAACAAATCTTTGCTAGATGGCAAGCTATCTTGTCATGCTTTGATTTCCAAATTTTGCCTATAAAAGGTGTTCAAAACCCCCTTGCTGATTACCTCTCAAGGGAGTTCCTTACAAGAAAAACTTCTTCTCTCTCTATTTCTGAAAATGAGTGAACAGCGAGGCAAAGCCTCTTCATCTTCCTCAAAGGGCAAAAGCCCAGCTTCATCTTCAAAATCTCCTGCTCCGATGAGTGCAGATCATTATGCCATAGATCTTGGCTTCTCTCCTGTGAATCGTCCAACAACCAGAAGTGCATCCCTTCAAATCAGAGATTCAATGGAGTCTTTAACTCCACCATTGAGGTCTTTTGTCTCTCTTGTACGGCCCCATGTCGTTCCATCAATGAGACCTACTGTCTCTCCAAGTTCTGTAACTCAAATGAGACCTACTGTCTCTCCAACTACCCAGTCTTCATCTCAACAGGGATCCTCTATCCCTACAACTTTTGCGGATGCTGTTCAGCCTCCCAAAAGGTTTGTTCCAAAACCAGAAATCAAAAACTACTTTGAAAAGACTCTTCAATTAGCATAACCAATAGTTGAACCCGAATTCGACGGGTCTTCAATTATTGAAATCATTCAAAATATTCATCCTCAAGGATTTTATTTCATTCCAGAATCCTTGCTCAAAACCAGAAAATATTATGAATTCATTGTGGTAGATTCAAAATCTGTCGAAATAACCCATATTCCCGACAGAAACGATTCATCAATCATAGCCTATTCAAAGCTGAAAATCAAAAAGGTTATCAACCCTACTCATTGGAATCAAAGTATCCTTACCGAAAGAACTCTTTCAAAACCTTTTAATCCTCAAACATACTCATACCGGGATTATATCGAAGCCTGGTATATGGTTATGTGGTACAAAAATTATGATCATTCTTGGTTCATCCAATTTTGTCAAAATGCTTACAAGTGTCAATTTCCTTTTTGGTTTATCAAATGGTGGAAAACCTTCGGATCCTCCGAAGAAATTTTTCTCGTTCCTATCCAAGAATCTTTCCATTATTTTTCTCAAACAATATACAAAAATGCATTTCCTCTCAATATGCGTTTTTGTTTATATTTCCAAATTCCCTGGATTTTCTGTTGGAATTTCCAGACAAATACTTATCCATATTTCAAACAACTTGTCAAAATTCTTCAGATCAAATGGTGGGATAAATATAATTTTTCCCATGCCAACATCAAGGAAGTCAAACAATGGTTTGTCGATAATGGCTACCTTCAAGACCTATCAAAAAAGAAGAATGTTGAATTCCTAAATTCAAAATCAAAGTTAATAGCTGCTTTGGCGCAAACTACTTCCGAGGCAGACTTTTAAAAGGTTCTGAATCAAGCAACTTCAATAGCATCTTCATCTTCTCATCATAATTCTGACATTGAAGACGAAGAAGATGAATATGACCTCAATGATCTTTTCCTAGATTCTAGCTTTCCTGGTGCTTTATTTTGATGGCATCCTACTTGTTGGATCGGTATGGCAACCCTAGATGGGGGGTGAATAGGGTTTCTTTGAATTTAATAAAACTTTTCGCTAAAGTGGGCCCAATTAAACAAATTTACAAACTTTTTCATGCAAGAGATTTAAACAAGAAATTCATACAATTTTCATGCAAATAATTTCAACTTAACTTAATTCAAGAAAATTAAAATTAAATATGAAACTTGATAAGAAATATGAAAAATAGATTTTTATCAACCTAATTTATCAAATAGGCACAATTAAAAACATGAATAAATTATTGCAATTAATTTTAGAAAATAAAATATAATAACAAATTTATTGCAAAAATTAAAATAAGATAGGGATAGAGAAATAGACACCAAGAAATTTATAGTGGTTCGGCACAATCCAGCCTACTCCACTCCCCAAGCTCCTCTTGGGTATTCCACTAGAAAAACTGACTCTTTCCACGGTCAGAGTCCAACCGCTACAACGTTCCTTTTCCGGGAGCAAGAACAAACCCTATCCTTTCCACGGTTCAGGATCAAACCGTTACAACCTCTCTTTTTCTGGATCAAGAGAAACCCTTACAATGGATTTAGAAGATGAAGAACAAGAGGAAGAAACTCTCTCAAAGAGTGGATACAAAAATCAAAGCTCACAATCTTGTAAGAAATGATTTCTTACAACTAAAACCCTCAAATGGCTATGAAAAATGAAAAGTTGAAGCTAAAAAATTTCTCAAAAATGGTAGGAATGCTCTCCAAGATGAGTAGTATTTTTCAGAATTTTTTCCCCATTTTTTTGAATTATTTTTGGGCCTTAAATAGACCAAAAAGGGTTAAACTAGCCGTTGGCTGCCACGTGTCAGTGTTTGATTGGCTGCAATAAAAGTATAAAAATTAATAATAAAATAATATTATAATTTAAAATTTTGACCGTTTGACCAATATATTATTTTAAAATCCAACTGCCACGTGTCGCAATGTAATTGGACCACGTTTCGCCACGGCATTTGCCACGTCAGCAATTTTGACCGTTGAGGTGCCACGTCATCTGCCACATCATCCGCCACGTCAGCAATTTTGACCGTTGGATATGCCACGTCATCATTTTGCACTATCAATTTTGTTTTGGCCATAACTTCTTCGTTTGAGCTCCGATTTGAGTGATTCAAAAGGCGTTGGTATCGTTTTTTCGAGCTCTACACTATGGACACTTTAAAACACTAAAATTGTTAATAAAAAAAATCAAGTTTGTTATCATCAAAACATTGATTAATTAATCTTTTAAAAAAAAAAACATTGATTAATTAATTAATTTGAGATTAAGGGCCAAAAAGCCAACAATCTCCCCCTTTTTTATGATGACAAACTACTAAGAAAAATGAATTCTAAAGTGGTGTGTGATATAAGATATGAACTTGAAACACATCGGCCCATAAGCAAGAAAGATTTTCAATAATTCCATGCTTTAATTTTTCTTATTACCTCTCCCCCTTTTGGAAGCAATCAAAAAGGAATAATAAGAAAAAAATAATTTGCACAAACTTCGAAATCTTGTAATAACTTTTAAAAAATTAATGCAAACTTCACAAACTTCTCTCCCTTTTGTAAGCAATTTAACACTCCCCCTTAATAAGGGACAAAAAGACTTGTAGGACACAGATAATAACTCCCCCTAAAGATATAATAAATATTGCAAAGGAGGTACAAATAGACATCAATCAATTTAATCATCACTTGGATTTCTCATATTAGATAAATATCACAAATAAAAAAAACCACAATTGCCCAAAGATATTACTAACAATTAATTCATAATTAAACCAATAAAAAGAAACTCATTTTTAAGAGACATTTTGCTCCCCTAAAAATAAGCATACTAAAAGATCAAGAACTATTATGGAGATTCAAATCATAATGAATAGTGATTTCAATAAATTACTCAATTTACCACAATAGAACATTATGCAAGATGTTCCAAATAGAGTAGTAGACTTCAAAACATGCCAAAATTAGACACCAATTCAATGAATTTGAAATAACACATACACTCTCATAAGGAAAATTTCAACTATTTAAGCACTATGAGATACCCATTAAAGAAAGATACATTTACACCAAAATAATTATTCCAAGTAAAACAAATTTCACTTAAGGACAAAATAAATTTAAATTCACACATAAAATGATACAACTCCCTCTAAAAATATGCATTCTCCTAATAAGAAAACCAATACATATCAAGGAGATAAAATCATAAAAATCATCCAAGAATAATAATTTGCACAAAATAGCCAAAAAAATCATGATAATTCAATCTATCTTAAACAAATCATAAATATTTTTTATAAAAGAATGTCATTCAAGAAGAGTATGCATAAGACATAAAAAAATTGCAATAGAGCAATTTTAATTTTCATGATTAGGCACAAAAAAATTCTATTTCTATAAAAGATTAGATAGAAAGAAAATTAATCTCTAGACAATAACTCATTAAGATCAATTAAAATTCAGACAATTGAGATACTTGAATATCAAATAATGTCATAAATTAAGCACTATTCATCAATGGTTAAAATCAAATATTCTTCTAAAAAAATTGTTAAAATCAAATATTGATACCAAATAATAGCAACATTTAATCAACAAGTATATCATGCAAATTAAGAATATATTATGAATCAAGAGAATCATGATAATATCATAAATAAGCAATTTTACCAATAAGAGTAAATAGCTAAGAGAAGTCAATAATATAAATTAATTTACATAAAAATACTCCCCTTACGAAAAATAATTTAACAACTCTTCCAAAAGCTATTACAAAACACATTTTTTAATAGGACAACCAACATGCACAAATTAATGACAAATCTATTAAGAAAAATACCAAATATTTTTCTTCAAGACATAATATTTTAAACAGAAAAAGTATCATCAAAACATAAATTTAACTTCAAGAAGGATACATATAGCTCATGTCAAAAAGCATATAATTATAATCAATTTCATCAAACAAATATATATATATATATCAACCATTAAGATCAAGAAATCATGGATAAAACAAATTCTTAATAATAAGCATTATAGATGAATATTCAATATTTTCTCATGGCATCTATAATTCAAATAAATGAATAATAAAGATTATGGATGAATTTCAAAAATAATTGACCACAAGATTTAAAAATAAATAATCCAATAATTTACAAGATAATCAATCATAGATATAAATGAAAAAAAAATATCTCAATTTGTGAGATGACATTTAATCTAGTAATCAATAAATAATCCAAAAATAAATGTTACCAAATAAGTCATTTTCCTTTGTTAGATTCAAGAAGTCATATAGTTGCTTCATTTGATTTAATTTCTAATTTGAACTCCAACAACCATTTGCTTCTTGAAATCACACCTACAAAGAGAGCTTAATCAAAGGATTTTGGTACCCATTTCTTGTGTCCTTCATTATTAGTGAACAACATTTTTGGAACCCATTTCAAATTAGTTCCAACATTACTAGCATTCAATCTTGGCAAATAACAATTATTGAATGTGTGACCAATTTTGCCACATGAATAACAAGTAACATTATGCATAAACTTTTCATTCACATAATATCTATGCATATTCTTTTTCACACAAATGTTCCTTTTATAGGTATTTTGAAATTTTGTTTTGTAAGGAACATTTCTCTTTCCGTAACCATTAAGAGCATTTTTCAATTTATAGCAATTTGGTCTAATATGACCTTTAATACTACAATAATGACATATAGGCACAAATCTTGATTTTACATCCACATTTTTAGCCTTTTTATATCTAGGCACAAATTTTGCACTATGCATACATTTGAAATTTTCATCAACATGTTTAGGCACAAATTTTGATTTTTCATGCATAGGTCTAAATTTCTCATCTCTTGGCACAACTTTAGATTCAACAAAATTGGAGACATTGGGTAAAATCTTTTTTAGCATACTAGGGGTAGCTTTAACAAAACTAGTCTTAGAATTAGATGAAGAATTTTCATCCACGTAGCCTAATCCCTTTTTGTAATTAAAAGGTTTACCCATGTCAATAATTTTATCTAATTTTTGTGCACCTATAGTCAATTTCTTGATAGACTCTTTTGCAATATCAAGCTCTTTATTAGCTAACAATTCTTTTTCTTTATGCACATGCAAAAGATCATTTTTCTCATGACTATCACATTCAATGAATTTAATCTTGTCAATCAAAGCAAATTTATCATTCTCTAAAGAAGTATTGCTAGTTTCCAAATCAATAATTTTATTTTTCAAGCTAGCAATTTCATCTTTCAATTCTAATGAAAATGATTCAATTTTCTCATTCTTGTTTCTCAAATCATTCAATTCAAGTTTCAGTTCACAAGATAAAGATTTGAGATCCTCATTTTCTTTCTCAAGAAATTTAATTCTATTAACCTTAGCATTATTTTTCTCATCACAATCACTATCAACCTCATTATGCAACAAAACATTATTAGCTCAATTTCTCAAACATGCATTTTTATTTATCAAGGATTTATTCTCAATAGACAATGTCTTGTATTTCTTTGATAATTTCACATATTTTGAACCAAGTTTTTCTAAATCTTGATGCATACTTTCAAAAGCATCATAAAGTTCATCATAAGTAAGAGATTTGCGATTTACCTCATTTTCATCACTATCATCACCGAAATCATTATCCGAATGAGCCATCAAGCATACGGAGGATCTATCACATTTTTCTTTTTCTACTCCATGGAACTTTTCTTGATTTTGAGAATTATAATTCTCCTTCACGCCAAATAAATCATTAGTAGTACAAAGAGAATTTTCAACATTATACATATTATCAAGAAAATTCCAAATATCATATGCATAGGTAAAATGTGAAATTTTATCACATATATTTTTATCTAAAGCACAACATATGATATTTCTTGCTTGGTCATTAAAAGAAAGCATTTCATCATTCAAATTTAATTTAGACAAATTATTTTCACATACATACAAAATATCAAAATCTATAGATAACAAGAAAGTTTTCATTATATGGCTCCAAACGTCAAATTTTCTACCATCAAAGAATGGATGTTTATCAATACAATGACCTTCAAGAAAATCTATAGTTGCCATAGCTCTTAGCAATTAAGCTTATCAAGAAAGAAATATTTCAAGAAGAGCAACCCGCTCTGATACCAATTGTTGGATCGGTATGGCAACCCTAGAGGGGGGTGAATAGGGTTTCTTTGAATTTAATAAAACTTTTCGCTAAAGCGGACCCAATTAAACAAATCTACAAACTTTTTCATGCAAGAGATTTAAACCAGAAATTCATACAATTTTCATGCAAATAATTTCAACTCAACTTAATTCAAGAAAATTAAAATTAAATATGAAACTTGATAAGAAATATGAAAAATAGAATTTTATCAACCTAATTTATCAAATAGGCACAATTAACAACATGAATGAATTATTGCAATTAATTTTAGAAAATAAAATATAATAACAAATTTATTGCAAAAATTAAAATAAGATAGGGATAGAGAAATAGACACCGAGAAATTTATAGTGGTTCGGCACAATCCGGCCTACTCCACTCCCTAAGCTCCTCTTGGGTATTCCACTAGAAAAACTGACTCTTTCCACGGTCAGAGTCCAACCGCTACAACGTTCCTTTTCCGGGAGCAAGAACAAACCCGATCCTTTCCACGGTTCAGGATCAAACCGTTACAACCTCTCTTTTTCGGGATCAAGAGAAACCCTTACAATGGATTTAGAAGATGAAGAACAAGAGGAAGAAACTCTCTCAAAGAGTGGATACAAAAATCAAAGCTCACAATCTTGTAAGAAATGATTTCTTACAACTAAAACCCTCAAATGGCTATGAAAAAATGAAAAGTTGAAGCTCAAAAATTTCTCAAAAATGGTAGGAATGCTCTCCAAGATGAGTAGTATTTTTCAGAATTTTTTCCCCATTTCTTTGATTTATTTTTGGGCCTTAAATAGACCAAAAAGGGTTAAACTAGTCGTTGGCTGCCACGTGTCAGTGTCTGATTGGCTGCAATAAAAATATAAAAATTAATAATAAAATAATATTATAATTTAAAATTTTGACCGATTGACCAATATATTATTTTAAAATCCAATTGCCACGTGTCACAATGTAATTGGACCACGTTTCGCCACGTCATCGTCCATGTCATTTGCCACGTCAGCATTTTTTACCGTTGAGGTTCCACGTCAGCAATTTTGACTGTTGGATATGCCACGCCATCTGACACGTCATCATATTATTTTAAAATCCAACTGCCACGTGTCACAATGTAATTGGACCACGTTTCGCCACGTCATCGTCCATGTCATTTGCCACGTCAGCATTTTTTACCGTTGAGGTTCCACGTCAGCAATTTTGACTGTTGGATATGCCACGCCATCTGACACGTCATCATTTTGACCGTTGACCGTCCACGTCAGCGCCACGTAGGATTTTCTCCATCAATTTTGTTTTGGCCATAACTTCTTCGTTTGAGCTCCGATTTGAGTGATTCAAAAGGCATTGGAATCGTTGTTTCGAGCTATACACTATTGACATTTTAAAACACTAAAATTGTTAATAAAAAATCAAGTTTGTTATCATCAAAACATTGATTTAATTAATTAAAATTAATTACTTTTAGATTAAGGGCCAAAAAGCCAACACTACTCATTGGGAATGATGTAGGATATCTGTCTGCCGTAAAAGAATGGCTAGCGATCCAATTCCAAGTGAAAGATTTAGGAAAGGCCCAATATGTTCTTGGAATCCAAATTATTCGGGATTGAAAGAACAAAACACTAGCCCTGTCTCAAGCGACGTATATCGACAAAATGTTGTCTTGATATTTGATGCAAAACTTCAAAAAGGGTTTATTGCCTTTCAGGCATGGGGTTCACTTGTCTAAGGAACAATGTCCTAAGACACCTCAAGAAATTGAGGATATGAGATGGATTCCCTACGTCTTAGCTGTGGGCAGCTTAATGTATGTTATGCTCTGCACTAGGCCTGACATTTGTTATGCAGTAGGGATAGTCAACATATATCAATCAAATCCAGGGTTAGACCACTAGACTTCCATTAAAGGAATCCTCAAGTATCTTAGGAGAACGAGAGACTGCAGGTGTGTTTGGTTTAACTTTTCAAGTGTTTAATTTTGAAAAAAAAATCATTTTGAAAAAATTTCTAGTGTTTGGCAACTACTAAAAATAACTTATTAGAAAATGAGATTGATAAATAAACCATTTTGAGGAAAACACTTGAAACCAACTTTTAAAAAAATAGTCTTTAGTATACAATAACTTGTGTATAAAAAAACATATGAGGAAATGCAACCAAACATATGAGTGTTTAAATTCTAAACATTTTTATACAAAATGTTTTTTAAAAAATGCATTCTTAAAAAATATTTAAATTAGAATGTATTCCAAACGGACCCTACATGCTGGTGTTTGGGGCTAAGGAGTTAGTTCTAACTAGATACACCGATTCTAACTTCCAGTCTGACAAGGATTCTAGAAAATCCACGTTAGGGTCAGTGTTCACCCTTAACGGGGATCTGTAGTTTGGAGAAGCATCAAACAACGATGCATAGCAGACTCAACCATGGAGGCTTAGTATGTAGCTGCTTGTGAAGCAGCTAAGGAAGCGGTTTGGCTAAGGAAGTTCTTGACAGATTTGGAAGTTGTTCCAAATATGAACTTGTCCATAACTTTATACTGTGACAACAGTGGGGCTGTAGCCAATTCTAAGGAACCTCGCAGCGACAAATGAGGAAAACACATCGAGAGGAAGTATCACCTGATTCGGGAGATTGTGCAACAAGGAGATGTGGTCATTACCAAGATCGCTTCGGAGCACAACATTGTTGATCTGTTTACGAAGGCCCTCTCGGCTAAAGTGTTCGAGGGTCATCTAGAGAGTTTAGGTCTGCGAGATATGTATATAGTATAATCTAGGACAAGTGGGAGATGTGTAATGGGTGTATGGATGCCCTAGTTTATTATATTTTGTATACTTACCTTTTATGTAATGTACAATATAGTTGCTCCCACAAGCCCCTCAACCAAGTAAGCTGTGAGGATATCGGTGTAACCATTTGGTGGTGTTTATTTGGAGATATTTCCAGCCAAAGAAAGGAGTTTTGCTTTTGTTTTTTGGTGATTCCATCAAGGGAATTGGTGAAACGATCAAGATCTTCAAGAAAAAGTAAATTTCTTTGATCCTTGATCATTAGGATCAATTAGAGAATTGATTTAGATAGTTTTCTATTTGTTTAAAGTATGTTTTACAACCTTTCACACTAGCTTGAATACGAGTTTTTATTGTTGTGATTTATTTGCAATCCGTATTAGTATTTCAATTAAAATAGAAATACAGTGTGGTTCCTGTAAATCTTCCGCTGCGTAGGGCTTTCATCCCTTCAGTAGCAGCATGATAAATCCCTGACAGGTAATGCATGTGGAACTATCTAAGTAGAGCAAGTTAGCGCCTTGCATGTAGTCTTGGCAGTGTTGAATTAATACTACCACAATAAGATATTTCATGAATGAGCTTAGATTGTTTTAGGACTAACGCAGTCACATGCAAGTTATTAGAGAACAGTGCCAACGCATGAACTAATCGAACAGAACGTTGTTAGTTCTACGTCAAACGCATGAGTCATACCGGAAGGGAATCACATGTTTATTTCTCACTTACGCACTAATAGACATTTACGCAAAGTATGCGTTACAAAACAACCTATTGACGCATGTGGTTGCCGCAGCAAAAGCCTTGATAGCCTTGTCATCTGAATTCTCTTCTAATTTCATCGCATAGTTTATTTTGCAGCATATTTTCATTACAGTTATCACCATTCAAGCTTTTAATCCATGATGTCATACGTTTGAGTGTTTGTTAGAAGAATCTATTAAAATCTCTTAGCCTCCCTTCCCTGTGGATTCGACCCTAGAATACTCTAGGTACTACTTGATTATGTTAAATTTGTACTTTGATTAATGCATATCAGCGACAATTATGTACCAAATTAATTCTCTCTGAGAAGCGATCAGGAAGCGAGGGGTTCTCGACAATCATTCTCCTAACTCTTATCTTGCTCATTTTTATGTTTTATAGTATGTACATTTGGGAAATTTTGACCATGTCTAAATCCCATTTGTGGGTCTTGAAATGAAAGTTTATAGTTGATTATTATTCTTAATTTCCTATCTCTTGTCCAAATACTGATTATTTGTGTGGATAGTCTTAATGCTTTATATAATCTGGCCAAATACTGATTATTTGTGTGGATGGTCTGAACTGCTCGTAGTGACAACGAGAGTAGTTGGTTACACTTAGAGACCAAAAATGAATCAGGACTAATTAATTAACGAATTTAATAGCGCTAAGGACACTTAGGTTATTAATATGAGTTAATTACAATTAGGGGAAACCGAAAGGAGAACCTATGTGATAAACAAAGATTCTAGGTTTATAATTAGTCGGGCATGAGATAGGACAATTAAAATAATTGATTAGCTATAATCCGATTTTCAAGACCCCACCTCACATTCGATTCTTTCTCCACATTTTTAATTTGATTGATCACTTGAGTTCTTTAATTGCTTTAATCTTTGATTGCTTCATTTCATTATGTTTCGGTTCCTAAATAATATTTTGTCTTAGTACTTTTACTACTCATTTTATTATCTTGCTTAATCACTGTCTTCCTCCCTGCTGATTCGATACTCGATATACTTTTACCGTTTTATTATTACTTGCGACCCGTGAACTTTGCGATCATCAGGTATTTGTTGCTGTAGTCGAGCGCTGCAGGTAGAGGTGAGGTATACAGTCTCCATATGCTTCTCCTTCTTTTTCTTGACAAGACACTCCTTCATGAACTTTCGGTAGTTAGGCATCTGCTCCAGTGCCTCTGCAAAAGGAATGTTAACATTTAAACTCATAAAAGCATCTAAAAATTTTTCAAAGTTAGCTTTTGAATTCTTCTTCTTTTTCTTTTTCCCCAATCTTGGAATCAAAACAGTAGGAGAAGGGATAGGGGGCAAAGAGTTAAGCTTTTCAGCTTCATTAGAGAATGGGCCCTCCTCAGCTTCTCTCATAATGCCTTCTGGTTCATCAATCTTCTGTTCTTCAGCCAGTTGAACTTCCTCCTCATAATGCACAGTGATGGCTTTACAGTACTCCATCTGGGACCTTTCCTGCTCAGTTGGGGCCTTACCTTTGTTCATGGTATTAACCACACTTACCAATTGTCCTAGCTGAGTCTCAATATTTTTAATTGATGCACTATGGCTGATCACTGTGGCATTTATAGAGATGACTGCCTTCTCTAGCTTATTGGTCCTGTTGCTTGACTCTGCAATAAAAGCTCCAACAAGAAACTCAAGAGATTGTTTATTTTCTTGATTTTGAGGGAAAAACCCAATAGGGCTTAGAACATTCTTATTATTAGTAAAAGAAAAATTTTCATGATTTTTGTTATTAGGGTGATAGTGTGTAGGTGTAGAATTATTATTATATCCCCTAAAATTAGAATTAGACACATAATGAACCTATTCTGTGGTCTCCCCCTGAGACTGGGATGCTATGGCAGCAGCTAACCCAATAGACTGTGCACTCCCTGTGCCTGAAAATTTTAAGAAAGCATTAGCAAGGGTAGACATCTGGATTTGTAAAGCACTTACGTTATCAATCTCAAACACCCCGACTGCCAATTTCTTTGGTGTGGACCGTTCAGATGGCCACTGGTAGCTGTTTGTGGCCATGTCTTGTAGTAAAGTTCTAGCGTTCTGAACGTTTTTGGACAATAGAGTCCCACCTGCAGCTGCATCAACAATAGTTTTAGTGCTAGGATTTAAACCTTAAAAGGAAAATAAAAGAAAAGAAAAGAAAAGAAATAAAGAAAGAAACTAAACAAAGAAACAACCAAATCTAAATAAGGAAAATATATTATAGGAAAAAGAAAGATTAACAAATTAGGAATGCAAAAACAAATAAGGCAAAACCAAATAAGGAAACTAACAATTAAGAAAAAATTAAACAAATAAGGAAAATACAAAAAAAAAAACAAGACAAATATGGAAACAAAAAGAAAGCAGGAAAAAAAACTAAATATGGAAAGAAAGCAAATAAGGAAACAAAATGCAATTTACCTAATGAAAATAAAAATACACCCTAAACTAAGACCGAACAATTTTTGCACGATATTAAACTAGCTAGATATGCCAATCCCCAAAAACGATGCCAAAAACTTGATGCTCAATTTGCTTACCGCAAGTGTACGGGCCAAGTTATAATATAGTGATTGTTTAGATCGAATGTCATCCTCTGGATTGATTTCTAACTCGATTAATTACCATGCATAATTTCATTCAATTTTATCTAGGGATAAATTTTAGTGATGAAAAGAATATAATGCAAGAATTAAAGGATTGGAAATTCAATTGGAGAGCAAACTCTTAGGGAATTGATTTCCCCTATTGAGATTATGAATTAATAAATTGGTTGATTTAACATGCTATGTTTCATAAATCTCGGAATAACAAGATTCATATTTATCTCTCCCGACCATAAATAATTTTCTAACATGCAATGAATTCAATATCCCTATCTAAACTCGTTAGCATGCAAGACCTTAAGTTTTATCTATTTTAATGATTTCTAAGATTATCTTCAATTCTCGATCTTAAGACTATCCTAGTTATGCATATCAAGATCTAAGCTAAACCCCCTCTCCCGAGCAAGATTTAGACTAAACATCATTCAATTCATGGCCAATGAATTGAAAGCATTAAGAAAAGACTATGCATAAATGAAATCAAAGCATACAACCAAAATTAATCCATAATGCTCAAAGGTTACATCAATCGCTAAGAAATAAAGGTCTAGTGATAACTCTCCAAAAGGGAGTTATTTAGGCCTTATTTATATAGTTATTTGTGTGTCTTTTGTGTCAAATAGGTTTATTATTAGATTAATATTATATGTTTTAACCTATTTAGAAGAATGGATCCTTAGGAAGTTATTTTGCAGAGACAATAATGTTGAGCAACTTGAGGGAGAAAATTCCATGATTCAGCAAAGCTAGGAACAAAACTGCCACGTCAGTCGCACGTGATTCATTAATGAGGTGGCGTTTTCTAAATCAATCTCGGATCTAGGAAGCTTGGAGATCCCTCCACGTGTAAAGTTTGACCTAATTAGGGTTTACTCCACTCTATAAAAGGAAGTAGCCATCTCAAGTCAATTCATTCCATTTTTGGGTGACTCACTGTCCATCTTTGGAGGCAGTTTAAAGAGAGGAACGATTGGAGACCTCAAGAAGACCTTTAGCTATGAATTTCTTCAAGGGAATTAATCTTTTCAAGTAAAAAGTCTTGTAGTTATGGATGCACATACTCAGATTGTAGCGTGTGTTACTTTTTATTCAATGAACTAAATTTACTTAGGTGTAGGTTAGGATTTATGTAATTGTCGTGCTTCATACTCTATATAATTGATATTGATTTGAGCATCTTGGTTATTTTTTGTGCTTACTATTATTTTGTACCTGCCTTGCCAGCTGGTATAAATACGACCTCTTAGTTTCAGGAATGATTTGAGAGGTGTGTGGCATTTAATCACACTAGACCATTATGTGTTGGCGGACGCCAGTGACTGAGTTAGGGATAACCAGCCGCCTAGTGCTTGATCGGTAGAGCGTCATTGGAGTTGAAACACATTCTAAAAAATCCAGAGTTTCGGGAGGATCCTGGTGATAAGACTGCAAGAGAATGCCTAATCAATATAATTTCTATAGCATCTTTTTAAACAATTACAGAAATCTTAACCAACGATTGTTTCCAATCTATCTACTTTATCCGTTTACATTCTGCTCTGTTATATTTTGCTTCAACATTATTTCAAAATCAATCATAATAACAGCCTTGAAACCATTAAAAAGTTACATACAATAGGTAGAGTGAAAGCTATTCAAAACCTCGTGGATATGATAAATTACTTATCACATGTTGCAGACTATGTGCCCTTGCATAGTATTCTAGGGATCATTTTTATCACATATTTAACCCACTCTAGAAGGCAACATCTAGCTACTCATAATTTGCGTTACAATATAAGCTAGATACAATGAAAGCCATAAAAACAACTAAAGAATCAAAGAGAAAGATAAAAACTCTAGTCCCGTCGATGCCGCACGTTCCTGTGACAATCTCCTCGAGCTATAGTCATCAATCCCGCTCTCCAAGCTTCCTCTAGCTCCCACAAGAAATCTCTAATCAGAATTAGGGCTAAAAACTCTCCAAAAGAAGTCCCCTTGGGCGTGCAATAATGAGAAGAATATATAGGAAAGTGGTCGACAAAGTCTCGACGTTGTCTTGTTGCTGCCCAAGCAAAAATGGAATACAATCAGCAGCGTCGAGGCGCTGGCCTCCTTGCCGCCTGAATCATCTTAGGAAAGTTATGAGTGTCGAGACGCCACAAGGGCAGCGTCAAGACGCTTGCTCTCGTGTTTGCCCACTTTGCCAAGCCTCTAACATTGATTCTTTTCGGTTCCTTTGCCTCTTTTCATGTCCCAAACACTCGATCAAATTCATTTTCATGATTTAGCTCCAATAATTGATTGCTACAAATATAACACTAAAATGCATAACTTTGGCCAATTTAATTTCAAAGACTAACTAAAATAATAGGGAAAAATAGCTTGCTATGCTCGCTATCACATCAAGGCCTCCTCCATGAGTTTTTCACCACCTCCACCTCCACCACAACAACCACAGACCACTGACCCCCTCCTCCAAACGTGTCTCACCCACCCGACCCAACCACATCAGTCAGTTTCCCCCTCGGACTCTAGTACCAGATCTGAGGTCCCCCTCCACAACAACCACAGACCACCGACCACCCCATCATCACCAATGACTCCCCCAGGTGTGTCTCACCCACCCTACCCTCACCACATCACTTTGTTTACCACCCAGACTCCGGTAGCGGATCTAAGGTCCCCCTAACAATAAGCACAGACTACCAGCCACCCCATCATCACCGATGACTCCCCCGAGCATGTCTCAACCACTCCACCCCCCACCACATCAGTCTGTTTCCCCCTCGGACTCCGGTACCAGACCCGAGGTCCCCCCCTACAACAGCAAACCACCGACCACCACATCATCACTGATGCCTCTTCCAGGAGTGTCTCACAGCCACCACCCCGACGACAACAACTAGAACCACAGTAGTCGAACACCTCACATTCCCTAAGCACCGACGTTATCAGGATACCAGAGGGATCGACAAAGTTAAGGATGTACTTCTTGTAGGGATTAAAGCCCCATGCAGCAAAAACTTATCAGAGGACCATTCTCAATTTAAATAACGAATGGAATACCCATATGATGACAATGATTTTACAGCAATTAAACAAAAAATAATCATGCTGTAAACAGATCATAAAACATGTTTAAAAGAGATTAAAACCTAGATTTAATCTATATTTAATCTAAATAATCAAAGCGAAGGAAAAACACTTACTCCCGATGACATTATTGACCTAATCACCTTCTCCTTGGAGTTTTGCAGAAACTTACAACGGCTTCTTTGGTGGGAAAAATCCACGAACACCACCAAGAGCGAACCGCCGGTATTCTCAAAAGGATTATGGAAGAGGCTTCTTGAGGGAGAAACTCTTACTAAGGATTGCGAGAAGGAAAATCTCTGGTATTTTTTCTCTGAATCTTGAGAGTACGAATGAATGACTGAGAGAGAAGGTAAAACCTCATTTGTTTATCGATAGGGAAGAGGGAGAGGGTTTCGTCAATTGAAGCCCACAATCAGTTACCTGATATTTTCAATTTTAAAATCATTAAAACCAAAATCAATTTTAATTTAATTAATTAAATTAATTAAATTAATATTAGGGGGATTTGCACAAATAGCAAAAACCGGCAAAAATACTGCAAAACTAGCAAAAAAATAAAATTATTTGCGGAAATAACAAAAAATACATTAAATTACGAAAATACCCTTAGTATCTCCAATAGTCTATCAGTCCCTATTATTGATAGTCACTGATAGACTTCGATTAATCGGAGTCTATCAGTGATAGACACGGATAGACTTTAAACACTGATAGACTTTAATGATAAGCTTCAATTAATCAAAGTCTATTAGTGATAGACACTGATAGACTTTGATGATAAGTTTCAATTAATCGGAGTCTATTAGTGGTAGACACTGATAGACTTTGATTAATCGAAGTCTATCAGTGTGTATCACTGATAGACTCTGATAATCATAATCTATAAGTTTTGATCGTGTTTAATTCAAGCCTATCAGTGATAGCCACTAATAGAAAACAATTTAATTCAAGGCTATTAGTTCAGTTTAATTCAAGGCTATCAATTTCTATCCATCAGTTTAATTTAAGTCTATAAGTGATAATCACTAATAGAAAACCGTTTAATTCAAGGTTATCAGTTTCTATCACTGATAGAAATCAATTTAGTTCAAGATTATTAGTTTCTATCACTGATAGAAACCAGATTAATTGAAGTTTATCAGTTTCTATCTTAAATCAATTTAATTGAAGTCTATTAACTTGTATCACAAGTAGAAATTAGTTTAATTCAAATCTATCATTTTCTATCGAGGATAGAAACCAGTTAATTGAAGTCTACCAATGATTGTTACTAATAGAAATCAGTTTAATTGAAATCTATCAGTAAAGTACTTTCCATTGCAATCATCTCGGTATTTAGAAACTCATCCAAAATTATTATACTACAATCATAAATTGAACAAAAGATTTAAGTCTCTTGTGGTAATTAGAACATAAAATTAAAAAATAACCATTACGAACAAGTGACTCTCAAACAACAATATAATTTTTAAAGCCTAGCACACAAGCTGATCCGTGACCACCACCATAAAATTGTTATTCTTGTATTCTTTATACTTCATTATCTATCAATTATAGTCTGTGATAAACTTCGATCAGTGATAGTCAGTGATAGACTATGATTAACCGGAGTATATCAGTGATATACTTTGATATACCTATACAAACACTCATTGAAATTGCTATTTTTGTATTCTTTGCATTCTTGAATTAAAAAGAAGGCCAATAAGAGCTCATCTCAATTGGCATAAAAGCTCATAACAATAAATTGCACAGAAGAGGGAAAAAAACATATTAATCACACAAGAACTCCACCTTCATAAATGCACAAAATATTTAAAAAAAATTAAAAAAAAAAAAGTAGAAATCTTAATAGCTCATTATAAAAAAAAAAAAAAAATCATAAAAGCTCATAAATGCAAAAACAAAAAAAACAAAAAAAGAAGAAGAAGAAGAAGAAGAAATCGTGTACACAAGAAATGAGGGAAGCAAGGCTCATAAATGCAAAAAAAAAAAAAAAAAAAAAAAAAAAAAAAAAAAGAAGAAGAAGAAATGGTATACACTAGAAATGAGAGAAGAAAGGGTAAATGGGAAGGGAGAGAAAGAAAATGGTAAAATGGGAATATTCTAATTTTTTTTGCCATATTTGCAATTCTTTTTACTTGGTGCTAAATTTGCTATTATAGATAATTAATTTGTCACCCACTGCAATTACTCTTAATATTAACTAATTTAAATCATATTTAATTAGTTTATTCATTTAAATGAACCACCCTCATTTACCCTATAGTTTTAATGTCATTTAATTAAATATAATTTAATTAAACTAAATTAAAATTTATAATTAATTAATTATAAAATTAATTAATCATAAAATTGAATATCAAATATTCAATTATTTTTCTCTCATATAAACTATAGTATTAATGTGCATTTGATGCACATTCTTTTTAACCTATAGTTTTAATATGAATCCAATTCATATTAATTTTCCTTAGTAAATTTAATTCAACACCTTATATGAGCTACCGGTGGGACCTAATGGACCTACAGATCAGAAGCTCCAACGATATGAGATTAATTGACTAAACTCATTAACCAACTTAATCAATATTCGTTAACTGTGGTTCACTCCCCTATAGAACCACAACTACACTGATCTCATTGCAAATATATTTCTGTGTCCACGAATATTGACCAATAACAGCAAGTTAGTCCTTCACGTGTGTTCGTAACCCCAACTAAGTCAAATTACCGTTTTACCCATGGGTTATATTTACCTTCTTATGTCCTCAATGCTCTTCTAATGAACAACCTACTTGAGGTCAAACCAACAAACAGAAGTCCCTCTCGTGCCATAGACAAGGCAGGGCCTTTTGTTCAAGACCCGAAGACACCACTTAAGGAAACACACATCTACTTACCCTAAAGCGAGAATGAGTGAATTCCATATTGTGTGATTATGTTCCCAGCTCCCCACTTGGACTTGTCCCCAAAATGGTAGGCTTATTGAGTTGGCGTGCAAGTCACTTTCACCAATACAAATCAAAGGACAATCCTGTTGGGTTTTATGCCCTAAAACTCGTAGATAGTAAATGAAACAAATTAATTTATCTCAATAAAGCGTTATTTGCGTGATTCAGTAATTTTTTTATTGAATAATAAAGTTTGCATTAATAAACCCTAAATCCAATAAACTAAGATCCAAGGTTGTTTAAATGAAACTTGGACTAGTATGTGGGGACATACGGGGATCAGTGTCCAAGTAACAACCTAAAAGGTCTGTAGTATAGGGATAAGGTTGGGTACCTTATCCTGGTGACACTATGTGATACGACCCACCTTGTATTTGATACATATGCAATGATCCAAAGCAGCGATGTAGGAGACATGCGGGTGGGGGTATCCTATGCAATGAGTTTGCATACGACCGGACCGCGAAATAGTAACCACTAGATGTAACGCCCTTAACTAGTTTAGGTTTCTATTTCAATAGGATGACCTAGGTAACTCAATCTCAATCCTGAGTCTGTTATCATGAACTCCTTTCAGGAGGAATTGTCCTTGGATCTGTATGGGTGAGAGTGGCCAATTAGCAGACTCAATAATCCTATCATTTCAGGGACAAGACCGAATGGGGGCTGGGAACATAACAGTACAAGATGGAATTCACTCCTTCCCCTATTGGGGTAAGTATATGTGTGTTCCCTTAAGGGTTGATTCTGGGGCTTGAACAAAGGCGCGTTGTCGTCTCCTGGCCCGAGAGGAACTCTTGTTTAGTGGTTGAATCCTAAACAAATTGTTCATTAGAGGGATCAGTGGTACTTAAGGAACCAGAGGTAACCCACGAGTAAAACGATAATTTGACCCAGCTGGTGTTACGAACACACGTGAATGATTGACTTACTCCATTGGTCGATATCCGTGGACACAAAAATATTCTACAGTGAGAAGAGTGCAGTTGTGGGTCTTTAGTGGAGTGACCCACAGTTAACGAATGTTGACTAACTTGGTTAATGAGTTTAGCCAATTAGTCTCGTATCGCTGGAGCTTCTGATTTTTAGGTCCATTAGGTCCCACTGGTAGCTCGTAAAGAGACTTGAGGCAATTGTAAATTGAATGTGTTCAATTTATTTAGGGGAATCATATAATGTATATTGATACATTATAATATAAATTTTATGAATCTTTATAATATAATTTTGAATTAATTTCAAAATTAATTCTTGAGAGAAAATTTTGAAAGAGTTCAAATAATTAATATGAATTGAATTCATATTAATATAATTAATTTAATAAAATCCATAAGATTAACTATGTGATATTTAATTGGGTAATTAATTAATTATGGGATTAATTAATTATTTATTAAAATTAGATATGAATAAGATAATAAATTTGATCTTATTCATGACCTTTTCCTATTAGGAAAAGGTCTTGGCCTTTTTCCTATAAATAGGACCTCTGGGGTGGGGTGAAAGGCATCTCATTCATTCTCATACTCTCAGAGAATTCCCCTGAAGGCTCCCTCTAAACTCCCACCAGTCTCCTGCCTCTAGAAGTCTCAGAGTCATACCGATGTAGCCATAGTGGTGGTGTTCGCAGTACTTTGTGACTTTTTTTACAAGCAGTTGGTGAATTTAATCAGAATCGTCAATGAGAGTAAGTAATTTGTTACTATATAAATTATATTTAATCTAATATTTTTGTATGCTTAGCCTTAATATAAATTTAGAATACTTCTAAGATTATTGCCAATGTATTGGTATTATAGATTAAACAAAATTAATTACGAATCGGTCCCAATCATGCTTCCGCTTTACGGAATTACGGAATTCCAATTATTCAAATCTCTCATGAACAAAGGTCAATAACCCACTCAGAATTGAGACTATTTTGCGTAGGTCATCCTAGTGAAATAGAAACCTGACTAGTCAATGGTGTTATAGCTAGTGGTTAACTATTTCGCGGTCCAGTCTTGTGAAAACTCATTGCATAGGATACCCCCACTCGCATGTCCCTTCATGAACGCGTTGGACCACATTTAACCAGTGAATAAAAAAACTGAAAAGAAAAATAATTAATAAATAAATTAAAGTAATAATTAATCATAAAATTAATTTAGTATTATTTATTTAAATATCCCACATAACCTATAGTTTTAAAACAATTTAATTAAATTAAATTAAAACAAACGTTTAATTAGTTAAATAATTAATTAATGACATAATTAAATATCATATATTTAATTATATCTCTCTCATATAACCTATAGTATTAATGTGCATCCTATGCGCATTAATTTTAACATATAGTTTTAATATGGATCCAATTCATATTTTAAACTTAATATTCGAACCACTTCGAACATTCAATTCTCCCTTAGAAATTTACCTCAACGCCCTTAGTGAGCTACCGGTGGGACCTAATGGACCTACAGATCAGAAGTTCCAACGATATGAGATTAATTAGCTAAACCCATTAACCAAGTTAATCAATGTTCGTTAACTGTGGTTCACTCCACTATAGAACAACAGATGCACTCTTCTCACTACAGATATATTTCTGTGTCCACGGATATCGACCAATAACAGTAAGTCGGTCCTTTACGTGTGTTCGTACCTCAGCAAGGTCAAATTATCGTTTTACCCCTAGGTTACCTCTTCATCCTTAAGTCCTAGTGCTCCTCTAATGAATAACCTGTTTGAGGTCCAACCTACAAATAGAAGTCCATCTCTTTCCATAGAAAGGGCAGGGCCCATTGTTCAAGATCCGGAGACACCACTTAAGGGAACACACCTCTACTTACCCTAGAGTCGGGAAGGAGTGAATTCCATCTTGTGTGATTATGTTCCCAACTCCCCACTCGGTCTTGTCCCCAAAATGGTAGGCTTATTGAGTCGGCGTGCAGGCCACTTTCACTCATACAAATCAATGGACAATCCCTCGTGAACAGGAGTCCATAACCCACTCAGAATTGAGACCAAGTTGCCTAGGTCATCCTAGTGAAATAAAAACCTAGCTAGCTAACGGTGTTACAATTAGTGGTTAACTATTTCGTTGTCCAATCTTATGCAAACTCATTGCATAGGATACCCCCACTCGCATGTCCACTACATGAACGCGTTGGATCATTGTGTTTGTATCATAATACAAAGCGGGTCATATCCATAGTGTTATCAGGATAAGGTACCCAGCCTTATCCCTATACTATAGACCCTTTAGGCTGTATCTTGAACAGTGATCCCCGTATGTCCCCACATACTAGTTCAAGCATCATACTAACAACCTAGGATGTTTACTTTATTGGATTAGGGTTAACAAGACAAGATTACTCAATAGAAACAAGACAAATAAATAATACATCATTTTATTAATGTTCGGTCAAATGTTACATTTACTATCTACGAGTTTTAGGGCATAAAACCCAACAACAGAACCCTAGTAGAAGCCCATGAGTAGGGATGCTCGTGGTCCTTCTTAGAAGAGTGAATTCTAACCTTTAGTTAGACATCAAACCCAAGTGTTTGTAGAGATTTTCACCCTATTCCCACTTGTAAAGGGGAGTAGAGTGTCAAGTGAACTCTAGAAGGATTGGATAAAAGAAAAAACCCTAGTTTTAGCTACTGCACCTTATTTCCAGCAATTGTTCTTTTCATTATTTTTGTATTCTTTATTCATTATTTCAATGAAAAGTTATTCTTTTGCATCTTATTCCATCATGCGTAGCTAAATTTCGTTGAGGGGTTCGATATAAGGACTCCCTTATGGTTTAAATAGCTTGAAAGTGTTTATTTGCTTAAGTTCTATTCATTTTATGTCAATCTTTATTGAATATCATTTTGAATCTTACTGAGTTTAAATTGACCACTTAGACTTTCCATGTGAGTTTGATCTCGAAAGGGAAAAAAAATATCGGTTTTCATAAAGGTGATGTAGGAGAAATGGCTCGAGAGAGTGTATTTGGTGTTATAGGGAAAACTGATTGCATGCATGAACTATCTATGTCAGAGTCGAGTCACAAAAATGTGCATAATGGTACTCGCTTAGCCTTCTAATGGTTCTTGGGAGCAAAGCCAAATAGAAGTTAAATCTAACCAACAGAACCGATTTTTTTAAAAAACTCATTTTCGCCGACCGACCGACCGCTGGTCGGTTCGGTTGGTTTAGTCGGTTTAAACCGACTTCCATTTAAAAAAAAATCGAAGACGCGGTGGCAGGTGGTGATGGCGAGTGACAAGTTTCAGACGAAGCACCGCCACGAGTTTCAGAAGACGAAGAACAAAAAGAAGTCGAAAGAGAGGGCCACGGTTTCCTTTAAGACGAGGAAGAAAAAAACGTTGTCGTCGAGGTTGCCTGTCGAGGAAGAAGAAAAGGGATTCGAGGAGACGAGGACGAAGAGGCTGCCCTGTCGATTCGCCGACTGTTGAGAGACGAGAGTTTCCTTAGGCGCGGAAGAAAAAAAAAGAAAAAAAAAAGAGAATTGAAACAGGCTGACAGAGAGAAAGGAAGAAAAAAAAGAGGAAGAAAGAAGATGAAACGAAAATGGAAAAAGGGAAGCCATGGCTGAAAGTTTAAAATTTGAAAAAAAATATATATTTTTTGTTTTTAATAAAATCTTGGGAAGACCGATTGTATTCCCATCTTCCCAAGCATCAAAAGGCTGCCAGCATTAATGCTGGCAGCTGGCAGCAGCATGCATGATGGTATGCATTAATTTTTTTTTTTTAATATTATGTCGGTCGGTTCAATCGGTTTTCGCCCATTTTGGGTGAACCGACCGACCCCATAAAAAAACCGACCGACCAACGTCGGTTCGGTCGGCTCGGATTTCAGGGTTTTTTTGCTCACCCCTAAATCTAACCCAATGCATGAATAGACTTAGGTTTAATAAGCCATGATTAGAGTTATTTGCCTTAGGGTTGAAACTATATTGAATACCTCGTCTATTTATCATTGTTATTCTTTACTTGTTTATTTTGTTTGTTTTTCAAAAACCATAATCAATTATTTCTTTGGTTACCTTATCCAAGCAATCTTTGAACAATTACGTCTTCAAATCTGTGTTTCCAATTTAGTCCCTGTGGGATCAATACCTTTGGAACACTTCCAAAGATTTTATTATTGCATGCGATAGTGTATACTTGCACTAGGTTGGCTGAATTATTCTTAATCTTTATTTACCATCCTTTCCTACATCCATCATTCAGTCTGACGCCGCACCCCCCACCATGATCATTAGTTCGTTGTGGTGATCGACATTAATTGAGGTCGCATGTTCGTCTTCGACTCCATGCTGTTGTATATCACTGACTAGAAGCTAGCCGAGCTGTTGGAGTCGATGTCATACACGATGCCATCACTTGTAAGGTTTTGTGACGTCCACAAGTCAAAGTCAGACCTACCTGATGATCTTGACCGTCCATGGCGAATTACTCGTCCCATGAGGAATGACATTTAGAAAAAGTTGCTTGACTATGGTATATTCGTCGCCAAACTATTCGATTTTTTGAGTACTTGTTGTGACCGACGATGTATTACTTAGGAAAGGATGAGTGAGTATAGAAGCCAGTATGTCTTGGCAAGGTATGTCGTATTATTGATGTTAATATGACATGTATTTTTTTTTGTAAGTGTATTGTTTATAGATACATATAATAATAGTATTATTGATTTGATTATATGAATTGCGGTTATTGTTTGTTTATAAAATCAATTGTCCGATTATCGATTCACGTAGTGGATAGGGATATTGTGTATGATTCTCAGTGATCGCACTTTGGTGATTCTCAATTCACGAACATCAACTATCTTGTTCTTGATCTCGATCGTCTGGATGGTTATTGCAGTCGATTTTTTATTCCCACTGATAAGTTCAATTTATTATACACTTAGAATCTCCAAATTTTCTTATCTTAGTTGAATTTCTTGCGAAAAATGCTTTAAAATGAGTATAATATGTCTATAGGTCCTCACCGGAGCTTTGGAAGCAATTCGGGGCTTAAACGGGCGAAACCGGAGCGTAGAATGACAATTCTGCCCCTGGAGCCTCATCAGCGTCGAGACGCTTGCCTCAAAGAGTCGAGACGCTTGCCCAACAGCGTCGCGACGCTAGGGCAATCTGAGAAATAATTTCCAAAATTGAAGGGACAGCGTCGAGACGCTTGCTGCACAGCGTCGCGACGCTAGGCAGTTTTCATAATTGAAGTTTTCCAAATTTGGCTGAGATTTTTTCCATGTTTGAAGACCCAATTCAGCACCATTCAGCACCATTTTTTCCTTTGGGGTTGCCTAGTGCAGTATGCAATGCAGTCAACACTGCATGACCCCAAAAACGAACTAGACAATTGAGCATAGCTCAACATGGAATGAACCATATCCAATAGGGTTCTATTTCTCCTAAATGAGATTTAGGGTGTGATCCCATGTACTATCAAATAGTCCTGGAATCTCAAGTCCCTATACTCAACACTTTAATCAGATCAAAGTGTTTTTATCATCTCACCTAACAAGTTTTCAACTTCAGTCCTAAGCCCCTTCGAATATCTCAAGAGCTTCAGACTTAAGTTGCATTAGGTAAAGATACTCATACCTTTGAATAATCATCCAAAAGAGATGAATTATTCATGCCCTCCCACTGCTTTAACATATTAAACCACAAGGATCCAAATGTACAAGCTCCAAGGGCTCTTTGGCTCTTAGATCTTTTCCAGTAAAAGATTTATCAGTCATATTGCCCACAAGGCATGACTTACAAGGTAGTAGAGAGTCATCTTCTAACTCGCTTAGAAGTTCACTCTTGACCAATCTCCCAATCAAATTGAGATTAATATGGTCTACCTTAGAACCAAAGAAAGGTATTTTTCCTTTAGGTGAAATCCTTTGCCTCTTTTCACATTGAGTAGTAGCAGTCTTAAACAACCCAGTGTTCATGACTGCTTTACTCTTGATTAGTCTTAAAACATTTAGGTTACTTTCCAGTAAAGCTAAACAAATGTCAACTCCCTTTCTTGAAACAAAACTACGTTAGCAGAGAAAGGTAAAGAGTAACATTGTTCCAACAAATAAGACACAGAAATCAAATTTCTTTTGATCTTAGGAATTACATACACATTATCTAATAATATGTATTTTCTCCCACTGAGAAAAATAACTTATGTTCCCCACTAATATAGCTAAAATGACCTCTCTAATTCTAACTTTGAGAGTTATTACACAAGCAGCAAGCTCTTGCCAGGAACTTATTCCTTTAAAAGTAGAACACACGTGATTTGTGGCCCTTGAATCAAGTATTCAGGGAGAATCACTATTCTTCACTAATCACGTTTTCAAGACAGGTAAATGAAAATTACGGTCTTGAACAAGTTCTCTTTTTGCTAAGCAGAGTTCTATGTCATATTCACCAAGAACAATTCTTAATGAATTAAACATATGGGGCATGAGGACATTCCTCAGTTAAGAATAATCCTAGACTTATTTACCACAATTTGTCGTTTAAGCTTGTTGTATTACCGTTATTTATAAAATGACATAAGACAACACACATAAAATTATTATATAATTGCTGAAGTAACAAATTACTTGTATTATTAATGGCACTAACCCATTACAAATAATCCAATCAAATTCTACAAAAACAAATAAGTAATCAAAGAAACCTTACAAAACTATTTGATTTAGTTTTTGCAATGATACTTCAAAGGTTTAGAACAACAGCCACCGAAGGGTGGTCAGCTACTCCTCCTCTGAATTGAGACAATCTCAACCAAATTCTAACACCAGAATAACTCATATTCCGTTAGCGTTTAGTTACCGATGTTCGGTCAAGGATTAGTTAACACATTTAACTCATTCCTGTAAGTGTAACCCTCCCACTTTCAGATCTCAGAGGCACGCACCAACAGGCTACCGAAGGGAAAGACAACTGTTGGTAATTAGTCTAAGAGTTCCTATCCTATTCAGGAGTTCACGATGTTCTGAATCCTATGATCAGGCCCTCCGAAGGGATGGTTGCACCAGGACAACCTGCAGGCGGATCATAGGACTCTCACGGTGTGAACTAGGGGCGGAGATCGAGGGATACGCTGACACGTGTCCCGCTCCCACTTACTCTAGACATTTTTTCCGTTCACCTTGTTATTGATTCATGCAAACACTTTCCGAAGGGAGGCCGCTCCTAGGGCGACTCGAAGCCGAGCATGAACCTCACGTTGTGAATATAGGGACGTAGGAGCAAAACTTGATTTAAATCTCGTTTTGTAATTTTCCTCCCACTGAAAATTTCCTAAGGTTAATTTAGGGTTGTTTAACTTAGATAAAATTCGGCTAAGTCAATCTATCTAAGTCTGATCCTATTATAACAATTATGGAATGGAGTCAACCACAATGTTTTAGGTGAATTAAACTTCTTTTAATAAACCCAACATTGCAAGTCAACATTACTGTGGTTAATTCAACTCAAGGTTCGGGTCAGTTCCCAGGTAGGAGGTGTTCCGTAAACCGTCAACTTAAATACCCCCAACCTTAGACAGAACTTTACCGAGAGAGTTCCCTTATAACCATAGTAATGCAAGGTCTTTACTCTAAAGATCTAGGTGTATTAAACTCTTTTAATAAACCTAATGACATTGCATGCTAACATTTAGCTATGATTAATTCAACTCCGGTATTCCGGGTCAGTTCCCAGGTAGGAGGTGTTCCGTAAACCGTCAGCTTAAATACCCCCAGCCTTAGACAAAACTTAACCGGTGGAGTTCCCTTATAATCATAGTAATGTTTTTTTCTACTTAGTCAATTAAAACTAATTTTAATTCTAAGTAAGAATAATTCTAATCCTATTAGAAATATGATCTTAGATCTAATTAATTTTAAACATTTTAAAATTAATTCATTTATCCTAAGATCCTATGTTTGCATGCAATTCATTGTTATAGGTTAACGGTTTCTATTCATTAATTTTATAACTATTATAAATTTTAATGAATTAATCCTATAACATGCTACTATGGTGAATAAATTAACAATCAAATTCTAATTAATTTATAAAACCATACATTAGCATACATGACATACCATAAATATAACAATTATATTAATCTAAGGTAATGTCATGCTCAATGCAATTTAATTTCCTTTTAATTAACTTAACTCTTAAATTAATTACCCAAGAAAATTAAAACTAAGCATTATCATTTTCATACATTAACATAACATTTATATTAGTAGCTCATGAAAACTAATTAAACATGTTAATTACTTAATATAAATATAACTCTTATATTTTTAAACTAAAGTAATTTCATGCTCAATGCAAATTAATTTTCTTAAATTAATCTAACTCTGAAATTAATAACCCAAGAAAATTAAAACAAGGATTCGCATTTTCATACATTAACATAACACTTTATGTTAATTGCTCATGAAAATAAATAAGCATATAAATTACTTTCATAAATATAACTTTTTATATTTTTACTAAAGTAATTTCATGTTCAATGCTTCTCAATTTTCATCCATTTAATCATAACAACTTATATTAAATACCCATGAAAATTAAATTCATGCATAATACTTATATTATAACAATTATAATTAAAAATGCATGAATTTGCTTAACATATGGTGGGATTTTAAGCTATATGACATTCATAAAGCAAAATTAATAGCTAAGTAGACGGGTTTTGGCATCTTAGGACGCAAAATAATAGAAAAATTACATTAATTAATCTAAAATTGCCCTATCTAGCCGTGAACCAGCCCAAATTAGCCTTGAACCGGGTCCAAACACTTCAAACCATTAAGAAATGGGCTAAACCGCACTGAACCAGCTTCAAAACACCTTGAACCGCCTTTAAATGCGACGAACCGAACCAAATATGGCTCAATCAGCACAAAACCGGGTCAAAACCCCTCTGAAACGGTCAACAAATGTGTGAACCACATTGAACCAGCGAGAACCGGTCAAGGACCGGTCAACTAATGACTGAACCGAAGTGAAATCGTCAAACCAGACCGCAACTGCACCAGCCGGAAAATTTCTCAAAAATTAAAAAGAAACCATTCAAACTAGCTCGAACTGCCTGCAAATTCATAAGATGCTGGTAGAACCATCTAAGTTGCACGCGTCTTAATGTCATAAACGTTTTTTTTTTATTTTATTCCATACGCGTGCTTCTGCTCCATTATTTTCCGCCAGCGTCGAGACGCTGTCTAGCAGAGTCTCGACGCTGGCTCTCGGCCTTACCCAGAAATTGACGATTTCCAGCACTGTTTACCTTCGATTTGGCCCCAAATAGTGTCGATTTCTTCCAAATTGACCCAAAATTCTTCTCCAATTGATACAAAAACAGCGACACGAACTTACAGACATGATTGCAATTAAAATACCCAAAATAAAGGGCCCTTACATTGATCAAATAAACAAAAAATTGCAAAAACTAATGCCAAAAACCCAAAACATCTACTAGCAAACTCATACATCAAATGCATAAATTAATCCCACCAATCAACCAAAGCAAATTTGGTAAAACAAAATTACAAATACGATTGGCTCTGATACCAATTGAAGGATTGGAATTCCCAATTCTGTTACAGCGGAAGCAATTGGACCGTTCGTAAATTAATTTTGTTCTACAAAATACCAATACATTTGCAAAAGGTTAAGCGGTGAGAAACATACCTTCGTTGACGACTCTGAATTCTTCAAGAACGCCCTTCTTGATTGCTCTGCAACAACGAAGAACACCACCATTTGATCTTCCCCGCTATAACTCTGAGATTAGGAACGTAGTTGTGGGACTACCTAATCTTGAATGGGAAAAACTCTCAGAGAGAAAATTCTCCCTAGAGTTCTTGAGTTGAGAGAATATGAGAGGGCCTTATGGTGGCCATATGTTGTGGTCCCTAAACCCTAGGGTTAGTGTTCTATTTATAGGAGAAAGGCCATGAATAAAATATTCATTTAAAACCAATTATTTCCATAACTGATTTAATCTTTTCCATAATCAATCAATTCCATAACCAATCAATTCCATAATTGATTAATCTTTTCCATAAATGATTGATCACTTCCATAAGTGATTAATCATTTCCATAATTGATTAATTTTCAATTAATTAATTCTTTAATTAATTAATCACCAATTAAATATCATATATTTAATTTCAGACCTTCTATGAGTTAATTAATCAATTACCCAATTAAATATCATATATTTAATTTCAAGCCTTCAATTAATTAATTCTATAATATGAATCAAATTCATATTAAAATTTGAACTCCTTCAAATTCTCTTATATCCTATAAATTTAATATGAATCAAATTCATATTAATATTTGAACTTCTTCAAATATTTATTTCTCTCATAGACTATAGTTTAATTAAATCTTATTTAATTTAAACTAAATTGAATAATTAATTAATTCATCTTCTAATTAAATACCATATATTTAATTAGACATATATTTGAACTCTTTCAAATATATCAATCTCTCAATATAATAAAGTTTAATCTCAAATTAGACTTTATATTTTAATGCATCACTATACATTATATTAATTTGTATCTCATACAATTAACTTAATTCCCAATATGAATTTGAACTATTCAAATTCTCTCAAGATATATTTGTTCCCAATTACTCTTTACGAGCTAGCAGGGGGACCTAATGGACCTACAGATCAGAAGCTCCAATGATATGAGGTTAATAGATTAAACTCATTAATCAGGTTAACCAATATTCATTAACTGTGGGTCATTCCACTAAAGACCCACAGCTGAACTCTTCTCACTGTAGAACATTTCTGTATCCACGAATATAGACCTATACCGGTAAGTCAATCCTTCACGAGTGTCCGTAATCATAGTTGGGTCAAATTACCGTTTTATCCTTGTGTTACATCTGTCTCCTTAAGTACCAGCGCTCCTCTAATGAACAACCTGTTTATGGTCCAACCATTAAACAGAAAGTTCCTCTCGGGCCAGTGAGAGGACGGGATCCCTTTGTTCAAGTCTCGGAGTCACCACTTAAGGGAACACTCATCTACTTCTCCTAGAAGTGGGAATGAGTGAATTCCTTCTTGTGTTGTCATGTCCCCAGCCTCCCACTCGGTCTTGTCCCCAAAAAGGAAGGCATATTGAGTCGGCATATTGGTCACTCTCACCCATGCTAATCAAAGGACAATCCCTCATGAGAAGGAGTTCATGACACACTCAGGATTAAGACTGAGTTACCTAGGTCATCATATTGAAACAATAACCTAACTAGTTAACGGTGTTACATCTAGTGGTTTACTATTTCGTGGTCCGGTCTTATGCAAACTCATTGCATAGGATACCCCCGCTCGCATGTCTCCTACATGGACGCCTTGGATTAATATGTCTGTATCGAATACAAAGCGGGCCGTATCACATAGTGTTACCAGGATAAGGTACCCAACCTTATCCTTGTACTATAGACCTTTTAGGTTGTTACTTGAACACCAATCCCCGTATGTCCCCACATACTAGTTCAAGTCACATGTAAACAACCTTGGATCTTAGTTTATTGGATTTGGGTCAAATTGTGCAATATTTAACAATAACACTTTATTGTAGAAACTCAATTACACTTTATTGAAACAAGTATACAATTTGTTTCTATTCACTATCTACGAGTTTTAGGGCATAAAACCCAACAGTTATATAGGCTATCAGTAGAATGAAACATCAGACCTCACAAATTGACACTAACAAAGTTATTCAGACGTTGTAAGTTTAGTTCTCAGTAAAGCATCCACACTCTATAACGAAATGAAAAATTTTCATTCATGTATTGATAATACTCATAGTACATATATTAACTACTACAACCCATTCTTAGAATAATACATGTATTGATAACATTCAAAATTTTTCTGATCACTTCGAGTTGTTCTTATGGCAGAAGTCTAACGCCGAAGTTGATGGCTGACGTCGATTATGAACTTGGGATTCCAAGTTGATAGCAGAATGGAACCTGGAATCGACATAAACAGCCAATGTAGTACAAGATCCATCGACTTCGTTCTGCTGGCGAAACGACAGGAGATCTTCACAGACACAAGTTCCAGTTTAGCTTGTGACGTGCGATACGACAGGAGTTCTTCCCAGACATGAGCTCTTCTCTATCTTGTAAGTGGCGATACGATGTCGTCGGCTCATGTAAAGCATCTGATCCTGCAGATATCCACATTCCTTCAAGTCTGTTCTTGCCCGTTGTCCATACCACTTCTTTACGGTAGTCTTCGACGTCATTTTGCTGGTGACAAGAGGAATTGCTTAGTGTAAAATATTAAAAACCCCTTTCGATCCTTGAGGAAGGGGGCATTGAAGGAAAATCTCAAGCAAGAACACTCTTATGCAAATGGATCGATAATCCCCATTTTTTAAGGTTGTTATTGCTCGTGACCGAAGATATGTTCGAAATAGGTGCACTATCCCCATAAACCCTTCCTTTCGTCACCATCGACACGCTCCTGTCACCGCCAAAAGTGTTTTTCAAAGTTTTTCTTGTTCGTGTTCTCAACTAGCAGGAAACCACGCGAACGCAATGATATGTTCGAAATAGGTGCACTTTTGAATTCTACACGTATGCAACGATCGACGTAAGTATTAAATACATAGGATGAAGGAAAGGAAAATAAAAGAACGAAACAGTGGATAAAATGCGTTGTTTCCAATACAAAAAAAAATAGGGCACTAACCAATGTTTGGAACGTTGACCGTCGAATAGTGAGAATAATGGCTGATGGAGAGGAAGTTTTATCTGAGCACGCAGCAAGGAAGTTTCAGTGAAGAGAGAGGTATGTGGGATGGTCTAAGTAAACGCTGATATAGATGAAAAGCAAGTGGTCGGCAAATGAAGGAAAGAGTGTTGCTTACGTAACAGAAGATTTATTAAAATTTTAAAGTGAAAAGACGCGTTTAGGTAGTCGATGAGACAAGTGAGAGCGTCATTTAAGTAACCGACGATTTCCCATAAGCAAGAGCTAGAACGAGAGTTTGCGTCTAGTTTAACCATTTTAAATGGTTGATAATTGAAAACGTCTTCAGTAGATATCGCAAGACGAGAGCGATAATCAAGCGAGGAATGAGAATCCAACTAAACGAGAATTGAAACTTTAATTTCTCGGTTAATTAAACGACGCTCTCAGTTCTCGCCTCAAATACTTCAACGGCGCATTGAGATATCTTGTCACTTTAATTCTTCGATTAGACGAGACGACTAAGAACAAGAGCGCGAGCATGAGCGAGATTCGGTTCTACGGTTGTTTTCTTCCATTGTGATGGAATCTCGATTCTTCCTCGCAATGCTCTTGGTCTTGCTCTCGACAAACCTCACACTACGACAGTTCCTTCGTCAACAGAACGGTGTTTGAATCATTCTGTCGTCCACAGTAACCGCTGATTTGGATAGAAGAGAGCGGAGTGAGTTAGGTTTAAGTAATCGAGGAAGTAAAGTGAAAAGACATTTAAGAGCGTCGTTTAAGTAACCGAGACATTAACGTGAAGAGACAACTGAGAGAGTCGTTTAAGTAATCGAGGATCGATAAACGAAAACGTGAAGAAAAATCCCGACACGAGACCTTGAAACGAGAATAAAACGAAACGAGAAGCAAGATTCATGAATCGATGGTCATTTATGAAAACTCTTATCTAAAACTCTTATTTAGATAGTTGAAGAATTAATGCCACAACACATTCAGATTATAGTAACCAATTGCATTAAATTAATTTGTTCTCTTCTCTGAAATTACATCGAACAGATAGAACGTTACTTACGTATTCATACATATATTAACCAAGAGTGATGGATTAAGTTTCATTCAATCTCTTTGGTCCCAAGTTCGAATTTTAGTGCCAACAAGAGCATAGCCCGACTGACAGAAAGTTGCACTGACAACCACAAGGTCTATGGTTCGAATCACCCACCCCATATATTATCAACAAAAAAAAATCGATGGTAAGTACTGGAAATGCTGAACACGGCCGATGTGTACTAGAAATTTATGGCCGAGACACCATGGAAAAAAAACAGCCAAGGTGTGTATTAGAGGAGGCATCAACGTTGTTCCGCCCGTGACTAGAGGAAGACATGGCAGACAATTAAAGAAAACTTGTGTTTGTGCAGGTCACAAGCAAGAACGACCTTGAAGAAATGATGAACACAACAGTGTTTGTGTTTGTGTTTCTTCAAGGTCGTTCCTACTCATGATTTGCACAAACACAAGTTCTCTTCATTCCACCAGAAGCAAGTCTGAAGCTTCCTGATGGATTTGTAAATGATGATCACGACCGGTGTGTACTGGAAATTGATTCCAGACAGACCATCAACATTTCATGCTCGAATCCTCATTCCTTCAAGGTTGTTTTTGCTCATGATGTTGCAAAGAAAACATCAGAGCAGGGCACCAAAATGAAAATCATCAATGATAACTTGCAAAAAGCAAGTTATTTATCCTTTAAACCTAAGCTAAAACAAGGCCAAAAAAAAAACAATGATGCGTTGCTTCTGTGCAAAAAGCAAGAAAAATGTGATAATTTTATGCGGCGAGTAATATTCATGTATGTGGTGAAAAATTATAAAATATAGGACTCCAACGCAACTAATTTAGTTGTTTTCCAAAGTTTCTTCTCAGTGCAGGAACACATCCCAAGACGATCAAGAGACAGATAAGATGATGAAAAGACAACATTGACGCAACTAACGCAAGTGGGCTGAGAAAGGGCTGAAAAGTCGCAAGTTGGCTGATGATGACTAAAGCAAGTTGCTAATTACTTGGAGAAGTCATTTTCCCTCGCCTATAAATAGAAGCCACATACTCAAAGGAGGGAATAATCGATCATTCATTGGTGAGATCAAAATAGGAGAAGAAAGACGAAGGAGAAAGAGAAATCACAGAGAGCTGTGATTAGGAGCAAACTTGCATTTGTAATGTTTTATTTCATGATGTATTGTTTTGCTCGCATGAGCTAATTTCTTCTTCAAGGCTTAGCGCAAGCACCTCATGTGGTGATAAGTATATTTTGTAAGCGCATGTTTTGATTTAAATGAAACATTAATTGCCTTCTACTTAGTTGTTATATTATTTTCATTACTAACTCCCGCTTGGCCAGCCGGATGCAGTAGTAGTATGCTAAATTCCTGATAGGTAACGCATGCAGACATCTCTAAGTAGAACAAGTTAGCGCATGACATGTAGTCTTGGTAGCATGAAAATACTACCGTTAAAAGATAGTGCATGCATGAGCTTAGACTGCGTTGTGACTAACGCAATCCCTTGTGAGTATTAGAGAACTAAGCCCCACGCATGAACTAGCCAAATAACCAATTTATAGTTTTATGCCAAACGCATAAGGAGTACCGAAAGGGAAACTTATGATTTTTTTCTCACTTAAGCATTAATGGATCAACTAATGAAAGTATGTGCTACAAGGATCTTATAAACGCATGAGGTTGCAACCGCAACAGCCTTGGTACCAATCTCCTTAATACTTTTTCCTTTCACTCTTGTCGCATGTTTTGGTTTTCTACAACTTTTTAAGTCTTACCAACACTATTGTTTGTTCTTTTATATAATATCACACGTCTAAGAGTTTAGATCAGTAAATATTGTTAAAAGCTTTGCAAATATCCCTTCCCTGTGGATTCGACCCTGGACTCATCAGATATTACTTGATTTTGTAAATTTATACTTGGATTGATTAAAATCCACGACAGATTTATATTGAATTATTAAACACACTGACCAGAAGTCAATCAATGATGGAGGGAGTGAGAGACAGAGCGAAGATGAATTGCGATATATGAGATGGTGATTTAAGTATCGGCTTATTTAAAGCAAAGAAACAAGTGAGTGTCGTTTAAGTAATCGATGAATTAAAGTCAAAAGACGTCTGAGAGTACCGTTAACTAACCGAAGCATTAGATTGAAGAGATGTCTTAGAGAGCCGTTTAAATAACCGAGGACTTCGCGAAGAGGAAACGTGTGCGACCTATCGAGAGTGAGAACGAAATTAGTCGGAACGTGGAGCGGAGAATAAATTGTACAGACTCTTTTAAGAAATTATAGTGAAAATAATCTAAGAGTGGCGTTTAAGTAACCGAGGCATTAAAGTGAAGAGACAACAGAGAGCATCGTTTAATTAACAGAGGATCAATAATCGAGAGCGTGAAGAATGCGAGTGTTGTGTTTGATTCTTGATCAATCTCACTCTCGCTCTCGACTAACCTCACACTTGTCATTTTTTCTTCCCCCAACCACAAAATGCGAGTGTTATGTTTGGTTCTTGATTCACGCACCTCGATCAATCAATCTTGTTCTCTCTCTCGCTCTCGACCAAGAATTAAACACATACTTAAAATAATTTTGTATTAACGAGGACTTTGATCATATTAAAATGGTAATGATGGTTGTCTAAAAAAATGGTAATGATGATTACATACATGAGAATATAACGAACAACAGATTTCCTTTTGGATATTTTAATTTGAAGGTATGAAAAATGGAAGGAGAAGTCTACACCTGCTTTAATTCGAATTAAAACAACAAACTCATAAATCAGATTACAATAACACAACTTCTATATCACATCGGGAATTTTGTAAGGATGACACATTCTTGGTTCTACAAAATGTAGGAGAATGCCAAATTTGGATTTCAAGATGACAGCCAGAATCAAAACCAATACATATACATATTTGAAACCCCAGACTTGGCTGCAAATGGAAGGGCACCGACGACGACTTCCCTCTTTTCTTCTGGATGATTCCAACGAGTTTCATAAGATAATTTGCAAGTAGGCTTCATTAGGTTTGGACTGCTACAGTTCTTATTGTAGTTGTGCATGCCACAACTTGCTTTACAGGAGTTTGCGATGTCGTTTCGCTGGTATTGGGAGGAAAGGTTTCGAGGAAACTTTTGAAAATGACTTCATTTACTCAAGGATCACGAGCAAGAACCACCTCATACAAATGGGACTAATCCCCATTTCTTTAATGTTGTTCTTGCTCATGACCCGCAAGGAAAAAATGTCTTCTTTACAATTTTCCTCTAAACCCTTCCTCACATCATCATCAAAATGACTAAGTTGGCTTCTTTAAAGCCTCCGTACAACATTTCGTCAAGGTTGTTCTCTCTCCTACTCTCAACAACGGGGGACGTGAGGAGGAATCAAACCGCTCGGACACAACGATCTTCAAAACAGGTGCCATTACGATGGCAAAAACTATACAACAGTAAAACAAGTTTAAATCTACTGTAAAGGGCTGTAAAACATGCTTTAAATTATGGAAAAAATACCTAGATCTAATTTAGATATGATCCTATTGATCAAGGGACGAGATACTTACTATCGAGTTTGTTCTTCATCAAATTTCGCCAATTCCCTTGCTTTAAACCAGAAAATATAGCAACACGAACCTTTCCTTTTTGCTGGAAATTCACCCACGAACACCACCACAATAGAGACACTAGTATTCTCACAGGATTTTGGTTGAGGGGCTTGTGGGAGCAATTTTTCTAAAGGAATATGAGAAGATTTTCTCTGTGATTGCTATGAGAGAAAAAACGAGAGAGTGAGAGTTGCAAAGGGATCATCGATCGACTGAGGGAAAGAGTAATCTAACGGATGATAAAAACCTCCTCCTTGAAACTCTCTTTGAACGTGTAACTCCCCTATGTTAGAGGGATGACTTATTCAATCAGTTAATAAAACTGACAATGATAATTAATTAATAATTAATTAACCAAATAATTAAATTAACCAATTAATTTAATATTAATTTATATAAATCATATTTATATAAATATTCCCACATAACCTATAGTTTCAATGTAATTCAATTAAATCAAATTTAATTAAATTAAATTAAAAAAATGATTAATTAATTCAACAATTAATTAATACTATAATTAAACATCATATATTTAATTATCTCTCTCTCATATAACCTATAGTATTAATGTGCATCCAATGCACATTAATTTTAACCTATAGATTTAATATGAATCATATTCATATTTTAAAACTAATATCTGAAACCCTTCGAATATTCAATTCTCCCTTAGAAATTTACCTCAACGGCCTAAGTGAGCTACCAGTGGGACCTAATGGCTGTTGGGCGATTTTCAATTCCGCAAGCGAACGGGTCGTCACGAGTAATATAGTGATTTTGAGTATAGAGTATCGTCTCCACAGGGATTGGATTTATTCAATTAAGTACCACGAATAATCTTGCTTAGCTTTATTTAGAGAACAAAATCTAATGCCGAAAAGAATAACAAAAAGCTAATCTAGAAAGCAAAAAATAAATGGTGACACAATTTGGAGGGATAATTCTAAGAGAGTTGTTGATTTTATCAATTGGACCTTTAATGCGTAATCAATTAACCAATATGGATTAACAAATCATTTGATTCATAAGTCTAGAAGCCTAATTTCAAGGATTCTCCTGTCGGTCTCCTCCTATCTCATACCGTTCAATAAAGAATCTCCTTTCAGTCTCATCTTTATTTACGTAGTATGGCATTACGATCCTTCAATACAACCTCTAACGTTATTTATTTTATCCCGTGTCACCCGGGTAAATAACCGTTAGTAATGCATTCAGTTCTAGTCTAAGCTTCTCTCCGTCGAGTTTCCACTTAGTAACGATTCATTTAATCAGTGATCAGTTGATTAAAAGCATTACGGACAAAATGCACAAATGAACAATAATGACAATTAAACCACATCAATTCATTAATTCAGCAGAGGTTCAACATCTAAATCAATCTCATGGAATTTAGGAATTTACTACTCATAATCACTAAAATTCAATAATTCCTAATAAAAACAATTCTAGAAACTAAAACATAAAGGAAAAGGGAAGAGAAATGCTCATAAAAGTGTCGATCTCCTCGATCCCGCGCCGACCTCCTTCGATCCCGAGCTCCAAAGATCTTCAACAAAGCTCCAAAACTCTCCCAAAAATCCCCAATTTTAGTGTAGACTCTAGAATGGGGTGAAAACCCACAAATTGGCACACAAAATATGGATGCAAAGGGCTCCTTTTATAGGCTCCCAGCAGGCACAGCGTCGAGACGCTACAAGGACAGTGTCGAGACGCTCTGACGTCATCTTTTCTTGGGCTCCAAGATGTCACAGCGTCGAGACGCTACATAGATAGCGTCGCGACGCTGTCGCGATTCTGGATTTTTCCACACGGCTGCCTAGCGTCGAGACGCTGGGCCCTGAATTTTCAATAATGGCCCGATTTTGACTCAAATTTTGGGCCTCCAATTTTCTTTTGGCCCAAATACTTCTTGTAATGGATTTTGGGCACTTTTCTTGACCCAACTTGATACTTTAAGACTTGAAATTCATGAATTTGGGCTTCTAATTCATTCTTCTTGGCTTTTTGGACTTGGAACTTTTAATGTAATTCTTCAAATTGCTCCAAAAAGCTTCCAAAATCATCTAAAATCTCTCAAAATTCCGGTTTTGCTTTCTTGGCTCTGTTTTCTGAAATTTAAACAGAAAATAGCATTAAAGTACACAATTCAAGCATAAAACTAGCTAAAATTAATAGGAAAATGATGACATTTTTGCATGTCATCAATGGCCCTACAGATCAGAAGCTCCAACGAAATGAGATTAATTGGCTAAACTCATTAACCAAGTTAATAAATGTTCGTTAACTGTGGTTCATTCCACTTAGAACCACAGTTGCAGTCTTCTCACTGCAGATATATTTCTGTGTCCACGGATATCGACCAATAATAGCAAGTCGATCCTTCACGTGTGTTCGTACCCCAGCTAGGTCAAATTTGTTGGGTTTTATGCCCTAAAACTCGTAAATAATGAATATCAACAAATTATATACTTGTTTTAATAAAATGTTATTAAGTTTTTGCAATAAAATGTTATTGTTAAATATTGCACAATTTGATCCAAATCCAATAAACTAAGATCCAAGGTTGTTTTTATGTAACTTGAACAAGTATGTGGGGACATAAGGGGATCGATGTTCAATTATCAACGTAAAAGGTTTGTATTACAAGGATAAGACTGGGTACCTTATCCTAGTAACATTATGTGATACAACCCGCTTTGTATTTGATACAGACGTATTGATCCAAAGTGTCCATGTAGTAGACATGCCAGTGGGGGTATCCTATGCAACGAGTTTGCATAAGATCAGACCGCGAAATATTAACCGCTAGTTGTAACAGGGTTAACTAGTTAGGTTTTCCTTTCACTAGGATGACCTAGGCAACTTAGTCTGAATCCTGAGTGGATTATGGACTCCTGTTCACGAGGGATTGTCCTTTAATTTGTATGGGTGAGAGTGCCCAATACGCCGACTCAATAAGTCTACCATTTTGGGGACAAGACCGAGTGGGGAGTTGGGAACATAATCACACAAGATGGAATTCACTCCTTCCCAACTCTTGAGGAAGTAGATGAGTGTTTCCCTTAAGTGGTGTCTTCGAGTCTTGAACAAAAGGCCCCACCCTCTCTCTGGCTCGAGAGGGGTTTCTGTTTGTTGGTTGGACCACAAACAGGCTGTTCATTAGAAGAGCATTGGTACTTAAGAAGGTAGAGGTAACTCAGGGGTAAAATGGTAATTTGACCCAACTAGAGTTACGAACACTCGTGAAGGACTAACTTGCCGTTATTGGTCGATATCTGTGGACACAGAAATATTCTGCAGTGAGAAGAGTGCAGCTGTGGGTCTTTAGTGGAGTGACCCACAGTTAACGAATGTTGACTAACTTGGTTAATGAGTTTAGCCAATTAGTCTCGTATCGTTGGAGCTTCTGATCTGTAGGACCATTAGGTCCCACTGGTAGCTCGTAAAAAGACTTGAAGCAATTAAATATAAATTGTAAATTGAAAGTGTTCAATTTATTTGGAGAATCGTATAATGTATGTGTTGGGTTTTGTGCCCTAAAACTCGTAGATAGTGAATGTAACTGTTGACCGGATATTAATGAAATAATATTGATATAATTTTCCATTAATATTTATTAGTTATTTGTCTTTGCCTAATAATAACCCTAATCCAATAAACTAGACATCCAAGGCTGTAATATGAGTCTTGAACTATATGTAGCGACATATGGGATCATTGTTCAAGAAACAACCTAAAGGGTCTATAGTATAGGGATAAGACTGGGTGCCTTATCCTGGCGACACTATGGATACAACCCACTTTGTATTTGATACAAACGCCATGATCCAACGCGTTCGTGTAGGAGACATGCGAGTGGGGGTATCCTATGCAATGAGTTTGCATAAGACCGGACCGCGAAATAGTAACCATTGGTTATAACACCGTTAACTAGTTTGTTTTCTATTTCACTAGGACGACCTAGACAACTTAGTCTTAATCCTGAGTTGATTATGGACTCCTGCTCATGAGGGATTGTTCTTTGATTTGTATGGGTGAGAGTGACCAATATGCCAACTCAATAAGCCTACCATTTTGGGGACAATACCGAATGGGGAGCTGGGAACATAATCGTACAAGATGGAATTCACTCCTTCCCGACTTTAGGGAAGCAGATGAGTGTTCCCTTAAGTGGTTACTCTGATTCTTGAACAAAGGGCCCTACCCTCTCAATGACACGAGAGGGTTTTCTGTTTGATGGTTGGACCACAAACAGGTTGTTCATTAGAGGAGAACTGGTACTTAAGGAAATAGAAGTAACCCAGGGGTAAAACAGTAATTTGACCCAGCTGGTGTTACGGACACTCGTGAAGGACTAACTAGTCGATATTGGTCTAGATCCGTGGACAAAGAAAATATGTCTTCAGTGAGAAGAGTGCAACTGTGAGTCTATAGTGGAATGTACACACAGTTAACGAATATTGATTAATGTGGTCAATGAGTTTGACCAATTAATCTCACATCGTTGGAGCTTCTGATCTGCAGGTCCATTAGGTCCCACTGGTAGCTCATAAAGTAATTTGAGGCAACTAAGTAATAAATGTAAATTGAAAATGTTCAATTTACTAAGGGAAACAAATATAATATATATTTATATATTATTATGAGAGAAATTAATATTTGAAGAAATTCAAATATTAATATAAATTTATGGAAGTTTGAAAGAGTTCAAATAATGAATTAATTAAAGGCCTAAAATCTATATGGGAAAAATTAATTAATTCAAGGCCGGAAATTAAATATGTGATTTTAATTGGTGGTTAACTAATTAAAGAATTCATTAACCGGGAATTAATCAATAATGGAAATAATTAATCACTTAAGGAAGTGATTAATCATTTATGGAAATGATCTAATCACTTATGGAAGTAATTAGTCATTTGTGGAGATTAATCAATTTTGGAATTGATTGATCATGGATTGATTAAATAAGGAATAACATTGAATCAATTTTGGAAAAGATTGATTTAATTGAATATTTTATTCATGGTCTCTCTTCTATAAATAGAACACTAGACCTAATTGGTCCATCACACTCTACTCTTGCTCTTAGACTCTCAAGACAAGACCTAGAATTCTCTCTAGCCTCCCTCTTAGAGAAAGACTCCCACAAGTCGTTTGCCTCCTAGACTTAGAGACATACCGGTGTAACCTCTATGGTTATTGTGTCTTTAAAGAAGAATTTTCCAGCGAAGAAACTTTAAGGAGGCTACTGCGTTTTCGATCGTAGGAGCGTCGTTAGTGAAGAACGGTCAAGTCTACAACGAAGGTTTGTAACGGTTCTTCCCTTTTAGTTTAGAAAAGCATGAAAATAAATTTATAATTTATTTTTCAACATGTTTAAACAAGTTTTCCAGCAGCTTTAAAGTATGTTTAAAGTTTGTTTGAGTTCTTCGTAACGGTATTTTAATGTTAATTAATATACGGCGTAAGGTCCAATCGATGCGCTTCCGCTGCGTGGGGACTTTTATTCCCTTCAATCGGCATCAGAGCCATCGCTGTCCCTGTTAACTAATATTAAAAGTTGCGATAGGCTCTAATATGTGGGATTTATGCATAATGTATGTTCGGTTTGCGTTGAACTGTTTAGGTTAATTTTATGGCCATAGATTTTATTTTTATGTGATTTTGATCATGTAAGGCTCGGTGTTTCGGGTATTTTATGTAAAATCGAGTCTTATGTAAGTCCGAGTCTAGAATAGGTTTTTATGAGATGAAAATCGGAGAAATCGCCGCTGAAATCGAGGCCAAAACCGAAGATTCGTTGCTGTTTCTGCCCAGAATTTGCTTCCAGACGCAACAACGTCGGGACGCTACTTCAACAGCGTCTCGACGCTATCTCGATACCGCAGGCGCTCGGTAAGGAAAGCGCACAGCGTCGGGACGCTGTGTTAATACCGCAGGCGCTAGGGCTTCATCAGGCGCGGTTCAAGAGGATGGTGGCCCGGTTCGGCTGGGTTGGGACCTATTTGGTCCAGTTCAGCTAATTTTTGGCATGGTTCGTGATTTTTGAGGCCGGTTCGAGGTGGTTCGGGGCGGTTCGTGCTGTCTAGACCAACTTTTGGAGTTGCAGAAGGATTTTAGGATAGAATTTAGCTAAAATTATTGTAATTTAATGCTTTATATTATCTTAGGGGCCAAAATTAACCGGTTCAATTGCTATTTATATGCTTTATGGATGTCATATAGAATATTTAATCCCACCTTAGGTTATAAACATGCTCATGCATTTATTTATATATTATAAATTGTTATAATGTATGTTCTAAATGCATGGAATTGTTTTCATATTTTTTTAATATAAGTGTATATTAATTATATGAAAAGTTGGAAAGCATGAAGCATGTCATTACTTAAATTAAATATAAATAGTTATGTTTAATGTGATGAATGAAGCATGTTTGATTGGTTTTCTTGATTGGCTTATAATTGTTATATTAAAAGAAAATCATTATTGCATGAAGCATGAAACATCCATAGTTAATAATATAATTGTTATATTATTCATGCAATAAGTATGGTTTAATTATTTAATTTGAATGAGATTATTGAATGAATTAAACCCTAGATTCTTGATTATAGGATTAATCATTAAAATTTGAAAGAGTTCTTTAATATTAATGATTAGAAACCATCAATCTATAATAAAGATTTGCATGCGAACATAAGATCATAGGATAAATTGGATTAATTTTAAATTGTTTAAAATTAATTAGACCTAGATCAGTTTCTAATAGGATTAGAATCCTTTCTTACTTAGAATTAAAAATAGTTTTAATTGACTAAGTAAGAAAAACATTGTTGTGATTATTAGGGAACTCCACCGGTAATGTTCTGTCTAAGGCTGGAGGTATTTAAGTTGACGGTTTACGGAACACTTCCTACCTGGAAACTGACCTGGAATACCGGAGTTGAATTAATCATAGTTAAATGTTAGCATGCAATGTCACTAGGTTTATTAAAAGTTTTTAATGAACCTAGATCTTTAGAGTAAAGACCTTACATTACTGAGGTTATAAGGGAACTCTCTCGGTAAAGTTCTGTCTAAGGTTGGGGATATTTAAGTTGACGGTTTACGGAACACCTCCTACCTGGGAACTGACCCGAACATTAAGTTGAATTAACCATAGTAATGTTGACTTGCAATGTTGGGTTTATTAAAAGAAGTTTAATTCACCCAAAAGATTGCAGTTGAATCTTTTCCATAATTGTTATAATAGGATCAGACTTAGATAGATTGACTTAGCCGAATACTATCTAAGTTAAACAACCCTATATTAACCATAGGACATTTTTCAGTAGGAGGAAAATTACAAAACGAGATTTAAATCAAGTTTTTGCTCCTACGTCCCTATATTCACAACGTGAGATTCATGCTCGGCTTCTAGTCGCCTTAGGAGCGGCCTCCCTTCGGAAAGTGTTTGCATGAATCAATATCAAGGTGAATGGGAAAAATGTCTAGAGTAAGTGGGAGCGGGACACGTGTCAACGTATCCCTCGGTCTCCGCCCATAGTTCACACCGTGAGAGTCCTATGATCCGCCTGTAGGTTGTCCTGGCGCAACCATCCCTTCGGAGGGCCTGATCCTAAGATTCGGAACATCATGAACTCCTGAAAAGGATATGAGCTCTTAGGCTAATCACCAACAGTTGTCTTTCCCTTCGGTAGCCTGTTGGTTGCGTGCCTCTGAGATCTGAAAGTGGGAGGGTTACACTTACGAGGATGAGTTAAAAGTGTTAACAAATCCTTGACCGAACAACGGTGACTAATGTCTATAGGAATATGAGTTATTCTGGAATTATAATTAGTTGAGAGTTGTCTCATTTCCAAGGAGGAGTGCCTGATCACCCTTCGGTGGCTGATATTCTAAACCTCTGAAACATCGTTGCAAAACTAAATCAATAGTTTTAGGGTTCTGTGATGGTCTGTTTTGCTAAATTGATTGGATTGTGTGCAATTGTTTGCTTGTATGATGGGTTAAGGCAAAGATAACTAATACGGTCATTGTTTGTTTAAATTTCAGCAATGTCTTCCTCAATTGTCTCTCTGCTTAAAAATGAGAAATTAACCGGCGAAAATTACGCTACGTGGAAGTCGAACCTGAATACGATTCTTGTTGTCGATGATCTGCGGTTCATTTTAACGGAGGATTGTCCTCCAGCCCCTGCTCGTAATGCATCCCAAGCAGTTAAAGATGCTTATGACCGCTGGACAAAGGCCAATGATAAGACTCGCGTCTATATCCCAGCCAGCTTATCTGAAGTTTTGGGGCTAAAAGGCACGAGGGCATGGTAACAGTGAGGGAGATTATGAACTCTCTCTAGGAGATGTTTGGACAACCTTCCTACCAACTCCACCATGACGCTCTCAAATACGTTTATAGCTGCCACGTGAAAGAGGGCACGTCTGTTCGGGAGCATGTCCTAGTCCAATTCAACGTGGTAGAAGCAAACGGGGCGGTCATAGATGAGTGTAGTCAGGTTGCATTCATCTTAGAATCTCTTCCGAAGAGTTTTCTGCAGTTTCGAAGCAATGCAATGATGAATAAAATAACATTCAACCTGACTAGCCTCCTGAATGAGCTACAACTCTATCAGTCTCTTCTTAAGAACAAGGGACAGATAGAAGGAGAGGCAAACGTTGTTCACTCTAAAAGAAAGTTCGAGAAGGGTTCATCCTCTAGAACTAAATCTGTAGCCACTTCTTCAAAGAAAAATCAGAAGAAGAAAAGAAACAAGGGGAAAGCTCCCGGTACTGCTGCTAAAAGCAAGGGAAAAACCAAAGTTGTGGCAGACAAGGGCAAGTGTTTCCACTGCAATGTAGATGGACATTGGAAGAGAAACTGCCCAAAGTACCTTGCTGAGAAAAAGAATGAAAAGGAAGGTAAATTTGATTTACTGGTTTTAGAAACATGCCTGGTAGAACATGATGAGTTTACCTGGATACTTGATTCAGGAGCAACTAATCATGTTTGCTCTTCTTTTCAGGAAAATAGTTCCATTCGGCAGTTGAACGATGGGGAAATGACACTCAAGGTCGGAACTGAAGAAGTCATTACAGCTAAAGCAGCGGGAGCTGTGAAGTTATTTTTTAGAAATAGATTCTTACTTTTAGAAAGTTTGTTAATCGTTCCCAAGATTAAGAGGAACTTAATTTCTATTTCATGTTTGATTGAACAATCATATACAGTTACTTTTGATATGAATGAAGCGTTCATTTATAAGAAAGGTGTACTTATTTGTTCAGCCAAATTAGAAAATAACTTGTATGTATTAAGACCAACAAAAAACCAAGCACTTTTAAATCACGAATTATTTAAAACTACTGAAACTCAAGGAAAAAGGCAAAAGATTTCTCCAACAAGTAACAATACTCATCTTTGGCATCTTAGACTTGGTCATATAAACATCGATAGGATCGGTCGTTTGGTAAAGAATGGACTTTTAAGCAAGTTTGAAGATGATTCACTACCACCTTGTGAATCTTGTCTCGAGGGGAAAATGACCAAGAGACCCTTTACTAGAAAAGGTTACAGAGCCAAAGAACCCTTAGAGTTAATACATTCGGATCTATGTGGTCCAATGAATGTAAAAGCTCGAGGATGGTACGAATATTTCATCTCATTTATAGATGATGATTCAAGATATGGTTACTTGTACCTAATGGGACATAAGTCTGAAACCCTTGAAAAGTTTAAGGAGTTTAAGGCTGAAGTTGAAAACCTATTAGGTAAATCTATTAAAGTACTTCAATCTGATCGAGGAGGGGAGTATATGGATCAAACATTCCAGGATTATATGATAGAACATGGAATCCAATCTCAACTCTCAGTCCCTGGTACACCTCAGCAGAATGGTGTGTCAGAAAGGAGAAATAGAACCTTGTTGGACATGGTTCGATCAATGATGAGCTATGCTCAATTGCCTAGCTCGTTTTGGGGGTATGCAGTAGAGACTGCAGTATATATCTTGAACAATGTTCCCTCGAAAAGTGTTTCTGAAACACCTTTCGAATTATGGAAGGGGCGTAAACCTAGTTTGCATCACTTTCGCATCTGGGGTTGTCCAGCACACGTGCTTGTGACAAATCCTAAGAAACTGGAACCTGGTTCAAAACTGTGCCAATTTGTTGGTTACCCTAAAGAAACGAGAGGTGGTTATTTCTACGACCCATAAGAAAATAAGGTGATTGTATCGACAAACGCCACTTTCTTAGAAGAAGACCACTTTCTTAGAAGAGATCATAAACCACGCAGCAAAATAATATTAGGAGAAGCTATAGAAGAATCACCAAGAGTTGTTGATGAAGTTGGACCTTCAACAAGTGTTGAAGGAACTAATTCTTCAGATCCATCCCGTCCATCTCAAACGTTGAGAGTGTCTCGACGCAGTGGGAGGGTTGTATCACAACCTGATCGCTACTTGGGTTTAACTGAAACTCAGGTTGTCATACCTAATGATGGCATCGAAGATCCATTGTCTTATCGACAGACTATGAATGACGAAGATAAGGATGAATGGGTCAAAGGTCAGGAAAAAAGGTTTATAAGCTCAATCGATCCATTTATGGATTGAAACAAGCGTCCAGATCTTGGAACATTAGATTTGATACTGCAATAAAATCTTTTGGTTTTGACTGATGTGGACTTTTCCTAACCGCAAGCGCACGGGTCAAGTAATAATATAGTGAATAGTAAATTCGAATGTCGTCCTCTGGATTGGATTTTTAAGCAAATCAAGTATTGTGAATAATCTCGCTCAATTTTATTTAGGGATTAAAAAGTGATGAATAGGTGATGATAAAAACAAATCAAAGCAAGTAAAAAGAATGGAAATTCAATTGGGAAAACTACTTAGGGAATTGATTTCGCCGATTTTGTTTAGGATTAATTTTAAAGAATAAGTTATTATGCACAATGAAATTATGAGCCAAAGACCCTTTAATCACAACTACCTCTCCCGAGTATAATTGATTCTCATGCAAATTAACCAACTTGATATCCCTATCTAAATTTATTAACACGCAAGGCAATGAGATCTTTTAACCAATTCTAAAGATAATCTAAAACCGTCAAGAATTAGAAAGTAAACTTTATTCATGCAATCTTGAGTAAGTCTAGATCAAATCCCCTCTCCCGAGCTAGATTCGAAACTTAAATCATCCAACTAATGGCCAATTAATTGAAAGCATTAAATCAAGATTACAAACACAATAACATTGCACAACCTAAACCATAAATCAATCCATAAACTTAATCAACTACATCAATCCCTAAGCTACAAGTTTAGCTACTCATGAATGTAAATACAAGCTCAACTAAACATATGAAAGCCATAAATCTAACTAAAGGAAGAAAAGGGAAAAGAAAACTCAATGTAGGTCGAGTCCCGACGTCCCCGTCACGATCCCCACGAACAATGGGTTGATTTCCAAGTCTCTCCCTTTGTTTTCAGCCTCAAAATGCTCTGTTCTGCCCTGTTTACGGCTATCCAAGGTCCCAAATCGAACTCCCCAAAAACCTAGCCGAAAATAAGCTTTTATTCTGATTTTTCGTCTTAGCGTCGAGACGCTGTCAAGACAGTATCGCGACGCTGCCTCTTAAACGCGCGTTCTGAATAAGGAAAAACGGTAGCGTCGGGACGCTTCCTATCATAGCGTCTCGACGCTGTGAGCTTTACGCGCCTAATCTAATATGGAATGTGAGCGTCGAGACGCTCAAGAGCTAGCGTCGAGACGCTAGCCTGCTGTTGACCGAGATTTGACTTTTTTTCCACTTTTACTCTTTTCATTCCTTTGCATCTTTTCACGCCCCGAGCAAACTCTAAATCAGACATACAATGGAAAAATGGATGCAACAATCATAGCTCAATCCTCAAGGCTCAAAAGTCAATAACCAAGCAAGTAAGAGACATGCACACAAGGACCAATGAGGGAGACGAATTAAAATTTTTCCAAAATTAACTTGCACAAGCGAGATCTAACTCAACAAGATCAGACTCTACTAGTTCGGGATTGGATTATTAAACTCTCAGCTCATCTTCCCTCTACACTGGCACTAAGGCTTCACTAATGAGTTAATGCAACAAATTAGTTTGTTTATCTCCATACTTAGGTGCTTTTAATTGACAAATGAATTAAGCATTTTTATGTGGCACTAGCTTTCACACACCCATTGCAGGGACCCTTAACCTGAGATTTCTCTGGTTGGCCTAACTGATCACAATAGGGGTAGCTCTTTTTGCCTAAACTTTATTAAACATTGCAAACTGTGCACAGGCCATGGCATAATATTTTTTTTTTCTTCAACAGTAACTACAAGAATGATTTTTTTCTTTATGAGCATAAAAAGCATATATTCTTTTCTTTCCTCCTAAGCAAGATCAAACATGCTAATTTGCAAAACATTAACTTTTTAGCTCTACCCTACACCTATCGAGGTGACAACAAGCATATGAACCCAATAATTCGCTCCTAAGCATTCAAATCCAAGTCAAGCCAAGACAGATACTCTACTCATGCAAGCCATCTCCTAGAAAATTTTTAAAAAGTCTCCCTTTTTGGGCACTTATGCTTACATCTCATCACAAGCTTGAAAATTGACAAGAAAGCCTATCCTAGGACATCATAATCATGCAAAAGTAGCATCCAGAAAACAACCATATGCAAAATTCAAAGAAAGCTCAAAACTATAGCCCGAACTCAGATGCTCAAGGGCTCCACAAACATGCTAATCCACCCCCAAACTTAAAGTATGCATTGTCCTCAATGTATAAAGAAAAAAAGGCATAAACAAACATGAGAACAATAAAAGAATGACAGGAGTGAATAGTACTGGCCTGGAATGATGATGACTTCTTGCTTGAGAGCTTGGAATCTTAAAAGCTTGAAAGCAAAGGAGAGGAAGAAAACAAGACCTACAAAACAAAAACAAACAATAAATCAAAAACAAAAAGAAAACACACTAAACTTACTTGGGTTGCCTCCCATAAGCGCTTGTTTAACGTCGTTAGATCGACGTGTTGCACGTGCTTCAAGGAGGCTTTTGTTCTGTGAATCCAACATAGGTGCTCTTTCTTGCACCTTTCCTGTAGCCCATGTAAAGCACTTCATCTTTGGAGTCTTCAACTTCTTTAAAGATTTCTTTTTCGTTCTTGACTCTAATAGTGAGCTCCCTGCTCTCAATATCTATGATCACTCGCCCAGTAGCGAGGAATGGTCGTCCTAATATGACAGGCATTGAAGGATTTTCTATCATGTCCATAACATACAAGTCAATAGGGAGGAAAAATCTACCTACTCTGATTAACACATTCTCTACAATACCAACTTGTCTCACCACAGATTGATCAGCCAATTGGAGCTTTACAGGAGTAGACTTAATCTCACCTATATCTAACTTTTTACACAACGATAGAGGAATGATATTAATGCTAGCACCTAAATCACATAATGCTCTGAAAGAATAAGTACCAAAACTACAAGGAACAGAAAAACTCCCTGGATCTGCTACTTTTTCAGGTACTTTTTGTTGTACTCTGGTGCTTCATGTGGAAGCAAGATAAACAGTGTCAACCTTCTTTTCTTTTCGCTTCTTTGCTAACCACTCCTTCATAAACCTGTTGTATTGGGGCATCTCTAATGCCTCTGCAAAAGGAATATTAATATTCAGATTCATAAAAGCATTCATAAATTTATCAAACTGAACCTGATTATTCTTTTTCTTCTTTTTCTTTTTCTTTTCCTTGGGAACCAACAGTGTGGGAGAAGGAACAGGAGGCTCAAGTTTAGGCTTTTCAGCCTCATCTGCTGATGTGTCCTCCTCAGCTTCCCCTGTAGGCGTTTCATAGTCCTCAGATTCAGGTTCCTCGTCAGATTCCTCCTGGTGCACAGTGATTGCCTTACAATACTCCATCTGGGGTTTCTCTTGTTCAGCTGGGGCCTTACCTTTGTTCATGGTGCTTACAACATTCACCAACTGTCCCAGCTGAGTCTCAATGTTCTTTATGGCTGCACTGTGGCCATTCACCATGGTGTTGATAGCAATGACTGCCTCCTCTAACTTGGTTGTCCTGTTACTAGACTCTGCAATGAAAGCTCCAACAAGATCTTCTAACTTTTATTATCTTGAGTTTAAGGGGCAAAACCAGGAGGATTAAGAACATTCTTAGTATTAGCATAAGAGAAATTTTCATGGTTCCTATTGTTAGGGTGATAATGTGTAGGTGTAGAACTATTATTATATCCCCTAGAATTAAAATTTGATACATACTGAACCTGCTCGATGGTCTCCTCCTGAGGTTTAGATGCTAAAGCAGCAGCTGATTCAATTGACTGTGCACTCCCTGTACTTGAAAATTTCATAAAAGCATTAGCGAGGGAAGTCATCTGGGCCTGGAGTGCACTTACTTTATCAACCTCAAACACTCTAGTAGCAATCTTTTTAGGTGTAGATCACTCAGATGGCCACTGATAGCTGTTGGTGGCCATATCCTCTAAAAGTGTGCGAGCGTTTTCCACGGTCTTGGACAACAGAGTCCCACCTGCAGCTGCATCAACAATCGTTTTCGTACTAGGAGTTAAACCATTATAAAACAACTGTACCTGAATCCAATCGGGGTAACCATGCTGAGGACACTTCCTCAGTAGCTCTTTGAATCGCTCCCAAGCTTCGAACAGCTGCTCATCATATTGTTGTTGGAATGTCCCAATCTCGGTCCTCAGCTTGACCGTCTTTGCAGGAGGGAAAAATTTCTTTAAAAAGGCCTGGACCAAAGCATCCCAAGTGGTGATGCTCCCAGGGGTAATAGACTGCAACCAATCACGTGCTTTATCCTGCAAAGAAAAGGGGAATAAACGTAAGCGAATAGCATCCTCAGAGACACCATTAATCTTTACTGTCCCACAAATATCCAAGAATGATTTAAGATGAGAATTTGGATCCTCGGTGGGCGATCCTCTGTATGCACAGTCTCGAGCCATCTGAATGAGGTCGGTCTTCAGCTCAAAGTTGTTGGCATTAATCGGTGCATAGACAATTCCCGATTGCTGTCCCTGAAACACAGGCTGAAAATAATCTCTAATAGGCCTAGGCTCCTCAGGTGGATTTTGATCTGCCATTTGAATAATTTCTCTATTTTCCCTTCGAAGCCTAAGAATTGTTCTTTCTATCTCGGGATCAAATGGTGCTACTTCTCTACTATTACGCATGCAAAAATCAAAACTACCCTAAAAAGAAAAGAAAAACAATTATGGAAAGCAACAAAGAAAAGAAAACAACTAATCTAAATAAGGAAATATAATCTAGAAAAGGAAACAAAGTAACCTAAAATGGAATGCAAAAATAAATATGGCAAAATGCGAATAAGGAAACTAACCAACAAGGAAAACTAAACTAAAAAGACTAACAAGACACAAATATGGCAAAGATTACACAACTAAAAACTAACTTAGAAACTCAAATATGGAAAGAAAAACAAATAAGGAAAAAAAATGCAATCAACCAAAACAATAAACATACACCCTAAATTAAGATCAAACAATTTCTTCACAATATCAATCTAGCTAAATGTGCCAATCCCCGGCAACGGCGCCAAAAACTTGATGTGGACTTTTCCTAACCGCAAGCGCACGGGTCAAGTAATAATATAGTGAATAGTAAATTCAAATGTCGTCCTCTGGATTGGATTTTTAAGCAAATCAAGTATTGTGAATAATCTCGCTCAATTTTATTTAGGGATTAAAAAGTGATGAATAGGTGATGATAAAAACAAATCAAAGCAAGTAAAAAGAATGGAAATTCAATTGGGAAAACTATTTAGGGAATTGACTTCGCCGATTTTGTTTAGGATTGATTTTAAAGAATAAGTTATTATGTACAATGAAATTATGAGCCAAAGACCCTTTAATCACAACTACCTCTCCCGAGTATAATTGATTCTCATGCAAATTAACCAACTTGATATCCCTATCTAAATTTATTAACATGCAAGGCAATGAGATCTTTTAACCAATTCTAAAGATAATCTAAAACCGTCAAGAATTAGAAAGTAAACTTTATTCATGCAATCTTGAGTAAGTCTAGATCAAATCCCCTCTCCCGAGCTAGATTCGAAACTTAAATCATCCAACTAATGGCCAATTAATTGAAAGCATTAAATCAAGATTACAAACACAATAACATTGCACAACTTAAACCATAAATCAATCCATAAACTTAATCAACTACATCAATCCCTAAGCTACAAGTGTAGCTACTCATGAATGTAAATACAAGCTCAACTAAACATATGAAAGCCATAAATCTAACTAAAGGAAGAAAAGGGAAAAGAAAACTCAATGTAGGCCGAGTCCCGACGTCCCCGTCACGATCCCCACGAACAATGGGTTGATTTCCAAGTCTCTCCCTTTGTTTTCAGCCTCAAAATGCTCTGTTCTGCCCTGTTTACGGCTATCCAAGGTCCCAAATCGAACTCCCCAAAAACCGAGCCGAAAATAAGCTTTTATTCTGATTTTTCGTCTTAGCGTCGAGACGCTGTCAAGACAGCGTCGCGACGCTGCCTGTTAAACGCGCGTTCTGAATAAGGAAAAACAGTAGCATCGGGACGCTTCCTATCATAGCGTCTCGACGCTGTGAGCTTTACGCGCCTAATCTGATATGGAATGTGAGCGTCGAGACGCTCAAGAGCTAGCGTCGAGACGCTAGCCTGCTGTTGACCGAGATTTGACTTTTTTTCCACTTTTACTCTTTTCATTCCTTTGGATCTTTTCACGCCCCGAGCACCCGATAAACTCTAATATGGCATTATAGCTCCAATCAACCATTTCCTACAAAATAAACATTAAAGCACAATAAAATGGCCCAAAAATCATAAAAGATTAGCTAAATTAAATAAGTAAAGATAGCTAGCTATGCTCGCTATCATTGACCAAAACGTTGACGAGCCTTGTGTGTACAAGAAAGTCAACAAAAGGAAAGTAGCTTTTCTAATACTTTATGTAGACGATATCCTGCTCATTGGGAATGATGTAGGATACCTCACTGACATTAAGAAATGGCTAGCAACCCAATTCCAAATGAAAGATCTGGGAGAGGCTCAATATGTTCTGGGAATCCAAATCATTAGGGATCGTAAGAACAAAACGCTAGCACTGTCTCAAGCAACGTATATTGACAAAATGTTGTCTCGATATTCGATGCAAAACTCCAAGAAGGGACTACTACCCTTCCGAAATGGGGTACACCTGTCTAAGGAACAGTCTCCTAAGACACCGCAAGAAATTGAGAACATGAGACACATTCCCTATGCCTCAGCTGTAGGCAGCTTAATGTATGCTATGCTCTGCACTAGGCCTGACATATGTTATGCAGTGGGAGTAGTCAGTAGATATCAGTCTAATCCAGGGTTGGACCACTGGGGAGCGGTTAAGAATATCCTCAAGTATCTTCGGAGAACGAGGGACTACATGCTTGTGTATGGAGCTAAGAATTTGATTCTTACTGGATACACTGACTCTGACTTTCAAGCTGATAAGGATTCAAGGAAATCCACATCAGGGTCAGTATTCACCCTCAATGGAGGAGTAGTAGTGTGAAGAAGCATCAAACAAGGATGCATAGCATACTCAACCATGGAGGCTGAGTATGTAGCAGCTTGCGAAGCAGCTAAGGAGTCAGTATGGCTTAGAAAGTTCTTGACTGATTTGGAAGTGGTTCCAAATATGGACATGCCCATAACACTATACTGTGACAACAGTGGGGCTGTAGCCAACTCAAAAGAACCTCTAAGCCAAAAACGGGGTAAACACATCGAGAGGAAGTATCACCTGATACGGGAGATTGTGCAACGAGGAGATGTGATCGTCACTAAGATCGCTTTGGAGCACAACATCGCTGATCCATTTACGAAGGCTCTCACGGCTAAAGTGTTTGAGGGTCATCTAGAAGGTCTAGGTTTACGAGATATGTATGCCATCTAATCTAGGGCAAGTGGGAGAAATGTATAATGGGTATAAGGATGCCCTAATTCATTGTATTGTTTTAATAAACATGACATTTCCAGCTTTAGATTATTGCATTTACATCCCACTAACTAGTGTTTTAGTTCAAGTGGGAGTTTGTTGGGTTTTGTGCCCTAAAACTCGTAGATAGTGAATGTAACTGTTGAACGGATATTAATGAAATAATATTGATATATTTTTCCATTAATAGTTATTAGTTATTTGTCTTTGCCTAATAATAACCCTAATCCAATAAACTAGACATCCAAGGTTGTAATATGAGTCTTGAAATATATGTAGCGACATATGGGATCATTGTTCAAGAAATAGCCTAAAGGGTCTATAGTATAGGGATAAGATTGGGTGCCTTATCCTGGCGACACTATGGATATGACCAACTTTGTATTTGATACAAATGCCATGATCCAACGCGTTCGTGTAGGAGACATGCGAGTGGGGGTATCCTATGCAATGAGTTTGCATAAGACCGGACCGCGAAATAGTAACCACTTGTTATAACACCGTTAACTAGTTGGTTTTCTATTTCACTAGGACGACCTAGACAACTTAGTCTTAATCCTGAGTTGATTATGGACTCCTGCTCATGAGGGACTGTCCTTTGATTTGTATGGGTGAGAGTGGCCAATACGCAAACTCAATAAGCCTACAATTTTGGGGACAAGACCGAATGCGAAGCTGAGAACATAATCGTAAAAGATGGAATTCACTCCTTCCCGACTTTAGGGAAGCAGATGAATGTTCCCCTAAGTGGTTACTCCGAGTCTTGAACAAAGGGCCCTACCCTCTCAATGGCACGAGAGGGTTTTCTGTTTGATGGTTGGACCACAAACAGGTTGTTCATTAGAGGAGAACTAGTACTTAAGGAAATAGAAGTAACCCAGGGGTAAAACGGTAATTTGACCCAGCTGGTGTTACGGACACTCGTGAAGGACTAACTAGTCGATATTGTTCTAGATCCGTGGACACAGAAAATATGTATGCAGTGAGAAGAGTGCAACAGTGAGTCTATAGTGGAATGTACACACAGTTAACGAATATTGATTAATGTGGTTAATGAGTTTGACCAATTAATCTCACATCGTTGGAGCTTCTGATCTGCAGGTCCATTAGGTCCCACTGGTAGCTCATAAAGTAAGTTGAGGCAACTAAGTAATAAATGAAAATTTTCAATTTACTAAGGGAAACAAATATAATATATATTGATATATTATTATGAGAGAAATTAATATTTTAAGAAATTCAAATATTAATATAAATTTATGGAAGTTTGAAAGAGTTCAAATAATGAATTAATTAAAGGCCTAAAATCTATTTGGGCAAAATTAATTAATTCAAGGCCGGAAATTAAATATGTGATATTTAATTGGTGGTTAATTAATTAAAGAATTCATTAACCGGGAATTAATCAATTATGGAAATAATTAGTCACTTAAGGAAGTGATTAATCATTTATGGAAATGATCTAATCACTTATGGAAGTAATTAGTCATTTGTGGAAAAGATTAATCAATTATGGAAATGATTGATCATGGGTTGATTAAATAAGGAATAACATTGAATCAATTTTGGAAAAGATTGATTTAATTGAATATTTTATTCATGGCCTCTCTTCTATAAATAGAACACTAGACCTAATTGGTCCATGACACTCTACTCTTGCTCTTAGACTCTCAAGACAAGACCTAGAATTCTCTCTAGCCTCCCTCTTAGAGAAAGACTCCCACAAGTATTTTGCCTCCTAGAGTTAGAGACATACAGGTGTAACCTCTGTGGTCATTGTGTCTTCAAAGAAGAGTTTTCCAGCGAAGAAACTTTAAGGAGACTGTTGCGTTTTCGATCGTAGGAGCGTCGTTGGCGAAGAACGATCAAGTCTACAACGAAGGCTTGTAACGGTTCTTCCCCTTTTCTTTAGAAAAGCATGAAAATAAATTTAGAATTTATTTTTCTGCATGTTTAAACAAGTTTTCCAGCAGCTTTAAAGTATGTTTAAAGTTTGTTTGAGTTCTTCGTAACGGTATTTTAATGTTAATTAATATACGGCGTAAGGTCCAATCGATGCGCTTCCGCTGCGTGGGGACTTTTATTCCCTTCAGTATGTTGATACATTATAATATAAAGTTTATGAAACTTTATAATATAATTTTTGAATTAATTTCAAAAATTAATTCTTGAGATAAAATATTTGAAAGAGTTCAAATAAATTTAATACGAATTGGATTCATATTAATTTTAATAAAATCTCTAAGATTAAATATGTGATATTTAATTGGATAATTAATTAATTATGGAATTAATTAACTATTTATTAAAATTAGATATTGTTCAGATAATAGATTTGAACTTATTCCTAGACCTTTTCCTAGGAAAAGGTCTTGGCCTTTACCTATATATAAGACCCCTGGGGTGTGGTGCAAGGCTTCCCATTGTCTCTCCTTCACTCAGAGATGTCTCCCAAAAGACTCCCACAAGTCTCTTGCTTCAAGAAGTCTTAGAGATATACCGGTGTAGCCGATTGATGGTGTTCGCACAAGAGGGTTGCTGCGTTTTCAATCTTATTGGCAAGAAAAGGCGAATTGATCGAGGCTTTCTACAAAAGTAAGTTTTCTATGAAATCCTTGATCACTAGGATCAATCTAGTTGATCTTTTAGCATGTTTATAGCTTATGTACAACCCATTAAATATAGATTTATTGATGTAATATTTTGCAAATTGTATTGGTATTTCAATTAGAATCTAAGACTATGAGTAGGTTCGGTAATACTTTTCGCTGCGTGAGGCTTTTATCCCTTCAATTGGTATCAGAGCAAACTCAGTTGTTCTTGATTTTTAAATTGAAATTTTCAATTTGTTCTTAGTGGGATTTATGCATTATGAATGTTATGGTTTGCGTATAAATGGTTTCGATTAATTTGGTCATAGATTTACAATTTTTGATGCGATCAAATGTAAAGGCCCCTGCGTTTTTGGGCAATTTTAATTGTAAATAGAGTCTCTGTAAGTCCGGGTCTACTTTAGATTGAAAAGCGATGAAGATCGGGACCAAATTTGGCCAAAAACGACTGAAAACGGCGAAGAACAGAGGCTGGAACAGTGCAGAAATTCGAATTATTAAATAAAAATATAAGGTAAATAAAAGTTTGCGTAATCCAAGACTCGAAACGAGGACGCGCCTTGGTGACATGGTCGTTTGCTTATTCTCCTCAAGGGCACAGGTTCAAGTTTTGACTTGTTCAGATATGCGTGAATTTTTTTCCTGCGTGCGGTTCATTGGTATTTGACAGGTCTTTGACTGGTTCAGCGCGGTTCAAGCGAAAATTCACCGGTTTGTTGACTTTCTAGCCTGGTTCGTTGATTGGGCAGTTTTTTGAAGTTGGTTCAGTTGTTTTCCGGTCTGGTTCGAGTGGTTTTGGCAATTTTAAAGCGTTTTTGGTCCGGTTCGGGGCTGCAGAAGGCTGTAATAGGATAAAATAGCTTAAATTATTGTAATTTATGTGCTTTACTTTATCCTAGGGGCCAATTAATCGGTTTACACGCTATTTAAATGTTTTATGGATGTCATTTAGATTTAAAATCTCACCTTAGGTTATAAAGCATGCTCATGCATTTTATATAAATTATAATTACTTATAATGTATGGATTGAAATGCATAGTTTATTTTCATGAGTTTTAATATATAGTTGAGTTATATTAATATCATGAAAAAGGATAAGCATGATGCTTACGATTACCTAGTTAAATATAAATAGTTATATTTAATAAAATTGTTTGCAACATGCTACTTTGATTTACCATTTTTGGCAATAATTTAATTGTTATTTTATTAATAATGGAAATCAAAGTTGCATTGAGCATGGAACATCCATAGTTTAATATAATTGTTATATTAATTTCATGCAATGGAAGGCTAAATATATATAGTTTTATTATATTAACTTGAATATGATTGTTAATTATTTTTAAAATAGTATGCATGATTATAGAGCTAATCATTAAAATTTCCAATAGTTTAAAATTGATGATTAGAAACCGCCAACCTATAATAAAGGTTGCATGCAAACATAGGATCATAGGTAAATGAATTAATTTTAAAATGTTTAAAATTAATTAGACCTAAGATCTAGTTAATTCTAATAGGATTAGAATTAAGTTTTGCTTAGTTTTTTTTAAAATAGTTTTAACCTACTAAGTAGGACAAACATTACTATGTTTATAAGAGAACTCTACTGGTAAAGTTCTGTCTAAGGTTGGGGGCACTTAAGTTGACGGTTTACGGAACACCTCCTACCTGGGAACTGACCCGAAGTACCGGAGTTGAATTAATCATGGTTAAATGTTAGCATGCAATGTCACTAGGTTTATTAAAAGAGTTTAATACACCTAGATCTTTAGAGTTAAGACTTTACATTACTATGGTTAAAAGGTAACTCTCCCGGTTACGTTCTGTCTAAGGCTGGAGGTATTTAAGCTGACGGTTTACGGAACACCTGCTACTTGGGAACAAACCCGAAACCTGAGTTGAAATAACCATAGTCATGTTAGCATACGTTGTTGCTAGGTTTGTTAAAAGTGTTTAATTCACCTAGAACATTACAATTCTCATTATAATAGTTATAATAGGATTAGACTGAGATAAATTGAATTAGTCGGATTTATCTAGGTTAATAAACCCTAAAATATACGGTAGGTCACTTTAGTGGGAGGTAAAATCCATGCTCGGCTTCGTGTCGTTTTAGCGCGACCTCCCTTCGGAAAGTGTTTGCATGAGTCAATAACAAGGTGAATGGGGAAAGTGCCCATAGAAAGTGGGAGCGGGACACATGTCAACGTATCCCTCGGTCTCCATCCATAGATCACACCGTGAGAGTCTTATGATCCGCCTGCGTGTTGTCCTAGAGCAACCATCCCTTCGGAGGGTCTGATCATAAGATTCGTAACACCGTGAACTCCTGGAAATGATAGGGTCACTTAGGCTAATTACTAACAGTTGTCTTTCCCTTCAGTAGCCTGTTGGTGCGTGCCTCTGGGATCTGAAAGTGGAAGGGTTACACTTACGAGGATGAGTTAAGTGTGTTAACAAATCCTTGACCAAATAACGGTGGCTAATGCCTATAGGAATATGAGTTATTCCGGAATTAGAATTAGCTTAAAAGTGTCTCATTTCAAAGGAGGAGTAGTTGATCACCTTTCGGTGGCTGTTGCTCTAAACCTCTGAAACATCGTTGCAAAACTAAATCAATAGTCTTAGGGTTCTATGATTGTTTGTTTTTGCTAAACTTATTGGATTGTATGCAATTGTTTGTATTGCTCTTGTAATGGGTTAGTGCGATTAATAATCAAGTAATTTGTTATTTCAGCAATTCAATGATTAAATATGTGCATAGTCTTACGCCTATAACGGTGATTATACAACAAATTTAAACGATTAATTTATGGCGAATATTTTAAGATTAGTCTTAACAGAGAAATGTTCTCATGCCCCAAATGTTTAATTCATTAAGAAGTGTTATTAATGAACGCGACATTGAGCCTTGCTCAACCAAAGAAGACTTGTCCAAAGACAGTAATTTTGATTTACTAGTCTTGGAAGCGTAATTTGTGAAGAATAGTGATTCTACCCGAATACTTGATTCATAGTCACAAATCACGTTTGTTCTTCTTATTGAAAGGAATGAATTCCTGGCAACAGCTTGATGCTATTGAGATAACTCTCAAAGTTTTGAACTAGAGAGGTTATCTTGGTTGTAGCAATGGGGAACGTTAAGTTAATTTTTCCAGTGGGAGCAAATACATATTATTAGATAATGTGTATATAATTCCTAAGACCAAAAGAAATTTGATTTCTGTATCTTATTGGCTGGAACAATGTTACTCTTTACCTTTCCCTGCTAACGCAGTTCATTTCAAGAAAGGGAGTTAACTTTTGTTCAGCTGAATTGAAAAATAACATAAATGTTTTTAAGACTAATTAAGAGTAAGACAGTCATAAACACTACGTTGCCTGAGGCTGCTACTACTCAAAGAAATGAAAGGCAAAAGATTTCTCCTAAAGGAAATACCTTCCTTTGGTTCTTAAGGTGTTAGGCTAGTTTTGATCTCAATATGATTGGGAGCTTAGTCTAGAGTATACTTCTAAGTTAGTTAGAAGAACACTCTCTAATACCAATTAAGTCATGCCTTATGGGCAATATGACTGATAGATCTTTTATTGGAAAAGAGCAAAAAGAGACAAAGAGCCCCTAGAGCTTGTACATTTGGATCCTTCTGGTCTAATATGTTAAAGCAGTGGGAGGGCATGAATAATTCATCTATATTATAGATAACTATGCAAGGTATGTGTATCTCAACCTAATGCAACTTAAGTCTAAAGCTCTTGAGAAATTCAAAGTGGTTTGAGACTGAAGTTGGAAACTTGTTAGCTGAGATGATAAAAACACTTCGATCTGATCGAGGTGTAGTGTAGATGAGACTTGAGATTCCAAGACTATTTGATAGAACATGGAATTACATCTCAACTACCCCTGAAGCACCTTAAGGAAATGGTGTATCAGATAGGAGAAATAGAACCCTATTGGATACGGTTCGATTCATTATGAGCTTTGCTCATTTGGCTGACTCGTTTTGGGGTCATGCAGTGTTGACTGCAGCACATATTTCGCGCAATGTTCCATAAAAAATGTATCTAAAACATCTTTTGAATTGTGGATAAGACGTAAAATTAGTTTACGTTATTTTTTTTGGAGTTCAACACACGTGCTTGTGGCTAACCCAAAAAGAAATTGGAACATTGTTCAACAGTATACCTATTCGTAGGCTACCCCATGAAAACGAAAGATGTGGATACTTCTTCAATCCGTAAGAGAATAAAGAATTTGTACCGACAAATGCTACATTCTCAGAAGAATATCGCATAAGAATTAATAAGCCACAAAGTAAGGTCGTTTTTTAAGTAAACTAACTGATGAAGCTACAAAAATATCAACAAGAGTTGTTGATCAATCAACAAGGGTTGTTGATGATGCTGGACCTTTAACAAGAGTTGTTGATAAGGCCAATACAACTGGTTAGTTACATCTATCTCAATAGTTGAGAGTGCCTCAATGAAGTGGGAGGGTTGTTCTACAATCTGGCCGTTCCATGGGCTTAATTGAAGCCCCAATCATCATACTTGATGATGATTTAGAGGATTCATTGTCTTAGAGCAAGGTATGAATGATGTTAATAAGAACCAATTGGATTAAAGTGATGGACCCGGAATTGAAATATGTGTTTTCAATTCCATCTAGAATCTTGTAGATTTATCTATTGGGGTAGCACATATGGATTACAAATGAATCTACAATAAGAAACGAGACATAATCTTATGGTTAGACTTATGGCAAAAGGGTTATACCCAGAGACAGTGGACTGTAAGAAATTCTTATCTCCTGTCGTCATGTTGAAGTCTGTTAGAACTCTTGTCCATTTAGAATGGATGTCAAGACTACCCTTTTGAATGGTAATCTTGAGAAGAGTATCTACATGTCTCAAGCAGAATGATTCAGTTAGCAAGATCAGAAGCAAAAGGGGTTTGCAAGCTTAAGTGATCCATTCATGGATTGACCTAAGCAATTCGATCTTGGAATATAAGATTTGATATTGTGATCAAATCTTTTGGCTTTGATCAACAACATTGATGAATCTTGTCTTTACAAGAAGATTGTCAATAGTTCAGTAGCTTTATTAGTGTTGTATGTGATTGATATCCTAATCATTGGGAATGATGTAGGTTATCTTACTGACAAGTAAAATAAGCTAGCAGCTCATTTCCAAATGAAAATTTGGAGAAGCTAAAGTTTGTTCTTCGGATCCAAATCGTTAGGAAACGTAAGAACAAAAAGCTAGCCTTGTCTCAAGTGTCTTATGTCTACGAGATGTTAGTTAGATATAAGATGCAGAATTCCAAGAAGGGTTCATTACATTTCAGGCGTGGAATTCATTTTGTCTAAAAAAGCTGTTTCCTGAGACACCTCAAGAAGTTGGGGACATGAGACGAATGCCCTATGCAATAGGGATTGTCAGTAAGTATCAATCTAATCCAAGATTTGATCACTGGAAAATCGTTAAGAATATCCTCAAGTATCTGAGGAGAAAGATGAACTATATGCTTGTGTACGAGACTAAGGATTTGATCCTTACAAGATACACTAACATGGATTTTAAGACTGATAAGGATATCTGTCTGACGTAAAAGAATGGCTAGCGCCTCAATTCCAAATGAAAGATTTAGGAGAGGTTGAATATGTTCTTGGAATCCAAATAATCTAGGATCAGAAGAACAAAACGCTAGCCCTGTCTCAAGCAACGTATATTGACAAAATGTTGTCCCGATATTCGATGCAGAACTCCAAGAAGGGCTTATCGCCTTTCAGGCATGGGGTTCACTTGTCTAAGGAATAGTGTCCTAAGACACCTCAAGAGATTGAGGATATGAGACAGATTCCCTACGCCTCCGCTGTGGGCAGCTTAATGTATGTAATGCTTTGCACGAGGTCTGACATCTGTTATGCTGTAGGGATAGTCAGCACATATCAATAAGTATCCATGGTCAAACTTTACAATGGAGCTATAGTGTGGCATAATTACAGTCTTGACCATATAGGCCGAAAATATAGATTCTTGTGAAGCAGCGATAGAGATTGTAAGACTTAGAAAGTTCTTGGCTGATTTGGAATGTGTTCCAAATGTGAACTTGCCCATCAGACTTTATAGTGATACAGTGGTGCTGTGGCAAATTCATAAGAACCTTGCAGCCCAAGACAAGCAAGCACATTGAATTAAATTGAAATATTCACAAAGGCTCTCTTGGCTAAAGGGTATGAGGGTCATCTAGAAGGTCTAGGTCTACGAGTTATGGGCAAAGATGAAATCTAGGGCAAGTGGGAGAAATGTAATGAGTATAGTGATACCATTATGTAATGGGTATAATGATGCCCTAGTTTATTGTATTTGTACATTGTATATGTTTTGTACATGTATTTATACACCCACTGCTGAATAGATTGTTGTACATCCCACTAAACTAGAGTTTTAGTTCAAGTGGGAGTTTGTTGGGTTTTATGCCCTAAAATTCGTAGATAGTGAATGTAAACAAATTTTATACTTGTGTTCAATAAAGTGTTATTTAGTTTCTGCAATAAAATGTTATTGTTTAATATTGCATTATTTGACCCAAATCCAATAAACTAAGATCCAAGGTTGTTTGTATGTAACTTGAACTAGTATGTGGGGACATACGAGGAACGATGTTCAAGTAACAACCTAAAAGGTCTATAGTATAGGGATAAGGCTGGGTACCTTATCCTGGTGACACTATGGATACGGCCCACTTTGTATTATGATACAAACGCTATGATCCAACGTGTTCATGTAGTTGACATGCGAGTGGGGGTATCCTATGCAACGAGTTTGCATAAGACCGGACCGCGAAATAGTTAACCACTAACTGTAACACCGTTAGTTGGCTTGGTTTCTATTTCACTAGGATGACCTAGACAACTCAGTCTCAATTATGAGTGGATTATGGACTCCTGTTCACGAGGAGTTTGTTGGGTTTTATGCCCTAAAACTCGTAGATAGTAAATGTACATTTGACCGAACATTAATAAAGTGATGTATTATTCAATGTTTGTATTGTATCTTGTCTTGATAACCCTAATCCAATAAACTAAACATCCAAGGCTAATAGAATGAGGCTTGAACTAGTATGTAGGGACATACGGGGATCAATGTTCAAGTTTTAGCCTAAAGGGTCTGTAGTATAGGGATAAGGCTGGGTACCTTGTCCTGGTGACACTATGGATACGGTCCGCTTTGTATATTGATACAAACGTAGTGATCCAACGCGTTCATATAGTTGACATGCGAGTGGGGGTATCCTGTGCAATGAGTTTGCACAAAGACTGGACCGCGAAATAGTTTACCACTAACTGTAACACCGTTAGTTAGCTCGGTTTCTATTTCACTAGGATGACCTAGGCAATTTGGCCTTAATCCTGAGTGGATTATGGACTCCTGTCCATGAGGGATTGTCCTTTGATTTGTACGGGTGAGAGTGGTCTGTTCGCCGACTCAATATGCCTACCATTTTGGGGACAAGACCGAGTGGGGAGCTGGGAACGTAGTCTTACAAGATGGAATTCACTCCTTCCCGATATTAGGGTAAGTAGAGGTGTGTTCCCTTAAGTGGTGTCTCCGGGTCTTGAACAATGGGCCCTACCCTCTTTATGGCACGAGAGGGATTTATGTTTGCTGGTTGGACCACAAACAGGTTGTTCATTAGAGGAACACTGGTACTTAAGGACCAAGAGGTAGCCCAGGGGTAAAACGGTAATTTGACCTAGCTGGGGTACGAACACACGTGAAGGGCTAACTTGCTGTTGACGGTCGATATCCGTGGACACAGAAATATATCTACAGTGAGAAGAGTGCAGTTGTGGTTCTTTAGTGGAGTGAACCACAGTTAAAGAATATTGATTAACTTGGTTAATGAGTTTAGTCAACTAATCTCATATCGTTGGAGTTTCTGATCTGTAGGTCCATCAGGTCCCACCGGTAGCTCTATAAGGGTGTTGAGGTAAATTTCTAAGGTTGAATTAAGTATTCGAAGGGGTTCGAATATTAAACTAAAATATGAATTTGATTCATATTAAAACTATAGGTTATAATTAATGTGCATTGGATGTATATTAATACTATAGTTTTATGAGAGAGAATAATAATAATTGAATATATGATGTTCAATTTTATTATTTTTAAATTAATTAATTTTGAATTAGTTAATTGTTTTAGTTTAATTAAATTTTGATTTAATTAAACTATAAGATAAGAGGGATATTAATTTAAATTAGATTTAAATTAATGTTATTTTAATTAATATTGATTAATTAAAATTTAATTAATTAATAACTAATTAAAAATATCAGGTAACTGATATTTCAGTTACCTGATATTAGGCGTGATGTAGGTTAATTTGAAGGGGTGATAGTTCAGTTTTTTTAGAATCTCTCGCTCCCTCACTCACGCCTCTCTCCCTTTCTCTCAATATCTCTCTCTCTCGATTTTGCTCTCCCTCTATGGATACAGAGCCTATTCCAGAGAAAATCCTTAGAGATCTGGGTTCCCACAAGCCATTCAACACACACACCTAAGAGAATACCGGTGCAATTTTGGTGGTGGTGTTCGTGATCTTTTTCCAGCGAAGAAAAGGAGTTTTTGCTGCTGTATTTCGGTGGAAAATCAAGAGTTTTTGGCGAAACGTTCAAAAATGACTTCAAGGGTAAGTAATCTTGAACCTTAGGATCAATAGGATCCCTCTTAGATTAGATCTAAGTTTTTAGTTTCTGTTTGAGCATGCTTTATGGTTTTACAACATGATTATTTTTCCTTTTCTTGCTGTAAATTTTATGGTTTTGTCGTCGTATTGGTTTCCCAATCGATTTTTAAACCGATAAGGTCTCTGAACGTTTCCGCTGTGCTAGGGTTTTTATCCTTGCAATTGGTATCAGAGCCACATCGTGTTTTGAATATTGATTTGGGAATTGCGATTGGCTGTAAGGTGGGATTTAATTTGCATTTTGAATGTTTTGGTTTGCTGTGAACGGTTTCAGTTTAATTGGCCATAAATTTATGAATATTTTGATTTGATCAAATGTAAGGGCCCCTGTGTTTTGGGCAATTGTTCATAAATTTGGAGTCTGTAAGTCCGGGTCTAGCATAGGCATGAAGATTTGTGAAGAACACGATAAAATTCGAGGCCAATTGGGAGAAATCAGTCGTTGTTCTGCCCAGAAAATTGCTCCAGACGCATTAGCGTCTCGACGCTAAGCGTAAAGCGTCTCGACGCTATCACGATTTCACGCTGCGGACGAGTTGAAATCGCGTCAGCGTCGGGACGCTGTTCCTTAAGCGTCTCGACGCTGTCACGATTTCGTGTGGCAGTTCGTTTTTACGTGGAGACGTGGGAGAAACCCTAACTGCTGGTTCGGTTCGCGTGAATGGGTTGAGCTGGGACCGGTTTGGTCCAGTTCAACCCGTTTTTGGTTCGGTTCGAGTTCTTCAAGGTCGGTTCGAAGTGGTTCGGGTCGGTTCGTGCTTGTTGGTCCGGTTTTTGGAGCTGCAGACTCTTGTAATAGGATAGATTATTTGCTTTCTTAGTGTAATTAAGCTTTATTCTATCATAGGGGCCAATTAGACCGGTTCATTAGCTATTTAAATACTTTGTGGATGTCATTTAAATATTAATCCCACCTTAGGTTATAAAGCATGCTCATGCATTTATGTATGTTATAATTAGAATATAATATATGTATGAAATGCATAGTTTGTTTTTTCATGAGTTATTTAATATATAGTTGAGTTATATTAAATTCATGAAAATGGAAAAGTATGATGCATGCAATTACTTCGTTTTAATATAAGAGTTATATTAAAAATAAATTGTTTGCAGCATGCTAAGGTGATTTTCCATTTTTGTCAAATAATAAAATTGTTTATTAATTAAAAATGGAAATCAAGTTGCATTGAGCATGACACATCCATAGGTTAATATAAGAGTTATATTAATTTCATGCAATGCAAAGTTATATAGTTTAAATTTGATTAATTAGAATATGATTGTTAATTGATTTAAACTATAGTATGCATGATTATAGGGCTAGTCATTAAAATTTTGAAATAGTTTAAAATTTATGATTAGAAACCGTCAAAATTTTAATGAGTTAAAATTAATTAGACCTAAGATCATTTTCTAATAGGATTAGAAATTCTTACTTAGTTTAAAAATAGTTTTAATGAACTAAGTAGGACGAACATTCCTGAGATTATAAGGGAACTCTACCAGTGAAGTTCTGTCTAAGGATTGGAGGTATTTAAGTTGACGGTTTACGGAACACCTCCTACCTGGGAACTGATCTGGAACATCGGAGTTGAATTAATCACAGGTTAATGTTAGAATAATGTCAGTAGGTAAATTAAAATTGTTTAATACACCTAGACATTAGGTCTTATTATAATAGTTATAATAGGACTAGACTTAGATAAATGACTTAGCCGGATTTATCTAGGTTTAATCAAACCCTAAAATACCCGATAGGTTACTTTAGTGGGAGAAAAAATTACAAAACTTAATTTAAATTGAGTTTTGCTCCTTCGTCCCTGTGATGTTCACACCGTGAGATCCATGCTCGGCTTTGTGTCGTTTTAGCACGGCCTCCCTTCGGAGAATGTTTGCATGGGTCAATACCAAGGTGAATTGGGAAAGTCACTATAGTAAGTGGGAGCGGGACGCGTGTCAACGTATCCTTCGGTCTCCACCCCTAGGTCACAACGTGAGATTCCTATGATCCGCTTGCGTGTTGTCTCGGCACAACCATCCCTTCGGAGGGCCTGATCATAGGATCCGGAACACCGTGATCTCCTGAATAGGATAGGATCGCTTAGGCTAATTACCAACAGTTATCTTTCCTAACGGTAGCCTGTTGGTCCGTGCCTCTGAGATCTGAAAGTGGGAGGGTTACACTTACGGGAGGAGTTAATTGTTAACAAATCCTTGACCGAACAACGGTGGTTAATATCTAATGGAGTATGAGTTACTCTAGTATTAGAAATTAACTGAGAAGAGTCTCATTTTAGAGGAGGAACAACTGATCACCCTTCGGTGGCTGTTCTTCTAAACCTCTAAAGCATCGTTGCGAAACACAATCATAGTTTTATTAGGGTTCTTTGATTGTTTGTTTGCAAAATTGATTGGATGTATGCAATTGTTTGTATTGCTTGTGTGATGGGTTAAGGCAAAGATAACTTATACGGTCAATTGTTTGTTTTTCAGCAATGTCTTCCTCCATTATATCCTTGCTTAAAAACGAACAATTTACTGGCGAAAATTTTCCACAATGGAAATCCAATCTCAACACTATACTCATGGTAGAAGATCTTAGGTTCGTCTTAACGGAGGAATGTCCTCCCGTTCCCCCTCGCACTGCCGCTCAGGCAGTAAAAGACGCCTACGAACGCTGGACTAAGGCCAATGAAAAGGTCAAAGTCTACATACTGGTCAGCTTATCTGAAGTATTGGCCAAGCGTTATGAAAACGTGGAAACTGCCAGGGAGATTATGAATTCTCTGCAGGAGATGTTCGGACTTTTGTCCTACCAGCTCCACCACGACGCCTTGAAGAACGTCTTCAATGCCAAGATACTAGAAGGTCAATCTGTTCGGGAAAACGTCCTGGACATGATTAACCAATTCAATATAGCTGAGGCAAATGGCGGGGTTGTCTGCGAGCGCAGTCAGGTTGCGTTCATCCTTCACTCGCTCCCGGCGAGCTATATGTCTTTCAGGACGAACGCGAGCATGAATAAGATTCAGTTCAACCTGACTACCCTCCTCTTGGAGTTACAGGTTTATGAGTCCTTGCAGAAAAGCAAGGGAAAAATGTGGTTAAAGGAGAGGCCAACGTGGCCCATTCCAAAAAGAAGTTCCTGAAGGGTTCATCCACAGGGATTAAATCTGTACCCCAGGCTTCTTCATCGAAGCAAGTACAGAAGAGGAAGGGAGACAAGGGGAAGGCTCCTGCACAGGCTGTGCAAGGGAAAGGGAAGGCCAAGGTCGTGGCCGACAAAGGCAGGTGCTTCCACTGCAACGCAGATGGTCATTGGAAGCGGAACTGTCCCCGCTACCTTGCTGAGAAGAGAAGAGAAAAAGAAGGTAAATTCGATTTACTTGTATTAGAGACTTGTCTCGTAGAACATGATGAGTTTGCCTGGATACTGGATTCGGGAACCACTAATCATGTTTGCTCTTCTTTTCAGGGAAATGATTTCCAGCAGCTGACAGACGGTGAAATGACGCTCAAGGTTGGAACAAGAGACGTCGTTTCAGCTCGTGCAGTGGGGGCTGCGAAATTATTCTTTAGAAATAAGTTTTTAATTTTGGAGAACTTGTTTTTGGTTCCTCGAATTAAAAGGAACCTTATTTCTGTTTCCGCTTTGTTATAACAAGAATACTTTGTTTCCTTTCAGCTTAATGAAGCAATTATTTCAAGGAATGGTATTTATATATGTTCTGCTCAGCGTGAGAATAATTTATTTGTGTTAAGACCAACTGATGCTAAGGCTATTTTAAGTCATGAAATGTTTAAAACGGCTGAAACGCAAAACAAAAGGCAAAAAGTTTCTCCTTTAAGTAACAACACGTATCTTTGGCACCTTCGTCTTGGTCATATTAACATCGATCGGATCGATCGTTTGGTTAAGAATGGACTTCTAACTGACGTAGAAGATCCATCTTTACCACCCTGTGAATCGTGTCTCGAGGGTAAAATGACCAAGAGGCCTTTTACTGGAAAAGGTTACAGGGCCAAAGAACCACTTGAACTAATACATTCGGATCTTTGTGGTCCAATGAATGTAAAGGCTCGAGGTGGTTTTGAATACTTCATCTCTTTCATAGATGATTATTCACAATACGGTTACTTGTACCTAATGGGCCATAAGTTTGAGGCTCTTGAAAAGTTCAAAGAGTTTAAGGCTGAGGTTGAAAACCTGTTAGGTAAAACAATTAAGATGCTTCGATCAGATCGAGGTGGAGAGTATTTGGATCAAAGATTCCAGGACTATATGATAGAACATGGAATCCAATCACAACTCTCAGCACCTGGTACACCTCAGCAGAATGGTGTATCAGAAAGGAGAAATAAAACCTTGTTAGACATGGTTCGGTCTATGATGAGCTATGCTCAATTGCCTAGCTCATTTTGGGGGTATGCAGTAGAGACTACAGTACATATTCTTAATAGTGTTCCCTCAAAAAGTGTTTCTGAAACTCCTTTTGAGTTATGGAGGGGGCGTAAACCTAGTTTGCGTACATGTGTTAGTGACAAATCCTAAGAAATTGGAATCACGTACAAGAATATGCCAATTTGTTGGGTACCCGAAAGAAACGAGAGGTGGTCTTTTCTATGACCCTCAAGATAATAAAGTATTTGTATCGACAAATGAAACTTTCTTGGAGGAAGACCACATTCGAGATCATAAACCACGAAGTAAGTTAGTATTAGGAGGAGCTACAGAAGTATCAACAAGGGTTGTTGATGAACCTGGACCTTCAACAAGAGTTGTTGGAGAATCGAGTTCTTCTCGTCAATCTAGTCCTCCTCACGTAGTGGGAGAGCTTCGACGCAGTTGGAGGGTTGTGATACAACCTAACCGCTACTTGGGTTTAACAGAAACACAAGTAGTCATACCTGATGACGGCGTAGAAGATCCATTGTCTTATCATCAGGCAATGAATGACGTAGATAAGGACGAGTGGGCCAAAGCCATGGACCTTGAGATGGAGTCTATGTACTTCAATCAAGTTTGGAAACTTGTAGATCCACTTGAAGGGGTTAAACCCATTGGGTGTAAATGGATCTATAAGAGGAAAAGAGATGTTGCTGGGAAAGTACAGACTTTCAAAGCAAGACTTGTAGCAAAGGGTTATACCCAACGAGAAGGGGTGGACTATGAAGAAACCTTTTCTCCAGTTGCTATGCTAAAGTCCATAAGAATTCTCTTATCCATTGCCACATTTTATTACTATGAGATATGGCAAATGGATGTCAAGACAACTTTTTTGTATGGCAACCTTGACGAGAGTATTTTTATGTCTCAGCCCGAAGGGTTCATAACCCAAGGTCAGGAGCAAAAGGTTTGTAAACTGAATCGATCCATTTATGGGTTGAAACAGGCTTCCCGATCTTGGAATATTAGATTTGATACTGCGATCAAATCTTTTGGTTTTGACCAGAATGTTGATGAGCCTTGTGTATACAAGAAGATCAATAAGAATAAAGTAGCTTTCCTCGTACTTTATGTTGACGACATCCTGCTCATTGGAAATGATGTAGGGTATCTGTCTGACGTAAAAGAATGGCTAGCAGCTCAATTCCAAATGAAAGATTTGGGTGAGGCCCAGTATGTTCTTGGCATCCAGATTATTCGGGATAGAAAGAACAAAACGCTAGAACTGTCTCAAGCAACGTATATCGACAAAATGTTGGCCCGATATTCGATGCAGAACTCCAAGAAGGGCTTGTTGTCTTTCAGGCATGGGGTTCACTTGTCTAAGGAACAGTCTCCTAAGACACCTCAAGAAGTTGAGGACATGAGACGGATTCCCTATGCCTCTGCAGTGGGTAGCTTAATGTATGTCATGCTATGCACGAGGCATGACATATGTTATGTTGTAGGGATTGTCAGCAGATATCAATCAAATCCAGGGTTAGACCACTGGACCGCCGTTAAAGGAATCCTCAAGTATCTTAGGAGAACGAGAGATTACATGTTGGTGTTTGGGGCTAAAGAGTTAGTTCTCACGGGTTACACAGAAATATATCTGCAGTGAGAAGAGTGCAGCTGTGGTTCTTTAGTGGAGTGAACCACAGTTAACGAATATTGATTAACTTTCTTAATGAGTTTAGCCAACTAATCTCATATCGTTGGAGCTTCTGATCTGTAGGTCCATCAGGTCCCACCGGTAGCTCTATAAGGGTGTTGAGGTAAATTTCTAAGGTTGAATTAAGTATTCGAAGGGGTTCGAATATTAAACTAAAATATGAATTTGATTCATATTAAAACTATAGGTTATAATTAATGTGCATTGGATGTATATTAATACTATAGTTTTATGAGAGAGAATAATAATAATTGAATATATGATGTTCAATTTTATTATTTTTAAATTAATTAATTTTGAATTAGTTAATTGTTTTAGTTTAATTAAATTTTGACACAAGCGTCAATAAACATAAAAAGTCAAGCGTCAATAAAGGTCAAATTTGTAGTAGTGAAGGCCTATAGTACAAGGATAAGAATGGGTACCTTATCCTAGTAACACTATGTGATACGACCCGCTTTGTATTTGATACATACGTATTGATCCAAAGCGTCTATGTAATAGACATGCGAGTGGGGGTATCCTATGCAATGAGTTTGCATAAGACCGGACCGCAAAATATTAACTACTAGCTGTAACACCGTTAACTAGTTAGATTTTTATTTCACTATGATGACCTAGGCAACTTAGTCTGAATCCTGAGTGGATTATGGACTCCTGTTCACGAGGGATTGTCCTTTGATTTGTATGGGTGAGAGTGGCCAGTACGTCGACTCAATAAGCCTACCATTTTGGGGACAAGACCGAGTGGGGAGCTAGGAACATAATCACACAAGATGGAATTCACTCATTCTCGACTCTTGAGGAAGTAGATGAGTGTTTCCCTTAAGTGGTGTCTCCGAGTCTTGAACAAAGGGTCATACCCTCTCACTGGCCCGAGAGGGGTTTTTGTTTGTTGGTTGGACCACAAACAAGTTGTTCATTAGAGGAGCACTGCACTTAAGGAGGTAGAGGTAACTCAGGGGTAAAACGGTAATTTGACCAAACTGGAGTTACGAACACTCGTGAAGGACTAACTTGCCGTTATTGGTCGATATCCGTGGATCCAGAAATATTCTGCAGTGAGAAGAGTGCAACTGTGGGTCTGTAGTGGAACGAGTCATAGTTAACGAATGTTGACTAACTTGGTTAACGAGTTTAGCCAATTAGTCTCGCATCGTTGGAGCTTCTGATTTGTAGGACCATTATGTCCCACTGGTAGCTCGTAAAAAGACTTGAAGCAATTAAATATAAACTGTATATTGAAAGTGTTCAATTTATTTGGGGAATCGTATAATGTATGTTAATACATTATAATATAAAGTTTATGAAACTTTATAATATAATTTTTTAATTAATTTCAAAAATTAATTCTTGAGAGAAAATATTTGAAAGAGTTCAAATAAATTTAATATCAATTGGAATCATATTAATTTTAATTTTAATAAAATCCCTAAGATTAAATATGTGATATTTAATTGGGTAATTAATTAATTATGGAATTTATTAATTATTTATTAAAATTAGATATTGTTCAGATAATAGATTTGAACTTATTCATAGACATTTTCCTATTAGGAAAGTGTCTTGGCCTTTACCTATACATTGGACCCATGGGGTGGGGTGAAAGGCATCCCATTGACTCTCATTCTCTTAGAGATCTCTCCCAAAAGACTCCCACCAGTCTCCTACTTCAAGAAGTCTTAGAGATATACCGGTGTAACCAATTGGTGGTGTTCGCACAAGAAGGTTGCTGCGTTTTCAATCTTATTAGAAAGAAAAAGCGAATTGATCAAGGCTTTGTACAAAAGTTTTCTATGAAATCCTTGATCACTAGGATCATCTAGATTAGATCTAGTTAATTTTTAGCATGTTTATTGCCACTGTACAGCCCTCTAAATATAGATTTATCGTTGTATTCTTTTGCAAATTGCATTGGTATTTCAATTAGAATCTAAGACTCTGAGTAGGTTTGGTAATTCTTTCCGCTGCGTAGGGCTTTTATCCCTTCAAAATTATCGTTTTACCCTTTGGTTATCTCTTCATCCTTAAGTATCAGTGCTCCTCAAATGAACAACTTGTTTGAGGTCCAACCAACAAACAGAAGTCCCTCTCGTGCCATAGAGAGTACAAGGCCCATTGTTCAAGACCCGAAGACACCACTTAAGGGAACACAGCTCTACTTACCCTAGAGTCGTGAAGAAGTGAATTCCATCTTGTGTGATTATGTTCTCAGCTCCCCACTCGGTCTTGTCCCCAAAATGGTAGGCTTTTTGAGTCGGCGTGCATGCCACTCTCACCCATACAAATCAAAGGACAATCCCTTGTGAACAGGAGTCCAGAACCCACTCAGAATTGAGACCAAGTTACCTAGGTCATCCTAGTGAAATAGAAAGACACTTGTGATGGTTCGTGATCATTTGGTGAGAAGAAATAACCAAGCAATCAATCAAATTTTGAGCTACATAAAGGTTGGTACTCAAAACTCTGTTTTTAAGCTTATGAACAACATGCTTTGTATGATCAAGTTGATGTTATTATATGGCTAAGATCCAAAATTGTTTCCGCATGTTAGATATTAACACCTTCATAAGACAAGAAACAGAAAATATATATATATATATATATATATATATATATATATATATATATATATATATATATATATATAATATCTCATTTTCTAGCTCTCTCTCTCAGTACATGTGTTTGGGTGATTTTGAAATGACTAAAATCATTTTTTTTATGTTTGAAATCACTCTAAAACATGCCTTTAATTATTCAAAATCAATTTCAAGTTTGATTTTACACTTTTAAACATGATTTTCGTATTATTAAAATTGATGTAAATTATTAAAAGCATGTTTTCAAATAATTTTAAATATGAAAAAAGTGATTTTAACCATTTTAAAATCTCTCTCGAACATCCACTTTAGGTAGAAAGATATACCTACACATGGCTGCCAAGTATTGTTTATTACCTTAGACTAACTTATAATTTTTATTTCAATTATTTTCATGTCAATAATTATTAATTATTTTCATGTAAATTTTATGTAAATAATTATTTTTATAATTTTTATTTCAATTATTTCCAGGTATAATTATTTACAAAATGAAACTATTTGTAAATTTCATTAATATATGCGAGTCTTTGATATATACAAATTTAAACTCCTTGAATAATGAACTTCTAAAATAGATAGATAATTACAGAAAATATAATCAAATACTTGTTCACACGTAACTTCTGGGATGGAGACACGTGGAATAAATAATATATTTGTATTAATATAATATGCGTGTGGGTGTACAATCTCTAACTTTAATCCTCTGATTCTCTCTCTTGTGTGTGGATGTGTTTCACTCGAGGGCTGTAATGCTTGATCTCGAGTTTGCAGCTTCGATGGATTCTTGGAGCTTGAAGTCCCTTGAGTTTGAAAGAGTCTTCAGTTTTCAAGAAGTGTTGATGTCCTGAAGAGTCTTTGATCTTCAAGGAGTGTTGAAGTCTTGAAGAGTGTTTGGTCTTCAAGAAATGTTGATGTCCTGAAGAGTTTTTGATCTTCAAGGAGTGTTGAGGTCTTGAAGAGCGTTTGGTCTTCAAGAAGTGTTGATGTCCTAAAGAGTATTTGATCTTCAAGGAGTGTTGAAGTCTTAAAGAGTGTTTGGTCTTCAAGAAGTGTTCAACACTTGGACTTGTGGATTGCAGAGAGTCTTCGGTCTTCAGACTTGGTGGAGTCTCTCTGAATTCTCTGGTTCTGCTTGAGAGCTTTGAAAACTCTGAACTCTTGTCTTTGCGAGAGTGTAGAATTTCTGAACCCCTGAAATGGAGGAGAACCCCTCTATTTATAGATTTCTCGTTGGATGGGCCCTGGTGACTTTTGGGCCTAACAACTTGGGCTTGGGCTTTATTGGGTTTGGGTCTGGTTTATATTTGACCCAAAACCATATGACCCAAATATTTAAAAGACCCAAATTTGATCCAATTAATTATTTTCTTTAATTAATCGGTCAAATCAATTAATCTGATCAAAATAATTTATTTTTAATTAATTGATCAAATGGACATTTGGCCCTAAAAATTTATAATTGGCCAACTTTGTCGTCAAATTAAATTTGGGACACATGTCGATTTATAATTGGTCCCAAATTTAATTAATTATAATTTTGTCATTAATTTTAAATAATGACGTGGCAATTTGTCATTGGCCAAAATTTCTCCTTCAACAATACTTTCATAGTTTATGGACAATAATATTTTTTTTTTTTTTGAAAAATATAGTTTTCTTTTATAACATGAGGGCGTGGGGTCTCGAACCACAAACCTCTTGATCGTTAGCAGTGGTGGATTCAGAACTTTATGTGAGGGGGGCTATGTAGAAATAATTTTAGTATATGCTTAAAATTGGTCCCTACCGTAAGTTGAAGTTAATTCTCATCTATTTTTGTTAAATAATGATTTTCATACAATAGGAGATAAAAAAAAATATAAATAGAGACCAATATTATTTTTAGAAAAATTAACAATAAACTCACTATAGATACCAATTTTAAACTTTAATGAAAGTATTTAGACTAAAATTGGGCATTTCAAAGTACAATGACTATAAATTTAGTCAGTTCTCAAGATTATGCACCATAAATCACTAACTTTAAAAAGTTTATATTAAGTCCCTAAACTTTTACTTTTCAATCTAATAGGTTTTTGAATTTTTTATTTTCTTAAAAAATTAAGAAAGAAAAAAAAAAAACTAAAAAAAACTAAAAGACGAGAAAAAAAGAAGAACAATAATACAGAAAAAAAAACAAAAAACCAAGAAAAAACTAAAAATAAAACAAAAAAGAAAAACAAGCAGAAAAAAAAAACGAAAAAGAAAAGTGAAAGAAGCAAGGGAAAAAAACTAAAAAGAAACGGAAAAAAATAAAACGAAAAAGAAAAACAAGCGGAAAAAACCGAAAAAGAAACAGAAAAAGAAAAGTAAAAGAAGAAAAAAAGGAAAGAAAATATAGGGGCAATGACACGTGCATGGGAGCTTGAACTTGGGATCGCGAGGTATGCAAGAGGGGCTTAAGCCAGAACAACATTTCGTCGACATCTTACTCACTTCCAATTTATGCTAGGGGGGCTCGAGCCCCCTCTGGGTCCATGCTACCTCCACCACTGATGGTTAGTAGAAGAGTTATGTCAGTTGAGCTATGTTCAGGTTGCCTTTGTGAAAAGCATTGGTTATGGACAATTAGTTATTAATTGAATCAATAAAGACACATAAATACTTTAACATATATAAAAGTGTTATAAAACGTAAAGAACAATAACAAGAACACTAAGAACACTCAGAGAAATAGAGAGAGCAAAGGTAGGGAGAAGAGAGCAAATGAATTGCATTCAATTGAGTTGTTGTTTAACCTTTCATGAACCTCCCTATTTATACTAGTACAATAGGGATGGTTACAACTTACAAGACCTAAAATAGGAGAGGGAGGGAGAGTCTTGAGCCTAAAGTTAAGGAGTTATGGGGAGTTGTCCTAAAATGATGGGGTTGAATATGCCCTAAAATGGATATCTATAATTAAATATACAGTGTATTTATAACAAAAAGTATGTTATTATGAGACAAAAATAAATGCAAGGGTTGAAGAGAATTATGTTTACACGATATGATCAAAATAAATATCCTCTCTTCGTAGTATTGACATTTGGTCTTAATGATTATGTGGTGACCACAATTATCAACCACAACAAGCAAAGTTGACTTGAGAAACATATGGGTAGATCTATATGAACACTTGAAGTATAGTGGACCACCACAACTTTAAATTCAAAATTTTAAGTTCCTCCTTATAAATCATTTGACTTTTCATTTTTATTTTTGAAAATAAAGATTTATGGATATTTATGGTTTCTAATTTTATTTATTATTATTATTATTATTTTTAATTTGGTTAATAATTCAAATATTTCCTTAAAAAAAATATGAAAACTTTTGTAAAGAAATTGTGATAAAACAAGGACAATTTTCAAAGGATCAACAAGAAAATGACTAATTTTAAATAGTACAACTTGAAAAAAGGCTAAATGTATTAGATTTTGTAAATATGACTAAAGGTAATTCCTAGTAGAATTTTCAAATTGCACTAGAACGAAAATACCCTCAATTAAGTTTTAAGGTCTGTTGGGAATACATTTTAGTTTTAGTGTTTTTCAAGAATGCATTTTCTTTTAAACATTTTATATAAAAATTATTGTTTAGAATTTAAACACTCGTATGTTTGGTTACATTTTTTCATAAGTGTTTTTATACATAAGTTATTATATACTTAAAAACTCTTTTTAAAAAATTCATGTTTAGTGGTTGTCAAACACTAGAATTTTTTTTTTCAAAATTAAACACTTGAAGATTTAAAAAACACTAGTTGAGCCACCTATTGCATTTATCAATGAAAGAAGGTAAAATGGAGAGTATAATTACTTTCCACCATTTATTGAATCAATAATAAAAAAAAAAAAACCCTTCATTTCCTAAGCAACCACACATTGAAACTCTTGCATCTTCCTAAACAATCCATTTCGTTTGAAACATTACTATCTGCTTGATTTCCTTAAGTCTCCAAGTTTGCTTCGTCTCTCCTCGGCCTCTTATGCCCATCTTGTCTCCCCTCAATCTCATTGATTTTGTTATTAAAAAAAAAAGATAAATAAAGGAGATTGATATCTATGACTTAGGTGAAATGTTTAGAAATTAAGAAATTTGAAAAATAAGAAAATTAAAAAATTGGTAAATTTGGTGAGAGGCAATGACAAAATACCAAGAATATTTTTTTAAAAAAAGAAATTTAGTTTGTGGTCGGTGACGGTTGACTGTGAATACGAGTATATACCAAGGGTATAAATGGAACGAAAACTATTAACTCTATTCTCCCAAAATCATGGCAGTCATAATTATGAACATCTCCAGTTTTTAGTCGTTTTTCATTTCTGATCATTGTTTTTACTATTCCTCCCGATTTCCGGTTTTCAAAAACCAAATGAGTCATCAATATGGATCCTTAAACATTCTCATTTCTGATCATTGTTTGTCATACATCTAAATAGTTTGAAAGTTTAGTGTTATAGGTAATTTTGGACCACCTCGATGCACAAGGAGCTGACGAGGACATCCGGACTGAAATAAGACTAGGAGACCGACCCAGAGGAAGAACCGATCAAAGGGCCGGGCCAACTTGGCCCGACCCATATGGTCGGCCTAGACCAAAAGATACTTTTCCCAATATTTTTTATTTGCACACATAGGGGCTCAAACGCAACACTTGAAAAGGATGCCAGTAGTTTGATAGAGAATGAAGCATATATACTAATTCATAAATATTTAAAGTTGAGGGGTCTCGAGTAAACAAACTCAAGTTACCTCCCCTGCGACCAGTTACGTATCGCTACCAAACAACACTATTTATTTATTTATTATTATTATTTTTTTACCCACAGAAGTGATTGTGAGAATGACATAAAAGTGTTTTCCAAAAGGGTGGTTTGCAACATTGCACAAAAAGAAAAATAGATTAAAATAATTGTAAATGTTGATCATCTCACGTCAAAAAGATTAGGGGAGACTTTATAATTTATAAGATAGATGAGTTACTCTATTCAATGCCAATTGATTTTGAGATAGAACCCCATGTTGAGGATCCCACATCGAAAAAATTAGTGGAGACCCCACAATTTATAAGATAGTATGGTGGTTTCGAAATAGAACCCCATGTAATCTACACAAGTGTGCATAGATAGACTACATGTATTATGATTGAAGTCTATCACTAGTAAATTTGTCATATTTACAAATTTTTTTAGGAGTTGTTATAATTGCATATATTTGATCATACACTTTTAAAAATGGCTTGATTTAATTGAAAATTATTTGGAATAATTTAATTTTAAAATGAAAGTAACCTTAAAATCACTCTCAAACATGTTGGTAATAGAATGGAGGGATATAATGGTACAAAAATATATTTTTGACACTATAAAAGAGCAAGTCATGTGGGAAGAAATGAAATGCAAGAAGTTGAGGAGAATATAAGTTTGAAAGATATGAAAGAAAGAATGAGAAATCGAAATTTGTTTTGGGCGTTTGTGTGGGTGATTTTGGTGTGGAAGCAAAGTGGAGTGGTGGAATGTAATACAGATTTATGCAACTCAATTGAAGCAACGAACAAAGATCTTTTCGAGTTTGCTTTGAACATGGAATTCCTTAAAGCTGAGTTCTTATTGAATGGAGCCCTTGGAAAAGGTCTCGACGCCATTGATTCAGCTCTGGCTTCCGGAGGCCCACCTCCTATTGGTGCTCAAATGGCCAACTTAGATCCTCACATCCGTCCAATCATGGAACAATTTGCGTATGAAGAAGTTGGACACATAAGGTCTCACTCGCTCTCCAATTGAGATATATGTCTTAACCAGTTGACCTATACACGATTAATAATCTAACGATCCTATGATGATTTGTTGTTTGTTTTTGTGGGTTTGTTTTCAGATCCATTAAGAACGCAACTGGTGGAGGTTCTCCCAGGCCATCGTTGGATCTAAGCAAGAGAGCCATGGCGGATTTGGTAGATAAAGCAGTTGGCTACAAACTCAGTCCTCCATTCGACGCTTATGCCAATTCTATCAACTTTCTCCTTGCCGCAAAGATCATCGCTTACATCGGACTCAACGGCTACGTCGGAACAACCCAACAACTCGTCCTTCCCAAATCTCACAGCGTAAGAAAAAAGAGACAAAACCATAATTCCTTCCATTCTTGTAATCATCATCATCAATGAGTTGACTTGGTGCAGTTGGTGGCGAAGCTGCTCGACGTGGAGGCCGGACAAGACCAAGCAAATTTGCACTTGAAACTTGATGGCATGGTGGTTCCTTACAATATAACTGTTGCTCACTTCACCAACTTGATCACCTTGGAACTGTTCAATCGACTCGGCTATTGCAGCATCAAGGATGAAGAATTAATAGTGCCTCAGTCGCTTGGGGCGGAGAAGAATCGAACAGAGAGCAACATTCTCGCTACCCGAACACCGCAAGAGATCATGCAGATAATGTATGGAACCGACGGCGAGCTTATAGCAACTGGTGAGATCGCCCTCCAAGGTGTTCGTCTAAAAATTGTTGGACAATGGGTACTTAGATAACTAAGTCAACTCACAATATAAATAAAAGGGATCAATAGTCCATAAATATGATTATATGTAGACAAAAGATTAAGAGTAAGGAAAAAATTTAGAATAAGTGATCTTAGCTTAAGTGATTTTTATTCAGGTAGAATCGTCAGCGATATATACAACAAAATTTCGTTTTTATGATGGTAAAAAATCTTCACTAAAAGAAAAGATGAGGGTCATTCGATGGGTATCTATTTGATTGTTATGGTATCTTTTACGATGATGGTCAATGCCAAAAATTTATTGAATGCAAGTAGTGAGAGCAATAATAGTTGGATTGATGTGGACGACAGAGTTGTAAATGGCAGGAATTGCCAATTATTGAGTCACTTGTTTCTACTCACAGGCTAACACTAACCATATATATCCATTGCTGAATCATTTATTTCTAATTTCAGAAAAATTACTTACAAGGGGATGATTGTTTCAGTCCTTAGGGTGTAGATGAGTGTTGGGAGAGTGAAAATTGTACAGGGATTTTGGGTTCTGTTTCTTCTTCTCCTTCGTCAGTTCTAGTTCTCACATGATGCTGTGATGTGATTTCTTTTTTGTGTGAGATGATTGTGCATGTTTGGGGATTTTTAAATCGTTAAAATCACTTTTGTAATATTCAAAATCACTCTGAAAACATGTCTTTAATAATTCAAAATCACGTTTAAAAAAGTGTAAAATTAAATATGAAATTAATTTTGAATAATTTAAAGGTATGTTTTGTGCAAAAGTATTCACGGTAACTAATTTAACTAGAAAACCAATCCAGAGGACGACATTCAATTCTAAATCACTATATGATTACCTGACCCGTACACTTGCGGTAAGCAAAATTGCACATCAAAAAGGTATTCCAAACAAACACTTAAACTACACAGAAATACCAAAGCATTCAGAGCTTTAAGAAGCAATATTGAGAGAGTTCAGTTTGCAGGTGCTTGAAGCTTTGGAAGAATGAGTAATATAATGATGTCTTCTAAGGAAGTGATGGGTTTTTTTGTACGAAAGGACCATTTAAATATGTGGAAATGATAAATGTGCTACTTTTTCAATATAAGGTTATATGCTCTTTTGCTTGCGTCAACATCCTAGTAAAATTATCATTTTATTCTCTACTCTAACCTTGCTCTTGTTACTCTCACTCTCGCTCCAACCTCTCGCTCTCTCTTCAATTTTTCTCTCCAATCTTTCACTCTCTCTCCAATTTCTTGCTCCCTCTTCAGTATCTTGCTTTGTCTCCAATATCTCGCTCTTCAATCCCCCTCTCTCTCCAATATCTCACTCTCTCTCTAATTGATGGGAACACCGCAAACGCACGGGTCATCAAGTAATATAGTGATTTTAAGTATAGAGTATCGTCTCCATAGGGATAGGATTTATTCAATTAATTACCGTGAAAGCTCTTGCTTTGCTCTATTTAGAGAACAAAATCTAATGTTGAAAAAGAATAACAAAAAGCTAATCTAGAAAACAAAAGATAAATGGAGAGACAACTTGGAGGGATAATTCTATAGTGTTAATTTCATTAATTGGACCCTTAGTTGCTTAATCAATTAGCTAACTAAGATTAATTAGTCTTTTGATTCATAAGTCAAGAAGCCTAATGTCACGGACTCTCCTGTCGGTCTCCTCCTATTCTCATACCTTTTAATAAAGAATCTCCTTTCAGTTTTCTCTTTATTTACTTAGCATGACATTACAACCCTTCAATAACAACTTCTAACGCTATTTATCTTATCCCGTGTCACTCGGGTAAATAAACGTCAGTCATGCATTCAGTTCTAGTCTAAGCTTCTCCGTCGAGTTTTCACTTAGTAGCAATTAATTTAATCAGGGATCAGGTGATTAAAAACATTAAGGAAAAAATGCACAAATGAACGATAATGACAATTAAACCAAATCAATTCATTAATTTAGCAAAGGTTCAACAAACTAAATCAATCTCATAGAATTTAGAAACTAACTACTCATAATCACTAAAATCCAATAGTTCCTAATCACAACTATTCTACAAACTAAAAGTAAAGGAAAAAGGAAGAGAATTGCTCATAATGTGTTGATCTTCTCAATCCCGCGGCGACCCCCATTAATCCCGAGAGCTCCCAAGATCTTCAACATAGCTCCAAAACTCTCCCAAAACCCCCAATTTTAGGCTTGAATCGAGAATAGGGTGAAAACCCTCAAATTGACTCCCATAATCCGAATGCAAGAGGCCCTTTTTATAGGTGTTCAGCAGGCACAGTGTCGCGACGCTGACGTCACAGCGTCACGCTGTTACGTCACATTCTTGGGCTCCAAGTTGCGACAGCGTCGAGACACTATCCCAGAACTTCCTGCATAATTCGCCTAGCGTCGAGATGTCCAAGGCTCTCGTCTCGACACTAGGCCTCAAATTCATTTTCAAGCATGGCCCTTTGGATGAACATTTTCGGCCTCCAATGCTCGTTTCTTAGGCTTTTGGGCTTGTTTCTTCAATGTTCTTCTCAAAATACTCCAAAAGCCTCCAAAATCATCCAAAATCTCTCAAAATTCTAGTTTTGCTTCCTTGGCTCGAATTTCTGAAATTTAAACATAAAATGGAATCAAAGCACACAATTTAAGCACAAAACTAGCTAAAAATAAGAGGAAATAGATAGCATTTATGCATGCTATCACTGTTGGGTTTTATGCCCTAAAACTCGTAGATAGTGAATGTAATTGTTGACCGGATATTAATGAAATAATATTGATATATTTTTCCATTAATTGTTATTAGTTATTTTATATTTGTCTTTGCCTAAAAATAACCCTAATCCAATAAACTAGACATCCAAGGACACTCGTGAAGGACTAACTAGTCGATATTGATCTATATCCGTGGACACAGAAAATATGTGTGCAGTGAGAAGAGTGCAACTGCGAGTCTATAGTGGAATGAACACACAATTAACGAATGTTGATTAATGTGGTTAATGAGTTTGACCAATTAATCTCACATCGTTGGAGCTTCTGATCTGCAGGTCCATTAGGTCCCACTGGTAGCTCATAAAAGTAATTTGAGGCAACTAAGTAATAAAAGTAAATTGAAAATGTTTAATTTACTAAGGGAAACAAATATAATATATATTGATATATTATTATGAGAGAAATTAATATTTGAAGAAATTCAAATATAAATTTATGGAAGTTTGAAAGAGTTCAAATAATGAATTAATTAATTTAAGGCCTAAAATCTATTTGGACGAATTAATTAATTCAAGGCCGGAAATTAAATATGTGATATTTAATTGGTGGTTAATTAATTAAAGAATTCATTAACCGGGAATTAATCAATTATGGAAATAATTAAATCATTTATGGAAATGATCTAATCACTTATGGAAGTAATTAGTCATTTGTGGAAAAGATTAAACAATTATGGAATTGATTGGTCATGATTGATTAAATAAGGAACAAGATTGAATCAATTTTGGAAAAGATTGATTTAATTGAATATTTTATTCATTGCCTCCCTTCTATAAATAGAACACTAGACCTAATTGGTCATGGACACTTTTTGCTCTTGCTCTTAGACTCTCAAGACAAGACCTAGAATTCTCTCTAGTCTCCCTCTTAGAGAAAGACTCCCACAAGTCTTTTGCCTCCCAGACTTAGAGACATACCGGTGTAACCTCTGTGGTTACTGTGTCATTCAAGAAGGATTCTCCAGCAAAGAAACTTAAAAGGGGGCTGCTGCGTTTTGATCGTTGGAGCATCGTTGGCGAAGAACGGTCAAGTCTACAACGAAGGTTTGTAACGGTTCTTCCCCTTTTCTTTAGAAGAGCATGAAAATAAATTTAGATTTATTTTCAGCATGTTTAAACTGATTTTCCAGCAACTTTAAAGTATGTTTAAAGTTTGTTTGAGTTTTCGTAACTATATTTTAATGTTAATTAATATACGGCGTAAGGTCCAATCGATGCGCTTTCGCTGCGTGGGGACTTTTATTCCCTTCAATCGGCATCAGAGCCATCGTTGTCCTTATTAATTAATATTAAAATTTGCGATAGGCTCTAATAGGTGGGATTTATGCATAATGTATGTTCGGTTTGCGTTGAACTGTTTGGGTTAATTTTATGGCCATAGATTTTATTTTTATGTGATTTTGATCATGTAAGGCCCGGTGTGTTATGAAACCCCCAAGATATGGATCTAACAACCTTGCTAAAAAAACAAGACCTTTAGATCTCAAATCTGAAAACCCCAAACAACAATATGGAACCAACCCAAGGAAAAGTTTTGAGACAGATTACCTTGATGATCAAGATCAAGAGTAAAGAAAACTTGTTTCTAAACTCGTGATTCGAATCACTCCACAAGATGTTTGATCAACACCACTTGACTGACTCTAGCATGCAAGATCCAAACACAAGATATTGCACAATTTGAAAAAAAACTCAGCTCAACACAAAGCTAAGAGAAAACTCAATATATTTCACTCAAAATATTCTGGTTTGTGCTACATCCAAGATAGCTTTTTATAGCCTTCAAAATATAACCTAAATTCAACTTAAATGGCATATTTAAGAGTGTAACCTCCACAATATTAAAGCCCATAATCAGCCACTACTCAAATGTAACCTATAAGTTATGAAAAAGACTTAAAAACTGAAAATTACATAATGGAGGGTCGTAAATCCGAGAATTGAGCTCCTTTGATCAGCTTTGAGTTCTTTGTAACCTCCCATGTTAATTGAAGCTTCACTTGGAGTAGTTTAAACTTAAGTTCCATAAAGCCAACTATAGTTCATTAAAAGCAAGTCAAAATGCATTTAACGTGTTTCCATCTTGAATCTCAACTTTGGAAATAGTGTAGGGAAATAGTCCAACATCTCCTTGAACGTCTTTTGTCGAGCTCACCGTAGCTTGAATATAGGTGATTAATGCTTGTTGTAGCTTCTTGGCTCTCGTCCTTGTAATTGGACCTTGAGGCATGACAATAGATGTAGCTTGGTTCACATCATCTTCTCCCTCTTCAGAAGGATTCGTCCTCAAATCATAGCCATCACCTACATCAAAAGGACTCAAGTCAGCAACATTAAAGGTTGCACTAACACCATACTCACCTGGTAAATCAATTTTATAAGCATTGTCATTGATGCGCTCAAGAACTTGGAAAGGACCATCTCCTCGGGGCAAAAGTTTGGATCTTCTTTGTGTAGGAAACATTTCTTTTCGAAAATGCACCCAAACCCAATCTCCAGGTTTGAAGACTAAAAGCTTGCGTCCCTTATTAATTCTTGAAGGAACCTTGGAATTATGCTTCTCAATGTTCTCTTTCACTTTTTTGTGCAGCTTATGAACAAAGTCAACCTTTGCATTGACATAAAAACTCAAAAATTCATTAGGGGGCATAGGTAATAAATCAATGGGAGTTAGAGGATTAAAGCCATAAACAATTTCAAAAGGAGTGCATTTAGTAGTGCTATGTACAACCCTATTATATGCAAATTCTATGAATGGCAAACAATCCTCCCAAGTCTTAAGATTATTGTCTATAATAGCTCTAAGCATAGTAGTCATGGTTCGATTAACAACCTCAGTTTGTCCATCCGTTTGTGGATGACAAGTAGTTAAATACACTAGCTTAGTTCCCAATTTACCCCACAAAACACGCCAAAAGTGACTTAAAAATTTAACATCACGATCACTTACTATGCTTTTAGGAATACCATGCAATCTCACAACCTCCCTAAAAAATAAGTCAGCAATATGCTTTGCATCATCAGTTTTGTGACAAGGAATAAAATGAGCCATTTTACTAAATCTATCAACCACAACAAAGATGCTATCCCTACCTTTCCTAGTTCTAGGTAAGCCTAAAACAAAATCCATTGATATATCAATCCAAGGACCATTAGGAATGGGCAAAGGTGAATACAAACCATGTGGTTGAAGCCTAGACTTAGCTTGTTTACATGCTATGCATCGTGCACACACTTTATTAACATCATGTCTCATTTTAGGCCAGTTAAAGTGTTCAGCAAGCATATCATAAGTTTTAGAAACTCCAAAAATGAGCCATTAAGCCACCTCCATGAGCTTCCCTTACAAGTAACTCACGAATGGAACAAGATGGTATGCAAAGTTTCCCTTTTCTAAACAAAAATCCATCAAACAACATGTAATCATCCACAATAAGTCGTTTTTCACAAGATTCAACAAAAGGAGCAAAGAACACATCATGATGATATAAAGACTTTATATGCTCAAAACCCAAAAACTTAGCATTCAATCGGTTAAAAAGAGCATACCTTCGAGACAAAGCATCAACAACAACATTCTCTTTACCTTGTTTATACTTAATGACATAAGGAAATGATTTGATGAACTCCACCCATTTAGCATGGCGACGATTGAGCTTATCTTTACCTCTCAAGTGTTTTAAACTCTCATGATCAGTATGAATAACAAACTCTTTAGGCCAAAGATAATGTTGCCAAGTTTGTAATGCACGAACCAAAGCATAAAGTTCTTTGTCATAAGTCGGATACTTCAAAGAAGCACCATTCAATTTTTCACTAAAGAACATTAAAGGTCTTTGATTTTGCATTAAAACAACCCCTATTCCAACACCACTAGCATCACATTCAATTTCAAAAGTTAAGTCAAAATTAGGTAATGCAAGTAATGGAGCAGAACTCAATTTTTCTTTCAAAGTATTAAAAGCAAGTTCTTGGTCTTTTCCCCATTCAAAAGAAACATTTTTTTTTAACAAGTTCATTCAAAGGTGAAGCAATAGTACTAAAATCCTTTATGAACCTACGATAAAATCCTGCAAGACCATGAAAACTTCTTACCTCACTTACACTTTTAGGTGTAGGCCAAACTCGTATAGCCTTTACCTTCTCCTCGTCAACCTCAACACCATTAGATGAAACGACAAATCCAAGAAAATTAACTTTTTCCATACAAAAGCTACATTTCTGTAAATTTGCATACAAGCATTCTTTTCGCAGAGTAATCAAAACAGAACGTACATGCTCAACATGCTCATCTAAGGATTTAAAATAAACAAGTATGTCATCAAAATACACAACCACAAACTTTCCTAAGTATTCACGCAAGACATGATTCATTAACCTCATGAATGTACTAGTGCATTAGTCAATCCAAAAGGCATAACTAACCACTCATAAAGGCCATACTTAGTTTTGAAAGCGGTTTTCCATTCATCACCAATATGCATGCAAATTTAATGATAACCTGATTTCAAATCAATTTTAGTAAATAGACTACATCCATGCAACTCATCAAGCATATCATCTAATCTAGGAATTGGATGCCTATACTTAATAGTTATCTTGTTTATAGCCCTACAATCAACACACATCCGCCATGATCCATCTTTCTTAGGCACAAGAATAACCGGAACAGAACATGGAATCAAACTCTCACGCACATACCCTTTATCAAGGAGTTCACTTACTTGCCTTTGTATTTCTTCAACCTCCTTTGGATTAGTCCTATATGCTGGACGATTTGGAATGGTCGCTCCCGGAATGAAGTCAATCTTGTGCTCAATTCCTCTAAGTGGTGGCAAACCACTTGGCATCTCCTCGGGAAATAAATCTTCAAACTCCTGCAAAAGTGTAACAAAAACAGTAAGGAAAGAAGGGTTAAGCTCGTTAGTAAGAAAACAAGACCCTTTGTACAAAAGTACAAGAATGGTCCGGTTAGAGAGCAAAACATTCCTAGCCTCACTTGATCTAACATACAAGCTCACTATTTTGGCTTTTCTCTCATTTTTCTCTCTAGGTCGATTGCTACTCACTTGCTTTTCAATCAACTCATTTTTTCTCTCAATTCTTTTTCTTTCATTTCTTTTGAACTTTTTGCTTTTGCATCGACCTCTTGCCTTTTCTTTTCAAGTTTACATTGATCAATATACACATCTGTTGGAGACAAAGGTACAAGAGTAGTTTTTCTCCCATTATGAGTAAAAGAGTAACGACTAGCATACCCATCATAGACTACCCGACGATCAAATTGCCAAGGTCTCCCCAACAATAACTCCCCAGCATGCATGGATACAACATCACACAAAACATCATCAGCATACTTCCCAATGGTAAAAGAAACAAGAGCTTGCTTACTTACCCTTACCTCCCCACAATCATTCAACCATTGAAGCCTATATGGTCTAGGATGGGGTTTGGTCTCTAAATTAAGTCTCTTGACCAAAATGGAACTCACAACATTGGTACAACTACCACTATCGATAACCACACTACAAGGTACAGATTGAACAAGGCACGTAGTGTGAAATAAGTTCTCCCTTTGGTCTAGACTATCCTCCTTAATTTGGGTGTTTAAAGCTCTCCTAGTGACTAAGGACATATAAGCAGGATCCTCTTCACTAAACTCATCACTTTCACACTCTACTTTTCCCTCCTCTATGACCTCATCTTCCTCTTCATCCTCCGTCACAAACTCTCCCTCTCTAAGGATCATCGTTCTCCTATTTGGGCAATCTCTATTATAATGACCTACCCCTTGACATTTCCAACACTTCAAATCCCTATTTCGCACATTAGATTCATCTACCTTTTCTTTCCCCTTCTTGGAACTCTCCCCCTTTTCAAACTTCTCTTTAGGTTTCTCATACCCCTCTCGGTTTCTAGGCTTATAATCAATACTCTTACTATCCCTTTTCCATGATGAGCTAGAGTTGGAAAAGTGTTTAGAAGAATACCGTCGAGACTTTCGTTGGAGTTGCCTCTCAATTTTGATTGCAATATGCAACATCTCTTCAATGTCAAAATAAGGTTGTAGATCAACCTTGTCCACAATCTCTGTGTTTAGCCCATTAAGAAACCGTGCCATGAGATTCTCCATGTCTTCATCTATATCAAGCCGATCCATCAACGTATCCATCTCCTTGTAATAATCCTCCATGGACTTACTTCCTTGTTTCAATGCTTGAAGCTTTTGCGCCATGTCTCGTTGAAAATGTTTTGGAACAAAACGCTTCCTCGTGGCCTCCTTGAACTCGTACCAATCATCGATCTGTGCCTCAAGATTTTACTACATTTCTAAGTCTGTTTTTTTACAAAGGAATTACATGGCATTATATAGCCTTAAAATTGAACCCTAGACCTTCCATGAGGCATTCAAGAGTTGTAACATTCCAACTTTATGACCATAATCAACCATTATGTAAATGTAACCTAAAAAGTAACTAAAATGACATAAAACTGAAAATACAATCAAAAGGCACCATAAATCCGAGATTTGAAGTTCTCAATCAGCCAACTTAATGTTTGTAACCTTCCATGAATAAATGAAACCTCACTTGAAGTATCTTGAAGTCCATGTTCCATAAATGACACTTTGACTTGTCTTCAATGAAGCTTGAGTGCAATTAATGAATCTCCATTTTGAAGTTTTTCTTTAGTTTTGGATGACATGGTAGGATTCATATCACGGTGTTTCGGGTATTTTATGTAAAATCTAATGCTATGTAAGTCCGGGTCTAGAATAGGTTTTTATGAGATGAAAATCGGAGAAATCGCCACTGAAATCGAGGCCAAAACCGAAGATTCATTGTTGTTTCTGCCAAGAATTTGCTTCCATACGCAACAACGTCGAGACGCTGCTTCAACAGCGTCTCGACGCTGTCTCGATACCGCAGGCGCTCGATAAGGAAAGTGCACGTCGTCGGAACGCTGTGATGATAGCGTCTCGATGCTGTCACGATGGAGGCGCACATTAGGGCTTCAAAAGGCACGGTTCAAGAGGAGGCCGGTACGGTTCGGACCGGTTCGGCTAGGCTGGGACCTATTTGGTCCGGTTCAGCCACTTTTCGGCATGGTTCGTGATTTTGGAGGCCAGTTCGAGGCTGTTCGGGGCGGTTCGTGATGTCTAGACAAAATTCCGGAGCTGCACAAGGATTTTTAGGATAGAATTTAGCTAAATTAATGTAATTTAATGCTTTATTTTATCCCATGGGCCAAAATTAACAGGTTCAATTGTTATTTATATGCTTTATGGATGTCATATAGAATATTTAATCCCACCTTAGGTTATAAACATGCTCATGCATTTATTTATATATTATAAATTGTTATAATGTATGTTTTAAATGCATGGAATTGTTTTCATATTTTTTAATATAAGTGTATATTAATTATATGAAAAAATTGGGAAGCATGAAGCATGTCATTACTTAAATTAAATATAAATAGTTATGTTTAATGTGATGAATGAAGCATGCTTGATTGATTTTCTTGATTGGCTTATAATTGTTATATTAAAAGAAAATCAAAATTGCATAAAGCATGAAACATCCATAGTTAATAATATAATTGTTATATTATTCATGCAATAAGTATGGTTTAATTATTTAATTTGAATGAGATTGTTGAATGAATTAAACTCTAGATTCTTGATTATAGGATTAATCATTAAAATTTGAAATAGTTCTTTAATATTAATGATTAGAAACCGTCAATCTATAATCAAGATTTGCATGCAAACATAAGATCATAGGATAAATTGTATTAATTTTAAATTGTTTAAAATTAATTAGACCTAGATCGATTTCTAATAAGATTAGAATCTTTTCGTACTTAGAATTAAAAATAGTTTTAATTGACTAAGTAGGAAAAACATTACTATGATTATAAGGGAACTCCACCGGTAATGTTCTGTCTAAGGCTGGGGGTATTTAAGTTGACGGTTTACGGAACACCTCCAACCTCGGAACTGACCTGGAATACCGGAGTTGAATTAATCATAGTTAAATGTTAGCATGTAATGTCACTAGGTTTATTAAAAGTGTTTAATGCACCTAGATCTTTAGAGTAAAGACCTTACATTACTGAGGTTATAAGGGAACTCTCACGGTAAAGTTCTGCCTAAGGCTGGGGGTATTTAAGTTGACGATTTATGGAACACCTCCTACCTGGGAACTGACCCGAACATTGAGTTGAATTAACCATAGTAATGTTGACTTGCAATGTTGGGTTTATTAAAAGAAGTTTAATTTACCCAAAAGATTGCAGTTGAATCCTTTCCGTAATTGTTATAATAGGATCAGACTTAGATAGATTGACTTAGCCGAATACTATCTAAGTTAAACAACCCTATATTAACCTTAGGACATTTTCAGTGGGAGGAAAATTACAAAACGAGATTTAAATCAAGTTTTGCTCCTACGTCCCTATATTTACAACGTGAGATTCATGCTCGACTTCGAGTCGCCTTAGGAGCGGCCTCCCTTCGGAAAGTGTTTGCATGAATCAATATCAAGGTCAATGGGAAAAATGTCTAGAGTAACTGGGAGCGGGACACGTGTCAACGTATCCTTCGGTCTCCGCCCATAGTTCACACCGTGAGAGTCCTATGATCTGTCTGCTGGTTGTCCTGGCGCAACCATCCCTTCGGAGGGCCTGATCATAGGATTCAAAACATCGTGAACTCCTGAAAAGGATAGGAGCTCTTAGGCTAATCACCAACAGTTGTCTTTACCTTCGGTAGCCTGTTGGTGCGTGCCTCTGAGATCTGAAAGTGGGAGGGTTACACTTACGAGGGTGAGTTAAAAGTGTTAACCAATCCTTGACCGAACAACGGTGGCTAATGTCTATAGGAATATGAGTTATTCTGGAATTAGAATTAGCTGAGAGGTGTCTCATTTCAAAGGAGGAGTGCCTGATCACCCTTCAGTGGCTGATATTCTAAACCTCTGAAACTTCGTTGCAAAACTAAATCAATAGTTTTAGGGTTCTGTGATTGTCTGTTTTGCTAAACTGATTGGATTGTGTGCAATTGTTTGTTTGTATGATGGGTTAAGGCAAAGATAACTAATACGGCCATTGTTTAAATTACAGCAATGTCTTCCTCAATTGTCTCTCTGCTTAAAAATGAGAAATTAACAGACAAAAATTACGCTACGTGGAAGTCGAACCTGAATACGATTCTTGTTGTCGATGATCTGCGGTTCGTCATAACGGAGGATTGTCCTCCAACCCATGCTCGTAATGCATCCCAAGCAGTTAAGGATGCTTATGATCGCTGGACAAAGGCCAATGATAAGACTTGCGTCTAAATCCTAGCCAGCTTATCTGAAGTTTTGGCTAAAAGGCATGAGGGCATGGTAACAGCGAGGGAGATTATGAACTCTCTCCAGGAGATGTTTGGACAACCGTCCTACCAACTCCACCATGACGCTCTCAAATACGTTTATAGCTGTCGCATGAAAGAGGGCACGTCTGTTCGGGAGCATGTCCTGGATATGATGGTCCAATTCAACGTGGCTGAAGCAAATGGGGCGGTCATAGATGAGCGTAGTCAGGTTGCATTCATCTTAGAATCTCTTCCGAAGAGTTTTCTTTAGTTTCAAAGCAATGCAATGATGAATAAAATAACATTCAACTTGACTAGCCTCCTGAATGAGCTACAACTCTATCAGTCTCTTCTTAAGAACGAGGGACAGATAGAAGGAGAGGCAAACGCTGTTCACTCTAAAAGAAAGTTCAAGAAGGGTTCATCCTCTGGAACTAAGTCTGTAGTCACTTCTTCAAAGAAAACTCAGAAGAAGAAAGGAAACAAGGGGAAAGCTCCTGGTATTGCTGCTAAAAGCAAGGGAAAAACCAAAGATGTGGCAGACAAGGACAAGTGTTTCCACTGCAATGTAGATGGACATTGGAAGAGAAACTGCCCAAAGTACCTTGCTGAGAAAATGAAGGAAAAGGAAGGTAAATTTGATTTACTTGTTTTAGAAACATGCCTGGTAGAACATGATGATTGTACCTGGATACTTGATTCAGGAGCAACTAATCATGTTTGCTCTTCTTTTCAGGAAAATAGTTCCTTTCGGCAGTTGAACGATGGGGAAATGACACTTAGGGTACGAACTGGAGAATTCATTTCAGCTAAAGCAGTGGGAGTTGCGAAGTTATTTTTTTAGAAATAGATTCTTACTTTTAGAAAGTTTGTTAATTGTTCCCAAGATTAAGAGGAACTTAATTTCTATTTCATGTTTGATTGAACAATCGTATACAGTTACTTTTGATATGAATGAAGCGTTCATTTATAAGAATGATGTACTTATTTGTTCAGCCAAATTAGAAAATAACTTGTATGTATTAAGACCAACCGAAAACAAAGCATTTTTAAATCACGAATTATTTAAAACTGCTGAAACTCAAAGAAAAAGGCAAAAGATTTCTCAAACAAGTAACAATACTCATCTTTGGCATCATAGACTTGGTCATATAAACATCGATAGAATCAGTCGTTTGGTAAAGAATGGACTTCTAAGCAAGTTAGAAGATGATTCACTACCACCTTGTGAATCTTGTCTCGAGGGAAAAATGACCAAGAGACCCTTTACTGGAAAAGGTTACAGAGCCAAAGAACCTGTAGAGTTAATACATTCGGATCTATGTGGTCCAATGAATGTAAAAGCTCGAGGAAGGTACGAATATTTCATCTCATTTATAGATGATTTTTCAAGATATGGTTACTTGTACCTAATGGGACATAAGTCTGAAGCCCTTGAAAAGTTTAAGGAGTTTAAGGCTGAAGTTGAAAACCTGTTAGGTAAATCTATTAAAGTACTTCGATCTGATCGAGGAGGGGAGTATATGGATCAAAGATTCCAGGATTATATGATAGAACATGGAATCCAATCTCAACTCTCAACCCCTGGTACACCTCAGCAGAATGGTGTGTTAGAAAGGAGAAATGGAACTTTGTTGGACATGGTTCGATCAATGATGAGCTATGCTCAATTGCCTAGCTCGTTTTGGGGGTATGCAGTAGAGACTGCAGTATACATCTTGAACAATGTTCCCTCGAAAAGTGTTTCTGAAACACCTTTCGAATTATGGAAGGGGCGTAAACCAAGTTTGCATCACTTTCGCATCTGGGGTTGTCCAGCACACGTGCTTGTGACAAATCCTAAGAAACTGGAAACTCGTTCAAAAATGTGCTAATTTGTTGGTTACCCTTAAGAAACGAGAGGTGGTTATTTCTACGACCCACAAGAAAACAAGGTGATTGTATCAACAAACGCCACTTTCTTAGAGGAAGACCACATGAGAGATCATAAACCACGCAGCAAAATAATATTAGGAGAAGCTACTGAAGAATCATCAAGAGTTGTTGATGAAGTTGGACCTTCAACAAGGGTTGATGAAGGAACTAGTTCTTCAGATCCATCCCGTCCATCTCAAACGTTGGGAATGCCTCGACGTAGTGGGAGGGTTGTATTACAACCTTACCGCTACTTGGGTTTAACTGAAACTCAGGTTGTCATACCTAATGATGACATTGAGGATCCATTGTCCTATCGACAGGCAATGTATGACGAAGATAAGGATGAATGGGTCAAAGCCATGAACCTGGAAATGGAGTCAATGCACTCCAATTCGGTATGGGAACTTACAGATCTACCAAATGGGGTAAAACCCATAGGGTGCAAATGGATCTATAAGAGAAAAAAAGATGCAGCTGGAAAGGTACAGACCTTCAAAGCTAGACTAGTGGCAAAGGGTTATACCCAAAAGGAAGGGGTTGACTATGAGGAAACCTTTTCTCCTATAGCCATGTTAAAGTCCATAAGAATTCTCTTATCCATAGCCACATATTATGACTATGAAATATGGCAAATGGACGTCAAGACTGCCTTTCTGAATGGTAATCTTGAAGAGAATATCTTCATGTCTCAACCCGAAGGGTTCATAGCCAAAGGTCAGGAACAAAAGGTTTGTGAGCTCAATCGATCCATTTACGGATTGAAACAAGCGTCCAGATCTTGGAACATTAGATTTGATACTGCAATCAAATCTTTTGGTTTTGACCAAAATGTTGATGAGCCTTGTGTGTACAAGAAAGTCAACAAAAGGAAAGTAGCTTTTCTAATACTTTATGTAGACGATATCCTGCTCATTGGGAATGATGTAGGATACCTCACTGACATTAAGAAATGGCTAGTAGCCCAATTCCACATGAAAGATCTGGGAGAGGCTCAATATGTTCTTGGGAATCCAAATCATAAGGGATCGTAAGAACAAAAAGCTAGCACTGTCTCAAGCAACGTATATTAACAAAATGTTGTCTCGATATTCGATGCAAAACTCCAAGAAGGGACTTCTACCCTTAAGACATGGGGTACACCTGTCTAAGGAACATTCTCCTAAGACACCTCAAGAATTTGAGAACATGAGACACATTCCCTACGCCTCAGCTGTGGGCAGCTTAATGTATGCTATGCTCTACACTAGGCCTGACATATGTTATGCAGTGGGAGTAGTCAGTAGGTATCAGTCTAATCCAGGGTTGGACCACTGGGGAGCGGTTAAGAATATCCTCAAGTATCTTCGGAGAACGAGAGACTACATGCTTGTGTATGGAGCTAAGGATTTGATTCTTACTGGATACACTGGCTCTGACTTTCAAGCTGATAAGGATTCAAGGAAATCCACATCAGGGTCAGTATTCACCCACAATGGAGGAGCAGTAGTGTGGAGAAGCATCAAACAAGGATGCATTGCAGACTCAACCATGGAGGTTGAGTATGTAGTAGCTTGCGAAGCAGCTAAAGAGGCAGTATGGCTTAGAAAGTTCTTGACTGATTTGGAAGTGGTTCCGAATATGAACGTGCCCATAACACTATACTGTGACAACAGTGGGGCTGTAGCCAACTCAAAAGAACCTTGAAGCCACAAACGGGGTAAACACATTGAGAGGAAGTATCACCTGATACGGGAGATTGTGCAAAGAGGAGATGTGATCGTCACTAAGATCGCCTCAGAACACAACATCGTTGATCCATTTACGAAGGCTCTCACGGCTAAAGTGTTTGAGGGTCATCTAGAGAGTCTAGGTCTACGAGATATGTATGCCATCTAATCTAGATCAAGTGGGAGAAATGTATAATTGGTATAAGGATGCCCTAGTTCATTGTATTATTTTAATATACATGACATTTCCAGCTTTAGGTTATTGCATTTACATCCCACTAACTAGTGTTTTAGTTCAACTGGGAGTTTGTTGGGTTTTATGCCCTAAAACTCGTAGATAGTGAATGTAACTGTTGACCAGATATTAATGAAATAATATTGATATATTTTTCCATTAATTGTTATTAGTTATTTTATATTTGTCTTTGCCTAAAAATAACCCTAATCCAATAAACTAGACATTCAAGGTTGTAATATGAGTCTTGAACTATATACTACATATGGGATCATTGTTCAAGAAACAACCTAAAGGGTCTATAGTATAGGGATAAGACCGGGTGCCTTATCCTGGTGACACTATGGATACAACCCACTTTGTATTTGATACAAATGCTGCGATCCAACGCGTTCGTGTAGGAGACATGCGAGTGGGGGTATCCTATGCAATGAGCTTGCATAAGACTGGACCGCGAAATCGTAACCACTGGTTATAACACCATTAAGTCGTTGGTTTTCTTTTTCACTAGGACGACCTAAACAACTTAGTCTTAATCCTGAGTTGATTATGGACTCCTACTCATTAGAGATTGTCCTTTGATTTGCATGGGTGAGAGTGGCGAATACGCCGACTCAATAAGCCTACCATTTTGGGGACAAGACCGAATGGGGAGCTGGAAACATAATCGTACAAGATGGAATTCACTCCTTCCCGACTTTAGGGAAGCAGATGAGTGTTCCCTTAAGTGGTTACTCTGAGTCTTGAACAAAGGGCCCTACCCTCTCAATGGCACGAGAGGATTTTCTGTTTGATGGTTGGACCACAAACAAGTTGTTCATTAAAGGAGAACTGGTACTTAAGGAAATAGAAGTAACCCAGGGGTAAAAAGGTAATTTGACCCAGCTGGTGTTGCGGACACTCGTGAAGGACTAACTAGTCGATATTGGTCTATATCCGTGGACACAGAAAATATGTCTGCAGTGAGAAGAGTGCAACTGAGTCTATAGTGGAATGAACACACTGTTAACGAATATTGATTAATGTGGTTAATGAGTTTGACCAATTAATCTCACATCGTTGGAGCTTCTGATCTGCAGGTCCATTAGGTCCCACTGGTAGCTCATAAAGTAATTTGAGGCAACTAAGTAATAAAAGTAAATTGAAAATGTTCAATTTACTAAGGTAAACAAATATAATATATATTGATATATTAGTATGAAAGAAATTAATATTTGAAAAATTCAAATATAAATTTATGGAAGTTTGAAAGAGTTCAAATAATGAATTAATTATTTTAAGGCCTAAAATCTATTTGGGCGAATTAATTAATTCAAGGCTGGAAATTAAATATGTGATATTTGATTGATGGTTAATTAATTAAAGAATTCGTTAACTGAGAATTAATCAATTATGGAAATAATTAATCACTTAAGGAAGTGATTAATCATTTATGGAAATGATCTAATCACTTATGACAGTAATTAGTCATTTGTGGAAAAGATTAAACAATTATGGAATTGATTGATCATGATTGATTAAATAAGGAATAAGATTGAATCAATTTTGGAAAAGATTGATTTAATTGAATATTTTATTCATGACCTCTCTTCTATAAATAGAACACTAGACCTAACTGGTCCATGACACTTTTTGCTCTTGCTCTTAGACTCTCAAGACAAGACCTAGAATTCTCTCTAGCCTCCCTCTTAGAGAAAGACTCCCACCTGTCTTTTGCCTCCCAGACTTAGAGACATACTGGTGTAACCTCTGTGGTTATTGTGTCATTCAAGAAGGATTTTCCAGGAAAGAAACTTAAAAGGGGGCTGCTGAGTTTTGATCGTTGGAGCATCGTTGGCAAAGAACGGTCAAGTCTACAACGAAGGTTTGTAACGGTTCTTTCCCTTTTCTTTAGAAAAACATGAAAATAAATTTAGATTTATTTTTCAGCATGTTTAAACTGATTTTCCAGCAACTTTAAAGTATGTTTAAAGTTTGTTTGAGTTTTCGTAACGGTATTTTAATGTTAATTAATATACGGCGTAAGGTCCAATCGATGCGCTTCCGCTGCGTGGGGACTTTTATTCCCTTCAATCACACCCCCAAACTTAAATCTTTGCTAGTCCCGAGCAAAGTTAAAACCACATATATGAATCAACTATTGAAAATGCATGACTCTAATCTCAATGATCGAAATAATGAATTTCAACAACTAAAGGAAATATTAAAACACATTCATTCATCACGAAATTTAAGTTTAAACTTTTCATCCCTTGTGCGAGTGTGTGCTAGCCCTCTTATTAGGTCTTTACTAGCCTAGAAAAGGTTTATAAAATCCTTAGTTCATCTTCCCCCTACACTGGCCCTAAGCTCTAACTATCCAACTTCCCAACAATCAAGAAAACAATACCTCACTAGGGTGCCTGATAATAACAGGGTATGCCTCCCCCAAACTTGCATTTGTTTCTTAAATCCAAGGGCACTAGCTTTCACACAACTGCTGTAGGAATCCATATCCCGAATTTAATCCTTGGATAGCCTAGCTTTCACACAACAAATGTAGCTCTTTTTACCCTTGATCATTTTAATCATACAATTTCTCCCAAGCAAAACATTACAAACTTTCATGCAGTTCAACTTTCAAATCAGATCTTAAGCCTATCAGGGTGACAACAAACATCTAGATAATACAATTCTATTCTGAGCATTCAAAACCATATAAGTAGGCTAAGTGCTCAACATGTACAAGGAAATCAAAGCAAAAAAAAAAAATAAAAAAAAAAATAATTTACATGATTCTTGAACATGCTTTCATATTTCACAAAAATTGCACAAAATTCATTATCTAGATCATATCAGAGGTTGTCCTCATCAAAACAGATGCAATAGAATCATCATGAAAATTTTTTTCAATTAGCTTAGATCAGAACAACAAAGCCTCCCCCCCCCCCCCAAATTGTACATTGTCCTCAATGCATTAATTATTCAAACTAATTAAGCATGCATAAGGACAATTAAAAAAATAAAGGGAAAACGATATTTCCCTAGAGTGCGAGAGGAATTAAGGATGTCAGCCTTCAACATCATCGGGGTGATTTGGAAGAAATTGTGGTTTTTAGCTCCTACAAAATTAATCAACAGATACGAAAGGTCAACATGCACTAACTACAAAAACTGAAAAACAAAGAAAAGAAAATTAACAGAAAAATAAACTTGGGTTGCCTCCAAGATGCGCTTTTTTAACGTGTCTTAGGTAGACGAGCGTGTGAGAACTTTCAAGGCACATAAAAATTCCCGTATTTCTTCGGGCCCTTCTACTTTGAATCAATGAAGCCAACTATCGCTAGCAGACTCACTAGCATTTCATCGGCCCCACAAGCAGAAATATTTTTGGTATTTTTCTTTAGTAACAACATAAAAGGAGAAAGATCAAAGTAAAGAGACTCTGACTCTGACACTGACTCGTGAGAACAAGAAAAAGAACAATTATGATCAATAAAGGATGGGGGAGATAGAACAAACAAACGCTTTTCAACCTTAAACTCTACCTCCTGAACCTCCTCAAACACTATAGGCTCATTTTTTTTCTTTCTCACAAACTTGTTCTTGGTGGGTACTAAAACTATCCAATTCTTCCTCTCTATCTAAACAGGTCACCCCTATATGCTCAAACACATCAAAATTGAAAGAATTAGGCTCCTGAATGGGCTCTAATGAATCACTGGCCACATGACTCATTAGACATTTTATGGAAGTGGATCCTACTTCCCTATCCTCCTTTTGGGTCTGGAGTCTTTCCATAGATTTTTCAAATTCTAAATTCATGGCTCTATACTCTTGAATAAAATCTTGAAGCAAGCTCTCTAAGGAAGCATTCTCTTCTAATGAAGTGGATTGCACTTCACTCACCTCCTCTCGGAGATGAAATCTCCCTAGGGATTTTTCTAGAGCTAGATTCATGGCTCTATTATCCTCAATGTAATCTTGAAGTAGGCTCTGTAAGGGATATTTTTCTTCTAGAGGGGGATAATTTGAATATAAGAAATTGGGTGATGGTGTTGGTTCTTCAGGCTCAGATTCCCTAAAGGGCCACTCGAAACTATTAAAAACCATTTAAAACAATAAATCAACAATAATAATCAGGCTCTTAGTCATAAGCAAACAATAATTAAATGCACAATAAGAACAATGGGCTAGGACTAAAAAAAAAAAGAAAGTAAAAAAATAAAAAGAAAGCAAAACAAAACCTCTAAATTAAAACAAGAAATTTCTTCACAATATTAAATGAATGAAATTAACCAATCCCCAGCAACAGTTCCAAAAACTTGATGGGAACCCCGCAAGCGCACGATCATCAAGTAATATAGTGATTTTGAGTATAGAGTATCGTCTCCACATGGATTGGATTTATTCAATTAATTACCGTGAATACTCTTACTTTGCATTATTTAGAGAACAAAGTCTAATGCTGAAAAAGAATAACAAAAAGCTAATCTAGAAAGCAAAAGATAAATGGAGACATAATTTGGAGGGATAATTCTAGAGTGTTAATTTCATTAATTGGACCTTTAGTTGCTTAATCAATTAGCTAACTCAGATTAAATAGTCATTCGATTCATAAGTCTAGAAGCCTAATGTCAAGGACTCTCCTGTCGGTCCCCTCCTATTCTCATACCTTTTAATAAAGAATCTCCTTTCGGTTTCCTCTTTATTTACTTAGCATGAAATTACGACCCTTCAATAACAACTTCTAACGCTATTTATCTTATCTCGTGTCACTCGGATAAATAAATATCAGTCATGCATTCAGTTCTAGTCTAAGCTTCTCTCTATCACTATAACTATTTTGTAGAAATAGTGGTTGAGGTCGAACACAGGAAGGGGATCTAGAAGATGCAGAATTTTGTGCTCATAAAACATGGGGGTTTTGGAAAGCAGGACAAAGCAAAAATAAATGTTGAATGTAAAAGAGACAAAATAAAGCATGCAATGGAAAAATAGAGCAAAAATCAATATCATAAAAGGGAATAGCTGGATTGGGATTTCATATGCCTGAATGTTATTTCACTTGGCTTCCTAGTTTTCTCTAAGAATTATTCTATGCCTATTTTTATTAGTCTGGTTGGCTTCTTGGTTGCTCAGAGGACCCCCCTACACTAACCTGTGTTTAATTAACCCGTTAACCATGAATTCTGCAATTAAAAAGATTAATCAATTTTATCATTATTGATCGCCACCCCTCATACATAAAGTAGCAACCATTCGAGACCTCGCAATGACCACTAAATTATATCTAACTAATCAAGAATAAGCAATCTTGCAATTACCTACTTAAACTAGCCGCTTTGGGATCGTGGGTCTGGAATTGTATTAACTAAATTTAAACTTAATTTAAATCTAATTCATACAACCTTTAACATGCATCCTAGGCCTATCAAGGGTCGTCACTCAGTAGAGATTGTCTTGCCTCAGCTTAGTGGCTATCTAAAAATAACTGATAGAATACACAAGCGGTAATCTCCTAGGGTCGTCAAGCCTAATACACTAGCCTCATTTATTTGTTTAAACGGGATAACATGCAAAACTCAATAAAAATGTAGCATGAACAGAATTGAAATACCAAAAAACTCAGCCAAGTTAAATAACAATCAAGTCATAATCCCAATCCAAAGATACAAAGACGTTTAGCCACTCAAAGATAAGGTAAAACCATGAATAAGCTCGAAAGAATACATGGAATATGACCTAAAAAGGTCTACACAGTAACTGAAAAAGTAAAGAAGCGAAAACAATCGAAAAGAGACAAAAAATCTAACCTAACGGCGGACTAAACCGAGACTTAATATTTATAGAAAATGTCGTAGCATCTCGACGCCACAAACTTCTCATTTTGTATCAAATTCGAGTCGGTGTCTCGACGCTAGGGATAGTGTCTCGACGCCATCCCATCCCTATTCCGAGCATGCTGTTTTATTTCTCGATCTTGTCTCGTTACATCTCAGTACGGGGCTTCAATCTTTGGCTCTTGGTGTCGTTCTTCAAGCCCGCTTTAATACACTTGGGTCTTTTCACCTCCTTGTCGTCCAAGACACCAAGATGACTCCAAAACTCCAAAATTGGCCCGAATTAATACTAATTAAGCATGATTGACTCCCTACTTTGCCTAATCTCAAAGATCCTGCAAATAAGACAAGTAAAGCATAAAATTCCTCTAACAAGCTTAGATTAGAGGTGATAAAATAGGACTATTTATGTCCTATCAATAATTTAGATACTCTGTGTAACGCCCATAGTTTAAGGAAAATTCAAATTTCCTTAGTTTGGAGTTGATTTGGAGTTAAGATGGAAATTTTCAAAGATTAAAAGGAGGGAAATTGGTGGACTTTTAATAATTCAAAGTTGGAATGGCATTTTTGAAATTAAGGTGAATTAAGAGTCAAGCCCAAGCCCGTTAGGTTTTTATATTATTATGCACGCAGCCCTAGATCAGACTTTCTTCATCCCTTCCTTATTCTCCTTGGCCATTCGACCAGCAGCCTTCAAGCTCCCATCGACAACCTTCATTTTCTTCTTCCTTTCACTCGTCGTCGCTTCCTACTCAGCCCCGCATCACCGCCGCACGCCGACGAAGCTGCAGCAACCCGGTCCGTCGGCGCCTCCTGCATAGTCCGCTGTCGCTTAGCCCAATCCTGCCCCCTTGATAACTCTCCAAAAGGGAGTTATTTAGACGTTATTTCTAAAGGGATTTGTGTGTCTTTTGTGCTAGATAGGGTTGCTTTTAGATAGATATTACAAGTTTTAACCCATTTGGTAGAATGACTGCTTTGGAAGTTATTTTGTGCAGAATGTATTGCTAAGCGACTGGAGGGAGCAAAATCTGTGCTGGAGCAAAGCGATGAACAAAACTGCCACGTCACATCTCGTTAGCCAATTGAATGAACTAAATTCTGTTAAGCTATTCTCCAGATAAAGGAGCAAGGAGAGTCATCCACGTGTCTAGGTCAACCTAATTCAAGCCTCCTATCACTCTATAAAAGGAGATAGACGCCCAAGTCAAATTCATTCCATCCTTGGGAGGAACATTCCACTTTTGGGAAGTTTACTTCCACCTTTGGGAGCCGAATAGAGGAGAGAGATTGGAGACCTACAAGAAGACCATCAATTGCAAGTTGATCAAGGGAATTAATATTTTCTTGCATTATTTTGTAATTATGGATATGCTTACTCAGATTGTAACTTGTCTCTATGCATCTTATGAACTAAGTAACTTTAGGCGTTGGTTAGGGAATATGTGATTGTCGTGCTTAATTTCTAGTAATAAATATTGATTTAATGCATCTTGGTTAATTGTTGTGCTGATTTATATTTTGTGCCCGCTTGGCCAGCCGGTATGAATACCTCTCTCTAGTTTCAGGGATGATTTAGGGAGTGTGTGACATTTAATCACACTAGATCATTATGTATTGGTGAATGCCAGTGACTGAGTTAGGGATAGCAAGTTGCCTAGTGCTTGATCGGTAGTGCTTCATTGGAGTTGAAACACATTCTAAAAAATCCGGAGTTCCGGGAGGAATCTGCTAATAAGACTACGAGAGTTTTGCATGATCAATAATATTGCTAGAGCATCTTTTAAAACAATTACTAAATCCTGACCAACGCCTGTTTCTAATATGTCTGCCTATTTGTTTACTTTCTGTTATATCATTTCTTTTGCTTCAGCATTTCTATAAATACCAATCATTTTACCCACTTTTGAAACCATTAAGAAGTTATACAAAATAGATAAAGTTAAAGCTAATTCAGACCTTGGATTCGATAAATACTTATTACTTGCTGCGGACTCTGTATACTTGCACAGAGTTCTAGAGTCTTTTTATATCTTATTTTTACTCACTCTGGAAACCCAACAAGTTTTTGGCGCCGTTGTCGGGGACTTGAATAAGTTTTTATCTGATCTGTTTTGTGGTTGTGTTTTAGTGGTTTGGTGCTAGAACTTTTTGATTGGTTCTTTTGTTTTTGCAGGCGTGAGTTTGGTGCATGAGCGATCCGCCTGGAGTAAGGTTCGAGCTTGCTTCAGAAATCGAGAGGACATTCAGGAGAAGAAGGAGAGAGCAGCGTAGACAGCAAAATCAAATGGATAACGTGACGCGTCTTCCACAAGGTCCTGAAGATCCAACGAACCCCCAGCAGAATCATTTGCTGCAGCAAAACCAGCCGCTGGAGCAAAATGAACAATAAAATAATCAGGCTGAGAATCCTATCTTGGTAGCGAATGATATGGCCAGAGCCATTCGAGCGTATGCTTTTCCAATGTTTGATTAGTTAAATCTAGCGATTGCACGTCCTCAAATTGAGGCATAAAATTTTGAAATGAAACCGGTAATGTTTCAGATATTGCAAACCGTGGGTCAATTCCATGGTTTGTCATCTGAAGACCCTCATTTACATCTTAAGTCTTTTCTAGGAGTTAGTGACTCTTTTCTGATTCAAGGAGTGCCTATAGATGCCCTTAGATTAACTTTGTTCCCGTATTCTCTTAGAGATGGAGCAAATGCGTGGTTAAATTCTTTTGCTCCAGGATCAATTAGGACATGGAATGAATTAGCGAAAAAAATTCCTTAGTAAATATTTGCCACCAAATAGGAATGCTAAATTGAGGACTGAAATAGTAGGGTTTAGGGAACTTGAGGATGAGACTTTTAGTGAGGCTTGGGAGAGGTTTAAGGAGCTTTTGCGAAAGTGTCCCCACCATGGTTTACCACATTGTATCCAAATGGAAACATTTTACGATGGGTTAAATGGAGCAACCCAAGGTATGGTTGATGCTTCGGCTGGAGGGGCCCATTTGGCAAAAACTTGTAATGAAGCCCATGAAATTTTAGAAAGAATATCAACTAATAGTTGTCAGTGGTCAGATGTTAGTGGCACAAATAAAAAGGTTAAGAGTGTGTTAGAGGTTGATGGTGTGTCCACCATTAGGGCTGATCTTGCAATGATAGTTAACGCTCTTAAAAATGTGATAGTGTTTAGTCATCAGGAGCCGCCATCTATGGAGCCTGCTGCACTGGTGAACCAAGTTGCAGAGGTAGCATGTGTCTATTGTGGTGAAGATCACAACTACGAGTTTTGCCTCAGCAACCCAACTTCTGTGTTCTTTGTAGGTAATTAGAGGAATAACCCTTATTCTAACGTTTATAATCTAGGATGGCGCAACCACCCCAACTTCTCATGGGGAGGACAAGGAAGTAATGTGCAAACACAGCAAAAGGTGAACCAGTCGGGATTCGCTAAAGCGCAGATATTGCCCCAGCAAAATAAGCAGGCTTTGCCCTAACAAAATTCGGGGAGTTCTCTCGAGGCAATTATGAAAGAATATATGGCTCGTACAAATGCCACAATTCAAAGTAATCAAGCTTCAATGAGAGCCCTGGAATTGCAAGTGGGTCAACTAGCTAATGAGCTGAAGGCAAGGCCTCAAGGGAAACTTCCTTCAGATACTAAACACCCTAGAAGGGAAGGTAAGGAGCAGGTAAAGACAGTGACTCTTAGGAGTGGTAAGCCACTAGAAGAAAGAAAAGAGCCTAGTAAAACCTAGGATATAGAAAAGAATTGTGATAAAAATATTGTTGTTGAAAAAGAGTTGGAGACTGGTCAGGGTGCTAGAGGCAGCAATAATGATGCTGGAGCATCTGGATCTGTTCCAGATGTGGAACCACCTTATGTGCCGCCCCCACCTTATGTACCACCTCTACCTTTTCCACAAAGGCAAAGGCCTATGAATCAGGATGGTCAATTTAAAAAGTTTTTAGAGATTCTTAAACAATTGCATATAAATATCCCTTTAGTAGAAGCTATAGAGAAAATGCCTAATTATGCTAAATTTCTTAAAGATATTTTAACTAAAAAGAAGAGGTTAGGTGAGTTTGAAACTGTATCTCTTACTGAGGAATGTAGTGCTATTCTTAAGAATGGGCTACCAACCAAGGCTAAGGATCTAGGATCATTTACTATACTTGTGTCAATAGGTGGAAAAGAGTAAGGTAGAGCAGTCTGTGATTTAGGTGCAAGCATTAACCTTATGTCTCTTTCTGTCTATCGGAAGCTAGATATTGGCGAAGCTAGGCCTACCACAGTCACACTCCAACTAGCTGATAGGTCTATCACATATTCAGAGGGTAAAATTGAGGATGTCTTAGTGAAAGTAGATCAATTCATATTTCCTGTTGATTTTATTATTTTAGACTATGAGACTGATAAAGATGTCCCAATTATTCTAGGTCGTCCATTTTTTGCCACTGGTAGGGCATTAATAGATGTTCAAAAAGGAGAGTTAACAATGAGAGTTTATAATGAGGAAATAAAATTTAATGTGTTTAAGGCCATGAAGTATCCAGACGAAATGGAAGATTGCTCTTTTATTAGGATTCTGGAGAACACAATTGTTGAGACAACAATGCAGGATTCGGCAAACAAACATTTGGAAGATCATGGAGAGGTTAGTGTAGAGGATTTAGAAGTTTTTTCTTTAGAAAGAAAAAATAAAAAAGAAGTGTTTAGGTGTGAGGATGTTTTTGAGTCTTTAGATTTAGATCAAATGAAGGCTCCTCCTATTAAACCATCCCAGATTGAGGCACCCACTTTAGATTTGAAGCCCTTGCCGGATCATCTAAAGTATGTGTATCTTGGGGAAGGTGAGACGTTGCCCATTATTGTTGCATCAGATTTAATGTCAGAGCATGAAGATGCCTTAATAAAATTGCTGCAACAATATCGCAAAGCAATAGGTTGGACATTGCCTGACATTCAGGGAATTAGCCCATCTTTCTGTATGCATAAAATCACTCTAAAGGAGGGATCCTTTAGGAGTATTGAGCAACAAAGAAGGCTTAACCCTGCAATGAAAGAGGTTGTTAAAAAGGAAGTGATTAAATGGTTGGATGCTGGCATTATATATCCAATTGCAGACAGCAATTGGGTAAGCCCTGTCCAATGTGTTCCTAAGAAAGGAGGTGTCACGGTGGTGAGTAATAAAGACAATGAACTGATCCCAACCAGGATAGTAACTGGCTGGAGGGTTTGCATGGATTACAGGAGGCTTAAAAAAGCTACCCGTAAGGACCATTTCCCTTTACCCTTTATTGACCAAATGTTGGATAGATTGACTGGTTAGGCCTACTACTGTTTCTTAGATGGTTATTCTGGGTATAACCACATTACCATTGCTCTTGAGGATCAGGAAAAAAACCACTTTCACCTGCCCTTATGGGACGTTTGCTTTTAGGCGAATGCCTTTTGGCCTTTGCAATGCTCCAGCAACATTTCAGCGGTGTATGTTAGCAATTTTTTCTAATATGATTGAGTCCACTGTTGAGGTATTTATGGACGATTTTTCAGTTTTTTGAGGGTATTTTTAGAGTTGTTTGGATAATTTAGGTAAGGTGTTAAAGAGATGTGAGGATACCCATCTAGTTTTTAATTGGTAGAAATGTCACTTCATGGTGAAGGAGGGCATTGTGTTAGGACATAGGACTTCTAAGAATGGTCTAGAAGTTGATCGAGCAAAAATTGAGGTTATTGAAAGATTGGAACCACCGAGTTCAGTTAAAGGGATTCGAAGTTTTTTAGGTCATGTTGGATTTTATAGGAGGTTCATAAAGGATTTTTCCAAAATCAGTAAACCTCTTTGTAACTTATTGTGCACTGATCATGTTTTTTACTTTAATGCAGATTGTAGGAAGGCTTTTGAAACTTTAAAGGCTGCTTTAATTTCAGCACCCATTCTTTGTGCACCTAACTGGAGTTTACCATTTGAGGTAATGTGTGATGCGAGTGATGTTGCAGTAGGTGCTAAAGCATGACAAATTTATCCATCCTATATATTATGCAAGCAGGATTTTAAATGAAGCTCAGGTCAACTATACAACTACTGAAAAGGAGTTGTCAGCTGTTGTGTTTGCTTTTGAGAAATTCCAGCCATATTTGGTTGGATCCAAAGTCACAGTGTTCACAGATCATGCAGCAATCAGGTATTTAATGTCTAAGAAAGATGCAAAGCCTAGACTAATTCGTTGGGTTTTATTATTGCAGGATTTCGATTGGAGATAAAGGACAAGAAGGGATAAGAAAATGTCATTGCAGATCATTTATCTCGTTTTGATCCATCATCATCATTGCTGAAGCAATCTACCATTTCAGATTCTTTTCCAGATGAACAACTCTTTGTTGTTGAGGTGAATGTAGTCAAGGATGTCCCTTGGTATGCTGATATTGCTAACTTTTTGGTAAAGGGAGTCACTCCTATTGATATGGATTGGAGGCAGAAGCACAAGTTTAAGCATGATGCAAAATTTTCCTATTGGGATGAGCCATTTATGTATAAACAATGCTCTGATGGTATTATTCGTAGGTGTGTTACAGGTGATGAAGCAAAAGAAATCCTGGTGCAATGTCACTCTTCTCCGTATGGAGGCCATTTCAGTGGTAAGAGGACAGCTATGAGGATTTTGCATTGTGGATTCTTCTGGCCTACCTTATTTAAGGATGCCCATTGGTTTTACAAGTAATGTGATGTTTGCCAAAGGAGAGGAAACTTGGGGCATAGAGATGAAATGCCTCTTACTTATAATTTAGAAGTGGAATTATTCGATGTGTGGGGTATTGACTTTATGGGGCCATTTCCCCCTTCTAATGGTAATGTTTTTATCTTATTGGCAGTTGATTACGTGCCTAAGTTGGTGGAGACCATCGCATGCCATCAGAATGATGCCAATACAGTATCAAGGTTTCTTCAATCGCACAACTTTGCACGGTTTGGGACACCTAAAGCTTTAGTGAGTGATGAGGGTACACATTTTGTTAATAATATCTTAACTAAGCTTCTAGCTAAGTATGGGATCAAGCATAGGATAGCTACCCCTTATCACCCACAAGCAAATGGTCAAGTTGAAATTAGTAATAGGAAAATAAAATCTATTCTAGAAAAAGTAGTCCATCCATCTAGGAAGGATTGGACTTTTAGGTTGGATGAGGCTCTTTGGGCTTATAGGACAACATATATGACTCCTCTCGGTATGTGTCCCTATAGGTTAGTATATGGGAAAACTTGTCATTTACCGTTTGAGCTTGAGCATAAAACGTTTTCGGCTATGAAAAAGTTAAATTTTGATCTGAGTCGTGCAGGGGCAATTAGAACGTTGCAGCTTAATGAATTGGAGGAATTTCGCCAATTTTCTTATGAAAATTCAAAAATGTATAAAGAAAAGACTAAGCTGTGACATGACAAGAAAATTAAGCCTAAAGAGTTTGTCAAAGGTCAGAGAGTTTTGCTTTACAATTCTAGATTGAAATTATTTCCCGAGAAACTAAAATCTAAATGGTCAGGGCCATTTATTGTGATTGAAATTTTCCCCCATGGAGCAATTACTTTGCAGGATGAAAAAGATGGGAGAGTGTTCAAAGTGAATGGACAGCGTGTGAAACATTATTGGGGAGAGGAGTTCCAGACGAAATATCCTTCCCTAAAGCTAGTTGATGAATGAGAGAGCGAAATTTTTGTGGGAGCATTTCGCAAACTAATATTTTGAGCTCCCAGTGGTTGTTTTGATTTTATTCTCTCGCTGATTTGGTTTGATTTTAAATTTAAATTATTTTAGATTGGGTTTGTTTAAATTTTGCATGATTCATTTAAAGTTCGTTGTTATTTTTAATTCAATAGATTTTTTTTTTTTGGTAGTTTAGATTTTATCTATTCCGATTAGATTTAATTGGATTTTTAATTAGATTTTATTTTCGGTTATGTTAATTTATGTTTAGATTAGGTTTAATAAAGATTTTACCTAATTTATTCGGCTCCAGATAAAAATAAAAGATAAGATTTGATTTGAGCGGTTAGTTTCAATTTAAATTTACTGATTTGATTCTTCTATTTTGAATTTGAATTCCGTATCCAAGATTCTTCAGGTAATCTTTTGTTCAGAAGGTTGTTGAGGCAAAGTTATGGCTGAAGCAAATCTTCCGTTCGAATAGGAAGTGTTGGGATTGTGTCCTAAAACTTGTAGATAGTGAATGTTAAACAAATTATACATACTTATTCGATAAAGGCGTTATCGAGATTAATTCAGTAAAGTTATAACTTAATAAAGAAAATTGCACATATAATAACCCAAGTCCAATAAACTAAGATCCATGGCTATAGGATGAATACTTGAGCTTTATGTAGAGACATAAAAAATGGATCAAGCTTGAGTAATAGCCAAAACGACCTATAGTATAGGGATAGGGTTGGGTACCTTATTCTGGAGACACTATGAGACGCGGCCCACTTTATAGATGGTATAGACTATGTGATCCTAAATCCTCCATGTAGAGACATGCGAGTGGGGGCATCCTATGCAATGAGTTTGCATAAGACCAGGACCGAGAAAAAAGTCCCTCTCGCTTTATAACACCGTTTACTAGCGAGACGGACTATTTCATGTGATGACCTAGGTAACTCGATCTTAATCCTGAGCTAACTATGAACTCCTGTTTATTCGGGCTTATCCTTAGATCTGCATAGGTGAGAGTGGCTCACTATCGCCGCTCCATAAGCCTCCCATTTCAGGGATAGGAACGGGTAGATAGCTGGGGACATAGTCGTGCAAGAAGGAATTCACTCCTACCCGAATTAGGGATAGTAGACAGGTTGTTCCCTTAAGTGCTGACTCCGGGGCTTGAACATAGGGATCCCGCCCTCTCATTGGCCCGAGAGGGACTCGGTTTTATGGTTGGACCATAAACCAATTGTTCATTAGAGGATCAGTGGGACTTAAGGAACTAGAAGTACTATAGGGGTGAAACGGCTTTTTGACCTAGCTATAGCTACGAACAACCTGTGAAGGATCGACTTACTAATCATGGTTAAATCAAGTGGACGGAAATATATCTATAGTAAGGGGAGTGCAACTATCGGGCTATAGTGGAGTGTCCCGGTAGTTAACGAATGTTGGCTAGCTTGGACAATGAGATTAGTCGGTTAGCCTCGAATCGTTGGAGCCCATGATCTATAGGTCCATTAGGTCCCCCTACTAGCTCATATCGGAACAAAGCCTAGAACAAAAAGATAGGAAGCTTTGAATCGTTCAAAATCGGGAAAACGGGTATTATCGTAAATTGTGTTCGACACAATAATTTAATTATGAATTAAATTAGAAAATGAGAGATGGAGTATTTAAAAGTGTTTTGAATACCATATATATGTATTAGGAATCATATATAATTCATGGCACTAGGTGATAAAGATTAATTGGATTAATCATGTAAAAATTACTTGGAATTGTACCAAGTAATTGCCTAGAAATTAATTTCAATTTTGAATTGAAATAGGAATGAATTGCAAGCTGAAAATTGAGAATTTAGATTCAATTTTAAGTGGATTTAGTGGCATTCCCACTCTTGCATGTTGATGCATAGTGGAAAACAACACAACCATGCACTAGTTGCATGTGTTGTGAATTAAACACCTAGAATGCACTTTGAGTTGCATTTTCACCATGTGTCTAGTGTCATGAGGTTTCTCTTTGCATGGAAGATGTCTATATAAGGAGTATGAATTAGATTCAAAGGAAGAGAGTCATTTTCCATATTGTTATTCTGCTGGATTTTGGTCTGAAACTCTCTCAGCTCCATATATCTCTCTAGTGCTTGAACTTTCAAGCATTCCCTTCCCATTCCCTATCTCTATAGACTCCCACAAGTCGTTCTTGGCCCAGAGAATAGTAGGGAAAACACTAGAAGTGGTCCACACATCATTCGTGATCAAAGGAATCAAAGGGAGTTGTTGAATCGATCTCCAAAAGGTTGGTAAAAATTCTGCTGTCTCCTTACGGTATTTGGACAACATGTTTTCATTTTCTAAAATTGATGTAGTTAAGTGCCTTCGATCCTAAAATTGCTTTCGTATGTGTTATATCAACACCTTCAATTGGCATCAGAGCTTGATTAAGGCACCTAACATGCATTAATCTTTGCTTTGTGGGTAGCTTTTCATATGATGAAACTGTGTAAAAACTAAAGAAAATTGGTTTTGGGATTGATTTTAATTTTCAGTCAATTCGTTGGAATTAATTGTAATTGTCTACATTTTTATGGGCTTTAATGTGTTCATATGGAGCCTGTAAAATTTGAGAGTCAATAGAGTCCATTTAGGCCGTCAATTTGAAGAAATTCGGAGACTGCTCGCTGCTGGCCAAAAATTCCAGCATGCTGTTTTTTAGTTCCAGCTCAAGTACGTTCTTCACTTAACGGTAAAATGGTCCGGTTCAAGCAATCCAAAGGTGGTTCGTGTCGGTTCGAATGGTTCGGAAGCGGTCCAAGCCCTATTTGAAATTATTATTGTAATAATTTTAGTTTTTATTTTTGCTTGATTAAAAATCCCAAAACCAATTCACTTTAGTAAATTTAATTAATTATGCATTATTGAATGTATGTTTTAATTAAATAGTATTTTATGTGCATAATGTATGTCATTTATATTTAAAACCCCACCATAGGAAAGCATGTTCGTGCATTTGTTTAATTTGAATAAGTGTTATTTATTAATTCAAATGCATGAGGAAAATTTCATGTTTTATTAATATAAGAGTTGTATTAATTTAGGAAGATTCATGCTTGAATGGTTAATTAAAATTGATTAATTCTTATAATAGTTATAATTATTAAAAGATAAAATTAACCAAGCATGTAGCATGAAATTTCTTTAGTTTGTTTATGAGTGTTATATTCAAATTAGACTTGTTATGGATTGATTTTATAATTGTTATAAAAGAGATAGAAATCTAAAATCTATAACAAGATAAAGAGCATGCTCACTTAGGTTAATGAACCAACAAATCGATCAATTTGCATAGTTTAGGTCGATATCTTGTAAAACAACGGTTATAAGAGAACTCACCCGACAAAATGCTGTCTAAGGCTGGAGGTATTTAAGTTGACAATTTACGGAACACCTCCTACCTGGGCATCGGTTCTTGAGTTAAGTTAACTCGAGTTTTATGAGCATGCGTGAGCGGTGTGAGGTTTTAAAGTGTTATCACATAGACATCGTAGTATAAAGGGTTATACAAACGTAGACATAGGTTATTTCTAAATGGTGCTTTTCTTATAACTTGAATGTTTGATTGTTATATGCTCTTAAACACCATTAGAAAGCATGTTATAGGATTTATTCATTAAAAGTTATAAGAGTTATAAAAGTTGATGAATAGAAACCGTAAAACCTATAACAAAGAGTTGCATGCTAACCTATGATCTTAGGATCTTGTCATTCTTTAAATGGTTTTAAATGAAATAGATCTAAGATCGCCTTCTCTAATAGGATTAGAAATATGTCTTACTTAGTTTTTTAAAATAGTTTTAAAATTCGAGTAAGTAGGACATTAGACCTTTGTTATAAGGGAACTCTCCCGGCAAATGGTTCGGAACCTGAGTTGAATTAACCATAGTCTTACTAGCATGCAATGTCACTAGGTTATTAAAAGTGTTTAATCACCTAGACATTTAGTGTAAAAGACCTTGTTTAATAAGGCATAGACTTAGATAGATTCATTTAGTCGGAATTTACCTAAGTAATAGACCCTAAAACTTTACGACACTTTAGTGGGAGAAAAAGTATAAAAAATGAAATATTCATGTTAAGTTTCTATTCTCACGTCCCCCTGAGTTCACACTGTGAGATCCATGCTTGGCCTCGAGGCGCCCTGGGAGCGTCCCCCTACGGATGGTGTTTGCATGGGTTAATATCACGGTGAATGGGGAAAGTGTTCATAGTAAGTGGGAGAAGGAAACATGTCAAACGTATCCTGCGGTCTCCATCATTAGGTTGCACCGTGAGATTCCTATGCGCTGCCTGCGAGTTGCCCTGGGAGCGACCACCCTACGGATGGCTTACGCATGGGATTCTGAACAACGCAAACTCCAGAAATGGATAGGGTTTCCTAGGGCCATTCCCAACATTAGCTCTTTCCTACGGTGGCATTGTTGGGCCGCCCTCCGAGTTCTGAAAATGATGGGTAACACTTACAAGATGGTCTTGACCAAATTAACGTTAGCTAATAACTATTGGAGTAAGAGTTATTCTGGGAATGGTATTTGGTCGAGATTGTCTCGATTCAGAGGAGGAGTAGTTGACTGCCCTACGGTAGCGGTTATTCTAAACCCCTGAAGATACGTTGCAAATAAATCAATTGTATATATTGGTCGATGATTGCTTTTGCTAAAATCTGATTGGATTATATGATTAATGGGTTTAGTGCATGTTTCTAATAGAGATTAATTTCTTTGTTTCAGCAATATTTCGAAAAACGTATGTGCTTTGTCAAAGGCCAAATTAAACGGTTTAGTACATACGACTAAGAATACTTACTTAAACGCTAACCACGTGGCAAAGAATTTAGATTTGGTCTCAACTGAGGAATGTCCTCAAACTAACTGCATAGCCAAGAAAAACATAATCCACGACTCTAAATGCTATTTATTAGTCTTGGAAACGTGTTTAGTGGAAAACGACGATTCTGCCTGGATACTCGATTCAGGTGCCACTAATCACGTATGTTCTTCATTTCAAGGAATGAGTTCCTGGCAACAGCTAAAAGCTGGATAGATGACTCTTAAAGTTGGAACAGGAGAAGTCATCTCGGCTATTGCAGTGGGAGACATAAAATTATTCTTCACCAAGGAACGTTACATGATATTAGATAATGTGTACATAGTTCCAAAAATTAAAAGAAATTTGATTTCTTTATCTTGTTTATTGGAACAAGGTTACTCAATTTCTTTTTCTGTTAATGAAGCGTTCATAACTAAAAGAGGTATTGATGTTTGCTTTGCAAACTTGAAGAATAAATTGTATGTTTTGAGACCAATTGAGTCTAAAGCTATTTGAAATCACGAGATGTTTAAAACCGCTGAGACTCAACCTAAAAAGCGAAGAGTTTCTCAAGATATCTATTGATTAGATGGAATTTATTGGTACAAGAGTTTGATCTAGAAATCAAAGACAAAAAGGGGAGTGAGAATTTAGTTGCTAATCATTTGTCGCGCTTGGAAAACCGTGGGGAGGAAGATGCGCCAAGATTCCCTATCACAGAAGAATTTCCTGATGAAAAACTTTTTGTAATCAATGAAGAAGAACCATGGTTTGCAGATATTGTGAATTACCTTGTCGCAGGAATCTTGCCAGAAGAGTACTCAGCGCAACAACGTAAGAAATTCTTTCATGAATTAAAATTTTATTTATGGGATGACCCTTGCCTCTATCGCAGAGGACCTGACCAAATTCTTAGAAGATGCGTTGGCCATAAAGATGCACTGAAAATATTAAAGACTGTCACGAAGCACCATACGGAGGACAACGCACCGCAGCCAAAGTTCTTCAAAGCGGCTATTGTTGGCCCACCTTGTTCCAAGACGCAAGAAAACATGTTGAAGGTTGCGACAGATGCCAGCGCACTGAAAACATTAGCGCAAGAAATGAAATGCCTCAAAACTACATAATAGAAATAGAGCCATTCGATGTCTGGGGCATTGATTTCATGGGACCTTTCCCATCATCGCAAGGGAACCAATACATTCTCCTCGCAGTGGACTATGTGACCAAATGGGTAGAAGCAATCGCTTGCGTTAAAAACGATGCTGCAACTGTGACAAAATTCCTCAAAAAGAATATCTTCACAAGATTTGGAGTACCACGCAGGCTGATTAGTGATGAAGGGACCCACTTCATAAATAGGGTCATGGATAAGTTATTGCGAAAATACAATGTTAAACATCACATCGCAACAACTTACCATCCTCAAAGTAATGGTCAGGCGAAAGTTTCAAACAGAGAAATAAAGAGGATCCTTGAGAAAGTCGTCAACACCAGCGGGAAAGACTGGACGCATCACCTAGATGATGCGTTATGGGCTTATCGCACTGGATTCAAAACACTGATAGGCACATCTCCATATGCGCTAGTCTATGGAAAAGCATGTCACTTACCATTGGCATGATAAGTGACTATGAGAATGCCAAAATAAATAAATAAAAACAGAATTTGAAACCGCAGGGCAAGAACGATTTCGCCAACTGTCAGAATTGGAAGAATTCAGAAGGTGTGCATATGAGAATGCCAAAATAAATAAAGAAAAACGGAAGCAATGGCATGATCGAAAAATACTTAAAAAGGATCTCAAGGAAGGTATGAAGGTATTATTGTTTAATTCACGATTACGACTCTTTCCAGGAAAATTAAAATCCAGATGGTCAGGCCCCTACATCATACATAAAGTATATCCATATGGGGCAGTAGATCTACATTCTACAGACGGAAAGAGAGTTTTCAAAGTCAACGGCCAAAGAGTAAAACCATACATCGAAGGGACTTTGAATGAAGTAGTTGAGATGATCCTTCTGCAGGATCCACCTTGAAGAAACCAAACAAGATAGGTGCAGAAGAGGAATGCTCTGAATGCGCCAGGACCTAGTGCAAGGTAAGAGCATTGGCAGGTCAGAAATTGTAAATATTTTCTTTCCGCATACTTTGTTTCATTTTTAATATTTTGATAGGTTGAGCTTTAAAGAGAGAATCCTATCGCATGATTAGCTCGCATAAGTAAAATCGTTGCGTTTAATAAAAATTTTGTGCTGTCTAGAAGGAAATCCCACCGCATGACAAAATCCATCCGTATTTTGTTTGCATTAACACGCAGACATTATAATGATTAGCATTCAAGGAAACGCACTAATCCCTGACTCATCTCGTTACCCAAGGCAACCGCTCACATTCCTCCATAATAATCATGATCGCCCACTTTCGAGGAATGCGAAATGGTGTCAGTACCTAGGGGTCCATGCCTTGAGTTAACTATATAGTAGGGATCGCGCCTGATGCCTCTTCCTCATTACCTGCGTCTCCTTCAATTCAAAACCCTAAACCCCTAATTGTTCGAAATCTCTTTCCTAGAAGAAGACCACCTTAGAGAACACAAGCCACGAAGTAAAGTCGTATTAAGTGAACTATCTAACGAAGCTACCGAAACATCAACAAGAGTTGTTGATGATGCTGGCACCTCAAGTCAATCGCGTCCTTCTCAAGAAATAAGAGAACCTCGACGTAGTGGGAGGGTTGTTAGACACCCTGATTGCTATTTGGGTTTAATTGAAACTCCAGTTGTCATACCTAATGACGAAATCGAGGATCCATTAACCTTTAAACAGGCAATGAATGACGTTGACAAGAACGAGTGGATTAAGGCCATGGACTTGGAAATCGAGTCCATGCATTTTAATTTAGTATGGGATCTTGTAGATCAACCTGAAGGGGTTAGACCCATAGGGTGTAAATGGATCTACAAGAGAAAACGAGACGCTGCTGGAAAGGTACAGACCTTTAAGGCACGACTTGTGGCAAAGGGTTTTACCCAGCGGGAGGGGATTGACTATGAAGAAACCTTCTCCCCTGTTGCCATGTTAAAGTCGATCCAGATACTTTTGTCCATTGCCACGTTTTACGATTATGAAATATGGCAAATGGATGTCAAGACTGCCTTTCTGAACGGTAATCTTAAAGAAAGTATCTACATGTCTCAGCCAGAGGGGTTCATAGCTCAGGATCAAGAGCAAAAAGTTTGCAAGCTTAAACGATCCATTTATTGATTAAAACAAGCATCTAGATCCTGGAATATGAGATTTGATACTGCGATCAAATCTTATGGCTTTGAACAAAACGTTGATGAGCCTTGTGTTTACAAAAGGATCATCAACAACTCCGTAGCTTTCTTAGTATTGTATGTAGATGATATCCTACTCATCGGGAATGATGTAGGTTATCTAACTGACATTAAACTATGGCTAGCAACTCAATTCCAAATGAAAGATTTGGGTGAGGCACAATTTGTTCTAGGGATCCAAATTGTTCGAAACCGAAAGAACAAAACGCTAGCCCTGTCTCAAGCGTCTTATATCGACAAATTGTTGGTTAGATATAAAATGCAAAATTCCAAGAAAGGACTATTACCTTTCAGGCACAAAATTATTTTTTCTAAGGAACAGTATCCTCAGACACCTCAAGAAGTTGAGGACATGAGACGTTTTCCCTATGCCTCTGCAATAGGTAGCCTAATGTATGCCATGTTGTGTACAAGGCCAGACATTTGTTATGCAGTAAGGATTGTCAGTAGATATCAATCAAATCCAGGATTCGATCACTGGACAACCGTTAAAAGTATCCTCAAATATCTAAGGAGAATGAGGGACTATATGCTCGTGTATGGTTCGAAGAATTTGATCCTTACAGGATACACTGATTCTGACTTTCAAACCGATAAAGATTCGAGGAAATCTACATCGGGGTTAGTATTCACTCTAAATGGAGGAGCAATAGTATGGCGCAGCATCAAGAAAGGATGCATTGCAGACTCGACCATGGAGGCCGAATATGTAGCCGCTTGCGAAGCAGCAAAAGAGGCAGTATGGCTCAGGAAGTTCCTAACTGACTTGGAAGTCGTTCCAAATATGCATCTGCCAATCACCTTGTATTGTGATAATAGCGGCGCAGTTGCAAACTTAAAGGAACCTCGCAGCCATAAGAGAGGCAAGCACATCGAAAGGAAATACCATCTCATTAGGGAGATTGTGCACCGAGGAGACGTGATCGTCACGAAGATAGCGTCGGAGCACAACATTGCTGATCCATTCACGAAGGCTCTCACGGCTAAAGTGTTCGAGAGTCATCTAGAAAGTCTAGGTTTGCAAGATGTGTACGAGAAATAATCTAGGACGAGTCGGAGAATTGTAACCGGTATGTCGATTCCTCAATATACTGGGTATTTAGATACCCTAGTTTATTGTATTTTTACTTTGTTATTAATACAAGTATTTATTCACCCACTGCTATTATAGATTATAGTACAACCCACTAAACTAGAGTTTTAGTTCAAGTGGGAGATTGTTGGGATTGTGTCCTAAAACTCGTAGATAGTGAATGTTAAACAAATTATACATTCTTATTCGATAAAGGCGTTATCGAGATTAATTCAGTAAAGTTATTACTGTATAAAGTAAATTGCACATATAATAACCCAAATCCAATAAACTAAGATCCATGGCTATAGGATGAATACTTGAGCTTTATGTAGAGACATAAAAAATGGATCAAGCTTGAGTAATAGCCAAAACGGTCTATAGTATAGGGATAGGGTTGGGTACCTTATTCTGGAGACACTATGAGACGCGGCCCACTTTATAGATGGTATAGACGATGTGATCCTAAATCGTCCATGTAGAGACATGTGAGTGGGGGCGTCCTATGCAATGAGTTTGCATAAGACCAGGACCGAGAAATAAGTCGCTCTCGCTTTATAACACCGTTTACTGACAGACTGACTATTTCATGTGATGACCTAGGTAACTCGATCTTAATCCTGAGCTAACTATGAACTCCTGTTTATTCGAGCTTATCCTTAGATCTGCATAGGTGAGAGTGGCTCACTATCGCCGACTCAATAAGCCTCCCATTTCCGGGATAGGAACGGGTAGATACCTGGGGACATAGTCGTGCAAGAAGGAATTCACTCCTACCCGAATTAGGGATAGTAGAGAGGCTGTTCCCTTAAGTGCTGACTCCAGGGCTTGAACAAAGGGATCCCGCCCTCTCATTGGCCCGAGAGGGACTCGGTTTTATGGTTGGACCATAAACCAATTGTTCAATAGAGGATCAGTGGGACTGAAGGAACTAGAAGTACTATAGGGGTGAAACGGATTTTTGACCTAGCTATAGCTACGAACAATCATTGAAGGATCGACTTACTAATCATGGTTAAATCAAGTGGACAGAAATATATCTATAGTAAGGGGAGTGCAACTATCGGGCTATAGTGGAGTGTCCCGGTAGTTAACGAATGTTGGCTAGCTTGGATAATGAGATTAGTCGGTTAGCCTCGAATCGTTGGAGCCCATGATCTATAGGTCCATTAGGTCCCCCTACTAGCTCATATAGGAAGCTTTGAATCGTTCAAAATCGGGAAAACGGGTATTATCGTAAATTGTGTTTGACACAATAATTTAATTATGAATTAAATTAGAAAATGAGAGATGGAGTATTTAAAAGTGTTTTGAATACCATATATATGTATTAGGAATCATATATAATTCATGGCACTAGGTGATAAAGATTAATTGGATTAATCATGTAAAAAATACTTAGAATTGTACCAATTAATTGCCTAGAAATTAATTTCAATTTTGAATTGAAATAGGAATGAATTGCAAGCTGAAAATTGAGAATTTAGATTCAATTTTAAGTGGATTTAGTGGCATTCCCACTCTTGCATGTTGATGCATAGTGGAAAACAACACAACCATGCACTAGTTGCATGTGTTGTGAATTAAACACCTAGAATCCACTTTGAGTTGCATTTTCACCATGTGTCTAGTGTCATGAGGTTTCTCTTTGCATGGAAGATGTCTATATAAGGAGTATGAATTAGATTCAAAGGAAGAGAGCCATTTTCCATATTGTTATGCTGCTAGATTTTGGTCTCAAACTCTCTCATCTCCATATATCTTTCTAGTGCTTGAACTTTCAACCATTCCCTTCCCATTCCCTATCTCTATAGACTCCCACAATTCGTTCTTGGCCCGAAGAATAGTAGGGAAGACACTAAAGGTGGTCCACACACCGTTCGTGATCAAAGGAATCAAAGGGAGTTGTTGAATCGGTCTCCAAAAGGTTGGTAAAAATTCTGCTCTCTCCTTACGGTATTTGGACAGCATGTTTTCATTTTCTAAAATTGATGTAGTTAAGTGCCTCTGATCCTAAAATTGCTTTCGCATGTGTTATATCAACACCTTCAGGAAGGATTTTATTGTGAATTAATTACTTTTACCGTTTGATTTTGAATTTTCTATGGGCAGGTAGATTGCATGGATGCTGCCACGTGTCGCGCATGGATAATCCAACGGTTTAGCCGTTTGACAGCACATAATTTTAACCATGGGCTATTGAAATTCAATATTTTATCGTTAATGGATTTGATTTACAAATTAAATGAAATTTGAACGGTAATTCCATTTAATGAGGGGCAAAATCTTTCAGTTATGATTCTTTTTGTTGACGCCCTATTTATTCACAAGCCTTCGGTAAGTTCTTCTCACTTCATCTTCTTGTTCATCCTTTACCATTCGTATTCTTCTTTCTGTGTTTCTGTGTGCGGTAAAATCCTTTGAATCTTCAATGGCGAAAACAAGAGTAAGAAAATAGAAGGATAATGAGGAAGAAGAGGTACCTGTTACTCCCGAGGCACAGAAAGTGAAAACGAAGAAGAAGAAGACGCCGGAGGAAAAAGAAGCCAAAAGAAGGAGAAGGCAACAACGAGCTGAGGATCAAGAAGTTGTACAGAAGGTTGTGGAAGATGTTGCTGCCACAGTGGTTGAAGAAGATCCGAAGGAACCAGAAGAACAAAATCCAGAGCAGATTGAGCCGAGAGTTGCAGATACAGAGGAAGTGCGAAGAAGAAATACAGAGGAGGTTCAAGAAAAGCATTCGGAGGATGTGCATGAAGAACAGGCAGAGGTTGTGCCTGAAAAAGGTAATGAGCAAGAGCAGGAGGCTCGAGTGAAGGTGATCATGCCAGAGGTACCAAAACGTCGCCACGTGAAGCGAAAAGCGGGTCGCGTCAAGGTAGTCCGAACTGATACTCCCTCGCCTCCAACTATTGATTCTGAAAGAGAAAATGCAGAAAGAGAAGAGCAAGAGAAAAAGGAGGCCGAGGAAAAATCAAGAGAGGAAGTAGAGAAAAAGGCTAAAGAAGAGTGGTTGCTCAAGCAAAGAGCAGAGAGGGGCAAGAGTTTTGCTACAACATCGGAGGAACTTGACGAACCAAAAGAGCCACAGTTGTCGTATGTTCGCTTCGTCAACAATCTTGCCAGAGCAAAATATGTTGAGCTGCTGAAAAAAGACTTCCTGTTTGAGAGAGGATTTAGTGGTGATCTTCCACATTTTCTGAGGGCCGGCATTACGAACCACGGCTAGGAGTTGTTTTGTTCAAAGCCTGAATCTGTGAACGCGCAGGTAGTGCGCGAGTTTTATGCAAATATTGACAAAGAAGACGGTTCCCAAGTGATCGTTCGAGGTGTAGAGGTCGACTGGAGTCTTGGTGCTATTAATGCATTATATAACCTTCAAGATTTCCCACACGCAAGATACAATGAGATGGTTGTGGCGCCATCTAATGAGCAGTTGAGTGATGCTGTGAGGAAAGTTGGTGTTGAAGGGATGTAGTGAAGGCTTTCAAAAACAGAGAAAAGGACGTTTCAGTCAACCTATCTGAAGAGGGGAGAAAATACATGAATGAGATTTATCAAGCAGAAGTTGCTTCAAACGACTCACGACTTGACGATTTCTAGGGAACGGGTTTTGTTGTGGCTTTTGCGATCTTAAGGACTCTCAGTATTGATGTGGGCAAGATTATTGCGAGTGAAATATCTGGTTGCTAGAAGAAGAAAGTGGGGAAGCTGTTTTTCCCGAATACCATTACCATGCTTTGAAAGCGAGCAGGGGTTCCAGAGAATGAAGGAGATGTTATTTTATTTGACAAAGGGATCATTGATACGCCTAACTTGGCACGACTTCAGCGTACACAAGAGACACGTCAAGGTGGACTTGTCTATGGCATCAACATGATTTTAGAACAACTTACACTATCGGCCAGCAGGCAAGAGTTTGCTGAGAGGCAAGCTTTAACCTTCTGGAACTATGTTAAAAGTCGTGATGCCAATCTGAAGAAGGCGCTACAGGAGAATTTTTCCAAACCATATCCAACCCTTCCAGAATTCCCTGAGGATTTATTGAACCCCTGGATTCCGCGCCCATCGATAGAAAGAGAAGAAGAGGATGATGAGAATGAGCAAGGTCAGGAGGACTGACGGATGAAGTGGACCTGTGCGAGCATGATTTTTGTTCTGTTATTTTTGTTTGCTCGTGCATTTTCTAACCTCATTTTCTTTAAATGCTTTCAATTTCTGCTTTTATGTTTTCATTTTCTAGGCCATCAAATCTTCTGCTTTGTAATCTTTTCGCTTTATTTTTAATGAAATTTCCGAAGTTGTTTCTATTTTATGAGCACTGAGTAACTCTAACTTAACTAATTTTCTTCTGAATTTTTGAAGCTTGGACTGGTTAAGCTTAACTAGATCAAGATATTGTGATCTCCAGAAACCTTTTGCTTGAACATTTCTTCTAGCCTGGTCATTGCTGTGGCGAGAAGATTCTGAGGTAGTGTTGATATATTTGATCCACTTTAAGCTTAGTTCTAGTCCCATGCTTAGTTTGAAAATTCAGATAGAAAAATTTAAGTTTGGGGATAAATTTCATAAAATTAATGATTCATTGGGGACAATGAATAATTCAAGTTTGAGGGACTTTTTGCTACTCCAATTGTTTTGCTCGAGCATTCCTCTCCTTCATTAAAAATTTTCTAGCTTGTTGAGTAACCAGGGACATTTGTCATACCCACAGTTTGTCTTTGCGTCAAAAGATAACCTAGGAAATGTGAAAAATGAAAGAATTATTTACTGAAAAAATTGATTGTTGAAAATTTTGCTGAGAGAATTCATGGAGCAAAAGTTTTGAAGTATGAATGATAATCCAACAGTTTTTCTGTCTCCCAGAACTTAGGTGAGCTTCATCATAAAATGTCGCCATTCTGAAGGGCAAGAGATAGAATAACTAAGGATTTTTTAGCTTTCCAAAGAGTATTTAGCCTAGTTAGTGATGAGTTTGAGGCAATGGTATACTGCACCATAAAGTGGGTCATCCCATGCTTAAGAGCTTATGACTGTAGGGCTGCTTTAAGTCTGAAAAACAAAAATATAAACCCCTTGAAAATGTGTTTTAAAATGTCTGATAATAGAGCTAGGCTGTGGTAAGTTCTTAGAATTGAGTTAAAAGTGGTGATTATTTGTCCATGCCGGAAGAATTATTTTGTTGCAGTAGAGCTTGGTTTTGTAGAATGCTCAGGTAGAGGTTGAAGGTAGTATTGGATTATCTGTTTGATTAAGCTATTCTTTGTCTAACGTTTTGAATTCTTAAGGAAAGGTTGGTTAGTATTGCTCGGGACGCGCAATAGTTCCAGTTTGGGGGTATGATAACTCTCCAAAAGGGAGTTATTTAGACCTTATTTCTAAAGGGATTTGTGTGTCTTTTGTGCTAAATAGGGTTGCTTTTATATAGATATTACATGTTTTAACCCATTTGGTAGAATGGATGCTTTGGAAATTATTTTGTGCAGAATGTATTGCTGAGCGACTGGAGGGAGAAAAATCTATGCTGGAGCAAAGCAAGGAGCAAAACAGCCACGTGACAGCTCGTTAGCCAATTGAATGAACTGAATTCTATTAAGCTATTCTCCGGATAAAGGAGCAAGGAGAGTCATCCACGTGTCTAGGTCAACCTAATTCAAGCCTCCTATCACTCTATAAAAGGAGATAACCGCCCAAGTCAAACTCATTTCATCCTTGGGAGGAACATTCCACTTTTGGGAAGTTTACTTCCACCTTTGGGAGTCGAATAGAGGAGAGAGATTGGAGACCTACAAGAAGATCATCAATTGCAAGCTGATCAAGGGAATTAATATTTTCTTGCATTATTTTGTAATTATGGATATGCTTACTCAGATTGTAACGTGTGTCTCTATGCATCTTATGAACTAAGTAGCTTTAGGCGTTAGTTAGGGAACATGTGATTGTCGTTCTTAATTTCTAGTAATAAATATTGATTTAATGCATATTGGTTAATTGTTGTGCTCATTTATATTTTGTGTCCGCTTGGCCAGCCGATATGAATATCTCTCTCTAGTTTCAGGGATGATTTAGGGAGTGTGTGACATTTAATCACACTAGATCATTGTGTATTGGTGAACACCAGTGACTGAGCTAGGGATTGCCAGTTGCCTAGTGCTTGATCGGTAGTGCTTCATTGGAGTTGAAACACATTCTAAAAAATCTGGAGTTCCGAGAGGAATCTGCTAATAAGACTGCGAGAGTTTTGCATGATCAATAATATTGCTAGAGCATCTTTTAAAACAATTACTAAATCCTAACCAGCGCGTGTTTCTAATCTGTCTGCCTATTTGTTTACTTCTGTTCTGTCATTTCTTTTGCTTCAGCATTTCTATAAAAACCAATCATTTTACCCACTTTTGAAACCATTAAGAAGTTATACAAAATAGATAAAGTGAAACCTAATTCAGACATTGGATTCGATAAATGCTTATTACTTGCTCGGAGATCGATGATGGCGGCCGGTCGATGGAGGTCGATGATGACCGGTAGTCGAAGGTGGAGAATGGCAGTCGGTTGACGGCGGCCGGTCATCAGTAGCGGTCAATCGCGACAGGTATTCACAGATCGACGATTAGGAGCCTGTCGGCAAAGGTCGGTAGTCGGAGGTCGACGGTTGCGGTCGGTCGGTGGAGGGCAGTCAGCAGAGGTCGACAATGGTGGTCGGTCGACAGAGTCTGACAACAACCAATAGTCGGAGGTTGACGGTAACGATCGGTCGACGGAGGTCGATGACAACCGATAATCGGAGGTCGACGGTGGTGGTCGGTTGGTGGAGTCGACAGCGACCGATCATTGGAGGTCGACAATAGCCGTTGGTCGTGGTCGGTATTCAGAGGTCAACGGAGGTCGACGACGACCGATAGTTGGAGGTCGACGGTGGTCGAAAAAAGTCGACAATGGTCAGTAGTCCGAGGTCGATGGTGGCGGTCCATCTGCGGCAGCCGGTAGTCGAAGGTTGACGGAGGCGGTCGGTCGGTGACGACCGATACTCAGAGGTTGACAATGGTGGCTGGTAGACGGAGGTCGACGACGACCGATAGTCGAAGGTCAACGATGGTGGCCAGTTGGTGGAGGTCAACGACGACCATTAGTCGAGGAAGTAACATAAATAATAAAAAATGAAAGAGAACGAAATGACAAAAAAATTAAAAAAAAGTCGAAATAGAGGAAGAGAAGAGATTGGTGTAGGAATGGAAGAGAGAGATGGATAATTGCATGAAAGATAGAAAAAAAAAACAGAAACAAAATTTGAGAAACAATTTTTTGTAGTTTCTCAAATTTGGCCTCTTTTTTAGAAATGTTTCTAGAAATTTAGAAACAAGAAACAGGGATGAGTTATCAAACAAGTCTGTTTCTTAAAAAAAGAGAAACGAGAATAAGAAACATGAAAGAAGAACGTTATCAAACAAGCCGATAGTTTACGTGAGTGGGTGTGTGGTGTGTGGTAATAAAAAATTGTTTAATAATTCTTTTATTAATTTTTAAACAATTTAATAATGAACTACAACAATTAATGTTCATTGAATTTTATTTTTTAATTAAATGCTAATAAATGATAAAACAATTATACAAAATAATAATAAATGAAGAAGAACCATTAATATTTAGTAACTTTTCAAAATAGGAATAGTTTGTAGGTGAGTAGTTTCAAAAATTAATTTAATTAGTACTTTTTAATAAAGAAAAATGACAATTTAGATATTCTCTAAAGAGTTGAGGTTAATATTGTCCAAAAAAAAATTCTTCCACATTCTTACTTTTTATAGATTATTATTATTATAGATTATAGATAATTATTTAGGCACTGAAATGTCGTATCCATGTAAAATTTATTGATAAAATAGTTTATGCAGTCATATAATTTTGTTTTATTTATTATAAAAAATAAAGATATTTTAAATTGATATTTAAAAAATACATATATATATATTTTAAATTGATTATAATATAGTGTCAACTAATGGATACATCAATAATTTAAATTCTATTGGTTAGAAAATGACAACTTTTTACAACAATATAACCTTTGGTCACTAATTTTTTGAGAATATAAATCTTAACATATTGACTTATGTTCAGTTTAGTAAAAATATTAATTTATTACATTGAACCTTATTTGTCTACACATTGGTGTGTGAGTATATTCCTACATACCACCAGTAAAATATTGACTGCTAAGACAAAACACAGATAATATATATATATATATATATATATATCATTTTCTACCTTCTCTTAGTACATGTTTTGGGTGATTTGGAAATGATTAAAATCACTTTTTTTTTTTTTCATGTTTGAAATCACTAAAAAATATACCTTTAATTATTCAAAATCAATTTCATATTTGATTTTATACTTTTAAACGTGACTTTCATATCATTAAAATTGATGTAAATTATTAAAGGCATATTTTTCGAATGATTTTAAATATGAAAAAAATGATTTTAACCATTTTAAAATCATTCTCAAACATAGACTTAGTTATGAGTTATGAGTAGTATTGTTTATTACCTTAGACTAATTTATATTATAATTTTTAATTCAATTATTTTCATGTAAATAATTATTAATTATTTTCAATTATTTTCATGTAGACTTTATGTAAATAATTATTTTTATAATTTTTCTTTCAATTATTTTCAGGTATAATTATTTACAAAATGAAACTATATGTAAATTTCATTAATATGTGAATCTTTGATATATAAAAATTTAAACTCCTTGAACAATGAATTTCTAAAATAGATAGATAATTAGTGAAATATAATAACAAATAATTTCATAGTTTATGGACAATTTATTTTATTTTTTGTGAAAAGCATAGTTTTTTTTTTTTGACATCATGAGGGGTAGGAGTCTCGAACCACAGGTCTCTTGGTCGTTAGTACAAGAGTTATGCCAGTTGAGCTATGCTTAGGTTGGCTTTGTGAAAAGCATAATTTATGGACAAATAGTTGTTAACTAAATCAGTTTTTTTTTTCTAATACATCAACATTTGGGGGTGGGAGGATCCGGACGTCTGACCTCTTGGTCGAGGGTACATATCAATTACCACTAAACTAAGCTTGCTTTAGCTTGTTAATTGAATGGATAAAGACACATTGTGTGGTAGAAAATACTTTTAACACATATCACAGTATGTTATCATGAGACAAAAATAAATGCAAGAGTTGAAGAGAATTATGTTTACACGATATGATCAAAATAAATATCCTCTCTTTGTAGTATTGACATTTGGTCTCAATGATTATGGGTGACCACAGTGATCAAGCACAACAAGCAAAGTTGACTTGAGAAACAGATGGGTAGATAACACTAGAAGTATAGTGGACCAGCTCAACTTTAAATTCAAAATTTTAATGTCCTCCTCGTAAACCATTTGACTTTTGATTTTTTAGTTTTTAAAATAAGCTTATAAACACTAATTCTAAGTCTATTTATTGATATCTATGTTTTGTTGCCTAATTTTTATAAATGTTTTCAAAATCTAACTCTAGTTTTGAAAATTAGAAGAAATGGTTTCTAATTTTATTTTATTTTATTTTATTTTATTTTTTAATTTGGTTAAGAGTTCAAAGATTTCCTTAAGAAAAATATGGAAACTGTGGTAAACAATTGTGATAAAACAAGGACAATTTTCAAAGGGTCAACAAGAAAAATGACTAATTTTAAATATTACAACTCAAAAAATGGCTAAACGTATTAGATTTTGTAAATATGACTAAATGTAATTTTTAGTAGAACTTTCAAATTGCACTAGAACAAAAATACCCTCAATTAAGATTTAGGGCCTGTTTCGAATACATTTTAGTTTAGGATATTTGTAATGGGTGGCAATATCAGTCTAAATAATGGAAAATATTCCATTTTTTTAAAAATATTTGCAAATATGGTAAAATTTTTTAATTAGTTTTTTATATTCCCGTTTTGCCCCTGAATTATGGCCCACTCGATCTCCCACTTGACGAACCTCCGTGTCCTCGACGCCCGCCTGAATTGCCTCACCTCTCTTCCCAACGACCTCGAGAACCTCATCAAGCTCGAAGTTTTGAACGTCTTCCAAAACTTCCACCACCTTCAGACCTTGCCTTATTCCATCGGCCTCTTGCTCTCTCTCGCCGAACTGGACATCAGCTACAACAAAATCACCACTCTTCCCGACTCCATTGGCTGTTTTACCCCTGAATTATTAGGTGCTCTGGATTTTTTTTTTTAACTTTTATTCTGAAAGATTTCTTAGTGTGATAGAAAATTTTCTATTTCTATCGGGGTTAGATTCTATCAGTGAGAAAGATTTTCTATCACTAATAGAAATGTTGATTTTCTATCGGTGATAAAAAGTTTTTCTATCACTGATAGATTCTATCACCTATAGAAAGATTTTCTATCACCGATAGAAAATTTTTCTATCGGTGATAGAAAGTTTCTCTATCACTGATAGAATCTATCAGTGATAGAAAGCATTTTATCGGTGATAGAAATCGATAAAAAAATTTCTATCACTGATCGAATCTATCAGTGATAGAAAAACTTTCTATCACTGATAGAAACTTTCTATCACTGATAGAAAATTTTTCTACAACTGATAGAATCTATCAATGATAGAAAAACTTTCTATCATAGAAGATTTTTTTATCAATATATACATATAGATAAAAAAAAATTGACGTGGAAGAAGAAGATGCACGTCAATCATTTTTTCTATCACTGATAGATTCTATCTGTGATAGAAAAAGTTTCTATCAGTGATAGAAAAAGTTTCTATCAGTGATAGAAATCTTCTATCACTGATAGAAACTCTAAACTTTCTATCACTGATAGAAAATTTTTCTACCACTAGTAGAATCTATCAGTGATAGAAATTTTTCTACCACTGATAAAATTTTTCTACCATGAAAACGAGAAATCAATTCAAAATCAAACGAGAGGCGCGTGCAAAACGGATACCAATTCAGTGATAGAAATCTCATAGAAGCTTTCTATCGGTGATAGAAAGACTTTCTATTTGTGATAGAAAATTTTTCTATCTGTGATAGAAATAGGATATAACGACCAAACACTGATAGACATAGGATAGAATGATAGAGTCTATCTCTATTAGTGATAGAAAGCTTCTATTTCTATCAGATAGAAAGTCTTTCTATCAGATAGAATCTCTTCCTATCACTGATAGATTCTATCAATGATAGAAAATATGGGAAATGAAACAACACCAACCAAACACCTACCAACCACTTTATAAAAAAGAACACACTTATAGAAAGTCTTTCTATCTGATAAAATCTATCTCTATTAGTGATAGAAAGCTTCTATCATGATAGAAAGACTTTCTATCAGTGATAAAAAAAACTTTCTATCACTGATAGAAAAAATTTCTATCAGATAAAAAGGGCATTTTAGTAAATACACATTCCAGAACTTAAAATTTTGCCATTTTTGCAAAATTTTATGCGGGCTGCTAAATCTGTAAATATTTTGGGCCGGTTTGCTATATTTGCAACCGGCCCTTTAGTTTAAGTGTTTTTCATGAATTCATTTTCTTTTAAACATTTTATATAAAAATTGTTTAGAATTTAAATACTCATATGTTTGGTTACATTTCCTCATAAGTATTTTTATACACAAGTTATTATATACTTAAAAACTGTTTTAAAAAATTTGCTTTCAGGTGGTTTATTTCTCAATCTCATTTTTTAATAAGTCATGTTTAGTGGTTGCCAAACACTAGAGTTTTTTTTTTCAAAATTAAACACTTGAAGATTTAAAAAACACTAGTTGAGTCACCTATTGCATTCACCAATGAAAAAAGTAAAATGGAGAGTATAATTACCTGCCACCATTTATTGAATCAATAAAATGTTGGGTTTTATGCCCTAAAACTCGTAGATAGTGAATGTTAACAAACTGTATACTTGTGTCAATAAAATGTTAGTGAGGTTTCTACAATAAAGTGTTATTGTTAAGTATTGCACAATATGATGTAAATCCAATAAACTAAGATCCAAAGTTGTTTGTATGTAACTTGAACTAGTATGTGGAGACATACGGGGATTGATGTTCAAGTAACAACCTAAAAGGTCTATAGTAGAGGGATAAAACTGGGTACTTTATCCTGGTAACACTATATGATACGACCCACTTTGTATTTAATACAAACGTATTGATTCAAAGCTTCCATGTAGTAGACATGAGAGTGAGGGTATCATATGCAATGAGTTTGCATAAGATTGGACCACAAAATAGTCAACCACTGGAAGGTATTCCAAACGGGCGGCCTTATTCTCCTAAGGAGGATAAGGGTCCGTTTGGAATACCTTTTTAGTTTAAATGTTTTTCAAGAATGTATTTTATGTTAAATATTTTGTATAAAAATTGTTTAGAATTTAAACACTCATATGTTTGGCTACATTTCCTCACAAGTGTTTTTACGAAGCTAATTTGTTTATTAGGACTGTTTTTTAGATAATCATTTGAATATTTGATCATACACACTTTTAAAAGTGGCTTGATTTAATTGAAAATGATTTGGAATAACTTAATTTTAAAATCAAAGTAACCTTAAAATCACTCTCAAACATGTCCGGTAATAGAATGGAGAGATATAATGGTACAAAAATATATTTTTGACACTATAAAAGAGAAAGTCACGAGGGAAGAAATCAAATGCAAAAAGTTGAGGAAAATAGAAGTTTGAAAGATATGAAAGAAAGAATGAGAAATCGAAATTTGTTTTGGGCGTTTGTGTGGGTGATTTTGGTGTGGAAGCAAAGTGGAGTGGTGGAATGTAATACAGATTTATGCAACTCAATTGAAGCAACGAACAAAGATCTTTTCGAGTTTGCTTTGAACATGGAATTCCTTAAAGCTGAGTTCTTATTGAATGGAGCCCTTGGAAAAGGTCTCGACGCCATTGATTCAGCTCTGGCTTCCGGAGGCCCACCTCCTATTGGTGCTCAAATGGCCAACTTAGATCCTCACATCCGTCCAATCATGGAACAATTTGCGTATGAAGAAGTTGGACACATAAGGTCTCACTCGCTCTCCAATTGAGATATATGTCTTAACCAGTTGACCTATACACGATTAATAATCTAACGATCCTATGATGATTTGTTGTTTGTTTTTGTGGGTTTGTTTTCAGATCCATTAAGAACGCAACTGGTGGAGGTTCTCCCAGGCCATCGTTGGATCTAAGCAAGAGAGCCATGGCAGATTTGGTAGATAAAGCAGTTGGCTACAAACTCAGTCCTCCATTCGACGCTTATGCCAATTCTATCAACTTTCTCCTTGCCGCAAAGATCATCGCTTACATCGGACTCAACGGCTACGTCGGAACAACCCAACAACTCGTCCTTCCCAAATCTCACAGCGTAAGAAAAAAGAGACAAAACCATAATTCCTTCCATTCTTGTAATCATCATCATCAATGAGTTGACTTGGTGCAGTTGGTGGCGAAGCTGCTCGACGTGGAGGCCGGACAAGACCGAGCAAATTTGAACTTGAAACTTGATGACATGGTGGTTCCTTATAATATAACTGTTGCTCGATTCACCAACGAGCTCACTTCGGAACTGTTCAATCGGCTCGGAAACTGCAGCATCAAGGATGAAGGATTAATAGTGCCTCAGTCGCTTGGGGCGGAGAATCGAATAGAGAGCAACATTCTCACTGCCCAAACGCCGCAAGAGATCTTGCGGATAATGTATGGAACTGGCAACGAGCTTATGGCAACTGGTGAGATCGTCCTCGCCGGTGTTGGTATAAAAATTGTTGGATCAGTTGTACTTAGATAACTAAGTCAATTCATGATATAAATCAAAGGGGTTGATAGTCCATAAATATGATATCATATATAGCATATGTAGACAAAAGATTAAGAGTAAGGAAAAAATTTAGAATAAGTGATTTTAGCTCAAGTGATTTATGTAAGAACTCAATGATTCAATCATGCACTGAAAGCTAAAAATTGACATTGGCGCTTTAATGACCAAAGTGTTAAGAAGAAAAAATACACACTTGTTTCTTGAATATGATTTTTGTTCTGGTAGAATCGTCACGAATATATACAACAAAATTTCCTTTTTATGATGGTAAAAAATCTTCACTAAAAGAAAAGACGATGGTCATTCGCCCGGTATCTATTTGATTGTTATGGTATGTTTTACAATGATGTTCAATGAAAAAAATTGATTCAAATAGTATCTTGCCTTGGAGACACTGGAACAACTCCTAAGCAACGAGTGAGAGCAATAATAGTTGGTTTGAAGCTCATTTTCTTTTTAAGTTTCCTCTCCTTTCCATTTCAGCAAAATTACTTACAAGGGGATGCTTGTTTTATTCCCTAGGGTGTAGCTGAGTGTTGGGAGAGTGAAAATTGTACTCGGATTTTTGGTTCTGTTTCTTCTTCTCCTTCGTCTGTTCTAGTTCTCACATGCTGGGATGTTATTTCTATTTTGTGTGAGATTGTGCATGTTCGGAGATTTTTAAATGGTTAAAATCACTTTTGTAATATTCAAAATCAGTCCGAACACATGTCTTTAATAATTCAAAATAACGTTTAAAAAGTGTAAAATCAATTACGAAATTAATTTTGAATAATTTAAAGGTATGTTTTGGGATGATTTTGAACATAACAAAAGTGATTTTAGTCATTTCAAAACCACTCCCAAACATGCACTTAAGGTCCGTTTGAAATACCTTTTATTCTAAGTCTTTTTCAAGAGTGATTTCTGTTATGGGTAATTTTGGACCACCCAGATGCACAAGGAGCTGACAAGGACAATCGAGCAGAAATCAGACCGGAAGATGGACCCAAGAGGCGAAACCGGCGAGTGGGACGAGCTCAGACCGAAGGGGTCGGGCTTTTGGCCCGACCCTCTACTCGACCCGCTTGTGCGGGTCGAGCCCGTCAGGCCCCGTTTGGTCCCTGTAGCCTCTAGCCGCCCTGGATCCGCCTAGTTTGTCCCAAAATGCCTCCGAACTCCTAAAAAACCCTAGGAGCATGAGCATGTATTTATACCCCTCTTCGCCACTGAAGAAGGGGACCCGAACTGGATTATCGACTCTCTTCTCTTACTTTCCTGCTCTCTTCCCATTTTATGACTTAAGCATCGGAGGCGGTGTGGCCTACACCACGTCGGTGTGCAGCGGTTTTTGCTGGTCTTGTAGGTCATGTCTTCTCCAGTTTCTACAAATTCACCGTTGATGTCACGTGAAGGTCAGGTAAGTGATGACCGCAAAGTGCACGGGCCGCAAGTAATATAAAACGGAAAGTATTCCGAGTATCGAATCCTCAGGGAGGCGAAGCGAAACTTAAGCAATTAATTAAAATTCTCTTGAGCACTGAAAATACTTAGGCAAAATAATATTTAGGAACTATGCTCATGTAAGAAAAAAAGATTTAATTTAAAATGACTTAATGAAAACAAATTTGATCAATCAGAAATAAAATGCGGAGAAAGAGTTTTTCTTGAAATGGGAAGAGGGGTCTTGAAAATCAATGATTAGCTAAATAATTGCTATAATTATCCTATCTCATTGCCCAACTAATTATAAACCTAGAATCTCCGTTAATCACATAGGTTCTCCTGTCGGTTTCCCCTAATTGTAATTAATTCATTTTAACAACCTAAGTGTCCTTAGCGCTATTAAAAATCATTAATTATTACGCCCTGATTCATTTTAGGAATCTATGTTTAATCAACTAATCCCGGTGTCACAACGGGCAATTAAACTAGTTGCATGGATTATGATCTATCCTAATTTCTCTCCGTCGAGTTTCCATTAAGAATCGAATCATTACACAATTGGCCAGATTGAGTAAAGCATTAAGCACATCCATACAAATAATTAGGACATGGGCAAGAGACAAGAAATTATAACAATATTGCAACTATCATTTCATTTCAAGACCCCAAATTGGGGTTTAGCTACACATAATATTCACAATAATTACAAGGGAAAGCATAATAACAGGCATAAAGGAAAAGGAATTGACCGTCGAAAAACCCCTTGCTGACGCTTGGAGCCCCCGCTGACTACTCCTCGAGCCTCTAGAATTGCTCCCCAAAATTCCCCAAAAATTCCCACTAGAAGAACCCTCTCAAAAAGGCTCAAAAGCCTTGAGAGGGGCTCCAAAAAAGGAGTCTTAAGAAAGGAAAGAAATGAATGAGTAATGATTTGATTGATGATCCAAATGAGGCACCAAGGGCTCCTATTTATAGGCCTGGAAAAGGGGTAGCGTCGCGACGCTGCCTTGCCAAGCGTCGCGACGCTGCTGCGCACGCGGCTTGGGCAACAAGAAAGGGCAGCGTCGCGACGCTGCCTTGCTAAGCGTCTCGACGCTGTCCAGATTTTCCAGAAAATCAGCTTCTTTTTGGGCTGATTTTTGGGCCTTCTTCTTCATTTCTCTTGGACTTTTCCTCATGGATGTCTTCTTTGGGCTTCATACTTTGATTTGGGCAATAATTCCTTCAATTTTGGCTCTTTTTCTCCCAAATTCATCATTTATGCTCCTAAAGACAAAATAACAGAATTCATTAAATATATTCATTAAAATCACGATTAAAGCACCAAAAAGCTTAATAATTTGAGACTAAAATAGCGACATTTCTGCTCGCTATCAGTAAGTCCCTTGGCCAAATTTTGGCATCAACAGTTGGCGCCGTCTGTGGGGACGAGTGCTTGCCAGTTCAGACAGCGCATCGGTAGTGGTCTGCAGGATGGATCGGGTTCAGAAACAAGGAAGAAACCTCAAGTATGAGCAGAAAACGCCGAACCAGACTGGGGTCGACCTCGGTATGGAAAAGGCCGACCCTAACTTCGGAGACTATTGTAAGGTTCCATGTGCCCACGATGCTGTGGACCTGACCCAAGAGGACAATCAGTAGAAGGAGAGAGAGCCGGGAAGTTTCTGTATCCGACCAACATCGAGAAGACAGGAAAAAGACGCTGGGTAGAAGATGGAGGCCAGATCCGATATGAACACTCCTCGGCCGATGGCCGAGGCTGAGCAGAAGCCCAATCGCAAAAAGACCCGCAGAAGTTCGCCACTAAAGACAGCGTCCGGTACGTACACAGGGAATAATGACAGGAAAAAGTCGGAGGCTCGGGCAAAGCCCGAGGCCGAGCAGGGCCAAAAAGGGCAAGAGCTATCCAAATGGCTAAAAGACAAAGCAACAAGGTGCCGAGGCTTCGCGCTAACACTCACGGGTTTGGCAAGACAATGATTTAGTAAGATCCCACGGAAGTCGATCGATTCGACAAAAGAATTGGCCTGAGCATTTGTTACGCAATTCCTCGGGGCCCGGAGCCGACAGAAGCCTCAGATCAATTTGCTAACAGTAAAGCAGGGGCCCCGAGAAAGCTTGAAGGATTATATTAACAGATTTAATAACGAAGTTTTGCAGGTAGAAGGCTATGACGATGGATTTGCCTTGATTGCTGCGATTTCAGGTCTGCAGGATGAAAGACTGCTCAACTCGATCGGTGAAAGCCACCCACGGACATACGTGGAATTCATGACCCGGGCACAAAGGTACACAAGCACCGAGGAACTTGAGATCCAAACAAGAAGAGAAAGAGGCCGAAGCCGGCAAAAGTAGTCCTCGACCAATGGCCGAGGCCAACCAGAGGCGAAGGAGCCACAAGGCTGTGCGGAGCCAAAGGCCAGATTCAACAGGACACAAATCTATTGAAATGCCCAGAAAAGTTGAGATCAGACCTCGACAAGAGGAACAGAAACAAATGTTGCATGTTCCACGAAGATCATGGACATACAGCCCGAGAATGCATCCAGTTACGAGACGAGATAGAAACCCTAATTCGAGAGGGTTACTTGAAGAAGTTGGGCAAGGTAGAGTCGGCCAGGGCAATCAATAACCCACCGCTCGAGATACAGACAATTTTAGGAGGACCATCCAGAGGAGAGTCAGGCAGGAAGCGGGAGGCTGCAATCCGAGAGACATGACAAGAACCTGGAGAGCAAGAAGTTCACCGCACGTGAAGAGAGGCCCTGGGAATTTCCTAGGCTACGCACCCCTAGGATGACCACAACGCTTGAAGAGAAGCTCTGGGAATTTCTTAGGCCTCCCCAAGCCTTTTCCCCAGAGGAGTGTACGCACCCCTGGGATGACCACGACGCTTGAAGAGAGGCTTTGGAAATTTCCTAGGCCTCCCCAAGCCTTTTTCCCAGAAGAGTGTACTCACCCCTGGGATGACCACGACGCCTGAAGAGAGGCTTTGGAAATTTCCTAGGCCTCCCCAAGCCTTTTCCCCAAAAAAGTGTACGCACCCCTGGGATGACCAAGATGCTTGAAGAGAGGCCCTGGGAATTTCCTAGGTCTCCCCAAGCTTTTCCTCACAAGAGTGTATGCACCCCTGGGATGACCACGACGCTTGAAGAGAGGCTCTGGGAATTTCCTAGGCCTCCCCAAGCCTTTTCCCCAGAAGAGTGTACGCACCCGTGGGCATGACGCTTGAAGAGAGGCTCTGGGAATTTCCTAGGCCTCCCCAAGCCTTTTCCCTAGAAGAGTGTTCGCACCCCTAGGATGACCAGGATGCTTGAAGAGAGGCCCTGGGAATTTCCTAGGCCTCCCCAAGCTTCCCTCAAACTTCTCAAGCCATGCAGGGAAAATGCTCGTACTCATGCCAAGGCTGAGGCCGACCATTAGACAAGGAATGGGGCTCGACTGAGTCTGGTAGTCACTTCGCAGGCAAAGTATCCGCACATGAGTCCAACTATGAGGCAAGCAAACAGATGATGGAGAAGCGAGGCTCGACCTCATGCCAAGGTCGGGGCCGGCTGACTCAGCTTCAAGGATGAACTTTGTCCTCAAAAGACCAGGTTTGACATTATATTTTCTTACTGAAAAAAATGCAACTCTTTAATACTGAATGCATATTTTGAGTGGGGGCTCGGGAAATTCTTCAACCTCCACAAGTATTCCCAAAAGGGTGTACGCACCCCTGAGATGGACACAACACTTGAAGAGAGGTTGTCACATGCCCTCAACGTCCCCAAGTCCCCAACTGAGTCCAGACACCCTTGGGATGGAAAACAAGCAAGCAAACAACACAGAGGAGCTGGTCGGCCTCATGCCATGGCCGAGGCCGACCATCCTGAGGCCAAGGCCGAGCTCCACCCTCAAAGGCCTAGGTACGAAGTTAGTTTTTCCTTACTCAAAAAATGAATATCCAAGATATTGAATATACATTTTGAGTGGAGGGTGGAGAATAAGGACAAACCAAGTCCATCATAATCATGGCCATGTTGCGATGATTTTGACTTTCCTTTCTTATTCAAGTTAGGATTACGAACAACGGTGGAGCTATTTTTAAGATTATTTATTCTCATTTTGTATAGCACATAGCTTTTTCCCATGGTACAATAATGCAGACACTTGCAAATTTGATAAAATTCTTTATACTATGTTTGTGCAAAGCATTTTTCCATAGGATGGGCGCATATGGCCAAACGAGAGTGATTCTTGTAGTGGCCGAACTTCTGCACTTTCCCTTGGAAGGAGACTAAACTCTTGCAGAGAGGTTGACGCATGCCCTCAACCTCCCCAAGCTTTTCCCCAGAAGAGTGTACGCACCCTTCAGATGATTACAACACTTGAAGAGAGGTTCGAGTATTTCCTCAACCTCTCCAAGTTTCCCCGACTGAGTGTATGCACCATCGGGATGGATACAACAGAGTAAATTAGCAAGCAAAGTAGAAGAAATGCTCGGCCTCATGCCAAAGCCGAGGCCGAGCATCCTAGCTTCGAGGCCAACCCTCAGTCACTTCACTTGTTTACACAACCGAAACATTCAAAGTAGTAAGGAGATGTTCGACCATGGAGTGAGCCTGCACAACAATGTAACCATGAGGTGAATGAGCTGGCGATGTAAAAGTGTAGATCGGCCTCATGCCAAAGCCGAGGCCGACCATCCACCTTCAAAAGGCCAGATATGAAATTAGTCCTTCTTAATCAAGAAATGCAGCTCCTGAGGTATTAAATGCACAACTTGAGTAGGGGCTGGGAATGGGGATAGGTTAAGGCCATTCCATTCCTTTGCTATAGTCATCACGCTGATTATTTCGACCTCATACCATGTCATAATTGTGACCACCTTTTGCATGGTTTTGACCCCTTTTTTCTTATTTATCCAAGATAAAATTAATTCATAAATTATGATGAGGTTTTTTCATGTAATTCTGAAATTGCATGAGGCATGACGAAGAAGTAACAGGGGATAATGAATGCAGGGGGCTGGGTATTGAGTTAACAGGGACCTGAGGCCGAGGGCAACCCTAGCCTCCTCATTCATCCTTCTTTTGCAGAAATTAACTTTTCAGTGCAAGAGTTTTGAAAGCCTTATATTCTTGCCTATTTTTAATTGTGGATAAGCCCTGGATCTGGAATGAAGCACTCCGAATGACCGAAGCACCCGGTGGGGGTTCGGAGGCAACACAAGCTAAAATGAAAATGTTGTGCTCGACCTCTTCCCGAGGTCGAGGCCGACCAAAGAGGCCCTCCATCCACTTTTGTCCTATCTTGCAGGATGACAAAGAAGTCATACATGACTCAGCACGAGACAAGAGTCGTACTCTTAAATCGGGCTTAAGGAGCTCAACCTATAGCATTAAATCGCACCTGAATCCCAATTCAAGAGTGGGGGCTTAATATTATGGGTAATTTTGGACCACCCAGATGCACAAGGAGCTGACAAGGACAATCGAGCAGAAATCAGACCGGAAGATGGACCCAAGAGGCAAAACCGGCGAGCAGGACGGGCTAAGACCCCCTGCTCGGCCTCGGCCCAAGGCAACTCAAGGAGTGACCCACAGTTAATGAATTTTGACTAACTTGGTTAATGAGTTTAGCCAATTAGTCCCGTATCATTGGAGCTTCTGATCTGTAGGTCCATTAGGTCCCACTGGTAGCTCGTAAAGAGACTTGAGACAATTAAGTAAAAATTGTAAATTGAAAGTGTTCAATTTATTTAGGGGAATCATATAATGTATATTGATACATTATAATATAAAGTTTACAAAACTTTATAATATAATTTTGGATTAGTTTCAAAATTAATTATTGAGAAAAAATATTTGAAAGAGTTCAAATAATTAATATGAATTGGATTCACATTAATATAAATAATTTAATAAAATCCATAAGATTAAATGTGTGATATTTAATTGGGTAATTAATTAATTATTGAATTAATTATTTATTTATTAAAATTAGATATGAATAAGATAATAGATTTGATCTTATTCATGACCTAGGAAAAGGTCTTGGCCTTTTCCTTTAAATAGCCCCTAGGGTAGGGTGAAAGACATTCTATTCATTCTCCTACTCTCATTGAATTCCTCTGAAGGCTCCCTCTAGACTCCCACCAGTCTCCTTACTCTAGAAGTCTCAGAGTCATACCGGTGTAGCCATAGTGGTGGTGTTCGCAGTAGTTCGTGATTATTTCACAAGCAGTTGGTGAATTTAATCTGAGGTCAACGAGAGTAAGTAATTTGTTACTCTATAAATTAGATTTAGATCTAATATTTTTGTATGCATAGTCTGTGCGATGCAGCAAAATCCACCGCTAGAGCAAAATGGACAGCAAATTAATCAGCTAAGCTGAAATGACTTCTCTAGTTCCGACCCTGAGTGTCATTTCCCCATCGTTCAACTGCCGAAAGGAACTACTTTCCTGAAAAGAAGAACAAACATGATTAGTTGCTCCTGAATCAAATATCCAGGTAAACTCATCATGTTCTACCAGACATGTTTCTAAAACAAGTAAATCAAATTTACTTTCCTTTTCCTTCTTTTTCTCAGCAAGGTACTTTGGGCAGTTTCTCTTCAAATGTCCATCTACATTGCAGTGGAAACACTTGCCCTTATCTGCCATAGCTTTGGCTTTTCCCTTGCTTTTAGCAGCAGTACTGGGAGCTTTCCCCTTGTTTCCTTTCTTCTTCTGAGTTTTCTTTGAAAAAGTGGCTACAAATTTAGTTCCAGAGGATGAACCCTTCTCGAACTTTCTTTTAGAGTGAACAATGTTTGCCTTTCCTTCTATCTATCCCTTGTTCTTAAGAAGAGACTGATAGAGTTGTAGCTCATTCAAGAGGTTAGTCAGGTTGAATGTTATTTTATTCATCATTGCATTGCTTCGAAACTGCAGAAAACTCTTCGGAAGAGATTCTAAGATGAATGCAACCTGACTACGCTCATCTATGACCGCCCCGTTTGCCTCTGCCACGTTGAATTGGACCATCATATCCATGACATGCTCCCGAACAGACGTGCCCTCTTTCATGCGACAACTATAAACGTATTTGAGAGCGTCATGGTGGAGTTGGTAGGACGGTTGTCCAAACATCTCCTGGAGAGAGTTCATAATCTCCCTCGCTGTTACCATGCCCTCATGCCTTTTAGCCAAAACTTCAGATAAGCTGGCTAGGATATAGACGCGAGTCTTATCATTGGCCTTTGTCCAGCGGTCATAAGCATCCTTAACTGCTTGGGATGCATTACGAGCAGGGGCTGGAGGACAATCCTCCGTTAAGACGAACCGTAGATCATCGACAACAAGAATCGTATTCAGGTTCGACTTCCACGTAGCATAATTTTCGCCGGTTAATTTCTCATTTTTAAGCAGAGAGACAATTGAGGAAGACATTGCTGAAATTTAAACAAACAATGACCGTATTAGTTATCTTTGCCTTAACCCATCATACAAGCAAACAATTGAACACAATCCAATCAATTTAGCAAAACAGACAATCACATAACCCTAAAACTATCGATTTAGTTTTGCAACGATGTTTCAGAGGTTTAGAATATCAACAACCGAAGGGTGATCAGGTACTCCTCCTTTGAAATGAGACACCTCTCAGCTAATTCTAATTACATAATAACTCATATTCCTATAGACATTAGCCACCGTCGTTTTGTCAAGGATTTGTTAACACTTTTAACTCATCCTCGTAAGTGTAACCCTCCCACTTTCAGATCTCAGAGGCACGCACCAACAGGCTACCGAAGGGAAAGACAACTGTTGGTGATTAGCCTAAGAGCTCCTATCCTTTGTAGGAGTTCACGATGTTCTGAATCCTATGACCTGGCCCTCCGAAGGGATGGTTGCGCCAGGACAACCTGCAGCCGGATCATAGGACTCTCACGGTGTGAACTATGGGCGGAGACTGAGGGATACGTTGACACGTGTCCCACTCCCACTTACTGTAGACATTTTTCCCATTCACCTTGATATTGATTCATGCAAACACTTTCCGAAGGGAGGCCGCTCCTAAGGCGACTCGAAGCCGAGCATGAATCTCACGTTGTGAATATAGGGACATAGGAGCAAAACTTGATTTAAATCTCGTTTTGTAATTTTCCTCCCACTGAAAATGTCCTAAGGTTAATATAGGGTTGTTTAACTTAGATAGTATTCGGCTAAGTCAATCTATCTAAGTCTGATCCTATTATAACAATTATGGAAAGGATTCAACTGCAATCTTTTGGGTGAATTAAACTTCTTTCAATAAACCCAACATTGCAAGTCAACATTACTATGGTTAATTCAACTCAATGTTCGGGTCAGTTCCCAGGTAGGAGGTGTTCCGTAAACCGTCAACTTAAATACCCCCAGCCTTAGACAGAACTTTACCGAGAGAGTTCCCTTATAACCTTAGTAATGTACGGTCTTTACTCTAAAGATCTAGGTGCATTAAACACTTTTAATAAACCTAGTGACATTGCATGCTAACATTTAACTATGATTAATTCAACTCCGGTATTCCAGGTCAGTTCCCAAGTAGGAGGTGTTCCGTAAACCGTCAACTTAAATACCCCCAGCCTTAGACAGAACTTTACCGAGAGAGTTCCCTTATAACCTTAGTAATGTACGGTCTTTACTCTAAAGATCTAGGTGCATTAAACACTTTTAATAAACCTAGTGACATTGCATGCTAACATTTAACTATGATTAATTCAACTCCGGTATTCCAGGTCAGTTCCCAAGTAGGAGGTGTTCCGTAAACCGTCAACTTAAATACCCCCAGCCTTAGACAGAACATTACCGGTGGAGTTCCCTTATAATCATAGCAATGTTTTTCCTACTTAGTCAATTAAAACTATTTTTAATTCTAAGTAAGAAAAGATTCTAATCCTATTAGAAACTGATCTAGGTCTAATTAATTTTAAACAATTTAAAATTAATCCAATTCATCCTATGATCTTATGTTTGCATGCAAATCTTGATTATAGATTAATGGTTTCTAATCATTAATATTAAAGAACTATTTAAAATTTTAATGATTAATCCTATAATCAAGAATCTAGGGTTTAATTCATTTAACAATCTCATTCAAATTAAATAATTAAACCATACTAATTGCATGAATAATAAACACAATTATATTATTAACTATGGATGTTTCATGCTTCATGCAATTTTGATTTTCTTTTATTATAACAATTATAAGCCAATCAAGAAAATCAATCAAACATGCTTCATTCATCACATTAAACATAACTATTTATATTTAATTTAAGTAATGACATGCTTCATACTTTCCAATTTTTCATATAATTAATATACACTTATATTAAAAAAATATGAAAACAAATCCATGCATTTAAACATACATTATAACATTTTATAATATATAAAAATGCATGAGCATGTTTATAACCTAAGGTGGGATTAAATATTCTATATGACATTCATAAAGCATATAAATAGCAATTGAACCAGTTAATTTTGGCCCCTAAGATAAAATAAAGCGTTAAATTACATTAATTTAGCTAAATTCTATCCTAAAAAATCCTTGTACAGCTCCGGAATTGGTCTAGACAGCACGAACCGCCCAGAACCACCTCGAACCGGCCTCCAAAATCACGAACCATGCCAAACATTGGTTGAACCGGACCAAATAGGTCCCAGCCCAGCCGAACCGATTCGAACCGGACCGCCCACAGCTTGAACCGTGCCTGTTGAAACCCTAATGCGAGCCTCCATCGCGACAGTGTCGAGACGCTGTGTTGATAGCGTCCCGACGCTGTGCGTTTTCCATATCTGGCGCCTGCGGTATCGAGACAGCGTCGAGACGCTGTTGAGGTAGCGTCCCGACGCTGTGCGCTTTCCTTACCGAGCGCCTTCGGTATCGAGAAAGCGTCGAGACGCTGTTGAGGTAGCGTCCTGACGCTGTTGCGTCTGGAGGCAGAATCTGGGCGACAGTAACATCGATTCTCCGATTTTCATCTCATCAAAACCTATTCTAGACCCGGACTTACATAGGACTCGATTTTACATAAAATACCCGAAACATCGGGCCTTACATGATCAAAATCACATAAAATTAAAATCTATGGCCATAAAATTAACCCAAACAGTTCAACGCAAACCGAACATACATTATGCATAAATCCCACCTATTAGAGCCTATCGCAACTTGTAAAATTAATTAATAGGGACAACGATTGCTCTGATGTCGATTGAAGGGAATAAAAGTCCCCACGCAGCGGAAGCGCATCGATTGGACCTTACGCCGTATATTAATTAACATTAAAATACCGTTACGAAACTCAAACTAACTTTAAACACACTTTAAAGCTGCTGGAAAAATTGGTTTAAACATGCTAAAAATAAATCTCAATTTATTTTCATGCTTTTCTAAAGAAAGAAAGAATAACCGTTACAAACCTTCGTTGTAGACTTGAACGTTCTTCGCCAACGACGCTCCACGAACGAAAACGCAGCAGCCGCCTCTAATTTTCTTCGTTGGAAATTCCTTCTTTGAATGACACAATAACCACAGAGGGACCTTAGGAGGCAAAAGACTTGTGGGAGTCTTTCTCTAAGAGGGGGGCTAGAGAGAATTCTAGGTCTTGTCTTTGAGAGTCTAAGAGCAAGAGCAAGAATGTCAAGTGTCATGACCAATTAGGTCTAGTGTTCTATTTATAGAAGAGAGGCCATGAATAAAATATTCAATTAAATCAATCTTTTCCAAAATTGATTCAATCTTATTCCTTAATTAATCAATCATGATCAATCAATTCCATAATTGATTAATCTTTTCCACAAATGACTAATTACTTCCATAAGTGATTAGATCATTTCCATAAATGATTAATCACTTCCTTAAGTGATTAATTATTTCCATAATTGATTAATTCCCGGTTAATGAATTCTTTAATTAATTAACCACCAATTAAATATCACATATTTAATTCCCGGCCTAGAATTAATTAATTTGCCCAAACACATTTTAGGCCTTAAATTAATTAATTCATTATTTGAACTCTTTCAAAACTTCCATAAATTTATATTTGAACTTTTCAAATATTAATTTCTCTCATAATAATATATCAATATATATTATATTTGTTTCCCTTAATAAATTGAACATTTTCAATTTACTTTTATTACTTAGTTGCCTCAAATTACTTTTCGAGCTACCGGTGGGACCTAATGGACCTGCAGATCAGAAGCTCCAAAGATGTGAGATTAATTGGTCAAACTCATTAACCACATTAATCAATATTCGTTAACTGTGTGTACATTCCACTATAGACTCACAGTTGCACTCTTCTCACTGCAGACATATTTTCTGTGTCCACGAATCTAGACCAATATCGACTAGTTAGTCCTTCATGAGTGTCCGTAACACCAGCTGGGTCAAATTACCATTTTACCCCTGGGTTACCTCTATTTCCTTAAGTACCAATTCTCCTCTAATGAACAACCTGTTTGTGGTCCAACCATCAAACAGAAAACCCTCTCGTGCCATTCAGAGGGTAGGGCCCTTTGTTCAAGACTCGGAGTAACCACTTAAGGGAACACTCATCTGCTTCCCTAAAGTCGGGAAGGAGTGAATTCCATCTTGTATGATTATGTTCCCAGCTCCCCATTCGATCTTATCCCCAAAGTGGTAGGCTTATTGAGTCGGCGTATTGGCCACTCTCACCCATAAATATCAAAGGACAATCTCTCATGAGCAGGAGTCCATAATCAACTCAGGATTAAGACTAAGTTGTCTAGGTCGTACTAGTGAAATAGAAAACCAACTATTGGCCACTCGTTAGCCAAGTTGACAAACCGACTTCTGTTGAGTTATTTTCGAGATAAAGGAGCGAGGAGAGCTTGCCATGTGTCCAATTTAACCTAATTCTCATCTTATAAAAGGAGGAGCCGTCAAAGATAAATTCATTCACGATTTGGAGACCGAATCAATCGGTCGGAGGCCGAATTGACGACAGAATGGAGATCTAAGAAAACCATTTGTGATTCCACTCAAGGAGACGAAGTTCTTCCATGTTCTTGGTGGTTTGGAGCAGCCGTTTCATCCCCATTTGCTGAAAAGGATTAGTATTTCTTGTGTATTTCGTAATATGGATATGCTTATCGAGATTGTAACGTATTTTATGTTTTCAATCATGAACTAATTGCTTTGTAGGCATAGGTTAAGAATTATGTGATTGTTATATTTATAAATTTGGAAATTCTATTTGATCATGATCATCTTGAATTATTGTTGATCATTAATTACATTATGTGCCCGCCTAGCTAGCCGGTATGTATAGCTTCTCCTAGTTTCAGGGATGATTTAGGAGTTGTGTGGCAATAATTCACGCTAGATCATTGGGTATTGGTGAACGCCAGTGACTGAGTTAGGGATAGCCAGTTGCCTATTGTTTGATCGGTAGAGCTTCATTGGTTTTGAAACATATTCCAAAAGATCCGGAGTTCCAGGATCCCGCTCATAATACTGCATGAGATTGATGGATCAAAAGAATTGCTGGAGCATCTTTATAAACAATTACAGAAGTCTTAACCTGTGTCAGTTTCCATTCTGTTTTCTCTGTCGTAACCATTTACTACTTTCGCATATCTTTTGTTTCAGCATTTTAAAAACCCCATCAATTTAACCAACCTTCTGAAATCACTAAAAAGGCAAATTAAATCAATAGAGGTAGGCATTTCAAGACCTTGTGGATACGATAAATACTTATCACTTGCTGTTAGATTGTGTATACTTGCACAGTATTCTGGAGTTAATTTATCTCATATTTTTAACCACTCCAGAATTGCAACAGCAATGTATGTTGGACTCATCATATTTCAAGCACGAAAGGTAAATTCTTCTAATTCTTCGGATAGCTAGGATTCTGAGCAACAACAAGAAGGTAAGTGTAATGAGGTTAGTGAGCCTAAGCTTCAACATTCTTTAGATTCTAAGTCTAATTCATGTGATATGTCATGCATGATAGGAGACATGGAAATAGATGATGAGTTAGCTTTGGTCGATTCTGTGCAAAATTCTATTTCCCCTATGCTTATTAATTTTGATTTGCACGAGTTAGACTTAGTGATTCCGATTGTTTACCAGTCTGTTGCTCATTATAAAGTTGTCTTGATCAATATGTTGGGGATGATGATGGCTTATTTATCTAAATTTTCTCATGCCTTGCACTCTGTGTGCAAGTTTAATTTAACTATGCAGGAGCAAATCAAAAAGAAGAAAAATAAAAATGATGTAATGAAAATCAAAGAGGTTGATTTCAGATGAGAAGCGAGGAGAATGTGGTCGCGCAAATGACCTTAAACATTTGAAACTTATAATTTTACTGTTTTTTGTCTTTTCAATTCTTAGATAGGTTTATTTTTATTAGTTTCTTTTATGTTGGTTTCCTTGTTTTTGTCTTTTAGGATTTGCGGTACCAAAGCGAAGCTTCTATATTTATAAGAAAACGTGATTCACCACCCGCACGAAATTCAGGGAAGTTCTATTCTTTCCCTATGCACTGTCTTATTTTTCATGATTTATTAAATTGAGGGTAATGTAAAATTTAGGTTGAGGGTGGGGAATTATACTTTATGTTTCTGTTGGGCCTTGAGCATCTGAGCGTCATGCCAACGTTTGTGCTTAATGAATGTCTTGCATGCTTGTTGTGTATATGCTTGTTTAAGTGATAATGATTTCCCAGGATTGACTCAAATTTTTTTGAAAATTTATTGCTTTCGATGTGTTGTGATCGAGAGTGTTAAAAAAAGGAGACTTTTTAAAACTTTTCTATGATATGTCTTGCACATGTTGGGTGTCTTTCTTGCTTTAAAGTAGGACTTGAATGCTTAGGAGCAAGTTACTTAGCTAATATTCTTGTTGTCACCCCGATAGGTGTAAGGTTAAGCGAGAAAGTCTAAATTTTTTGCAAAATAGAGTGTGGAGTCTTGCCTAGGAGAGAAAAAGAAAATATGCCTGTAAAAAAAAAAAAGAGTAGAAAAATAAGTCAGTGAACGCGAGCCAAAAGAAAAATCATAAGCTCGTTGTTGCACGATTTTACCGCAAGCATACGGGTCATCACAAGTAATATATTGATTTTGAGTATAAGAGTATCATCTCCACAGGGATTGGATTTATTCCATTAATTACCATGAATAATCTTGCTATGGTTTATTTAGAGAACAAAATCTAATACCGAAAAGATAAACTAAAAAGTTAATCTAGAAAGCAAAAGATAATTGGAGACACAGTTTGGAGGGAAAATTCTAGAGTGGTTGATTTCATCAATTGGACCTTTAATGCTTAATCAATTAACTAATATGGATTAATTAATCATTTGATTCATAAGTCTAGAAGCCTAATGACAAGGACTCTCATGTCGGTTTCCTCCTATCTCATACCTTTCAATAAAGAATCTCCTTTCAGTTTCCTCTTTATTTACTTAGCATGGCATTACGACCCATCAGTACAACCTCTAACGTTATTTATCTTATCCCGTGTGACTCGGGTAAATAAACGTTAGTCATGCATTCAGTTCTAGTGTAAGCTACTCTTCGTCGAGTTTCCACTTAGTAACGATTCATTTAATTAGTGATCAGTTGATTAAAAGCATTAAGGACAAAATGCACAAATGAACAATAATGACAATTAAACCAAATCAATTCATTAATTAAGCAAAGGTTCAACATCTAAATCAATCTCATAGAATTTAGGAATTTACTACTCATAACCACTAAAATTCAATAATTCCTAATCACAACAATTCTAGAAACTAAAACATAAAGGAAAAGGGAAGATGAATGCTCATAAAAAGTGTCGATCTCCTCCATCCCACGCCGAACTCCATCGATTCCGAGCTCCAAAGTGAAGGGATAAGAGCCCCACACAGCGGAAGAATTTAATAGGACCTACTCAGAGTCTTAGATTCTAATTTGAAATACTAATACAATTTGCAAAATATTACAACAATAAATCTATATTTAATGGGCTGTACATATGCTATAAGCATGCTAAAAGATCAACTAGATTGATCCTAGTGATCAAAGATTTCATAGAAAACTTACTTTTGTAGAAAGCCTTGATCAATTCACCTTTTCTTGCTAATAAGATTGAAAACACAACAACCTTCTTATGCGAACACCACCAATCGGCTACATCGGTATATCTCTAAGACTTCTCGAAGCAGGAGACTTGTGGGAGTCTTTTGGGAGAGATCTTTGAGGGAAGGAGAGACAATGGGGATGCCTTTCACCCCACCCCAGGGGTCCTATATATAGTAAAGGCCAAGACCTTTTTCCTAATAGGAAAAGGAAGACCTTTTCCTAATAGGAAAATGTCTCTAATTTTAATAATTAATTAATTAATTCCATAATTAATTAATTACACAATGAAATATCATATATTTAATCTTAGAGATTTTATTAAAATTAAAATTAACAAGAATCCAATTCATATTAAAATTTATTTGAACTCTTTCAAATATTTTCTCTCAAGAATTAATTTTTGAAATTAATTCAAAAATTATATTATAAAGTTTCATAAACTTTATATTATAATGCATCAATATACATTATATGATTCTCCAAATAAATTGAACGCTTTCAATGTACAATCTATATTTATTTACTTCAAGTCTTTTTACGAGCTACCAGTGGGACGACCTAATAGACCTACAGACTAGAAGCTCCAATGATACGAGACTAATCGGCTTAAACTCATTAACCAAGTTAGTCTCCATTTATTAACTATGGGTCACTCCACTAAAGACCCACAGCTGCACTCTTCTCACTGCAGAATATTTCTGTCCACGGTTATCGACCAATACTACAAGTCAGTCCTTCACGTGTGTTCGTATCCCAGTTGGGTCATATTACCGTTTTACCCCTGGTTTACATATTTGTCCTTAAGTCCCCAGTGCTCCTCTAATGATCAACTTGTTTGAGGTCCAACCAACAACTCGGTATTGTCCCCAAAATGGTAGGCTTATTGAGTCAACGTGCTAGCCACTCTCACCCATACAAATCAAAGGACAACCCCTCGTGAACAGGAGTCCATAATCCACTCTGGATTGAGATCGAGTTGTCTAGGTCATCCTAGTGAAATAGAAACCAAGCCAACTAACGGTGTTACAGTTAGTGGTTAACTATTTCGCGGTCCGGTCTTATGCAAACTCATTGCATAGGATACCCCCACTCGCATGTCTGATGTGGAAATTTTCCTATCGCAAGCGCACGGGTCAAGTAATAATATAGTGAATGTGATATTCGAATTTTGTCCTCTGGATTGGATTTCTAATCATTTTTAATTACCGAAAATAATCTTGCCCAATTTTATTTAGGGAACAAATCAAAGTGAGAATGAATGTAATCAAACACAAATCAATGAAAAAGTATGACAAGCTAATGGAGACAACGGTCTTAGGGACTTGATTTCACCAATTGGGATTATGGAGTAATTCATGGTTTAATGACATGCTAAGATTCATAAATCTTGGGAAACTAAAATCACATATATCTCTCCCGAGCATACATGATTCTCCCACATGCAATGAACCCGATATCCCTATCTAAATTCATTAAACATGCAAGGCATTAAGGTTAACATTTTTAACGATTTCTAGAATTAACTATTATCTCCCGATTTCTAGCTAAATCCTAGTTATGCATAATGATTTCTAAGCTAAATCCTCTCTCCCAAGTTAGATTTAAGCACAAACAACAATCAATTTATGCCCGGTAAATTGAAAGCATTAAGAACACAATTATGCATAAATGACATCAATAACAATAAAACTATAAAATCAATCCATAAAGTGTCCAACGGCTACATCAATCCCTAAGAATTAAACTTAGCTACACATAATCCGAATTACCATATAAACTAAGTCTAAACAAGCCATAAGAACTACAAAAGTAAAGGGTAAAGAGAATTGAACGCTAGGTAGGCTGAGACCGCACGTCCCCGTGATGATCCCCACGAACAATCGTTTGATTCCCACTTTCCTCCACTTGTTTCAGCCTCAAAAGTCACCTTTTTTCTCTGTTTTACGGCTACAAATCGTCCAAGAGAAGTCCCCCAAAAAGCCCTAATCGCAATCTTTAAATAAGGCAAAAATTGGTCGTAGCGTCGCGACGCTATCGCGAAATTACGGATTCTAGAAGTTCGCCTAGCGTCGCGACGCTAGTCACATAGCGTCTCAACACTATTTTTTATTTTTATTTTTTTATTATTTTAGGATTGAACTCCATTTGACTCCAATTTCTCAATTAAGCTCAACATAACAATTTCCTACAAAATAAACATTAAAGTGCAATAAAATGGTTACGAATTACTAAAAGACTAACCAAATTGTAACGGGAAAGATAGCTCGCTATGCGCGCTATCAATGTCAACTACATGAACGCGTTGGATCATTGCCTTTGTATCATAGTACAAAGCGGGCTGTATCCATAGTGTCACCAGGATAAGGTACCCAACCTTATCCTTGTACTATAGGCCTTTTAGGTTGTTACTTGAACATCGATCCCCGTATGTCCCCACATACTAGTTCAAGTTACATACAAACAACCTTGGATCTTAGCTTATTCGATTTGGGTCAAATAGTGCAATATTTAACAATAACATTTTATTGCACAAACGAAATAACACTTTATTAAATACAAGTATAAAATTTTGTTACATTCACTATCTACGAGTTTTAGGGCACAAAACCCAACAAACTCCCACTTGAACTAAAACTCTAGTTTAGTGGAATGTACAACAATCTATTCAGCAGTGGGTGTATAAATACATGTATAAAACATATACAATGTACAGATATAATAAACTAGGGCATCACTATACCCATTACATAATGGTATCACTATACCCATTACATTTCTCCCACTTTCCCTAGATTTCATCTTTGTACATAACTTGTAGACCTAGTCCTTCTAGATGACCCCCATACCCTTTAGCCGAGAGAGCCTTTGTGAATATTTCAATTTAATTCAATGTGTCAGCTTATCTTGGGCTGCAAAGTTCTTATGAATTTGTCATAGCACCACTGTATCACTATAAAGTTTGATGGGCAAGTTCATATTTGGAACACATTCCAAATCAGTCAAGAACTTTCTAAGCCTTATAGTCTCTATCGCTGCGTCACAAGCAACTATATTTTTGGCCTATATGGTCAAGACTATAATTATGCCACACTATAGCTCATTTGTAAAGTTTGACTATGGATACTGATTGATATCTGTTAACTATCCCTACAGCATAACAGATGTCTGGCCTCGTGCAGAGCATTGCATACATTAAGCTGCCCACAGCAGAGGCGTAGGGAATCTGTCTGATATCCTCATTCTCTTAAGGTGTCTTAGGAAAATATTCCTTAGACAAGTGAACCCCATGTCTGAAAGGCAATAAGCCCTTCTTGGAGTTCTCCATCGAATATCGGGACAACATTTTGTCAATATACGTTGCTTGAGACAGGGCTAGCGTTTTGCTCTTCCGATCCCAGGTTATTTGGATTCCAAGAACATATTCGACCTCTCCTAAATCTTTCATTTTGAATTGGGCCGCTAGCCATTCTTTTATGTCAGACAGATATCCTTATCAGTCTTAAAATCCATGTTAGTGTATCCTGTAAGGATCAAATCCTTAGTCCCATACACGAGCATATAGTTCATCTTTCTCCTCAGATACTTGAGGATATTCTTAACGGTTTTCCAGTGATCAAATATTGGATTAGATTGATACTTACTGACAATCAGTATTGCATAGGCCATTCGTCTCATGTCCTCAACTTCTTGAGGCGTCTCAGGAAATAGTTTCTTAGACAAAATGAATTCCACGCCTGAAAGGTAGTGAACCCTTCTTGGAATTCTGCATCTTATATCTAACTAACATCTTGTAGATATAAGACACTTGAGACAAGGGTAGCTTTTTGTTCTTACGGTTCCTAATGATTTGGATCCGAAGAACAAACTTTAGCTTCTCCCAAATTTTCATTTGGAAATGAGCTGCTAGCTTATTTTACTAGTCAGTAAGATAACCTACATCATTCCAAATGACTAGGATATCAATCACATACAACACTAATAAAAGTACCGAACTATTGAAGATCTTCTTGTTAAGACAAGATTCATCAATGTTCTTGATCAAATCCAAGATATTTGATCACAGTAGCAAATCTTCTATTCCAAGATCGAATTGCTTAGGTCAATCCATGAATGGATCACTTAAGCTTGCAAACCCCTTTTTGCTTCTGATCTTGCTAAATGAACCATTTTGCTTGAGACATGTAGATACTCTTCTCGAGATTACCATTCAAAAGGGTAGTCTTGACATCCATTCTAAATGGACAAGAGTTCTAACAGACTTCAACATGACGGCAGGAGATAAGAATTTCTTACAGTTTCCTGTCTCTAGGTATAACCCTTTTGCCATAAGTCTAACCATAAGATTATGTCTCGTTTCTTCTTGTAGATTCATTTGTAATCCATAGGTGTTACCCCATTAGATAGATCTACAAAATTCTAGATGGAATTGATGAAGGAGTGAAGAACACTCGAGCGGAAGCGTTAGCGGATCATAGGCTTCGATTTTCATTAATTTCTAAAATTGAAGCATGCTGAAAATAAGAACAAAAAACAGAGTTTTAGTAAACCAACCTTTAATCTTCAAATTCGTGGATTCCTTTGGTTGTTTCTTTACACGAACAGCTCATGGACGACCACCGAGATCTTCCCTGCTATTCTTCGGCCTTAGAACGGGCTTGTGGGAACCCGAGCATAACGAATTTGGGAGAAAGAAAACTTGAGAGAGTCATGGGTTTTTTGAGAGAAAAAAAACTTCCAGCATCCTCCATTATTTCATCATCCTTGATCTTGCTGCCCCTTTCATTCTCCTTTTAAAGGAGTAATTCATGCACTTAAAGTGCATTACATTTAGCCAGCAAATGTAATGACTCAAACTCAAGGATTTGGTGTCACTTGATGAAGGAAACAACAAAAGTTTGAATTTTAAGTTTAAAATTCAAATTTTTATTTTCATTACATCAATTTTCTTAATTAAAGATAATTCAAAATTATTTTAAATTAAACTAATTAATTAAACAAATTTTGATTAATTATATTTATTTAATTTAATATCAAATATTTAAATCAAATAATTGCACCAAACCCGATATCTATAACCCGATATATTTGAATCACTATTCAAATTTAAACCAAGTATGCATCGAATATATTTGCAAACTGAAAATCTCGAACGTGAATCCCTATTCACGTGTGTTATATTTAAATCATATTTAAATAATTATAAATCTCTCAAATTATGGTTTAATTAACAATTAAACCGTTATGTTAAATTATATCGAAATATAATTAACAATATCTCCCTAATTCGAACTTGAACGCTTTCAAATTCTTTCATCATTCTGTTCTAAGGTTAGATCCGATTGAGCTAGCAGGGGGACCTAATGGACCTACAGATCATGGGCTCCAACGATCCGAGGTCAACCGGTTGAACTCTTTCAATCCTAGTTAACCAACATTCGTTAACTAACGGGACACTCCACTATAGCCCGTAGTTGAACTCCCCTCACTGTAGATATATTTCTGTCCACCCGATATAACCGTGATTAGTAAGTCAATCCTTCACAGGTTGTTCGTAACTATAGTAAAGTCATAAAGTCCGTTTTACCCTTATAGCACTTCTTGTTCCTTAAGCCTTCAACTGAGTCCCTAATGAACAATTAGTTTGTGGTCCGACCACGAAACCTAAAACCTCTCGGGCTAATGAGAGGGCGGCGCGCCTTTGTTCACGTCTCGGAGTCAGCACTTAAGGGAACAACCTTTCTACTACCCTTAAAGACGGGTAGGAGTGAATTCCATCTTGCAGGACTATGTCCCCAGCTATCTATCCAGTCTTATCCCCAAAGTGGCAGGTATATTGAGCGGTACTTATGGGCCACTCTCACCTATGCAAATCAAAGGATAATCCCGAATAAACAGGAGTTCATAGTTAGCTCAGGATTAAGATCGAGTTACCTAGGTCATCACTTTGAAATAGTCAGTTTCACAGTCAACGGCGTTATAAAGTGAAAGTGACTTATTTCACGATCCGGTCTTATACAAACTTCTTTTGCATAGGACGCCCCCACTCACATGTCTCTACATGAACGATTCAGAATCACATCGTTTGTATTAAAACAAAGTGAGCCTCGTCGCATAGTTTTTCCTAGGATAAGATACCTAGTCTTATCCCTATACTATAGACCGTTTAAGGCTATGTACTTGAACCTGATCCACTTTTATGTCACTACATATAGTTCAAGCATTCATCTCATAGCCATGGATTCTAGTTTTATTGGATTTGGGTTAATAAAAACATAGTTAAACAAATCTTTCGACAACCATAATAAAAACTATTCTAATAAGTTTTATATATAAGTTTGTTACATTTACTATCCACGAGTTTTAGGACATCAACCCCAACAATTGAAATAACATATTTCAATTCCGGGTCCATCACTTTAATCCAATTGGTTCTTGTTAACATCATTCATTGCCTTTCTCTAAGACAATGAATCCTCTAAATCATCATCAAGTATGATGATTTGGGCTTCAATTAAGTCCATGTAACGGTCAGATTGTAGAACAATCCTCCCACTATATTGAGGCACTCTCAACTCTTGAGATAGATCTAACTAACAAGTTGTATTGGCCTTATCAACAACTCTTGTTAAAGGTCAACCATCATCAACGACCCTTGTTGACTTATCAACAACTCTTGTTGATATTTTTGTAGCTTCATCAGTTAATTTACATAAAACGATCTTACTTTGTGGTTATTATTTATTATGTGGTCCTCTTCTGAGAATGTAGCATTTGTCAATACAAATTCTTTATTCTCTTGCGGATTGAAGAAGGATCAACATCTCTCGTTTTCACGGGGTAGCCTACGAATAGGTATACTGTTTGAACCGTGTTCAAATTTCTTTTGGGTTGGCCACAAGCACATGTCTTGGACTCCCAAAAAATAATGTAAACTACTTTTACGTCTTATTCACAATTCAAAAGATGTTTCAGAAACACTTTTGATGGAATGTTGTTCGAAATATGTGCTGCAGTCAACACTGCATGATCCCAAAATGAGTAAGGCAAATGAGCATAGCTCATAATGAATCGAACCGTATCAAATAAGGTTCTATTTCTCCTAACTGATACATCGTTTCCTTAAGGTGCTTCAAGGGTAGTTGAGATTTAATTCCATGTTCTATCAAATAGTCTTGGAATCTCAAGTCTCGTCTACTCTACACCTCGATCAGATCGAAGTGTTTTTATCATCTCACCTAACAAGTTTCCAACTTCAGTCTCAAACCACTTTGAATTTCTCAAGAGCTTTAGACTTAAGTTGCATTAGGTTGAGATACACATACCTTGAATAATTATCTATAATATAGATGAATTATTCATGCCCTCCCACAGCTTTAACATATTAGACAACAAGGATCCAAATGTACAAGCTCTAAGGGCTCTTTGGTTCTTTTAGCTTTTTTCCAGTAAAAGATCTATCAGTCATATTGCCCATGAGGCATGACTTAATTGGTATTAGAGAGTGTTCTTCTAACTAACTTAGAAGTATACTCTAGACTAAGCTCCCAATCATATTGAGATCAAAACTAGCCTAACACCTTAAGAACCAAAGAAAGGTATTTCCTTTAGGAGAAATCTTTTGCCTTTCATTTCTTTGAGTAGTAGCAGCCTCAGGCAACGTAGTGTTTATGACTACCTTACTCTTGATTAGTCTTAAAAAAATTTATGTTATTTTTCAGTTCAGCTGAACAAAAGTTAACTCCCTTTCTTGAAATGAACTGCGTTAGCAGTGAAAGTTAAAGAGTAACATTGTTCCAGCCAATAAGATACAGAAATCAAATTTATTTTGATCTTAGGAATTATATACATAAGACTCTCACAATGTGACCTATGGGTGGAGACCGAGGGATACGTTGACATGTGTCCCGCTACCACTTACTATGGGCACTTTTCCCATTCACCTTGTTATTAACTCATGCAAACACTTTCCGAAGGGAGGTCACGCTAAAACGACACAAAGTCGAGCATGGATCTCACGTTGCAAATATAGGGACGTAGGAGTAAAAACTCGATTTAAATCTAGTTTTTATTTTACCTCCCACTAAAGTGACTGTTGGGTTCCTAGAGTGAGTAAAAATATGATATGAAATACTCTAGAATTCCTGTGCAAGTATACATAGTCTGCAGCAAGTAATATTATCAATCCAAGGTCTGAATGAGTTTCCACTTTACCTATTTTGTATAACTTTCTAATGGTTTCAAAGATAATAAAAATGTTGGGTTTTATCGGAATTATGCTGAAGCAAAATAAATGACAGAACAACGAGTAAACAAATAGACAGACAGATTAAAGACAGGTGCTGGTTAGGCTGTAGTGATTGTTCTAAGATATGCTCTAGCAATATTATTGATCATGCATCTCTCGCAGAATTATTAGCGGATTCCTCTCGGAACTCCGGATCTTTTGGGATATGTTTCAAACCCAATGAAGAGCGACCGATCGAGCACTAGGCAACTGGCTATCCCTAACTCAGTCACTGGCGTTCACCAATACACAATGATCGTAATGTGGAGAATTGCCACACACTCTCTAAATCATCCCTGAAACTAGAGAGAGCTATCCATACCGGCTGGCCAGGCGGGCATAAAATAAGAATAAGCACAACAATTAACCAAAATGCAATAGTCAATTTATTACTAGAGATGAAGCACAGTAATCACATCATTCCTAACCAACACCTTAAGCTACTTAGTTCATAATAAGCATAGGAATACGAATTACAATCTGAGTATGCATGTCCATAACTACAAGTTAAATAAGAAGGTAAACTCCCTAATTAGCTTGCGGTTGATGGTGTTCTTGGTGATCTTCAATCTCCCTATACTATTCGGCTTCCAAGGGACAACATGGAATGAATTTGACTTTGACGGCTACTTCCTTTTATAGAAGGATGGGAGGCTTGAATTAGGTCAACTAGGACACGTGTAAGGCTCTCCTTGATCCTTTATCCCGAAAATATCTCAATAGAAGTCGGTTCATGAAGTTGGCTAACGAGCTGTGATGTGGCAGTTTCTGCTCCCAGTTTTGCTGCAGCATAGAATTTGCTCCCTCCAGTCGCTCAGCAGCATAATCTGCATAAAGTGATTTCCAAAGCTTCCATTCTTCCAAAGGGGTTAAATCATGTAATATCTCTCTAAAACCAACCCTAATAAGCATAAAGGACACACAAATCCCTATATAATTGAAACCTAAATAACTACCTTTTGGGCAGTTATCATACCCCCAAACTTGAACTATTGCGCGTCCCGAGCAATACTAACCAACCTTCCTTCAAGAATTTCAGAATATTAGACAAAGAATTAGCTTAATTAAACACGACAGTCCAACACTACCTTTAACCTTTACCTGAGCACTCTGCAAAACCAAGCTCTGCTGCAGCAAAATGATTCCTTCAGCAGGGACAAATAATCACCACTTTTCAACTTAATTCTAAGAACTCACCACAGCCTAGCTCTATTATCAGACATTTCAAAACATATTTTTAAAGGGGTTTATAACATTATTTACCAGACTTAAAGCAGCCTTACAGTCATAAGCTCTTAAGCATGAGATGACCCACTTTATGGTGCAGTATACCCTTGCCTCAAGCTCATCACCAACTAGGCTCAATACTCATTATAAAGCTAAAAAATCCTTTGTTATTCCATCTCTTGCCCCTCAGAATGGCGACATTTTATGATGAAGCTCACCTAAGTTCTGGGAGACAGAAAACTGCTGGATCATTATTCATCCCTCAAAACTTTTGCTCTGTCAATTTTTTTCAACAAAATCTTCAACAAATAATTTTTTTTTTTTTTAGCAAATCATTCCATTATTTTTTATATTTCCTAGGTCATCTTTTGACGCGAAGACAAACTGTGGGTATCACAAATGTCCCCGGTTACTCAATAACCTAGCAAATTTTATTTTTGAAGGAGAGGGATGCTCGAGCAAAATAATTGGAGTAGCAAAAAGTCCCCCACACTTGAATTATTCATTGTCCCCAATGAATCATTAATTAAGCAATTATACCCCCAAACTTAAATTTTTCTATCTGAATTTTTAAACTAAACATGGGACTAGGATTAAGCTTAAAGTGGATCATATAAGGCAATACTACCGTCAAAAATCTTCTTGCCACAACAATAGTCCAGGCTAGAAGAAATGCTCAAGCAAAAGGTTTCTGGAGATCAGAATACCTTGATCTAACTAAGCGTAATCAGTCCAAGCTTCAAAAATTCAGAAGAAAATAGTTAAGTTAGAGTTAGTCAGTGCTCATAGAATAGAAACATTTAGAAATTTCATTAAAAACATAGAAAAAGAAATTACATCAGTAGATATATTTTTTTTTAAGAAGCAGAAACAAGCATAACATCAACATAAAAGGAAAGTAGAAAATGCGCGAGCAAACAAGAAGTCAGAACAAAAATCATGCTCGCTCCGGGCCACTTCATCCTTCAATCCTCTTGGCCCGATTCATTTTCATCATCCTCTTCTCCTCTTTCAACAGGTGGGGGCGGAATCCAGGGGTTCAACAGATCTTCAGGGAATGTAGGAAGGGCTGGATACGGCTTGGAAAAATTCTCTTGCAGTGCCCTTCTTAAGCTGGCATCCCGATTCTTAACATAGTTCCAGAAGGTTAAAGTTTGCCTCTCAGCAAACTCTTGCCGACTGGCTGAAAGTGCCAATTGTTCTAGAATCGTATTGATGCCGTGGATAAGCCCACTTTGACGTATCTCCTGCGTGCGCTGGAGCCGCGCCAAATTGGGCGTATCAATGATCCCTTTATCAAATAGAATTGTATCACTCTCCTCCACTGGAACCCCTGCTTGTCTGCACAGCATAGTAATTGTATTCGGGAAGAACAGTTTCCCCACCTTTTTCTTCCAGCAGCAAGCAATTTCATTACAAACAATTTTTCCTACGTCAATACTGAGAGACCTCTAGATAGCAAAAGCCAAAAGAATTCGTTCCCTGGATACTTTCGAGTCGTGCGTTGTTGGAAGCAACCTCTGCCGGATGAAACCCATCCATGTGTTCGCTTCCTTGTTCAAGTAAGCCGATTGGAATGTCCTTTTCTGAGTCTTAGATAATTGCCACTGTGCCCCCTCGATTCCTACCTCCCTCACAGCATTACTTAACTGCTCCTCAGATGGCGCGACTGCCATTTCATTGAATGCCGCGTGGGGGAAGTTTTGAAGATGGTACAGTGCGTTGATCGCACTTGGACTCCAATCTATCTCAACTCCTCTGACAATTACCAGGAAACCCTCTTCTTTATCAATGTTGGCATAGAATTCACGCACCACCTATGCGTTTACAGCCTCTGGCTTAGCACAAAATAGCTCCCAGCCGTGGTCAGCTATGCCGGTCCTTAGAAATGGTGGAAGATCACCGCTGAAACCTCTTTCAAACAGAAAATCCCTTTTCAGGAGCTCAGTGTATTTTGCTCTAGCAAAATTATTGACGAAGCGCTCGTATGGCACCTGTCGCTCTGCTATTTCATCGTGCTCCTCTGATGCTTCAGCAATCTTTTTGCCCTTTTCTTCTCTCCGCTTCAGCAACTGTTCCTCCTCTGCCTTTTTCTCTTCTTCTTCTCGCCTTCTTTCCTCAGCCTCTTTTTTCTCTCGTTCCTCTTGCTCGACCTTCTCTCTCTCGGAGTCTGATGATGGAGGCGATGGGGTATCAGTCCTGATTATTGGAATGCACCCAGCCTTCCGCTTAATGCGGCGTCGTTTCGGAGGTTCAGGTATGATAACCTCCACCCGAGCCTCCTGAACTGGCTCTCTGTCTTCTTCCACTACAGTCTCCGTCTGCATAATCTCACTCTGTTCCGCCTGAATTTCCTCTCGAGCCTCTTCTATAGTTGCCACTTCCTGTCCATCCTTTTCTTGATTCGGTTTGTCAGATTCTTTTGGGTCTTCATCTTCTTTTGCCACAACCTCCTCCTCTCTCGCTCTTTCTTGTTCTTCAACTCTCTGCTGTCTTCTTCTTCGCTTAGCCTCCTCTTTTGGCGTTCTCTTTTTCTTAGTCTTTCTTTTTTGAACTTCCGGTGTGACCGGTATCTCTTCCTCCTCACTCTCCCTTTCTTTTCGCGCTCTCGTCTTAGCCATGGAAGGTATAATAGGGTTTTGACAGAGAAGGTAAAGAAAGAATAATACACGCACAAAGATTCAAGAAGACAAAATGAAACGTGCTTACCAGAGATTGCGAATAAATAGAGCTGCAGCAAACAAGAATCCTAACCGAAAAGATTTGCCCTGCCATAACTATTATTACCGTTGCAATTAAAAATGCAAACCTGAAATTCAAAAATTACCAACGGTAAAATTGCGAATTCCAAACGGCCATGGTAAAAGTTAATGCTTTGTCATCATTGAAGCCGTTGGATAATTTCTCTGCGCCACGTGCCCTCATCAGACAATGCACGCACATTAACCTGCAAGAATTCAAAGCCAAATCCAACGGTAACAATAATAAATTCCAACGGAAACCCTTCTGACTCGGAATATTTTGCTCCAGCAATATTTGTGCCGCAACAATCTTCCGAACCTGAAGAATCTTATATACGGAATTCGAATCTCAAAATAGACAAATCAAATCTTTTTTTTTTAAATTCAAATTAAACCAATCAAAGCAAACTTAACCTGTTATTCTCAAAAGAAACTGAATAAGTTAGAGAAAATCTCTATTTAATTAAAACTAGAATTCAAATAACCGAAAATAAAATCAAATCAAATCTAACCTACCAAAAATAATAAAAATACTTAAAAGATAAAATCTAATAACTCATGCAAAATTAAATCTAACCTAACCGAAATTAAAATCAAATTAACGGAAAATAAAATCAATTCAAATCCTGGGAGCTCAAAATTTTGCTCTGTGAAATGCTCCCGCAAAAGTCCTGCTCTCTCAATCATCAACCAATCGTAGGGAAGGATATTTCGACTGAAATTGCTCACCCCAATAATGCTTCACACGCTGCCCATTCACCTTGAACATTCTCCCATCTTTTTCATCCTGCAAAGTAATTGCTCCATTGGGAAAAACCTCAATCACAAGAAACGGTCCTGACCATTTAGATTTTAATTTTCCAGGAAATAATTTTAATCTAGAATTATAAAGCAAAAATTTCTGACCCTTGACAAACTCCTTAGATTTAATTTTTTTGTCATGCCACAGCTTAGTCTTTTCCTTATACATTTTCGCATTTTCGTAAGAAAATTGACGAAATTCTTCTAACTCATTAAGCTGCAGCATTTTTATTGCTCCTGCACAACTTAGATCAAAATTTAACTTTTTCAAAGCCCAAAACGTCTTATGCTCTAGCTCTAGTGGTAAATGGCAAGCTTTCCCATATACTAACCTATAGGGAGACATACCTAAAGGAGTCTTATAAGCTGTCCTATAAGCCCAAAGAGCCTCATCCAACCTAAAGGACCAATCATTTCTAGATGGATGGACTACTTTCTCTAAAATAGCTTTAATTTCCCTATTACTAATTTCAGCTTGACCATTTGCTTGTGGGTGATAAGAGGTAGCTATCCTATGCTTAATCCCATACTTAGCTAAAAGCTTAGTTAAGATATTATTAACAAAATGTGTACCCTCATCACTCACTAGAGACCTAGGTGTCCCAAACCGCGCAACGATGTGCGATTGAAGAAACCTTGCTACTGTCTTGGCATCACTCTGATGGCATGCGACGGCCTCCACCCACTTGGACACATAATCAACTGCCAATAAGATAAAAACATTGCCATTAGAAGGGGGAAATGGTCCCATAAAGTCAATACCCCATACATTAAATAATTTAACTTCTAAAATATAAGTAAGAGGCATTTCATCTCTTGGCCCCAAATTTCCTCTCCTTTGGCAAGCGTCACATTGCTTGTAGAACCAATGGGCATCCTTAAATAACGTAGGCCAGAAAAATCCGCAATGCAAAATCCTCATAGCCGTCCTCTGTCCGCTGAAATGACCTCCATACGGCGAACAGTGACATTGCTCCATGATTTCTTTTGATTCAGCACCTGAAACACACCTACGAATAATACCGTCAGAGCATTGCTTATACATAAACGGCTCATCCCAAAAGAAGAATTTTGCATCATGCTTAAACTTTTTCTTCTGCCTCCAATCCATATCAATAGGGGTGACTCCCTTTACTAAAAAGTTGGCAATATCAGCATACCAAGGGACATCCCTGACTACCTTTACCTGAACAACAAAAAGCTGCTCATCTGGAAAAGAATCGGAAATGGCAGATTGCTCCAGCAAAACTGATGATGGATCAAGACGAGATAAATGATCTGCAATGACATTCTCTGATCCCTTCTTGTCCTTTATCTCCAAGTCAAATTCCTGCTGTAATAAAATCCAACGAATTAATCTCGGCTTTGCATCCTTCTTAGACATTAAATACCTTATTGTTGCATGATCCGTGAACACTGTGACTTTAGATCCAACCAAATATGGTCGAAATTTCTCAAAAGCAAACACAACAGCTAACAACTCCTTATCAGTAGTTGTGTAGTTGACCTGTGCTTTATTTAAAACCTTGCTTGCATAATATATAGGATGAATAAATTTGCCCTGCTTTTGCCCCAGCATCGCTCCTACCGCATCATCACTCGAATCACACATCACCTCAAATGGCAAATTCCAATTAGGCGCGCAGAGAATGGGTGCTGAGATTAAAACAACCTTTAATGTTTCAAAAGCCTTCCTACAATCTGCATTAAAGTCAAAAACATGATCAGTGCACAATAAGTTACAAAGAGGCTTACTGATTTTGGAAAAATCCTTTATGAACCTCCTATAAAATCCAGCATGTCCTAAAAAACTCCGAATTCCCTTCACTGAATTCGGTGGCTCTAGTCTTTCGATAACCTCAACTTTTGCTCTATCAACTTCTAGACCATTTTTAGAAATCCTATGACCTAACACTATGCCCTCCTTCACCATGAAGTGGCACTTCTCCCAATTAAGTACTAGATGGGTATCCTCACATCTTTTTAATACCTTTCCTAAATTATCTAAACAACTCTGAAAAGACCCTCCAAACACTGAAAAATCGTCCATAAAGACTTCAACAGTGGACTCAGTCATATCAGAAAAAATTGCTAGCATACACCGCTGAAATGTTGCTGGAGCATTGCAAAGGCCGAAAGGCATTCTCCTAAAAGCAAATGTCCCATAAGGGCAGGTGAAAGTGGTTTTCTCCTGATCTTCAGGAGCAATAGTAATCTGGTTATACCCAGAATAACCATCCAAGAAACAGTAATAGGCCTGACCAGCCAATCGATCCAACATCTGGTTGATAAATGGTAGAGGGAAATGATCCTTTCGGGTGGCTTTATTAAGCCTTCTGTAATCCATACAAACCCTCCAGCCAGTTACTGTCCTTGTGGGGATCAACTCATTATCTTTATTGCTCACCACAGTGACACCTCCTTTCTTAGGAACACATTGGACAGGGCTTACCCAATTGCTATCGGCAATTGGATAGATGATCCCAGCATCCAACCATTTAATTACCTCCTTTTTAACAACCTCTTTCATTGCAGGGTTAAGCCTTCTTTGTTGCTCAATACTCCTAAAGGATCCCTCCTCTAGAGTGATTTTTTGCATACAAAAAGATGGGCTAATCCCTTGAATATCAGCCAATGTCCAACCTATAGCTTTGCGGTATTGCTGCAGCAATTTTATTAAGGCCTCCTCATGCTCCGGCATTAAATCTGATGCAACAATAATGGGCAACGTATCACTCTCCCCAAGATACACATACTTTAGATGATCCGGTAAAGGTTTCAAATCTAAAGTGGGTGCCTCAATTAGGGATTACTTAATTGGGGGAGCCTTTCTTTGATCTAAATCTAAAGACTCAAAAACATCCTCACACCTAAACAATTCTTTTTCATTTTTTCTATCTAAAGAACAAAACTCAAAATCTTCTATACTAACCTCTCCATGCTTTTCTGAATGCTTATCAGCCGAATCCTGTATTGCTGTCTCAATAACTGTGCTCTCCAGAATCCTGATGAAGGGGCAATCCTCCATTTCATCTGGATATTTCATGACTTTAAACACATTAAATTTCACTTCCTCATTACAGACTCTCATTGTTAATTCTCCTTTTTGAACATCTATTAATGCCCTACCAGTAGCAAAAAATGGACGACCTAGAATAATTGGGACATCTTTATCAGGCTCATAGTCTAAAATAATAAAATCAACAGGAAATATGAATTTATCAACTTTTACTAAGACATCCTCAATTTTACCCTCTGGATATGTGATAGACCTATCAGCTAATTGGAGTGTAACTGTGGTAGGTCTAGCTTCACCAATACCTAACTTCCGATAGACCGAAAGAGGCATAAGGTTAATGCTTGCACCTAAATCACATAGTGCTCTACCTAATTCCTTTCCACCTATAGACACAGGTATAGTAAATGACCCTGGATCCTTAGCCTTGGGGGGTAGCCCATTCTTAAGAATAGCACTACACTCCTCAGTAAGAGATACAGTTTCGAACTCACCTAACCTTTTCTTTTTAGTCAAAATATCCTTAAGAAATTTAGCGTAATTAGGCATTTGCTCAATAGCTTCTACTAAAGGGATATTTATATGCAACTGCTTAAGAATCTCTAAAAACTTTTTAAATTGACCATCCTAATTCTTAGGCTTTTGCCTTTGTGGAAAAGGTAGAGGTGGTACATAAGGTGGGGGCGGCACATATGGTGGTTCTACATCTGGCACAGAACCAGATGCTCCAGCATTTTCTTTGCTGCCTCCAACACCCTGACCAGACTCCAACTCTTTTTCAATAACAACAATATTATCACTAGTACTATTTAAATCCTGGGTCTTTCTAGACTCTTCTAATGGTTTACCACTCCTAAGAGTTACTGCCTTTACCTGCTCCTTACCTTCTCTTCGAGGGTGTTCAGTATCCGAAGGAAGTTTCCCTTGAGGCCTTGCCTTTAGCTCATTAGCTAGCTGACCCACTTGCAACTCCAGGGCCCTCATCGAAGCTTGATTACTTTGAATTGCGGCGTCTGTGCGAGCCATAAATTCTTTCATCATTGCCTCGAGAGAATTTCCCGAATTTTGCTGGGGCAAAGCCGGCTTATTTTGCTAGGGCATTACCTGCGCTTTAGCAAATCCCGACTAGTTCATCTTTTGTTGCCCTTGTACGTTATTTCCTTGACCTCCCAATGAGAAGTTGGGGTGGTTGCGCCAACCTGGATTATAGAAGTTAGAATAAGGGTTGTTCCTCCGATTACCTACAAAAAACGCAGAAGCTGGATTGCTGGGGCAAAACTCGTAGTTGTGATCTTCACCGCAATAGACACATGCTTCATCCGTGACTTGGCTCACCACTGCTGCAGGCTCCATAGCTGGTGGCTGCTGATGACTAATCACTGTCACATTCTTAAGAGCGTTAGCAATCATAGCAAGATCGGCCCTAATGGTGGACACACCATCAACCTCTAACACACTCTTAACCTTTTTATTTGTGCCTCTAACATCCGACCATTGACAAGTATTAATAGATTTTCTTTCTAAAGTTTCATAGGCTTCATCAAAAGTTTTTGCCAAAAGGGCCCCTCCAGCCGAAGCATCGACCATACTTTGGGTTACTCCATTCAAACCATTGTAAAATGTTTCCATTTGAATACAATGAGGTAACCCATGGTGGGGACACTTTCGCAAAAGCTCCTTAAACCTCTCCCAAGCCTCACTAAAAGTCTCATCTTCAAGTTGCCTAAACCCTACTATTTCACTCCTTAATTTAGCATTTCTATTAGGTGGGAAATATTTACTCAAGAATTTTTCAGCTAACTCATCCCATGTCCTAATTGATCCTGGAGCAAAAGAGTTTAACCATGACTTTGCTCCTTCCCTAAGAGAATACGGGAACAAAGTTAATCTAAGAGCATCTCTAGGCACTCCTTGAATTACAAAAGAATCACTAACTTCTAGAAAAGACTTAAGATGTAAATGAGGGTCTTCAGATGATCAACCATGGAATTGCCCCAAGGTTTGCAACATCTGAAACATTACCGGTTTCATTTCAAAATTCGCCGCTTGGATTTGGGGACGTGCAATCCCTGGATTCAACTCATTAAACATTGGGACAACATATGCTCGAATGGCTCTGGTCCTATCGTTCGCTATCAAGATAGGATTCTCAGCCTGATTATTTCGCTGCTCATTTTGCTCAAACAATGGGTTTTGCTGCAGCAACGGATTCTGCTGGGGGTTCACTGCTACTGGACCTTCAGGAACCTGCGGGAGTTGCGGCACGTTCTCCATCTGGTTTCTGTTCCTAAATGTCCTTTCAATTTCTAGGTCAAGCTCAAACCGTACCCCAGGCGGATCGCTCATGCACCAAAATCACACCTGCAAAAAACAAAAGAAACAATCAAAAAGTTATAGCACCAAACCACTAAAACACATACACAAAACAGATCAGATAAAAACTTATTCAATTCCCCGGCAACGGCGCCAAAAACTTGTTGGGTTCCTAGAGTGAGTAAAAATATGATATGAAATACTCTAGAATTCCTGTGCAAGTATACACAGTCTGCAGCAAGTAATATTATCAATCCAAGGTCTGAATGAGTTTCCAATTTACCTATTTTGTATAACTTTCTAATGGTTTCAAAGATAATAAAAATGTTGGGTTTTACCGGAATTATGCTGAAGCAAAATAAATGACAGAACAACGAGTAAACAAATAGACAGACAGATTAAAGACAGGTGTTGGTTAGGCTGTAGTGATTGTTCTAAGATATGCTCTAGCAATATTATTGATCATGCATATCTCGCAGTATTATTAGCGGATTCCTCCCGGAACTTCGGATCTTTTGGGATATGTTTCAAACCCAATGAAGAGCGACCGATCGAGCACTAGGCAACTGGCTATCTCTAACTCAGTCACTGGCGTTCACCAATACACAATGATCGTAATGTGGAGAATTGCCACACACTCTCTAAATCATCCCTGAAACTAGAGAGAGCTATCCATACCGGCTGGCCAGGCGGGCATAAAATAAGAATAAGCACAACAATTAACCAAAATGCAATAGTCAATTTATTACTAGAGATGAAGCACAGTAATCACATCATTCCTAACCAACACCTTAAGCTACTTAGTTCATAATAAGCATAGGAATACGAATTACAATCTGAGTATGCATGTCCATAACTACAAGTTAAATAAGAAGGTAAACTCCCTAATTAGCTTGCGGTTGATGGTGTTCTTGGTGATCTTCAATCTCCCTATACTATTCGGCTTCCAAGGGACAACATGGAATGAATTTGACTTTGACGGCTACTTCCTTTTATAGAAGGATGGGAGGCTTGAATTAGGTCAACTAGGACACGTGTAAGGCTCTCCTTGATCCTTTATCCCGAAAATATCTCAATAGAAGTCGGTTCAAGAAGTTGGCTAACGAGCTGTGATGTTGCAGTTTCTGCTCCCAGTTTTGCTGCAGCATAGAATTTGCTCCGTCCAGTTGCTCAGCAGCATAATCTGCATAAAGTGATTTCCAAAGCATCCATTCTTCCAAAGGGGTTAAATCATGTAATATCTCTCTAAAACCACTAATAAGCATAAAGGACACACAAATCCCTATATAATTGAAGCCTAAATAACTACCTTTTGGGCAGTTATCAGTGACCTACCGTATATTTTAGGGTTTATTAACCTAGATAAATCCGGCTAATTCAATTTATCTAAGTCTAATCCTATTATAACTATTATAATGAGAATTGTAATGTTGTAGGTGAATTCAACTATTTTAACAAACCTAGCAACCCCATATGCTAACATGACTGGTTATTTCAACTCAGGTTCTGGGTTTCTTCCAAGGTAGCAGGTGTTCCGTAAACCGTCAGCTTAAATACCTCCAGCCTTAGACAGAACGTAACCGGGAGAGTTCCCTTTTAACCATAGTAATGTATAGTCTTTACTCTAAAGATCTAGGTGTATTAAACTTTTTTAATAAACCTAGTGACATTGCATGCTAACATTTAACCATGATTAATTCAACTCCGGTACTCCGAGTCAGTTCTCAGGTAGGAGGTGTTTCGTAAACCGTCAACTTAAGTACCCCCAACCTTAGATAGAACTTTACCGGTAGAGTTCTCTTATAATCATAGTAATGTTTGTCCTACTTAGTAGGTTAAAGCTATTTTGTTTTTTTTTTTTAAAAGTAAGCAAGACTTAATTCTAATCCTATTAGAATTAACGAGATCTTAGGTCTAATTAATTTTAAACATTTTAAAATTAATACATTTACCTATGATCCTATGCTTGCATGCAATATTTATTATAGGTTGACAGTTTCTAATCATCAATTTTAAACTATTCAAACTTTTAATGATTAGCCCTATAATCATGCATGCTATAGTTTTAAAATTATTAACAATCATATTCAAGTTAATATGATAAAACTATTGGATTGCATTGCATGAAATTAATATAACAATTATATTAAACTATGGATGTTTCATGCTAAATGCAACTATGATTTCCTTATTAAATATTTATAACAATTATAATATTGCCAATGAAGGTAAATCAAAGTAGCATGCTGCAAACAATTTTATTAAATATAACTATTTATATTTAACTAGGTAATTTTATGCATCATGCTTATCCCTTTTTCATGATATTAATATAACTCAACTATATATTAAAAGTTCATGAAAATAAACAATGCATTTCAATCCATACATTATAACTAATTATAATATATATATATATAATGCATGAGCATGCTTTATAACCTAAGGTGAGATTTTAAATCTAAATGACTTCCATAAAACATTTAAATAGCGTATAAACCGATTAATTGGCCCCTATGATAAAATAAAGCACATAAATTACAATAATTTAAGTTATTTTATCCTAAAAACATCCTTCTGCAGCCTCATAACCGGACTAGACCGCACGAACCGACCCAAACTACTTCGAACTGGACCCCAAAATGCCAAAACATGCTAGAACCGTGCAAATAATGCATGAACCAGGTCAAATCTCCTCGAACTAGTCCAGAACCGGTCAACTTTCACCTTACCCAGCGAGAACCAGACAAAAACTGAAGAACCGCGGAGAGAAAAAACAAAATAATTCATCCAAATTGTACTAAACTAGGCTCAAACTCCTAACCTCTGGTTTCATAGAAGGTTGCTCAAACCAACACATCAGACACATTCTTCAGGACACAAACCGTTTTTATATTTATATAAATTTCATCCGTTCTGCGCGATACCTCTGTTTCGCGAAATCGTGATACCGTCACGACACTGTTGCATCTGGAGGCAAAATCCAGAAATTCAAGCGACTGTTATTCGTGTTTGGCTTCGATTTTGGACGTGATTTTCAACGATCTTCATCATGAAACACCCTAATCTAGCCCCAGACTTACACTAGATAATAGATTTACAAAATATGCCAAAAAACGCAGGGGCCCTTACATTGAACCATTCAAGAAAGCGTAAATCCCACCAAGAACAAATTGCAAATTTTAATTTAAAATCAAGAACAACTGAGTTGGCTCTGATACCAATTGAAGGGTCACTCCACTAAAGACCCACAGCTACACTCTTCTCACTACAAAATATTTCTATGTCCACGGAAATCGACCAATACTACAAGTCAGTCCTTCACGTGTGTTTGTATCCCCGCTGAGTCAAATTACCGTTTTACCCCTCGTTTACATATTTGTCCTTAAGTCCCCAATGCTCCTCTAATGAACAACCTCTTTGAGGTCCAACCAACAAACAGAAGTCCCTCTCGTGCCATAGACAGGGTTGGGCCCATTGTTCAAGTCTTGGAGACACCACTTAAGGGAACACACCTCTACTTACCATAGAGTCGGGAAGGAGTGAATTCCATCTTTTGTGATTATGTTCCCAACTCCCCACTCGGTATTGTCCCCAATATGGTAGGCTTATTGAGTTGGCGTGCTGGCCACTCTCACCCATACAAATCAAAGGACAACCCCTCGTGAGCAGGAGTCCATAATCCACTCAGGATATAGATCGAGTTGTCTAGGTCATCCTAGTGAAATAGAAACCAAGCAAACTAACAATGTTACAGTTAGTGGTTAACTATTTTGCGGTCCAGTCTTATGCAAAATCATTGCATAAGATACCCCCACTCGCATGTCAACTACATGAACGTGTTGGATGAAGATTTTGCTGTCATCACCAACTCGCATGTCAACTACATGAAGATTTTGCTGAAAAAATTGACGGAGCAAAAGTTTTGAAGGATGAATGATGATCCAACAGTTTTTCTGTCTCCTAGAACTTAGGCGAGCTTCATCATAAAATGTCGCCATTCTGAGGGGCAAGAGATGGAATAACTAAGGATTTTTTAGCTTTATAATGAGTATTGAGCCTAGTTGGTGATGAGCTTGAGGCAAGGGTATACTGCACCATAAAGTGGGTCATCACATGCTTAAGAGCTTATGACTGTAAGGCTGCTTTAAGTCTGATTAATAATGAAATAAATCCCTTTAAAAAATATGTTTTAAAATGTCTGATAATAGAGCTAGGTTGTGGTGAGTTCTTAGAATTAAGTTGAAAAGTGGTGATTATTTGTCCCTACTGAAGGAATCATTTTGCTGCAGCAGAGCTTGGTTTTGCATAGTGCTCAAGTAAAGGTTAAAGGTAGTGTTGGACTGTCTGGTTTGATTAAGCTAATTCTTTGTCTAATGTTTTGAAATTCTTGAAGGAAGGTTAGTTAGTATTGCTCGGGACGCGCAATAGTTCAAGTTTGGGGGTATGATAACTGCCCAAAAGATAGTTATTTAGGCCTCATTTATATAAGGATTTGTGTGTCTTTAATGCTTAATAGGGTTGGTTTTAGAGAGATATTACATGATTTAACCCATTTGGAAGAATCGAAGCTATGGAAATCACTTTGTGCAGATTATGCTGCTGAGCGACTGGAGGGAGCAAATTCTATGCTGCAGCAAAACTGGGAACAGAAACTGCCACATCACAGCTCGTTAGCCAACTTCATGAACCGACTTCTGTTGAGTTATTTTCGTGATAAAGGATCAAGGAGAGCCTTACGCGTGTCCTAGTTGACCTAATTCAAGCCTCCCATCCTTCTATAAAAGGAAGTAGCCGTCAAAGTCAAAGTCATTCCATGTTTTCCCTTGGAAGCCGAATAGTTAGGGAGATCGGAGATTATCAAGAACACCATCAACCGCAAGCTAATTAGGGAGTTTACCTTCTTTATTAACTTGTAGTTATGGACATGCAAACTCAGATTGTAATTCGTATTCCTATGCCTATTATGAACTAAGTAGCTTAAGGTGTTGGTTAGGAATAATGTGATTAGTGTGCTTCATCTCTAGTAATAAATTGACTATTGCATTTTGGTTAATTGTTGTGCTTATTCTTATTTTATGCCCGCCTGGCCAACCGGTATGGATAGCTCTCTCTAGTTTCAGGGATGATTTAGAGAGTGTGTGGCAATTCTCCACACTACGATCATTGTGTATTGGTGAACGCCAGTGACTGAGCTAGGGATGGCCAATTGCCTAGTGTTTGATCGGTCGCTCTTCATTGGGTTTGAAACATATCCCAAAAGATCCGGAGTTCCGGGAGGAATCCGCTAATAATACTGCGAGAAATGCATGATCAATAATATTGCTAGAGCATATCTTAGAACAATCACTAAAACCTAACCAGCGCCTGTCTTTAATCTGTCTATCTATTTGTTTACCTGTTGTTCTGTCATTTATTTTGCTTCTGCATAATTCTTATAAAACCCAACATTTTTATTATCTTCGAAACCATTAGAAAGTTATACAAAATAGATAAATTGGAAACTCATTCAGACCTTAGATTGATAATATTACTTGTTGCAGACTGTGTATACGTGCACAGGAATTCTAGAGTATTTCATATCATATTTTTACTCACTCTAGGAACCCAACAAGGTCATAGAGGAGTCAAAAGAAGTCAACCATGAAGAAAAGACCCAAAGGAGATGAAGTGGAGGCCCAAATTTAAGCCCAAAACTGCAGTAGAATGTTCTGTAAATCGCCTAGTGTCGAGACGTTGTAAGGACAGCGTTGCGACGCTGTCCATTTCTTGGTCGGCAAGTCGATGACGTCACAGCGTCGCGACGCTACCCCCTTTCCGAGCCTATATAAGGCGCCCCTTGGTGCCTCATTTTACCATCAATCATCATATTCTTCCATTCTTTTCTTGCTTTCTTGGCTCCTTTGGGAGCCTCTCTCAAGGTTTTCTAGCCTTTTTTAGAGTTTCTTTAGTGGGAAATTTTTGGGGAATTTTGGGGAGCATCCTAGGAGGCTCAAGGAGTTTTCGGAGGGACTCCAAGCGTCAGCGAAGGGGTCTTTGACGGTCAATTCCTTTCCTTTTATTATGCTCTTAATTATGCTTTCCATTGTAAATTTTGTGGATATTTTAGCTATGAATCGCTAAACCCCATCTTGGGGTCTTTAAATGAAATTATAGTTTAAATGTTGTTATAATTGCCTAGCTCTTTGTTGGGATTGGTGCCCTAAAACTCGTAGATAATGAATGTTAAACGAATTATATACTTATTCGATAAAGGTGTTATCGAGATTGATTCAGTAAAAGTCATTACTGAATAAATTAAATTGCACATATATAACCCAAATCCAATAAACTAAGATCCATGGCTATAGGATGAACACTTGAGCTTTATGTAGAGACATAAAAGTGGATCAAGCTTGAGTAATAGCCAAAACGGTCTATAGTATAGGAATAGGGTTGGGTACCTTATTCTGGGGACATTATGAGACGCGACCCACTTTATAGATGGTATAGACGATGTGATCCTAAATCGTCCATGTAGAGACATGCGAGTGGGGGTGTCCTATGCAATGAGTTTGCATAAGACCAGGATCGAGAAATAAGTCGCTCTCGCTTTATAACACCGTTTACTGACAGACTGACTATTTCATGTGATGACCTAGGTAACTCGATCTTAATCCTGAGCTAACTATGAACTCCTGTTTATTCGGGCTTATCCTTAGATCTGCATAGGTGAGAGTGGCTCAGTATCGCTGACTCAATAAGCCTCCCATTTCAGGGATAGGAACGGGTAGATAGTTGGGGACATAGTCGTGCAAGAAGGAATTCACTCCTACCCGAATAAGGGATAGTAGAAGGGTTGTTCCCTTAAGTGCTGACTCCGGGGCTTGAACAAAGGGATCCCGCCCTCTCATTGGCCCGAGAGGGACTCGGTTTATTGGTTGGACCATAAACCAATTGTTCATTAGAGGATCAGTGGGACTTAAGGAACTAGAAGTACTATAGGGGTAAAACGGCTTATTGACCTAGCTATAGCTACGAACAACCTGTGAAGGATCGACTTACTAATCATAGTTAAATGAAGTGGACGGAAATATATCTATAGTGAGGGGAGTGCAACTATCGGGCTATAGTGGAGTGTCCCGATAGTTAACGAATGTTGGCTAGCTTGGACAATGAGATTAGTCGGTTAGCCTCGAATCGTTGGAGCCCATGATCTATAGGTCCATTAGGTCCCCCTACTAGCTCATATCGGTATTAAGCCTAGAACAAAAGATAGGAAGCTTTGAATCGTTCAAAATCGGGAAAAAGGGTATTATCGTAAATTGTATTTGACACAATAATTTAATTATGAATTAAATTAGAAAATGAGAGATGAAGTATTTAAAAGTGTTTTGAATACTATATATATGTATTAGGAATCATATATATGGAATTGCACAAGATAACAAAGATTAATTAGATTAATCATATCAAAATTAATTTCAAAATTTTCAAATTAATTACCAAGCAATCAATTTCAATTTAGAATTGAAATTGGGGGTAATTTGCAAGCTTGAAATTTGATTTCAATTTGAATTTAGTGGATTTAGTTGGAAATCCACTTAATGCATGATCATTCAAAGTGGAAAGACAACTCACTCATGCATTGTTGCATGTCTTGTGTAATGTACACCTAGAATCCACTTGAGCTTGCAAATACACCATGTGTCTTGCGTCTTGAGGCTTGGCTTTGCATGGAGAATGTCTTTAAAAGGAGTTTGAATCATATTCAAACACAAGAGAGCCATTTCCTTAATGTTATGCTGCTGGAATTTGGACTCAAAGTTCTCTCATCTCTCATTCTTCTCCATTGTTTGATGCTTCAAGCATTCCCTTCCCATTCCCTATCTTATATAGACTCCCACAAGTCGTTCTTGGCCCGGAGTATAGTGGGGAAGACTCTAGAGGTTGTCCAAGGAGCATAGGAGAGGCAAACACCACAAGGAGTTCAACATAAGTGAGCTACAAAGGTTGGTGTTTTCTAAATTCTCTATTCTGTCTTTTCTAGAACATGCATGCTTTAGGAGTAAAATTGAATGTCTTAAGTGCTTTCGATCTTCAATTGCTTCCGCATGTGTAATATGTACACCTTCACTCTTGCCCTATTTACTAATTATTTGTATGGATGTGCTTAATGTTTTATGCAATCTGGCCAATTGTGTAATGATTTGATTCTTAATGGAAACTCAACGTAGAGAAGTTAGGATATATCATAATCCATGCAACTAGTTTAATTGTCCGTCGTGACAACGAGATTAGTTGGTTAAACTTAGATTCCTAAAATGAATCAGAGCGTAATAATTAACGAATTTGAATGGCGCTAAGGACACTTTCTCCACATTTTAATTAATTTGATCGATCAAATTGTTTTATTTAATTGCTTTGATTTTTAAATTTCTTCGATTGCATGATCTAGTTCCTAAATATTATTTCGCCAAAGTATTTTTAGTGTTCAAGAATCTTTCGCTTGCTTAAATCTCGCTTCACCTCCCTGTGGATTCCATACTCGGTATTACTTACCGTTTTATATTACTTGTGACGACCCTACGTTTGCGAATAATCGCTCTGACAACAAAAACCCACAAATTGGCTCCCCAAACTTGGATGAAAATGGCTCCATTTATAGGTTCCCACCAGACGCAGCGTCGCGACGCTCTGACGTCATCTGTCTTGGGCTCCAAGTCATCGCAGCGTCGCGACGCTATCAACTTTCTGGATTCTTCTTGTGTGGATGCCAAGCGTCGAGACGCTAAGCCTTGGATCTTCTAGAATGGCCTAATTTTGCATGGAATTTCGGACCTCCTTCATTTCCTTTGGCCCAAATGCTTATGTAATGGATCTTAGGCTCTTTTCTTCACCCAACTTGATAGTTAAGGCTTGGAATTCATGAATTTGGGGCTTCTAACTCATTCTTTTTGAACTTTTGGACTTGGATCTACAATGGACTTCTCCAAATTGCTAAACAAGTCTCCAAAATCATCCAAATTCTCTCAAAAATCCGAATTTTCTTCCTTGACTCAGTTTTCTGAAATATAAACATAAAATAACATTAAAGTACACAATTCATGCACAAAACTAGCTAAAAGTAATAGGAAAATGATAGCATTTATGCATGCTATCACTCGTCATTTTTATTTTTAGAAAAAGCATGCTTGCATTGAGCTTAAACACTTAGGGGTAAAAATAGGTACCTACAGTGTGATCAGTTAAGCCAACCAAGGGTTAAACTCGGGTTATGGGTCCCTTCATTGTAGTGATAAAGCTAGTGCCACATCCTAAAAGAAATGAAAAAAACAAAAGAAAAAAAGAAAAGCAAAAAGAAAAAGCAAAAGAGAAAAAAAAAAGAAGAAAAAAGAAGAAAAGAAAAAGAAATTCCTTCATCACGCTCCTAAGCAAGTGGAAGCAACCTAGTTTGTTCCATTTGGGCCTTTTAGGAAGACCTTACTGTCAGTGTAGGGGGAACATGGGATGAGAGTCAAGTAAACCAATCCCGGGCTAGTAAAGTCTTCTTTAGGTGGGATGGAGCTCTCTTGTGCAAGATAATCTTTGAAAAATCTTGATTTGTCTCCTCATTTGTCTCTCTTGCGAATGTCTCTTGATTGCTTTAATTTTTGGAGTATTTGAGTCTTGAGGATTAAGTCACTTTTGAATTATATGCACAATGTCTTCTTCTTTGGTCTGTGTGTGCCTTGCTCAAGGACTACCAAGATTTAGGTTGAGGGTATTTGATAAGACCTAAATAGTCCTATTTTTTCGCCTCTAATCTTAGCTTGATAGAGTTATTTTATGCTTTACTTGTCTTATTTAAAGGATCTTTGAGCTTAGGCAATGTCGAGAGTCGATCATGCTAATTTGGTGTTGATTCGGGTCAATTACGGAGTTTTGAAGCCATCTCGGTGTCTTGAATAACGAGGAGGTGAAAATATCCAATTGTGTTGAAGCGGGCCTGAAGAATGACACCAAAAGTCGAAGATTGAAGCTCCGTATCGAGAAGAAACAAGACGAGACCGATAAATAAAGCAGCAAGGCAAGGATCAGGGATAGCGTCGAGACGCTACCCTTGGCGTCTTGACGTCGTTGAGTTTTCTACAAATACGTAGTCTCGGTTTTGTCCGTCGTTAAGTTAGAAATTTGGTCCTTTTACGATTTGTTTTGCCTCTTTTACGTTTCAGTACTGTTGTAGACCTTTTTAGGTCATATTTCATGGATTCTTTCATGTTTATTTTTGTTTTTACTTCCTTTATGTATAGCTAATCACATTTAGATCGTTGGATTTGGATTATGCTTTGATTTCTATTCATATGGGCTGAATTTTCTGAAGTTTATTATATTGTTCTTGCTGTCTTTTCATTAAGTTTTGCATGTTATCCCGTCTAAACCAATACATGAGAATAGTCTATTAGGATTGATGACCCTATGTGATTACCGCTTGTGTATTCAATCAGTTATTTTTAGATAGTCACTAGGTTGAAGCCACTCTCTACGCGAAACGACCCATGATAGGCCTAGGATACATGTTAAAGGTTGTAGGAATTAGATTCAAATTATGTTTGAATTTAGTTAATACAATTTCAGACCCACGATCCCAAAACGACTAGTTTAAATAGTTTAATACAATTATAGAAAACTAGGAAGCCAAATGAAATAGAATCGAGCATAAGAAATCCCATTCCAACGATCCCTTTCATGTTATTGATTTTCAACTTATTCCTATTCTACATGCTTTATTTTTCTTCTTTTAAATTCAACTTTTATTTATTTTTACTTGTCCTTCTTTCAAAAAATCCCGCCTGTTTCATAAGCGCAAGATTCTACACATAGTAGGTCCCCTTCCCTGTGTTCGACCTCGACCATTATTTCTACAAAATAGTTGTAGTGTCGTGGAATTATAAATTTTATTTGACCAACACAACCTTCAACAAGTCAGACCCGCGTCAGATTGTTTTAGGAATAACTCAATCACTTGCAAGTAATTAGAGAACAACACCAACACATGCACTAATTGAACAGAACGTTGTTAGTCCTACACCAAATGCATGTGTAATACCAGAAGGGAATCACATGTTTATTTATCACTTAGACATTAATTAGAATTCACTCATATTGTGCGTTACTAAATAAATTATCAACGAATGTGGTTGTCGCAGCAAAAGCCTTGATAGGCTATCTCAATTATTTATCTCTTACCTCTGTCTCATAACTTGTTTTTGTGCTTTCATTTTCAATTTTCATTAACGCATCCTTCTCTCTATCTGACTTGATTTTCAGCTAGCACCTTGCGTCTGAATGCTTATTAGTAAGATTATAAGAAATCTTTGTTTTTCCTTCCATTTGGATTCGACACTGGAATATTCCAAGTATTACTTGGTTATGCTAAATTTATACTTGGACTAATGCATACTGGCAATACTTTCAGCATAATAGTGAACATCTTTTAACAATCCAACCAAGTTTTTGGCATCGATGCCAGGGAAGGCAACTAAGTTTTTAATATTCTTTCTATTCTAACATTCCATTTGGTGCATGTTCCTTGCTGCCTGTGTGAGTTGTTTTCTCCAGGTGAGCAAGATTGTATGCGTGTCGCTCGCCGCATTGATATCGATTAAGGGATTAAAGTCCTACGCAGCGGAAGTATTACAGAACCTCAATGTGTTTTTTATCACGATTAAAATACCGATACAGTTTTCAAATTAAATTTACAGCAATATGAACAAAAGTGAATTGCTGGAAATTAGTTATAAACATGCTAATTAATACATGAAACTTAGATCTAATCTAAAAAAATGATCCTAATGATCAAGGTTCAATAGGATCTTACTTCGCTAGAAATTCTCGAACGTTTCGCCAACTCCTTAGCCAAAAACAGAAAATTTCAGCAAGCTTCGTTTGTTCTCCTTCGCTGGATTTTCCTCTATGAACACCACCACAAAGCTACACCAATAATCTCTAAGGTTACGTTGAGTGGACTTACGGGAGCACTGATTTCTCTAAGGGAATATTGAGAGAACAAAAGTTTCTGGGATCTCTTTCTCTGGAGTTTTCGTGAGAGCCAATACCACAAACCAACGAACTACTAAAACTCAGAGACCCCCCCCCCCCTTTTGGGCGTGAAGGTGAGTTAAGCGGGTCAAAAGCCACGATTTGATAACTGATCAGAATCAGTTATTATTTCAAATTATAATTTAATTAATTAACAAAATTAATTAAATTAAATTAAAAATAAAAGTTCATTAATTCGTAATTAATTAACCAACTCATTAAATGAATATCCTTCACATAACCTATGGTTTCAATGCAATTTAATTTAATTTAATTAAAAATTATAATTAATTAATTCAATAATTAATTAATATAATTAAATATCATATATTTAATCATATTTCTCCCAACTAAACTATAGTATTAATGTACATCTAATGCACATTAATTATAACCTATAGTTTTGATATGAACCAAATTCATATTTTAAACTTAATATTCGAACACCTTCGAATATACAAATCTTCCTTAGAAAATAACCTCAACACCTTATTTGAGCCATCGGTGGGACCTGATGGACCGACAGATCAGAAGCTCTAGCGATATGATATTAATTGGTTAAACTCATTAACCAAGTTAATCAATGTTCGTTAACAATGGTTCACTCCACTATAGAACCACAGCTGCACTCTTCTCACTGCAGATATATTTCTGTGTCCATGAATATTGACAAATAACAGCAATTCAGCCCTTCACGTGTGTTTGTACGCTAGTTAGGTCAAATTACATTTTACCCCTCGGCTACCTCTTCATCCTTAAGTTCTAGTGCTCTTCTAATGAACAACTTGTTTGAGGTCCAAGCAACAAACCGAAGTCCCTCTCGTGCCATAGAGAGGGCAGGGCCCATTGTTCAAGACCCGGAGACTCCACTTAAGAGAACACACCTCTACTTACCCTAGAGTCGAGAAGGAGTGAATTCCATGTTGTGTGATTATGTTCCCAGCTCCCCACCCAGTCTTGTCCCCAAAATGGTAGACTTATTGAGTCAGCGTGCAGGCCACTCTCACCCGTACAAATAAAAGGTCAATCCCTCATGGACAGGAGTCCATAATCCACTCAAGATTAAGACCAAGTTGCCTAGGTCATCCTAGTGAAATAGAAACCAAGCTAACTAACGGTGCTACAACTAGTGGTTAACTATTTCGCGGTCCGATCTTATGCAAACTCATTGCATAGGATACCCTCACTCACATGCCAACTACATGAATGAGTTGGATCATTATGTTTGTATCATAATACAAAGAGGGTTGTATCCATAGTGTCACCAGTATAAGGTACCCAACCTTATCCCTATACTATAGACCCTTTAGGTTAAATCTTGAACATTGATCCTCGTATGTCCATACATACTAGTTCAAGCCTCATACTATCAGCCTAGGATGTTTAGTTTATTGGATTAGGGTTAATTCAACAAGATTACTCAATACAAACATAAATAAATGAATAAAACATCATTTTATTAACGTTCGATCAAAAGTTACATTTACTATCCACGAGTTTTTGGGCATAAAACCCAACAAACTCCCCTTGAAGTAAAATTGAAGATAATGGGAAAGTATATACAAAATAATCCAAAGTTCGAAATGGTAAATGTATATCGTGCATTACATAAAAAGTAAATATACAAAATGCAATAAACTAGGGCATCCTTACATCCATTACACATCTCCCACTTGCCCTAGATTATAATATATACATGTCTCGCATATCTAGACTTTCTAGATGACCCTCGAACACTATAGCTGAGAGGGCCTTCGTAAACGGATCAACAATGTTGTGCTCCGAAGCGATCTTGGCCACGACCACATCTCCTCGTTGCACAATCTTTCGAATCAAGTGATACTTCCTCTCAATGTGTTTACCCCGTTTGTGGCTGCGAGGTTCCTTAGAATTTGCTACAGCCCCACTGTTGTCACAGTATAATGTTATGGGCACGTTCATATTTGGAACAACTTCTAAATCAGTCAAGAACATCCTTAGCCAAACACTGCTTCCTTAGCCGCTTCACAAGCAGCTACATACTCAACCTCCATGGTTGAGTCAGCTATGCATCCTTGTTTGATGCTTCTCCAAACTACAGCTCCCCCGTTAAGCGTGAACACTGACCATGACGTGGATTTCCTATAATACTTGTCAAATTGGAAATGATAGTAGGTGTGTCTAGTGAGAACTAACTCTTTAGCCCCAAACACCAGTTTGTAGTCCCTCGTTCTCCTAAGATACTTGAGGATTCCTTTAATGACGGTCCAGTGGTCTAACCCTGGATTTGACAGATATCTGCTAACAATCCCTACAGCATAAAAAATGTCAAGCCTCGTGTAGAGCATCACATACATTAAGCTGCCCACAGCTGAGGCGTAGGGAATCCGTCTCATATCCTCAACTTCTTGAGGTGTCTTAGGACATTGTTCCTTAGACAGGTGAACCCCATGCCTGAAAGGCAATAAATCCTTCTTGGAGTTCTGCATCGAATATCGGGACAACATTTTGTCGATATACGTTGCTTGAGACAGGGCTAGGGTTTTGTTCTTCTGATCCCAAATAATCTAGATTCCAAGAACATATTGGGCCTCTCCTAAATCTTTCATTTGGAATTGGGCTGCTAGCCAATCTTTTACGTCAGACAGATATCCTAAATCATTCCCAATAAGTAGGATGTCATCAACATAAAGTACTAGGAAAACTACTTTGCTTTTGTTGATTTTCTTGTATACACAAGGCTCATCAACATTTTGGTCAAGGCCAAAAGATTTGATCGCAGTACCAAATCTAATATTCCAAGATCTGGAAGCCTGTTTTAACCCATAAATGGATCGATTTAGTTTAGAAACTTTTTGCTCCTGACCTTGGGTTATGAACCCTTCGGGTTGAGACATAAAAATATTCTCTTCAAGACAACCATTTAGAAAGGCAGTCTTGACATCCATTTTCCATATCTCATAGTCATAATATGTGGCTATGGCTAAGATAATTCTTATTGACTTTAGCATAGCAACAGGAGAAAAGGTTTCCTCACAGTCCACCCCTTCTCTTTGGGTATAACCCTTTGCTATAAGTCTTGGTTTGAAAGTCTGTACTTTCCCAGCAGCACCTATTTTCCTCTTATAGATCCATTTACACCCTATGGGTTTAACCCCTTCAAGTGGATCTACAACATCCTAAACATGATTGAAGTACAGAGACTCCATCTCAAGGTCCACGACTTTGGCCCATTCGTCTTTATCTACATCATTCTTTGCCTGACAATACGACAATCGATCCTCAACACCATCATCAGGTATGACTACTTGTGTTTCAGTTAAACCCATGTAACGATCAGGTTTAATTACAACCCTCCCACTACGTCGAGGCTCTCCCACTATGTGATGAGGATGAGATTGACAAGAAGAGCTAGCTCCTATATCAACTACTGTTGAAGGACCAGCTTCTTCAACAACTCTTGTTGACTCTTTTGTAGCTTCTCCTAACACTAATTTACTACGTGGTTTGTGATCTCTAATGTGGTCTTCCTCCAAGAAAGTAGCGTTTGTCGATACAAAGACTTTGTTTTCTTGAGGGTCGTAGAAAAGACCACCTCTCGTTTCTTTAGGGTATCTAACAAATTGGCATACTCTAGAACGGGGTTCCAGTTTCTTATGATTTGTCACTAGCACGTGTGCAGGACAACCACAGATACGGAAGTAACGCAAACTAGGTTTACGCCCCCTCCATAGCTCAAAAGGAGTTTTAGAAACACTTTTTTAGGGAACATTGTTTAGAATATGAACTGCAGTCTCTACTGCATATCAACAAAACGAGCTACGCAATTGAGCATAGCTCATCATTGAACGAACCATGTCTAACAAGGTTCTATTTCTCCTTTCTGATACACCATTTTGCTGAGGTGTACCAGGTGTAGAGAGTTGGGAATGGATTTCATGTTCTATTATATAGTCCTGGAATCTTTGATCCATATACTCTCCACCTCGATCTGATCGTAGTGTTTTAATTGTTTTACCTAATAGATTTTCTACTTAAGTCTTAAACTCTTTAAACTTTTCAAGAGCTTCAGACTTATGGCTCATTAAGTATAAGTAACCATATCGAGAATAATCATCTATGAAAGAGATGAAATATTCATAACCTCTTCGAGCTTTTACATTCATTGGACCACAAGGATCTGAATGTATTAGTTCAAGAGGTTTCTTTGGCATGATAACCTTTTACAGTAAAATACCTCTTTGTCATTTTACCCTCGAGACACAATTCACAGGGTGGTAAAGAATCATATTCTAAATCAGTTAGAAGTCCATTATTCAACAAACGACCTATCCGATCGATGTTAATATGACCAAGACATATGTGCAATAGATATGTATTGTTACTTCATGGAGAAATATTTTGCCTTTTATTTTGAGTTTCAGCCGTTTTAAAAATCTCATGATTTAAAATAGCTTTAGCATCGATAGGTCTTAATACATATAAAGTGTTTTCACGCTTATCAGAACATATAAGAACACCATTTCTTGAAATGAACACTTCATTAATAATAAATGAAATAGAGTATTTTTGTTCTAATAAAGCAGATACATACATAAGGTTCCTTTTAATTTTAGGAACCAAGTACAAGTCCTCTAAAAATTAAAATCTTATTTATAAAGAACAACTTAGCAGCTCCCACTGCTCTCGCTAAAATGACTTCTCTCGTTCCAACCTTTGGAGTCATTTCACCATCTTCCAGCTGCTGGAAATCATTTCCCTGAAAAGATGAACAAACATGATTAGTGGCTCCCGAATCTAATATCCAGGCAAACACATCATGTTCTACAAGGCAAGTTTCTAAAACAAGTAAATCGTATTTACCTTCATTTTCTCGCTTCTTTTCAGCAAGGTAACGAGGGCAGTTCCTCTTCCAGTGACCATCCACATTACAGTGGAAGCACTTGCCCTTGTCAGCCACGACCTTAGCCTTTCCTTTACCCTGAACAGCTTGAGCAGGAGCTGTCCCCTTATCACCCTTCCTCTTTTGAATTTCCTTCAATGAAGAAGCCTGAGGTACAAATTTAGTTCATGAGGATGAACCCTTTAGGAACTTCTTCTTGGAATGGGCCACAGGCATCAACTTGGCGCAGAGGAAAGTGTGCCACGCCCTGTAGTTTACAAACAGATCGGTGGTCCTGAATCTCACCACCTCCGCTCCTGTCATAGCCCATTCAGCCCCTGGCCTACAAACTGTCTGAATGACCTCATTAACGTCCAGGTGGCCATGTAGGTAGGTGCTGTAGTCATCCCTCTCAAAGTCGGGCAGCCTATAAAACCTATTGATTGTGAGGGAGTCGTACGGGACACGGTGTCCTTGAACAAAGGATGAAGAAGAAGAGTCTTCCATGTTGGCATAGAACTCCCTCACTATAGACGCTACCCCGGGTGTAGGATGATGAACAAAGTCGCCCCAACCCCGCGCAACAATATTGTTCCCTAAGCTTGGTTGCATCTCGGGGTCAGGGCTGAAACCTCGCTCAAGAATAAAGTTCGTACTTTTCACATATTTGTCAAATCTCTCTGAGGCTTCACTACTAATGAACCTATCTGGGTCAAAAGGAGTGGAGGAGGAGGAGGAAGTTGCAGCGTGTCTCCTAGACCTTTTGTTCATGATGTCTAATGAAAAAGTACTAAAAATCTAGGAGGAAAATATTTCTATAAACAGTCCCACGCCAACAGAAACACAACCAGCAACTACAAAGATAGCCGGTCCGCCACAGATATAATGTAAAAATCAGCCGCAACACCAAACAATCAGAGCAGCAAAACAGCCCCAAAAGCTCTAATTAATGCAAAAACGGCAACAAAATCTCCTCAAGGACTCTCACAAAGATGCAACACTGATAACCAATAAACTAATCTTGCTAAAACACCTCAAAGCAGCAGCAAAACAACTCTAGTAATCAACTTAAAATACCCCACAGCGATAAGAAAGCAATTTTCAGCCCAAAAGTCATATAATCCAACCTATTAACCAACTAAAATCAACACTTAAGTAGAAATTTATGATGAAAGTTAGAGAAAAGATACCAAGCTTCAATCTACGGCTAAGTTGACTGAATCACAACTAAAAACAAGCAAAGCCACGGTTAAATCAAGCTGAAAAAATGCCCCAACAATGCACAAAATCCCGAAACTTTGCAACCCACGGCGAAAAATGGCGAACTCGGATAGAAAACGCCGCTAGCGTTGACACCCACGGCCTCAAGAAGATGAAGACGATGAAAATAGGCCGAAATAGATGAAACCTTCAAACCTCTCGGCCAAATCGGGCTTAAAACGCTGAAAATCTCCCAAGAACACCCCAAACTCGCGGCGAACGGATGAATCACGCTAAAAACCAACAAACCCACGAGCTTTTCTGCAATAGTCAGCAAGAAGAGGACCAAATCTAAGAATTTGAGCAAGAGATTCGAAGAAAACCACTTGAAATCAAAGGAAATGGGCGGCGTCGGCTAATGATAACTGCCCAAAAGGTAGTTATTTAGGCCTCGATTGTATAGGGATTTGTGTGTCCTTTATGCTTATTAGGGATTGTTTTGGATAGATATTACATGATTTAACCCATTTGGAAGAATGGAAGCATTGGAAATTATTTTGTGCAGATTATGCTGCTGAGCGACTGGAGGGAGCAAATTCTATGCTGCAGCAAAACTGGGAGCAGAAACTTCCACATCACAGCTCGTTAGCCAACTTCATGAACCGACTTCTGTTGAGTTATTTTCGGGATAAAGGAGCAAGGAGAGCCCTACACGTGTCCAAGTTGACCTAATTCAAGTCTCCTGTCCTTCTATAAAAGGAAGTAGCCGTCAAAGTCAAATTCATTCCATGTTTTCCCTTGGAAGCCGAATAGTATAGGGAGATTGAAGATCATCAAGAACACCATCTACCGCAAGCTGATTAGGGAGTTTATTTTCTTTATTAACTTCTGGTTATGGACATGCATACTCAGATTGTAATTCGTATTCCTATGCCTATTATGAACTAAGTAGCTTAGGGTGTTGGTTAGGAATAGTGTGATTACTGTGCTTCATCTCTAGTAATAAATTGACTATCGCATTTTGGTTAATTGTTGTGCTTATTCTTAGTTTATGCCCGCCTGGCCAGCCGGTGTGAATAGCTCTCTCTAGTTTCAGGGATGATTTAGAGAGTGTGTGGTAATTATCCACACTACGATCATTGTGTATTGGTGAACGCCAGTGACTGAGCTAGGGATAGCCAGTTGCCTAGTGCTTGATCGGTCGTACTTCATTGGGTTTGAAACATATCCCAAAAGATCTGGAGTTCCGGGAGGAATCCACTAATAATACTGCGAGAAATGCATGATCAATAATTTTGCTGGAGCATATTTTAGAATAATCACTAAACCTAACCAGCGCCTACCTTTAATCTGTCTATCTATTTGTTTACTTATTGTTCTATCATTTATTTTGCTTCAGCATAATTCCGATAAAACCCAATCATTTTATTATTCTTGAAACCATTAAAAAGTTACACAAAAATAGGTAGAGTGGAAACTCATTCAGGGCTCGGATTGATAATATTACTTGCTGCATACTGTGTATACTTGCACAGGAATTCTAGAGTATTTTATACTATATTTTTACTCACTCTAGGAACCCGACAAGTTTTTGGCACCGTTGCCGGGGACTTGAATAAGTTTTTATCTAATCTGTTTTGTGTATGTGTTTTAGTGGTTTGGTGCTAGAACTTTTTGATTGTTTCTTTTGTTTTTTGCAGGTGTGATTTTGGTGCATGAGCGATCCGCCTGGGGTACGGTTTGAGCTTGATCCAGAAATTGAAAGGACATTTAGGAAAAGAAGGAGGGAGCAGCGCAGAAACCAGATGGAGAACGTGCCGCAACTTCCACAGGTTCATGAAGGTCCAACAGCAGCAAACCCCCAGCAGAATCCGTTGCTGCAGCAAAACCCACTGTTTGAGCAAAATGAGCAGCGAAATAATCAGGCTGAGAATCCTATCTTGATAGCGAACGATAGGACCAGAGGCATTCGAGCGTATGCTGTCCCGATGTTTAATGAGTTGAATCCAGGGATTGCACGTCCCCAAATCCAAGCGGCGAATTTTGAAATGAAACCGATAATGTTTCAGATGTTGCAAACCGTGGGGCAATTCCATGGTTTGTCATCTGAAGACCCTCATTTACATCTTAAGTCTTTTCTAGGAGTTAGTGATTCTTTTTTAATTCAAGGAGTGCCTAGAGATGCTCTTAGATTAACTTTGATCCCGTATTCCCTTAGAGATGGAGCAAAGTCATGGTTAAACTCTTTTCCTCCAGGATCAATTAGGACGTGGGATGAGTTAGCTGAAAAATTTTTTAGTAAATATTTCCCACCTAATAGAAATGCTAAATTAAGGAGTGAAATAGTAGGGTTTAGGCAACTTGAGGATGAAACTTTTAGTGAGGCTTGGGAGAGGTTTAAGGAGCTTTTACGAGAGTGTCCCCACCATGGGTTACCTCATTGTATTCAAATGGAAACATTTTACAATGGTTTAAATGGAGTAACCCAAGGTATGGTCGATGCTTCGGCTGGAGGGGCCCTTTTGGCAAAAACTTTTGATGAAGCCTATGAAATTTTAGAAAGAATATCTATTAATAGTTGTCAGTGGTCGGATGTTAGATGCACAAATAAAAAGGTTAAGAGTGTATTAGAGGTTGATGGTGTGTCCACCATTAGGGCTGATCTTGCAATGATTGCTAACGCTCTTAAGAATGTGACAGTCATTAGTCAGCAGCAGCCACCAGCTATGGAGCCTGCAGCAGTGGTGAACCAAGTCACGGACGAAGCATGTGTCTATTGCGGTGAAGACCACAACTACGAGTTTTGCCCCAGCAATCCAGCGTCTGTGTTTTTTGTAGGTAATCAGAGGAACAACCCTTATTCTAACTTCTATAATCCAGGTTGGCGCAACCACCCCAACTTCTCATGGGGAGGTCAAGGAAATAACGTACAAGCGCAACAGAAGATGAACCAGCCGGGATTTGCTAAAGCGCAGGTAATGCCCCAGCAAAATAAGCAGGCTTTGCCCCAGCAACATTCAGAGAACTCTCTCGAGGCAATGATGAAAGAATTTATGGCTCGTACAGACGCTGCAATTAAAAGTAATCAAGCTTCAATGAGAGCCCTAGAATTGCAAGTGGGTCAGCTAGCTAATGAGCTCAAGGCAAGGCCTCAAGAGAAACTTCCATCAGATAATGAACACCCTAGAAGGGAAGGTAAGGAGCAGGTAAAGGAAGTTACTCTTAGGAGTGGTAAGCCATTAGAAGAAAGAATTGAGCCTAGTAAAACCCAGGTTATAGATAAAAATGGTGATAGAAATAATAATGTTGTTGTCGAGGAAGAGTTAGAGTCTGGTCAGGGTGCTGGAGGTAGCAATAAAAATGCTGGAGCATCTGGTTCTGTGCCAGATGTAGAACCACCATATGTGCCGCCCCCACCTTATGTACCACCTCTACCTTTTCCACAAAGGCAAAAGCCTAAGAATCAGGATGGTCAATTGAATTTTTTTTTAGAGATTCTTAAGTAGTTGCATATAAATATCCCTTTACTAGAAGCTATAGAGCAAATGCCTAATTATGCTAAATTTCTTAAGGATATTTTGACTAAAAAGAAAAGGTTAGGTGAGTTTGAAACTGTATCTCTTACTGAGGAGTGTAGTGCTATTCTTAAGAATGGGCTACCCCCCAAGGCTAAGGATCCAGGGTCATTTACTATACCTGTGTCTATAGGTGGAAAGGAATTAGGTAGAGCACTCTGTGATTTAGGTGCAAGCATTAACCTTATGCCTCTTTCGGTCTATCGAAAGTTAGGTATTGGTGAAGCTAGACCTACCACAGTTACACTCCAACTAGCTGATAGGTCTATCACATATCCAGAGGGTAAGATTGAGGATGTCTTAGTAAAAGTGGATAAATTCATATTTCCTGTTGATTTTATTATTTTAGATTATGAGGCTGGTAGAGATGTCCCAATTATTCTAGGACGTCCATTTTTGGCTACTGGTAGGGCGTTAATAGATGTTCAAAAAGGGGAATTAACAATGAGAGTTTGTAATGAGGAAGTAAAATTTAATGTGTTTAAGGCCATGAAGTATCCAGACGAGATGGAAGATTGCTCTTTCATTAGGATTCTGGAGAACACAATTGTTGAGACAGCAATTCAAGACTCGGCTAATAAGCATTTGGAAAATCATGGAGAGGTTAGTGTAGAGGATTTAGAAGTTTGTTCTTTAGATAGAAAAAATGAAAAAGAATTGTTTAGGTGTGAGGATGTTTTTGAGTCTTTAGATTTAGATCAAAGAAAGGCTCCCCCAATTAAACCATCCCTGATTGAGGCACCTACTTTAGATTTGAAGCCCTTACCAGATCATCTAAAGTATGTGTATCTTGGGGAAAGTGAGACATTGCCCATTATTGTTGCATCAGATTTAATGCCGGAGCATGAGGAGGCCTTAATAAAGTTGCTGCAGCAATACCGCAAGGCTATTGGTTGGACATTGGCTGACATTCAGGGGATTAACCCATCTTTTTGTATGCATAAAATCACTCTAGAGGAGGGGTCCTTGAGGAGTATTGAGCAACAAAGAAGGCTTAACCCCGCAATGAAAGAAGTGGTTAAAAAGGAGGTGATTAAATGGTTGGATGCTGGCATCATTTATCCGATTGCAGACAGCAATTGGGTGAGCCCTGTCCATTGTGTTCCTAAGAAAGGAGGTGTCACTGTGGTAAGCAATAAAGACAATGAGTTGATCCCAACTAGGAAAGTAACTGGTTGGAGGGTTTGCATGGATTACAGGAGGCTTAACAAAGCCACCCGTAAGGACCACTTCCCTTTGCCATTTATTGACCAGATGTTGGATTGATTGGCTGGTCAGGCCTACTACTGTTTCTTGGATGGTTATTCTGGGTATAACCAGATTACTATTGCTCCTGAAGATCAGGAAAAAACCACTTTCACCTGCCCTTATGGGACGTTTGCTTTCAGGCGAATGCCTTTTGGCCTTTGCAATGCTCCAGCAACATTTCAGCGGTGTATGTTAGCAATTTTTCTGATATGATTGAGTCCACTGTTGAGGTCTTTATGGACGATTTTTCAGTTTTTTGAGGGTCTTTTCAGAGTTGTTTAGATAATTTAGGTAAGGTGTTAAAAAGATGTGAGGATACCCATCTAGTTCTTAATTGGGAGAAGTGTCACTTCATGGTGAAGGAGGGCATAGTGTTAGGTCATAGGATTTCTAAGAATTGTCTAGAAGTTGATAGAGCAAAAGTTGAGGTTATTGAAAGATTAGAATCACCGAAATAAGTGAAGGGAATTCAGAGCTTCTTAGGGCATGCTAGATTTTATAGGAGGTTCACAAAGGATTTTTCCAAAATCAGTAAACCTCTTTGTAACTTATTGTGCACTGATAATGTTTTTGACTTTAATGCAGATTGTAGGAAGGCTTTTGAAACATTGAAGGCTGCTTTAATCTCAGCACCCATTCTCTGCGCACCTAATTGGAATTTGCCATTCGAGGTAATGTGTGATGCGAGTGATGCTGCAGTAGGTGCAATGTTGGGGCAGAAGCAGGGTAAATTTATTCATCCTATATATTATGCAAGCAAGGTTTTAAATGAGGCAGAAGTCAACTACACAACTACTGAAAAGGAGTTGTTAGCTGTTGTGTTTGCTTTTGAGAAATTCCGGCCATATTTGGTTGGATCCAAAGTCACGGTGTTCACGGATCATGTAGCAATAAGGTATTTAATGTCAAAGAAATATGCAAAGCCTAGACTAATTCGTTGGGTTTATTACTGCAGGAATTCGACTTGGAGATAAAGGACAAGAAGGGATCAGAGAATGTCATTGCAGATCACTTGTCTCGTCTTGATCCATCATCATCTTTGCTGGAGCAATCTGCCATTTCCGATTCTTTTCCAGATGAACAACTTTTTGCTGTTAAGGTAAAGATAGTCAGGGATGTCCCTTGGTATGCTGATATTGCCAACTTTTTAGTGAAGGGAGTCACCCCTATTGATATGGATTGGAGGCAGAAGAAAACGTTTAAGCATGATGCAAAATTTTTCTATTGGGATGAGCCATTTATGTATAAGCAATGCTCTGACGGTATTATTCGTAGGTGCGTTTCAGGTGATGAAGCAACCGAAATCCTGGAGCAATGTCACTCTTCGCCGTATGGAGGCCATTTCAGCGGTCAAAGGACAACTATGAGGATTTTGCATTGCGGATTCTTCTGGCCTACCTTGTTTAAGGATGCCCACTGGTTCTACAAGCAATGTGACGCTTGTCAAAGGAGAGGAAACTTGGGGCCTAGAGATGAAATGCCTCTTACTTACATTTTAGAAGTTGAACTATTCGATGTATGGGGTATTGATTTTATGGGGCCATTTCCCCCTTCTAATGGCAATGTTTTTATCTTATTGGCAGTGAATTACGTGTCCAAGTGGGTGGAGGCCATCGCATGCCATCAGAGTGATGCCAAGACGGTTTCAAGGTTTCTCCAATCGCACATCTTTGCGCGGTTCGGGACACCTAGAGCTCTAATAAGTGATGAGGGTACACATTTTGTTAATAATATCTTAACTAAGCTTTTAGCTAAGTATGGAATCAAGCACAGGATAGCTACCCCCTATCACCCACAGGCTAATGGTCAGGCTGAGATAAGTAATAGGGAAATTAAATCAATTCTAGAAAAAGTAGCCCATCCATCGAGAAAGGATTGGTCTTTTAGGTTGGATGAGGCTCTTTGGGCTTATAGGACAGCCTATAAGACTCCTCTAGGTATGTCTCCCTATCGGTTGGTATACGGGAAAGCTTGTCATTTACCATTAGAGCTGGAACATAAACGTTTTGGGCTTTGAAAAAGTTGAATTTTGATCTGAGTAGTGCAGGAGCAATGCGAATGCTGCAGCTCAACGAATTGGAAGAATTTCGCCACTTTTCTTATGAGAATGCGAAAATTTATAAAGAAGAGATTAAGTTGTGGCATGTCAAGAAAATTAGACCTAAAGAATTTGTCAATGGTCAAAAAGTTTTGCTTTATAATTCTAGATTAAAATTGTTTCCTGGGAAACTAAAGTCCAAATGGTCAGGTCCGTTTGTTGTGATTGAGGTTTTCCTCCATGGAGCAGTTACTTTGCAAGATGAAAAAGATGGGAGAGTATTCAAGGTGAATGGTCAGCATGTCAAGCATTATTGGGGAGAGGAGTTTCAGTCAAAATATCATTCCCTAAGGTTGGTTGATGATTGAGAGAGCAGGATTTTTGCGGGAGCATTTCACAGAGAAAAATTTTGAGCTCCCAGGATTTGTATTGATTTTATTTTTCGTTGATTTGATTTTAATTGCGGTTAGGTTAGATTTGATTTTGTGAGATTTATTAGATTTTGTCTTTAAATAGTTGATTAGATCTTATCTATTTTGTTTTGAATTTGATTTGATTTTCGGGTTATTTATTTAAATTATCTTTCAATTATCTTTTAATTAGTTAGATTTTATTAGATTTTATCTAGATTTTATTTTTAGTTATTTGAATTCTAGTTTTAATTAATTGAGATTTTCTCTAATTTATTCGGCTTATTTTGAGAATAACAGATTAAGTTTGATTTGATCGGTTAAAGTTTAATTTGAATTTAAAAGATTTGATTTGCCTATTTTGAAATTTAAATTCCATATCTAAGATTCGGCAGGTTCAGAAGATTGTTGCAACAAAGATAATGCTGGAGCAAATTTCTCGTATGCATAGGAAGGATTTTAGTGTGAGTAATTATTTTTACCGTTGGGATTTTTGAATTTCTATGGGCAGGTGAATTGCAGGGATGTTGTCACATGTCGTGAAGGGACAATCCAACGGTTTAGCCGTTGACAGCATGCCGTTATTTCCCATAGATGATTGGAGTTCCACAATTTTATCATTAGGGATTTGAATTGCAACTTAATTGTGAACGGTAAAACAATTTATTACGGAGCAAATCCTTTCGGTTAGGATTTCAAATTGTTGGAGCCTTATTTATTTGCAGACATTGGTAAGTCTTCGTTCTACTTCGTCTTCTTGATTCTATCTTGCCATCTACATTCTTTCTTTCTCCTTTTCATTCTTTGCAAAACCCTTTGAGTTATCCATGGCCAAAACAAGAGCGAGGAAACAAAGAGAGAGAGAGAGTGAAGAGGAAATACCCATTACCCCCGAAGTTCCGAAAGTGAAAACTAAGAAGAAAAGAACACCGGAGGAGAAAGAAGCTAAAAGAAGAAGGCGACAACAGAGGGCGGAAGAACAGGAAAAAGTGACAGAGGATGAGGCTGCTGCAGTGGTTGAAGAAAACCTGGAAGAACTGCAAGAACAGACCCCAGGAGAGGCTGATCAGAGACTTGCGGATACAGATACGGCTCGAGAGGAAAATGTTGAGGAAAATCAAGAACAGCAGGCTGAGATGGTGAGAGACGAGCAGGTAGATGCAGTGTCTGAAAGAGGAAACGAGACGGACCGAGAAGCTCGTGTTGAGGTAATCATGCCCGAACCGCCGAAACGACGCCGCATAAAAAGAAAGGTCAGCCGTATTCAGGTGATTCGGACTGATACCCCATCACCACCATCATCAGATTCTGAGAGAGAAAAGGCAGAGCGAGAGGAAAGAGAGAAGAAAGAAGCTGAGGACAAAGAAAGAGACAAAACAGATAAGAAGACTGAGGAAGAGCAGTTGCTCAAGCGCAGGGCAGAGAAGGGCAAAAATGTTGCTGAAGCATCGGAAGAACACGAGGCGATAGAAGAACAACAGGTTCCATTTGATCGCTTCGTCAACAATTTTTCCAGAGCAAAATACGCTGAGCTTCTAAAAAGGGATTTCTTGTTCGAGCGCGGTTTCAGTGGTGATCTTCCACAGTTTCTGAGGACTGGTATTGCAGACCACGACTGGGAGCTGTTTTGTGCGAAGCCGGAATCTATAAATGCACAGGTGGTGCGTGAATTTTATGCTAACATTGTCAAGGAGGATGGTTTCCAGGTAATTGTCCGAGGAGTCGAGGTGGATTGGAGTCCAAGTGCTATCAATGCACTGTACAACGTTCAAAACTTCCCCCATGCGGCATATAATGAGATGGCTGTGGCGCCATCTGATGAGCAACTAAGTGAGGCTGTAAGGGACGTAGGAATTGAAGGGGCACAGTGGCAGTTATCCAAGACTCAGAAGAGGACATTCCAGTCGGCTTATTTGAAAAGGGAAGCGAACACATGGATGGGATTTATTAGACAGAAGATGCTTCCAACAACACATGACTCGACAATCTCCAGGGAACGGGTTCTCCTAGCTTTTGCCATCTTACGGTCTCTCAGTATTAATGTATGGAGGATCATTGCGAATGAGATTTCTGGATGTTGGAAAAAGAAGGTGGGGAAACTATTCTTTCCAAACACAATCACGATGTTGTGCAGAAGAGCAGGGGTTCCGGTGGATGAGGGAGATGTGATCCTGTTTGATAAGGGGATCATAGACACGCCCAATTTGGCACGGCTCCAGCGTGTGCAGGAGGTACGTCAAGGTGGGCTTATCCATGGCATCAACTCGATTATAGAACAACTGGCACTTTCGGCCAGTAGGCAGGAGTTTGCTGAAAGGCAAACTTTAACCTTCTGGAACTATGTTAAGAATCGGGATGCCAACTTGAAGAAGGCGCTGCAAGAGAATTTTTCAAAACCTTATCCAGCCCTTCCAGCATTCCCTGACGATCTGTTGAACCCCTAGATTCCGCCCCCACCTGTCGAAAGAGGAGAAGAGGATGATGAAAATGAACTGGGCCAAGAGGACTAAAGGATGAAGTGGCCATGGGCGAGCATAATTTTTGTTCTTAAATTTTTGATTGCTCGTGCATTTTCTAACCTCCTTTTCTATTATTGTTATGTTTGCTTTTCTTTTTACTTTTCTGCTGCTTTAAAAAAAATATATCTGATGTGTAATTTCTTTTTAATGAAATTTCTTGATGTTCCGTTCCATGAGCACTAAGCAACTCTAACTTAACTAATTTTTCTCTGAATTTTTGAAGCTTGGACTGATTACGCTTAATTAGATCAAGGTATTCTGATCTCCAGAAACCTTTTGCTTGAGCATTTCTTCTAGCCTGGACTGTTGCTGCGGCAAAGAAGATTTTGAAGGTAGTATTGACTTATATGATCCACTTTAAGCTTAATCTAAGTCCCATGTCTAGTTTACAAATTCAAATAGAAAAATTTAAGTTTGGGGGTATACTTGCTTATTTTCATTGGGGACAATGAATAATTCAAGTTTGGGGGACTTTTTGCTACTCCAATTATTTTGCTCGAGCATTCCTCTCCTTCAAATTAAAATTTGCTAGGTTATTGAGTAACCGGGGACATTTGTGATACCCACAGGTTGTCTTCGCGTCAAAAGATGACCTAGGAAATGTGAAAAAATGAGAAATATGAGAAAAAAATTATTTGCTGAAAAATTATTTGTTGAAGATTTTGCTAAAAAAATTGATGGAGCAAAAGTTTTGAAGGATGAATGATGATCCAACAGTTTTTCTGTCTCCCATAACTTAGGTGAGCTTCATCACAAAATGTCGCCATTCTGAGGGGCAAGAGATGGAATAACTAAGGATTTTTGAGCTTTATAATGAGTATTGAGCCTAGTTGGTGATGAGCTTGAGGCAAGGGTATACTGCATCATAAAGTGGGTCATCCCATGCTTAAGAGTTTATGACTGTAAGGTTGCATTAAGTCTAATAAACAATGATATAAACCCCTTTAAAAATATGTTTTGAAATGTCTGATAATAGAGCTAAGCTGTGGAGAGTTCTTAGAATTGAGTTGAATGTGGTGATTATTTGTCCCTGCTGAAGGAATCATTTTGCTGCAGCAGAGCTTGGTTTTGCAGAGTGCTTAGGTAAAGGTTAAAGGTAGTGTTGGACTGTCTGGGTTGATTAAGCTATTCTTTGTCTAATATTCTGAATTCTTGAAGGAAGGTGAGTTAGTATTGCTCGGGACGCGCAATAATTTAAGTTTGGGGGTATGATAACTGCCCAAAAGGTAGTTATTTAGGCCTCGATTGTATAGGGATTTGTGTGTCCTTTATGCTTATTAGGGATGGTTTTGGATAGATATTACATGATTTAACCCATTTGGAAGAATGGAAGCATTGGAAATTATTTTGTGCAGATTATGCTGCTGAGCGACTGGAGGGAGCAAATTCTATGCTGGAGCAAAACTGGGAGCAGAAACTGCCACATCACCGCTCGTTAGCCAACTTCATGAACTGACTTCTGTTGAGTTATTTTCGGGATAAAGGAGCAAGGAGAGCCCTACACGTGTCCAAGTTGACCTAATTCAAGTCTCCTGTCCTTCTATAAAAGGAAGTAGCCGTCAAAGTGAAATTCATTCAATGTTTTCCCTTGGAAGCCGAATAGTATAGGGAGATTGAAGATTATCAAGAACACCATCTACCGCAAGCTGATTAGGGAGTTTATTTTCTTTATTAACTTGTGGTTATGGGCATGCATACTCAGATTGTAATTCGTATTCCTATGCCTATTATGAACTAAGTAGCTTAGGGTGTTGGTTAGGAATAGTGTGATTACTGTGCTTCATCTCTAGTAATAAATTGACTATCGCATTTTGGTTAATTGTTGTGCTTATTCTTATTTTATGCCCGCCTGGCCAGCCGGTGTGAATAGCTCTCTCTAGTTTCAGGGATGATTTAGAGAGTGTGTGGCAATTATCCACACTACGATCATTGTGTATTGGTGAACGCCAGTGACTGAGCTAGGGATAGCCAGTTGCCTAGTGCTTGATCGGTCGTACTTCATTGGGTTTGAAACATATCCCAAAAGATCTGGAGTTCCGGGAGGAATCCACTAATAATACTGCGAGAAATGCATGATCAATAATTTTGCTGGAGCATATTTTAGAATAATCACTAAACCTAACCAGCGCCTACCTTTAATCTTTCTATCTATTTGTTTACTTATTGTTCTGTCATTTATTTTGCTTCAGCATAATTCCGATAAAACCCAATCATTTTATTATTCTTGAAACCATTAAAAAGTTACACAAAAATAGGTAGAGTGGAAACTCATTCAGGGCTCGGATTGATAATATTACTTGCTGCAGACTGTGTATACTTGCACAGGAATTCTAGAGTATTTTATACTATATTTTTACTCACTCTAGGAACCCGACAGCTAGGGTTTTCAAATTTCACACAAAACCTACAAATTTGCGATTCTGGAATTTTTTGTTCCAGAATTGCGACAGCGTCGCGACACTGTCGCCTTTTTAGCCCAAAACGCACGTTTCGCCGATTTTTTTTAAATAAAGAAAACTCAACATTTTTTTCTTTTAATTCTTTTTTTTTTTCTTTTTCTCTCGTATTCTTTCTTCATTAAAAATACATCTTCACCTACATCAAAAAGAAAAAAAAAGTAAGAAAATATAAACGAAAAAATAGAATAAAGTAAAATAATAAAAGAATAAAAACACTTGGGTTGCCTCCCAAAAGCGCTTGTTTAACGTCGTTAGCTCGACGTCCTGTTATAAAGCTATTGTGGCTCGGTGAGCTCGATGTTATCAATGTGTCGCTCTTCTGAACCAAAGTAGAGTTTAACGCGTTGCCCATTCACTTTAAAGGATCGTCCATCGCTGGCCTGCAACTCGACTGCTCCATGCGAAAACACCTCTTTGATAGTAAAAGGACCTGACCAACGAGATTTTAATTTACCTGGAAACAAACGAAAACGAGAGTTAAATAAAAGAACTTGTTGTCCAGGCTTTAAGGGTCGATTCTGAATTCGTTGATCGTGCCATCGAGTGGTTCGCTCCTTGTAGATTTTTGCATTCTCATACGCTTGAGACCGAAATTCCTCCATCTCATTGAGTTGGAGTAATCTTTGTTCCCCTGCCTTGGCCAAGTTGAAATTCAATTTTTTTATGGCCCAATATGCTCTATGCTCTAATTCCACCGGTAAATGACACGCCTTACCAAAAGCAAGTGACATGGTGACATACCAATTGGAGTTTTAAAAGGAGTGTGATAGGCCCAAAGAGCATCATCTAACTTAAGGGCCCAATCCTTCCTGTTAATGTTAACTGTCTTTTCTAAAATCTGCTTAATTTCTTGGTTAGAGACCTCAGCTAAACCATTTGTCTGTGGATGATAGGCTAAAGAAATTTTATGTTTAACACCATACTTAGCAAGCAAAGAATTAAACAATTTATTACAGAAATGTGAGCCCTCATCACTAATGATCGCTTGTGGTATGCCAAATCGTGTAAAAATATTTTTATGCAGAAAATTCAAGACTACACGAGCATCATTTGTTTTTGTAGCTACAGCCTCTACCCACTTAGATACATAGTCCACAGCTAACAGGATATATAAATAATCGTGCGAAGAGGGAAAAGGTCCCATAAAATCTATCCCCCAAACATCAAATAATTCAATCTCCACAATAGGGGTCAGAGGTAATTCATGATGTCTAGAAATATTACCTGTACGTTGGCACCGGTCACAAGACTTAACAAAAGTATAACAATCCTTGAAAATAGTAGGCCAATAAAAACCAGATTGTAATACCTTAGCAGCAGTACGTGTGGAACCAATGTGCCCACCATATGGTGAGGAATGACAATCATGCAAAATCTTAACTACATCCTCTATGGGAACACACCTGCAAATCATCTGATCTGAACAAATTTTAAACAAACATGGATCATCCCACAAATAAAATCTTACATCATGAAGAAATTTCCTCTTTTGATGGGAATTTAGATCTGGTGGGAGCACACCACCTGCAAGGAAATTCACAAAGTCAGCGAACCAAGGTAAAGTAGACTCCACCTTATAAAGTCTTTCATCTGGAAATTCTTCAACAATAGGAAGAGCTTCCAAAGTAGTGTCCTGTTCAATTCTAGAAAGATGGTCAGCTACTACATTCTCACAACCTCGCCTGTCTTTCACATCAAAATCAAATTCCTGCAACAATGGAATCCATCGAATCATACGAGGTTTGGCATCCTTTTTATCAAACAAATACCTAAGGGTTGCATGGTCAGTATGCACAATAACTTTAGTCCCTAACAGATAAGGCCTAAATTTATCAAAAGCAAACACTACAGCAAGCATTTCTTTTTCAGTAGTAGTGTAGTTTTGTTGTGCATTATCCAGAGTTCTACTTGCATAATAAATGGCCCTGAAGAATTTATCACGTCTCTGTCCTAATACTGCTCCTACAACATAATCACTAGCATCACACATAATTTCAAAAGGTTGACTCCAGTCAGGTACAACAATAATAGGAGCAGTAGTCAACCTATCTTTCAACAAATTAAAAGTTAGCAGACATTCATCAGAGAAAACAAAAGCAGAGTCCTTTTCAAACAAATTACATAAGGGTTTAACAATTTTCGAAAAATCTTTAATAAAGCGCCTGTAAAACCCTGCATGTCCTAGAAAGCTCCTGACTCCCTTTACATTCGTAGGAGGAAGTAGTTGTTCAATGGCCGCTATCTTGGCTCTGTCCACCTCTAAACCTTTTTCAGATACTTTATGCCCTAAAACTATACCTTCAGTTACCATAAAATGACATTTTTCCCAGTTTAAAACAAGGTTAGTTTTTTGACAACGCTGCAAAATAAGAGAAAGATTATGTAAACAAGCATCAAAAGAGGAACCAAACACAGAGAAATCATCCATGAAAACCTCCATAATCTCCTCGACCATGTTAACAAAGATAGCCATCATGCAGCGCTGGAATGTAGCAGGAGCGTTACACAACCCGAATGGCATTCGCCTAAAGGCAGAGGTACCATAACGACATGTGAATGTCGTTTTCTCTTGGTCCTCAGGAGCAATAGCAATTTGATTGTAACCTGAATAACCATCAAGAAAACAATAGTAAGGATAACCTGCAAGTCTATCAAGCATCTGATCAATAAAAGGAAGAGGAAAATGATCTTTTCTAGTAGCATTATTCAACTTCTTGTAGTCAATACACACTCTCCACCCAGTCACAGTCCTAGTGGACATGAATTCATTCTTTTCATTCTTGACTACAGTCATCCCTCTTTGTTTTGGTACGACCTGCACAAGACTTACCCAAGAACTATCAGATATGGCATAAATAATCCCTGCATTTAAAAGTTTCAATACCTCAGCTTTTACCACATCTTTCATGGCTGGGTTCAAACGTCTCTGAGGTTGAACTGATGGGGTAAAGGTATCCTCCATTAAAATTTTATGCATGACTATGGATGGACTAATACCTTTTATATCAGCGATGGACCAACATAAAGCAGATTTATGATCACACAGTACTCTCAACAGTTTTTCTTCCTCTACTTTATTCAGAGAAGCAGATATAATAACAGGAAACGTGGATGACTCTCCTAAGATAGCATATCTCATATGTGCAGGTAATTGTTTCAACCTAGGTGTGGAAACTTTAATAGTGACATCATCCTTAGCAGTTAATTCCATGACCTTGCATTTCATTTTTCGCTCAACAGGTAGATGATTTAAAGCATCACAGAAGAAAGCAATATCCTGGTCTAAATCACCTAAATGCTCAACAACTAAATCTACATGCTTATTTTCAGAGGATCGACAAGCATAACAACATCTCTAATCTCAGCAATAGTAGCATCAACAATATCTATCCTATGGCATGTACTAACCTCAACTGGATATTTCATGGATCGATAAATGTTGAAAACTACCTCTTCTTCGTTGACCCTCAAGGTTAGCTTACCCTGCTGCAAATCAATCAAGGCACGTCCCGTGGCAAGGAATGGTCTACCCAAAATAATGGGGATCTCATCATCCTCCTCCATGTCTAAAACTACGAAATCTGCAGGAAAGATAAATTTGTCAACTTTAATTAAAACATCTTCTATCACACCTCTAGGATATGTCATCGATCTATCAGCCAACTACAAAGAAATAGTAGTAGGTTGTACCTCTCCAAGACCTAGTTTTCTAAACACAGACAGAGTCATCGGTATGAGTTCCAGAGTCATCGACAGGAGCTCCAGAGTCAGCAGCACGAGCGCCAGAGAGAGAGGCGTAGGGATCGTCGTCATTTCCTCTACACTACGAGCATGCATGCCCACACCTATCAGTGTCAGGTGGCTATTAGTACGGGCCAGCCTTTACCGCCACCTTTACCACCGTATGAGTCGCCTGAGGACGAGGACGAGTGATGCTCTGCCGCCTTCCCTCTATACACGGTTGTTTCTTTCCCCCTCATTCCTATTTTTTTTCATTGTATTTGTTCTCATATTGGTCTGTATTTCTTATTATTTTACATTGAGGACAATGTAATTTTTAAGTTTGGGGGTGAAAAGTATTTACTTTTACCTTTGGTCTGTAATTATTTATTATATCTCATTTGACCATTTTTGGATTATCAGGTGTATTTTTGTGACTTTATTCAGGTTATCATTTTGGATTAGTTTTTTTTTATTTCCATTGAGATTTGGGTTGATTGTGTTATCTGTCTGAGTTGTTTTTCTTTGAGGAGGTTGTTTTGATTATGACAGCCGATGAGGATACCTAATTTCAGAAAACAGGTAAGTTATTTTGTGCATTAATAATTAAAGACAGAACTCAAGATATGTTGATTTTATTTCATGAATCTTTTACACCATTTGAGCACGTAGTCTCCAGTCTTAGTTTGGCGAGCTTAGAGTAGGATTATGTGATCTACACCTTGTTGTCACCTCGAAAGGTTTAGGGACTGATTTGATGGTTAATCTGCATGATAGTTAGTAATGTTACACTTAGGAGAAAATGATGCCATATCTTGCATGTTAGTAAAAAAAAATGAATGATGAAAGTGAATGAATGAAAGAAAAAAAAGAAATATGATGAGTTGAATAAAGAAAAAATTGAATTAAGGTAAAAAAGAGTTACCTCTGTTGTGATCAGTTAGGCAAACGAGAGAAAACTCAGGTTAAGGGTCCCTGCAATAGGTGTGTGAAAGCTAGTGACCACCATTATTGATTGTGAAAAAGCTCAAAGTTTGGGGGTTGTGTACTCCATTTAGGCACCCTAGTGGCATATTACCATCTTGAGTGTAGAGAGGCTTAATGATTGGGACTTAGGACCAGAGTAGGGGGAAAACGAGTGAAGGGCTGCATAAAACTGTTCCGGGCTTAAAGGATTGAGATAGGGAGGACTAGACACACACACACGTGAGAGATGATTGAAATAAATGAGGCTTATCATGATGAATGTGTTTGATCACTAATGTTTCATTGTGATTTATCTGTGATTTGGGATTCCTGAGGCAAGAGTCATTAGCAACACTCCCTCATGTATTTTTGTTAACAGATTATTTTGATTCTTACTTTGCTCGGGACTAGCAAATACTTAAGTTTGGGGGTATTTGATAGCGCAATTTATTGTGCTATATTTTATAAGATTTTATCGTTAGTCTCGGGTACTTTTTGGCCAATTTTATGTCTATTTGGTTTTGTTTTGTAGGAATCAAGCATTTCAATGGAAGTCAACGTTTCTGAAGATTATCGGTGAATTAAGAGCTGAAAAATAAGTTCGGGCCAAGAAAATAGAAAAGAAGAACAAATTTAGGCCTAGCGTCTCAACGCTAGCCCTTGGAGCGTCTCAACGCTAGGCAAATGGCTGGAGGCGTGCGTATGGAGGCAGCATCGAGACGCTACCTCCACAGCCTCTCGACGCTGCAAGTTTTTCGAAAATAATTAGGGCGTACATTGGCACAGCGTCGAGACGCTAGGTCGACAACGTCTCGACGCTGTCACGCAGAATCAGCAGTATATATATTTTGCGATGCAATCTGAAGTGGAAAGCTGTTTTGGAGAGAGAAACACGACTTCTATAGAGGAAAAACGGGCATAATAGAGAGAAAACAGTGGGAGCTTGATTTTGGGAGCTTGGATCGGGAGGATCGTGACGGGAACGCACGGGAATCTCGGCTAGCGAGTTTACTCATTCTCCCTTATTTCTCGTACTTATTTCTAGCATGTTTGGGACTAACTTCGCTTATATTTTAGAGACCATGTGTAGCTAGATTTCGTTTCTTAGGGGCTTGATGTAGCCATTAGTTTGTATGGATTAATTTACGGTTTTTTAGGACGTTTCGTAACGTGGTTTATTTATGCAATCGTATGCTTAGTGCTTATAATCCCTTGATCACGGATTGTATGATTTTCGTTTCTGAACTAATTGCTCGAGAGATGGTAGTTTAGATTAGACCATCAATTGCATAACTTAGGTAATTTGTTAATCGGGAGATTTGGGATTGCTTGAGAAACCATCATGAGGATTGTTCTTATTGCTTATGCTTATTGTTGAAATTAGATAGGAATGTCAATTTCTTAATTTGCATAAAGGATTAATTGTACTCGGGAGAGGCTTTTAATTATTCATAATCCTTGGTTTATGAACTTGTTACGAATTTGTTCCTAATTATTCTTTAAATTAATTCATGCATCTAATAGGTGAAATCAATCCCCTAAGGCCTTTCTCCATTGAATTTCCATATTTTATTGCTTTAATAGTTTTTCATTGATTTGCACATCTCTCGTTTCTTTTCTCTAACTAAAATTGGGCGATTATACCTTTAATAATTAGGGGAACTAGAAAACCAATCCAGAGGACGACATTCGATTTTAAATCACTATATTATAACTTGGGCCCGTACACTTGCGGTTAGCAATTTGCATATCAGTATATCGTCAACTTAAATACCCCAAACCTTAGACAGAACATCACTGGTAGAGTTCCCTTATAATCATAGGAATGTTGGTCCTACTTAGTTCATTAAAACTATTTTAAACTATGTAAGAAAATTTCCAATCCTATTAGAATGTGACCTTAGGTCTAATTAATTTTAACTCATTAAAATTAATTAATTTTAACATATGGTCCTCTGTGAGCATGCATATCTTGATTATAAATTGACGGTTTCTAATCATTAATTTTAAACTATTCAAATTTTAATGATTAGCCCTTTAATCATGCATACTATAGTTTAAAAGCAATTAACAATCATGTTCGAGTTAATTAAAATTAAACTATATAACTTTGAATTGCATGAATTTTAATATAACAATTATATTAAACTATGAATGTTTCATGATCAATGCAACTTTGATTTCCGTTATTAATAAATTAACAATTAAATTATTGCCAATCGTGGTAAATCAAAGTGGCATGCTGCAAACAATTTATTAAATATAACCATTTATATTTAACTATGTAATTGCATGCATCATGTTTTTCCATTTTCATGATATTAATATAACTCAACCATATATTAATCACTCATGAAAATAAACCATGCATTTCAAATATATATTATAATATAATTATAACATACATAAATGCTTGAGCATGCTTTATAACCTAAGGTGGGATTTAAATCTAAATGACATCCATAAAGCATTTAAATAGCGTATAAACCGATTAATTGGCCTCTAGGATAAATTAAAGCTTAATTACATAAAAAAAGCAAATAATCTATCCTATTACAATAGTCTGCAGCTCCAAAACCGGATCAGAATCCACGAACCGACCCGAACTGGACCAAACCAGTCCCAGCTCAACCAAAACGCACAAACCAGACGGACAGGTAGGGCTGCATCCCACGTCTCCAAAAAAAAACCCTAGCCGCCGCATGAAATCGCAACAGCGTCCCAACGCTGACGCGATTTCAACTATCCACTACGTGAAATTGCGACAATGTCGAGATGCACAATGAACAGCGTCCCGACGCTGTTCTGCGTGGAGCTAATTTATGGGCAAAACATCGACTAAACGACACGAAATTGGTCGGTTTCTCTCGCGATTTTCACTGATCTTCAAGCCTATTCTAGACCTGGACTTTATATACTCGATTTACAGAATAATGCCCAAAACGCAGGGGCCCTTACATGATCAAATCAATGAAAATACTGTAAATCTATGGCCAAATTAATCGAAACTGTAACGCCCTAGGATTTTTAAACTAATCCTAGCGACATTACTAACTCTCAACCCAAACAAACCGATTGCACCGAAAATTTCGGCAGCACAACGACATACGTAGGACTAAAAAGAATTTTTTATAGCACCTGCTAAACATAAAAAACACACTTCTATATAACAATCAGCCACAACTACACTTCTCAGCACCACAGATTCAAACCAGAACTTCTTCCACAAACTAGCGAGTCAGATCTCACATTCACAACCTACGATAAAAGATTCATGCTAGGTAACGACGTTCAACTCAATTTACTAGAAACAGCTAAACTTTAAAAATAAAAAGAGTTTCGAGTGACAAATGAAACTAAACATGACCATCTAACTTCTCGAAATAGAACAACTAAAGCCCCTGAATCAAATAAACATAGCCTTTATCCTTTACAACCAGAAGAATAAAATAACTTAAATAACCAACTATAGAATCTAGATAGTAAAAACGCCTAGGCCAGTGGAGTCACGCCTCGTGTGGCTCCTCGTCCGCACCACCAGGCTCATAATATTCGCCAACACCTGCATCATCTAAAAATGTTGGGGGAAGAAAGGGGAGGGGGTCAGTACAACCACGGTACTGATAAGCAGCTCACACCCGGTGAGCCATCAAACAACAAACAACACATCAATCATACTAGGCACACGCATCCAATATACTTTAAAACACCATAAACATCCAATCATGCTTCTCTAAAGCGATAAACCGACTACAATACTCATGCCAACTCAATAGGACAACTTCATGCATACACACAACATGCAATGCACCCCACATGGTTTCTGCGCCATGCTCGCTTTCTTAGCACATGATTTACGCGTCATGCCACACACCAATACACATGAATTCCACGCATTGCAACGCACTCTTAACACGTGATTTGCGCGTCACGCTCCGCACAAAAACATGATTTCCACGTCATGTAACGCACTCACACCCCGCACATGAATTACGCGCCATGCGCAGCGCACACTCGCATGTGATTTACGCGTCACGCTTCGCACTCACAACCCACACGTGATTTACGCGTCACGCTCCGCACCAATAACATGATTTCCGCGTAATGTGGCGCAATCTTAGCACGTGATTTCCGCGTCACGTAATGCACACACAACCCAACTCATCTCTCTATGAGCACACAGGACCATGCAACTCTGACTCTCATGCAACATAGCCCAAAAGCAGTAAACAATATGCTTAAAACACCAACAGATCATCATGCTTTTAAGTCAAACAGAATAACATGCTTAACACATATCACGAGTCATATATCGATTAATAAGCACACTAGAAAGCGATAAACAACCAACATGCTCATGCAGTGAAACAGACTCAACGAGTAGAAACTACTTACCTCGAATGCTCCTAAAGCACTTCAACAACTCAAGGATCAAGAAGAACTCCTAAACAACAAAGATAATTCTAAAAATAAGAACAATTTACTGAAAGCTTAAGACATGTTAGAAAAGCCTAAATCAACTGAGGAAAGTCTATTTCCTTACCGTATAACCACTCAAAATTCCCCAAGATAAAAACCCAAAGCCTTTAGACCATGGGCAACCATGTCTATGGCACAACAAGCAATGGGTATTTACCGAAGGGCCATATTTAAGGTTTTTCAGCCGCTGGACAGCAAGTAAATGACGTGATTTCACATTATAAGGACTTCTAGAGGTTGGACAACGTTACTAGAGCCTAGACAATTACTAGATGATAATTTAGCATGCATTTTAAAGCACGAACAGCAAGCATAAACCTCCTAAATCATGATTTAAGAACCCACAAGGGTTGGGGCAACACTTCAAGGGCCTAAACAACTAATGGGCATCGGTTAAGCATGTTTTTAAACCAAAATCAGCAATGAATACTACCCAAACGAACTCGATACCATGCTAGACGGGTTATAATAACCTCGAACAACGTGTTAGAATACTCCTTGGACAATGGGTATTCAAGTTTTAAGTGATTCGAACTCAATCGAACACTTTTACGGCGCTGCAGATCATAATTTTCAACATTAAACTAAATTCCAACACTTAAACAACTTGGACATTCTAATATTGAAGTCGAATAAGCATGGGTAATGATTTTAACATGCTTTTAAAGCTTAACACATAACGGCAACTCAACTTAAAGCTAACGAGTCTTAGGGAAAGGGGTGAAACTTACTCAAACGAACCCGCTTTCACGCTATACGGGTTGTAATAACCTCGAACAACGCACTAGAACGATCCTTGGGTAGTGGGTATTTGAGCTTATAGTGATTCGAACCCAATCGATCACTTAGACGGCGCTGCAGAATGAAAATTTAAATATTAACTTAAATTTCCAGCACCTAATGAAATGGGTATTCTAATTCTAACACTAACCAAGAATGGGTAAGCGCTTAAACTCACCGAAATCGCTAAGCGACGCCATAACGATCCAAAACGGAGTCTAAACCCCACTGGACAGAGGCGAAATCACGCGGAAGAGGGGATCCAAGCTGCTGTCACGCAAGATCTAACAAACCGAACAAAGAGACACTTAGATCGAGCCTTAGATCACAAGGAATGAGAAGGAAAAAGGCTTACCACGAGTATTTTTCCACTTCTCGACGAAAAAACCCACGAAGACGGCGTGGGGAAGGGAGATCGCGCACGAGGGGGAGGGCGGCGCTCGAGCAGGGACGGCGGCGGCGCGTTTCGGGGTGCTGGCCGGCGAAGCAAAACGCATAAGGGGGGGCTGGCTTTCACGGCAAGAGGGAAAGAGATGGAGAGAAGAAAGAGATCTAGGGTTTCTTTTTGTCTTTGAATCCCTTTTCTTTTCTTTTCTTTTCTTTTCTTTTTTTTTTTAACAAAAGAACACTCTGTTCTTAGATTTAAATAAAACCCAAGAGAAAGAATCCCAATTAAAAAAAATAAGATCGTATCTAGGATTTCAATTTAAAATCCCAAACTTAATCCCTAAAAAGGTTTGGGAAAGAAAATAGCCCAATTGATTTAGGATTTGGGTCTTTTGATATTTAAAATAAATATCAAATATTAAACTCCCAAACTTTAGGAAATTAAAGATTTAAATAAAATCTCTTTTCCTTAAATTATAGAAATTTAAATTAACGACCCAAGGCTAAGCTTAAATTCTAATTTTCCAAATTAGAATAAGAACGCTCAACAGATCCCAAAAGGGTCCGATTTCAAAACGCGGGGCGTTACAATCTCCCCACCTTAAGAACTTTCGTCCTCGAAAGTTGAATATCTAACTACATTGGAAGACTAGCCTTGATTCCAACACTTACTCCTCAAGGCTCTTAATACCAGCGACTTTTTGCTCACCAAGCTATTTTCCTCAGGAGTCCCAAAGTTTAAAATTAAGGCCCCAGAAGAATAATTGATGTACATTCAAAACAACTCTGAAATGGCCTTCGCTGCCAACCCACCTTTTCGAACCAACCATCCTTCCTAGAATCGGTATGAGGTGACACCAACGCCAACTTTGGCCTTGTCCTACTAACAGAATACCAAGGTAACTTGCTGCTGCGACAACTCATGTTGCAATCTCGATTCATTACCGATTCACAACATTTTCTTGTCTAAGATTAAGATCCCGCTACGTGAGGGAAATGCTTTGAATCTTGGTTTGAGAACAAACCAACATATCGCCAAAAGCATTATCACGAGCAAGTCAAAAAGACCTTGAAGCTTGGTTCACGAAATCCAAAATAGTTGCAAAACGCTATTCAGCCCAAAGACCTCATAGCTAGCTTGCAGAACTCGGACTTAGTTTTAGAAGCAACCTTGGAACGATAATTCCATGACCCTAACCTAAGAAGTTGGATCACAAAACTATCCTAGGAAGATCCTTTTCTCTTGAAGCTAGCACAAGGAGGTTCGCCAAACTTCACCTATTACAAGGAAATCTTTCGACTCCTTAGAATCAAGGCAATGCTTGGTAGAGTCTGGAAACCAACTTACTAGCTTTCACTAACTTCATAGGAATGAAAGATCTAACCGATGCAACAAAGCATACTACAGCAAGCCTAAGGACTCACATCACAAATGGATTTAGATGACAAGGCACCAAAAGAGAAAGGGTAATTGCAGAGCAATAGATAAACTCGAGGAAAGAGCACTAGCTTGGAAATGGGAGGTGAAACCGACTCCCCACCTTTAGAGACTTTCCTCTTCTTCAGATTCGTCATCATAGAGCTTTAGATACTCGGCTTTGAGTTCTTTATTCGAAATCCAAGGCATCAGCTCCGAGATATTGGAACGGGGCTTCTAACTTTGAAGTCCATTCTTCAACAATTCTCGAATCGTCAAGTTGTCCATCGAATGATAGAGACCTTTCTTTCTTGAAGCTTTGGAAGAACTGAGCTTCTCGCCAATGAGCAAAGACTTGGTTCACACCAAGGTGCTGCAAGTTGCTTTGGATTGCATTGTCAATCATTTCTTGCAATGCAACCAATGCCAACACCGTTTGAGGCATCGAAAGATGAACAGGGGAAGTCACCTCGGAGCGCGAATTAACTTTTGGAACGATAGGAGAGTCAGAATACCACTTTTTCGACTCCCACTAGAACTCATCGCTAAGAAAGGGAACAAAGAACTCGCAAAAAGAACTCTTCTAAGAAGATTGAATAGGAGGGTCTAACCTCGAGCTAAGGCAACAACCTAAACCTAAAAGAAAACAACATGCACCACAAAAACACACAAGCTATCTAGAAGACTATGACAACACCCTATGCCCTATTAACACGCAAAAACACAAACAATCACAAGGAAAACGAGAGATGTCTAGCTAACTATGGGAGCATACTACTCCTACTACCAAACAATAACCACACAAGGAAAGAAACTATCTAACCACCTAAAGGGAGCATCCTAAGCCTAACTACTACAAAATAAAGCAACATAGGAAAACAAGATGCTCAAACAAGGCAACCAAGACAAACAAAAGGAATACAAGCAAGTAATTCAATAACATATAATCAAAATAGATCAATAGGTAACATATTATAACAATTATAATTTCTCATACCTGGTGATGGCGAGGAGAACAAGGAAGACCACTGGTCCTATCCTATTAACAACGGCATACGTAGGACTAAACCAATTTTTTTATAGCACCTGCTAAACATAAAAAACACACTTCTATATAACAATCAGCCACAACTACACTTCTCAGCACCACAGATTCAAACCAGAACTTCTTCCACAAACTAGCGAGTCAGATCTCACATTCCCAACCTACGATAAAAGATTCATGCTAGGTAACGACGTTCAACTCAATTTACTAGAAACGGCTAAACTTTAAAAATAAAAAGAGTTTCGAGTGACAAATGAAACTAAACATGACCATCTAACTTCTCGAAATAGAACAACTAAAGCCCCTGAATCAAATAAACATAGCATTTATCCTTTACAACCAGAAGAATAAAATAACTTAAATAACCAACTATAGAATCTAGATAGCAAAAACGCCTAGGCCAGTGGAGTCACGCCTCGTGTGCCTCCTCGTCCGCACCACCAGGCTCTTAATATTCGCCAACACCTGCATCATCTAAAAATGTTGGGGGGAAGAAAGGGGAGGGGGTCAGTACAACCACGGTACTGGTAAGCAGCTCACACCCGGTGAGCCATCAAACAACAAACAACACATCAATCATACTAGGCACACACATCCAACATACTTTAAAACACCATACACATCCAATCATGCTTCTCTAAAGCGATAAACCGACTACAATACTCATGCCAACTCAATAGGACAACTTCCTGCATTCACACAACATGCAATGCACCCCACATGGTTTCCGCGCCATGCTCGCTTTCTTAGCACATGATTTACGCGTCATGCCACGCACCAATACACATGAATTCCACGCATTGCAACGCACTCTTAACACGTGATTTGCGCGTCACGCTCCGCACAAAAACATGATTTCCGCGTCATGTAACGCACTCACACCCCGCACATGAATTACGCGCCATGTGCAGCGCACACTCGCACGTGATTTACGCGTCACGCTCCGCACTCACAACCCACACGTGATTTACGCGTCACGCTCCGCACCAATAACATGATTTCCGCGTCACATAACGCACACACAACCCAACTCATCTCTCTATGAGCACACAGGACCATGCAACTCTGACTCTCATGCAACATAGCCCAAAAGCAGTAAACAATATGCTTAAAACACCAACAGATCATCATGCTTTTAAGTCAAACAGAATAACATGCTTAACACATATCACGAGTCATATATCGATTAATAAGCACACTAGAAAGCGATAAACAACCAACATGCTCATGCAGTCAAACAGACTCAACGAGTAGAAACTACTTACCTCGAATGCTCCTAAAGCACTTCAACAACTCAAGGATCAAGAAGAACTCCTAAACAACAAAGATAATTCTAAAAATAAGAACAACTTACTGAAAGCTTAAGACATGCTAGAAAAGCCTAAATCAACTGAGGAAAGTCTATTTCCTTACCGTATAACCACTCAAAATTCCCCAAATTAAAAACACAAAGCCTTTAGACCATGGGCAACCATGTCTAAGGCACAACAAGCAATGGGTATTTACCGAAGGGCCATATTTAAGGTTTTTCAGCCGCTGGACAGCAAGTAAATGACATGATTTCGCATTCTAAGGACTTCTAGAGGTTGGACAACGTTACTAGAGCCTAGACAATTACTAGATGATAATTTAGCATGCATTTTAAACCACGAACAGCAAGCATAAACCTCCTTAATCATGATTTAAGAACCCACAAGGGTTGGGGCAACACTTCAAGGGCCTAAACAACTAATGGGCATCGATTAAGCATGTTTTTAAACCAAAAACAACAATGAATACTACCCAAATGAACTCGATACCACGCTAGACGGGTTATACTAACCTCGAACAACGTGTTAGAATACTCCTTGGACAATGGGTATTCAAGTTTTAAGTGATTCGAACTCAATCGAACACTTTTACGGCGCTGCAGATCAGAATTTTCAACATTAAACTAAATTCCAGCACTTAAACAACTTGGGCATTCTAATATTGAAGTCGAATAAGCATGGGTAATGGTTTTAACATGCTTTTAAAGCTTAACACATAACGGAAACTCAACTTAAAGCTAACGAGTCTTAGGGAAAGGGGTGAAACTTACTCAAACGAACCCGCTTTCACGCTAGACGGGTTGTAATAACCTCGAACAACGCACTAGAACGACCCTTGGTTAGTGGGTATTCGAGCTTATAGTGATTCGAACCCAATCAATCACTTAGACGGCGCTGCAGAATGAAAATTTAAATATTAACTTAAATTTCCAGCACCTAATGAAATGGGTATTCTAATTCTAACACTAACCAAGAATGGGTAAGCGCTTAAACTCACCGAAATCGCTAAGCGACGCCATAACGATCCAAAACGCAGTCTAAACCCCACTGGACAGAGGCGAAATCACGCGGAAGAGGGGATCCAAGCTGCTGTCACGCAAGATCTAAGAAACCGAACAAAGAGACACTTAGATCGGGCCTTAGATCATAAGGAATGAGAAGGAAAAAGGCTTACCACGAGTATTTTTCCACTTCTCGACGAAAAAACCCAGAAAGATGGCGAGGGGAAGGGAGATCGCGCACGAGGGGGAGGGCGGCGCTCGAGCAGGGACGGCGGCGGCGCGTTTCGGGGTGCTGGCCGGCGAAGCAAAACGCATAAGGGGGGGGGGGCTGGCTTTCACGGCAAGAGGGAAAAAGATGGAGAGAAGAAAGAGATCTAGGGTTTCTTTTTGTCTTTGAATCCCTTTTCTTTTCTTTTCTTTTCTTTTCTTTTCTTTTTTTTTTTTAACAAAAGAACACTCTTTTCTTAGATTTAAATAAAACCCAAGAGAAAGAATCCCAATTAAAAAAATAAGATCTTATCTAGGATTTCAATTTAAAATCCCAAACTTAATCCCTAAAAAGGTTTGGGAAAGAAAATAGCCCAATTGATTTAGGATTTGGGTCTTTTGATATTTAAAATAAATATCAAATATTAAACTCCCAAACTTTAGAAAATTAAAGATTTAATTAAAAATCTCTTTTCCTTAAATTATAGAAATTTAAATTAACGACCCAAGGCTAAGCTTAAATTCTAATTTTCCAAATTAGAATAAGAACGCTCAACAGATCTCAGAAGGGTCTGATTTAAAAACGCGGGGCGTTATAGAAACATTTATACCCAAACCCCTAATCATACATTATGCAAAATCCCACAAAAAACAAACCACAAATTTCAATCAATAATAAAAAATACAGAGATGGCTCTGATAACAATTGAAGGGATTAAAGTCTTATGCAACGGATGTATTACAGAACCTCAATGTGTTTTTATCACGATTAAAATACCGATACGAGTTGCAAATTAAATTTACAGCAATATGAACAAAAGTGAATTGTTGGAAATTAGTTATAGAATATGGTAATTAATACATGAAATTTATGTCTAATCTAAAAGAAACGATCCTAATGATCAAGGTTCAATAGGATCTTACTTTGCAAGAAATTCTCAAATGTTTCGCCAACTCCTTAACCAAAAACAGAAAATTTCAGCAAGCTTCGTTTGTTCCCCTTCACTGGATTTTCCTCCATGAACACCACCACAAAGCTACACCAATGATCTTTAAAGGTTACATTGAGTAGGCTTGTGGGAGCACTGATTTATCTAATTGAATATTGAGAGAACAAAAGTTTCTGGGATCTCTTTCTCTGGAGTTTTCGTGAGAGCCAATACCACAAACCAACTAACTGCTAAAACTTAGAGATCCCCCCTTTTTAGGCATGAAGGTGAGTTAAGCGGGTCAAAAGCCACGATCTGATAACTGATCAGAATCAGTTATTAATTGAAATTATAATTTAATTAATTAACAAAATTAATTTAATTAAATTAAAATTAAAAGTTAATTAATTCATAATTAATTAACCAACTCATTAAATGAGTATCCTTCACATAACCTATGGTTTCAATGCAATTTAATTAAATCCCAATTTATTTAAATTAAATTAAAACTTATAATTAATTAATATAATTAAATATCATATATTTAATCATATTTCTCCCAACTATACTATAGTATTAATGTACATCTAATGCACATTAATTATAACCTATAGTTTCAATATGAACCAAATTCATATTTTAAACTTAATATTCGAACACCTTCGAATATACAAATCTTCTTTAGAAAATAACCTCAACACCTTATTTGAGCTATCGGTGGGACCTGATGGACGTACAGATCAGAAGCTCCAACGATATGAGATTAATTGGTTAAACTCATTAACCAAGTTAATCAATGTTCATTAACTATGGTTCACTCTACTATAGAACCACAACTGCACTCATCTTCTTTAGAAAATAACCTCAACACCTTATTTGAGCTATCGGTGGGACCTGATGGACGTACAGATCAGAAGCTCCAACGATATGAGATTAATTGGTTAAACTCATTAACCAAGTTAATCAATGTTCATTAACTATGGTTCACTCTACTATAGAACCACAACTGCACTCTTCTCACTGCAGATATATTTATGTGTCCATGAATATTGACAAATAACAGCAAGTCAGCCATTCACGTGTGTTCGTACGCCAGCTAGGTCAAATTAGCATTTTACCCCTGAGCTACCTCTTCATCCTTAAGTTCTAATGCTCCTCTAATGAACAACCTGTTTGAGGTCCAACCAACAAACAGAAGTCCCTCTCGTGCCATAGAGAGGGCAAGACCCATTGTTTAAGATCCGAAGACAAAACTTAAGGGAACACACCTCTACTTACCCTAGAGTCGGGATGGAGTGAATTCCATCTTATCTGATTATGTTCCCAACTCTCCACTCGGTCTTGTCCCAAAAATGGTAGGCTTATTGAGTCGGCGTGCAGGCCACTCTTACCCGTACAAATCAAAGGACAATCCCTCACGGACAGGAGTCCATAATCCACTCAGGATTAAGACCAAGTTGCCTAGGTCATCCTAGTGAAATAGAAACCAAGCTAACTAACGATGTTACAGCTAGTGGTTAACTATTTCGCGGTCCGATCTTATGCAAACTCATTGCATAGGATACCCCCACTCGCATGTCAACTACATCAACGCGTTGGATCATTACGTTTGTATCATAATACAAAGCGGGTCGTATCCATAGTGTCACTAGTTGTTCGCACGATTTTTAATTCCGCAAGCGTACGGGTCGTGACAAGTAATATAGTGATTTTGAGTATAGAGTATCGTCTCCACAGGGATTGGATTTATTCAATTAATTACCACAAATAATCTTGCTTAGCTTTATTTAGAGAACAAAATCTAATGCCGGAAAGAATAACAAAAAGCTAATCTAGAAAGCAAAAGATAAATGGTGACACAATTTGATGGGATAATTCTAGAGTTGTTGATTTTATCAATTGGACCTTTAATGCTTAATCAATTAACTAATGTGGATTAACAAATCATTTGATTCATAAGTCTAGAAGCCTAATTACAAGGACTCTCCTGTCGGTCTCCTCCTATCTCATACCGTTCAATAAAGAATCTCCTTTCAGTCTCATCTTTATTTACTTAGCATGGCATTACGACCTTTCAGTACAACCTCTAACGTTATTTATTTTATCCCATGTCACCCGGGTAAATAACCGTTAGTCATGCATTCAATTCTAGTCTAAGCTTCTCTCTGTCGAGTTTCCACATAGTAACAATTCATTTAATCAGTGATCAGTTGATTAAAAGCATTACGGACAAAATGCACAAATGAACAATAATGACAATTAAACCGAATCAATTCATTAATCGAGCAAAGGTTCAACATATTAAATCAAACTCATAGAATTTAGGAATTAACTACTCATAATCACTAAAATCCAATAATTCCTAATCACAACAATTCTAGAAACTAAAACATAAAGGAAAAGGGAAGAGAAATGCTCATAAAAGTGTCGATCTCCTCGATCCCGCGCCGACCTCCTTCGATCCCGAGCTCCAAAGATCTTCAACAAAGCTCCAAAACTCTCCCAAAAATCCCCAATTTTAGAGTGGATTCTAGAATGGGGTGAAAACCCACAAATTGGCACCCAATCTTCATTGCAAAAGGCTCCTTTTATAGGCTCCCAGCAGGCACAGCGTCGAGACGCTACAAGGACAGCGTCGAGACGCTCTGACGTCATCTTTTCTTGGGCTCCAAGACGTCTCAGCGTCGAGACGCTACTTTGGACAGCGTCGCGACGCTCTCGCGATTCTGGACCTTTCCACGCAGCTGCCTAGCGTCGAGACGCTCCAGGCTTAGCGTCGAGACGCTAGGCCCTGAATCTTCAATAAAGGCCCGATTTTGACTCAATTTTTGGGGCCTCCAACTTTCTTTTGGCCCAAATACTTCTTGTAATGGTTTTTGGGCACTTTTCTTGACCCAAATTGATAATTTAAGACTTGAAATTCATGAATTTGGGCTTCTAATTCATTCTTCTTGGCTTTTTGGACTCGGATCTTCAATGTAATTCTCCAAATTGCTCAAAAAGTCTCCAAAATCATCTAAAATCTCTCCAAATTCCGGTTTTGCTTCCTTGACTCGGTTTTCTGAAATTTAAACAGAAAATAGCATTAAAGCACACAATTCAAGCATAAAACTAGCTTAAATTAATAGGAAAATGATGACATTTTTGCATGTCATCACTAGTATAAGGTACCCATGCTTATCACTATACTATAGACCCTTTAGGCTGAATCTTGAACATTGATCCTCGTATGTCCCTACATACTAGTTCAAGCCTCATACTATCAGCCTAGGATGATCAGTTTATTGGATTAGGGTTAATAAGACAAGATTACTCAATACAAACACAGATAAATGAATAAAACATCATTTTATTAACGTTCGGTCAAAAGTTACATTTACTATCCACGAGTTTTAGGGCATAAAATCCAACAAACTCCCACTTGAACTAAAACTCAAGATAATGGGAAAGTATATACAAAATAATCCAAAGTTGGAAATGGTAAATGTATATTGTAAATTACATAAAAAGTAAATATAAAAAATACAATAAACTAGGGCATCCTTACACCCATTACAATCGAGATAGACCCCGAGATTGATAGAACATACCATCAAAAAAGAAGAAACAGTTGTTTCAGAATACATGTCGTTGAGCATCCTGAAGAAATGGTTGTGCCAAACCCTCAAAACCCACCCATAAATCCAAAGATTATGTAGGCCCCTGCAAACTCTGATTTCAATCCAAGAATAGTACGACCAACACTGGAAACTGAAAGGTTTGAACTAAAGCCCGTAATGTTTCAAATGTTGACCAATGTATGACAATTTGGAGGAAGTATAGCAGAAGACCCACATTCGCATCTCAAATCATTTCTGGACATGAGCAATAAGTTCATTATCCCTGGAGTGACTTAGGAGCAGTTGAAAGCCATCCTTTTCCCTTATTCTCTAAGAGATGTTGCTAAGGTCTGGTTAAATCAGCAACCGACAAACTCACAATAGCCACATGGAATGACCTAGCGGAAAAGTTCCTGGAAAAATACTTCCCACCAACAGCAAATTCCAGGCTCCGAAAGGAGATCATGACGTCTACTCAAATGTAAGACGAAACCCTCAGTGATGCATGGGAATGTTTCAAGAGTCTACTGCAAAGATGCCCACACCACGGATTGCCCCACTCTATTCAGTTGGAGACATTCTACGTTGGGTTAAACAAAAATTCCCAAATTCTAGTGGATTCATTCGTGAATGGTGCGCTGTTAAGAAAGACATATGATGAACCGCATGCGATCCTCGACCACATCGCAAGAAATAACTATGAATGGGGCACCACAGGAGTTAAAAGAAAACACCCAGTAAAGACCTGTTCGGGAAGTTTCAAAGTTGACCCATTAACCGTAGTGAACGGAAAGATTAATGCATTAACCACAAAGATGGATGTGTTGACGACAAGCGCGACTCCCCTCATAGCACAGCTCAATGCGGTAGGATGTGGAATTTGCGTTGACGCTCCACAGTGGAAGACAACTCTCAAACGAAAGTTATGCGCCAGAGCAGGAAGACACGAGAGGCCAACACAGAAGCTACTCCAGAAGAGCCAGAAAAGGAAAAAGAAAAAGAAAAGATAAAAGAACCTGACGCATACAAGCCGCCAATACCTTTCCCGCGGAGGTTGATAAAAAAGAATGATGAAGCGCAATTCAAAAAGTTTCTTAGTGTGTTGCGAGAGCTTCACATTAACATTCGGTTGGTTGAGATGCTAGAAAAAATGCCCAGTTATGCAAAGTTTTTGAAGGATAGTCTATCCAACAAAAGACCCTGGAAAGAATTTGAGACAGTTGCGCTAACAAACGAGTGCAACACAATACTAAACAACAAAATCCCTCCAAAATTGAAGGACCCAAGAAGCTTCACCATACCATGCTCAATTGGAGGCATTGATGTTGGAAGAGCACTATGCGACCTTGGCGCAAGTATCAATTTGATGCCTCTGTCGGTTTTCAAGTGCCTAGGTATTGGAGAAGCACGCCTAACAATCGCAGATAGGTTGGTGGCGCATCCAGAAGGCAATATCGAGGATGTCCTGGTAAAAGTTGATAAATTCATTTTTCCACCTGACTTTATTATTCTTGATTATGAGGCAGACAGAGATGTTCCAGTTATTCCGAGAAGACCATTTTTGGCAACTAGACAGACGTTGATTGATGTTAAAAAAGGAGAACTCACCATGAGAGTTAATGACCAAAAATTGGTATTTAGTGTGTTCAACGCATTAAAGTACCCAGATGATCTGAAGGACAATGAGACGGTAGCGCGTATAGACATCTGTTCACCCATGGAGATACTTTGAATGAATGCGATAGAAGCAGTGCATAAGGCTGAAGAAAAAGACCAAGACGCGTGTAAAGCTGGGGACTGTCACATACTCGCTGATCCCACCGCAGACATTCAGTCGTTGGATCTCTCAAACAGGGAGTTCACTTTACCTTCCATCATATCTTCGCCTGCGTTAGAACTAAAACCCCTCCCAGCACATCTTAAGTACAAATTTTTAGGTGATGGAGAGTCTTTACTAGTCATTATTTCGTCCAAAATGAATCTGATGCAAGAAAAGCTGTTAATGTAGGTTTTTGAAAAGATATAAAACCACAATAGGATGGAGTCTCGCTGACATCAAGGGAATAAGCCCCTCCTATTGCATGCATAAAATAAGATTGGTGGATGAAGCCGACGAATTTCTAGAATGCCAGAGGCGGCTAAACCCTACGATGATAGAGGTTGTGCGCAAAGAAATCACCAAGTGGATTGACGCATGAGTCATCTATCAAATCGGAGATAGTAGATGGGTCAGTCCAGTCTAGTGTGCCTAAGAAAGGAGGAATGACAGTGGTTACCAACGCAAAGAATGAGCTTATTCCATCGCGAACCATCACGGGTTGGCGAGTGTGCGTGAACTACCGCAAGCTCAACGCAATCACTAAAAAAGACCATTTCCCTCTTCCTTCCATCGATCAAATGTTTGACCGTTTGGCTGGACGAGCCTATTACTGTTTTTTGGATGGGTATTCAGGGCACAATCTCCATTGCGCTAGAAGATCAAGAAAAGACAACCTTCACATGCCCATACGACACCTTTGCATTTAGAATGATGCCTTTTGGGTTATGAATTGTGTCAGGAACCTTCCAATGATGCATGATGGCGATCTTCTCAGACCTGCTGGAAAAATCAGTTGAAGTTTTTATGGATGATTTCTCTGTCTACGGAAACTCACACGCAGATGGTCTGACGTAGTTAGAGCAAGTTCTGATGCGTTGCAAAGAAACAAACCTAGTTCTGAATTGGGAAAAGTGTCATTTCATGGTAGAAGAAGGAATAGTGTTGGGCCACCGCATATCAAAAGTTGGAATAGAAGTTGATAAGGAGAAAGTTGATGTAATTCAAAAATTGTCGCCGCCTACGTCGGTTAAAGGAATTCGCAGTTTCCTAGGGAATGCAGGCTTCTACCGCCGGTTCATTAAAGACTTCTCACACATAACAAAGCCCTTATGTGTGTTATTGGAGGCAAACAAGAAATTTGAATTTTCAAAAGAATGCATGAAGGCATTCTGCGACTTGAAGCATGCGTTGGTGACTGCGCCAATCCTCACAATGCCCAACTGGAAGGAACCATTCATCCTCATGTGTGATGCAAGTTATGTAGCAATCGACGCAATATTGGCACAAAAGAAGGAGAAGACGATTCATCCCATTCATTACACCAACAAGACATTAAATGAAGCACAAACGAATTACACAACAACAGAAATGGAATTATTGGTTGTCGTTTATGCGTTCATTAAATTTCGAGAGTACTTGATTGGCTCAAAGATCACTGTCTACAGTGATCATGTGGCGATTAAGTACTTAATCTCAAAAAAAGATGCAAAACCGCAATTGATACAAAGGATTCTACTGCTCCATGAATTTGATCTGGAAATCAAGGACAAAAAGGGAAGTGAAAACCAAGTGGTTGACCATCTATCGTGACTAGACAATCTTGAAAAATTGGATGTGCCTGGCATTCTCATCACAGAAAAATTTCCAGACGAAAAGCTGTTAGGAGTTGAAAGCGAAGTCCCTTGGTATGCTGACGTGGCAAAATACCTGAGGAGTATTCGGCGCAACAGCGTAAGAAATTCTTTCATGAATTAAAGTTTTATTTATGGGATGACCTTTTTTTGTATCGCAGGGGACCATATAAGATAATTCGGCGATGCGTTGGTGAAAGGGACACTTCGGAGGTCAACGCACCGCAACAAAGGTTTTGCATTGTGGATATTGGTGGCCAACCTTATTTCATGACGTAAGGGTTCATGTAACGCAATGTGATAAATGCCAGCACACAAGAAATATCAGTGCAAGAAATGAGATGCCCCAAAACTATGTGTTGGATGTTGAACCATTTGATGTATGGGGGATAGACTTCATGGGACCCTTCCCATCATCGCAGGGATATCAATACATTCTTCTTGCGGTTGATTATATCACAAAATCGGTAGAAGTAATAGCTTGCGTCAGAAACGTTGCGGCAACCGTAGCAAAATTCATCAAGAGGAATATCTTCACACGATATGGATGAAGGAGTTTACATAACTCGTGTAGAAGCAATTGACGATCTTGGGCGTTTAATTTCATTAATTTCTCTAACTAAAAACATGAAAATAAACCGAAAACAGAGGAATGAATAAATACCTCTTGGAGCTAGAATTCCTTGCAATTCGTTGGTCGTTTCTCATCACGAACAAGTTGTAGACAACCACCAAGATCTTCCTCACTATAATCCAGCCTTAGAATGGGTTTGTGGGAACCCGAGCATGATGAAATTGAGGGAGAAAGATATGGGTTTGAGAGCATGAATACCATGGATTTTAGAGAGAATTTTCTTTCATTCTATTTGCATGTGATATTCTGTAAAATTTCATCATCCTTGTAAGAATGAAAATTGTAAGCTTTTAAAGAAAATGAACATGCACTCAAAATTCACCATATGTGGACAACACATGAGAATTTAAATGACTAGTGGGATTTGGGGACTTGAAATGAAATTTTGCATGAAAACTAATTTCCATTCATAATTAAAATTAAATTTTGCAGGAAAACTTATGCATATTAACGATATATTTAAATCATATTTAAATATATTTCTAACTCTCTCCATAATTTAATTCATAATTAAATTGTAACACGTTAAGTACATCGTATACAGTTAACGTTAATTCCCTTTATTGAATTTGAACGTTTCAAACTCTTTCACCACTTTTGTTCTAAGGTTAATTCTGTATGAGCTAGCCGGGGGACCTAATGAACCTACAGATCATGGGCTCCAACGATCCGTGATTAACTTATCTAAACTCTTTAGCCAAGTTAACCAACATTCGTTATCTAACGGGACACTCCACTATAGCCCGTAGTTGCACTCCCCTCGTTGTAGATATATTTCTGTCCACCCGATACAACCATAATGAACAATTTGTTTATGGTCCAACAATTAAACATAAAATCCTCTCGTGCCAATAGAGAATCCACGCGCCTTTGTTCAAGACCCGGAGTCACTTAAGGGAACAACCTTTTCTATCTCTATAGGCGGGTAGGAGTGAGTTCCATCTTGCAAGACTATGTCCCCAGCTATCTACCCCGTCTTATCCCCAAAATGGTAGGCTTATTGAGTCGGTGATGTTAGGCCACTCTCACCCATTCAAATCAAAGGATAATCTCGAATAAGCAGGAGTTCATAGTTAGCTAAAGATTGAGATAGAGTTACCTAGGTCATCGCATGAAAAAGTCAGTTTCACTGTAAACGTTGTTATAACGTGAAAGTGACTTATTTCTCGGTCCTGGTCTTATGCAAACTCTTTGCATAGGACACCCCACTCACATGTTGTTACATGAACGATTCAGGATTATATCGTTTGTAATAAATACAAAGCGGGCTGCGTCACATAGTGTTCCTAGGATACGACACCAAACCTTTATCCCTATACTATAGACCGTTTTGGCTATCACTTGAACTTGATCCGCTTTTATGTCTATATCCCTATATATAGCCATGGGTTCTAGTTTATTGGATTTAGGTTAATTAATGCACAATTAAAGGACCATTCAATAACTACTTATTGAATAAACTCAATAACGTTTTATTGATTAACTTTGTTACATTTACTATCCACGAGTTTTAGGAAATAAATCCCAAGAATGAAGTGCCAAGAAAACTCATTAGTGACAAAGGGATGCATTTTATAAATCGGATCATGAGTAAAGTCCTATTGAAGTACAATGTTAGGCACAATATTGCCACAACATATCACACCCAAAGAAATGGACAAGTTGAAGTGTCGAATAGAGAAATCAAAAGTATCCTTCAAAAAGTGGTCAGCGTATGAAGGAAGGATTGGGCGCAACATTTGGATGACGCATTCTGTGCCTATCGCACTGCTTTCACGACACCCATAGGAATGTCACCCTATGTGCTGGTGTTTGGAAAAGCATGCCATCTATCATTAGAGCTCAAATACAAGTCTTAGTGGGCATTGAAATGCTTGAATCTCGATTTAGCTACGACAGGCGAAACTCATATGTGCCAGATCTAAGAGTTGGAAGAGTTTAGGCTCAGCACATACGAAAATGACAAAATTATTAAAGAAAAACAAAAGCAGTGGCATGATAGGAGGATCACAAAAAAGGTATTGAACGAAGGTATGGAAGTATTATTGTTTAACTCTCGAATACGTCTTTTTCCAGAGTAGTTGAATTCTAGGTGGTCAGGTCCCTAATTTATCCACAAGATATATATGCACGGGGCAGTGGACCTACATTCCGCTGATGGAAAAGTAATTTTTAAGGTCAACGGGCAGCGAATCAAACCATACATTGATGGGACCTTAGACGAGGTAGTTGAACTCATCATTCTAACAGATCCACCTTGAGCACGGGCGAAATTTAGGTCCAGTGAGGAGCAGCTCTCAATTGCGGCAAGACCTAACGCATCAAGAAAGCACCCACAAGTTAGTATTTTCTATTTTACTTCCTTACCGCATTAATTTTTGTACTCTGTGATAGCTTAAATTGGTAGGATTATAATAGTGCCTTGGTGAAAATCCCAGCGCAAGCCTAGCATTTGAGGAAAAAACATTATGCGCTCACAGTTGAAGAATCATCACATCAGTGTTAATGTGATTCGTGATTCAGAGAGATCCCATCATGTGCATGGTACTCGAGATGATGCCACGTTCCTCTCAACCATCATTATTCATCTTTATGCGTGGGATTTCAAAACACATAATTACATGGGAAACCGTTGGGATTCCCATTTAATATGTGCCAGTATAAATTCCCATGGGCTTCGTACGTCAGCTTCATTTCATCATCTTCTTCCTTGAGCCAAAAGTTTTCAAACTCTCTCCCAAAACCCTAACCTTTCCAATCGAACTAAAGAGACCATGTCACTCGAAGATTCACAAAACCTTTCTCTCGTCGGGTACGACGACGATAATGATGTCCCTTCCTTGTCGGAAGTGAACGAAAATGGTGTGCGTGTGTAGAGCCCCGAAGAAGAACCCGAGGTCATCGACGTCGAACGACCTTTCGCACAAGAGGCAGCCCTCATCCCTTCTACCGCCAGTGTCGATGAAGAGGTCCTGGACCTCCCTCCACTCAGCACCTCCACATTCAAACTTGAGCCAGTCGCCCTCGCCCCTACTGTCCCACTCGCTTCCCACACAACCAAACGCCATTTCCCTTACCTCTCCCCCAGTTCTCTACCTTTCCACCTTTTAACCCTTCACATTCCTCACTTCCACATCTAACATCCCTTCTGACCCTTCACCTCCTACCACCACAGCAAACGCTCAACCCTCCACTACTTCTCCTATTCTTTGCCTAATAGAACAGGAGGAAGTCGAATGGAACTCCATCATGGGAGAGATGGGCGCTGAGGGACAAGGCCTGTGCCAAAAAGAAGTAGAAGAAAAGGTCACAGTAGACGAAGCTGCAAGGAAAGCCACCACAGAGCAAGAAGCTGTGTCAAGGGAAAGAGAATGCGCCGAAAAGGAGGCGCAAGAAAAAGTGGCGGAAGAACTCGCCGCCGCAGGATTGGCAGCCATCGCAGCCCTAGCGCAAGAGTCCGACTCTGTGGACTCTGAAGATAACTTCCCCCTCCTGTAGCGCCACACAATTCAATCCGCTGCGCTAGCCATCATGGAGTTGCCGTAGAGCAACGAATAGGGACCCAGCGCACAGAACAAGGGAACAAGAGCCTCCATCACAAAAAAGGGGAATGAGATGGTTGGTGAAGAGAAATGGAACTTCACCGTGGAGTGTAGATTTAGTTGTGCGCTCCCCCATGCCATGTAAGCACAAATCTCCCAACACAAGTGGGAACTGGCCTGTGAAACCATCCCTGACTACATCCCCGCGCTGGTCCACGAGTTCTACATAGCATAGTGGTGGGAAAAAATAGATGAAGTGATGGTGCGCGGCAACCTAGTCACATTCTCCCCCAGCATGATGAACATCATTCTGGAGCAGCCCGATGCGTCGGAAGCTGAAGGGAACACATTGCTCAATTCGCAAGATGAAGAATTCCTCCGTGAAGTTTTGATTCTGGTGACTCGACGAGGCGCAAATTGGGATAGGCGCGGCATCGCAAGAACCTTGAAGTCACAGTGGCTGAACCTCGAGGCCACCACCTGGATGCACTGGATCAAGAATCGCAACATGCCTACAATACATGATGCCACCTTATCGCTCCAACGGGTGGTCCTCAGCTTTTGCATCATAAAGGACATCACAATCGATTTGGGCTCCACTATCTCTGATTCCCTCTGACAAAGCTCTATCTACAATAATGAGTAGTGCCAGCGCCTGCAGATGAAAGAATATCAATTCATCAAACCTTTGACGATCGCTGGTTGGCACGAATCACTTAAACACACAACAGCAAAATTCGAGCTACGCTAGCGCAAAATCTAGCGGTCGCTCCTGCGGTAGAAGAGTAGCCCCTAGCGCCAGAGCCCCAAAGGAAAAAGTGGAGGAAGCAAACTGCGGGCCAGAACCCAGGACATGCGGCAAGGCAAGTGCAAGAGATCCCTCTAATGCAGGAAACCACTGTCTTCGCTCAAAACCAGCAAGCCACACCATCACACCCAGACTCGCCCTTGCGCCAACCTCTTGGTCCAGAAGAGCACGTGGAGACCGTGCATCAAGTCGAAGTCCACGACCAGCAGACCTCTGTCGAAGATCTCTCAGGCCTTAATGAGCAAATCCATGCACCATCCGGCCAGCTGCCACGTGTCGAGCCCGCATCTGTGCCACCCCCGCAGATAATTGATATTGATGTTGAAGGGGTATATGCAGAGATGCGGCGCAAACTAGAGGCGATTGTGGATCCCCTACGGCGACAATAGTGGGAGTTGTCAACTCGTCTGGATGCATTGATGTTATTCTTAGTGCGCTGGACGAATTATTTTGGTCGGTTGCCCTCTGTGCCAACAAATATGTTTTTCCGGCCACAGGCGTAGCCAAGGCCAGACGGCGCAAGACTCTCCCAAGTACGCACAAATATGCCCCCGTCGCCTCCTAGATCACCGTGCAGATCGCCGCCGAGTGATAATCATTATTTATTTCTTTGACCCTTGTATTTTTTTGTATAAATTTTGTAATGTATTTAATCATTGTACCATTCTTACCGCATTAATGAAATCACTATTTTAGGTCCCATCGCATTCTCCAGTAGTAGCCTTAGCAAAATGCCTTCCTCCATAAAATGTCTTTGCATTAATTCTTATGAGGAGCTCTTAGCATCTTCGTTCTCTAGTAATCTTGTACGTTGCAGGCTCAATGGAAAGATTTCTCTTCTCTTAGTTTTCCCTTTTTCCTTAAGAATTTTTTTCTAAGTGTTTGATGCTCTGTAGCTGTCGCAGCATAGTAAGCTGCTCCATAGTTCATCGCATTCGCACTTCTATGTTTATGTTTAGGGGGACAATGAGGATATTCCCCACTTTAAGTTGTGGGGTGCGGTAGATGTAGCGCATTGCTATCAAATGTGTTCCACTGGTTTCTTTGTGTTAGTAGCCAGAGGCATTCATGACACCCATCGTTTGCCACTCCGTGAGAGCACATATGAACCCCATGAGCGTTTAGGGTAGTAAAAAATGTAATGCCCGTAGTTGGATACCTTTCATCACAAATGTGGGTAAGCCAAAACGAAAGCATGTGTTTTGATGTCGATAAATTAATGCTTTCTACTTAAAAAGTAATATAAGATTTAGCCCTGTGATGAGCAAGCTTGTTGTGTTGTCACATAAAAGAAAGTCAAGCACAGAAAAAAAATCTTTAGTCAAAAGAGAAAACCAAGTGAAGGCTAAATCTTTTACTTTTTGTTGTGGAGGGAAGATGAGGAAAACAAGGATGTAAAGCCGAAATCTGTAGAGCTAAGTTATTTTTTGCAGAGTGGATAAAGGGCATTGCTCGGGAATAGGCACTAATTTAAGTTGGGGGTCTGATAACTTGCAAAAATCAAGTCATTTCTCTCCTAAATTTAAATTAAATTAGGCTGGAAAAGATCTAAGATGCGCTGATCAAACACAGGTAAATGGATAATTGCTATAAATAAATCTTTAATTGAGTATTCCTTAATGCGGCAAGAAATTGCATATCCTTATCCGCTAATGATAGCGAGCATAGCTAGCAAACTTTACTTATTTAATTTAGCTAGTCTTTTATGATTTTTGGGCCATTTTATTATGCTATAATGTTTATGTTGTAGGAAATGGTTGATTGGAGCTAAAATGCAATAGTGGAGTCAATCGGGTGCTCGGGACGGGAAAAGATGCAAAGGAATGAAAAAGAGTCAAAGAGAAAAAAAAGTCAAAATTGGGTCAACAGTAGGCTAGCGTCGAGACGCTAGCTCTTGAGCGTCTCGACGCTCGCATTCCATATATGAATAGGCGCAAAAAAGGTCACAGCGTCGAGACGCTGCGACCTTAGCGTCTCGACGTTGTGTTAATTCGTTTCCAGAAACGCGCGTTTTGAAGGCAGCGTCGAGACGCTATGACGAAAAAAACATAATATAAGGTTATTTGCGGCTAGGTTTTGGGGGATTCAATTTTGGGACTTTTTGGAGCCGTAAACAGGGCAGAAACAGAGAGGATTAAGGCTGAAACAAAGGGAGAGATTCAGAAATCAATCCATTGTTCGTGGGGATCGTGACGGGGACGTTCGGTCTCGGCCTACATTGAGTTTTCTTTTCCCTTTCCTTTTCTTTAGCTAGAATTTATGGCTTTATTATGTTTAGTTGAGCTTGTAATCATATTCATGAGTAGCTAAACTCATAGCTTAGGGATTGATGTAGTTGATTTTGTTTATGGATTGATTTATGGTTTAAGTTGTGCAATGTTTAATATGTTTGTATTCTTGATTTAATGCTTTCAATTAATTGGCCATTAGTTGAACGATTTAAGTTTTGAATCTAGCTCGGGAGAGGGGATTTAATATAGACTTACTCAACATTGCATGACTAAAGTTTTCTTTCTAATTCGTGACGGTTTTAGATTAACTTTAGAATTGGTCCAAAGATCTCATTGCCTTGCATGTTAACAAACTTAGATAGGGATATCAAGTTGATTAATTTGCATGAGAATCAATTATACTCGGGAGAGGTAGTTGTGATAAAAGGGTCTTAGGCTCATAATTTCATCGTGCATAATAACTTACTCCTTAAAATCAATCCTAGACTAAATCGGCGAAATCAATTCCCTAAGTATTTTTCCCAATTGAATTTCCACACTTTTTACTTGTTTGATTTATTTTTGATACCATTCATTCATCACTTTTTGATCCCTAAATAAAATTGAGCGAGATAATTCACAATACTTGATTTGCTTAAAAATCCAATCCAGAGGACGACATTCGAATTACATTCACTATATTATTACTTGACCCTTGCGCTTGCAGTAAGGAAAAGTCCACATCAAGTTTTTGGCGCCGTTGCTGGGGATTGGCATATTTAGCTAGATTGATATTGTGAAAAAATTGTTTGATCTTAATTTAGGGTGTATTTTTACTTTTTTAGGTTGATTGCATTTTTTTCCTTTTTTGTTTCTTGTTATTCCTTTTTAGATTAGTTTTTCCTTATTTGTTAGTTTCATTATTTGTGTTTTACCGTATTTATTTTTGCATTCCATATTAGGTTATTTTGTTTCCTTTTCTAGATTATAATTTCCTTATTTAGATTAGTTGTTTTCTTTTCTTTATTTCTGTCCATAATTGTTTTCTTTCCTTTTTAGGGTAGTTTTGATTTTGTATGTGTAATAGTAGAGAATTGATACCGTTGGATCCCGAGATCGAAAGAACAATTCATAGGATTCGAAGAGAGAACAGAGAAATTCTTCACATGGCTGACCAAAATCCACCTGAGGAGCCTAGGCCTATTAGAGACTACTTTCAGCCCGTGTTTCAGAGGCAACAGTCGGGGATTCATGCCCCGATCAATGCCAACAACTTTGAGCTGAAAACCGGTCTCATTCAGATGGCTCGAGACTGTGCATATAGAGGATCGCCAACCGAGGATCCAAATTCTCACCTAAAATCATTTTTGGATATTTGTGGGACGGTAAAAATTAATGGAGTTTCTGAGGATGCTATTCGCTTACGCTTATTTCCTTTTTCTTTGCAGGATAAAGCACGAGATTGGTTGCAGTCTATTCCCCCTGGGAGCATCACCACCTGGGATGCTTTGGTCCAGGCCTTTTTAAAGAAAATTTTCCCTCTTGCAAACACGGTCAAGCTGAGGACTGAGATAGGGACGTTCCAACAACAATGTTATGAGCAGTTGTTCGAAGCTTGGGAGCGATTTAAAGAGTTGTTGAGGAAGTGTCCTTAGCATGGATACCGCGACTGGCTTCAGGTTCAATTGTTTTATAATGGTTTAACTCCTAGCACAAAAACGATAGTTGATGCAGCTGCAGGTGGGACTCTGTTGTCCAAGACCGTGGAAAATGCTAGCATACTTCTAGAGGATATGGCCACCAACAGCTATCAGTGGCCATCTGAGCGGTCTGCACCTAAAAAGATTGCTGCTGGAGTATTTGAGGTTGACAAGGTAAGTGCACTCCAGGCCTAGATGACCTCCCTTGCTAATGCTTTTATGAAATTTTCAGGTACAGGGAGTGCACAGTCAATTGAATCAGCTGCTGCTTTAGCATCTAGACCTCAGGAGGAGACCATTGAACAGTTTCAGTATGTATCAAATTCTAATTTTAGGGGATATAATAATAATTCTACACCTACACATTATCACCCTAACAATAGGAACCATGAAAATTTCTCTTATGCAAATACTAAGAATGTTCTTAACCCCCCTGGTTTGCCCCTCAAACTCAAGAAAATAAAAAGTTAGAGGATCTTGTTGGAGCTTTCATTGCAGAGTCTAGTAACAGGACAACCAAATTGGAGGAGGCAGTCATTGCCATCAACTCAACAGTGAATGGCCACATTGTTGCCATCAAGAATATTCAGACTCAGCTGGGACAATTGGTAAATGTTGTAAGCACCATGAATAAAGGTAAGGCTCCAGCTGAGCAAGAGAAAATACATATGGAGTATTGTAAGGCAATCACAGTGCACCAGGAGGAAGCTGAAGAAGAACCTTATTCTGAGGATTATGACACGCCTACAGGGGAAGCTGAGGAGGACACATCATCTGATGAGGCTGAAAAGCCTGAACTTGAGCCTCCTATTCCTTCTCCCACACTGATGGCTCCCAAAGAAAAGAAAAAGAAAAAGAAGAAAAAGAACAATCAGGTTCAGTTTGATAAGTTTATGAATGTTTTTATGAATCTGAACATTAATATTCCTTTTGCAGAGGCGTTAGAGATGCCCCAGTATAACAGGTTCATGAAGGAGTGGCTAGCAAAGAAGTGAAAGGAAAAGAAGGTGGACACTGTATATCTTGCTTCCACATGCAGCACTAGAGTCCAATAGAAGGTACCTTAAAAAGTAGCAGATCCAGGGAGTTTTTCTCTTCCTTGCAGTTTTGGTACTTATTCATTTAGAGCTTTATGTGATTTAGGTGCTAGCATCAATATCATTCCTCTATCTCTGTGCAAAAAGTTAGACATAGGTGAGATTAAATCTACTCCTATAAAGCTCCAATTGGTTGATCAGTCTGTGGTTAGACCAGTTGGCATTGTAGAAAATGTTTTAATCAGAGTAGGTAGATTTTTCCTCCCTATTGATTTGTATGTTATGGACATGATAGAAAATCCTTCAATTCCTGTCATACTAGGAAGACCATTCCTCGCTACTAGGCGAGTGATTATTGATATTGAGCGCAGGGAGCTCACTGTAACAGTCAGGAATGACAAAGAAATATTTAAAGCAGTTGAAGACTCTAAGGGACACTCGAACATGCTTTTCATGGGCTTCAAGAAAGGTGCAAGAAAGAGCACCACTGTTGGATTCACAAAAAAGAAGCCTCCTTGAAGCACGGTCAACACGTCGAGCTAATGACGTTAAACAAGCGCTTTTGGGAGGCAACCCAAGTAAGTTTAGTGTGTTTTCTTTTTTTTTTTTGATTTATTGTTTTTTTTTTTGTTTTTTAGGTCTTGTTTTCTTTCTCTCCTTTGCTTTCAAGCTTTCAAGATTCCAAGCTTTCAGTCAATAAGTCATCATTATTCCAGGCCAATATTGTTCACTCCTTTCATTCTTTTATTGTTCTCATGCTTGTTTATGCCTTATTTTCTTTATACATTGATGACAATGCATGTTTTAAGTTTGGGGGTGGATTAGCATGTTTGTGGAGCCCCTGAGCATCTGAGTTCGGGCTATAGTTTTGAGCTTTCTTTGAATTATGCATATGGTTGTTGTCTGGATGTATTTTTGCATGATTATGATGTCCTAGGACAAGCTTTCTTGTCAATTTTCAAGCTTGCGATGAGTTGTAAGCATGAGTGCCCAAAAAGGGAGACTTTTTAAACTTTTTCTAGGAGATGGCTTGCATGAGTAGAGTATTTGTCTTGGCCAGATTTGGAATTGAATGCTTAGGAGCGAATTATTGAGTTCATATGCTTGTTGTACCCTCGATAGGTGTAGGGAAGAGCTAAAGAGTTAATTGTCTGCAAATTAGCATGTTTGATCTTGCTTAGGAAGAATGAAAAGAATATATGCTATGTATGCTCATAAAGAAAAGTCATTCATAAGCACCTAAGTATGGAGGAAAACAATTTGCAATGTTTAGTAAAGAAATTATTATGCCATGGCCTGTGCACAGTTTGCAATGTTTAGTAAAGATTTAGGCAAAAAGAGCTACCCTTGTTGTGATCAGTTAGGCCAACCAGAGAAATCTCAGGTTAAGGGTCCCTGCAATAGGTGTGTGAAAGCTAGTGCCACATATAAATGCTGAATTTAATTGTAATTCATAAGCACCTAAGTATGGAGGAAAACAAACTAATTTGTTCCATTAACTCATTAGTGAAACCTTAGTGCCAGTGTAGAGGGAAGATGAGCTGAGAGTTTAATAATCCAATCCCGGGCTAGTAGAGTCTGATCTTGTTGAGTTAGATCTCGCTTGTTCAAGTTAATTTTGGAAAAATTTTAATTTGTCTCCCTCATTGGTCCTTGTGTGCATGTCTCTTGCTTGCTTGACTATTGACTTTTGAGCCTTGAGGATTGAGTTATGATTATTGCATTCATTCTTCTACTGTATGTTTGATTTGTAGTTTGCTCGAGGACTAGCAAAAGCTTAAGTTTGGGGGTATTTGATAGCGAGCATAGCTAGCTATCTTTACTTACTTAATTTAGCTAGTCTTTTATGATTTTTGGGCCATTTTATTGTGCTTTAATGTTTATGTTGTATGAAATGGTTGATTGGAGCTAAAACGCAATAGTGGAGTCAATCGGATGCTCGGAACGTGAAAATATGCAAAGGAATGAAAAAGTCAAAGAGAAAAAAAGTAAAAATTGGGTCAACAGCAGGCTAGCGTCGAGACGCTAGCTCTTGAGCGTCTCGACGCTCGCATTCCATATATGAATAGGCGCAAAAAGGTCACAGCGTCGAGACGCTACGACCTTAGCGTCTCGACGCTGTGTTAATTCATTTCCAGAAACTCGCGTTTTGAAGGCAGCGTCTCGACGTTATGACGAAAAAAACATAATATAAGGTTATTTGCGGCTAGGTTTTGGGGGATTCAATTATGGGACTTCTTGGAGCCGTAAACAGGGCAGAAACAGAGAGGATTAAGGCTGAAACAAAGGGAGAGATTCGGAAATCAATCCATTGTTCGTGGGGATCGTGACGGGGACGTTCGGTCTCGGCCTACATTGAGTTTTCTTTTCCCTTTCCTTTTCTTTAGCTAGAATTTATGGCTTTATTATGTTTAGTTGAGCTTGTAATCATATTCATGAGTAGCTAAACTCATAGCTTAGGGATTGATGTAGTTGATTTTGTTTATGGATTGATTTATGGTTTAAGTTGTCCAATGTTTAATATGTTTGTAATCTTGATTTAATTCTTTCAATTAATTGGCCATTAGTTGAATGATTTAAGTTTTGAATCTAGCTCGGGAGAGGGGATTTATTATAGACTTACTCAAGATTGCATGACTAAAGTTTTCTTTCTAATTCGTGACGGTTTTAGATTAACTTTAGAATTGGTCCAAAGATCTCATTGCCTTGCATGTTAACAAACTTAGATAGGGATATCAAGTTGATTAATTTGCATGAGAATCAATTATACTCGGGAGAGGTAGTTGTGATAAAAGGGTCTTAGGCTCATAATTTCATCGTGCATAATAACTTACTCCTTAAAATCAATCCTAGACTAAATCGGCGAAATCAATTCCCTAAGTAGTTTTCCCAATTTAATTTCCACACTTTTTACTTGTTTGATTTATTTTTTATACCATTCATTCATCACTTTTTGATCCCTAAGAGATATTTCATGAATGTGTTTAGATAGTTTTATGAATAACTCAATCACTTGAAAGTAATTAGAGAATAACACCAATGCATGAACTAATTGAATAGAACGTTGTTAGTCCTACGCCAAACGCATGTGTAATACCGGAAGGGAATCACATGTTTATTTCTCACTTATGCATTAATTAGAATTCACTCATACTGTGTGTTACTAAATAAATTATCAACGCATGTGGTAGCAAAAGCCTTGATAGGCTCTCTCAACTACTTATCTCTTACCTCTGTCTCATAACTTGTTTTTGTGCATTCATTTTCAATTTTCATTAACGCATCCTTCTCTCTATCTGATTTGATTTGCGCCTAGCACCTTGCGTCTAAATGCTTATTAGTAAGATTATAAGAAATCTTTGTTTTTCCTTCCCAATGGATCGACCCTGGAATACCCCAGGTATTACTCGGTTATGCTTAATTTATACTTGGATTAATGCATACTGGTGATACTTTCAGCATAATAGTGAACAACTTTTAACAATCCAACCAATGGTACTATCATGGGTTGTGGGCATTAGTCTCTTTTTTATGAAGTGAAGCCACGCTGCGGGTTCTGGCTTTAGATCACTAGGTACTAGTGGCTCCACTTTGGTTTGAGACTCCTTCCACTGGACTCCCTTTCTGGCCACAATCTTCAAAGCTTCTTTTAATTGTTTGGCCGAAGGGTTCTTGATAGCATCGTTCCCTCTCAGATGCAAAGGAGCTCTGATCCGATATACCCTGTTAATGTCAACCGAAGAGAAACTAACAATTTTCCCTCTCAGTACCGCGATGCTCATGCTTTCCTCCCTCAATCCAACATAGAACTCTCGAACCAGAGGCACCACGACCTCTTGAGGGTGGGCACACAACTCTTGCCATTTATACTGAGAAATAACCTTGGATACAAAGTCTGGCAAAGTCTCTGCTCTGCTTGAGAATCCCTTCTCGTTCAAAAAGTCTGTTTTTCATATAATCTCCATCTTCTCTTGGAAATTAACATCCTTGAAAACTTGCTTGCAATCTTCATGAAATTCGAAAGGTTTATCTACCTCGACAAACCTGCACAATGGTTTAGAAATTTTAGAAAAGTCTTTTATAAATCATTGGTAAAAACCTGCATTAATAGACCCTAAATCCAATAAACTAAGATCAGAGGTTGTTTAAATGAAACTTGGACTAGTATGTGGGGACATACGAGGATTAGTGTCCAAGTAACAACCTAAAAGGTTTATAGTATAGGGCTAAGGTTGGGTACCTTATCCTAGTGACACTATGTGATACGGCCCACCTTGTATTCGATACAGATGCAATGATCCAAAGCATCCATGTAAGAGACATGTGGGTGGGGGTATCCTATGCAAAGAGTTTGCATAAGACCGGACCGCAAAATAGAAACCACTAGATGTAACGTCGTTAAGTAGTTTAGGTTTCTATTTCAATAGGATGACCTAGGTAACTCAATCTCAATCCTGAGTCTGTTAGAACCCCTTTCAAGAAGGATTGTCCTTAGATATGTATGGGTGAGAGTGACCAGTTCCCCGACTCAGTAATCCTATTGATAGCGAGCATAGCTAGCTATCTTTAATTATTTAATTTAGCTAGTCTTTTATGATTTTTGGGCCATTTTATTGGGCTTTAATGTTTATTTTGTAGGAAAAGGTTGATTGGAGCTAAAATGCAAAAGTGGAGTTAATCGGATGCTCGGGACGCGAAAAGATGCAAAGGAAGGAAAATAATCAAAAAGGATAAAAGTCAAAATTCGGTGAAAAGGTGACTAGCGTCGAGACGCTAGCATTCTTTATTCGGATAGGCGCGAAATCGTTGCAGCGTCTCGACGCTGCGACCTTAGCGTCTCGACGCTACCGTAATTTCCTTTCCAGAACGCGCGTGTTTAGAGGCAGCGTCTCGACGCTACGATGAAATTTAAGAATAAATAGTTCTTTTCGGCTAGGTTTTTGAGGAATTTTGGGGACTTCTTGGAGCCGTAAACATAGGAAAAACAGAGCAATTCAAGGCTGAAGCAAAGGGGAAAGTTCGGAAATCAACCCATTGTTCGTGGGGATCGTGACGGGGACGTTCGGTCTCGGCCTACAACGAGTTTAATTCTTGTTTCCCTCACTTTAGTTAGATTTTTATGGCTTTTACATGTTTAGTTGAGCTTGTAATTTTGATTATGAGTAGCTAAACTTGTAAGCTTAGGGATTGATGTAGTTGATTGTGTTTATGGATTGATTTATGGTTTAAGTTGTGCAATGTTATTATGTTTGCAATCTTGATTTAATGCTTTCAATTAATTTGCCATTAGTTGGATGATTTAAGTTTCGAATCTAGCTCGGGAGAGGGGATTTGATTTAGACTTACTCAAGATTGCATGACTAAAGTTTAGTTTCTAATTCGTGACGGTTTTAGATTAACTTTAGAATTGGTTAAAAGATCTCATTGCCTTGCATGGTTAATAAACTTAGATAGGGATATCAAGTTGGTTAATTTGCATGAGAATCAATTATACTCGGGAGAGGTAGTTGTGATTAAAGGGTCTTTGGCTCATAATTTCATTGTGCATAATAACTTACTCCTTAAAATCAATCCTAGACTAAATCGGCGAAATCAATTCGCTAAGTAGTTTTCCCAATTGAAATTCCACACTTTCTACGTGTTTTGATTTAGTTTTCTTATTATTCAATCATCACTTTTTGATCCCTAAATAAAATTGAGCAAGATAATTCACAATACTTGATTTGCTTAAAAATCCAATCCAGAGGACGACACTCGTTTATACGAACTCTTTATTATTACTTGACCCGTGCGCTTGCGGTAGGAAAAGTCCACATCAAGTTTTTGGCGCCGTTGCCGGGGATTGGCACATTTAGCTAGATTGATATTGTGAAAAAATTGTTTGGTCTTAATTTAGGGTGTATTTTTATTTTTTTTAGGTTGATTGCATTTTTTTTCTTATTTGTTTTTCTTTCCATATTTGTTTTTCTAGTTTAGTTTTTCTTTTAGTGTGTAATCTTTGCCTTATTTGTTTCCTGTTATTCCTTTTTAGATTAGTTTTTCCTTATTTGTTAGTTTCCATATTTGTGTTTTGCATATTTATTTTTGTATTCCATATTAGGTTATTTTGTTTCCTTTTCTTTGATTATATTTTCCATATTTAGATTAGTTGTTTTCTTTTCTTTATTTCTTTCTATAATTGTTTTCTTTCTTTTTTAGAGTAGTTTAGTTTTGTATGCGTAGTAGTAAAGATTTAATTTTAGCACCATTGAATCCCGAGATAGAAAGAACCATTCATAGGCTTCGAAGGGAGAATAGAGAAAACGTTCAAATGGCTGACAAAAATCCACCTGAGGAGCCTAGGCCTATTAGAGACTACTTTCAGCCCGTGTTTCAGGGGCAACAGTCGGGGATTGTCTATGGCCCGATTAATGCCAACAACTTTGAGCTGAAGATCGGTCTCATTCAGATGGCTCGAGACTGTGCATACAGAGGATCGCCCTCCGAGGATCCAAATTCTCATCTTAAATCATTTTTGGATATTTGTGGGACGGTAAAGATTAATGGAGTGTCTGAGGATGCTATTTGCTTACGTTTATTTCCCTTTTCTTTGCAGGATAAAGCACGAGATTGGTTGCAGTCTATTACTCCTGGGAGCATCACCACTTGGGATGCTTTGGTCCAGACCTTTTTAAAGAAATTTTTCCCTCCTGCAAAGATGGTCAAGCTGAGGACCGAGATTTGGACATTCCAACAACAATATGATGAGCAGCTGTTCGAGGCCTGGGAGCGATTTAAAGAGTTGTTGAGGAAGTGTCCTCAACGTGGTTACCCCGATTGGCTTCAAGTACAATTGTTTTATAATGGTCTAACTCCTAGTACAAAAACGATTGTTGATGCAGCTACAGGTGGGACTCTGTTGTCCAAGACCGTGGAAAACGCTCGCACACTTTTAGAGGATATGGCCACCAATAGCTATCAGTGGCCATCTTAGCGGTCTACACCTAAAAAGATTGCTACTAGAGTGTTTGAGGTTGATAAAGTAAGTGCACTCCAGGCCCAGATGACCTCTCTTGCTAATGCCTTTATGAAATTTTCAGGTACAGGGAGTGCACAGCCAGTTGAATCAGCTGCTGCTTTGGCATCTAGACCTCAGGAGGAGACCATTGAGCAGGTTCAGTATGTATCAAATTCTGATTTTAGGGGATATAATAATAATGTTACACCTACACATTATCACCCTAACAATAGGAACCATGAAAATTTCTCTTATGCAAATACAAAGAATATTCTTAACCCCCCTGGTTTTGCCCCTCAAACTCAAGAAAATAAAAAGTTAGAGGATCTTGTTGGAGCTTTCATTGCAGAGTCTAGTAACAGGACAACTAAATTGGAGGAAGCAGTCATTGCCATCAACTCAACAGTGAATGGCCACAGTGCTGCCATCAAGAACATTGAGACTCAGCTGGGACAGTTGGTGAATGTTGTGAGCACCATGAATAAAGGTAAGGCCCCAGCTGAGCAAGAGAAAACCCAGATGGAGTACTGTAAGGCAATCACTGTGCACTAGGAGGAAGCTGAAGAGGAGCCTGAGTCTGAGGACTGTGACACGCCTACAGGGGAAGCTGAGGAGGACACATCATCTGATGAGGCTGAAAAGCCTGAACCTGAGTCTCCTATTCCTTCTCCCACACTGATGGTTCCCAAGGAAAAGAAAAAGAAAAAGAAGAAAAAGAACAATCAGGTTCAGTTTGATAAATTTATGAATGCTTTTATGAATCCGAATATTAATATTCCTTTTGCAGAGGCATTAGAGATGCCCCAATACAACAGGTTTATGAAGGAGTGGTTAGCAAAGAAGCGAAAGGAAAAGAAGGTTGACACTGTATATCTTGCTTCCACATGCAACACCAGAGTACAACAGAAAGTACCTGAAAAAGTAGCAGACCCAGGGAGTTTTTCTGGTCCTTGTAGTTTTGGTACTTACTCTTTTAGAGCATTATGTGACTTTGGTGCTAGCATTAATATCATTCCTCTATCGTTGTGTAAAAAGTTAGATATAGGTGAGATTAAGTCTACTCCTGTAAAGCTCCAATTGGCTGATCAATCTGTGGTGAGACCAGTTGGTATTGTAGAAAATGTGTTAATCAGAGTAGGTGGATTTTTCCTCCCTATTGATTTATATGTTATGGACATGATAGAAAGTCCTTCAATGCCTGTCATATTAGGAAGACCATTCCTCGCTACTGGGCAAGTGATTATTGATATTGAGCGCAGGGAGCTCACTATTAGAGTAAAGAACGAAAAAGAAATCTTTAAAGCAGTTGAAGACTCTAAAGATGAAGTGCTTTTCATGGGATATAGGAAAGGTGCAAGAAAGAGCACCTCTGTTGGATTCACAGAACAAAAGCCCCCTTGAAGCACGATCAACACGTCGAGCTAATGACGTTAAACAAGCGCTTTTGGGAGGCAACCCAAGTAAGTTTAGTGTGTTTTCTTTTTGTTTTTAATTTATTGTTTGTTTTTGTTTTGTAGGTCTTGTTTTCTTTCTCTCCTTTGCTTTCAAGCTTTTAAGATTCCAAGCTTTCAGTCAAGAAGTCATCATTATTCCAAGCCAGTATTGTTCACTCCTTTCATTCTTTTATTGTTCCCATGCTTGCTTATGCCTTATTTTCTGTATACATTGAGGACAATGCATATTTTAAGTTTGGGGGTGGATTAGCATGTTTGTGGAGCCCTTGAGCATCTGAGTTCGGGCTATAGTTTTGAGCTTTCTTTGAATTATGCATATGGTTGTTTTCTGGATGCTACTTTTGCATGATTATGATGTCCTAGGATAGGCTTTCTTGTCAATTTTCAAGCTTGTGATGAGTTGTAAGCATAAGTGCCCAAAAAGGGAGACTTTTTAAAATTTTTCTAGGAGATGGCTTGCATGAGTAGAGTATTTTTCTTGGCTAGATTTGGATTTGAATGCTTAGGAGCGAATTATTGGGTTCATATGCTTGTTGTCACCTCGATAGGTGTAGGGTAGAGCTAAAAGGTTAATGTTTTGCAAATTAGCATGTTTGATCTTGCTTAGGAGGAAAGAAAAGAATATTTGTTATTTATGCTCATAAAGAAAAATCATTCTTGTTGTTACTGTTGAAAAGAAAATTATTATGCCATGGCATGTGCACAGATTGCAATGTTTAATAAAGATTAAGGCAAAAAGAGCTACCCCTGTTGTGATCAGTTAGGCCAACCAGAGAAAACTCAGGTTAAGGGTCTCTGCAATTGGTGTGTGAAAGCTAGTGCCACATATACATGCTTAATTTAATTGTTAATTATAAGCACCTAAGTTTGGAGGAAAACAATCTAATTTGTTCCATTAACTCATTAGTGAAGCCTTAGTGCTAGTGTAGAGGGAAGATGAGCTGAGAGTTTAATAATCCAATCCCGAGCTAGTAGAGTCTGATCTCGTTGAGTTAGATCTCGCTTGTGCAAGTTAATTTTGGAAAAAATTTAATTTGTCTCCCCCATTGGTCCTTATGTGAATGTCTCTTGCTTGCTTGGTTATTGACTTTTGAGCCTTGAGGATTAAGTTATGATTGTTGAATCCATTTTTCTACTGTATGTTGATTTGTAGTTTGCTCGAGGACTGGCAAAAGCTTAAGTTTGGGGGTATTTGAAAGCAAGCATAGGTAGCTATCTTTAATTATTTAATTTAGCTAGTCTTTTATGATTTTTGGGCCATTTTATTGGGATTTAATGTTTATTTTGTAGGAAAAGGTTGATTGGAGCTAAAATGCAATAGTGGAGTTAATCGGGTGCTCGGGACGCGAAAAGATGCAAAGGAAGGAAAAGAATCAAAAAGGAAAAAAGTCAAAATTCGGTCAAAAGGTGACTAGCGTCTCGACACTAGCCCTTAGGCGTCTCGACGCTAGCATTCCTTATTTGGATAGGCGCGAAATCGTTGCAGCGTCTCGACGCTGCGACCTTAGCGTCTCGACGCTACCGTAATTTCCTTTCCAGAACGCGCGTGTTTAGAGGCAGCGTCTCGACGCTACGATGAAATTTCAGAATAAATAGTTCTTTTCGGCTAGGTTTTTGAGGAATTTTGGGGACTTCTTGGAGTCGTAAACAGAGGAAAAACAGAGCAATTCAAGGCTGAAGCAAAGGGGAAAATTCGGAAATCAATCCATTGTTCGTGGGGATCGTGACGGGGACGTTCGGTCTCAGCCTACAACGAGTTTAATTCTTCTTTCCCTCACTTTAGTTAGATTTTTATGGCTTTTACATGTTTAGTTGAGCTTGTAATTTTGATTATGAGTAGCTAAACTTGTAAGCTTAGGGATTGATGTAGTTGATTGTGTTTATGGATTGATTTATGGTTTAAGTTGTGCAATGTTATTATGTTTGCAATCTTGATTTAATGCTTTCAATTAATTTGCCAGTAGTTGGATGATTTAAGTTTCGAATCTAGCTCGGGAGAGGGGATTTGATTTAGACTTACTCAAGATTGCATGACTAAAGTTTAGTTTCTAATTCGTGACGGTTTTAGATTAACTTTAGAATTGGTTAAAAGATCTCATTGCCTTGCATGATTAATAAACTTAGATAGGGATATCAAGTTGGTTAATTTGCATGAGAATCAATTATACTCGGGAGAGGTAGTTGTGATTAAAGGGTCTTTGGCTCATAATTTCATTGTGCATAATAACTTACTCCTTAAAATCAATCCTAGACTAAATCGGCGAAATCAATTCCCTAAGTAGTCTTCCCAATTGAAATTCCACACTTTCTACTTGTTTTGATTTAGTTTTCTTATTATTCAATCATCACTTTTTGATCCCTAAATAAAATTGAGCAAGATAATTCACAATACTTTATTTGCTTAAAAATCCAATCCAGAGGACGACACTCGTTTATACGAACTCTTTATTATTCTTGACCCGTGCGCTTGTGGTAGGAAAAGTCCACATCACCTACCATTTCAAGGGCAAGACCGAATGGGGGTTGGGAACATAACAGTATAAGATAAAATTCACTTCTTCCCCTATTGGGGTAAGTAGATGTGTGTTCCCTTAAGGGCTGATTCTTGGCCCGAGAGGAACTCTTGTTTAGTGGTTGGACCCTAAACAACTTGTTCATTAGAGGAATCAGTGGTACTTAAGGAACTAGAGGTAACCTAGGGGTAAAACAGAAATTCACCCTACTGGTGTTACGAACACACGTGAAGGATTGACTTACTGCTTGGTCGATATCCGTGGACACTGAAATATTCTACAGTGAGAAGAGTGCAGTTGTGGATCTTTAGTGGAGTGACCCACAGTTAACGAATGTCGACTAAACTTGGTTAATGAGTTTGGCCAATTAGTCTTGTATCGTTGGAGCTTCTGATCTGTAGGTCCATTAGGTCCCACTGGTAGCTCGTAAAAGAGACTGGAGGCAATTAAGTATAAATTGTAAATTGAAAGTGTTCAATTTATTTGGGGAATCGTACAATGTTTATTGATGCATTATAATATAATTTTTGAATCAATTTCAAAAATTATTTCTTGAGAGAAAATATTTGAAAGAGTTCAAATAAATTTAATATGAATTGGATTCATATTAATTTTAATTTTAATAAAATCTCTAAGGTTAAATATATGATATTTAATTGGGTAAATTAATTATTTATTAAAATTAGAGATCTTTTTCTATTACGAAAGAAAATATTTGAAAGAGTTCAAATAAATTTAATATGAATTGGATTCATATTAATTTTAATTTTAATAAAATCTCTAAGATTAAATATATCATATTTAATTAGGGAAATTAATTAATTATGAAATTAATTATTTATTTATTAAAATTAGAGACATTTTCCTATTATGAAAATGTCTTCTTTTTCCTATTAGGAAAAAGGTATTGGCCTTTACCTATAAATAGGACCCTTGGGTTGGGGTGAAAGGAATCTCATCCATTTTCCTATTATGAAAATGTCCCACTAGTCTCCTATCTCTATAAGTCTCAGAGTCATACTGGTGTAGCCATAGTGGTGGTGTTCGCACTGGTTCGTGATTATTTCACAAGCAATTGGTGAATTTAATCTGAGTCGTCAACGAGAGTAAGTAATTTGTTACTATATAAATTAGATTTAGATCTAATTTTTTTTGTATGTTTAGCCTTAATATAAATTTAGAATAGTTCTAAGATTATTGCCAATGTATTGGTATTTTAGATTAAACAAAATTAATTACGAATCGGTCCCAATCACGCTTCCGCTTTACGGAATTACAGAATAACAATCCTTCAGACTCGACATCCTGTTACTGTTCTCGTCGAAGTCAATTCCTTCTTCTCATTCTCCACTATAATTATACCTGTAAGGATTGGAATTCCAAATTCCGTTACAGCGAAAGCGCAATTGGACCGTTTCGTAGTTAATTTTTTTTTATCCAAAAATACCATTACATGGAAAAAATCATAGAACGAATTCTATAGAAACTTAAGGCTAAGCATACAACTTTTAGATCTAAATCTAAAAGGGAGAAGCGAACATATCGTCGTTGTCGTCTCTAAAATATTAAGAACGCCTTTCTTGTTTTTGGACCAAGCGTCAACAATTGGGACACTACCAATTGATCTTCCCCGCTATAACTCTGAGATTATGAACGTAGTTGTGGGACTACCTAATCTTGAATGGGAAAAACTCTAGAGAGAAAATTCTCCCTAGAGTTCTTGGGTTGAGAGAATATGAGAGAGATCTTGGGTTGAGAGAATATGAGAGGGAGGCTAGAGAGAATGCAAGACTGCATTCTTGTGGCCTTATATTGTTGTACTTAAACCCTAGATTTAGTGTTCTATTTATATGAGAAAGGCCATGAATAAAATATTCATTTAAAATCAATTATTTCCATAATTGATTTAATCTTTTCCATAATTAATCAATTTCATGACCAATCAATTCCATAATTGATTAATCTTTTCCATAATTGATTGATCACTTCCATAAGTGATTAAATCATTTCCATAAATGATTAATTACTTCCATAAGTGATTAATCATTTCCATAATTGATTAATTTCCAATTAATTAATTCTTTAATTAATTAATCACCAATTAAATATCATATATTTAATTTCAGACCTTCTATTAGTTAATTAATTAATTACCCAATTAAATATCATATATTTAATTTCGGATAATTGTAATGGGTGGCAACATGAAGGTAAATAATTACAAATATAGCAATTTTTAAAAATATTTGCAAATATGGCAAAATTTTTGAATTATTATTTTATAGTCCTAAATTGCCCCTGTGTGCCCATCTTCTTCTTCCTCGTCAGTTTTTTTTTTTTTTTTTTTTTTATACTGATAGAAAGTCTTTTTATTACTGATAGATTCTATCAGTGGTAGAAAAATTTTCTATCAATGATAGAAAGTTTATATCACTGATAGAATAAAGTTTCTATCAGTGATATTTCTATCACTGATAGATTATATTAGTGGTAGAAAAATTTTCTATCGGCGATAGAAAGTTTCTATCACTAATATTTCTATGACTGATAGATTCTATCAGTGATATTTCTATCACTGGTAGATTCTATCAGTGGTAGAAAAATTTTCTATCGGCGATAGAAAGTTTCTATCACTAATATTTCTATGACTGATAGATTCTATCAGTGGTAGAAAAATTTTCTATCAGTGATAGAAAGTTTCTATCACGGATAGAATAGAAGATTTCTATCACTAATAGAAACTTTTTCTATCAGTGATAAAAGATTTCTATCACTGATAGGTTCTATTAGTGATAAAAAAAACTTTTTATAGAAAATCATAGAAAAACTTTTGATAAAAAATCTTTCAATCCCTGATCACCCATAAAAATATCTATCGCCGATAGAATCTATCAGTAGTAGAAAAATTTTCTATCATATGATAGAATCTATCAGTGAAAGAAAATTTCTATCACTTGTAACGCCCCAGGATTTTAAAAGGTAACCCAGCGACATTACTAACTCCTAGACCAAAACAAACCGTGAGCACCGAAAATTTCGGCAGCATAACGGCGTACATTGGACTAACCCAAAATTTTTCTTTAACCTGCTATGCACAAAACACTTCTAGAAGCAATACTAAACTACTTCCCACTTCACAGCTCAGCAGAACATAAACAGCAAAATCTTGAAACGACACCTCATGCGAAACAAGCTTATTAAACCACTAACTGAATGAAACAATGGAGTTCTTTTAAAACGGAAACAACTTAACTGATACTAACTAAATAAATAGGTAGAGTTTATTAGAACCAACACAGCTCAACCTAATATTCAACACGAACAACTCAAAGACTAAACTAAACAGGACAACAGCTGTCCAACCAACTAAGCAACAACTATCCAACATGGAAATAAAGGAAACCCGAACAACTAACTAAGGTCCTTCCTCATACGCCTCCTCCGCATCACCACGGTCCACGCAGTCCTCATAACCTGCAAAATCTGGTAGTTGGGGGGAGAGAGAGGGGAGGGGGTCAGTACACTAAGGCACTGGTAAGCAGCCCCTACCTGGGAAGCCATCAAACAGCAAACAACAAACAACATGCTCTTCATGCGCAAACAACATGCTTTTCAAAGCGGTAAACATAATATCATGCTCAAAAACTAGTAAAACAAATGACTCTTCTAAGCCATAACTCATGCATCCTTCTATATGCAACTTGCTAACCACTCAAGCTCCACGAGCTCGCTCAACGCTCATATTTAGCCCTCACATGGCTCTCCAAGACTGATCCTTCGAGTCGCACTGTCCCCTGACCATTTGTACCCAGGGCCACAATGCTCTCTACGGAGCTCGGCGTTTGACCCTTGACCATTTGTACCCAAGGCCTCAAACTGTGCATCGCCCCTTGACCATTTGTACCCAAGGCGCACCGATGACTTAGCAAAGTATTGGCCCTTCCCCAGGCACCCAACACATGCTTTCTAGACTCATCACACCGACCCTTGACCATTTGTACCCAAGGCCTCGATGCTCCTCTTAAACCAATGGTGACGTGCCACCCCTCGACCATTTGTACCCGAGGTGCACTGACACTCACCTAACTTTCTTTTCTTTCACACTTTAGGTCCCTGACCTATAACTCACATCTACTAGAATGCATATGCCCTGCAACATGCTTCTAGACTCATGCATCATGCCCACTAAGCATATACGTGCAACTACACATGCTCTCGTCCATGCTTAACTCATACGCAACAAACCAACATGCTTACAACCAATCAACACGCAACAACAGTCATGCTTTTCAACGGTAACATACATATATACGTATACTCAGAGAAGCAAGAAACATAAGAGAAATTATAAGCGAGTAAACATTTAGCATGCATCACACAGTCAAGCAGACTCCAACAAGTAAGAACTACTTACAGGAAGCTCAAACGCTCCTAAACAATCCTAAAGGACTAATGGAAGCAACCGGAAGAGCCTAAAGAGCTCCAACTACAAGAAACAATTACCAAGGGTTAGGGAACAACTTAGAACACCTAATACACTTGAGGAAAGGATCTAGGGATGCTGGAATTTACCGTTCAGCGTCCGAAAGACCTCGAACACGTGCTGTCCAGCAAGCGAAGAGGTTTAAAACCACTTGCTTAGAGGCCCTAAGCACTGGGTGTTCAAGTCCAAGGCTCAACGGATGATGGGTCACAAGGCAAGAATGATTTCGAACCCAAGACGACTCCGAACAGCGCTGGAAAACAAGAAACCAACCACGACACTAAATTCTAAGGTCGAATAAGAGTGGGTAACCCAAATTTGAATTCGAACAAGCATGGGTCACGACGAAAACTTACCGAAAACGCTAAACAATGCCGCAATGACCCAAAACGGGGTCGAACACCACTGGACAGACGTGAAATCGCGAATGACGGGTTATAACAACCTCGAACAACGCACTAGAACGATCCTTGGGCAGTGGGTATTCAAGTCGATGTGTTTCGAACCTAATCGAACACCTAGACAGCGTTGCAGATAAGAAAATCGAACAACATTAAACTTTCAGCACCTAAAAGGAATGGGCATTCTACCAAAGGCTCCAAACAAGAATGGGTAAACTATATTCGAAGTCAAACCAGCATGGGTCATCGCTGAAACTTACCGAAAGAGTCCGAACACGCTGAAACGGACCTTAAATCAGCCTGAACGCGCACAACACGCCAGAACGACGAAGACTCCAGCCACTACACACTAGCCCAGCCGAAAACAAGAGAAATCAGTGGCTGCTTGCGAAACTTGAAAGAGATCGAGGGAAAAGAGACCTTACACGCGAGTTGAAGGAGAAAACCAAAGCTGTGGTGCTGGCCGACGCTCGCGAATACAGGGCCACGGACCAGCTGCTGTTGGCGTCAGAACACGGGAGAGAGAGAGAGATCCGCGAAGAAGCTCGCGAAGGGAGGTGGCTGCGCGACGAGAACGGTAACGGCGGCGCTGGAGCACGAGCGGCGGCGGCGACAGGGACCTGGGTTGCAACCTCCGACGACGGTTGGATGGTCAGGCGGCGGCGCGGCAGTTGGGAGGACCTGCGGCTGGCGGCTGGCGGCTGAAGAAAACGCAGAAGGGGGAGGGGGTCTGCGGCTGCTACACGATAAAGAGAGGGAGAAGGAGATATTTTTGCTTTAGGGTTTCTTTTTCCCTTATTCTTATACTTTTCTTTTAAAAGACCTAAGAGAAGAAATCCCAATTTAATTAGGAATAAGGTCTTATCTAGGATTTTTATTTAAAAACCCCAACTTAATCCCTTAAAAGACTTGGGAAAGAAATTAACCCAATTGATTTAGGATTTGGGTCTTTTGATATTTAAAATAAATATCAAATATTAAACCTCTAACTTTAGGAAACTTAAAGATTTAATTAAAAATCTCTTTCCCCTAAATTTTAGAAATTTAGTTTAACGACCCAAGGCCAAAGTTAAATTCTAATTTCCCCAAATTAGAATAAGAACGCCCAGTAAATACCAAAACGGCTCGATTCGAAACGCGGGGCGTTACTGATAGAAAAACTTTCTATCAGTAAAAGAAAATCTGGAGGGGTATTTTAGTAAATGCAACACACAAACTATTAGATTTTGCCATTTTTGCAATTTTTTTTTGTGGGATACTAGATTTGCAATTATTTTGGCCCATATTGCTATCCTTGCAACCGGCCCTTTAATTTCATGCCTTCATTTAATTAATTCTATAATATGAATCAAATTCATTTTAATATTTGAACTCCTTCAAAATCTCTTATATCCTATAAATTTAATATGAATCAAATTCATATTAATATTTGAACTTCTTCAAATATTTATTTCTCTCATAGACTATAGTTTAAATAAATCTCATTTAATTAAAGCTAAATTGAATAATTAATTAATTCATCTTCTAATTAAATACCATATATTTAATTTGACATATATTTGAACTCTTTCAAATATATCAATCTCTCAATATGATAAAGTTTAATCTCAAATTAGACTTTATGTTTTAATGCATCACTATACATTATATTAATTTGTATCTCATACAATTAACTTAATTTCGAATATGAATTTGAACTATTCAAATTCTCTCAAGATATATTTGTTCCTAATTACTCTTTACAAGCTAGCAGGGGGACCTAATGGACCTACAGATCAGAAGCTCCAATGATATGAGGTTAATAGATTAAACTCATTAATCAGGTTAACCAATATTCATTAACTGTGAGTCATTCCACTAAAGACCCACAACTGAACTCTTCTCACTATAGAATATTTCTGTGTCCACGGATATAGACCTATATCGGTAAGTCAATCCTTCACGAGTGTTCGTAACTACAGTTGGGTCACATTACCATTTTACCCCTGTGTTACCTCTGGCTCCTTAAGTACCAGCGCTCCTCTAATGAACAACCTGTTTATGGTCCAACCAGTAAACAGAAAGTCCCTCTCGGGCCAGTGCGAGGGTGGGATCCCTTTGTTCAAGACCCGGAGTCACAACTTAAGGGAACACTCATCTACTTCTCCTAGAAGCGGGAAGGAGTGAATTCCATCTTATGTTGTCATGTCCCCAGCCCCCCACTCGATCTTGTCCCCAAGAAGGTAGGCTTATTAAGTCGGCGTGTAGGCCACTCTCACCCATACTAATCAAAGGACAATCCCTCGTGAGAAGGAGTTCATGACACACTCAGGATTAAGAATGCGTTACCTAGTCATCCTATTGAAACAGTAACCTAACTAGTTAACAGTGTTACACCTAGTGGTTTACTATTTCGTGGTCTGGTCTTATGCAAACTCATTGCATAGGATACCCCCACTTGCATGTCTCCTACATGGACGCCTTGGATCAATACGTCTGTATTGAATACAAAGTGGGTCGTATCACATAGTGTTACCAGGATAAGGTACCCAGCCTTATCCCTGTACTATAGACCTTTTAGGTTTTTACTTGAACACTGATCCCTGTATGTCCCCACATACTAGTTCAAGTCACATGTAAACAACCTTGGATCTTAGTTTATTGGATTTGGGTCAAATTGTGCAATTTTTAACAATAACACTTTATTGTAGAAACTCAATAACACTTTATTGAAACAAGTATACAATTTGTTTACATTCACTATCTATGAGTTTTTGGGCATAAAACCCAACAAACTCCCACTTGAACTAAAACTCTAGTTTAGTGAGATGTATAATAATCTATACAGTAGTGGATGTATAAATACATGTATAAAACATATACAATGTACAAATACAATAAACTAGGGCATCACTATACCCATTACATAATGGTATCACTATACCCATTACATTTCTGCCGAGAGAGTCTTTGTAAATGAATCAGCAATATTTCATTCAATTTAATGTGTCTGTTTGTCTTAGGCTGTGATGTTCTTTTGAATTTGCCATAACACCACTATATCACTATAAAGTGTGATGGTTCACATTTGGAACACAAATCCAAATCAATCAAGAACTTTCTAAGCCATACAGTCTCTATCGCTGCTTCACAAGCAGCTATTTTTCCGGCCTATACGGTCAAGACTGTAACTATGCAATACTATAGCTCCATCATAAAGAGTGACCACAGATACTGATGTAGATTTCCTCAAATCTTTATCAGTCTTAAAATTTGTGTCAGTGTATCCTGTAAGGATCAAATCCTAAGTCCAACACACTGATGTGGACTTTTCCTACCGCAAGCGCACGGGTCAAGTAATAATATAGTGAAAGTAAATTCGAATGTCGTCCTCTGGATTGGATTTTTAAGCAAATCAAGTATTGCGAATTATCTTGCCAAATTTTATTTAGGGATCAAAAAGTGATGAATAAGTGATAATAAAACCAAATCAAAGCAAGTAAAAAGAATGGAAATTCAATTGGGAAAACTACTTAGGGAATTGATTTCGCCGATTTCGTTTAGGATTGATTTTAAAGAATAAGTTATTATGCACAATGAAATTATGAGCCAAAGATCCTTTAATCACAACTACCTCTCCCGAGTATAATTGATTCTCATGCAAATTAACCAACTTGATATCCCTATCTAAGTTTATTAAAAAGCAAGGCAATGAGATCTTTTAACCAATTCTAAAGTTAATCTAAAACCGTCAAGAATTAGAAAGTAAACGTTATTCATGCAATCTTGAGTAAGTCTAGATCAAATCCCCTCTCCCGAGCTAGATTCGAAACTTAAATCATCCAACTAATGGCCAATTAATTGAAAGCATTAAATCAAGATTACAAACACAATAACATTGCACAACTTAAACCATAAATCAATCCATAAACTTAATCAACTACATCAATCCCTAAGCTACAAGTTTAGCTACTCATGAATGTAAATACAAGCTCAACTAAACATGGGAAAACCATAAATCTAACTAAAGAAAGAAAAGGGAAAAGAAAACTCAATGTAGGTCGAGTCCCGACGTCCCCGTCACGATCCCCACGAACAATGGGTTGATTTCCAAGTTCCTCCTTTATTTGCAGCTTCAAAATCCTCTATTCTGTCCTCTTTACGGCTCCAAAAGGTCCCAAATTGATCTCTCTTCAAACCTAGCCGAAAATAAGCTTTTATTCTGTTTTTTCGTCTTAGCGTCGAGACGCTGTCAAGACAGCGTCGCGACGCTGCCTCTTATACGCGCGTTCTGAATAAGGAAAAACGGTAGCGTCGGGACGCTTCCTATCACAGCGTCTCGACGCTGTGAGCTTTACGCGCCTAATCTGATATGGAATGTGAGCGTCGAGACGCTCAAGAGCTAGCGTCGAGACGCTAGCCTGCTGTTGACCGAGATTTGACTGTTTTCCACTTTTACTCTTTTCATTCCTTTGCATCTTTTCACGCCCCGAGCACCTGATTAACTCTAATATGGCATTATAGCTCCAATCAACCATTTCCTACAAAATAAACAATAAAGCACAATAAAATGGCCCAAACATCATAAAAGACTAGCTAAATTAAATAAGTAAAAGTAGCTAGCTATGCTCGCTATCAAATACCCCCAAACTTAAGCTTTTGCTAGTCCTCGAGCAAACTAGAAATCAAACATACAGTAGAAAAATGGATGCAACAATCATGACTCAATCCTCAAGGCTCAAAAGTCAATAACCAAGCAAGCAAGAGACATGCACATAAGGACCAATGAGGGAGACAAATTAAAATTTTTTCCAAAACTAACTTGCACAAGCGAGATCTAACTCAACAAGATCAGACTCTACTAGCCCGGGATTGGATTATTAAACTCTCCGCTCATCTTCCCTCTACACTGGCACTAAGGCTTCACTAATGAGTTAATGCAACAAATTAGTTTGTTTATCTCCATACTTAGGTGCTTTTAATTAACAATTGAATTAAGCATTTAAATGTGGCACTAGCTTTCACACACCCATTGCAGGGACCCTTAACCTGAGTTTTCTCTGGTTGGCCTAACTGATCACAACAGGGGTAGCTCTTTTTGCCTAAACTTTGTTAATCATTGCATTGCGCGCATAAGTCATGACTTTTTTTCTTTTTCAACAAAAACAACAAGAATGATTTTTCGTTATGAACATAATAAGCAGATATTCTTTTCTTTTCCCCTAAGCAAGATCAAACATGCTAATTTGCAAAAAATTAACTCTTTAGCTCTACCCTACACCTATCGAGGTGACAACAAGCATATGAACCCAATAATTCGCTCCTAAGCATTCAAATCCAAATCTAGCCAAGACAGATACTCTACTCATGCAAGCCATCTCCTAGAAAAATTTTAAAAAGTCTCCCTTTTTGGGCACTTATACTTACATCTCATCACAAGCTTGAAGATTGACAAGAAAGCCTATCCTAGGACATCATAATCATGCAAAAGTAGCATCCAGAAAACAACCATATGCATAATTCAAAGAAAGCTCAAAACTATAGCCCAAACTCAGATGCTCAAGGGCTCCACAAACATGCTAATCCACCCCCAAACTTAAAATATGCATTGTCCTCAATGTATAAAGAACATAGGGCATAAACAAGCATGAGAACAATAAAAGAATGACAGGAGTGAATAATACTGGCCTGGAATGATGATGACTTCTTGACTGAAAGCTTGGAATCTTGAAAGCTTGAAAGCAAAGGAGAGAAAGAAAACAAGACCTACAAAACAAAAACAAACAATAAATAAAAAAACAAAAAGAAAACACACTACATACTTGGGTTGCCTCCCATAAGCGCTTGTTTAACGTTATTAGCTCGACGTGTTGCACGTGCTTCAAGGAGGCTTTTGTTCTGTGAATCCATCAGAGGTGCTCTTTCTTGCACCTTTCCTGTAGCCCATGAAAAGCACTTCATCTTTAGAGTCTTCAACTGCTTTAAAGATTTCTTTTTCGTTCTTGACTCTAATAGTGAGCTCCCTGCGCTCAATATCTATAATCACTCGCCCAGTAGCGAGGAATGGTCGTCCTAATATGACAGGCATTGAAGGATTTTCTATCATGTCCATAACATACAAGTCAATAGGGAGGAAAAATCTACCTACTCTGATTAACACATTTTCTACAATACCAACTGGTCCCACCACAGATTGATCAGCCAATTGGAGCTTTACAGGAGTAGACTTAATCTCACCTATATCTAACTTTTTACACAACGATAGAGGAATGATATTAATGCTAGCACCTAAATCACATAATGCTCTGAAAGAATAAGTACCAAAACTACAAGGAACAGAAAAACTCCCTGGATCTGCTACTTTTTCAGGTACCTTCTGTTGGACTCGAGTGCTGCATGTGGAAGCAAGATATACAGTGTCAACCTTCTTTTCTTTTCGCTTCTTTGCTAACCACTCGTTCATGAACCTGTTGTATTGGGGCATCTCTAATGCCTCTGCAAAAGGAATATTAATATTCATATTCATAAAAGCATTCATAAATTTATCAAACTGAACCTGATTGTTCTTTTTCTTCTTTTTCTTTTTCTTTTCCTTGGGAACCAACAGTGTGGGAGAAGGAATAGGAGGCTGAAGGTTAGGCTTTTCAGCCTCATCTGCTGACGTGTCCTCCTCAGCTTCCCCTGTAGGCGTTTCATAGTCCTCAGATTCAGGTTCCTCTTCAGATTCCTCCTGGTGCACAGTGATTGCCTTACAGTACTCCATCTGAGGTTTCTCTTGTTCAGCTGGGGCCTTACCTTTATTCATGGTACTTACAACATTTACCAACTGTCCCAGCTGAGTCTCAATGTTCTTTATGGCTGCACTGTGGCCATTCACCGTGGTGTTGATAGCAATGACTGCCTCCTCTAATTTGGTTGTCCTGTTACTAGACTCTGCAATGAAAGCTCCAACAAGATCTTCTAACTTTTTATTATCTTGAGTTTGAGGGGCAAAACAAGGAGGATTAAGAACATTCTTAGTATTAGCATAAGAGAAATTTTCATGGTTCCTATTGTTAGGGTGATAATGTGTAGGTGTAGAATTATTATTATACCCCCTAAAATTCGAATTTGAAACATACTGAACCTGTTCCATAGTCTCCTCCTGAGGTCTAGATGCCAAAGCAGCAGCTGATTCAATTGACTGTGCACTCCCTGTACCTGAAAATTTCATAAAAGCATTGGCAAGGGAAGTCATCTGGGCCTGGAGTGCACTTACTTTATCAACCTCAAACACTCCAGCAGCAATCTTTTTATGTGTAGACCGCTCAGATTGCCACTGATAGCTGTTGGTGGCCATATCCTCTAGAAGTGTGCGAGTGTTTTCCACGGTCTTGGACAACAGAGTCCCACCTGCAGCTGCATCAACAATCGTTTTTGTACTAGGAGTTAAACCATTATAAAACAACTGTACCTGAAGCCAATCGGGGTAACCATGCTGAGGACACTTCCTCAGTAGCTCTTTGAATCGCTCCCAAGCTTCGAACAGCTGCTCATCATATTGTTGTTGGAATGTCCCAATCTCGGTCCTCAGCTTGACCGTCTTTGCAGGAGGGAAAAATTTCTTTAAAAAGGCCTGGACCAAAGCATCCCAGGTGGTGATGCTCCCAGGAGTAATAGACTGCAACCAATCTCGTGCTTTATCCTGCAAAGAAAAGGGAAATAAACGTAAGCGAATAGCATCCTCAGAGACACCATTAATTTTTACCGTCCCACAAATATCCAAGAATGATTTAAGATGAGAATTTGGATCCTCGGTGGGCGATCCTTTATATGCACAGTCTCGAGCCCTCTGAATGAGGCCGGTTTTCAACTCAAAGTTGTTGGCATTAATCGGTGCATAGACAATCCCCGACTGTTGCCCCTGAAACACAGGCTGAAAATAATCTCTAATAGGCCTAGGCTCCTCAGGTGGATTTTGGTCAGCCATTTAAAAATTTTCTCTAGTTTCCCTTCGAAGCCTATGGATGGTTCTTTCTATCTCGGGATCCAAATGTGCTAAAATTAAATCTTTATCCCTACGCATAAACAAACAAAACTACCCTAAAAAGGAAAGAAAACAATAATGGAAAGCAACAAAGAAAAGAAAACAACTAATCTAAATATGGAAAATATAATCTAGGAAAGGAAACAAAATAACCTAATATGGAATGCAAAAAATAAATATGGCAAAACACAAATAAGGAAACTAATCTAGAAAAGGAAAAACAAGAACAAAAAAGGAAAAGATTATACAACTAAAAGAAAGACTAACCTAGAAAATCAAATATGGAAAGAAAAACAAATAAGGAAAAAAAAATGCAATAAACTAAAAAGGTAAAAATACACCCTAAATTAAGATCAAACAATTTTTTCACAATATCAATCTCGCTAAATGTGCCAATCCCCGGCAACGGCGCCAAAAACTTGATGTGGACTTTTCCTACCGCAAGCGTACGGGTCAAGTAATAATATAGTGAAAGTAAATTCGAATGTCGTCCTCTGGATTAGATTTTTAAGCAAATCAAGTATTGCGAATTATCTTGCCAAATTTTATTTAGGGATCAAAAAGTGATGAATAAGTGATAATAAAACCAAATCAAAGCAAGTAAAAAGAATGGAAATTCAATTGGGAAAACTACTTAGGGAATTGATTTCGCCGATTTCGTTTAGGATTGATTTTAAAGAATAAGTTATTATGCACAATGAAATTATGAGCCAAAGATCCTTTAATCACAACTACCTCTCCCGAGTATAATTGATTCTCATGCAAATTAACCAACTTGATATCCCTATCTAAGTTTATTAAAAAGCAAGGCAATGAGATCTTTTAACCAATTCTAAAGTTAATCTAAAACCGTCAAGAATTAGAAAGTAAACGTTATTCATGCAATCTTGAGTAAGTCTAGATCAAATCCCCTCTCCCGAGCTAGATTCGAAACTTAAATCATCCAACTAATGGCCAATTAATTGAAAGCATTAAATCAAGATTACAAACACAATAACATTGCACAACTTAAACCATAAATCAATCCATAAACTTAATCAACTACATCAATCCCTAAGCTACAAGTTTAGCTACTCATGAATGTAAATACAAGCTCAACTAAACATGGGAAAACCATAAATCTAACTAAAGAAAGAAAAGGGAAAAGAAAACTCAATGTAGGTCGAGTCCCAACGTCCCCGTCACGATCCCCACGAACAATGGGTTGATTTCCAAGTTCCTCCTTTATTTGCAGCTTCAAAATCCTCTATTCTGTCCTCTTTACGGCTCCAAAAGGTCCCAAATTGATCTCTCTTCAAACCTAGCCGAAAATAAGTTTTTATTCTGTTTTTTCGTCTTAGCGTCGAGACGCTGTCAAGATAGCTTCGCGACGCTGCCTCTTATACGCGCGTTCTGAATAAGGAAAAACGGTAGCGTCGGGACGCTTCCTATCACAGCGTCTCGACGCTGTGAGCTTTACGCGCCTAATCTGATATGGAATGTGAGCGTCGAGACGCTCAAGAGCTAGCGTCGAGACGCTAGCCTGCTGTTGACTGAGATTTGACTTTTTTCCACTTTTACTCTTTTCATTCCTTTGCATCTTTTCACGCCCCGAGCACCTGATTAACTCTAATATGGCATTATAGCTCCAATCAACCATTTCCTACAAAATAAACAATAAAGCACAATAAAATGGCCCAAACATCATAAAAGACTAGCTAAATTAAATAAGTAAAAGTAGCTAGCTATGCTCGCTATCACACACGAGCATATAGTTCCTCGTTCTCCTCGAATACTTGAGGATATTCTTAACGACTTTCCAATGATTAAATCTTGGATTAGATTGGTACTTAACTGACAATCCCTATTGCATAGGGCATTCGTCTCAACTCCTCAACTTCTTTAGGTGTCTTAGGAAACGGTTTCTTAGACAAAAAGAATTCCATGCCTGAAAGGTAGTGAACCCTTCTTTGAATTCTGTATCTTATATCTAACGGACATCTTGTAGATATAAGTCACTTGAGACAAGGCTGACTTTTTGTTCTAACAATTCCTAACGATTTGGATCCCAAGAACAAACTCTTCTTCTCCCAAATTTCCATTTGGAAATGAGTTGCTAGCTCCTTTAATGTCAGTAAGATAACCTACATCATTCCCAATGATTAGGATATCAATCATATACAACACTAAGTAAGCTACTGAACTATTGATGATTACTTGTAAACACGAGACTTATTAATGTTCTGATTAAAGCCAAAAGATTTGGTCACCATATCAAATCTTATATTTCAAGATTGAAATGCTTAGGTCAATCCATGAATGGATCACTTAAGCTTGCAAACCCTTTTGTTTTCGATCTTGTTGTATGAACTCTTCTGGTTAAGACCTTTAATGTCTCGTTTTCTCTTGTAAATCCACTTGTAACTAATAGGTGTTACCCATCAAGCAGATCTACAAGATCCCAGATGGAAGTGAAATACAAAAGACTTCATTTCCAGGTCCATGACTTTAATCCATTGGTCCTTGTCAACATCATTCATTTTCTTTTTAAAACATAATAAACTCATTGTGCCATCATCAGGTATGATGACCTAGGCTTCAAACAAGCCCATGTAACGTTCAGGTTATTAAACAACCCTCCCACTTGATGTGGACTTTTCCTAACCGCAAGCGCACGGGTCAAGTAATAATAAAGTGTTCGTAAATACGAGTGTCGTCCTCTGGATTGGATTTTTAAGCAAATCAAGTATTGTGAATTATCTTGCCCAATTTTATTTAAGGATCAAAAAGTGATGAAAAGATGATAATAAAACCGAATCAAAGCAAGTAAAAAGAATGGAAATTCAATTGGGAAAACTACTTAGGGAATTGATTTCGCCGATTTAGTTTAGGATTGATTTTAAGGAATAAATTATTATGCACAATGAAATTATGAGCCAAAGACCCTTTAATCACAACTACCTCTCCCGAGTATAATTGATTCTCATGCAAATTAACCAACTTGATATCCCTATCTAAGTTTATTAACATGCAAGGCAATGAGATCTTTTAACCAATTCTAAAGTTAGTCTAAAACCGTCATGAATTAGAAATTAAACTTTATTCATGCAATCTTGAGTAAGTCTAAATCAAATCCCCTCTCCCGAGCTAGATTCGAAACTTAAATCATCCAACTAATGGCCAATTAATTGAAAGCATTAAATCAAGATTACAAACACAATAACATTGCACAACTTAAACCATAAATCAATCCATAAACTTAATCAACTACATCAATCCCTAAGCTACAAGTTTAGCTACTCATGAATGTAAATACAAGCTCAACTAAACATGTGAAAGCCATAAATCTAACTAAGGAAAGAAAAGGGAAAAGAAAACTCAATGTAGGCCGAGTCCCGACGTCCCCGTCACGATCCCCACGAACAATGGGTTGATTTCCAAGTCTCCCCCTTTGTTTCAACCTCCAAAGTGCTCTGTTCTGCTCTGTTTTCGGCTCCAAAAGGTCCCAAATCGAACTCCCCAAAAACCTAGCCGAAAATAAGCTTTTATTCTTATTTTTCGTCTTAGCGTCGAAATGCTGTCAAGACAGCGTCGCGACGCTGCCTCTTATACGCGCGTTCTGAATAAGGAAAAACGGTAGCGTCGGGACGCTTCCTATCATAGCGTATCGACGCTGTGAGCTTTACGCGCCTAATCTGATAAGGAATGTGAGCGTCGAGACGCTCAAGAGCTAGCGTCTCGATGCTAGCCTGCTATTGACCGAGATTTGACTTTTTTCCTTTTCATTCCTATGCATCTTTTCACTCCCCGAGCACTCGATTAACTCTAATATGGCATTATAGCTCCAATCAACCATTTCCTACAAAATAAACAATAAAGCACAATAAAATGGCCCAAACATCATAAAAGACTAGCTAAATTAAATAAGTAAAAGTAGCTAGCAATGCTCGCTATCAAATACCCCCAAACTTAAGCTTTTGCTAGTCCTCGAGCAAACTACAAATCAAACATACAATGGAAGAATGGATGCAACAATCATAACTCAATCCTCAAGGCTCAAAAGTCAATAACCAAGCAAGCAAGAGACATGCGCACAAGGACCAATGAGGGAGACAAATTAAAATTTTTCCAAAATTAATTTGCACAAGCGAGATCTAACTCAACAAGATCAGACTCTACTAGCTCGGGATTGGATTATTAAACTCTCAGCTCATCTTCCCTCTACACGGGCACTAAGGCTTCACTAATGAGTTAATGCAACAAATTAGTTTGTTTATCTCCATACTTAGGTGCTTTTAATTAACAAATGAATTAAGCATGTATATGTGGCACTAGCTTTCACACACCCATTGCAGGGACCCTTAACCTGAGTTTTCTCTGGTTGGCCTAACTCATCACAACAGGGGTAGCTCTTTTTGCCTTAATCTTTATTAACCATTGCATATTGCGCGCATAAGTCATGACTTCTTTCTTTTTCAATAAAAACAACAAGAATGATTTTTTCGTTATGAACATAATAAGCAGATATTCTTTTCTTTTCTCCTAAGCAAGATCAAACATGCTAATTTGCAAAAAATTAACTCTTTAGCTCTACCCTACACCTATCGAGGTGACAACAAGCATATGAACCCAATAATTCGCTCCTAAGCATTCAAATCCAAGTCAAGCCAAGACAGAGACTCTACTCATGCAAGCCATCTCCTAGAAAAATCTTAAAAAATCTCCCTTTTTGGGCACTTATGCTTACATCTCATCACAAGCTTGAAAATTGACAAGAAAGCCTATCCTAGGACATCATAATCATGCAAAAGTAGCATCCAGAAAACAACCATATGCAAAATTCAAAGAAAGCTCAAAATTATAGCCCGAACTCAGATGCTCAAGGGCTCCACAAACATGCTAATCCACCCCCAAACTTAAAATATGCATTGTCCTCAATGTATAAAGAAAATAAGGCATAAACAATCATGAGAACAATAAAAGAATGACAGGAGTGAACAATACTGGCCTGGAATGATGATGACTTCTTGCTTGAGAGCTTGGAATCTTGAAAGCTTGAAAGCACAGGAGAGGAAGAAAACAAGACCTACAAAACAAAAACAAACAATAAATCAAAAACAAAAAGAAAACACACTAAACTTACTTGGGTTGCCTCCCATAAGCGCTTGTTTAACGTCATTAGCTCGACGTGTTGCACGTGCTTCAAGAAGGTTTTTGTTCTGTGAATCCAACAGAGGTGCTCTTTCTTACACCTTTCCTGTAGCCCATGAACAACACTTCATCTTTAGAGTCTTCAACTGCTTTAAAGATTTCTTTTTCGTTCTTGACTCTAATAGTGAGCTCCCTGCACTCAATATCTATGATCGCTCGCCCAGTAGCGAGGAATGGTCTTCCTAATATGACAGGCATTGAAGGATTTACTATCATGTCCATAACATACAAGTCAATAGGGAGGAAAAATCTACCTACTCTGATTAACACATTTTCTACAATACCAACTGGTCTCACCACAGATTGATCTACCAATTGGAGCTTTACAGGAGTAGACTTAATCTCACCTATGTCTAACTTCTTACATAAGGACAATGGGATAATATTAATGCTAGCACCTAAATCACATAATGCTCTGAAAGAATAAGTACCAAAACTACAAGGAACAGAAAAACTCCCTGGATCTGCTACTTTTTCAGGTACTTTCTGTTGTACTCTGGTGCTGCATGTGGAAGCAAGATAAACAGTGTCAACCTTCTTTTCTTTTAGCTTCTTTGCTAACCACTCCTTCATGAACCTGTTGTATTGGGGCATCTCTAATGCCTCTGCAAAAGGAATATTAATATTCAGATACATAAAAGCATTCATAAATTTATCAAATTGAACCTGATTGTTCTTTTTCTTCTTTTTCTTTTTCTTTTCTTTAGGAACCAACAGTGTAGGAGAAGGAATAGGAGGCTCAAGGTTAGGCTGTTCAGCCTCATCAGATGATGTGTCCTCCTTAGCTTCCCCTGTAGGCGTTTCATAGTCCTCAGATTCAGGTTCCTCTTCAGATTCTTCCTGGTGCACAGTGATTGCCTTACAGTACTCCATCTGGGGTTTCTCTTGTTCAGCTGGGGTCTTACCTTTATTAATGGTGCTTACAACATTCACCAACTGTCCCAGCTGAGTCTCAATGTTCTTTATGGCTGCACTGTGGCCATTCACTGTTGAATTGATGGCAATGACTGCCTCCTCTAACTTGGTTGTCCTGTTACTAGACTCTGCAATGAAAGCTCCAACAAGATCTTCTAACTTTTTATTATCTTGAGTTTGAGGGGCAAAACCAAGAGGATTAAGAACATTCTTAGTATTAGCATAAGAGAAATTTTCATGGTTCCTATTGTTAGGGTGATAATGTGTAGGTGTACAACTATTATTATATCCCCTAGAATTAAAATTTGATACATACTGAACCTGCTCGATGGTTTCCTCCTGAGGTCTAGATGCTAAAGCAGCAGCTGATTCAATTGACTGTGCACTCCATGTACCTGAAAATTTCATAAAAGCATTGGCAAGGGAAGTCATCTGGGCCTGGAGTGCACTTACTTTATCAACCTCAAACACTCCAGCAGCAATCTTTTTATGTGTAGACCGCTCAGATTGCCACTGATAGCTGTTGGTGGCCATATCCTCTAGAAGTGTGCGAGCGTTTTCCACGGTCTTGGACAACAGAGTCCCACCTGCAGCTGCATCAACAATCGTTTTTGTACTAGGAGTTAAACCATTATAAAACAACTGTACCTGAAGCCAATCGGGGTAACCATGCTGAGGACACTTCCTCAGTAGCTCTTTGAATCGCTCCCAAGCTTCGAACAGCTGCTCATCATATTGTTGTTGGAATGTCCCAATCTCGGTCCTCAGCTTGACCGTCTTTGCAGGAGGGAAAAATTTCTTTAAAAAGGCCTGGACCAAAGCATCCCAGGTGGTGATGCTCCCAGGAGTAATAGACTGCAACCAATCTCGTGCTTTATCCTGCAAAGAAAAGGGAAATAAACGTAAGCAAATAGCATCCTCAGAGACACCATTAATTTTTACCGTCCCACAAATATCCAAGAATGATTTAAGATGAGAATTTGGATCCTCGGTGGGCGATCCTTTATATGCACAGTCTCGAGCCATCTGAATGAGACCGGTCTTCAGCTCAAAGTTGTTGGCATTAATCGGGGCATAGACAATTCCCGATTGTTGTCCCTGAAACACAGGCTGAAAATAATCTCTAATAGGCCTAGGCTCCTCAGGTGGATTTTGATCTGCCATTTGAATAATTTCTCTATTTTCCCTTCGAAGCCTAAGAATTGTTCTTTCTATCTCGGGATCAAATGGTGCTAAAATTAAATCTTTATCTCTACGCATAAACAAACAAAACTACCCTAAAAAAGAAAGAAAACAATTATGGAATGAAATAAAGAAAAGGAAACAACTAATCTAAATATGGAAAATATAATCTAGAAAAGGAAACAAAGTAACCTAATATGGAATGCAAAAATAAATATGGCAAAATGCAAATAAGGAAACTAATCTAGAAAAGGAAAAACAAGAACAAATAAGGAAAAGATTACACAACTAAAAAGAAAACTAACCTAGAAAATCAAATATTGAAACAAGAACAAATAAGGAAAAAAATGCAATAAACTAAAAAGGTAAAAATACACCCTAAATTAAGATCAAGAAATTTTTTCGCAATATCAATTTAACTAAATGTGCCAATCCCCGGCAACGGCGCCAAAAACTTGATGTGGACTTTTCCTAACTGCAAGCGCACGGGTCAAGTAATAATAAAGTGTTCGTAAATACGAGTGTCGTCCTCTGGATTGGATTTTTAAGCAAATCAAGTATTGTGAATTATCTTGCCCAATTTTATTTAAGGATCAAAAAGTGATGAAAAGATGATAATAAAACCGAATCAAAGCAAGTAAAAAGAATGGAAATTCAATTGGGAAAACTACTTAGGGAATTGATTTCGCCGATTTAGTTTAGGGTTGATTTTAAGGAATAAATTATTATGCACAATGAAATTATGAGCCAAAGACCCTTTAATCACAACTACCTCTCCCGAGTATAACTGATTCTCATGCAAATTAACCAACTTGATATCCCTATCTAAGTTTATTAACCATGCAAGGCAATGAGATCTTTTAACCAATTCTAAAGTTAATCTAAAACCGTCATGAATTAGAAATTAAACTTTATTCATGCAATCTTGAGTAAGTCTAAATCAAATCCCCTCTCCCGAGCTAGATTCGAAACTTAAATCATCGAACTAATGGCCAATTAATTGAAAGCATTAAATCAAGATTACAAACACAATAACATTGCACAACTTAAACCATAAATCAATCCATAAACTTAATCAACTACATCAATCCCTAAGCTACAAGTTTAGCTACTCATGAATGTAAATACAAGCTCAACTAAACATGTGAAAGCCATAAATCTAACTAAGGAAAGAAAAGGGAAAAGAAAACTCAATGTAGGCCGAGTCTCGACGTCCCCGTCACGATCCCCACGAACAATGGGTTGATTTCCAAGTCTCCCCCTTTGTTTCAGCCTCCAAAGTGCTCTGTTCTGCTCTGTTTTCGGCTCCAAAAGGTCCCAAATCGAACTCCCCAAAAACCTAGCCGAAAATAAGCTTTTATTTTGATTTTTCGTCTTAGCGTCGAGACGCTGTCAAGACAGCGTCGCGACGCTGCCTCTTATACGCGCGTTCTGAATAAGGAAAAACGGTAGCGTCGGGACGCTTCCTATCATAGCGTCTCGACGCTGTGAGCTTTACGCGCCTAATCTGATAAGGAATGTGAGCGTCGAGACGCTCAAGAGCTAGCGTCTCGACGCTAGCCTGCTGTTGACCGAGATTTGACTTTTTTCCTTTTCATTCCTATGCATCTTTTCACTCCCCGAGCACTCGATTAACTCTAATATGGCATTATAGCTCCAATCAACCATTTCCTACAAAATAAACAATAAAGCACAATAAAATGGCCCAAACATCATAAAAGACTAGCTAAATTAAATAAGTAAAAGTAGCTAGCAATGCTCGCTATCACCACTACATTGAGGCAATCTCAACTATTGAGATGGATGTGACTAACTAGATGCACTGATCCATTAACAACTCTTGTTGAACAGTCAGCCTCATCAACAACTCTTGTGGATGTTACTATAGCTTGATTAGTTAACTTACTTAAACCGACTTTACTCTTGTGGTTTATGATTTTTGATGTGGACTTCTTCTGTGAATTTAGCATTTGTCGATACTGTTGGGTTTTATGCCCTAAAACTCGTAGATAGTAAATGTAAACAAATTGTATACTTGTTTCAATAAAGTGTTATTGTTAAATATTGCACAATTGATGTGGACTTTTCCTAACCCCAAGCGCACGGGTCAAGTAATAATAAAGAGTTCGTATAAACGAGTGTCGTCCTCTAGATTGGATTTTTAAGCAAATCAAGTATTGTGAATTATCTTGCCCAATTTTATTTATGGATCAAAAAGTGATGAATGAATGATAAGAAAACCAAATCAAAGCAAGTCAAAAGTGTGGAATTTCAATTGGGAAAACTACTTAGGGAATTGATTTCGTCGATTTAGTTTAGGATTTATTTTAAGGAGTAAGTTGTTATGCACAATGAAATTATGAGCCAAAGACCCTTTAATCACAACTACCTCTCTCGAGTATAATTGATTCTCATGCAAATTAACCAACTTGATATCCCTATCTAAGTTTATTAATCATGCAAGGCAATTAGATCTTTTAACCAATTCTAAAGTTAATCTAAAACCGTCACGAATTAGAAACTAAACTTTAGTCATGCAATCTTGAGTAAGTCTAAATCAAATCCCCTCTCCCGAGCTAGATTCGAAACTTAAATCATTCAACTAATGGCCAATTAATTGAAAGCATTAAATCAAGATTACAAACATAATAACATTGCACAACTTAAACCATAAATCAATCCATAAACACAATCAACTACATCAATCCCTAAGCTTACAAGTTTAGCTACTCATGATCAAAATTACAAGCTCAACTAAACATGTAAAAGCCATAAAAATCTAACTAAAGTGAGGGAAAGAAGAATTAAACTCGTTGTAGGCCGAGACTGAACGTCCCCATCACGATCCCCACGAACAATGGGTTGATTTTCGAATTTTCCCCTTTGCTTCAGCCTTGAATTCCTCTGATTTTCCTCTGTTTACGGCTCCAAGAAGTCCCAAAATTGGTTCCCCCAAAAACCTAGCCGAAAGGATGCTTATATAGTGAAATTTTGTCGTAGCGTCGATACGCTGTAGACAGCGTCGCGACGCTGTCGCAATCCGCAATTTTGGAAAATTTGTCTATAGCGTCGCGACGCTGTCTATGAATTTTTTTGTTTTTTTTTTTAGGTAGAAAACTCCATTTGACTCCAATTGCTGAATTAAGCTTCAAACACGTACTTCCTACAAATAAAACATAAAATGCATAAATTTGGGCAAATAATTATAAAAGACTAGCTTAATTAATCAGAGAAAAATAGCTAGCTATGCTCGCTATCAACAATTTGACCCAAATCCAATAAACTAAAATCTAAGGTTGTTTGTATGTAACTTGAACTAGTATGTGAGGACATACAAGGATTGATGTTCAAGTAACAACCTAAAAGGTCTATAGTACAAGGATAAGGTTGGGTACCTTATCCTGGTAACACTATTAGATACGGCCCGCTTTGTATTTGATACAGACGTATTGATCCAAAACGTCCATGTAGAAGACATGCAAGTGGGGGTATCCTATGCAATGAGTTTTCATAAGACCGAACCACGAAATAGTCAACCATTAGTTATAACACTGTTAACTAATTAGGTTATTGTTTCAATATGATGACCTAGGTAACTCAGTTTTAATCTTGAGTGTATCATGAACTCCTTCTCATGAGGGATTGTCCTTTGATTAGCATGGGTGAGAGTGGTCAATACGTCGACTCAATATGCCTTCCTTTTTGGGGACAAGACCGAGTGGGAGGCTGTGGACATGACAACACAAGAAGGAATTCACTCCTTCCCGCTTCTATGTGAAGTAGATAAGTGTTCCCTTAAGTGGTGACTCCGGGACTTGAATAAAGGGATCCCGCCCTCTCATTGGCCCAAGAGGGACTTTCTGTTTAATGGTTGGACCATAAACAGGTTGTTCGTTAGAGGAGCGCTAGTACTTAAGGAGACAGATGTAACACAGGGGTAAAAAGGTAATTTGACCAAGCTGTGATTACGAACACTCGTAAAGGATTGACTTACCGGCATAGGTCGACATCCATGGACACAGAAATGTTCTACAGTGAGAAGAGTTCAGCTGTGGGTCTTTAGTGGAATGACCCACAATTAATGAATATTGGTTAACCTGATTAATGAGTTTAATCTATTAACCTCATATCATTGGAGCTTCTAATCTGTAGGTCCATTAGGTCCCCCTGCTAACTCGTAAAGAGTAATTAGGAACAAATATATCTTGAGAGAATTTGAATAGTTCAAATTCATATTGGGAATTAAGTTAATTGTACGAGATACAAATTAATATAATGTATAGTGATGCATTAAAATATAAAGTCTAATTTGAGATTAAACTTTATAATATTGAGAGATTGATATATTTGAAAGAGTTCAAATATATGTCTAATCAAATATATGGTATTTAATTAGAAGATGAATTAATTAATTATGAATTAATTAATTATTCAATTTAGTTTAAATTAAATGAGATTTAATTAAACTATAGTCTATGAGAGAAATAAATATTTGAAGAAGTTCAAATATTAATATGAATTTGATTCATATTAAATTTATAGGATATAAGAATTTGAAAGAGTTCAAATTTTAATATGAATTTGATTCATATTATAGAATTAATTAATTGAATGCCTCAAATTAAATATATGATATTTAATTGGGTAATTAATTAATTAACTAATAGAAGGTCTGAAATTAAATATATGATATTTAATTGGTGATTAATTAATTAAAGAATTAATTAATTGGAAATTAATCAATTATAAAAATGATTAATCACTTATGGAAGTAATTAATCATTTATGGAAATGATTTAATCACTTATGGAAGTGATCAATCATTTATGGAAAAGATTAATCAATTATGAAATTGATTGGTCAAGAAATTGGTTGGTCATGGAATTGATTAATTATGGAAAAAATTAAATCAGTTATGGAAATAATTGATTTTAAATGAATATTTTGTTCATGACCTTTCTCCTATAAATAGAACACTAAACCTAGGGTTTAGGTACAACAACATAAGGCCACAAGAATGCACTCTTGCATACTCTCTAGCCTCCTTCTCATATTCTCTCAACCCAAGAACACTAGGAAAAATTTTCTCTCTAGAGTTTTTTCCCATTCAAGATTAGGTAGTCCCACAACTACGTTCCTAATCTCAGAGTCATAGCGGGGAAGATCAAATGGTGGTGTTCTTCGTTGTTGCAGAGCAATCAAGAATCATTCTTGAAGTATTCAGAGTCGTCAACGACGGTATGTTTGCTTCTCCCCTTTAGATTTAGATCTAATAAATTTTGTATGCTTAGCCTTAAGTTTGTATATTGTTCTATGTTTTAACCAATGCAATAGTATTTTTGGATAAACAAAATTAACTACGAATCGGTCCCAATTACGCTTCCACTTCAACGGAATTGGGAATTCCAAATCCTTCAATACAAATTCTTTATTCTCTTGTGAATTGAAGAAGTATCCACTTCTCGTTTCCTTTGGGGTTGCCTACTACAGTTTGCAATGCAGTCAACACTGCATGACCCAAAACGAGCCAGACAATTGAGCATAGCTCAACATGGAATGAACCATATCCAATAGGGTTCTATTTCTCCTAAATGAGATTTATGGTGTGATCCCATGTACTATCAAATAGTCCTGGAATCTCAAATCCCTATACTCAACACTTTGATCAGATCGAAGTGTTTTTATCATCTCACCTAACAAGTTTTCAACTTAAGTCCTAAGCCTCTTCGAATATCTCAAGAGCTTCAGACTTAAGTTGCATTAGGTAAAGATACTCATACCTTTGAATAATCATCCAAAAGAGTTGAATTATTCCTGCCCTCCCACTGCTTTACATATTGAACCACAAGGATCCAAATGTACAAGCTCCAAGGGCTCTTTGGCTCTTAGGTCTTTTCCAGTAAAAGATCTATCAGTCATATTGCCCACAAGGCATGACTTACAAGGTAGTAGAGAGTCATCTTCTAACTCGCTTAGAAGTTCATTCTTGACCAATCTCCCAATCAAATTGAGATTAATATGGTCTACCTTAGAACCAAAGAAAGGTATTTTCCTTTAAGAGAAATCCTTTGCCTCTTTTCACATTGAGTAGTAGTAGTCTTAAACAACCCAGTGTTCATGACTGCTTTACTCTGATTAGTCCTAAAACATTTAGGTTACTTTCCAGTAAAGCTAAACAAATGTCAACTCCCTTTATTGAAATAAAACTACGTTAGCAGGGAAAGGTAAAGAGTAACATTGTTCTAGAAAATAAGACATAGAAATCAAATTTCTTTTCATCTTAGGAATTACATACACATTATCTAATAATATGTATTTTCTCCCACTAAGAAAAATAACTTAATGTTCCTCACTGCTATAGCCAAAATAACCTCTCTAATTCTAACTTTGAGAGTTATTACGCAAGTAGCAAGTTGTTGCCAGGAACTTATAACTTTAAAAGAAGAACAGACGTGATTTGTGGACCCTGAATCAAGTATTCAGGGAGAATCACTATTCTTCACTAATCACGTTTTCAAGACAAGTAAATGAAAATTACGGTCTTGAACAAGTTCTCTTTTTGCTAAGCAAGGTTCTATGTCATATTCATCAAGAACAATTCTTGATGAATTAAACATATGGGGCATGAGGACATTCCTCAGTTAAGAATAATCCTAGACTAATTTACCACAATTTGTCGTTTAAGTTTGTTGTATTACCGTTATTTATAAAATGATGTAAGACAATACACATAAAATTATTATATAATTGCTGAAGTAACAAATTTCTTGTATTATTAATTGCACTAATCCATCACAAATAATCCAATCAAGTTCTGCAAAAATAAATAAGCAATCAAAGAAACCCTATAAAACTATTTATTTAGTTTTTGCCACGATACTTCAAAGGTTTAGAACAACAGTCATCGAAGGGTGGTCAGTTACTCCTCCTCTGAATTGAGACAATCTCAACCAAACTCTAACAATAGAATAACTCATATTCCGTAAGCGTTTAATTACCGTTGTTCGGTCAAGGGTTAGTTAACACATTTAATTTATCCCCTTAAGTGTAACCCTCCCACTTTCAGATCTCAGAGGCACACACCAACAAGCTACCGAAGGGAAAAACAACTGTTGGTGATTAGCCTAAGTGACCCTATCCTATTCAGAAGTTCACGGTGTTCTGAATCCTATGATCAGGCCCTCCGAAGGGATGGTTGCGCCAGGACAACCTGCAAGCGAATCATAGGACTCTCACGGTGCGAACTAGGGGCGGAGACCGAGGGATACGTTGACACATGTCTCGCTCCCACTTACTCTAGACATTTTTCCCATTTAACTTGTTATTGATTCATGCAAACACTTTCCGAAGGGAGGCCGCTCCTAAGGCGACTCGAAGCCGAGCATGAACCTCACGTTGTGAATATAGAGACGTAGGAGCAAAACTTGATTTAAATCTCGTTTTGTAATTTTCCTCCCACTAAAAATGTCCTAAGGTTAATTTAGGGTTGTCTAACTTAGATAAAATTCGGCTAAGTCAATCTATCTAAGTCTGATTCTATTATAACTGTAGCAACTAGTGATTTGAAAAAAAAAAAAAAAAGGGAAAAGGGAAAAACGAGCAGAAGCCCGGTCAAAGAAAAAAAAGAAATGGGGGGAAACTTTCCCCCTGATTCGGTCATTTGACCGTGCATAAAAAAAAAAAAAAAAAAAAACTGAATTCTTTCTCTCTCCCTCACATCCGTCTCTCCCTCCCTCACGTCCGTCTCTCCTTCCCTCACGTTAATCTCTCTCTCCCTCGCTCCCTCTCAGCCGCCGCAAGCCGACGCCGCCGCCGCCTCACGTCGCCCCCTTCAGCCGCACGCCGCCGTCGTCACCTTCCTCCGCCGCCGCCGGTAATGTTTCTTTCTCTCTCTCTCGTTTCTCTCTCTCTCTCTCTCTCTATAACACGTCTCGCTCTCGGTTCTCTCTCTCCCTCGCAGCCTCTCTCTCTCCGTCTGCACGTCAAGCCGACGCCCGACGCCGCCACTCGCCTCCCGGCGCCGCCGCTCGCCTCCCGTCGCCGTGAACTGCCGCAGCCGTTGTGTCCAGATCTGTTTGTTCTTCGTCGCTCGGATCTGATTACCGTCGTCACTGCCTTAAGACAAATAGCCACACGTCTCTTGCGCGTTTGACGATTTCAGTTAGTGGGTAAGTGAGATTTAAGGTGTTTTGGTCTATTTAATGTGTAATCATGGATGCCCATTGAGTTTAGCTTCCGATTTCAAGGTGCCCGTGGTGTTTGGAAGCCGAATTATCGAATTTGAGCGATTTGGGACTGCTGGACAGCAAGCTGCGATTCTGTTTGGGTAAGCTTTGGTTGTTAATTTTTACCCCAAATGTAGTGGGTTCTTAGTTGAATGCTTGGTTAGAGTCCATAGTTAATTAAGAGTTCATTTCCTTGTTGTAGCTTGCATAAGAACCTTGGAGTTAAGGAATTTCTTGGAGGTTAATCAAGTATCTCCTTCACTAAGGTAAGTAGCTAGTTGGATTCAAATTTTATGTCTTAGACTAATTGACCATTGTTTGTTAATTGGGAATGTAAAGTGGATAGTTGGATTGAAGTGCCATTTTTTTTAACCAAGTTGGTCCTTAAGCTTAAGTAAAAGTGTGTTGGGTTAACTTTTGAAGCATGATTGAGCATGTTGAGATTGCCATTATTTGGGCATTAAATGAGAAGCGTGGATTATGGAATAATTGGAATTTGGGCTAAGTGTTCTTGTTTGTGTTGAGGCCATGATTTTCATATTTTATTTGGTTAGCCATGAACTGAAATGCTTGGGATTAATATATATGTAGTCGTTGGATTTAGTTATATGCTTTGGCTTAATTTTCTTTGAAAATTTAATATGTTAGCATGTATAAGATTTGCGCCTTGAGTTTTGATTGTGGAATCATGATAAGCTTCATTATAAGACATGTTGATAGCACGAGGATCTTAAAGTTAACCTAGCATCTCTTGGTTTATTTTAAAGCATGTTTGGCTTGGATGGCTATGTGTTTCTCTGGATTTTATTTGTGATATTGGGGAATGGGTTAAATATTTGTTGGAGTTTGGATTGAAGTTTGGATGCGACATCTGACCCGTTGTGACTATAGAAGTGCATTATATTGTTTCTAGGTGTATAGAAAAAAATTGGGTTTCCTCTGCGTGTGCCGTTATGCTACCGAATTTTCGGTAGCCTCATGACGGTTTGGGAATCATATTTACCTTGAGGGAAAGGATTAGGAAGGAGAAAGGAATAAGCTAGTGCATTAGACGAGGGTCGTGTCAATTAAACACCTAGGACTGAGATGTAATAGACTGAAATGAGGGGCTTAATGGGCGGGACTTGGCTTCGCAGTCTAGGTGCCATTTACTAACTGTGGAAGTAAATTCCTGACTTAAACCCATGAATGCCCCACCAGTGAAATGGTAGCTTAGAGCGCTACGCTCCTATTAGTGCCTTGAGGGATGAGACTTAGCTCCACTGACTGGGTGCCATCTACCATCAGTAGGAGTAGAGACCTCCCAAAACTCCCACTCGTGCACTATCAGTGAGTTGGCAAACTTATATATTTATAGGTGTACTAATTGAACACGAGACCCGAACTGCAAATACATGAAATGAAATGAGATGACCTAACCCTAAGGCCCTTAACTCGAATAAAATGTTAAAGCCTTGATTGCTACTTACTGAGTATTTTCTTAAATACTCATTCTTTTCCCTTACATACAACTGCAGGTAGAGGTAAAGGTGTGCAGTACGCGTGACGGAGAGCTGCTGAGCCATGGATCTCCTTTAGGATAGTCTTCCGCATTTTTACGTTTTGAAATTCTCCTTTGAACTTGTATTGAATGATTTACGTTTTATTCCGCTTTAAGTTTGTTTGATTTACTAAAGGTTTTGTTTGTTCTGTTTTAAACTGGGATCCCAGATTGAAATTTTCACAAATTTCTAAGTATGGTTTCTTTAAATGGAAATTTTCTGCTGTTCTTAGAAGTAGAATGAAATGCATGTAGTAACGGCCTTAGGATCTAGGCATGAAAAGTAGGGTCGTTACAATAACAATTATTGAAAGGATTCAACCACAATGTTTTAGGTGAATTAAACTTCTTTTAATAAACCCAACTTTGCAAGTCAACATTACTATGGTTAATTCAACTCAAGGTTCTGGTCAATTCCCAGGTAGGAGGTGTTCCGTAAACCGTCATCTTAAGTACCCCCAGCCTTAGATAGAACTTTACCGAGAGAGTTCCCTTATAACCACAGTAATGTAAGGTTTTTATTCTAAAAATCTAGGTGTTTTAAATACTTTTAACAAACCTAGTGACATTGTATGCTAACATTTAACTTGATTAATTCAACTTCGGTATTTCGGGTCAGTTCCCAGGTAGGAGGTGTTCCGTAAACCGTCAACTTAAATACCCCCAGCCTTAGACATAACTTTACCGGTGGAGTTCCCTTATAATCAAAGCAATGTTTTTCCTACTTAGTCAATTAAAACTAATTTTAATTCTAAATAAGAATAATTCTAATCCTATTAGAAATATGATCTTAGGTCTAATTAATTTTAAACATTTTAAAATTAATTCATTTATCCTAAGATCCTATGTTTGCATGCAATACTTTGTTATAGGTTAACGATTTATATTCATTAATTTTTTAACTATTATAAATTTTAATGAATTAACCCTATAACATGCTACTATGGTGAATAAATTAACAATCAAATTCTAATTAATTTATAAAACCATACATTAGCATACATGACATACCATAAATATGACAATTATATTAATCTAAGGTAAAGGCATGCTCAATGCAATTTAATTTCCTTTTAATTAACCTAACTCATAAATTAATCACCCAATAAAATTAAAATTAAGCATTACCATTTTCATACATTAAAATAACATTTATATTAATAGCTCATGAAAAATAAGCATGTTAATTACTAATATAAATATAACTCTTATATTTTTAAACTAAAGTAATTTCATGCTCAATGCAAATTAATTTTCTTCAATTAATCTAACTCTTAAATGAATTATCCAAGAAAATTAAAATAAACATTCACATATTCATACATTAACATAACACTTTAGATTAATAGCTCATGAAAATTAAGCATGTAAATTACTAATATAAATATAACTCTTATATTTTTAATAAACTAAAGTAATTTCATGCTCAATTCAAATTAATTTTCTTCAATTAATCTAACTCTTAAATTAATTACCCAAGAAAATTAAAATAAGCATTCACATTTTCATACATTAACATAACATTTTATATTAAGTGCTTATGAAAATTAATAAGCATGTAAATTACTTTCATAAATATAACTTTTTTATACTTTTTTACTAAAGTAATTTCATGCTTAATGCTTCTCAATTTTCATCCATTTAATCATAACAATTTATATATTAAATACTCATGAAAATAAAATTCATACATATTTCAGACATTATAACATTTATAATAATAAATATGCACGAATATGCTTAACCTATGGTAGGATTTTAAGCTAAATGACATACTTTATGCAACCATGAATTAATATAATACATACATCACATGCATAATTAAATTAAAGCTACCAAAATTGACCGGCATATTTGGCATATCCTAAGAAATTAAAAGCAATTTAAATTAATTTAATTTAAATCCAAGACATATCTTGGTTTTCAAATCTTTTCCTTTTTTGCATTTACAATTGATCTAATCGAAAGTATAAATCTAATCCCAACAAATATGCCTAAATAATCAATTTTGTAAATTAAACCACATATCACATATATAATATTAAAATACCCACCATTGAACCAATGCTAATTTTAGAGAAACGGAATTAAATCTACGATCGGCTCTAATACCAATTGTAAGGATTGAAATTCCCAATTCCGTTACAGTGGAAGCGCAATTGGACCGTTTCGTAGTTAATTTTATTTATCCAAAAATACCATTACATAGCAAAAATCATAGAACGAATTCTATAGAAACTTAAGGCTAAGAATACAACTTTTAGATCTAAATCTAATAGGGAGAAGCGTGAAGGAATTGAATCCTCTAGCGGAAGTGAATTAAATCGAGCGTGATTTAATTTCAATTAAAGAAAACCGATACGTTAGGAAAAATTAAATTAGAAACACTTTCTAAATTAAACTATTACAGATTAAGCATGTTGAATAATTAGATCTAAAACTTATTTAGATCTAATTAAACTTACATGGACTTGAAGAACTCAGCACAATGCTCCAATATATGTTCTTCTTCCTCCCAACGAACACCACCACGTCGGATCACCCACTATGACTCTTGGGATTCGAGATTGGCTTGTGGGAACCAATTTTTTTGGTCTTGGAAGGGAATTTTCAGCAAGGTAAAGTGCTGGAATTTTAGAGAGGAAGAGAGGAAAAAACCAGAGATTTTTCTTTCTCTGTTTTGCGTGAAAATGAGAGAGTGAGCGTCAGTGGGGAAACTCCCTCTCCCCTCAACGATAAGTGGGGAGGGAGTTATCCCTACTTAATCTCTACCGTTGATCATAATCAAAGCGATCCAGATCGTCTATTAATTAAATAATAATTATCATTTATCATTTAATTAATTAAATAATTATAATAAATTTAATTAAATCAATATTAATTAAATAAATTATAACATAAGGTATTTAATTCAATTTGAATCATATTCAATTGAATTAAATTGGCCATTCAATTAATCTCATAAATTGAATCCACATTAATTAAATATCAAATATTTAATTAATTTTATAATTGAATCATATTGAATTTTATCTTTCATTTAACCTATAGTTTTAATGTGCATCAAAATGTACATTAATATAAACTATAGTATTAATTTGATTAAATCACATTTAACCAAATTAAATTAAATTAATTAATTCCCCAATTAATTAATTCATGAATTAATCAAATATCACATATTTAATTAAATTCATTATTCTCTCAATAATTAATTTCGAATCATATCCAAAATTAATTATAAAGTTTAATTCTTTCATTAAACTTTATACTATAATGTATCTCCATACATTATATTATTTTCCTTTAATAATCAAGACTATATTATCTCAAAACCCGTTATGAGCTAGTGGGTGGACCTAATGGACCTACAGATCAGAAGCTCCAACGATATGAGATTGATCAGCTAAACTCATTAACCAAGTCAATCAACATTCGTTAACTGTGGGTCACTCCACTAAAGACCCACAGTTGCACTCTTCTCACTGTAGAATATTTTTGTGTCCACGGATATCGACCAATTGCAGTAAGCCAATCCTTCACGTGTGTTCGTAACACCAGCTGGGTCAAATTACCGGTTTACCCCTGGGTTACCTCTGGATCCTTAAGTACCACTGATCCCTCTAATGAACAACTTGTTTAGGGTCCAACCACTAAACAGAAATTCCTCTCGGGCCAGGAGTGGACAACGCGCTTTTGTTCAAGCCCCGGAATCAGTCCTTACGGGAACACACATCTATTTGCCCCAATAGGGGAAGGAGTGAATTCCATCTTGTACTGTTATGTTCCCAGCCCCCATTCGGTCTTGCCCCTGAAATGATAGGAATATTGAGTCGGCGAGCAGGCCACTCTCACCCATACAAATCTAAGGACAATCCCTCCTGAAAAGGAGTTCATAACAGACTCAGGATTGAGATTGAGTTACCTAGGTCATCCTATTGAAATAGAAACCTAGACTAGTTAACGACGTTATATCTAGTGGTTACTATTTTGCGGTCCGGTCTTATGCAAACTCATTGCATAGGATACCCCCACCCGCATGTCTCCTACATGGATGCTTTGGATCATTGCATCTGTATCGGATACAAGGTGGACCGTATCACATAGTGTCACCAGGATAAGGTACCCAGCCTTATCCATATACCATAGAACATTTAGGTTGTTATTTGGACACTGATCCCCGTATGTCCCTACATACTAGTCCAAGTTTCATTTAAACAACCTTGGATCTTAGTTTATTGGATTTAGGGTTTATTAATGCAAACTCGATTATTCAATAACCCAATTACTGAATCACTCAAATAATGTTTTATTGAGATCGATTAATTAGATTCATTTACTATCTACGAGTTTTAGGGCATAAAACCCAACAAAGCGAACATACCGTCGTTGTCGTCTCTGAAATATCAAGAACGCCTTTCTTGTTTTTGGACCAAGCGTCAACAATTGGGACACTACCAATTGATCTTCCCCGCTATAACTCTGAGATTATGAACGTAGTTTTGGGACTACCTAATCTTGAATGGGAAAAACTCTAGAGAGAAAATTCTCCCTAGAGTTCTTGGATTGAGAGAATATGAGAGGGAGGCTAGAGAGAATGCAAGAGTGCATTCTTGTGGTCTTATGTTGTTGTACCTAAACCCTAGGTTTAGTGTTTTATTTATAGGAGAAAGGACATGAATAAAATATTCATTTAAAATCAATTATTTCCATAATTGGTTTAATCTTTTCCATAATTAATCAATTCCATGACCAATCAATTCCATAATTGATTAATCTTTTATTTAATCTTTTCCATAAATGATTGATCACTTCCATAAGTGATTAAATCATTTCCATAAATGATTAATACTTCCATAAGTGATTAACAATTTCCATAATTGATTAATTTCCAATTAATTAATTCTTTAATTAATTAATCACCAATTAAATATCATTTATTTAATTTCAGACCTTCGATTAGTTAATTAATTAATTACCCAATTAAATATCATATATTCAATTTCAGGCCTTCAATTAATTAATTCTATAATATGGATCAAATTCATATTAATATTTGAACTCCTTCAAATTCTCTTATATCCTATAAATTTAATATGAATCAAATTCATATTAATATTTGAACTTCTTCAAATATTTATTTCTCTCATAGGCTATAGTTTAATTAAATCTCATTTAATTTAAACTAAATTGAATAATTATTAAATTCATAATTAATTAATTCATCTTCTAATTAAATACCATATATTTAATTAGACATATATTTGAACTTTTTCAAATATATTAATCTCTCAATATAATAAAGTTTAATCTCAAATTAGATTTTATATTTTAATGCATCACTATACATTATATTAATTTGTATCTCATACAATTAACTTAATTCCCAATATGAATTTGAACTATTCAAGTTCTCTCATGATATATTTGTTCCTAATTAATCTTTACGAGCTAGCAGGGAACCTAATGGACCTACAGATCAGAAACTCCAATGATATGAGGTTAATAGATTAAACTCATTAATCAGGTTAACCAATATTCATTAACTGTGGGTCATTCCACTAAAGACCCACAATTGAACTCTTCTCACTGTAGAACATTTCTGTGTCCACGGATATAGACCTATACTGGTAAGTCAATCCTTCATGAGTGTTCGTAACTATAGTTAGGTCAAATTACCGTTTTACCCCTGTGTTACCTCTAGCTCCTTAAGTAATAGTGCTCCTCTAATGAACAACCTGTTTATGGTCCAACCGGTAAATAGAAAGTCCCTCTCGGGGCCAGTGAGAGGACGTGATCCCTTTGTTCAAGACCCGGAGTCACCACTTAAGGGAACACTCATCTACTTCTCCTAGAAGCGGGAAGGAGTGAATTCCATCTTATGTTGTCATGTCCCCAGCCCCCCACTCGGTCTTGTCCCTAAGAAGGTAGGCTTATTGAGTCGCCGTGCAGGCCACTCTCATCCATACTAATCAAAGGAAAGTCCCTCGTGAGATGGAGTTCATGACACACTTAGGATTAAGACTGAGTTACCTAGTCATCCTATTGAAACAGTAACCTAACTAGTTAACGGTGTTAGATCTAGTGGTTTACTATTTCGTGGTCCGGTCTTATGCAAACTCATTGCATAGGATACCCCCGCTTGCATGTCTCCTACATGGACGCCTTGGATCAATACGTCTGTATCGAATACAAAGTGGGTCATATCACATAGTGTTACCAGGATAAGGTACCCAACCTTATCCCTGTACTATAGACCTTTTAGGTTGTTACTTGAACACCGATCTCTGTATGTCCCCACATACTAGTTCAAGTCACATGTAAACAACCTTGGATCTTAGTTTATTGGATTTGGGTCAAATTGTGCAATATTTAACCATAACACTTTATTGTAGAAACTCAATAACACTTTATTGAAACAAGTATACAATTTGTTTACATTCACTAGCTACGAGTTTTAGGACATAAAACCCAACAATCCCACCTTTCTTGGGGACACATTGTACTGGACTAATCCAGCTATTGTCTGAAATTGGATACATAACTCATGCGTCCAGCCATTTTAGAATCTCCTTTCTGACAACTTCTTTCATGATGGGGTTCAACCTTCGTTGACTTTCAATGGAATTCTTGGCACCTTCTTCAAGGTTGATCCTATGCATGCAAAACGATGGACTGAGTCCTTGAATATCTGCATTTGTCCAACCTATTGCCTTTTTGTGACTAGATAGAACCTGCAGTAAAGACATTTCATCTTCGTCAGTGAGGTACGCTGAGATAATAACTGGTAGTGTTTTATTTTCTCCAAGGTAACCACTCAATCAACTTCCCATAAAACTAAACTCAAACAAACCATAAACTCAAACAAAACATTTCACAACATGACTTAAGTATCCATCAAATTCCCAATAAATCCAACTAAGAACATAAACTCACAAACACCTTCAAACCATAACACAAGTATTTCTCAACTCCCCCCCCCCCCCACCCAACTAAACTTATAAATCAACACAAACAAACAATTTCAAACCATAAAGAAGTATTTCTCAACCCTCAACTTAACTAAACTTACAAACTAACACCAACAATTTCAAAATTTAATTCAAGTATTTATCAACTTCCACCTAAACTCAACTAAAACCATAAACTAAAACGACCAACTTTAAAATCTTAATTAAAGCATTTCTCAACTTCTCCTCCACTAAACTCAAGTAAAATAACGAATTATAAAAAAAAAATTCAAGAGATATCTTAAGTATCAATCAACTTCCCATAAAACTAAACTCAAACAAACCATAAACTCAAACAAAACATTTCACAACATGACTTAAGTATCCATCAAATTCCCAATAAATCCAACTAAGAACATAAACCATAACACAAGTATTTCTCAACCCCCCAACTCAACTCAACTTATAAGCACACACACACAAACAATTTGAGAGTGGGAAGAATTCTTAAGTTAGTTTATCCAAACTCTTTGCCCTTTAATTAAGTTTCCCATCTATGCTATATGCTTTCTATTTTCTTAACGGCTACAAACTCTTTAGTTCTTGTGCTTTCACCCCACTAACAAATTTAAACTTTTTAACTTTAATTACATCCAAATTTCTAAGAATTTACTTCTATCATGAAAAATGTCAATAAAGAGCTAATTACTTTCTTGCCTTGCCTAGGTTGATTGATAAAAAGGACTATAAATGTGTCTTTTATATAATCCTCAAAGTTGAAGAACCAAACCTAAAACTCAACCTTTCTCTTTTAATATTTGAAATGAGTTTTTTGTTTACCTTAAAATCCATGTGTTTGTTGCTTGCTATCTTTCTTTAGTTTTAGTAACAAAAATTAACATTCCCAAACAAAAACAAGTATTTCAAAACTACCTTTCTTTAGTTTTAGTAAAAAGGAACAACATTATAGCAACTATCAACATTATAGAGTAAAAAGGAACTAAATTTATCAACTAACACCAACAATTTCAACATTATAATTTCTCAACTATTTTTCCTACAATATTTTCTATCCATCATCCAATCCAAGACAAAAATAAACTTAAGCAACTAATCAATTAAATTTAACTCTACATTTTTATAAAATTAAAAAGAAGCAAAAAATTTTACCAAGTAATCTCACTCAAATCTCAAGAATTCGGTGTCGGATTTGCTACCCACGACCACGACCACCTCAGATCTACCCACGAGCAGTGACGAACACCACTGATTTGTTACCCAAAAACAGAGATCTAGCCCACGAAGAAGTGCTGGCCGACGGTCTGTAAGTTTGGAGAAAACCCACTTGCTGAAGATGAGCTTGAGCTTGAGCTTCACGAAAATGGCACTTGGCGACGGTCTTTTGAGTTTGAGCTCACAGATCTGAAACTCTCCACAGATCTGAAATGCTGACCATCGATGAGGGAAGAAATTCGAGAGAGCTCGCCGGCGATGATGGAAGAAATGCTCGCCGGCGATGATGGAAGAAAGTCGACAAAAATGGAAGAAAAACGACCGCCCGTCGATGAGAAAAAGGGAAGAAATGTCCGTTAGCTCGCCGTCGCCGTCCGTTAGCTCGCCGTCGAGGAGGGAGGAAGCCGCCGCCGTTGATGAGGGAGGAAGCCGCTGCCGTCGATGATGGAGGAAGTCGCCGCCGTCGATGAGGGGTTTTCGTTTTCGTGGGTTTCGTTCGGTTTTCGAGCAGAGAGGACTTAGGGCAGAAATGTCGGGGAGAGAGAAAGTTATTTCATTTTTACTGTTTTTTAAATTAAAAAAAAAAAAATAATAACTTTTAATGTCGGGCAATGCCCGACATTAAAGGCATCTTTTGATGTCGGGCAATGCCCGACATTAAAAGTTCGAAAATTTTAAAAAACGCGCGTCCGACATTAAAAGGCCCGCGCATTTTTTTGTCCGACATTAAAGCCTCCGCGCCTATTTTTCTGTCCGACATTAAAACTATAATTTGTTGTAGTGTAACTGTATTTAAGATGTTCTGGTAACGGTTTGAGTTTTGAATTTGGAGGGTTAATCATGGGCGGCTGTAGAGGCTTGATTTCTTCTTGGCTTAACCCCAAGGAATCTCTCAAAGCTTCTATCCACGCTATTGCGGATCCACTTATGGTTGATTCTTCTTTCCTTCAAGCACGTCTTCCAACGTTTCTCCTTTTAGCAATTCCTGCAAAGTGGATAAAGAAAGCTCGTCAATCTCATCAATAACTGAACATTCCTCAAAATCTCCAGGATATTTGAGCGCGTTCATGACATTGAAGGTAACTTGTTGATCAACTCTCATAGTCAACTCTCCTTTTTGTACATCGATCAAGGTCCTACCAGTCGATAAGAATGGTCGACCTAAAATAATTGGCACTTCTTTATCTGCTTCACAGTCCAATATGATAAAGTCTGCAGGAAATACAGACTTTTCAACCTTAACTAACACATCCTCGACCTTAACTAACACAACCGTAGGCCTAGCTTCTCCTATACCTAACTGCTTGAAAACTGAAAACGACATCAAATTTATGCTTGTTCTTAAATCGCATAGTGCTCTGCCAACGTTCCGTCCTCCAATGGAGCATGGAATAGTGAAACTTCTTGGATCCTTTAACTTGGGAGGGATCTGGCTTCTAACTAATGCATTGGAACATTCTGTGAATGCAACTGTCTCATACTCTTTCAATTGTCTCTTCTTAAACAGTATGTCTTTCAGGAATTTCACATAAATCGACATTTGCTCGAGCGCCTCCACGAACAGAATGTTGATATGGAGTTGCTTTAAAACGTCGAGGACCTTTTTAAACAATGCATCTTGTGAAACGTATTTAAATCTCTAAGGATAAGGTGGTGGTGACCTGTAATCTGGATCAATAATAAACTTTTTGGATTTTGCGGTCGAATTTTTCTACTTCTTTTTTGAACATGAACTTTCACTATTTTCTTCCAAGGCTTCTGGCTCCTTGGTTTTTTCTTTATTTTCTTTATTCTGACAAACTTCTGTGGTAACTTCTGACTTTTTTTTTGTAGATTTCTTTGGAACTTCTTCTGGGATTTTCCTAACTTCTTGGTTCATAGGGTATTCTGGTTCATCGTACTCCAATCCACTTCTCAAGGTAACTGCCTTGCACTGTTCCTTACCTTCGCGGTGAGGATTTTTAGTTTTGCTGGGTGATGTCCCTTGGGGTCTGTTCTTGATCTCTTGAGCGATTTGTCCAATCTGCACTTCCAAGTTCCTTACAGTGGCATCATTCATTGTCATGTATTCATTGATTAGAGCCTCTAGATTTGACTCTTGGCTTGCATTCTAGACTTGGACTGGTTGGAAACTTTTTTGTTGCTGATGTTATGAAGGTTCAGAATTAAATCTTGTTGAAGCTTTTCCGAATTGATTTGTACCGACATTACTGGTACTAGTCTGTCCTCCCTAGGAGAAGTTCAGATGTTGTCTCCACCCTGGGTTGTACGTGGGTGCATACGGATTTCATCGATTTTAATTTCCCTGTGGTCCTACATAAAAAACAGATGTAGTGTTTAGTGGACAATTATCAGTAATGTGTTCTTCACTACAAATAACACAACAAGGAGAAGGTATAACATTAGCGGGAGCGATAATAGCGAGCAGAAATGTCGCTATTTTAGTTCCAATTTATTAGGCTTTTATGTGCTTTAATCGTGTTTTTATTGAAAATATTTAATGTATTTTGTTATTTGGTCTTTAGGAGCAAAGTTGTGGATTTTGGAGAAAAAGTGCACAAAATGAAGTCATTGAAGCCCAATTTTCATGCTTGGGTCAAGGGGGGTCAAAAGATGTCAACCATGAAGATAAAGCCCAAAAAAGAATTGAAGTTGACCCAAGAAAAGAAGTCCAATCCACAACAGAAAATTCATAAAATCGCATAGAGTCGAGACGCTGTCCATTTCTTGGGCGCCAAGCCGTTGACGTCACAGGGTCGCGACGCTGTGCCAAATAGCGCCGCGACGCTACCCCCTTTCCGAGCCTATATAAGGCGCCCCTTGGTGCCTCATTTCACCATCAATCACCATTTCCTCCATTCTTTCTTTCCTTTCTTTGGCTCCTTTGGAGCCTCTCTCAAGGCTTTCTAGCCTTTCTGAGAGCTTTCTTTAGTGGAAAAATTTTGGGGAATTTTGGGGAGCATCCTAGGAGGCTCAAGGAGTGTCGGCAGGACTCCGAGCGTCAGCCAAGGGGTTTTTCGACGGTCAATTCCTTTCCTTTTATTATGCTCTTAATTATGCTTTTCATTGTAAATTTTGTGGATATTTTAGCTGTGTAGCAAAACCCCAATTTTGGGTCTTGAAATGAAATTATAGTCAAAATGTTGTTATAATTTTCTGTCTCTTGCCCGTTTTCCTAATTATTTGTATGGATGTGCTTAATGTTTTATGCAATCTGGCCAATTGTGTATTTATTTGATTCTTAATGGAAACTCGACGGAGAGAAATTAGGATAGATCATAATCCATGCAACTATTCTAATTGCCTGTCGTGACAACGAGATTAGTTGATTAAACTTAGATTCCTAAGATGAATCAGAGCGTAATAATTAATGATTTTTAATGGCGCTAAGGACACTTAGGTTGTTAAAATGAATTAATTACAATTAGGGGAGACCGACAGGAGAACCTATTTGATTAACGGAGATTCTAGGATTATAATTAGTTGGGCAATAAGATAGGATAATTATAACAATTGTTTAGCTAATAATTGATTTTCAAGACCCCTCTTCCCATTTAAAGAAAACTCTTTCTCCATATTTTATTTTTGTTTGATTGATCAAATTATTTTCTTTAATTGCTTTGATTTTTTAACCCTTTTTAATTGCACGAACTGTTCCCTAAATATTATTTCTCCCAACTATTTTTAGTGCTAAAGAGATTTTTGCTTTGCTTAATTTTCGCTTCGCCTCCCTTTGGATTCGATACTCGGTATTACCTACCGTTTTATATTACTTGTGGCACGTGCACTTTCCGGTCATCAAGCGATGCTTGCTTCGTTGCCCATGGTCAAGCCCATCATCATGCTGTGAATGACTTTAATCTGAGCTTGTATAGTTGAATTCTCTTCCGTCTCTACAACTTTCATTGGATTCTTCAAAATTGTAGGTTCAGCCTCCCCCCAACGGAATGTGATTCGTTTGCGGATTTCTTCAAGAAAGATCCATTCGCAGACGCATTGACTAGAGCTTTGGAAGCTTGAACCAACCCACTATAGAAATGCTCAATAATGATACATGCAGGCATTCCATGATGAGGACACTTCCGGACCAGCCTTGGGAATCTGTCTCAAGCTGCATCTAAAGGCTCATTTTATGATTGTCTGAAAGAAATGATTTCAACTCTGTACTTAGCATTCTTATTGGACGGGAAAAACTTTTCTAAAAAATTCTCTACCAGGTCAATCCAAGACGTGATGTTGTTTGGAGGGAACGAACCGAACCAAGCTTCAGCATCACCCTGCAATGAGAAAGGAAAAAGTTTTAGCTTCAATGTTACTTCTGTTACTTTAAAAATTGATTGACATGCTTATGTGGATCTTCACTCGGAAGTCCGAAAAACTGGCCCATGGTGTTGAGCATTTGAAACCTCACTGGTTTTAGCTCAAACTGTGGAGCTTCTATCAGTGGCTCAAGAATTCCTGGATTCCGAGTGATAACGCCAAACTGGTGCTAATTATTTCTATAAATGTTTCTTATCCTAATGCTATTATTTGTGATATTTGACTAATTTTGAGTCTTATTGGTGTATAGGTCAATTTGGTGTTCTCAGGATCAAGGAAGGGCATTTTCATTATTGAGGTTATTCAGTAAAGACGTTATTGAGGTTATTCAGTTTAATGTCCTATAAACTCGTAGTTTGTAAATCATTAAACATATTCTATTTCCAATAAAGACGTTATTGAGGTTATTCAGTAAAAGATGTTATTGAATATGTAAATTGTGAATGTTTAACCTAAATCCATTAGACTAAGATCCTTGGCTATAACATGAATACTCGAACTATATGTAGAGACATATCATAGGATCAAGTTCAAGTTTATAGTCTTAATAGTTTATAGTATAAGGATAGGATTGGGTGTCTTATTCTGGGGACACTATGGACGCGTCCCACTTTGTATTAAGTACAAACGATGAGATCCTAAATCGTTCATGTAGAGACATGCAAGTGGGGGCTTCCTATGCAATGAGTTTGCATAAGACTGACCGCAAAATAAGTCACTTTCTCTTTATAACGTCGTTTACTGTAGAAACTGACTATTTAACTAGATGACCGAGGTAACTCGATCTTAATCCTGAGTTAACTTTGAACTCCTGTTTATACGAGATTGTCCTTTCATCTGCATGAATGAGACTGGTCAGACATCACCGACTCAACCAGCCTACCATTTTGGGGATAAGATCGGATAGATAGTTGGGGACATAGTCTCGCAAGACGGAATTCACTCCTACCATTTCATGGATTAGTAGAAAGGTTGTTCCCTTAAGTACTAACTCCAGAACTTGAACAAGGAGCCCCACCCTCCCCATGGCATGAGAGGGACTTAGGTTTGATGGTTGGACCACAAAATGATTGTTCATTAGAGGATTAGTGCAACTTAAGAAACAAGAAGTACTATAGGGGTAAAACGGTCATTTGACCTAGCTATAGCTACAAACAACTTGTGAAGGACCGACTTACTGAACATGGTTAAATCAAGTGGACGAAAATATATTTATGGTGAGGGGAGTGCAACTACTAGCTATAGTGGAGTGTTCCGGTAGTGAACGAATGTTGGTTAGCTTGGTTAATGAGATTAGTCGGTTAGCCTCGAATCGTTGGAGCCCATGATCTATTGGTCCATTAGGTCCCCCTACTAGCTCATATCGGAATAAAGCCTAGAACTAAGATAGGATACTTTGAATCGTTCAAAATCGGAAAAAATGGTATTATCGTAAATTGTGTTTGACACAGTAATTTAATTATGAATTAAATTATTAAATGAGAGATGAAGTATTTTAAAAGTTTTTTAAACACTATATATATGAATTAGGATTCATATATAATAGATTGCAAAAGGTGACAATAATTAATTGGATTAATCATATCAAATTATTTTGAAATGTTTCAAATTAATTACCTAATATTCGCTTCAATTTGGAATGGAAATTAATATTAAATTGCAAGGGAAAATAAGATTTTAAATCTAAGATAGTGGAAGATGTTGTAATTCCACTCTTGACATTAGTCCGGTCATCTTAATAAAACTAAGCTAGACAAATTATCAATGTGCTCCCTGTGTTAGACCATGGTCACTACTGCTGCAAAGTAGTTTAGTGTACGGTGATTTACAAATTTATTTGATCTGAGGACTCGACAAACTCGTTCGATCAGTGACTAATTGAGAAATCTAATTAAATTAATTAATTATGCCGCTCCCTATGATTGACCCCAACCATTACTACTACAAGTTAGCTTTAGAGGTTGTGGATTATAAATTTATTTGACACGATTTTCAACAAGTCGTTTCATCAAATTCCACCATCTCATTGGCCTGAGAGGGAATCAGTTTGATATTTATATCACAAACGAATTCTTCATTAGAGAATCAGTGGGACTTTAGGAACAAAAAAGTGTTATAGGGGTAAAATGGACATTTGACCTAGCTATAGTTACGAACAACCAGTGACGGATCGACTTACTAATCATGGTTACATCGAGTGGATAGAAACATATCTACAGTAACGGGAGTGAACCTACTAGGCTATAGTGGAGTGACCCGGTAGTTAACGAATGTTGGTAAACTAGGTTAATGAGTTTAACTGATTAAACCTCGAATCGTTGAAGCCCATGATTTGTAGGTGCATTAGGTCCATTTGTATTGTTTATTAACCTTAGACTAATTTACATTATAATTTTGGAAAAAAAAAAATACACTTTTAGACCATAAGGTTTCGGTTAGGTTTCATTTTGGTCCCTCAGTTTTTAAACTCGACAATTTAGCCTGTGAGGTTTGGATTCGTTTCATTTTAGTCCCTTCATCTATTCTTCCTTTAAAAACTAACAATTGGCTGACGTGGCTCGATTTTTTATTAAAAAATTATTTTTAAATTTGTTAAAATAAAATTATATTAAAATAGTATATTTATATATATATAATACATATTTTTTAAAATTTTGCTTCATCTTTCTCCCCCTCCATCTTCTTCTTCTGTTCACTGGCCGCCAGCCGCAGCCAGCGACCTTTTTTTTTTTTTTTTTTTTTTTCTCTTTTCCTCTTCTTTTCTCCTTCTCCAACTTCCTTTATTTTTCAGATCTGGAAATGGACCTCCTCGTTTCAGATCTAGACCAAAAACGAAACCAACCAACATGTCTTTCTTCCTCTCGCCGTTCATTTTGTCCAGCCTAGTACCCACCAAAACACTACTCTGATTTCTTCTTCTCTCTCGCTGGCGCTCTCTCTCTTTCTTGCTTTCGACTGCAACAACGTTTTCTATTTCTCTCTCTCAGTTTCGCACGCATAGATCTAGTAGCACCTCGCGGTTTTGCACGCACAAATCGATTTTGCACTCTCTCTCCTTCGATTGGCCCGAAACCCACGAAATCAGAAGTCTTGTGCGACGCAGTAGACCCCCCTCTCCTTCATCAGTTTCGGTTTCACACTCCCTCTCCTTCGATCGGTTTCACACGCACAGACCGTTTTCTCCTCGCGGCATTCGGCGTTTTCTCCTTTGATTGGCCCTGAACCTGAACACCGCTTGCAAAAAGACCTTGCCACCGATCTACTGTCGTCGACTTGCTCACTGGGGAAGGGTTTCATATCTGGGCTCCTTAAATTTTTAATTTAAAGTAAAAAACAGAAAGAAAATAAGAAGGAAGGAAGGAGAACAATAGGAAAAAAAACAGTTGCCGGCATGGGTTGTCGGTTGACGACGAACGGTGACAGGCGGTGCTGCCGTCGACTGTTACAGGGATTTTGGGTGAGTGGTGAAGAAGAATAAGAAGGAGGGAGAGAAAAAGAAATAAAATGTTAAAAAAATAATTTTTTTAAGGGGAATTGCAATGGGTAGCAAAACATATTATGATATTTGCAAATTTAACTATGATTTATTAGGTTTGCAAATATAGCAAAATTTTAAGAATCTGATTTTTGTTTTTTTATTATTCCAATTTTACCCTTGTTGGTATATCAATATGTATATTAGTAGTATATCTGATATATTTTATATTTACTGATATACGAAATATAAAGTATACCAAATTTGATATAATCGAATGAATACAATGATATACCTAATATATTAATGATATATCTAATATATACTTGATTTGATAAACATAATATTTGATATACCAATGATATACTTGATATGTTACTTTCTTTACTTATATTTGTTATATTTTCTTTTCTCTTTATTGAATTATTTTGTATTATTTACATATTTTAAATGAAATGTTTGTCTTTTATAAAATAAATGCTTGTCTTCTATACCTGTTATGAAAGTTGATACACCGTTGATATACCTCAGTTTTTTTCTAGTCAAATAATTAATAAATATACCTGATTATGAGTAGCTAATTACATCAATGATAGACTTGTTATTAAAAAAATCATTGATATATACATATTCAATCGAGAGGTTAGATGTTTAAATCCTCTACCACCCATATTGTCCAGAAATAAAGCTAATATATCTAATTCTTTATTGATGAAGTATATCAAAGATATCTAAACTAATGAAAGTTCATGTGTAAAGTATATTATATTCACGAAATATACATCCAATGTACTATATATTTAGTATATCAATTGATTGATATACCAAATATCTAATACATTATATTCACGAAATATATGTCTGATATATTATATATTTACTATATATTTAGTATATCAGTTGATTGATATACCAAATATCTAGTATATTTTTAGGGTTTAATATACTAGATATTTGGTAGATCAGTGGACGACGAGCTGAGGTTATTTTAGTCTTTTTACTATATATTTAGTATATCAGTTAATTAATTTAATATTTTTTATTTTTTAAAAGGAAAAAATATACTTTTGGTGTCTGAGGATTTGGTGAAGTTACACTTTTGTCCTGAGTTTTAAAACTCAACAAAACTACTCCTGAGGTTTGAGATAAAGAGTAATTTGGTCCATGCCATCCATTTTGTCGTTAAATACTAACGGACTAATGACGTGGCCATATTTTTGTAATTAAAAATTATTTTTTATTTAAAAATAAAAATAAATAAAAAACATAAAATATTGTTATTTTTTATTATTCTATCATTACTTTAATTATTTTTCAATCTCTCTCTTATTCCCCTCTTCTTCATCCTCTTCCCTCAACCTCTCTCTTCTTCTTCTTCAAATCTCCGGCGGTCGGCGGCTGGCCACCAACGACTTTTTTTTCTTCTCTTTTCTTCTCCTTTCTTCTTCTTCTTTCTTACCCCATTTTTCTTGTTTTCTTTTTTTTTTTTAAAAAATATATATAGAAGAAGGAGGAGGGACCTCCTCCTCTGTTTCCAACACGAAACGGAGGAGGAGGGAAAGGGTCCTTCTTTTTCGGTCGGAAATGGAGGAGGAGGGAGGTCCCTCCTCCCTCTTCTATTTAAAAAAAAATGAAAAGAAGAAAAGTGGGAGAAGAGAGAATAAGAGGAGGAAAGAAAAAAAAAGTTTCGGCGATCGGCCTACGGCGGCAAGTGTGTTGGTGGGTGGGTTGAAGAAGAAGGAGAAAGAAGAGAAGAAAAAAGGGATGAAGGATAGATAAAGAAATAAAAATGAAAAAATAATAATATTTTTTGTTTTTATTTATTTTTATTTTTAAATAAAAAAAAAAGAATTTTTTAATTAAAAAAATATGTTCACTTCAGTAGTCCGTTAGCATTTAACGACAAACTGAACGACATGGACCAAATTGCTCTTTATCTCAAACCTCTAGGGTAATTTTGTTGTGTTTTAAAACTCAGGAACCAAAGTGTAACTTAACAAAAACCTCAGGGACCAAAGTGTAACTTAACCCAAACCACAGGGACCAAAAGTGTATTTTTCCCTTTTAAAAATTAAAAAATTGTTTTTTAAATAAAAAAAATAGACGTCACGTCAGCAATCCATTAGTTATTAACGGAAAAATGGATGGAGGGACCAAAATGAAACTAAATCCAAACCTCAGGGACTAAATTGTCGAGTTTGAAAACCCAGTGACCAAAATGAAACCTAACCCAAACCTCAGGGACCAAAAGTGTATTTTCCCTATAATTTTTATTTCGATTATTTTCATGTCGATTATTATTAATTATTTTCATGTAAATTTTATGTAAATAATTATTTTTATAATTTTTATTTCAATTATTTTCAGGTATAATTATTTACAAAATGAAAATATATGTAAATTTCATTAATATGTGAGTCTTTGATATATAAAAATTTAAACTCCTTGAACAATGAACTTCTAAAATAGATAGATAATTAGAGAAAATATAATCAAATACTTTCATAGTTTATGGACAATTTTTTTATTTTTTGAAAAACATAATTTTTTTTTTTACAATATGTGAGGTGGGGTCTCGAACCACATACCTCTTAATCATCAGTACAAGAATTTTTTTTTTGTTTGAAAAGATCGTTAGTACAAGAGTTATTTCAGTTGTGCTATCCTCAGGTTGCCTTTGTGAAAACATAATTTATGGACAATTAGTTGTTAATAATTGAATCGAGAAACACATGTTGTGTGGTAAATAAATACTTTAACATATATATAAGTATGTTCTTATGAGACAAAAATAAATGCAAGAGTTGAAGAGATTTTTTTTTCTTTTTTTTTTTTTTTTGAGTACATCAACATTTGAGGTGGAGGGATACAAACCTCTGACCTCATACTCGAGGGTACATATCAATTATTGCTGAGCTATGTTTACACGATACGATCAAAATAAATATTCTCTCTTTGTAGTATTGACATTTGTTCTTAATGATTATGGAGTGACCATAGTGATCAAGCACAACAAGCAAAGTTTGCTTGAAAAACAGATGGGTAGATCTATATGAACACTAGAAGTATAGTGGACCAGCACAACTTTAAATTCAAAATTTTAATGTCATCCTTATAAACCATTTGACTTTAAACATTAATTCTAAGTCTATTTATAGATATCTAAGTTTTGTTGGCTAATTTTACAAATGTCAAAATTTAACTCTAGCTTTGAAAATTAAAAGAAATGGTTTCTAATTTTATTTATTTATTTATTATTATTTATTTATTTATTTATTATTATTATTATTTTTGAATTTGGTTAAGAATTCAAATATTTCCGAAAAATATGGAAACTATGGTAAAGAAATTGTGATAAAACAAGGGCAATTTTAAAAGGGTCAACTAGAAAATGACTAATTTTAAATAGTACACAACTCGAAAAATGGCTAAACGTATTAGATTTTGTAAATATGACCAAATGTAATTCTTAGTAGAATTTTCAAATTGGACTAGAAGGAAAATACCCTCAATTAAGATTTAGGGCATGTTTGGAATACAGTTTAGTTTAATTTTTTATCAAGAATGCATTTTCTTTTAAGCATTTTATATAAAAATTGTTTAGAATTTAAACACTCATATTTTTTGTTACATTTTCTCATAAATGTTTTTATACACAAGTTATTATGTACTTAAAAACTCTTTTTTAAAAATTTGCTTTCAGGTGTTTTTCTCGAATGGTTTATTTCTCCATCTCATTTTTTAATAAGTCATGTTTAGTGGTTGCCAAACACTAGAATCTTTTTCAAAATTAAACACTTGAAGATTTTAAAAACACTAGTTGAGCCACCTATTGCATTCACCAATGAAAGAAGGTAAAATGGAGAGTATAATTACCTGCCACCATTTGTTGAGTCAATAAAAAACCCTCCATTTCCTAAGCAACCACACATTGAAACTCTGCATCTTCCCAAACAACCCATTTCGTTTGAAACTCTGCTATTTGTTTGATTTCCTTCAGTCTCCAAGTTTGCTTCGTCCCTCCTCGGCCTCTTATGCTCCATCTTGTCTCCCCTCAACCTCATTGATTTTGTTATAAAAAAAGAAGATAAATAAAGGAGATTGATACTATGATTTAGGTGAATTAATCTGTTGAGAGACAATGGGAGAATACCAAGAATATTTATTTAAAAAAAGAAATTTAGTTTGTGGTTGGTGAGGGTTGACTGTGAATACGAGTATATACCAAGAGTATAAATGGAACGAAAACTATTAACTCCATTCTCCTAAAATCATGGGTCATCAATATGGGTCCTTAAGCATTCTCATTTTATATAAAGAAAAGCTATTAATTTTGTCACACATCTAAATAGTTTGAAAGTTTAGAATCCAAAATAGAAGAAATATGAAATTTCTAAGAGCATATTGATTATCTTTCCATTAGTTCATATATATATGTTGTTGGGTTTTATGCCCTAAAACTCGTAGATAGTGAATGTAAACAAATTGTATACTTGTTTCAATAAAATGTTATTGAGTTTCTACAATAAAGTGTTATTGTTAAATATTGCACAATTTGACCCAAATCCAATAAACTAAGATCCAAGGTTGTTTACATGTGACTTCAACTAGTATGTGGGGACATACAGGGATCGGTGTTCAAGTAACAACCTAAAATGTCTATAGTACAGGGATAAGGTTGGGTACCTTATCTTGGTAACACTATGTGATACGATCCACTTTGTATTCGATACAGACGTATTGATCCAAGACGGAGGAGACATGCGAGCGGGGGTATCCTATGCAATGAGTTTGCATAAGATCGGACCACAAAATAGTAAACCACTAGATGTAACACCCTTAACTAGTTAGGTTACTGTTTCAATAGGATGACTAAGTAACTCAGTCTTAATCCTGAGTGTGTCATGAACTCCTTCTCACGAGGGATTGTCCTTTGATTAGTATGGTTGAGAGTGGCCTGCCCGCCGACTCAATAAGCCTACCTTCTTAGGGACTAGACCGAGTGGGGGGCTGGGGACATGACAACATAAGATGGAATTCACTCATTTCCCGTTTCTAGGAGAAGTAGATGAGTGTTCCCTTAAGTGGTGACTCCGGGTCTTGAACAAAGGGATCTCGCCCTCTCACTAGCCTGAGAAGAACTTTCTGTTTACTGGTTGGACCATAAACAAGTTGTTCATTAGAGGAGCACTGGTACTTAAGGAGCCAGAGGTAACACAGGGGTAAAACTGTAATTTGACCCAACTGTAGTTACGAACACTCGTGAAGGATTGACTTACTGGTATAGGTCTATATCCGTGGACACAGAAATGTTCTATAGTGAGAAGAGTTCAGCTGTGGGTCTTTAGTGGAATGACCCACAATTAATGAATATTGGTCAACCTATTTAATTTGTTTAATCTATTAACCTCATATCATTGGAGCTTCTGATTTGTAGGTCCATTAGGTCCCCCTGCTAGCTCGTAGAGAGTAATTAGGAACAAATATATCTGGAAAGAATTTGAATAGTTCAAATTCATATTGGGAATTAAGTTAATTGTATGAGATACAAATTAATATAATGTATAGTGATGCATTAAAATATAAAGTCTAATTTGAGATTAAACTTTATTATATTGAGAGATTGATATATTTGAAAGGGTTCAAATATATGTCTAATTAAATATATGGTATTTAATTAGATGATGAATTAATTAATTATGAATTAATTAATTATTCAATTTAGTTTAAATTAAATGAGATTTAATTAAACCATAGTCTATGAGAGAAATAAATATTTGAAGAAGTTCAAATATTAATATGAATTTGATTCATATAAAATTTATAGGATATAAGAGAATTTTTTTTGACATTATGGGGGGTGGGGGACTCGAACCACAAAGATCGTGGTTATCAATACATCTTTATGGCAGTTGAGCTATGCTCTTGTTGGCAGGATATAAGAGAATTTGAAGGAGTTCAAAGTTTAATATGAATTTGATTCATATTATAGAATTAATTAATTGAAGGCCTGAAATTAAATATATGATATTTAATTGGGTAATTAATTAATTAACTAAAAGAAGGTCTGAAATTAAATATATGATATTTAATTGGTAACTAATTAATTAAAGAATTAATTAATTAAAAATTAATCAATTATGGAAATGATTAGTCACTTATGGAAGTAATTAATCATTTATGGAAATGATTTAATCACTTATGGAAGTGATGAATCATTTATGGAAAAGATTAATCAATTATGGAATTGATTGGTCATGAAATTGATTAATTATGGAAAAGATTAAACCGGTTATGGAAATAATTAATTTTAAACAAATATTTTATTCATGTCCTTTCTCCTATAAATAGAACACTAAACCTAGGGTTTAGGTACAACAACATAAGGCCACAAGAATGCACTCTTGCATTCTCTCTAGCCTCCCTCTCATATTCTCTCAACCCAAGAACTCTTTGGAGAATTTTCTCTCTAGAGTTTTTCTCATTCAAGATTAGGTAGTCCCAATTGTTGATGTTTGGTCAAAAATCAAGAAAGGTGTCTGTTGAAGTATTCAGAGTCGTCAACGACGGTATGTTTGCTTCTCCCCTTTAGATTTAGATATAATAATTTTTGTATGCTTAGCCTTAAGTTTGTATAGAATTTGTTCTATGTTTTTTGCCAATGTAATAGTATTTTTGGATAAAAAAATTAATTACGAACCAGTCCCAATTACGCTTCCGCTTTATCCGAATTAGGGAATTCCAAATCCTTCAATTGGTATCAGAGCCAATCGTAGATTTAATTTCGTTTCTCTAAAATTAACATTGGTTCAATGATGAGTATTTTAATTTCATTTATGTGATATGTGGTTTAATTTACAAAATTGATTATTTGGGCATATTTGTTGGTATTAGATTTATACTTTTGGTTAGATCAATTGTAAATGCCAAAAAGGAACAGATTTCAAGACCAAGATATGTCTTGGATTTAAATTATGGTAATTTAAATTGCTTTTAATTTCTTAGGATATGCCAAATATGCCGATCAATTTTGGTAGTTTTAATTTAATTATGCATGTGATGTATGTATTATATTAATTGATTGTTGCATAAAGTATGTCATTTAGCTTAAAATCTCACCATAGGTTAAGCATATTTATGCATATTTATTATTATAAATGTTATAATGTATGAAATATGTATGTATTTTATTTTCATGAGTATTTAATATAAATTGTTATGATTAAATGGATGAAAATTGAGAAACATTAAGCATGAAATTACTTTAGTATATATATATATATATATATATATATATATATATATATATATATATATATATATATATATATAAAAGTTATATTTATGAAAGTAATTTATATGCTTATTTATTTTCATGAGCAATTAATATAAAGTGTTATGTTAATGTATGAAAATGTGAATGTTTATTTTAATTTTTCTTGGGTAATTAATTTAAGAATTAGATTAATTGAAGAAAATTAATTTGAATTGAGCATGAAATTACTTTAGTTTAATAATATATAAGAATTATATTTATATAAGTAATTAACATGCTTAATTAATTTTCATGATATATTAATATAAAGTGTTATGTTAATGTATGAAAATGTGAATGCTTATTTTAATTTTATTGGGTAATTAATTTAAGAGTTAGATTAATTGAAGAAAATTAATTTGAATTGAGCATGAAATTACTTTAGTTTAATAATATATAAGAGTTATATTTATATAAGTAATTAACATGCTTAATTAATTTTCATGATATATCTTATCTTATCTTACTATTTTAAAAGTGGCTTATCAAAGAAATCATTTTTGGACAATTTTGTCCACATACTTATTCTATAATTTCCAATTTTGTCCCTCTCATCCCACCCACTCTCCAAATTCCCCTACGTTTTTCACCCCTCCAAATTCCTTCTCTCACACTATAATTAGTTGTCCCTCACGTTACTGTCTTAGAAAGCATAAAACCAATATTAAAAAAAGTAAAACCAATATTTAATGTGCTTATTAAAGTAGGAGCGTTTTAAATATTCACAAAGGAATTTGAGAAGAAACAAAAATGGAGGTTTCTCTTCTTCACGGAGGAATTTGAAAAGAAACAAAAATGAAGTCTATTCTTCTCCCTCCATTTGATTTTCCCTATATATACCGATTTTTCCATTAGCACAGTGGTGGATCAAACTAATTTTTATTTCACGTCCAGTTCAATCCAATTGACTTTTAGTGAGCTGATTTCTTCAATGGGTGAATTTTGGAGCAAACATTGTCAACTCATTCAAGCGGCTTGAAGCAAAAAAAAAAAAAAAAAAAAAAAAAAAAAAAAAAAAAATCTCATAGCCAACACATCTCTCTTCTCTCACTATGGTTTGTGATAGATTTTCCGATTTAGATTTTTTTTGCTTCGAATTCACTACTTTGGAAGATTACATTGAGATTTTGTGTTTATCCTATTATAATTGGTTGATTACATATTGAGATTTTGTGTCTATCCTATTATAATTGGTTACAATTTTGAATTTTTATACTTTAATAGGTTATATAGTTGTGCGTGTGAAATTGACAGTTCAAATAACAAAAACATTTCTTCCATTGGTATCTTTCTCTCTACTTCTGTAAGATCTAATTGAGGGCAGTGGTAGGATGAGAGTGGTAGGATGAGAGGGGAAGAAAAGAGAAAGAAGAAAGATAAATATATCTTTTTAATATTTTGCCAATAAATTTATGATTTTTTTTTTAAGAAAAAATTTATGATTAATTTGATTCTTATGGTTTCAAAAGTCCCTATATTATAGTTTTAGTTTCAATTTGATACCTAAGGTTTTAAAAGTATTCAATTTAGTATCAATGGTTTAGTTAAACCTCATAAATCATTCATGTTTTTATATATAGTACATTTTCTTACATCATAAAGGTATAATATTTTTATAGTATTGTTTTTTTTTTAACCATATTGGTCCATATTGCTTTTATACATAATTGTTATAATACATTTACCTTATAAATCATTCATTTTCATTTTTCAAAAAGTATATGTATTTGGTTTGCATTTTTTTTTCAAGATGATAAAATGCAAATGGGATTTTAAAATTTCAAATGATAAAATGTTTTCAAAAACCCATTTTAATTTTACATCTTGATCATATTATATTATTTTATTTTTTGTTATTATTATTAGTTAACAAGTCCTTTTGTTTTGTTTTTGGTTTTCCTTTTTAAGAATATAACATGAGAAGTGTGAATATGAATTTTTTTGTCCCTTTAGTTTTTAGTTAATTTTTTTATTCCAAAGATAACAATATAATAAAATAAATATATTGTTGTTTTACATTTAATAATACTTTTTTTAGAAGACATTTAATAATACTTTTTAAACATATTAGTTTTATCAAATTATATATGTTATATGTTTTATTAAGGTCAATATATATACCATTTCACATCCATTTCATGTGTATAAAAATTTAGTTCTATCTTCTCCGTTTTACAATTTTTTTAGAGTTAGTAAAATATGTTTCACATAATCATAAAAAACATGATAGTTTTGATTTATCACATCCATCCATTTATAGAGGTTGGTGGTTCAAATCCCCCACCCCACAAGTTATTTAAAAAAAAAAATCTCTAAAATATACTATCAGTGTATATATATATATATATATATATATATATATATATATATATAAATGTTACGTAATAAGTATAAGAACAATCAAATTTAACGAAAAAACCTTAATTCGTATATTTTATAAAATTTAAATGGAAAGCATTTAAATTATTTTATTTTATTGAATATAATATTTAATTTCTTTTATTTTGTGAAACAATCCCAACATTATTCAACTTTTAGAACAAATTCATTCTAATATATAATAGCATAAAAAACAATATCACGTGCAACGCACGTATTAAAGACTAGTTAATATAAAGTGTTATGTTAATGTATGAAAATGTGAATGCTTATTTTAATTTTCTTGGGTAATTAATTTAAGAGTTAGATTAATTGAAGAAAATTAATTCGAATTGGGCATGAAATTACTTTAATTTAATAATATATAAGAGTTATATTTATATAAGTAATTAACATTCTTAATTAATTTTCATGATATATTAATATAAATGTTATGTTAATGTATGAAAATGGTAATGCTTAATTTTAATTTTCTTGTATAATTAATTTAAGAGTTAGGTTAATTAAAAGGAAATTAAATTGCATTGAGCATGACATTACCTTAGATTAATATAATTGTTATATTTATGCTATGTCATGTATGCTAATGTATGGTTTTATAAATTAATTAGAATTTGATCGTTAATTTATTCACCATAGTAGCATGTTATAGGGTTAATTCATTAAAAATTATAATAGTTATAAAATTAATGAATCGAAATTGTTAACTGTTGGGTTCCTAGAGTGAGTAAAAATATGGTATAAAAGACTCTAGAATTCTTGTGCAAGTATACACAGTCTGCAACAAGTAATATTATCAATCCGAGTCCAGAATTAGCTTCCACTTTACCTATTTTGTGTAACTTTCTAATGATTTCAAATATGGTAAAAGTGATTTGGTTTTATAAGAATTATGCTGAAACAAAATAAATGACAGAACAAAGAATAAACAAATAGATAGACAGATTAAAGGCAGGCGCTGGTTAGGCTTAGTAGTTGTTTAAAAAGATGCTCTAGCAAGATTATTGATCATGCAACTCTCGCAGTATTATTAGCGGATTCCTCCCGGAACTCCGAATCTTTTGGAATGTGTTTCAACCCCAATGAAGTGCGACCGATCAAGCACTAGGCGACTGGCTATCCCTAGCTCAGTCACTGACGTTCACCAATACACAATGATCGTAGTGTGGATAATTGCCACACACTCTCTAAATCATCCCTGAAACTAGAGAGAGGTATTCACACCGGCGGCCAAACGGGCATAAAATGTAAATAGGCACAACATTTAACCAAGATGCAATAATCAATATATTACTAAAGTTTAAGCACAACAACTACATGTTCCTAACCAACACCTAAAACTACTTAGTTCATATTAAACATGGAAACACGAATTACGATCTGAGTAGGCATGTCCATAATCACAAGATAATAAAGAAAATACTAATCTCCTTAATCAGCTTGCAGATGATGGTGTTCTTGGTAATCTCCAATCTCTCTATACTACTCGGCTTCCAAGGAAAGTTGGAATACCCTTGACTTCGACGGCTACTTCCTTTTATAGAAGGATAGGAGGCTTGAATTAGGTCAACTTGGACACGTGTAGGGCTCTCCTTGCTCCTTTATCCCGAAAATAACTCAACAGAAGTCGGTTCATGAAGTTGGCTAACGAGCTGTGATGTGGCAGTTCTGCTCACAGTTTTGCTGCAGCACAGAATTTGCTCCCTCCAGTCGCCCAGCAGCATAATCTACACAAAATAATTTCCAAAGCTTCAATTCTTCCAAATGGGTTAAAACATGTAATATCTATCTAAAACCAACCCTATTAAGCACAAAGGTCACACAAATCAATATAGAAATGAGGCCTAAATAACTACCTTTTGGGCAGTTATCACACCCCCAAACTTGAACTATTGCGCGTCCCGAGCAATACTAACCAACCTTCCTTCAAGAATTCAAAACAATAGACAAAGAATAGCTTAATCCAACCAGACAGTCCAACACTACCCTTAGACCTTTACTTGAGCACTCTGCAAAACCGAACTCTGCTGCAGCAAAATGATTCCTCCGGCATGGACAAATAATCACCACTTTTAACTTAATTCTAAGAACTTACCACAACCTAGCTCTATTATCAGACATCTTAAAACATGTTTTCAAGGAGTTTAGTTTTGTTTTTCAGACTTAGAGCAGCCTTACAGTCATAAGCTCTTAAGCATGGGATGACCCACTTTATGGTGCAGTATACCCTTGCCTCAAACTCATCACCAATTAGGCTCAATACTCTTTATAAAGCTCAAGAATCCTTAGTTATTCCATCGCTTGCCCCTCAGAATGGCGACATTTTATGATGAAGCTCACCTAAGTTCTAGGAGACAGAAAAACTGCTGGATCATCATTCATCCCTCAAAACTTTTGCTCCATGAATTTTTTCAGCAAAGTTTTCAACAAATATTTTTTTTAGCAAATAATAATTTTAATTTTTCACATTTCCTAGGTCATCTTTTGACGCGAAGACAAACTGTGGGTATCACAAATGTCCCCGGTTACTCAACAACCTAGCAAATTTTAACTTGAAGAAGAGGAATGCTCGAGCAAAACAACTGGAGTAGCAAAAAGTCCCCCAAACTTAAATTATTCATTGTCTCCAATGAATCATTAATCAAGCAATTATACCCCCAAACTTAAATTTTTCTATCTGAATTATAAACTAAGCGTGGGACTAGAACTAAGCTTAAACTGGATCATATGAGTCTACACTACCTCCAAAATCTTGTTTGCCGCAACAACAATCAAGGCTAGAAGAAATGCTCAAGCAAAAGGTTTCTGGAGATTAGAATACCTTGATCTAATTAACCGTAATCAGTCCAACCTTCAAAAATTCAGAAGAAAATAGTTAAGTTAGAGTTAGTCAGTGCTATAAAACAAAAACAACTCTGGAAATTTTATTAAGAACAGAGAAAAATATACATCAGCAGATATTTTTGTCGCCTAGAAACAGAAAACAAAAACTGGGGTTCTCTTCTTTTTAGCTTTCTTTTTCGGAGCATTAGGTGTAGTAGGTTCAACTTCCTCTACATCCCTTTCCTTGCAGCTTCTCGTTTCCTCCATTATATACTTGAAGAAATTTTTTCACTCAAAGAATGGAAGGAAACAGAAGGAAAAACGAATGGAAGAAGAAACAAACCCGAGTGGGGTTTAAATGGGGCTTTAAAATAAAATAATCCGTGAAAAATCTTCCCCCAATAATATCTTTTACCGTTTAAACCTGCAAGTAATTAATCAAATTAAATTTTCAAAAAGGTAAGATTTTACCATAATGATGTGTTGTCCAATCGGCTCTGCCGTTCGATTTCCCTATGCAACACATGGAAGCATCTGATCATCATGCAATATTACCTACTCACCGAAAATTTAAATCCCAACGGTAAAAGAAATTAAATGACAAAGAATCCCTTCCTATTCGGACAATTTGCTTCAGCCATAAAGTTGGTGTAACAAACTTCTGAGCAAAACAAATCTTGGATGCAGAATTCAAATTGAATTTAAATTCAAATTTAACCGACCCAATCAAATCTTTATCTTTTAATTTAAATTGAAGCCAAATAAATTAGAGAAAATCTTTATTAAATCTAAACTAATCAAAATAAAATCTAAATCTAAACTAAAATCTAATAAAATCTAATTTAAACTAATTAAAAGATAATTCAATAAATAAATAAACCGAAAATAAAATAAAATTCAAATCGACATAGATAAAATCTACAATAAATTCTACGAAATTAAAAATACCAACGGGCTGAATAAATCATGCAAAATTTAAATAAACCAAATCTAACCTAATCAAAATTAAAAATAAATCAGCGAAAAATCAAAACAAACACTGGGAGCTCAAAATTTTGCGCTATAAAATGCTCCCGCAAACATCTTGCTTTCTCAATCATCAACCAACCTTAGGGAAGGATATTTCGACTGAAACTCCTCATCCCAATAGTGTTTCACACGCTGTCCATTAACCTTGAACACTCTCCCATCTTTTCATCCTGCAAAGTAATTGCTCCATGGGGGAAAACCTCAATCACAATGAACGGTCCTGACCATTTAGATTTTAGCTTCCCAGGAAATAATTTTAATCTAGAATTATAAAGCAAGACTTTTTGACCCTTGACAAACTCTTTAGATTTTATTTTCTTGTCATGCCACAGCGTAGTCTTTTCTTTATACATCTTCGCATTTTCATAAGAAAATTGGCGAAATTCCTCCAGTTCATTAAGCTGCAGCATTCTTATTGCTCCTGCACGACTCAGATCAAAATTCAATTTTTTCAAAGTCCAAAATGTTTTATGCTCTAGCTCTAGTGGTAAATGGAAAGCTTTCTCATATACTAACCTATAGGAAGACATATCTAGAGGAGTCTTATAGGCTGTCCTATAAGCCCAAAGAGCCTCATCCAACCTAAAAGACCAATCCTTTCTAGATGGATGAACTACTTTCTCTAGAATAGCTTTAATTTCCCTATTACTAATTTCAGCTTGACCATTTGCTTGTGGGTGATAAGAGGTAGCTATCCTATGCTTAATCTCATACTTAGCTAAAAGCTTAGTTAAGATATTATTAACAAAATGTGTACCCTCATCACTCACTAGAGCCCTAGGTGTCCCAAACAGTGCAAAGATGTGCGATTGAAGAAACCTTGGAACTATCTTGGCATCACTCTTACGACATGCGATGGCCTCCACCCACTTGGACACATAATCAACTGCCAATAAGATAAAAAGATTGCCATTAGAAGGGGAAATTGCCCCATAAAATCAATACCCCATACATCGAATAATTCAACTTCTAAAATATAAGTAAGAGGTATTTCATCTCTAGGCCCTAAATTTCCTCTCCTTTGGCAAGCATCACATTGCTTGTAGAACCAATGGGCATCCTTAAATAACGTAGGCCAGAAGAATCCGCAATGCAAAATCCTCATAGTTGTCCTCTGACCGCTGAAATGACCTCCATACGGTGAAGAGTGACATTGCTCTAGGATTTCCTTTACTTCAGCACCTGAAACACACCTACGAATAATACCGTCAGAGCATTGCTTATACATAAATGGCTCATCCCAATAGAAAAATTTCGCATTATGCTTAAACTTTTTCTTCTGCCTCCAATACATGTCAATAGGGGTGACTCCCTTTACCAAAAAGTTGGCAATATCAGCATACCAAGGGGCATCCCTGACTACCTTTACCTCAACAGCAAAAAGCTGCTCATCTGGAAAAGCATCTGAAATGGCAGATTGCTCCAGCAAAGATGATGATGGATCAAGACGAGACAAGTGATCTGCAATAACATTTTCTGATCCCTTCTTATCCTTTATCTCCAAGTCGAACTCCTGCAATAATAAAACCCAACGAATTAGTCTAGGCTTTGCATCCTTCTTGGTCATTAAATACCTTATTGCTGCATGATTTGTGAACACTGTGACTTTGGATCCAACCTAATATGGCCGAAATTTCTCAAAAGCAAACACTACAGCTAACAACTCCTTTTCAGTAGTTGTGTAGTTGACTTGTGCCTCATTTAAAACTCTGCTTGCATAATATATAGGATGGATGAATTTGCCCTGCTTTTGCCCCAGCATAGCACCTACCGCAGCATCACTCGCATCACACATTACCTCAAATGGTAAATTCCAATTAGGTGCACAAAGAATAGGTGCTGAGACTAAAGCAACTTTTAATGTCTCAAAAGCCTTCCTACAATCTGCATTAAAGTCAAAAATATGATCAGTACACAATAAGTTATAAAGAGGTTTACTGATTTTGGAAAAAATTTTTATGAACCTCCTTTAAAATCCAGCATGACCTAAAAAACTCTGAATTCCCTTCACTGAATTCGGTGGTTCTAATCTTTCAATCACCTCAATTTTTTGTCTATCAACTTCTAGACCATTCTTAGAAATCCTATGACCTAACACTATGCCCTCCTTTACCATGAAGTGGCATTTTTCCCAATTAAGAACTAGATGGGTATCCTCACATCTCTTTAATACCTTGCCTAAATTATCTAAACAATTCTGAAAAGACCCTCCAAAAACTGAAAAATCGTCCATAAATACCTCAACAGTGAACTCAATCATATCAGAAAAATTGCTAACATACACCGCTGAAATGTTGCTGGAGCATTGCAAAGGCCAAAAGGCATTCGCCTAAAAGCAAACGTCCCATAAGGACAGGTGAAAGTGGTTTTTTTCCTGATCCTCAGGAGAAATAGTAATCTGGTTATACCAAGAATAACCATCTAAGAAACAGTAATAGGCCTGACCAGTCAATCTATCCAACATCTAGTCAATAAATGGTAGAGGGAAATGGTCCTCACGGGTGGCCTTATTAAGCCTCCTGTAGTCCATACAAACCCTCCAGCCAGTTACTGTCCTGGTTGGAATCAACTTATTGTCTTTATTGCTCACCACAGTAACACCTCCTTTCTTAGGAACACATTGGACAGGGCTTACCCAATTGCTATCGGCAATTGGATAAATGATCCCAACATCCAACCATTTAATCACCTCCTTTTTAATAACCTCTTTCATTGCAGGGTTAAGCCTTCTTTGTTGCTCAACATTCCTAAAGGATCCCTCCTCTAGAGTGATTTTGTGCATACAAAAAGATGGGCTAATTTCTTGAATGTCAGCCAACGTCCAACCTATAGCCCTGCGGTATTGCTGCAGCAATTTTATTAAGGCCTCCTCATGCTCTGGCATTAAATCTGATGCAACAATAATGGGCAACGTCTCACTTTCCCCAAGATACACATACTTTAGATGATCCGGTAAAGGTTTCAAATCTAAAGTGGGTGCCTCAATTAGGGATGACTTAATTGGGGGAGCCTTTCTTTGATCTAAATCTAAAGACTCAAAAACATCCTCACACCTAAACAACTCTTTTTCATTTTTTCTTTCTAACAAACAAACTTCTAAATCTTCTACACTAACCTCTCCATGCCCTTCCGAATGCTTACTAGTCGAATCCTGTATTGTTGTCTCAATAACTATGCTCTCCAGAATCCTAATGAAAGAGCAATCCTCTATTTCGTCTGGATATTTCAAGGCTTTAAACACATTAAATTTCACTTCCTCATTACAGACTTTCATTGTTAATTCCCCTTTTTGAACATCTATTAACGCCCTACCAGTAGCCAAAAATGGACGTCCTAGAATAATTGGAACTCTTTATCAGCCTCATAGTCTAAAATAATAAAATCAACAGGAAATATGAATTTATCTACCTTTACTAAGACATCCTCAATTTTACCCTCTGGATACGTGATAGACCTATCAGCTAATTGGAGTGTGACTGTGGTAGGCCTAGCTTCACCAATACCTAACTTTCGATAGACCGAAAGAGGCATAAGGTTAATGCTTGCACCTAAATCACAGAGTGCTCTACCTAATTCTTTTCCACCTATAGACACAGGTATAGTAAATGACCCTGGATCCTTAGCCTTTGGTGGTAGCCCATTGTTAAGAATAGCACTACATTCCTTAGTAAGAGATACAGTTTCAAACTCACCTAACATCTTCTTTTTAGTTAAAATATCTTTAAGAAATTTAGCATAATTAGGCATTTGTTCAATAGCTTCTACTAAAGGGATATTTATGTGCAATTGTTTAAGAATCTCTAAAAACTTTCTAAATTGACCATCCTGATTCTTAGGCTTTTGCCTTTGTGGAAAAGGTAGAGGTGGTACAGAACCAGATGCTCCAGCATCTTTATTGCTGCATCCAGCACCCTGACCAGACTCCAACTCTTTCTCAACAACAACATTATTTTTATCACCATTTTTATCTATAACCTGGTTTTACTAGGCTCTTCTAGTGGCTTGCCACTCCTAAGAGTTACCGCTTTTACCTGCTCCTTACCTTCCCTTCGAGGGCGTTCAGTATCCGAGGGAAATTTCCCTTGAGGCCTTGTCTTCAGCTCATTAGCTAGCTGACCCACCTGCAATTCCAGAGCCCTCATCGAAGCTTGATTACTTTGAATTGCGGCATCTGTACGAGCCATAAATTCTTTCATCATTGCCTCGAGAGAACTTCCCAAATTTTGCTAGGGCAAAGCCTACTTATTTTGCTGGGGCAATACCTGCGCTTTAGCAAATCCTTGCTGGTTCATCATTTGTTGTGCTTGCTCACTGCTTCCTTGTCCTCCCCATGCGAAGTTGGGGTGGTTGCGCCAACCTGGATTATAAAAGTTAGAATAAGGGTTATTCCTCTGATTACCTACAAAAAACACAGAAGCTGGATTGCTGGGGCAAAACTCGTAGTTGTGATTTTCACCACAATAGACACATGCATCTTCTGCGACTTGGTTCACCACTGCAGCAGGCTCCATAGCTGGTGGCTGCTGATGACTAATCACTGTCACATTCTTAAGAGCATTAGCAATCATAGCAAGATCAGCCCTAATGGTGGACACACCATCAACCTTTAACACACTCTTAACCTTTTTACTTGTGCTTCTAACATCTGACCACTGACAACTATTAATAGATATTCTTTCTAAAATTTCATAGGTTTCATCAAAAGTTTTTGCCAAAAGGGCCCCTCCTGCCGAAGCATCAACCATACCTTGAGTTACTCCATTTAAACCATTGTAGAATGTTTCCATTTGAATACAATGAGGTAAACCATGGTGGGGACACTTTCGCAAAAGCTCCTTAAACCTTTCCCAAGCCTCACTAAAAGTCTCATCCTCAAGTTGCCTAAACCCTACTATTTCACTTCTTAATTTAGCATTTCTATTAGGTGGGAAATATTTACTCAAAAAATTTTCAGCTAACTCATCCCATGTCCTAATTGATCCTGGAGCAAAAGAGTTTAACCATGCCTTTGCTCCATCTCTAAGAGAATACGGGAACAAAGTTAATCTAAGAGCATCTCTAGGCACTCCTTGAATTACAAAAGAATCACTAACTCCTAAAAAAGACTTAAGATGTAAATGAGGATCTTCAGATGACAAACCATGGAATTGCCCCACGGTTTGCAAGATCTGAAACATTACCGGTTTCATTTCAAAATTCACCGCTTGGATTTGGGGACGTGCAATCCCTGGATTCAACTCATTAAACATTGGGACAACATACACTCGAATGGCTCGGGTCTTATCGTTCGCTATCAAGATAGGATTTTCAGCATGATTATTTTGCTGCTCATTTTGTTCAAACAACGGGTTTTGCTACAGGAAACGATTATGGGGGTCTGCTGCACCTTCAGGACCCTCCGAAAGACACGGCACGTTCTCCATCTGGTTCTGGTTCCTGCGCTGCTCTCTTCTTCTGATCCTGAATGTCCTCTCGATTTCTGGATCAAGCTCGAACCTTACCCCAGGCGGATTGCTCATGCACCAAACTCACACCTGCAAAAACAAAAGAACAAATCAAAAAGTTCTAGCACCAAACCACTAAAACACATACACAAAACAGATCAGATAAAAACTTATTCAGTTCCCTGACAACGGCGCCAAAAACTTGTTGGGTTCCTAGAGTGAGAAAAAATATGGTATAAAAGACTCTAGAATTCCTGTGCAAGTATACACAGTCTGCAGCAAGTAATATTTTCAATCCGAGTCCAGAATTAGCTTCCACTTTACCTATATTGTGTAACTTTCTAATGGTTTCAAAGATGGTAAAAATGATTTGGTTTTATAAGAATTATGCCAAAACAAAATAAATGATAGAACAAAGAATAAACAAATAGATAGACAGATTAAAGGCAGGCGCTGGTTAGGCTTAGTAGTTGTTTAAAAAGATGCTCTAGCAATATTATTGATCATGCAACTCTCGCAGTATTATTAGTGGATTCCTCCCGGAACTCCGAATCTTTTGGAATGTGTTTCAACCCCAATGAAGTGTGACCGATCAAGCACTAGGCGACTGGCTATCCCTAGCTCAGTCACTGGCGTTCACCAATACACAATGATCGTAGTGTGGATAATTGCCACACACTCTCTAAATCATCCCTGAAACTAGAGAGAGGTATTCACACCGGCTGGCCAGGCGGGCATAAAATGTAAATAGGCACAACAATTAACCAAGATGCAATAATCAATATATTACTAAAGCTTAAGCACAACAACTACATGTTCCTAACCAACACCTAAAGCTACTTAGTTCATAATAAACATGGAAACACGAATTACGATCTGAGTAGGCATGTCCATAATCACAAGATAATAAAGAAAATACTAATCGCCTTAATCAGCTTGCGGATGATGGTGTTCTTGGTAATCTCCAATCTCTCTATACTACTCGACTTCCAAGGAAAGTTGGAATACCCTTGACTTCGACGGCTTCTTCCTTTTATAGAAGGATAGGAGGCTTGAATTAGGTCAACTTGGACATGTGTAGGGCTCTCCTTGCTCCTTTATCCCGAAAATAACTCAACAGAAGTCGGTTCATGAAGTTGGCTAACGAGTTGTGATGTGGCAGTTCTGCTCCCAGTTTTGCTGCAGCACAGAATTTGCTCCCTCCAGTCACCCAGCAGCATAATCTACACAAAATAATTTCCAAAGCTTCAATTCTTCCAAATGGGTTAAAACATGTAATATCTATCTAAAACCAACCCTATTAAGCACAAAGGTCACACAAATCAATATAGAAATGAGGCCTAAATAACTACCTTTTGGGCATGTATCATTAACCTATAACAAAGAATTGCATGCAAACATAGGATCTTAGGATAAATGAGTTAATTTTAAAATGTTTAAAATTAATTAGAATTATTCTTAATTTTAATTAAAATTAGTTTTAATTGACTAAGTAGGAAAAATATTGCTATGATTATAAGGGAACTCCACCGGTAAAGTTCTGTCTAAGGCTGGGGGTATTTAAGTTGACGGTTTACGGAACACGTCCTACCTGGGAACTGACCTGGAATACCGGAGTTGAATTAATCATAGTTAAATGTTAGCATGCCAAGTCACTAGGTTTGTTAAAAGTATTTAATACACCTAGATCTTTAATGTAAAGACTTTACATTACTGTGGTTATAAGGGAACTCTCTTGGTAAAGTTCTGTCTAAGGCTGGGGGTACTTAAGATGACGGTTTACGGAACACCTCCTACCTAGGAACTGACCCGAACCTTGAGTTGAATTAACCATAGTAATGTTGACTTGCAATGTGGGGTTTATTAAAAGAAGTTTAATTCACCTAAAAAATTGCGGTTGAATTCTTTCCATAATTGTTATAATAGGATCAGACTTAGATAGATTGACTTAGCCAAATTTTATCTAAGTTAAACAACCCTAAATTAACCTTAGGACATTTTTAGTGGGAGGAAAATTACAAAATGAGATTTAAATCAAGTTTTGTTCCTACGTCCCTATATTCACAACGTGAGGTTTCATGCTCGGCTTCGAGTCGCCTTAGGAACGACCTCCCTTCAGAAAGTGTTTGCATGAATCAATTGTTGCGTTTTATGCCCTAAAACTCGTAGATAGTGAATGTAACTGTTGACCAGATATTAATGAAATAATATTGATATATTTTTCCATTAAATGTTATTAGTTATTTTCTATTTGTCTTTGCCTAAAAATAACCCTAATCAAATAAACTAGACATCCTAGGCTCTAATACGAGTCTTGAACTCTATGTAGCGACATATGGGATCATTGTTCAAGAAACAGTCTAAAGGGTCTAGAGTATAGGGATAAGACTGGGTGCCTTATCCTGGCAACACTATAGATATGACCCACTTTGTATTTGATACAAACGATATGATCCAACGCGTTCGTGTAGGAGACATGCAAGTGGGGGTATCCTATGCAATGAGTTTGCATAAGACCGGATCGCGAAATAGTAACCACTGGTTATAACACCGTTAACTAGTTGGTTTTCTATTTCACTAGGACGACCTAGACAACTTAGTCTTAACCCTGAGTTGATTATGGACTCCTGCTCATGAGAGATTGTCTTTTGATTTGCATGGGCGAGAGTGGCCAATACGTCGACTCAATAAGCCTACCATTTTGGGGACAAGACCGAATGGGGAGCTGGGAACATAATCATACAAGATGGAATTCACTCCTTCCCGACTTTAGGGAAGTAGATGAGTGTTCCCTTAAGTGGTTACTCCGAGTCTTGAACAAATAGCCCTACCCTTTCAATGGCACGGGAGGGTTTTCTGTTTGATGGTTGGACCACAAACAGGTTGTTCATTAGAGGAAAACTGATACTTAAGGAAATAGAAGTAACCCAGGGGTAAAACGGTAATTTGAGCCAACTGGTGTTACGGACACTCATGAAGGACTAACTAGTCGATATTAGTCTATATCCGTGGACACAGAAAATATGTCTGCAGTGAGAAGAGTGCAGCTGTGAGTCTATAGTGGAATGTACACACAGTTAACGAATATTGATTAATTTGGTTAATGAGTTTGATCAATTAATCTCATATCGTTGGAGCTTCTAATCTACAGGTCCATTAGGTCCCACTGGTAGCTGTTGGATTCCTAGATTGAGTAAAAATATGATATGAAATACTCTAGAATTCCTGTGCAAGTATACACAGTCTGCAGCAAGTAATATTATCAATCCAAGGTCTGAATGAGTTTCCACTTTATCTATTTTGTATAACTTTCTAATGGTTTCGAAGATAATAAAAATGTTGGGTTTTATAAGAATTATGCAGAAGCAAAATAAATGACAGAACAACAGGTAAACAAATAGATAGACAGATTAAAGACAGGCGCTGGTTAGGTTTTAGTGATTGTTCTAAGATATGCTCTAGCACTATTATTGATCATGCATTTCTCGCAGTATTATTAGCGGATTCCTCCCGGAACTCCGGATCTTTTGGGATATGTTTCAAACCCAATGAAGAGCGACCGATCAAGCACTAGGCAACTGGCTATCCCTAGCTCAGTCACTAGCGTTCACCAATACACAATGATCGTAGTGTGGAGAATTGCCACACACTCTCTAAATCATCCCTGAAACTAGAGAGAGCTATCACTTGAACAATTTTGGCTTTTAATGTCGGGCAATGCCCGACATTAAAGGTCTTTAATTTCGGTCAATGACCGACATTAAAAACACCGACATTAAAAGTTTTAATGTCGGTCACTTTTAATGTCGGTCAATGACCGACATTAAAAGCCACTTTTAATGTCGGTCACTTTTAATGTCGGTCAATGCCCGACATTAAAGACCCCGTCCGACATTAAAAGTACACTTATAATGTCGGTCTTGCCCGACATTAAAAGACTGTTTTGTTGTCTTGTTGACCGACATAAATAGCATGGTTTTAATGTCGGTCTCTTTTAATGTCGGTCATTGCCCGACATTAAAAGCGTTGTCCGACATTAAAAGTGTACTTATAATGTCGGTCCTGCCCGACATTAAAAGACTGTTTTGTTTTCTGGTTGACCGACATAGATAGCACGGTTTTAATGTCGGTCGCATTTAATGTCGGTCATTGCCCGACATTAAAAGCGTTGTCCGACATTAAAAGGTCGGTCCTGCCCGACATTAAAAGTGGCGACATCAGAAGTGTGCGACATTAAATGTGTGACATTAAAAGTTTGCAGATTTTAATTTTCCTATATAATATGTCCGACATTAAAAATCCGTTTTTGTATGTTTCAATGACAGGCAATGCCCGTCATCATTTTCATTCAGTATTAAATAAAAAAAATTGTTGGTTGCAAACGTAGCTAACCAACAATACTATTTCTTCCTTCCTGTAAACAAAAATAGAATCTGCAATTTATAATTTCCAATACAAATAGGTCAATCCAAACACAATTTTTTCATGTCACAACCAATTTGAAATACAAACACTTCCATATATCATTTACAATATAATACTTGGACCACCCGTCCCTCCACAAATTAGATCCAACCAAATATTCCAGAATGAAGCATTTTCAGATCAAGAGAGAACACATATGAACATTCACTATTGAAAAGTATGTACACCTAAACAAATCCTCCACTATATATAAACACATTTCAAGCTAATTAATGTATATTCAAGTACATCTTGATTACACAAATCCTCCAACAAAATTTGCCCATTCTATACGAACCTCGTCAATCTCGTCTTGTGTAAATGCATTCTTTGTGTTAAACTACAACAAAACAAAAACAATTACATGATAAAAGAATGAAACGAAACATAAATTATAATATGTAAGGATAGTGATACTACTTACAAGTTTAGTTATAGGGGTAGTAGAGTTGTGCATTATTTCTCTTATATATTTTTGCACAAAATACCCACACTCTGTCGAACGTGTTTGACGAGGACACTACAATGAAAAAGAACATACTTGAGTATGCATACAATATTCCACTGTCTATAATATCATAATGTGAATTTACCTTCACTAGTTTCCAACTAATAGCAGATCGATATTGAGGAAGCGAGTGCTTAGCTTGCCACATTCTCAACCCCCTAAATAATTTAAAACATTAGAACAATTCAAGTTATATTTTTCCTTTTAAACACTACAAATACTTGAGACACACTTACGTATTTATAGTTCCACTAAACTCTTCTTCAACTTTACTACGCAGAGAATTCAATATATACACAGTGTTTTCTCGAGGCTGGATCGCGATCAACATCCAATGACGACTACGTAGAATCACAATTTTGATCATATTATTATTTATGAATAAGAAAAGTTACAATGGAGTAAATGTCGCTAGTAAGAATTACTTACCCAGTGTTAAAGGGAATGAGAACTAGTTGATCCAAATCAACCATATCTAGTCTGTTAGATAGATTTCTAGAACGAAGTTCTTGAGACTTCACGTACGATGAGATTGTTGTTTGATCAACCAGAAAAAACTTATTTGTTATCTCGGGATCAAGTACAGTCCAAAGGTACCTAAAGAAAATAATACAAGTATTCATCAACTCAACACTTCCATAAAGCATAATACATTCCCCCCCCCCCCCCCTCCCTACCAAACTCAACTAAACTTTTAAAGCAACACCTCCAATAATACAACTTAAGTCAAGCATTTTTCAAGAGCATAATACATAAGTATTCATCAACTCAAACACTTCCATAAAGCATAATACATTCCCCCCCTACCAAACTCAACTAAACTTCTAAAGCAACACCTCCAATAATACAACTTAAGTCAAGCATTTTTCAAGAGCATAATACATAAGTATTCATCAACTCAAACACTTCCATAAAGCATAATACATTCCCCCCCTACCAAACTCAACTAAACTTCTAAAGCAACACCTCCAATAATACAACTTAAGTCAAGCATTTTTCAAGAGCATAATACATAAGTATTCATCAACTCAAACACTTCCATAAAACATAATACATCACCCCCCCCCCTCCCTACCAAACTCAACTAAATTTTTAAAGCAACACAAGTATAAAACAACATAAGTCAAATTGTGTAATAACTTTGTTTACTTACGTAATGTACGTGAGTATGCACGAGTAACCTATCTCCACATTCCCACAATATTGTTGGATGTCTTCGCGATGTAAAAATACCGATGCTTCCTTTCCCAAGATACGCTCGGGCATTGTGATCATTAGTGTATCTTCTTGTCTCATCGAAAACACTGCGTATCTATTTAGGAGCTTAATAGTAACATGGGCCTCTGTGTGTTTGCTCGATTGTACTACGGGCTTAGCTTTGGCAGGAGGCTCCTATAAAAGATATGAAGTCACTATCTTTCTTTTAAAAAACTTATTTCAATAGAAAATAAACATACCTCTTTGTCATCTACAGTAATAACAAATCTGCGAGGCCATCCCACAAAATTACCGACCGCTTGATACAAAGTTTGTAGTTCATCGTTCACAGGAATCGGTAATGCACAATCATCACCTATCACCATGTCCACCACAACGCGGACATTTTCTACTCCTAATGGAACTCCATGGATGGTTGCATTTTGTGAATGCGACTCATACATTGTGCCTACGGCAACAATATTATCCATAGAGACCATCGCTAGGTGACATGGTGTTCCAGCCTACAAAAGTTTAAAACGTCGAAGCTAAGTATATACATATATATAAAATTCCAACAAGGATAATAATAATTTACCTCTTTATTCTCAGATATCTCACGAACAACATCTTTTCCTTTTGACTTCTTATGCGTGGCACTCGAAGCGTCGCTTTGTGGTGTCTTTCGGCGAGGGGCTTCGGTCTTCACACTCGAAGCTTCGCTTTGCGGTTGCTGACTCAAGTTTGACTTCTCTCTTGCAACGTTGTAGTACACAGAGGGCGTTACGAACTCGCCCACTCCCCTTACACGCCCTCTATGTTCTGGCGTGCCCAATGCTTCAGTTAAGATGTCCCTACCTTCATTTAGTGCAGCTAATTCGTCCTATCATAAACATTTCAGTAAGATTTTTTCAATTACTAAAGTATCACATAATCCAAAACTTCTTTCAAATATATATATAAAAACTTACAATTCGATTGACACGTGCCACAGTGACCTCATCGCAATATTCTTTATTTTTTCCTTTGCGTGCTTCCTTCCATAGAATTGCACGATTGGAAGGATCCTCGGTCAATTCCTGTACAAATATACATATTATTGAAGGTATACACAAATTTTCATGTCATTTACTTTAAATAGTCGAACTTACTAAGTCTTTGGCAAGATTTGCATATCCCTTACGAGAGATGTGATGATTATACAAGCATCTCTCTCGTCTTTCTTTCTGAGCCTTACTTAACGCCTGTATATTTAATTTGAATGACAAAAACAACAAATTGAATGCATGAATGTTTAATTTACAAAATAATTTCACTAATCTAAAGTTTATTTACCTCCCACTCTGATGTTAGTCTACTACTCACAAATGTCTCCCAATCCTTTTGTTCAATATGTGAGTATTTAGAAGGAGGAGTTGCCAAACGCTCTGGTTCATCTTTTAATGGATTGACATACTTCTGCGTTAGGTATGTCTTGAATGTGCGAAATTTTCTAGACGCAGATTGAAGTATACTACTCTTGGACCTAGGGTCCACCACGAACAACATCTGCATAAAAAAAATACCAAAGTAATTAGCAAAACAAGTAAACTAAATAAGCTATTCACTCCTATAGATCAATAAACTTTTTACCTCTATACAATCAAAAATTTTATCCTTCATTTCCTTAGGCACATCCTTCCAGTTTTCGTATGTTATTGGGATTTGTTGTCTCACACAAACCCCTATGTAACTTTGCATCTGGTTAGCATTATCTCCAACAGCTTGACCTTGATTGTTGTAAACAATCGTCAAGCGTTCTCCATTATTTCTTAGGCGTGCCAATCTATGCATCGTAGTAGGCCCTCGTCCTGGCACTCGTGGTTGGATAAACACATTTCTTTCATCTCCACTACTACTACTTTCTTCACTCATTGTAACAATCTGCAAGAAAGACACAAAACATACATTAATGAGATATATAAACTTATAAGATCTATTAATTTATAGAAAATATAATAAATAAATGAATTTGAGATAGTACCATCTTCAACACACTATTTATCAACCCATATACCCTCACAATCATTTCTAGCATATGTTGATGACATTTCATCGTCATCCTGAAATACATCAAGATTAGGCATTCTTTCTAGGACCCCATAACCACAATCTTGGACAATATCTCCAACTTCATCTTCATAGAAATCTTCTTCAACTATTCTTTGAGGTGGTGTTAAAACCACTGACCAACGTGGATTTAGGGGATCTTTTACGTAGAATACTTGCTTGACTTGAGAGGCCAAAATAAATGAGTCTGATTTATGCCCAATGCGATTAAGATCTACAGTAGTGAACCCAAACTCGTCTATTTTAAGTCCGTTATTGTTCTCAACCCAGTCACATTTGAATAAAATAACAGTTAAATCGTGATAATCAAGTTCCCATATTTCTTGTATGACACCATAAAATGTCATGTCCGACATGATAGGATTTTTGTCTTTAGCACTAGAAACTTGCATTGTATTCGCTGTTACCATAACTCCACTGTTTTGGACATTCCTAATGTCATCACGTTTCTTTGCATGATAGCAAATACCATTTATCACGTAACCAGCATATGTGGCAACATCTGGACGAGGCCCATGAGCTATCCATCTTAAAGATGATGGTATGGAGTTTCTTGGCACCTCAAGGGCAAGTGCAACCTGAGTTTTATATTTAAATGATTAGTTACTAACTTTGTATTGTAACTAAAAGAGTTTGGCTCTAGTAATTACCCGAGTGCGCAACCAACTACTAAATGTGCGATTATGCTCGTCTTGAAGCCATTTTTTGTTTTTAGATTTACTGGGATTGATTCTGGACAAAGTGTTCATGTGTTGCCTATTGGATTCATTTAAATAACAAAGTTAGTAGATCATCACATAATAAGAAAATTGTGTAAGGACTTAGATTAGTGTGCATACCCTACATATGGAAGCACGTCGTTTACATTTTGAAGAACATAAAGATGAGCTTGATTTAACTGATCCTTACTCGGTCTGAAATAGGAAGCAACAGACAATGGTCTATCAATTTCTGGATTCTCTTTCCTTGTCGATGAGCGCAATCCAATACTTTCAATTCCAGAGATAAATTCAGAACAAAATTCTACGGCCTCTTCTACGATATAATTTTCTCCAATGCATCCTTCAGGACGATTTTTATTTCTTACATAACTTTTCAGTACTTTCATATATCGTTCAAAAGGATACATCCATCTCAAATACACTGGTCCACAAAATTCTACCTCTCTTACAAGATGCACCACAAGGTGCATCATTATTGTGAAGAATGCCGGTGGAAAATATTTCTCTAACAGGCATAATGTGACCACTATATCCTCTTGCAAGCCTTTTAACTTGGATGAATCAATTGTCTTACTACATATAGCATTGAAGAAGAAACATAGGCGAGTGATTGCGAGTCTAACATGCTTTGGTAAAATGCCACGAATTGCCACAGGCAATAATTGTTGCATAAGAACGTGATGATCGTGCGACTTGAGTCCATAAAGTTTTAAATCTGTGAGCGATACTAGATTTTGTATGTTGGATGAATAGCCCTCAGGTACTTTGATTTCGGATAGTGTCTTACACAAGTTCAATTTCTCCATTCGTGATAGTGTATAACATGCTGGGGGTAAGAAGATCTTTTTCTCTCCCAACTGAGGAGCCAATTCTGATCTAATGTTCAATTCAACCAAATCCAAACGAGTTTTTAATCCATCTTTTGTTTTGCCAGGAATATCAAGTAGCGTACCAATAATATTTGCACAAACATTCTTTTCGATGTGCATCACATCTAAACAATGTCGCACCTGAAAATATTTCCAATATTCTAACTCAAAGAAAATGGACTTCTTCTTCCAATAGCTACTTGCAAGATCTCCATTGTTTTTTTCCTTTCCTGCTTTCTTACCAAATGAATATCTGAATTCGCTTGTTTTTGCAAAAATTTCCTCTCCATTTAATGGTTCGGGAGCGAAACTCAATTCTTGTTCGCCATTGAAATGTTTCTTTTGCTTTCTAAATGGATGGTTATGGGGTAAAAACTTTCGATGCCCAAGATACGCCATCTTTTTTCCTTTAGGCAAATAAGTAGATGCAGTTTTCTCCCCACAAATTGGACATGCATGATATCCTTTTACTGTACAACCACTCAAATTGCCATACGCAGGAAAATCATTAATAGTCCACAATAAAATAGCTTTGAGAGTGAAAAATTTTTCTTCATGTATGTCATAACATTCCACACCCTCATTCCAAAGCATTTTCAAATCGTCAACTAGTGGAGCTAAATAAACATCAATGTCATTTCCTGGTTGTTTAGGGCCAGATATTAATGCAGTTAACATCAAAAATTTTCGTTTCATGCACAACCATGGAGGTAGATTATACGTCACCAACATAACTGGCCAACAACTATATCTACTACTAAGATCACCATGTGGATTGACACCATCTGTAGAAAGAGCCAGACGAAGATTTCTAGGTTCTAAACCAAACTCTGGCCACATATTGTCTACTTGTTTCCACGATAGTGCATCCGCAGGATGTCGTAAGTGTCCATCACTTTCTCGTTTTTTAGCATGCCACTTCAGCAAATTCGATATTTCTTTACTTCGAAACATCCGTTGAAATCTTGGAACAGGTGAGAAATACCACATAACTTTTGCTGGAACATTTTTCATCACATGGTTCGAATTTTTTCGAAGCTTCCATCTTGATGTTCTGCATATAGGGCATACTTCTGCATCAGATAGTTCCTTTCTAAACAAACAACAATCATTAATACACGCATGTATCTTCTCATACTTCATTCCAAGAGTACATGAAGTCTTTTTTGCTTGATATGTTGAAATTGGAATTTCATTAGGGCTTGGTAAGATGGCACGGAGTATTGTCAATAACTCAGTGAAACTTTTATCGCTCCATCCAAATTTTGCCTTCAAATTATAAAACTTTATCAAAGTAGATATCTTGGTAAAATTCTTACAACCCGTATATAATGGTTTCTTGGCATCTTCTAATATATCCTCAAAAACCTTAGATTTGTCATTAAAATAATCATGTGCAGCCTCAAACATTCCTATTGTGTCCTCAACATCATCGTCATATTCAACTTCAACTTTTCCACTAATAGACGCATTTCCATTGTCTTCCTTATTTGATTGTGATTCACCATGCCAAATCCATGTCTTATAGCTTTGATCGATACCATGAACAAACAAGTGGTGTCTTACTATATTCACATTTTGAAACTTTACATTCACACACTTCAAACATGGACAACGAATGATATTCGGTCTATTCGAATGTCGTAATCCATTTTCAATAAACATCTCAACTCCGAAGCAATATTCTTCTGACATTCGACTTTTTGTCATCCACGACTTATCCATTACTATAATTGTGTTGCTTGAGAGGTTAATCTACAAAGAAGAACAATTATTACTTAAACTTGTGTACTTTTTAGTTCATTAAGAAGAAAATGAGTGAAATTTGAACTACTAACGAGTTCCTTGTTCACTCAAGTCCACGATCTTGACAATAAAAGTCAAGATCATGATATATTATCTCAGTTGCAAGAGATAACTCAACAAACCATTTCAAAACATCACTTAAGTATTTATCAACGTCCACCTAAACTCAACTAAAACTATAAACTAAAACAACCAACTTTAAAATCCTAATTAAAGCATTTGATCTCAACTTCTCCTCCACTAAATTCAAGTAAAATAACGAATTATAACAAAAAATTTCAAGAGATATCTTAAGTATCAATCAACTTCTCATAAAACTAAACTCAAACAAACCATAAACTCAAACAAACCATAAACTCAAACAAACCATTTCACAACATGACTTAAATCCATCAAATTCCCAATAAATCCAACTAAGAACATAAACTCACAAACACCTTCAAACCATAACACAAGTATTTCTCAACCCCCCCCCCCCCCCCACCCAACTAAACTTATAAATCAACACAAACAAACAATTTCAAACCATAAAGAAGTATTTCTCAACCCTCAACTTAACTAAACTTACAAACTAACACCAACAATTTCAAAATTTAATTCAAGTATTTATCAACTTCCACCTAAACTCAACTAAAACCATAAACTAAAACAACCAACTTTAAAATCTTAATTAAAGCATTTCTCAACTTCTCCTCCACTAAACTCAAGTAAAATAACGAATTATAACAAACAATTTCAAGAGATATCTTAAGTATCAAACAACTTCCCATAAAACTAAACGAAAACCATAAACTCAAACAAACCATTTCAGAGCATGACTTAAGTATCCATCAAATTCCCAATAAATCCAACTAAAACATAAACTCACAAACACCTTCAAACCATAACACAAGTATTTCTCACCCCCCCCCCCCCCAACTAAACTAAACTTATAAATCAACAAACAAACAATTTCAAACCATAAAGAAGTATTTCTCAACCCTCAACTTAACTAAACTTACAAACTAACACCAACAATTTCAAAATTTAATTCAAGTATTTATCAACTTCCACCTAAACTCAACTAAAACCATAAACTAAAACAACCAACTTTAAAATCTTAATTAAAGCATTTCTCAACTTCTCCTCCACTAAACTCAAGTAAAATAACGAATTATAACAAAAAATTTCAAGAGATATCTTAAGTATCAATCAACTTCCTATAAAACTAAACTCAAACAAACCATAAACTCAAACAAACCATAAACTCAAACAAACCATTTCACAACATGACTTAAGTATCCATCAAATTCCCAATAAATCCAACTAAAACATAAATCATAACACAAGTATTTCTCAACCCCCCAACTCAACTCAACTTATAAGCACACACACACAAACAATTTGAGAGTGGGACAAACTATATGCTTTCTATTTTCTTAACGGCTACAAACTCTTTAGTTCTTGTGCTTTCACCCCACTAACAAATTTAAACTTTTTAACTTTACATCCAAATTTCTAAGAATTTACTTCTATCATGAAAAATGTCAATAAAGAGCTAATTAGTTTCTTGCCTTGCCTAGGTTGATTGATAAAAAGGACTATAAATGTGTCTTTTATATAATCCTCAAAGTTGAAGAACCAAACCTAAAACTCAACCTTTCTCTTTTAATATTTGAAATGAGTTTTTTGTTTACCTTAAAATCCATGTGTTTGTTGCTTGCTATCTTTCTTTAGTTTTAGTAACAAAAATTAACATTCCCAAACAAAAACAAGTATTTCAAAACTACCTTTCTTTAGTTTTAGTAAAAAGGAACAACATTATAGCAACTATCAACATTATAGAGTAAAAAGGAACTAAATTTATCAACTAACACCAACAATTTCAACATTATAATTTCTCAACTATTTTTCCTACAATATTTTCTATCTATCATCCAATCCAAGACAAAAATAAACTTAAGCAACTAATCAATTAAATTTAACTCTACATTTTTATAAAATTAAAAAGAAGCAAAAAATTTTACCAAGTAATCTCACTCAAATCTCAAGAATTCGGTGTCGGATTTGCTACCCACGACCACGACCACCTCAGATCTACCCACGAACAGTGACGAACACCACTGATTTGTTACCCAAAAACAGAGATCTAGCCCACGAAGAAGTGCTGGCCGACGGTCTGTAAGTTTGGAGAAAACCCACTTGCTGAAGATGAGCTTGAGCTTGAGCTTCACGAAAATGGCACTTGCCGACGGTCTTTTGAGTTTGAGCTCACAGATCTGAAACTCTCCACAGATCTGAAATGCTGACCATCGATGAGGGAAGAAATTCGAGAGAGCTCGCCGGCGATGATGGAAGAAATGCTCGCAAAAATGGAAGAAAAAAGACCGCCCGTCGATGAGAAAAAGGGAAGAAATGCTCGCCGTCGCCGTCCGTTAGCTCGTCGTCGCCGTCCGTTAGCTCGTCGTCGAGGAGGGAGGAAGCCGCCGCCGTTGATGAGGGAGGAAGCCGCTGCCGTCGATGATGGAGGAAGCCGCCACCGTCGATGAGGGGTTTTCGTTTTCGTGGGTTTCGTTCGGTTTTCGAGCAGAGAGGACTTAGGGCAGAAATGTCGGGGAGAGAGAAAGTTATTTCATTTTTACTGTTTTTTAAATTTAAAAAAAAAATAAAAAAATAACTTTTAATGTCGGGCAATGCCCGACATTAAAGGCGTCTTTTGATGTCGGGCAATGCCCGACATTAAAAGTTCGAAAATTTTAAAAAACGCGCGTCCGACATTAAAAGGCCCGCGCATTTTTTTGTCCGACATTAAAGCCTCCGCGCCTATTTTTCTGTCCGACATTAAAACTACAATTTGTTGTAGTGTATCCATACCGGCTGGCCAGGCGGGCATAAAATAAGAATAAGCACAACAATTAACCAAAATGCAAAAGTCAATTTATTACTAGAGATGAAGCACAATAATCACATTATTCCTAACCAACACCTTAAGCTACTTAGTTCATAATAGGCATAGGAATACGAATTACAATCTGAGTTTGCATGTCCATAACTACAAGTTAATAAAGAAGGTAAACTCCCTAATCAGCTTGCAGTTGATGGTGTTCTTGATAATCTTCAATCTCCCTAACTATTCGGCTTCCAAGGGAAAACATGGAATGACTTTGACTTTGACGGCTACTTCCTTTTATAGAAGGATGGGAGGCTTGAATTAGGTCAACTAGGACACGTGTAAGGCTCTCCTTGATCCTTTATCACGAAAATAACTCAACAGAAGTCGGTTCATGAAGTTGGCTAACGAGCTGTGATGTGGCAGTTTCTGTTCCTAGTTTTGCTGCAGCATAGAATTTGCTCCCTCCAGTCGCTCAGCAGCATAATCTGCACAAAGTGATTTCCAAAGCTTCCATTCTTCCAAATGGGTTAAATCATGTAATATCTCTCTAAAACCAACCCTATTAAGCATTAAAGACACACAAATCCTTATATAAATGAGGCCTAAATAACTACCTTTTGGGCAGTTATCAGTAGCTCATAAAGTAATTTGAGGCAACTAAGTAATAAATGTAAATTGAAAATGTTCAATTTACTAAGGGAATCAATATAATATATGTTGATATATTATTATGAGAGAAATTAATATTTGAAGAAATTCAAATATAAATTTGAGTCACATTAAATTTATGAAAGTTTGAAAGAGTTGAAATAATGAATTAATTAATTTTAAGACCTAAAATCTATTTGGAAAAATTAATTAATTCAAGGCCAGAAATTAAATATGTGATATTTAATTGGTGGTTAGTTAATTAAAGAATTCATTAACCAGAAATTAATCAATTATGGAAATAATTAATCACTTACGGAAGTGATTAATCATTTATGGAAATGATCTAATCACTTATGGAAGTAATTAGTCATTTGTGGAAAAGATTAATCAATTATGGAATTGATTGATCATGGATTGATTAAATAAGGAATAAGATTGAATCAATTTTGGAAAAGATTGATTTAATTGAATATTTTATTCATGGCCTCTCCTCTATAAATAAAACACTAGACCTAATTGGTTCAGTACATTATCCTCTTGCTCTTAGACTCTCAAGACAACCTAGAATTCTCTCTAGCCTCCCTCTTAGAGAAAGACTCCCACAAGTCTTTTGCCTCCTAGACTTAGAGACATACCGGTGTAACCTCTGTGGTTATTGTGTCAATCAAGAAGAAATTTCCAGCGATTAAAAGACAAGGAGGCTACTGCGTTTTCGTTCGTTGGAGCGTTGTTTGCGAAGAACGGTCAAGTCAACAACGAAGGTTTGTAACGGTTTTTTTCCTTTTCTATAGAAAAGCATGAAAATAAATTTAGATTTATTTTTCAGCATGTTTGAATAAATTTTCCAGCAACTTTAAAGTGTGTTTAAAGTTTGTTTGAGTTTTTTGTTACGGTATTTTAATGTTAATTAATATACGGCGTAAGGTCCAATCGATACGCTTCCGCTGCGTGGGGACTTTTATCCCCTTCATCAATAACAAGGTGAATGGGAAAAATGTCTAGACTAAGTGGGAGTGGGACACGTGTCAACGTATCCCTCGGTCTCCGCCTCTAGTTCGCACCGTGAGAGTCCTATGATCCGCCTGCAGGTTGTCCTGGCGCAACCATCCCTTCGGAGGGCCTGATCATCGGTTTCGGAACACCGTGAACTCCTGAATAGGATAGGGTCACTTAGGCTAATCACCAACAGTCGTCTTTCCCTTCGGTAGCTTGTTGGTATGTGCTTTTGAGATCTGAAAGTGGGAGGGTTACACTTATGGGGATGAGTTAAATGTGTTAACTAACCCTTGACAGAACAACGATAACTAAATGCTAATGGAATATGAGTTATTCTGGTGTTAGAGTTTGGTTGAGATTGTCTCAATTCAAAGGAGGAGTATCTGACCACCATTCGGTGGCTGTTGTTCTAAACCTTTGAAGTATCGTTGCATAAACTAAATCAATAGTTTTATAGGGTTTATTTTATTGTTTATTTGTTTTTGCAGAATTTGATTGGATTATTTGTAATGGGTTGGTGCAATTAATAATACAAGTCATTTGTTACTTCAACAATTATATAATAATTTTATGTGTATTGTCTTACGTCATTTTATAAATAACGGTATTACAACAAGCTTAAACGAAAAATTGTGCTAAATAAGTCTATAATTATTCTTAATTGAGGAATGTCCTCATGTCCCATATGTTTAATTCATTAAGAATTGTTCTTGATGAATATGACATGGAACCTTGCTTAGCAAAAAGAGAACTTGTTCAAGACCGTAATTTTCATTTACTTGTCTTGGAAACGTGATTATTGAAGAATAGTGATTCTCCCTGAATACTTGATTGAGGGGCCACAAATCACGTGTGTTCTTCTTTTAAAGTTATAAGTTCCTGGCAACAGCTTCCTACATGTGTAATAACTCTCAAAGTTAGAATTAAAGAGGTTATTTTGGCTATAGCAGTGGGGAACATTGAGTTATTTTTCTCAGTGAGAGAAAATACATATTATTAGATAATGTGTATGTAATTCCTAAGATCAAAGGAAATTTGATTTCTGTGTCTTATTTGCTGGAACAATTTTACTCTTTACCTTTCTCTGCTAACACAGTTTTATTTAAAGAAAGGGAGTTGACATTTGTTTAGCTTTACTTGAAAGTAACCTAAATGTTTTAGGACTAATCAAGAGTAAAACAGTCATGAACACTGGGTTGTTTAAGTCTGCTACTACTCAATGTGAAAAGAGGCAAACGATTTATCCTAAAGGAAAATACCTTTCTTTGGTTCTAAGGTAGACCATATTAATCTCAATTTGATTGGGAGATTGATTAAGAGTGAACTTCTAAGCGAGTTAGAAGATGATTCTCTACTACCTTGTAAGTCATGTCTTGTGGGCAATATGACTAATAGACCTTTTACTGGAAAAGATCTAAGAGTCAAAGAGCCCTTGGAGCTTGTACATTTGGATCCTTGTGGTTCAATATGTTAAAGTAGTGGGAGGGCATGAAGAATTCATCTCTTTTGGATGATTATTCAAAGGTATGAGTATCTTTATCTAATGCAACTTAAGTCTGAAGCTCTTGAGATATTCGAAGGGGCTTAGGACTAAAGTTGAAAACTTGTTAGGTAAGATGATAAAAACACTTCGATCTGATCAAAGTGTTGAGTATAGGGATTTGAGATTCCAGAACTATTTGATAGTACATGGGATCACACCCTAAATCTCCTTTAGGAGAAATAGAACCCTATTGGATATGGTTCATTCCATGTTGAGCTATTCTCAATTGTCTGGCTCATTTTGGGGTTATGCAGTGTTGACTGCATTGCATACTGTAGTAGGCAACTCCAAAGGAAACGAGAAGTGGATACTTCTTCAATTCACAAGAGAATAAAGAATTTGTATCGACAAATGCTAAATTCTCAGAAGAAGTCCACATCAAAAATAATAAACCACAAGAGTAAAGTCGGTTTAAGTAAGTTAACTAATGAAGCTACAGTAACATCCACAAGAGTTGTTGATGAGGCTGACTGTTCAACAAGAGTTGTTCATGGATCTGTGCATCTAGTTAGTCACATCCATCTCAATAGTTGAGATTGCCTCAATGTAGTGGGAGGGTTGTTTGATAACCTGAACGTTACATGGGCTTGTTTGAAGCCTAGGTCATCATACCTGATGATGGCATAGTGGGTTCATTATCTTTTAGAAAGAAAATGAATGATGTTGACAAGGACCAATGGATTAAAGTCATGGACCTAGAAATGAAGTCTTTTATATTTCACTTCCATCTGAGATCTTGTAGATCTTCTTGATGGATAACACCTATTAGTTACAAGTGGATTTACAAGAGAAAATGAGACATTAAAGGTCTTAACCAAAAAGGGTTCATACAGCAAGATCGAAAGCAAAAGGGTTTGCAAGCTTAAGTGATCCATTCATGGATTGACCTAAGCATTTCGATATTGAAATATAAGATTTGATATAGTGACCAAATCTTTTGGCTTTAATCAGAACATTAATGAGTCTTGTGTTTACAAGTAATCATCAATAGTTCAGTAGCTTACTTAGTGTTGTATATGATTGATATCCTAATCATTGGGAATGATGTAGGTTATCTTACTGACATTAAAAGAAGCTAGCAGGTCATTTCCAAATGGAAATTTGGGAGAAGTCGAGTTTGTTCTTGGGATCCAAATCGTTAGGAATCATTAGAACAAAAAGCTAGTCTTGTCTCAAGTGACTTATATCTACAAGATGTCAGTTAGATATAAGATACAAAATTCCAAGAAGGGTTCACTACCTTTCAGGGGTGAAATTTTTTTTGTCTAAGAAACCGTTTCCTAAGACACCTCGAGAAGTTGAGGAGATGAGATGAATGCCCTATGCAATAGGGATTGTCAGTAAGTATCAATCTAATCCAAGATTTAATCATTGGAAAATCGTTAAGAATATCCTCAAGTATTCGAGGAGAACGAGGAACTATATGCTCGTGTATGGGACTAAGGATTTGATCCTTACAGGATACACTAACACAAATTTTAAGATTGATAAGGATCTGAGGAAATCTACATCAGTATCTGTGGTCACTCTTTACGATGGAGCTATAGTATGACATAGTTACAGTTTTGACCGTATAGGCCAAAAAAACAGCTGTTTGTGAAGCAGCGATAGAGACTGTATGGCTTAGAAAGTTCTTGCTTGATTTGGAATGTGTTCCAAATGTGAACTTGCCCATCACACTTTATAGTGATATAGTGGTGTTGTGGCAAATTCAAAATGACATCGCAGCCTAAGACAAGCAGACACATTAAATTTAATGAAATATTGCTGATTCATTTACAAAGACTCTCTCGGCTAAAGTGTTTGAGGGTCATCTAGAAGGTCTAGATCTACAAGATATGTACAAAGGTGTAATCTAGGGCAAGTGAGAGAAATGTAATGGGTATAGTGATACCATTATGTAATGGGTATAATGATGCCCTAGTTTATTGTATTTGTACATTGTATATGTTTTATACATGTATTTATACACCCACTGCTGTATAAATTATTGTACATCCCACTAAACTAGAGTTTTAGTTCAAGTGGGAGTTTGTTGGGTTTTATGCCCTAAAACTCGTAGATAGTGAATGTAAACAAATTATATACTTGTTTCAATAAAGTGTTATTGAGTTTCTACAATAAAGTGTTATTGTTAAATATTGCACAATTTGACCCAAATCCAATAAACTAAGATCCAAGGTTGTTTACATCTGACTTGAACTAGTATGTGGGAACATACGGGGATCGGTGTTCAAGTAACAACCTAAAAGGTCTATAGTACAGGGATACGGTTGGGTACCTTATCCTGGTAACACTATGTGATACAGCCCACTTTGTATTCGATACAGACGTATTGATCCAAGGCGTCGATGTAGGAGACATGCGAGCGAGGGTATCCTATGCAATGAGTTTTCATAAGACCGGACCACGAAATAGTAAACCACTAGATGTAACACCGTTAAGTAGTTAGGTTACTGTTTCAATAGGATGACTAGGTGACTCGGTCTTAATCCTGAGTGTGTCATGAACTCCTTCTCACGAGGGATTGTCCTTTGATTAGTATGGGTGAGAGTGGCCTGCACGCCGACTCAATAAGCCTACCTTCTTGGGGACAAGACCGAGTGGGGGGCTGGCGACATAACAACATAAGATGGAATTCACTCATTCCCGCTTCTAGGAGAAGTAGATGAATGTTACCTTCAGTGGTGACTCCGGGTCTTGAACTAAGGGATCCCGCCCTCTCAGTGGCCCGAGAGGGACTTTCTGTTTACTGGTTGCACCATAAACAGGTTGTTCATTAGAGGAGTACTGATACTTAATGAGCCAGATGTAACACAGGGGTAAAACGATAATTTGACCCATCTGTAGTTACGAACACTCGTGAAGGATTGACTTACCGGTATAGGTCTATATCCGTAGACACAAAAATGTTCTACAGTGAGAAGAGTTCAACTGTGGGTCTTTAGTGGAATGACGCCCACAGTTAATGAATATTGGTTAACCTAATTAATGAGTTTAATATATTAACCTCATATCATTGGAGCTTCTGATTTGTAGGTCCATACTATAGACCTTTTAGGTCGTTACTTGAACACCGATCCCCATATGTATCCCCACATACTAGTTCAAGTCACATGTAAACAACCTTGGATCTTAGTTTATTGGATTTGGGTCAAATTGTGCAATATTTAACAATCACTTTATTGTAGAAACTCAATAACACTTTATTGAAACAAGTATACAATTTGTTTACATTCACTATCCACGAGTTTTAGGGCATAAAACCCAACAAACTCCCACTTGAACTAAAACTCTAGTTTAATGGGATGTACAATAATCTATACAGCAGTGGGTGTATAAATACATGTACCCAAAGTTAATGAATATTGGTTAACTTGATTAATGAGTTTAATCTATTAACCTCATATCATTGGAGCTTCTGATCTGTAGGTCCATTAGGTCCCCTTGCTAGCTCGTAAAGAGTAATTTGGAACAAATATATCTTGAGAGAATTTGAATAGTTCAAATTATATTGGGAATTAAGTTAATTGTATGAGATACAAATTAATATAATGTATAGTGATGCATTAAAATATAAAGTCTAATTTGAGATTAAACTTTATTATATTGAGAGATTGATATATTTGAAAGAGTTCAAATATATGTCTAATAAAATATATGGTATTTAATTAGAAGATGAATTAATTAATTATTCAATTTAGTTTAAATTAAATGAGATTAAATTAAACCATAGTCTATGAGAGAAATAAATATTTGAAGAAGTTCAAAAATTAATATGAATTTGATTCATATTAAATTTATTGGATATAAGAGAATTTGAAGGAGTTCATATTTTAATATGAATTGGATTCATATTATAGAATTAATTAATTGAAGGCTTGAAATTAAATATATGATATTTAATTGGGTAATTAATTAATTCACTAATAGAATGTCTGAAATTAAATATATGATATTTAATTGGTGATTAATTAATTAAAGAATTAATTAATTTAAAATCAATCAATTATTGAAATGATTAACAAGTTATGGAAGTAATTAATCATTTATGGAAATGATTTAATCACTTATGGAAGTGATGAATCATTTATGGAAAAGATTAATCAATTATGGAATTGATTGGTCATGAAATTGATTAATTATGGAAAAGATTAAATCAGTTATGGAAATAATTTATTTTAAATGAATATTTTATTCATAACCTTTCTCCTATAAATAGAACACTAAACCTAGGGTTTAGGTACTACAACATAAGGCCACAAGAATGCACTCTTGCATTCTCTTTAGACTCCCTCTCATATTCTCTCAACCCAAGAACTCTATGGAGAATTTTCTCTCTAGAGTTTTTCCAATTCAAGATTAGGTAGTCCCACAACTACGTTCATAAATCTCAGAGTCATAGCGGGGAAGATCAATTGGTGGTGTCCCAATTGTTGATTCTTGGTCAAAAATCAAGAAAGGTGTCACTACTACAAAAATCGATTTGCCCGTCATTAAAGACTTTTCATGACGGGCGGCGTCCGTGATCTATACGAGTGTCATCGTAACTTGTTATGACGGGCATTGCCCGTCATTAAAAGTCGTCCGTCATAACAAGTTACAATGACGGACGTTTTTCATGACGGGTGTTGTCCGTCATTAAAAGTCGTCCGTCATCAAAGGGTATTTTCCAACCAACCATATCTTTAATGACGGACAATGGCCGTCATTAAAAGACATCCGTCATGAAAAGTCCGTCATTAAAGGATATTTTGCATCCAAATGTCCGTCATTAAAGATGTCCGTCATTAAATATATTTTTTAATGACAGACATTGCTCGTCATCATTTTGTTCATAATTTAATAAAAAAATTTGTTGGTTGCCCGGTAACATACCAACAATATTTTCTTCATTTGTAAACCTATAAAGAAAGTAATCTTAATCTTAAATGTGTAAAATTGCATAGAAATCAAATATTTGTCAAATTTCATTCCAATAAGCCAATGAACCAAATTTGTTCATACAATTTTTATTCATATAAGTTTAATATATGAATAAAATTACAAACACTTACAATTAAAAGCCTCAAAATTACTAAACACCTATGATTAAAAGTCTACATGTACGCCAAAAAACAAAAATTATCGTACATGCCACTTTCATTCTTGTCACCATAATCTTGCTCGTACATCAAACTTGAAGAACCTAAGAAAAACAAATTGTAATTAGGTTCAATACAACGCCAAAACAAGAACTCACATAACAAACATATAATTATCACATAACAAACTTAACCTAGAGACATTACTAAATCATCTATCCTAATTCTAACCGGTTTCTCTAGAAATTTGGACAGCATAACAACTTACATATGACTAACCCAAAAAATTTTAAACCTGTTAAACAAGAAAAACACACTTCTATATGAAAAAAACCACCCAACTACAGTCTCACAACACTTTAGGTCCACAACAAGACCCAAAATATCTTAAAACTAAGCAAGTTAGTTTTAACATTAAAAATTAATAAGTGACAGACTTTTAATGACAGAAAAACTATAAATATCCATGGCCTTACAACCGAAACAAGGAATCCTACACTTAAAAGAAATGAGCATAACATTGAAACTAATAAGTGTACAACCAAAACAAGCACATCCTACACTTAAAAAAAAAAAATTCTTCTCCCTTTTATTTGAAGTTACATAGTAAACTCTTTATACAAAAAACAAAATTCCCTCATATTGAAAAAATATACAAAAGCTACTAAGTACCACCTTAAGGGCCAAAGAGAAGATCTTGAGCATACACAACCACAAAAAATAACAATTTCCAACTCCATATGTATTGTCCAGAAAAAGAGCCTACAAAACTTTAATCAATGAACAACCAGCTACATATACAACAAGTGAAATATTCTCATACTATACTACATGTATAAAACCATTTCAAATCAATATTTCTTAAACTCTATATCCAATGACAAGTATCACAGTACATTCCTTTAGATATTTTTACAAGGAATTGAGAGATTTGATGCAACACTAAAAAAAACAACAAAAACCAGCACAATTATATACACAAACCAAAAACATGTAACAAGAATGAATATCAACTATTAAACCCAAATCAAAATGGCACATGGTTACCACCGAAACAAGGACATCCAAATAACATAAATTCTAGATAAATAGGAACTTTGTTTTTTCAAACATACTTTGCTGCAAGGATTTTACCTTCCACTACTCTATCACCAAAACCACCTAGAACTAGTATACCATCTGCACCTTGAAGATCATGGCCAATTAGAATATCTAACAACAAAGCTACCAAACTGAAAGAATAATGAAATACAGAGGAGCTATGCAAAGTAGCAAGTCTAGTATCCTTGAACCATTTATCATACATACCTTCAGCAGCTTCCAGCCATTTTTTACTGTAGAAAAAGTCTTTGTTGCAGCTTGATCTTTGTTGTATTAGGCACGTCGCTGAATTGTGAACTTAAAAGTAAACATGACTAACTTATTGAACTAACTTATTGAAAATTATGAACATAACAACTAAACCAAAACTTCCGAGATTTCCTTATCTTTAAAACTTAAAAAATTCAAAGATTCCTTATCTTTACAACTTCAAAAATCATGTAAATATGCAGTAAAAGAACATGAATTGAACCATCGAAACAAGAAAATAAGCATACAAGTTTGGGTAACATTAGAATCCGATGTGGACCAAAATTTAGAATCAACAATCCGTAAAACAAGGGAAAATCTGTAAAAACACAAAAATTCAAACAACAATAAGAAATAGATACGAAAAATGGAGAAAAAGAGAGAAAGTACCCCTTTGGCCGACATCACAATCCTTGCGCTTGAGAATCTTGTTAACATCCTTTTTTAATAAGATTTTGAACATCACGAAAACACCCAATACTCGTTGCTAATCTCTCCCAGTATCACCTATAAAGGGGCATGAAGTGGCAGTGTGGATGCTTAATCCAGCCATCAATGACCAACTATCCTCCTAAGTTCACTCCTCTAACTTTATCATCTCTTGTAATCACTTCAAAACTATTATATCAAGACCATATAACATAAATTGAAGTTTAAATTTTCTTCTTATTTTTCACTTTAAATCAACTAAGAAATCGCTTGCAAATTTCAGGTTCACAATTAAACTCATTGAAACATAACCATAAAAAAAAACTTTAACAAAAACAATCAAAACTTTAAAGTGATAACACAACAAAACGATGTTGTAATAATGGAAACTCAAAGGCAATTTGAGGCAATATATACCCATAAATTTCTCAAAACAGTTACCACAACAAAACTATAAGAATAAGCAAAATGATAACACAATATAGCAAAATAACCTCACTAGACTATTTCAAGCAAATGCATAGTGAAAAAAAAATAGTTTTATAACATTTTGAAGGAAGCGAGAGATGAACATGATTACAAACAAAAACAAGAAAAAACAAGAAAAAAGGAACATGATTACAAACAAAATCATCATCAAATAAACCTCGTCCTAGGAAGAGAAAAAACAAAGAAACATGAAAGAAATTAACTTTTTTTTAAAAAAAAAATCCAATACCTGCTGCTCAAAAAACAGAAGGAGGAAAAAAAAAGGAAAGTCGAAAGAATTAGTGTGAACTGTCACAGGTAATTAAATTAACCGAGTGGGTAAAAACGAAGACAGTAATAATTGAATAAACACAAAATCTCAAATTATTCCACAGCTTCAAAAACTAAAATCATCAAAGAAGAAGAAGAAATGGTAGAAAAAAGAGAGTTTAAATATAATGGAGAGTCATAATTGACCCCTGAACGCAACGACTCGAGAGAAAATTTCTATTTCAAAAAAATAAAATGAATATCCAAATTGGGGTTTGTTTGTGAGTCCTATTCTTGTCTTGTTATGAAGCTTTGGGAATTTCTCAAATTTCCATATCTAAATTTTTCCCTCTAATTTATCTTTATATCTCTACTTCTCTAAACTTTTATCTCTTTCTCTTTAAATTTCTTCTCTAAAATTTACCGAGTATATATGCCAGCCAAGAACTCTCATTCTTTGCCAACTGTTTTTTTTTTAATGTTCATTCTTTGCCGACTTAAGAACAAGCATAGTTAATTAATTAACAAATTCGGAACTAAGGGTTTAAACTCTTGCACCATGTGAGTAACAATTCCAAAAATCACTGCCACTTCCCACATATGAAAAGTTAAAAACATCTTCAATCAATCAACCAAGTAAAAAGACCAACTAAAAAGAAGAATAAGGATTAAGAAACAAAACTTTTCAAAAAAAAAAAAAAGGATAAGAAACAAATACCTTAAAATTGCATAACATTACCAAATCACACACACTCTTCTTTTCCAAGCGAGTGAATCCAGCGAACTTGACGAAACGAAACATTCATTCCGTCCAAATCCGATACGCAACACAAGGAAGAGACTCAATAGCACTCATCATCACAGCCAAAAAGCAATTATGACTCGAATTGAATCACAGAAGAATGCAGATATATATATTATCGAATGATCCTGTTGAATGAAGCCATATTCTGAATAACAGAATCCAAAAACTTAAGAAGAACAATCAAAGAGACAACACAACGGCAATGCAAACACATAAAACTAATAGATGATTCTCTTTCTCTCTCGGTAAATCACGCCGTAGAAAGACAAAAAAAGAAAACAGAGCAGTTTAAACAAGACGACGGTTATCGGAATCGAATCGCATTATTTCTACAAGGCGAACCAATAAATCGAAATGCAGGAGGCGAACACCGTGAATCCGAACCTCAATCGATGGAATCAGGACGAAACATGGATCTAGGAAATCATGAAACAGGGCGAATTCCGATGATTTGGCAGTGGCGGTTCCGAATTCATCTGGTGTAGGGAGTGGTAGGGATTTGGACAGAGGAAGTGGAAACGAATAGAAGAATGAGGTGGATTCTTCTTGTCTTCTTCTTAGCAAACAACGATAGAACATTGAAACAACGTTTGAAATCCTACTTTTACAGTAAGTTGTCTTCTAGCCAATGGTATGAGAGAACCTTCTGAAAATGTTTATTAATTAGCCTAATTCATAAACTTTAACCACCCCAGAGAGCAATCTAAGTTTTTCTTATATGAACTTCAAGAAAACCACTTTAAACTTCAATTACCATTCACAAGCAATCCCCCCAAAGTTCATCACTGTCAGAACCCACATATGTTCGTTTCTACACAGACCTTTATAAAGCAACCAACAGAACGGAGAGAAATATAGGAGAGTTGGGGCACGAATTGAAAGATAAAATTTGATAAAATCAAACCAGTCACCTTCGGTTGAAATGCACGCGAGAAGAGAAAAAACAGGTGAAGATTCCGGTAAAGAAAAAAGCCGGTCGAAATGATGTGGTTGAACGATGCCGGTGAAGATTCAGTCGCCGTCCACGCAAACAAGCCTTCTGCCGCCGTTCAGTCGTCGCCGGTGAAGATTCAGCTGTCGTTGCTAAGGTTCGCCGTCGTGGGTTGAAGACAAGGGGAAGAGATCCGACGGTCGAAGGGTTGAAGAAGGGACGAAGGACGGCTGCGGCGGCTGAATGTTGAAGAAGAGGGGGAACCGCCAAAGGTTAAAGAAGGGATGAATCGAACCTGCCAAAGGTTGAAGAAGGGAGGCTTGGAAGTTGGGGCGGCCAAAGGTTGAAAAAGGGAGGCTAGGGCTTTTCGAAAATTTTTGGGGAGAGAGAAAAGTGTATTTTGGGCATTTTACCGTTTAAAAAAATATATGTAATCGGGCTTTTAATGGCGGGCAATGCCCGCCATTAAAGGTAGTTTTTAATGACGGGCAATGCCCGTCTTTAAAGGTACATTTTTTTGGAAAAACGCACGTCCGACATTAAAAGTGGCGCTCGTTTCCCGTCCGTCATTAAAGGTCCAACCCCCTTTTTTCTGTCCGTCATTAAAGGCTGTTTTTGTAGTAGTGTGTCCGTTGAAGTATTCAGAGTCGTCAACGATGGTATGTTTGCTTCTCCCATTTAGATTTAGATCTAATAATTATTGTATGCTTAGCCTTAAGTTTGTATAAAATTTGTTCTATGTTTTTTGCCAATGTAATAGTATTTTTGGATAAACAAAATTAACTTCGAATCGGTCCCAATTACGCTTCCGCTATATCGGAATTAGGGAATTTCAAATCCATCATATGTATGGTTAGATAGAAAATAACTCTTGTACCAACCATACAATAATTAAATAGGAAAATTGTAATGGGTGGCTAAATTAAATAGGGAAATAACGAATATATTAACTTTTAAAAGAAATTGCAAATATGACAAATATTTTAAATGATTTTTTAACTTCCTGTTTTCGCCCTCCTCATTTGGGTTCATTTTGTTGGGTGTTTTTCACTTTAGTAGAAAAAGGGCTCGAGGCCCATAAGGGCCAAAACTTGTGTTATAAAGAAAATTGCAGCTGTCGATCTTTTATGTGTGCGAGAGAGTGACGACAGAGAGAGAAATAGAAAGAAATTGGAGAAAAGAAAAGTCATCCGTACAGTACCGTCTTTCAGCCTTTTGGAGGTTGATCCGTGGTCCGATCGAGCTGAAATTTTGACAGCGTGTTCCTAACACGATGGTCTTCAAACTGAACGGTGGAGATTTCTTTTGGTGCTACCTACAGTCAGATTGCAGTGGGTAGTTGGTTTCCACTTGGGTGAGATTTTTCTTATTTGTTCTCTTGTCGTTTGTTGTCGAGATTGTTATCTTGAGATATATTTTATTGTATGCCTCTAGTTGTATCTAGAGAGAACTCGTTGTAACCCATTATTGATTATAGTTGAGATTTTGACTTCAGTCCGTGGTTTTATACTCTTCGCCTTGGGGAGGTTTTTCCACGTTAAAATTGTTGGTGTTCTGTGATTGTGCATGATTAATTTTTCCGCTTCTACTTTATTAATTTCCTATTAGGTTCACACAAGAGGGGATAGACTGCTCAACTGTGTGGGACTCAACCCCCTGGTCCCTCTGAACTGCTGCCCTCAATTATGGACAATCCCTCTTGAAATGCCCTGGTTGTCCATACTGGTAACACACACCGGCACCCACAAGACACTGACCCCGATGATTCTTGCCACAACTTGCACATGGGGTTCTCCTGGATTCACTAGCAACGGACTCTTGACCTGTCCTCGGTCTTGCTACTAAACTTGCAGACTGACTGGGGGCTCTTTGACTCTGCCTCTGATAAGCACTACCCGAACTCATCTGCCTCGATAACTGGCCACCAGATCGACGCTTGAAGTCTTGACGGCATGAAACATTCACTCCAGGTGTGAACCTTCGCTGTTCACGACCTCAAAAACCACTAGTTGTTGAAGCTCCACGACTAGGCTCCACAGTCGACTTTTCCTCTATAATACTCTGCTCCACGCGTAAGGCAGTTTCTACTAGCTGGGAAAAATCCGTCCACTTGGCAATAACGGTAACTGGGGTACGTATCTCAAAACGCAACCCTCTCTCAAACTTGGGACACCTGTCACTCTCAGATGCCATAATCACATCGGTATACCATGAAAGCTCGGTATACTTCCTCTCGTACTCGGCCACTGAAAGTGACCCCTGCTTCAGCTCCAGAAACTCATCTCTCTTTGCCTCACAATATGTGGTGGGATAGTACTTTTCCTCGAATATGCCTCTGAATGTCTGCCAGTCCAACGTACGTGCATCACTACGCCTGGCTAAAATAGATTTCCACCATCCCTCCGCCTCATTCTGCAAAAGATCTCCTGTTCAGATCTAGCAAATTGCTCAGTCCCTGCCTCATTCTGACCTCTCGGGGTACTGGATCCCCTTTCAGATTAACTTTGGGTAGGATCCTGCGTCCCATCTTGATTCTGCCTGCATCGTCTGCTGGTACGTGGTGGCATGACTCGTATAACATATCAACACATCAGACATGCTATAGATACTTAACTAAGATGCATGATACTAAACTTATATCCACATTCTAGTCCTGACTGGACCCACTCTCAACAATATCTGAACTGACCCAACGTCTAACTATTTACTTCCTTGATTTTTCTTAGCACTAACTACTATGTCTCATTTCCCATGGAGCTAACTGCTCTGATACCAAGTTGTCACACCCCCTCCCGGACCACCTGCTAGCTTAGCCCGAAAGATGGCATGAAGCCAACGGACATCGTCCTCCTCTAACGATACCCGTTGACCTTCCTGAAATGTTGAACCTGATAAACATACTAATCTTAGATATAAAATATTCTACATGAAACACAACACAGCCGAATCCCTAAAAACATTTCAACATACACGAGGTGTCGTCCTGACATAACTCGGTTTGGAAATAACCTGATATAGATATTGATAACTGCCCAAAAGGTAGTTATTTAGGCCTCAATTATATAGGGATTTGTGTGTCCTTTATGCATATTAGGGTTGGTTTTGGATAGATATTACATGTTTTAACCCATTTGGAAGAATGCAAGCATTGGAAATTATTTTGTGTAGATTATGCTACTGGGCGACTGGAGAGAGCAAATTCTGTGCTGCAGCAAAACTGGGAACAGAACTGCCACATCACAGCTCGTTAGCCAACTTCATGAACCGACTTCTGTTGAGTTATTTTCGGGATAAAGGAGCAAGGAGAGCCTTACACGTGTCCTAGTTGACCTAATTCAAGCCTCCCATCCTTATATAAAAGGAAGTAGCCGTCAAAGTCAAAAGCATTCCATGTTTTCCCTTGGAAGCCGACTAGTATAGAGAGATTGAAGATCATCAAGAACACCATCATCCGCAAGCTGATTAAGGAGTTTATTTTCTTTATTAACTTGTGATTATAGACATGCCTACTCAGATTGTGATTTGTATTTTCATGCTTATTATGAACTAAGTATCTTAGGTTTTAGTTAGGAATAATGTGATTGTCGTGCTTCATCTCTAGTAATATATTGACTATCGCATTTTGGTTAATTGTTGTACTTATTTCAATTTTATGTCCGCCTGGCCAGCCGGTGTGAATAGCACTCTCTAGTTTCAGGGATGATTTAGAGAGTGTGTGGCAATTATCCACACTACGATCATTGTGTATTGGTGAACGCCAGTGACTGAGCTAGGGATAACCAGTTGCCTAGTGCTTGATCGGTCGTACTTCATTGGGGTTGAAACACATCCTAAAAGATCCGGAGTTCCAGGAGGAATCCGCTAATAATACTGCGAGAAATGCATGATCAATAATATTACTAAAGCATCTTTTAAAACAATCACTAAATCCTAACCAGCGCCTGTCTTTAATCTGTCTATCTATTTGTTTACTCGTTGTTCTGTCATTTATTTTGCTTCAACACAATTCTTATAAAACCAAATCATTTTACCATCTTTGAAACCATTAGAAAGTTACACAAAATAGGTAGAGTGGAAACTAATTCAGGACTCGGATTGATAATATTACTTGCTGCAGACTGTGTATACTTGCACAGGAATTCTAGAGTCTTTTATACCATACTTTTACTCACTCTAGGAACCCAACAGATATCACAACCAAAAACATATACAACTGGGGTTTATACAACCACGACCTCTAGGACTAAATTATCCAATCCTTACAAAACATTTACAATATAGACAGACTCATTATACAACTCCACCCACGTACTGGAGCTTGATCTGGAACTTTCAGCAGACGTTGGCAGTGTATCAGGCACCGGGAGCTCGATCTCTACCTGAAAGGTAGGAAAAACATTTTGAAAGAATGAGCTACGAGGCCCAGTGAGTGACTAACTTTAAAACTGTAGATTAAGAAATCAGAACACGTGATAAAAGCTTTCTTAAAACATCGCAGGTTCGTCATTAAAAATCTAGCAAGGCATATCAAGTACATCAAACGTTTTAACTAACATGACCGATCTATGTTGTGTAGGGCACGCCCAGTACAACCAACATTACTAGTCCTACCATGTAGTGGGGCCCGCCCAACACTCCCATCGTCTTTGTCGTAGTGGGGCCCGCCCAACACTCACGACAGCATCGTTGTCACGGAGTACACTCAACGTCAACAACGGAATATAACCTGTCTGCACACGGTACCATATAACCTCGGGCTCAATATCTCAGTCATGTAGTCAATAGAAATCTCATAAAATCACATGAAAACATTAGAACATGCCTGCTTATCGTTATCTTTCGTAAAACTTAAGCTTACTCAGCTCGCTCGTGGAAAAACCGAAAATCTTTAAATAATTATTGCTAATACATGCTTAGATTAAAAGGATGTCGTTTCAACTATTTTTCAGAAACTCAATAATCACGTGCTCATTTATAAACCGCATTAGAAAATCTAAGCTCATAACTTAAGCTTGAAACCATTCATAAAAACCATGTATCATTCATAGAAAAGCATGTAAAACATCTAAACATGAACAACTATTTGGAAACAATTTTCGAAATTCATTTTGTCACTCACTGTCGTAGCTAGTTCCCTGGTCTGTAGACTCGACCTATTTCCTCTTGGCCTATTAAACAACAAAAACCGAGCATTAGAACCATAGATAGCTTTGTCTTTCCATGCTCATGAATTTCTAAACAATTGAATTAAGAATCACATTCACATTATACTTTCCAGATTTTCCAGATTCTATACCCTAATTTCCAACACCCATAACTTCCTCAATACTTAACCAAAATTAATATACTATACATAAAACTCTTCATTTTTTAACACTCCACAATTTAGCTGAAGAAATGAAAACGGGATTCCCAACCAATTTGTCCATAAATTGCCCGAACACAGACAACACAAATTCGAGGTTCTCTGCTTCCCTTTATCTATCTCCTAAAATTAAACCTACGTAGAGTCATTTGTGGCTCACAAATTCTTCATGAAAGTTGTAGGAAATTGAATTAGCATTCCAACCATACCAAATAGAGCTTTTGATTCAACTTGTACACCCCAGAATGCTAAAAAAACCAGAGAAAACCAGAGATCCTCCTACTTTGCTCGAAAATCCTGTGCTCTGTTTTCCATTCTAAAACCATTAACCTCTCATACGATTTAGCTCAAGCTTCCTGCATGAAATTTTTTAGAAAATGAACTAACTTTGAAGAAAATCAAACCTCACCTTTTAGTTTCTTCTGTGTAGCTCAAGCTGAATCAAAACCCAAAAGTTGACAGGTTGAACTCAGATTCTACTATGGCTTGCTTTGCATGAGCTTTTCCTATCTTCTTCAACCTCAAAACCAAAAAATTCTTCTTCTTCTTCTTCCTTCACTCTCTCCCTCAAGTGCTCTGAAAATTTGGATGGAAAATGATGAGGAATGTGGCTGGAAGTGGGCTGAAAATAGGTAGGAGTTGGCTTAAGCGGTGGTGGGTTTGTGCTATCATTTCCCATTTCTTTTCCTTTTCTTTTTCTTTTTTTTTTTCTGTTCTTCCTTTTCCTTTTCCTTTCATTTTCATTTGCTTTAAATAAACTCCAAAGTTATAAAAAAAACAACTTTAACTAAAAGCTTGCCATTTTCCCTCAACAATGAATAACAACTTTTAATTCACTTCCACAATACAAGAGGAAATGATCCAAGGAAAGTCTCAGGTTTATAGAATTGATCGACTCCGGCTTCGAACAGAACTGACTTCAGCCATGGTTCGCTATTCCCGTCCTCAAGAACCATGGTAGATCATCTCCAAAACCCCGTTCGAACAGAAAGTCTCGTTTAAGCATTTCTATGTATTTTTCCCGAGAAAGATTATTGATGAAGCGGTTGTACGGTAATCGTGGCTCCTTAGTTTCGTCAGCTTCAACAGATGCTTCAGCAATACCCTTGCCCTTGTCTTCCTTTTGTTTGGACAAAATTTCTTCCTCAACCTTTTTCTCTACCTCCTCTCTTGCTTTTTCCTCGGCCTCTTTCTTCTCATGCTCTTCTCTTTCTGCATTTTGTCTTTCAGAATCAGTAGTTGGAGGCGAGGGGGTATCAGTTCGGACTACCTTGACGCGACCCGCTTTTTGCTTAATGCGGCGACGTTTGGGCACTTCCAGCATGATCACCTCCACTTGAGCCTCATGCATTGGCTCATTATCTTCCTCAGGCGCAACCTCTGCCTGTTCTTCTCGCACATTCCCAGCCTGCTTTTCTTGACCTTCTTCCAAATTCTCTTCTCGCACCTCCTCCATATCAGTGACTATCGAGTCGGTCTGTTCTGGGTTCTGTACTTCTGGTTCTTTCAGATTTTCTTCTCCCACTACCGCAACAGCAACATCTTCTGTCCCTTTCTGGACAACTTCTTGGTCCTCAGCCCTCTACTGCCGTCTTCTTCTTGTGGCTTCTTTTTCCTCCGGCGTCTTCTTCTTCTTCGCTTTCACTTTCTGTGCTTCAGGGGTGACAGACACCTCTTCTTCCTCGTTGTCTCTCTCTTTTCTTGCTCTCGTTTTCGCCATTAGAGACCCAAGGGTTTTTTTTTCTTTACAGCAAACAACAAGAGAAAGGAGAAATACGAATAGTACGAGAAGGTGAAGTTAAAAGAAACTTACTGAAGTCTGTGAATAAATAAGGCTTCAACAAGATGAAATCTTAACCGAATGGATTTGCTCTGCATTAAATAATATTGTCGTTTTATTTTAATCGCATGCAATCTGGAAAATCAAAACCATCAACGGTAAAATCATGAATTCCAATCGCCCATGGTAAATAATTATGCGCTGTCAACGGCTAAACCCTTCGATCTTCCCTACGTGACACATGGCTTCATCAGATGGCTCATGCAATTAACCTACCCATAGAAAATTCAAAATCCAAACGGTAAAAGTAATTAATTCTCAATAAATCCCTTCCAACTCGTACGCAAGATTTGCTTCAACCATAAAATTGCCGCAACAACCTTCTGAACAAAACGAACCGTAGATACGGATGAATTCAAATTAAAAATCAAATCAAGAAATTCAAATTTAAATTAACCGCTCAAATCAAATCTTATCTTTTATTTCTATTATTCAAAACCGAATAAATCAGGAGAAATTTTATTCAAATCTAATCTAAACAGAAATTTAAATAACCGAAAATAATAACTGAATTAAAATCTAATTAAATCTAATCGGAAAATAAAACAAAACTAACTTTAATCTAAACTAATCAAATTAAATAAAATAACTAATCTCCAAAATTAAAAACAACAATTAAAAATAAATCTTGTAGAATTTAAACAAACCAAATCTAAAATAATTCAAATTAAAATCAAATGAAATCAGTGAGAAAATAAAATCAAAACAAACATAGGGAGCTCAAAATTTTGCTCTGTGAAATGCTCCCGCAAAAATCTTGCTCTCTCAATCATCAACCAACTTTAGGGAAGGATATTTCGTCTGGAACTCCTCTCCCCAATAATGTTTAACACGCTGACCATTCACTTTGAACACTCTCCCATCTTTTTCATCCTACAAAGTAATTGCTGCTCCATGGGGGAAAACCTCAACCACAATAAATAGCCCTAACCATTTAGATTTTAGTTTCCCAGGAAACAATTTTAATCTAGAAATATAAAGCAAAATTCTTTGACCTTTGACAAACTCTTTAGGCTTAATTCTCTTGTCATGCCACCGCTCAGTCTTTTCTTTATATATTTTCGAATTTTCATAAGAAAATTTTCAAAATTCCTCTAATTCATTAAGCTGCAGCATTCTTATTGCCCCTGCATGACTCAAATCAAAGTTTATTTTCTTCAAAGCCCAAAACGTTTTATGTTCAAGCTCTAATGGTAAATGACAAGCTTTCCCATATACTAACCTATAGGGAGACTAATGACATGCAAAAATGTCATCATTTTCCTATTAATTTTAGCTAGTTTTATGCTTGAATTGTGTACTTTAATGCTATTTTCTGTTTAAATTTCAGAAAACCAAGTCAAAGAAGCAAAACCAAAATTTTGAGAGATTTTAGATGATTTTGGAGGCTTTTGGAGCAATTTGGAGAATTACATTGAAGATCCGAGTCCAAAAAGCCAAGAAGAATTAATTAGAAGCCCAAATTCATGAATTTCAAGTCTTAAAGTATCAAGTTGGGTCAAGGAAAAAGTCCAAAATCCATTACAAGAAGTATTTGGGCCAAAAGAAAGTCGGAGGCCCAAAAATGGAGTCAAAATCGGGCCTTTATTGAAGATTCAGGGCCTAGCGTCTCGACGCTAGGCAGCTGCGTGGAAAGATCCAGAATCGCGAGAGCGTCGCGACGTTGTCCAAGTAGCGTCTCGACGCTGCGACGTCTTGGAGTCCAAGAAAAGATGACGTCAGAGCGTCTCGACGCTGTCCTTGTAGTGTCTCGACGCTGTGCTTGCTGGGAGCCTATAAAAGGAGCCTTTTGCAATGAAGATTGTGTGCCAATTTGTGGGTTTTCACCCCATTCTAGAGTCTACACTAAAATTGGGGATTTTTGGGAGAGTTTTGGAGCTTTGTTGAAGATCTTTGGAGCTCGGGATCGAAGGAGGTCGGCGCGGGATCAAGGAGATCGACACTTTTATGAGCATTTCTCTTCCCTTTTCCTTTATGTTTTAGTTTCTAGAATTGTTGTGATTAGGAATTATTGAATTTTAGTGATTATGAGTAGTAAATTCCTAAATTCTATGAGATTGATTTAGATGTTGAACCTCTGCTGAATTAATGAATTGATGTTGTTTAATTGTCATTATTGTTCATTTGTGCATTTTGTCCGTAATGCTTTTAATCAACTGATCACTGATTAAATGAATCGTTACTAAGTGGAAACTCGATGGAGAGAAGCTTAGACTAGAACTGAATGCATGACTAACGGTTATTTACTCGGGTGACACGGGATAAAATAAATAACGTTAGAGGTTGTACTGAAGGGTCGTAATGCCATACTAAGTAAATAAAGATGAGACTGAAAGGAGATTCTTTATTGAACGGTATGAGATAGGAGGAGACCGACAGGAGAGTCCTTGTAATTAGGCTTCTAGACTTATGAATCAAACGATTTGTTAATCCATATTAGTTATTTGATTCTGCATTAAAGGTCGAATTGATGAAACCAACAACTCTAGAATTATCCCATCAAATTGTGTCGCCATTTATCTTTTGCTTTCTAGATTAGCTTTTTATTATTCTTTTCAGCATTAGATTTTGTTCTCTAAATAAAGCTAAGCAAGATTATTTGTGGTACTTAATTGAATAAATCCAATCCCTGTGGAGACGATACTCTATACTCAAAATCACTATATTACTTGTGATGACCCGTTCGCTTGCGGAATGGAAAATCGTACCAACAAGTTTTTGGCACCGTTGCCGGGGATTGGCTAATTTCATTCAATTAATATTGTGAAGAAATTGCTTGCTTTAGATTAGAGGTTTTATTTTGTTTTCTTTGTTTTATTTTTATCCTGGTCCATTGTTCTTGTTGTGCATTTAATATGTGTTTGCATCTGACTGAAAGCCTGATTATTATTGATTTAATTGTTTTAAATGGCTTTTTATAATTTTGGGTGGCCCTTTAGGGAATCTGAGCCCAAAGAACCAACACCATCATCCAATTTTTTTAATTTAAATTATCCCCCTTTAGAAGAAAAATCTCCCCTAGAAAGTTTGCTTCAAGATTTTATTGAGGATACTAGAGCCACTCAATTAGCTCTAGAAAAATCCCTAGGGAGATTGCATCCCCAAGAGGATGAGAGTGAAGTGCAATCCGCTTCCATAGAAGAAAAATCTTCTTTAGAGAGCTTGCTTGAAAATTTTATCCAAGAGTCGAGAGCCATGAATTTAGAATTAGAAAAATCTATGGAGAGACTCAATACCCAAAAGGAAGATAGGGAAGTAGGATCCACTTCCATAGAGTGTCTAGTGAGTCATGTGGCCACTGATTCATTAGCACCCATTCAAGAGCCTAATCCTTTCAATTTTGCTGAGTTTGAGCATATAGGGGTGAGTTGTTTAGGCAGTGAGGAAGAATTGGATAGTTCTAGCACCCATCAAGAACACGTTTGTGAGGAAGAAAAAGAAAATGAGCCTATAGTGTTTGAGGAGTTTCTAGAGGTAGAGTTTAAGGTTGAAAGGCCTTTGTCTGTTCTATCCTCTCCATCCTCTATTGATAATGAGTGTTCTTTTTCTTGTTCTCACGAGTCAGTGTCAGAGTCAGAGTCCATTTATTTTGATCTTTCTCCTTTTATGCTTTTATTATTAAAAAATCCCAAAAATATTTCTGCTTCAGGGTCCCATGAAAAGCTAGTAAGCTTACTAGCAATAGTCTGCTTCATCGATTCAAGGAAGAAGGGCCCGAAGAAATACGAGAATTTTTATGTGCCTTGAAAGACCGCACAAACTCGTCTAGCTAAGAGACGTTAAACAAGCGCTTCTTGGGAGGCAACCCAAGTTTATTTTTCCGTTAATTTTCTTTTCTTTGTTTTTCAGTTTTTTTGTAGTTAGAGCATGTTGATCTTTCGTTCCGGTTGATCAATTTTTGAAGGAGCTCGAGACCACATTTTCTTCCGAAAACAACCCCAATGAACGTTGAAGGCTAACGTCCATGGTTTCTCTCGCACTTCAGAGCATGTTGTCCTTAAGCATGCTTAATTAGTCTGAATAATTAATACATTGAGGGCAATGTATGATTTAAGTTTGGGGGGGAGGCTTTGCTGTTCTGATCTGAGCTTATTGAAAATTTTTTCATGATGATTATATTGCATCTGTTTTGATGAGGACGGTCTGTGATATGATCTAGATAATGAATTTTGTTCAATTTTTGTGAAATATCAAAGCATGTTCAAGATTCATGTAAATTTAAATTTTTGCTTTGATTTCCTTGCACACGTTGAGCACTTAGCCTACTTATATGGTTTTGAATGCTTAGAACTGGATTATATTATCTAGATGTTTGTTGTCACTCCGATAGGCTTAAGATCTAATTTGAAAGATGAACGACATGAGAGTCTGTAATGTTTTACTTGGGAGAAAAATCATGTTTATTAGCCTGCAAAGTAAAAGAAAGAAAATGAAAAAAAAAGAGAAAAAAAATAAAAAAAATAAAAATAAAAATAAAGGAGAATGCTCCACTTTCTTGAGAGCGTTAGTAACCAGGGGCATTCATGACACCCATCGTTTGCCTTTGCATGAAAGCGCTGAAAAGAAATGAGCATGCCTCGGCATCCTAAAAGATGAAACACTCGTAGTTGGATGCTTTCATCACCAATGTTGGCAAGCCAAAACGAAGGCACTACATCAAAAAGGATGCTAAAAAAAATAAAAAAAAATGCAAGTTTCGGGGAGGCATACCCTGTTGTTTCAGGCACCTTAGTGGGATATTGCTTTCTTGATTGTTGGGAAGCTGGATAATTAGAGCTTAGGACCAGTGTAGGGGGAAGATGAACTGAGGATTCTATAAACCTTTTCTAGGCCAGTAAAGACCTAATAAGGAGGCTCGCACACACACACGCAAGGGATAAAGAGTTTAAATTTAAATTTCGTGATGAATGAATATGTTTTAATACTTCCTTTAATTTTTAGAGTTCATTATTTTGATCATTGAGCTTAGAGTCATGCATTTGCAATAGTTGATTCATATATAAGGTTTTAGCTTTGCTCGGGACTAGCAAAGATTTAAGTTTGGGGGTGTGATGACATGCAAAAATGTCATCATTTTCCTATTAATTTTAGCTAGTTTTATGCTTGAATTGTGTACTTTAATGCTATTTTCTGTTTAAATTTCAGAAAACCGAGTCAAAGAAGACAAACCAGAATTTTGAGAGATTTTAGATGATTTTGGAGGCTTTTGGAGCAATTTGGAGAATTACATTGAAGATCCGAGTCCAAAAAGCCAAGAAGAATGAATTAGAAGCCCAAATTCATGAATTTCAAGTCTTAAAGTATCAAGTTGGGTCAAGGAAAAAGTCCAAAATCCATTACAAGAAGTATTTGGGCCAAAAGAAAGTCGAAGGCCCAAAAATGGAGTCAAAATCAGGCCTTTATTGAAGATTCAGGGCCTAGCGTCTCGACGCTAAGCCTGGAGCGTCTCGACGCTAGGCAGCTGCGTGGAAAGATCCAGAATCGCGAGAGCGTCGCGACGCTGTCCAAGTAGCGTCTGGACGCTGCGACGTCTTGGAGCCCAAGAAAAGATGACGTCAGAGCGTCTCGACGCTGTCCTTGTAGCGTCTCGACGCTGTGCCTGCTGGGAGCCTATAAAAGGAGCCTTTTGCAATGAAGATTGTGTGCCAATTTGTGGGTTTTCACCCCATTCTAGAGTCTACACTAAAATCTTTGGAGCTCGGGATCGAAGGAGGTCGGCGCGGGATCGAGGAGATCGACACTTTTATGAGCATTTCTCTTCCCTTTTCCTTTATGTTTTAGTTTCTAGAATTGTTGTGATTAGGAATTATTGAATTTTAGTGATTATGAGTAGTAAATTCCTAAATTCTATGAGATTGATTTAGATGTTGAACCTCTGCTGAATTAATGAATTGATGTGGTTTAATTGTCATTATTGTTCATTTGTGCATTTTGTCCGTAATGCTTTTAATCAACTGATCACTGATTAAATGAATCGTTACTAAGTGGAAACTCGACGGAGAGAAGCTTAGACTAGAACTGAATGCATGACTAACGGTTATTTACTCGGGTGACACGGGATAAAATAAATAACGTTAGAGGTTGTACTGAAGGGTCGTAATGCCATACTAAGTAAATAAAGATGAGACTGAAAGGAGATTCTTTATTGAACGGTATGAGATAGGAGGAGACCGACAGGAGAGTCCTTGTAATTAGGCTTCTAGACTTATGAATCAAATGATTTGTTAATTCATATTAGTTATTTGATTATGCATTAAAGGTCCAATTGATGAAACCAACAACTCTAGAATTATCCCATCAAATTGTGTCGCCATTTATCTTTTGCTTTCTAGATTAACTTTTTATTATTCTTTTCAGCATTAGATTTTGTTCTCTAAATAAAGCTAAGCAAGATTATTCGTGGTACTTAATTGAATAAATCCAATCCCTGTGGAGACGATACTCTATACTCAAAATCACTATATTACTTGTGACGACCCGTTCGCTTGCGGAATGGAAAATCGTACCAACAGAGACATACCTAGAGGAGTCTTATAGGCTGTCTTATAAGCCCAAAGAGCCTCATCCAACCTAAAAGACCAATCCTTCCTAGATTGATGGACTACTTTATCTAGAATAGATTTTATTTCCCTATTACTAATCTCACCTTGACCATTTGCTTGCGGGTGATAAGGGGTAGCTATCCTATGCTTAATTCCATACTTAGCTAAAAGCTTAGTTAAGATATTATTAACAAAATGTGTACCCTCATCACTCACTAGAGCTCTAGGTGTCCCAAACCGCACAAAGATGTGCGATTGAAGAAACCTTGCTACTGTCTTGGCATCATTCTGATGGCATGTGATGGCTTCGATCCACTTAGACACGTAATCAACTGCCAATAAGATGTAAACATTGCCATTAGAAGTGGGAAATGGCCCCATAAAATCAATATCCCATACATCGAATAATTCTACTTCCAAAATGTATGTAAGAGGCATTTCATCTCTAGGCCCCAAGTTTCCTCTCCTTTGGCAAGCATCACACTGCTTGTAGAACCAATGGGCATCCTTAAATAAGGTAGGCCAGAAGAATCCACAATGCAAAATCCTCATAGTTGTCCTCTGACCACTGAAATGGCCTCCATACGGCGAAGAGTGACATTGCTCTAGGATTTCCTTTGCTACATCACCTGAAACACATCTACGAATAATACCATCAGAGCATTGCTTATACATAAATGGCTCATCCCAATAGAAAAATTTTGCATCATGCTTAAACGTTTTCTTCTGCCTCCAATCCATATCAATAGGAGTGACTCCCTTTACCAAAAAATTAGCAATATCAGCATACCAATGGACGTCCCTGACTACCTTTACCTCAACAGCAAAGAGTTGTTCATCTGGAAAAGAATCTGAAATGGCAGATTGCTTCAGCAATGACATTTTCTGATCCATTCTTATCTTTTATCTCCAAGTCGAATTCCTGCAATAATAAAACCCAACAAATTAGTCTAGGCTTTGCATCTTTTTTAGACATTAAATACCTTATTGATGCATTGTCCGTGAACACTGTGACTTTGTATCCAACCAAATATGGCTGGAATTTCTCAAAAGCAAACACAATAGCTAACAACTCATTCTCAGTAGTTGTATAGTTGACTTGTGCCTCATTTAAAACCCTGCTTGGATAATATATAGGATGGATAAATTTGCCCTGCTTTTGCCCCAACATAGCACCTATTGCAACATCACTTGCATCACACATTACCTCAAATGGTAAATTCCAATTAGGTGCACAAAGAATGGGTGATGAGATTAAAGCAGCCTTTAATGTTTCAAAAGCCTTCCTACAATCTGCATTAAAGTAAAAAACATGGTCAGTACACAACAAGTTACATAGAGGTTTAATAATTTTTGAAAAATCCTTTATGAACCTCCTATAAAATCCTGCATGACCTAGAAAACTCCGAATCCCTTTCACTGAATTCGGTGGTTCTAATCTATCAATAACCTCAATTTTTCCTCTATCAACTTCTAGACCATTCTTAGAAATCTTATGACTGATAGCGAGCAGAAATGTCGCTATTTTAGTCCCAATGTATTAAGCTTTTCGGTGCTTTAATCGTGTTTTTAATGAAAATACTTAATGAATTTTGTTATTTGGTCCTTAGGAGCAAAGTTGGTAATTTTGGGAGAAAAAGTGCCAAAACTGAAGCAATTGAAGCCCAAATCCAAGCTTGGCTCAATTAGGGGGCCCAAAGAAGACAACCATGACAAAAATGCCAAAAGAAATGAAGAAGAAGGCCAAAAAATCAGCCCAAAAAGAAGCTGGAAATCTGGAATTTTGAGGCAGCGTCGAGACGCTATGTAGGCAGCGTCGCGACGCTACCCTTTCGTGTTACCCAAGCCGCGTGCGCAGCAGCGTCGCGATGCTGAGCAAGGTAGCGTCGCAACGCTACCCCTATTCCAGGCCTATAAAAGGCGCCCCAAGGTGCCTCATTTTGCATCAATCACCATTCCAACAATTCCTTTTGGAATTCTTTCTTTCCTCTTTTCCTTAGGCTCCTTTAGAGCCACTCTCAAGGCTTTCTAGCCTTTTTGAGAGGATTCTTTTAGTGGGAAAAATTTTGGGAGTTTTGGGGAGCATCTTAGGAGGCTCAAGGAGTAGTCGGCGGAGCTCTAAGCGTCAACAAGGGGTTTTTCGACGGTCAATTACTTTCCTTTTATGCTCTTAATTATGCTTTCTATTGTAATTATTATGGATATTTTAGCCATGTGTAGCTAAACCCCAATTTGGGGTCTTGAAATGAAATTATAGTTCAAATATTGTTATAATTTCTTGTCTCTTGCCCATGTCCTAATTATTTGTATGGATGTGCTTAATGCTTTACTCAATCTGGCCAATTGTGTAATGATTCGATTCTTAATGGAAACTCGACGGAGAGAAATTTGGATAGATCATAATCCGTGCAACTAGTTTAATTGCCCGTTGTGACACCAGGATTAGTTGATTAAACATAGATTCCTAAAATGAATCAAAGCGTAATAATTAATGATTTTTAATAACGCTAAGGACACTTAGGTTGTTAAAATGAATTAATTACAATTAGGGGAAACCGACAGGAGAGCCTATGCGATTAACGGAGATTCTAGGATTATAATTAGTTGGGCAATGAGATAAGATAATTATAACAACTATTTAGCTAGTAATTGATTTTCAAGACCCCTCCTCCCATTAAAAGATAACTCTTTCTCCATGTTTTATTTCTCGATTAATCAATTTATTTTCTTTAATTGTTTGAATTTGAATCCTTTTTATTTCATGAGCTATTCCCTAAATATTATTTCGCCCAAGTATTTTTAGTGCTCAAGAGATTTTTGCTTTGCTTAATTTTCGCTTTGCTTCCCTGAGGATTCGATACTCGGTATTACTACCGTTTTATATTACTTGTGACGACCCGTGCGCTTGCGGAAAATCGCCTCATCAATGACCTAACACAATGCCCTCCTTCACCATGAAGTGAGATTTTTCCCAATTAAGAACTAGATGGGTATCCTCACATCTTTTTAACACCTTACCTAAATTATCCAAACAACTCTGAAAAGACCCTCCAAAAACTGAAAAATCGTCCATAAATATCTCAACAGTGGACTCAATCATAAATACCTCCTAAATTGCTAACATACACCGCTGAAATGTTGTTGGAGCATTGCAAAGGCCAAAAGGCATTCGCCTAAAAGCAAACGTCCCATATGGGCAGGTGAAAGTGGGTTTTTCCTAATCCTTAGGAGCAATAGTAATCTGGTTATACCCATAATATCCATCTAGGAAACATTAGTAGGCCTGACCAACCAATCTGTCCAACATCTGGTCAATAAATGGTAGGGGAAATGGTCCTTACAGGTAGCTTTATTAAGCTTCCTGTAATCCATGCAAACCCTCCAGCCAGTTATTGTCCTGGTTGGGATCAACTCATTGTCTTTATTGCTCACCACAGTGACACCTACTTTTTTAGGAACACATTGGACAAGGTTTACCCAATTGCTGTCTGCAATTGGATAAATAATGCCAGCATCCAACCATTTAATCACCTCTTTTTTAACTAATTTTTTCATTGCAGGGTTAAGTCTTCTCTGTTGCTCAATACTCCTAAAGGATCCCTCCTCTAGAGTGATTTTATGCATATAAAAAGATGGGCTAATTCCCTGAATGTCAGCCAATGTCCAACCAATAGCTTTGTGATATTGCTGCAACAATTTTATTAAGGCCTCTTCATACTCCGACATTAAATCTGATGCAACAATAATGGGCAACGTTTCCCCCTCCCCAAGATACACATACTTTAGATGATCCGACAAGGGCTTCAAATCTAAAGTGGGTGCCTCAATTAGGGATGGGTTAATAGGAGTAGCCTTCCTTTGATCTAAATCTAAAGACTCAAAAACATCCTCACACCTAAACACTTTTTTTTCATTCTTTCTTTCTAAAGAACAAACTTCTAAATCTTCTATACTAACCTCTCCATGATCTTCCAAATGCTTGTTTGCCGAATCCTGTATCGCTGTCTCAACAATTGTGTTCTCCAGAATCCTAATGAAAGTGCAATCTTCCATCTCGTCTGGATACTTCATGGCCTTAAACACATTAAATTTTACTTCCTCATTACAAACTCTCATTGTTAATTCCCCCTTTTTGAACATCTATCAAGGCCCTACCAGTAGCAAAAAATCGGCGACCTATCAGCCTCATAGTCTAAGATGATAAAATCAACAGGAAATATGAATTTATCTACTTTCACTAAAACATCCTCAATTTTACCCTCTGAATATGTGATAGACCTATCAGCTAGTTGGAGTGTGACTGTGGTAGGCCTAGCTTCACCAATCCCTAGCTTTTAATAGACTGAAAGAGGCATAAGGTTAATGTTTGCACCTAAATCACAGAGTGCTCTACCTAACTCTTTTACACCTATAGACACAGGTATAGTAAATGATCCTGGATCCTTGGCCTTGGTTGGTAGTCCATTCTTAAGAATAACACTACATTCCTCAGTAAGAGATACAATTTCAAACTCACCTAACCTCTTCTTTTTAGTTAAGATATCCTTAAGAAATTTAGCATAATTAGGCATTTGCTCAATAGCTTCTACTAAAGGGATATTTATATGCAATTGCTTAAGAATCTCTAAACACTTTTTAAATTGACCATCTTGATTCTCAGGCCGTTGCCTTTGTGGAAAAGGTAGAGGTGGTACATAAGGTGGGGGCAGCACATAAGGTGGTTCCACATCTGGAACAGAACTAGATGCTCCAGCATCATTATTGCTGCCTCCACACCCTGACTAGTCTCCAACTCTTTCTCAACAACATTTTTATCACTATTTTTTTCTATATCTTGGGGTTTACTAGGGTTTTTCCTCTCTTCTAGTGGCTTACCACTCCTAAGAGTCACTGCTTTACCTGCTCCTTACCTTCCCTTCTAGGGTGTTCAGTATCTGAGGGAAGTTTCCCTTAAGGCCTTGCCTTCAGCTCATTAGCTAGCTGACCCACTTGCAATTCCACGACTCTCATTGAAGCTTGATTACTTTGAATTGCGGCATCTGTACGAGCCATATATTCTTTCAACATTGCCTCAAGGAAACTCTCTGAATTTGCTAAGGCAAAGCCTGCTTATTTTGTTGGGGCAATACCTGCGCTTTAGCAAATCCCGACTGGTTCACCTTTTGCTGTGCTTGCACGTTACTTCCTTGTCCTCCCCATGAGAAGTTGGGGTGGTTGCGCCAACCTGGATTATAAAAGTTAGAATAAGGGTTATTCCTCTGATTACCTACAAAAAACACAGAAGCTGGATTGATGGGGCAAAACTCGTAGTTGTGATATTCACCACAATAGACACATGCCTCCTCTGCAACTTGGTTCACCAATGCAGCAGGCTCCACAGCTGGTGGCTACTAATGACTAATCACTGTCACATTCTTAAGAGCATTAGCTATCATTGCAAGATCAGCCCTAATGGTGGACACGCCATCAACCTCTAACACACTCTTAACCTTTTTATTTGTGCCTCTAACATTCAACCACTGACAACTATTAGTAGATATCCTTTCTAAAATTTCATGGGCTCCATTAAAAGTTTTTGCATAAAGGGCCCCTCCAGCCGAAACATCAACCATACCTTGAGTTGCTCCATTTAACCCATTGTAAAATGTTTCCATTTGAATACAATGTGGTAAACTATGGTGGGGACACTTTCGCAAAAGCTCCTTAAACCTTTCTCAGGCCTCACTAAAAGTTTCATCCTCAAGTTGCCAAAACACTACTATTTCACTCCTCAATTTAGCATTTCTATTTGGTGGGAAATATTTACTCAAAAAAATTTCAGCTGATTCATTTGATAGCGAGCATAGCTAGCTATCTTTGATTATTTAATTTAGCTAGTGTTTTATGATTTTTGGGCCATTTTATTGGGCTTTAATGTTTATTTTGTAGGAAATGGTTGATTGGAGCTATAATGCAATAGTGGAGTTAATCGGATGCTCGGGACGCGAAAAGATACAAAGGAAGGAAAAGAATCAAAAGGGAAAAAAGTCAAAATTCGGTTAAAAGGTGACTAGCGTCTCGACGCTAGCATTCCTTATTCGGATAGGCGCGAAATCGTCGCAGCGTCTCGACGCTGCGACCTTAGCGTCTCGACGCTGATGTAATTTCCTTTCCAGAACGCGCGTGTTTAGAGGCAGCGTCGCGACGCTAAGATGAAATTTCAGAATAAATAGTTCTTTTCGGCTAGGTTTTTGGGGGAACCAATTTTGGGACTTCTTGGAGCCGTAAACAGAGCAAAATCAGAGGAATTCAAGGCTGAAGCAAAGGGGAAAATTCGGAAATCAACCCATTATTCGTGGGGATCGTGACGGGGACGTTCGGTCTCGGCCTACAACGAGTTTAATTCTTCTTTCCCTCACTTTAGTTAGATTTTTATGGCTTTTACATGTTTAGTTGAGCTTGTAATTTTGATCATGAGTAGCTAAACTTGTAAGCTTAGGGATTGATGTAGTTGATTGTGTTTATGGATTGATTTATGGTTTAAGTTGTGCAATGTTATTATGTTTGTAATCTTGATTTAATGCTTTCAATTAATTGGCCATTAGTTGGATGATTTAAGTTTCAAATCTAGCTCGGGAGAGGGGATTTGATTTATACTTACTCAAGATTGCATGACTAATGTTTAGTTTCTATTTTGTGACGGTTTTAGATTAACCTTAGAATTGGTTAAAAGATCTCATTGCCTTGCATGATTAATAAACTTAGATAGGGATATCAAGTTGGTTAATTTGCATGAGAATCAATTATACTCGGGAGAGGTAGTTGTGATTAAAGGGTCTTTGGCTCATAATTCCACTGTGCATAATAACTTATTCCTTAAAATCAATCCTAAACTAAATCGGAGAAATCAATTCCCTAAGTAGTTTTCCCAATTGAAATTCCACACTTTTTACTTGCTTTAATTTGGTTTTCTTATCATTCATTCATCACTTTTTGATCCCTAAATAAAATTGGGCAAGATAATTCACAATACTTGACTTGCTTAAAAATCCAATCCAGAGGACGACACTCGTTTATACGAACTCTTTATTATTACTTGACCCGTGCGCTTGCGGTTAGGAAAAGTCCACATCAAGTTTTTGGCGCCGTTGCCGGGGATTGGCACATTTAGCTAGATTAATATTGTGAAAAAATTGTTTGATCTTAATTTAGGGTGTATTTTTATTTTTTTTAGGTTGATTGCATTTTTTTCCTTATTTGTTTTTCTTTCCATATTTGTTTTTCTAGCTTAGTTTTTCTTTTAGTTTTGTAATCTTTGCCTTATTTGTTTCTTGTTATTTCTTTTTAGATTAGTTTTTCCTTAATTGTTAGTTTCCTTATTTGTGTCTTGCCATATTTATTTTTACATTCCATATTAGGTTATTTTGTTTCCTTTTCTAGATTATATTTTTCCATATTTAGATTAGTTGTTTTCTTTTCTTTGTTTCTTTCCATAATTGTTTTCTTTCCTTTTTAGGGTAGTTTTGTTTGTTTATGCGTAGGAATAAAGATTTAATTTTAGCACCATTGGATCCCGAGATAGAAAGAACCATCCATAGGCTTCGAAGGGAGAATAGAGAAAACGTTCAAATGGCTGACCAAAATCCACCTGAGGAGCCTAGGCCTATTAGAGACTACTTTCAGCCCGTGTTTCAGGGGCAACAGTCGAGGATTGTATATGCACCGATTAATGCCAACAACTTTGAGCTGAAGATCGGCCTCATTCAGATGGCTCGAGACTGTGCATACAGAGGATCGCCCACCGAGGATCCAAATTCTCATCTTAAATCATTCTTGGACATTTGTGGGACGGTAAAGATTAATGGAGTCTCTGAGGATGCTATTCGCTTACATTTATTTCCTTTTCTTTGCAGGATAAAGCACGAGATTGGTTGCTGTCTATTACCCCTGGGAGCATCACCACCTGGGATGCTTTGGTCAGGCCTTTTTAAAGAAAATTTTCCCTCCTGCAAAGACGGTCAAGCTGAGGACCGAGATTGGGACATTCCAACAACAATATGATGAGCAGCTGTTCGAAGCTTGGGAGCGATTCAAAGAGCTACTGAGGAAGTGTCCTCAGCATGGTTACCCCGATTGGCTTCAGGTACAGTTGTTTTATAATGATTTAACTCCTAGTACAAAAACGATTGTTGATGCAGCTGCAGGTGGGACTTTGTTGCCCAAGACCGTGGAAAACGCTCGCACACTTTTAGAAGATATGGCCACCAACAGCTATCAGTGGCCATTTGAGCGGTCTACACCTAAAAAGATTGCTGCTGGAGTGTTTGAGGTTGATAACGTAAGTGCACTCCAGGCCCAAATGACTTCCCTCGCTAATGCTTTTATGAAATTTTCAGGTACAGGGACTGCACAGTCAATTGAATCAGTTGCTGCTTTAGCATCTAGACCTCAGGAGGAGACCATTGAACAGGTTTAGTATGTATCAAATTCTAATTTTAGGGGATATAATAATAATGTTACACCTACACATTATCACCCTAACAATAGGAACCATGAAAATTTCTCTTATGCAAATACGAAGAATATTCTTAACCCACCTGGTTTTGCCCCTCAAACTCAAGAAAATAAAAAGTTAGAGGATCTTGTTGGAGCTTTCATTGCAGAGTCAAGTAACAGGACAAACAAGTTAGAGGAGGCAGTCATTGCCATCAATTCAACAGTGAATGGCCATAACGCTGCCATCAAGAATATTGAGACTCAGCTGGGACAGTTGGTGAATGTTGTAAGAACCGTGAATAAAGGTAAGGCCCCAGCTGAACAAGAGAAACCCCAGATGGAGTATTGTAAGGCAATCACTGTGCACCAGGAGGAATCTGAAGAGGAACCTGAATCTGAGGACTATGAAACGCCTACAGGGGAAGCTGAGGAGGACACATCAGCAGATGAGGCTGAAAAGCCTTATCTTGAGCCTCCAATTCCTTCTCCCACACTGTTGGTTCCCAAGGAAAAGAAAAAGAAAAAGAAAAAAAAAGAACAATCAGGTTCAGTTTGATAAATTTATGAATGCTTTTATGAATCTGAATATTAATATTCCTTTTGCAGATTCATTATAGATGCCACAATACAACAGGTTTATGAAGGAGTGGTTAGCAAAGTAGCGAAAGGAAAAGAAGGTTGACACTGTATATCTTGCTTCCACATGCAGCACCAGAGTACAACAAAAAGTACCTGAAAAAGTAGCAGACCCAGGGAGTTTTTCTGTTCCTTGTAGTTTTGGTACTTATTCTTTCAGAGCATTATGTGATTTAGGTGCTAGCATTAATATTATCCCATTGTCCTTGTGTAAGAAGTTAGACATAGGTGAGATTAAATCTACTCCTTTAAAGCTCCAATTGGTTGATCAATTTGTGGTGAGACCAGTTGGTATTGTAGAAAATGTGTTAATCAGAGTAGGTAGATTTTTCCTCCCTATTAATTTATATGTTATGGACATGATAGAAAATCCTTCAATGCCTGTCATATTAGGAAGACCATTCCTCGCTACTGGGCGAGTGATTATTAATATTGAGCGCAGGGAGCTCACTATTAGAGTCAAGAACGAAAAAGAAATCTTTAAAGCAGTTGAAGACTCTAAAAATGAAGTGCTTTTCATGGGCTACAGGAAAGGTAAGGAAGCCTCCTTGAAGCACGGTCAACACGTCGAGCTAATGACATTAAACAAGCGCTTATGGGAGGCAACCCAAGTAAGTTTAGTGTGCTTTCTTTTTGTTTTTTTATTTATTGTTTGTTTTTGTTTTGTAGGTCATGTTTTCTTTCTCTCCTTTGCTTTCAAGCTTTCAAGATTCCAAGCTTTCAATCAAGAAGTCATCATTATTCCAGGCCAATATTGTTCACTCCTTTCATTCTTTTATTGTTCTCATGCTTGTTTATGCCTTATTTTCGGTATACATTGAGGACAATGCATGTTTTAAGTCTGGGGGTGGATTAGCATGTTTGTGGAGCCCTTGAGCATCTGAGTTCGGGCTATAGTTTTGAGCTTTCTTTGAATTATGCATATGGTTGTTTGCTGGATGCTACTTTTGCATGATTATAATGTCCTATGATAGGCTTTCTTGTCAATTTTCAAGCTTGTGATGAGTTGTAAGCATGAGTGCCCAAAAAGGGAGACTTTTTAAAATTTTTCTAGGAGATGGCTTGCATGAGTAGAGTATTTGTCTTGGCTAGATTTTGATTTGAATGCTTAGGAGCGAATTATTAGGTTCATATGCTTGTTGTCACCTCGATAGGTGTAGGGAAGAGCTAAAAAGTTAATGTTTTGCAAATTAGCATGTTTGATCTTGCTTAGGAGGAAAGAAAAGAATATATGCTATTTAAGCTCATAAAGAAAAATCATTCTTGTTGTTACTATGAAAAAAAAAAATTTATGCCATGGCCTGTGCACAGTTTGCAATGTTTAATAAAGTTTAGGCAAAAAGAGCTACCCCTGTTGTGATCAGTTAGGCCAACCAGAGAAAACTCAGGTTAAGGGTCCCTGCAATGGGTGTGTGAAAGCTAGTGCCACATATACATGCTTAATTTAATTGTTAATTATAAGCACCTAAGTTTGGAGGAAAACAATCTAATTTGTTCCATTAACTCATTAGTGACGCCTTAGTGCCAGTGTAGAGGGAAGATGAGCTAAGAGTTTAATAATCTAATCCCGAGCTAGTAGAGTCTGATCTCGTTGAGTTAGATCTCGCTTGTGCAAGTTAATTTTGAAAAAATTTTAATTTGTCTCCCCCATTGGTCCTTATGTGCATGTCTCTTGCTTGCTTGGTTATTGACTTTTGAGCCTTGAGGATTGAGTTATGATTGTTGCATCCATTTTTCTACTGTATGTTGATTTGTAGTTTGCTCGAGGACTAGCAAAAGCTTAAGTTTGGGGGTATTTGATAGCGAGCATAGCTAGCTATCTTTAATTATTTAATTTAGCTAGTCTTTTATGATTTTTTGGGCCATTTTATTGGGCTTTAATGTTTATTTTGTAGGAAATGGTTGATTGGAGCTATAATGCAATAGTGGAGTTAATCGGGTGCTCGGGACGCGAAAAGATACAAAGGAAGGAAAAGAATCAAAAGGGAAAAAAGTCAAAATTCGGTCAAAAGGTGACTAGCGTCTCGACGCTAGCCCTTAGGCGTCTCGACGCTAGCATTCCTTATTCGGATAGGCGCGAAATCGTCGCAGCGTCTCGACACTGCGACCTTAGCGTCTCGACGCTGCCGTAATTTCCTTTCCAGAACGCGCGTGTTTAGAGGCAGCGTCGCGACGCTGTCTTGACAGCGTCTCGACGCTACGATGAAATTTCAGAATAAATAGTTCTTTTCGGCTATGTTTTTGGGGGAACCAATTTTGGGACTTCTTGGAGCCGTAAAAAGAGCAAAATCAGAGGAATTCAAGGCTGAAGCAAAGGGGAAAATTCGGAAATCAACCCATTGTTCGTGGGGATCGTGGCGGGGACGTTCGGTTTCGGCCTACAACGAGTTTAATTCTTCTTTCCCTCACTTTAGTTAGATTTTTATGGCTTTTACATGTTTAGTTGAGCTTGTAATTTTGATCATGAGTAGCTAAACTTGTAAGCTTAGGGATTGATGTAGTTGATTGTGTTTATGGATTGATTTATGGTTTAAGTTGTGCAATGTTATTATGTTTGTAATCTTGATTTAATGCTTTCAATTAATTGGCCATTAGTTGGATGATTTAAGTTTCGAATCTAGCTTGTGAGAGGGGATTTGATTTAGACTTACTGAAGATTGCATGACTAAAGTTTAGTTTCTATTTCGTGACGGTTTTAGATTAACTTTAGAATTGGTTAAAAGATTTCATTGCCTTGCATGATTAATAAACTTAGATAGGGATATCAAGTTTGTTAATTTGCATGAGAATCAATTATACTCGGGAGAGGTAGTTGTGATTAAAGGGTCTTTGGCTCATAATTCCATTGTGCATAATAACTTATTCCTTAAAATCAATCCTAAACTAAATCGGCAAAATCAATTCCCTAAGTAGTTTTCCCAATTGAAATTCAACTCTTTTTACTTGCTTTGATTTGGTTTTCTTATCATTCATTCATCACTTTTTGATCCCTAAATAAAATTGGGCAAGATAATTCACAATACTTGATTTGCTTAAAAATCCAATCCAGAGGACGACACTTGTTTATACGAACTCTTTATTATTACTTGACCCGTGCGCTTGCGGTTAGGAAAAGTCCACATTACTCCTTGCTCCTTTATAATGGTTTAACTCCTAGTACAAAAACGATTGTTGATGCATCTGCAGGTGGGACTCTGTTGTCCAAGACCGTGGAAAACGCTCGCACACTTTTAGACGATATGGCCACCAACAGCTATCAGTGGCCATCTGAGCGGTCTACACCTAAAAAGATTGGTGATGTAGTGTTTGAGGTTAATAAAGTAAGTGCACTCCAGGCCTAGATGACTTCCCTCGCTAATGCTTTTATGAAATTTTCAGGTACAGGGAGTGCACAGTCAATTGAATCAGCTACTGCTTTAGGATCTAGACCTCAGGAGGAGACCATTGAACAGGTTCAGTATGTATCAAATTCTAATTTTAGGGGATATAATAATAATGTTACACCTACACATTATCACCCTAACAATAGGAACCATGAAAATTTCTCTTATGCAAATACGAAGAATATTCTTAACCCACCTGGTTTTGCCCCTCAAACTCAAGAAAATAAAAAGTTAGAGGATATTGTTGGAGCTTTCATTGCAGAGTCAAGTAACAGGAAAACCAAGTTAGATGAGGCAGTCATTGCCATCAATTCAACAGTGAATGGCCACCACGCTGCCATCAAGAATATTGAGACTCAGCTGGGACAGTTGGTGAATGTTGTAAGTACCATGAATAAATGTAAGGCCCCAGTTGAACAGGAGAAACCCCAGATGGAGTATTGTAAGGCAATCACTGTGCACCAGGAGGAATCTGAAGAGGAACCTGAATCTGAGGACTATGAAACGCCTTCAGGGGAAGCTGAGGAGGACACATCAGAATATGAGGCTGAAAAGCCTAACCTTTAGCCTCCTATTCCTTCTCCCACACTGTTGGTTCCCATGGAAAAGAAAAAGAAAAAGAAGAAAAAGAACAATCAGGTTCAGTTTGATAAATTTACGAATGCTTTTATGAATCTGAATATTAATATTCCTTTTGCAGAGGCATTAGAGATGCCACAATACAACAGGTTTATGAAGGAGTGGTTAGCAAAGAGCAAGGAGACTTGGTTCACCAATGCAGTAGGCTCCACAGCTGGTGGCTGCTGATGAGTAATCACTGTCACATTCTTAAGAGCATTAGTTATCATTGCAAGATCAGCCCTAATGGTGGACACACTATCAACCTCTGACACACTCTTAACCTTTTTATTTGTGCCTCTAACATTCGACCACTGACAACTATTAGTAGATATCCTTTCTAAAATTTCATGAGCTCCATTAAAAGTTTTTGCCAAAAGGGCCCCTCCAGCCGAAACTGAAGGGAATAAAAGTCCCCACGCAGCGGAAGCGCATCGATTGGACCTTACGCCGTATATTAATTAACATTAAAATACCGTTACGAAAACTCAAACAAACTTTAAACAAACTTTAAAGCTGCTGTAAAATTGGTTTAAACATGCTTAAAAATAAATCTAAATTTATTTTCATGCTTTTCTAAAGAAAAGTGGAAGAACCATTACAAACCTCCATTGTAGACTTGACCGTTCTTCGCCAACGATGCTCCAACGATCAAAACGCAGCAGCCGTCTTTGGTATTTCTTCGCTGGAAATTTCTTCTTTGAATGACACAATAACCACAGAGGTTACACCGATATTTCTCTAAGTCTAGGAGGCAAAAGACTTGTGGGAGTCTTTCTCTAAGAGGGAGGCTAGAGAGAATTCTAAGTCTTGTCTTTTGAGAATCTAAGAGCAATAGCAAAAATGTCAAGTGTCATGACCAATTAGGTCTAGTGTTATATTTATAGAAGAGAGGCCATGAATAAAATATTCAATTAAATCAATCTTTTCCATAATTGATTCAATCTTATTCCTTAATTAATCAATCATGATCAATCAATTCCATAATTGATTAATCTTTTCCACAAATGACTAATTACTTCCATAAGTGATTAGATCATTTCCATAAATGATTAATCACTTCCTTAAGTGATTAATTATTTCCATAATTGATTAATTCCTGGTTAATGAATTCTTTAATTAATTAACCACCAATTAAATTAACCATCAATTAAATATCACATATTTAATTCCCGGCCTAGAATTAATTAATTTGCCCAAACACATTTTAGGCCTTAAATTAATTAATTCATTATTTTGAACTCTTTCAAACTTCCATAAATTTATATTTGAACTTTTCAAATATTAATTTATCTCATAATAATATCTCAATATATATTATATTTGTTTCCATTAATAAATTGAACATTTTCAATTTACTTTTATTACTTAGTTGCCTCAAATTACTTTACGAGCTACCAGTGGGATCTAATGGACCTGCAGATCAGAAGCTCCAACGATGTGAAATTAATTGGTCAAACTCATTAAACATTAATCAATATTCGTTAACTGTGTGTACATTCCACTATAGACTCACAGTTGCACTCTTCTCACTGCAGACATATTTTTTGTGTCCACGGATCTAGACCAATATCGACTAGTTAGTCCTTCACGAGTGTCTATAACACCAGCTGGGTCAAATTACCGTTTTACCCCTGGGTTACCTCTATTTCCTTAAGTACCAATTCTCCTCTAATGAACAACCTGTTTGTGGTCCAACCATCAAACAGAAAACCCTCTCGTGCCATTGAGAGGGTAGGGCCCTTTGTTCAAGACTCGGAGTAACCACTTAAGGGAACACTCATCTGCTTCCCTAAAGTCGGGAAGGAGTGAATTCCATCTTGTACGATTATGTTCCCAGCTCCCCATTCGGTCTTGTCCCCAAAGTGGTAGGCTTATTGAGTCAGCGTATTGGCCACTCTCACCCATACAAATGAAAGGACAATCTCTCATGAGCAGGAGTCCATAATCAACTCAGGATTAAGACTAAGTTGTCTAGGTCGTCCTACTGAAATAGAAAACCAACTAGTTAACGGTGTTATAACCAGTGGTTATTATTTCGCGGTCCGGTCTTATGCAAACTCATTGCATAGGATACCCCCACTCGCATGTCTCCTACACGAACGCGTTGGATCGCAGCGTTTGTATTAAATACAAAGTGGGTCGTATCCATAGTGTCACCAGGATAAGGCACCCAGTCTTATCCCTATACTATAGACCCTTTAGGCTGTTTCTTGAACAATGATCCCATATGTCGCTACATATAGTTCAAGACTCATTTTACAACCTTGGATGTCTAGTTTATTGGATTAGGGTTATTATTTGGCAAAGACAAATATAAAATAACTAATAACAATTAATGGAAAAATATATCAATATTATTTCATTAATATCCGGTCAACGGTTACATTCACTATCTACGAGTTTTAGGGCATAAAACCCAACAGAAACATCAACCATACCTTGAGTTGCTCCATTTAACCCATTGTAAAATGTTTCCATTTGAATACAATGTGGTAAACCATGGTGGGGACACTTTCGCAAAAGCTCCTTAAACCTTTCTCAGGCCTCACTAAAAGTAATTTCATCCTCAAGTTGCCAAAACACTACTATTTCACTCCTCAATTTAGCATTTCTATTTGGTGGGAAGTATTTACTCAAAAAAATTTCAGCTGATTGATTCCATGTCCTAATTCATCCTGGAGCAAAAGAAAATATTTGGGACTCTAAAAACTTGTTGGGTTTCCAGGGTGAGTAAAAATACGATATAAAAAGACTCTAGAACTCCGTACAAGTATACACAGTCTGAAACAAGTAATAAGTATTTATCAAATCCAAGGTCTCAATTAGCTTTCACTTTATCTATTTTTCTTAGTTTTTCAATGGTTCCAAAAGTGGTAAAAATGATTGGTTTTTGATAAAATGCTGAATCAAAAGAAATGACAGAATAGAAAGTAAACAAATTGGCAGACAGATTAGAAACAGGCATTGGTCAGGATTTAGTAATTGCTTTATAAGATGCTCTAGCAATATTATTCATCAAGCAATCTCTCACAGTCTTATTAGCAGATTCCTCCCGGAACTCTAGATTTTTTAGAATGTGTTTCAACTCGAATGAAGTACTACCAATCAAGCACTAGGCAACTGGCTATCTCTAGCTCAGTCACTGGCATTCACCAATACATAATGATTAACTGCCACACACTCCCTAAATCATCTCGGAAACTACCGATTGGCCAGTCGGACATAAAATATAAATGAGCACAACAATTAACAAAGATGCATCAAACCCATATTTATTACTAGAAATTAATCACAACCATCACATGTTCCCTAACCAACGCCTAAGCTACATAGTTCATAAAATGCACGGAAACACACGTTACAATCTGAGTAAGCATGTCTACAACTACAAGGTAGTTCAAGAAAAGATTAATTCCCTGGAACAACTTGTAATTGATGGTCTTCCTGATGGTCTCCAATCTCTCCTCTATTCGGTTCTCAAAATGGAAATGAGAATGATCTCTTCCCCAAAGTTGAATGAATTTGACTTGGGCGGCTATCTCCTTTTACAGAGTGATAGGAGGCTTGAATTAGGTTGACCTAGACAAGTGGATAACTCTCCTTGCTCCTTTATCCCAATAATTACTTAACAAAATTCAGTTTGTTAAATTGGCTAACGAGTTGTGACGTGGCAGTTTTGCTCCTCGCTTTACTCTAGAACAGACTTTGCTCCCTGAAGTCGCCCAACAACATATTCTACACAAAATAATTTTCAAAGCTTCCATTCTTCCCAATGGGTTAAAACATATAATATATATCTAAAAGCAACCCTATTAAGCACAAAAGACACACAAATCCCTATAGAATTAAGGCCTAAATAACTCCCTTTTGGAGAGTTATCAATAACTCAGTCTTAATCCTGAGTGTGTCATGAACTTCTTCTCATGAGGGATTGTCCTTTGATTAGCATGGGTGAGAGTGGCCAATACGCTGACTGAATATGCCTTCCTTTTTGGGGAAAAGACCAAGTGGGAGGCTGGGGACATGACAACACAAGAAGAAATTCACTCATTCTCACTTTTAGGAGAAGTAGATGAGTGTTCCTTTGAGTGGAGACTCCGAGACTTTCTGTTTATTGGTTGGACCATAAACAGGTTGTTCATTAGAGGAGCATCGGTACATAAGGAGACAAATGTAACACAGGGGTTAAAAGGTAATTTGACCCAGCTGTGATTACAGACACTCGTGAAGGATTGACTTACCGGTATAGGTCTATATCCATGGACACAAAAATGTTCTACAGTGAGAAGAGTTCAACTGTGGGTCTTTAGTGGAATGACCACAGTTAATGAATATTGGTTAGTCTGATTAATGAGTTTAATCATTTAACCTCATACCATTGGAGCTTCTGATTTGTAGGTCCATTAGGTCCCCCTGCTATCTCGTAAAGAATAATTAGGAACAATTAAATCTTGAGAGAATTTGAATAGTTCAAATTCATATTGGGAATTAATTTAATTGTATGAGATACAAATTAATATAATGTATAGTGATACATTAAAATATAAAGTCTAATTTGAAATTAAACTTTATTATTATGAGAGAAATAAATACTTGAAGAAGTTCAAATATTAATATGAATTTGATACATATTAAATTTATAGGATATAAGAGAATTTGAAGGAGTTCAAATTTTAATATGAATTTTATTCATATTATACAATTAATTAATAGAAGGCCTGAAATTAAATTTATGATATTTAATTGGGTAATTAATTAATTAACTAATATAAGGTATGAAATTAAATATATGATATTTAATTGGTGAATAATTAATTGGAAATTAATGAATTATGGAAATGATTAATCACTTAGGAAGTAATTAATCATTTATGGAAATGATTTAATCACTTATGGAGGTCATCAATCATTTATGGAAAAGATTAATCAATTATGGAATTGATTGGTTATAGAATTCATTAATTATGGAAAAGATTAAATCAGTTATGAAAATAATTGATTTTAAATGAATATTTTAATCATTGTCTTTCTCCTATAAATAGAACACTAAACCTAGGGTTTAGGGACTACAACTAGTGGCCACCATATTCTCTCAACTCAAGAACTATAGGGAGAATTTTCTCTTTAGAGTTTTTCCCATTATAGATTAGGTATTCCCACAACCACGTTCATAATCTCAAAGTCATAGCGGGGAAGATCAAATTGGTGGTGTCCCAATTGTTGACGCAAATCAAGAAAGACGTTTTTGATATTTCAGAGACGACAACAACGGTATGTTTACTTCTCTCTATTAGATTTAGATCTAATAATTTTTGTATGCTTAGCCTTATTATAAATGTAGAATAGTTCTAAGTTTATTGCCAATGTATTGGTATTTTAGATTAAAAAAAATTAACTAAGAATTTGTCCCAATTCGCTTCCGCTAACGAAATTAGGGAATTCGAATCCTTCAATATTCTCTCTCGTTATCTGTATGTAGACATTGAATTTTCTTCCCCAATTCACCTTCAACTTGTTATTCGAATTCCTTAAATTTTGTAAATGTTTCAAACTTTTCTTTAATAAAGAACACCCAAACATACATGTAGAGGTCATCGATAAAGGTCACCATGTAGCGCATGCCACTGATTGAAGGTTGGTTGATAGGGCCAAATAAATCGGAGTGCACCAGCTCCAATGGTTGCTTTGCTTTGAATTTGGACCCTCCTTAAACGGTAGTTGATGCACCTTCCCATACTAGCAACCAACACACACCATGTCTTCTCTAATATCAAGTTGGGGCAGCCGTTTGAGCATAGACTTGCTTTTCATTATCTTCAATTTGTTGTAAGTGACATGACCAAGTCTTGCATGCCACAAATCTATTGTTTCATTCTTTCATGTCTTATTCACATAGGTAGCCTCTGCTGACATGACGTAGATGGAGTCCATTCTTTGTCCTTCCATTAGCGACGTACCACTGACTTTGAGATCTTGGTACACTTTGACGTCGTTAGTCCCAAACACGACGAAGTTGTCTGGTTATGTTAGTTGAGATACTGACACCAGATTCTTCTTCATTCATGGTACATAAAATACGTTCTCCAACTCTACTTGCTTGGAATTGGAGCAAGGCATTATCATAGTTTTGCCAACATGAGCTATTGGCAATTTTGAGTTGTTTGTAGTTATGACAACTCTACTTCCTTTGTACTCAGATGTGTTTTGCAACTTCTTTTTATCACTTGTCATATTGTTAGAGCAACCTGAATCGACAATCCAATCATTTTCATAACTTACCTGTTATGTGCATGGAGAGTTAAGTCTTCCTTCTTCATTACATTGGATGTCGACTTTGAGTCAGGATCTCCTAATGCCTAAAATGCTTCTGCATCCCACTCTTCTTCACTAATGCTCTCAACTTGGGAGGTGATTGCATTACCTTATGCTAATTTTTTCTTCAGACGACAATCTCAAGCATAGTGACCTATCTTGCCACAATTATAACATTCACCTTTTTTCTTATACTCATGTTTATTATTTTTGTTAGCCCCCCCTTCATGATAGCGTTCTTGGGTTCCTTCATCTCCTTTTGATCCTACATTCTTTTGATATTTTGGATGACCTTTTCTTTGGCCACTAAAGAGTGCTTCTTCATTATTGATCTTTAATGTGACCCCCGACATTTTCTTACCCAATGCTTCTTGATCGACAAACAAATTTTCAAGGTTATTGAGAATAGGTTGGACTGACCAACCTTAAACAACAACAATGAAACTTCTATATTCAGGTTTAAGACCATGAATGATAATCCTCCTCATTCTTGATTCTGAAATAGTTGCAGTAGGATGTAATTCAAAGATTATACAACAAAGAGTTTTTACCTTATTCAAGTACTGATTGATAGTCATCTCCCTTTGAGCAACTGACAGAAGCTCGTTCTCTAGAAATTGCAATATCGCATCATTCCTCTTTGAGAAAAGTGAGGCAAACGTGTCCCATGTCGCTTTAGGCGTTTCTACTCCCGCAATGTACTCCAACATTTCTTCATCAATTGTAGTTTTAATAGCAAACATGGCCTTACCGGCCTTGATCTTCCATTTCTTCAAGGTTGTAACATCTTCAGGTGGCGTGACTTCAGTGCCTCCCATGACATCCCATAAGTCTTGGCCTTGGAGATACGACTCCATGCACGTGGACCATATTTTGTAGTTTTGAGTGTTAAGTTTCTTGATTCCTCCAACAACTTGAAGATCTCCCATCATCTCATAGTGTTCCGTGCACTCCACGAGTAAGTTGTGTCCCAGACAACAAGCAGCTTCACAGTCTCAAACTGCACACGATCTTCAAAAGCTCCACCACAACAAGCTATGCTAATTTAGCTATGATGCCACTTGTTAAAGAAATTAGCACAAAAGGGGAGAAACAAATATTTTGTAAGAAAGAAACTTTTATTAAGAAAGTGTAAAGATGGACACTTTTAGGAAAACACTCTTACTTTCTCACCACTCTTGATGTTCTCTCCAAAATGTTGATAATTTCTCCAAGTTTTAATTCTTATTGGGAACACACTCCTATTTTTATGGGCCTAAGATCCTTGGAGCCCAAGCAACACGATTTTTCTAGGCTCTTATTGGATCTAAAAATATCCTAGATATTTTATGTTTATCCTTATCTAAAGGAATTCAAGAATTCCTTGGAGCCTACAGGTAAGATAATTCTAGACTTTCTTTTACATATCTATTTAAAATATTCAAGATAAATCTAGATTTCATGACTAATTATATACATCTATGTAGATACTTCAAGAATATTCTAGATATATAGTTAGTGTTGCTTTTATTTTAACAATTTTATCAAGGTGTAAGCATTTTAACTGAAATACTCTGTAGAAATACATGGGAAAAGAAAAAGAAAAGAAAAAAGCCAACCAAGTTTGGAAAGGGAAAATATGGTCTAGAAAAAATTAACACCAATTGCTTTTGGGATTCATTGCAAGGGGCATTGACCCCAACCGACAAAAGTTCTAAAAGAATGGTAAAATATGAAAACTTTCCAACATTGCAATCATCATATACAAAATGAAGTTGATGCAAAGAGCATAAAATCTGAATTCGCAAATGGTGAGTGGCCAATTGATGGCGAGCACCACAAGCGCACGGGTCGTCAAGTAATAAAGAGACGGTAAGTGGTGCGACAATGGACTGAATATTGATGCAGATGTTAGCAAAGATGGTTAATAGTGATTAAGATAAATTCAGCCAACCTAGTGCAAGTATACACTATCGCATTCAGTAATAAAAACCTTAGAAGTATTCCAAGGGTATCGATCCCACGAGGACTAAATTGGAAACATGGATTTGAAGAAGAAACTACTCAAAGATTGCTTGGATAAGTAACCAAAGAAATTGTTGATGATGATTTTTGAAAAATGATAAAATAAACAAGTAAAGAAAAACAATGATAAATAAACGAGGTGCTCAATATAGTTTCAACCCTAAGGTAAAATAACTCTAATCCTTGTTTATTAAACCTAAGTTTATTCATGCATTGGGTCAAGTTTAACTCCTATTTGGCCTTGCTCCCAAGAACCGTTAGAAGGCTAAGCGAGTACCATTATGCACATGTCTATGACTCGACTCCGACATAGATAAATCAAACATGCAATCTATAACCCTATAGTTGTTATAGGGTACCTTAGGCAGCCTCGCCCTATAACACCGAATACACTCTTTCGAGCCATTTCTCCTATATCACCATTATGAGAACCGATATCGTTTGTCTCTTTCGAGTATCAAACTCACATAGCATGCAAAGTCTAAGTGGTTAATTTAAACTTAGCAAGATTCATAATGATATTCTATAACGAATGACATGCAATGAATAGAACTTTAGTAAATAAACACTTTAAAGCTATTTTCACCATAAGAGAATTCACTATATTGAACCCTTCAACAGGATTTAGCTACGCATGATGGAATAAGATGCAAAAGAAGAACTTTTCATTGACATAATGAATGTAAGAATACAAAAATAATGAAAAGAACAATTGTTGGAAATAAGGTGATGTAGCTAAAACTAGGGTTTTTTCTTTTATCCAATCCTTCTAGAGTTCGCTCGACACTCTACTCTCTTTTACAAGTGGGAATAGGGTGAAAATATATACAAACACTCAGGTTTGATGTTTATATAGTGTGGGGAGTAGTTGAGGAGCCACAAAATAGGTGCTGGAAGGTAGCCTAGTAAGTTTCGGGGTCAAAACAACCGGTCAGGTGCGTGAAACTCTCGTTCAAAATGACCCGCGATGGACTCGAAACTGCATCCGTCTGCCTAGAAATGCGGTCGCATTTCAATTTTGCCTTGCATTTCTGGGAAATTCCATATTCCTTCTGTTTTTCTGCACAACACCAAATTGAGTCAAATTCATATCATATTGGGTCTTTTTAAGCACTTTTAAGCATCAATTGACATAAGGGACTCTTAACTCCCTAATTCATCAACTTTAACACTTTTAGAGCTTGAGAATAATAATTTTTATCTAAAACATGCAACTTTGACAAAGAAATGAGCTAAATATAAGGGTAAAATAGGTATATTTTTTACCCTTATCATACCCCCAAACTTAACTCATTGTTTGTCCTCAAGCAATAGCCAATCAGAATGTTAGAGATCAATTTTTAATTGCCAATCAAAATGTGAGAGCTCAACAATAATAGCAAATTAAAATGTTATGGACCATATGTAATTGCCAATCATGGTACTAGCATCTAATTTAATTGCAAGTCAGAATGTCATGAATAAACCATATGGAAGCAAGTAAACATGTTACTCAAGATCATTTTGTAAAAACTGTGCCTTTCAAGAGAGGGTTCTACTCTAGTGCCCGTCACAACTTCTAAGTTTCCTAGGCATGAAGATTTCTATTGTTCTTTTTCAAAGCAAAACTCTCCATAGTCCATCCTAACAAATATGTTTAAACTACCTAACTACTATTCATTGAGCCTAGTGTAGTCCTTTTGGTTAAGAAAACCAAGACTTGTGGTTCCTTGAGCATACATGATTTACTTGACCTTTTTCTATCTCCCTCAAACTTATTTGACTTCTTGTGCTCTTTTTATTCAACTTCTTTTTCTCCCAAGAGTATCCTTTCTGTCACCTTTACCTTCGTTCTAGCTTATCGACACTTTGTGCTGAAGATATCTACCTACGAGTAAAGTTCACAACCTTGGATTAGTACTCACTTCCCCAAGTAAACCTTTCATGCAGTGGCAAGCCATGGGTGTCATGAATGCCCCTGGTTACTCAGTAAATTCTAGGAAGGAGGAGTAACTCTCGATTTTTCTTTTTCTTTTTTTTTTTTTTTTTTGGATGATATATACTGAGCACATATCTATTTTCCAGCAGTACAAATTACAATATATACAAAGTAAAGTAAAGCACCCCCCCCCCCCAAACTTAGAAAGGCAATGTCCTCATTGACTTTGTTTTTGAGGCATAAGCTTAACATGCGGGTTTTGTCTTTCAAAACATCAAGGCTAAAGTCTCCTAGTGTGTTAGAAAGGTTAAACATGATGAAGTTTAGACTTAAGAAAATTCTGTAATGAAAAAGTCTAATAAAAAACCTATGATTAGAAAACAAATCGGTTGTGACTTTGGCACTTTTTGAGATAGAACTAAGCTCTAATTATCATCATCAAGGGCTTAAAAGAAAAGTCAAATAAAAACATGTTTTTCCAAAAAACATTTCATGCACAAATTTTCCATAAAGTTGATTATTTCAAAGAGATTTCATAGGTTTGACATTAAAAATAACAAGCATATTTTTTTCAGAAAAGTTTCAAAATCCAAGTTTAACTAAACTAAACTAACAACAAACTATCTAAAAACTACCCTATGAACATAACTAACAACAAAAAAAATCATTTAAAGCAATAAAAACAACAACTAAAGCATTAAAAACAAAAACTAAGCATGCTAAAAACTAAAAAACAGCAACTATCTATACACAAAAAACAGTTAAATATGCACAAAAATCAGCAGATAAAGGAGATCAGAAAACTCCCCTATTCCTCATCCGAGGAACTCTCTCTTTCATCTTCTTCATTTTCATCTTCATCTTCAGATTGTTTCTCTTCTTGAGGCAGCAGCGACCGGGGGAAGTCAGGGAACACGGGGGCGATGTTTGGGGCAATAGAGAGGTAGAACTCTCTAATGGTTTCATCTCTCTCCTTAGCATAGACCCAGTAAGCCTTCAACTTGTCTTCGATCCGGCCTAGCTGTCGGAAGGCGAATGCAAGGGCCTCTGATGATGATGTAGGCCCTGAAACAGGAGTATGCTCAGGAGGTGAAGCTGGTGTCAACCTCGGTGGTGGAGTAGCTTGAGAAGTGGAAGCCTTGTCCTTTCTTTGGGCATTGTTCTATTGAAGCTTCCCAATCAGAGGTATGTCAATGGTTGGCTTGAAAAAGTGACGTTCATCATCTTTCCTAAGAACTATCTTTACCCTCTAACACAACTGGGTAATCAGTGATCCAAACAACAGCTTCCCCACTCTCTTCCTTCCACATGAAAGGATCTCTTCTCTGATGATGCTCCCTATGCTTATCTCAAGCCCCTTCATGATGCTATAGAAAATCATAACCCTCTCTACTGAAATGGTACTGTCTTGGGTTGTGGGCATCAGTCTGTTCTTGATAAAGTGAAGCCACACTGTCGATTCTGGCTTGAGATCGCTTGGCACTAATATCTTCACTTTTGTTTGAGACTCCATCCACTGAACTCCCTGGTTGGCCACTAATTTCAATGTTTCTTTCATCTGCTTGGCCGAGGGGTTCTTAATCAAATCATTCCCTTTTGGATACAAGGGTGCTTTGATCTGGTACACACTATTGATGTCAACAGAAGAAAAACTGACCATCTTACCTCTCACCACTGCCATGCTCATGCTCCTTCCCTTAGTCCAGCATAGAATTCTCGAACTAAAGGCAGCACGACCTTCTGAGGGTGAGCACAGAACTCCTACCGCTTGTACTGGGTAATGACTTTGGTCACAATGTCTGGAAAAGTCCTTGCTCTGATGGATAATCCCTTCTCGTTCAAGAAGTCTCTTTTTCTAATAATCTCCATTTTCTCCTTGAAATTGACATCCTTGAGGACTTCATGAAACGAATTCTTTGGAGATTTAGGCGATTTGGCTTTCAGTTTGACAAGTGTGGCGGTAGGAGTAGCTGCGGGAGAGGCGTCCATGGACTTTGTCCTCTGCCTCTTGGAGAAAATAGGGTCATTTTTGTTCTTGGTCCTCCTCTCGACTCTCAATTATCTTCTTCTAGCTGCAGAGATAAGATTTTGGTCATCATCCAATTCCTCTTTTTCAATTTCCTCTTCATGCTTCTTCTCTCCCGAAGAGGTACTTTCAGCAGCTGGTGGAGGTCCCCTAATGTTATATTCAAACAGCGAGTCAAGGGCCTCATCAGCTTGGTATCCCTCAGTGGCCTTTTCCTAGCTTTCCTCAGAATGCAGCCCAGATGCGGTCGCATTGTGGCCTTCAACTTCTTCCTATTTTTCTTTTTCAAATTTTTCTTCACCATCCCTTCAAGGGCCTGTTCTTCAACTTCTTGCAGCTGTTCAGCCTCACTTTGAGCCTTGTGCAATGGCTGAAAAGCTGGAAGAAAGTCTTCAACCTCTTTTCTTCTTGCCTCTTCTTCTTTCAAATTTTCCCTTCTTTCTTTTTCTTGCTCGAGGAGGTGAAGTTTAGCACCCACTCTCCTGAGTTCTTCTTCTTTTCTCTCTTTTTCAGCTTGAATGACCCTCTCGACCTTGTTGTTGGGCGATCACCGCAAGTGCACGAGTCGTCACAAGTAAAATAAAACGGTAGGTAATACCGAGTATCGAATCCACAGGGAGGCGAAGCGAAAATTAAGCAAAGCAAAAATCTCTTGAGCACTAAAAGTAATTGGGAGAAATAATATTTAGGGAACAGATCATGCAATTAAAAAGGATTTAAAAAAAATCAAAGCAATTAAAAAGAAAATTTGATCAATCGAGAAAAATAAAATGTGGAGAAAGAGTTTTCTTTAAATGGGAAGAGGGGTCTTAAAAATCAATTATTAGCTAAACATTTATTATAATTATCCTATCTCATTGTCCAACTAATTATAATCCTAGAAACTCATTAATCACATAGGTTCTCCTGTCGGTTTCCCCTAATTGTAATTAATTCATTTTAACAACCTAAGTGTCCTTAGCACCATTAAAAATCATTAATTATTACGCTCTGATTCATTTTAGGAATCTAAGTGTAATCAACTAATCCCGGTGTCACGACGGGCAATTAAACTAGTTGCATGGATTATGATCTATCCTAATTTCTCTCCGTCGAGTTTCCATTAAGAATAAGATCAATACACAATTGGCCAGATTGAGCAAAGCATTAAGCACATCCATACAAATAATTAGGACAAAGTGCAAGAGACAGGAAATTATAACAACATTTTGACTATAATTTCATTTCAAGACCCCAAATTGGGGTTTAGCTACTCATAGCTAAAATATCCTCTAAATCTACAATGAAAAGCATAATGAAGAGAATAAAACGAAAGGAATTGACTGTCGAAAAACCCCTTCGCTGACGCTCGGAGTCCTACCGAGCACTCCTTGAGCCTCCTAGGATGCTCCCCAAAATTCCCCAAAATTTTTCCCACTAAAGAAAGCTCTCAAAAAGGCTAGAAAGCCTTGAGAGAGGCTCCAAATGAGCCAACGGAAGGAGAGAATGGAAGAAATGGGAATTGATTGATGGTGAAATGAGGCACCATGGGGCGCCTTTTATAGGCCTGGACAGGGGGTAGCGTCGCGACGCTGATTGGCACAGCGTCGCGACGCTGTGACGCTGATTGGCACAGCGTCGCGACGCTGTGACGCAATCGGCTTGGCGCCCAAGAAATGGACGGCGTCGCGACGCTGTGCCATTTTCCAGATTTCCCAGCTGCGGTTTGGGCTTCCACTTCATTTCTTTTTGGGATTTTCCCCTATGATTTATCTATTTGACTGCCCTTTTTATTCAAGCTTGGAATTTGGGCTTGATTGGCTTCATTTTGGGCATTTTTTCCCCGAAATCCACAACTTTCCTCCTAAAGACCAAATAACAAAATACATTAAATATTTTCAATAAAAACACGATTAAAGCACAAAAAAGTCTAATAACTTGGGGCTAAAATAGCGACATTTCTGCTCGCTATCACACCCCCAAACTTAAGCTTTTGCTAGTCCTGAGCAAAATAAATTCTAAAGATGCATGAAATAGAATCGCTCAAGCCTCAATGATTTTGGAATTCTTAAGATAGAATGGAAAACATGCAAGTGGAATAAGAAAGCACCGCATACTCATGAGGAAATCTTAAACTAGTTTGAACTTAAGATTAATGAATAACATGCTCAAGACTTATCTGTTGATTCTTTTACTAACCTAGATTAGTCTTATGGCTTTCTCCATTTGTTTTCCCCCTACACTGGCTAGAGTCCCTAATAGGTCGGAGTCCTTCTATCATGCAAAAAAAAAAAAAAAAAAACTAGGGTGCCCATCTTTTTTCTTTTTCATGGGGGAGCAAAACTCACAAGTGATTTTTCTCTTTTCTTTTTCTTTTTCTTTTGCTACTCCCCCAAACTTGCATTTTGACATCTAATGGTACTATCATTCACACTACGGTGCAGGGACCCTTAACCCGAATTTTAATCTCTGGTTGGCCTAACTGATCACATCGCAGGTAGCTCTTTTTACCACTAGGCTTTTTCTTTTGTGCAAGCAAAAATTTTCTTTTTAACCAGATTTTTCTTTTCTCTCATTTTCTTTTGTTGCTTTTGCTTTTCTCTCAGCATGCAAAGAATTTTTTTTCTACCTAGCTCTTTAGAACAGTCAAGCATGAACTTCCTAATATTAGAAACTAAGCCTATCGGGGTGACAACTGTAACGCCCCAGGCCTAGGATTCGGAATCTGGATTCGACACCTCACGGTCCCGCGGCATTCCCCTACATCCCCTACGGCCTTGCGACGTCACCATACTCATCTTAAACCGCTTCTAAGAGTGAAGACTATCCCCACAAACCAACACATGGTCCTTTTAGCTTGCTTTGTCCTCACTCACATACTTCCTAGGAAAAGGAAAATTACTAGGAGGTCACCCAACATAGAACTTCTCCAAGCCAAGCACGCTTAACTTCAAAGTTCCTATGATTGAGCCACCGAAAAGGAAGGTGCATCTTGTTGGTTTAGGTAGTATCTATAAATTCTTTTAAGCTTATCTGGACCATGCTTTCATGTCCTCAGGATCCCTCTCATTCGGATGTGATCTCGGTTCATTCATGTACCCCTCCTAACCTCGGGTGTCACATGCCCACCCGCTTCCGTCTTGGTTCGTCCCCAAACCACATTCTATTGGGAGAGGTTCTACTCTAATAACATATGTAACGCACCAGGCCCAAGATTCGGAATCCAGATTCGGCACCTCACAGCCCCAGCATTCTCCTACATCCCCTACGGCCTAGCGACGTCACCATACTCGTCTTAAACAGCGTCTAAGAGTGAAGCCTATCCCCACAAACCAACACAGGGTCCTTTTAGCATGCTTTGTCCTCACTCACATGCTTCCTAGAAAAATCACTAAGAGGTCACCCAACATAGAACTTCTCCAAGCCAAGCACGCTTAACTTCAAAGTTCCTATGATTGAGCCACCGAAAAGGAAGGTGCACCTTGTTGGTATAGGTAGTATTTATCAATTATTTTAAGCATATCTAAACCATGCATTCATGTCCTCAGGATCCCTCTCATTCGGATGTGATCTCGGTTCATTCATGTACCCCTCCTAACCTCGGGTGTCAATTGTAACGCCCCGCATTTCGAAATCGAGTCGTTTTGGAATTTATTGGGCATTCTTATTCTAATTCGGAAAATTAGAATTAGAGTTTAGCCTTGGGTCGTTAAACTAAATTTCTAAAATTTAGGGGAAAGAGATTTTTAATCAAATCTTTAATTCCTGAAGTTTGGAGGTTTAAAATTTGATATTTATTTTAAATATCGAAAGACCCAAATCCCAAATTAATTGGGCTATTTTCTTTCCCAAATATTTTAAGGAGATAAGTTTGGGATTTTAAATAAAATCCTAGACAAGACCTTACTCCTAATTAAATTGGGATTTCTACTCTTAGGTCCTTTTTAAAAGAAAAGAATAAGGAAAAAGGAAGCAAAAACCTTGAAGCATTCTAACAGGCCCTTCTTCTCTCTTCTTGCGTTGAAGTCGCCGCCAGCACCCCCCCTTGCGATTTTTCCTTCAGCCGACCAACACCCACGCAAGAACACTTTTTCTTCCTCCTTTTTCCTCGCGTGCAGCTGCCCCCTCCGATTCTGTGTGTTGTTGGAGACCCATCCCCACACGCATCGCAAACCTACGAAGCCGACCCTTTCAATCCCTCTCCCTTGTTGACATTTGGGTTGAGTAGCAGGTCGTCGACATTCTTTCTCTCTCCCTCTCTCCCGTGTGCCACCACCGCCGGCAGTAGGCTGCGTCACCCTACAGTTTTCATCCTCCCGTGCGTCGACCAGCACCTACGGTTTGGGTTCTTCTCCTCCAACTCGAGGTGTAAGCCTTCTTCCCTATCATTTTCCTTTCAGTTTCGACATCAACAAGCATAATCTTTTTCTTCCTTTCGTTTTCGGCCAGACTTATGGGTAGAAGGTAGATCTTTTCTCTCCCTCACGTTTTGGGCATGATTAGGTTGGTTTAAGGTTTCTTCCGGCGTGTTCAGACTCTTTTGGTAAGCTTTCATCATTACCCATGGTTTATTAACCTCAAAATCAAATTACCCATTCTTGTTCAGCTTTAAAATTGAGTTTTATGATGGATTTCTTGATTTTTCGGCGCTGTGCAGAGTCGTCTTGGACTCGAAACCATCCTTGCCTTGTGACCCATCATCCGTTTGGCCTTAAATTTGAACACCAATTGTCTAGGGACACTAAACAAGTGGTTTCAAATCACTTGGTTCGTTGGACAGTAAGTGTTTAGGGCTATTTGGGTGTTGAACGGTAAATTCCAACACCTTTCGTTTCCTTTATCAAGTCTATTAGGTGCTTTAAATTATTTCCTAACCCTTAGGAGTTGTTGGTTGTAGTTCAGGCTCCTTAGGCTCTTTCGATCCGTCCTGTTGGTTTGTAAATTCCAACACCTTTCGTTTCCTTTATCAAGTCTGTTGGTTTGTAGGTGCTTCAATGGTAAGTAGTTCTTATCTGATGTAGTCTGTTTGACTGTGTGATGCATGCTGATTGATTTCCTGCTTTATAAGTGTTCTCTTGTTCCTTGTTTCTCTGAATAAATATGTATATATATATGAAATCTTTGAAAAGCATGAACTGTTGTTGCGTGTTGATTGGTTGTAAAGCATGTTGGTTCTGTTTGGTATTCGTGAGATAAGCATGAGTTGAGAACATGTGATTACATGTATATGCTTGGTGGCCATAGTACGCGAGTCTAGAAGCGTTGCAGGACATATGCATTCTAGATAGAGGTGGGATAGAGGTCAGGGACCTAAAATGTGAAAAAGGGCAAGATGGGTGAATGTCAGTGCACCTCGGGTACAAATGGTCGAGGTGTGACATGTCACCATGGGTTTAAAAAGGACTAGCATTGTGATTGAGATATCAGGGCCTCAGGTATAAATGGTCGAGAACTGATACTGTTTCGAGGAAAGTAAAGTGATTATCAGGGTCTCGGGTATAAATGGTCAAGGACTGATATATCACCATTGGATGTCGATGCCTCAGGTATAAATGGTCGAGGGTCGATATGCCAATGATAGATAAAGAGGAGCATCGAGGCTTTGGGTATAAATGGTCAAGGGTCGGTGTGATGAGTCTTGAGGCAAGTATTGAGGCCTTGGGTATAAATGGTCAAGGGTCAATACGTTTCTTAGTCATCGAGGCCTTGGGTGTAAATGGTCAAGGGTCGATGAACAGTTCGAGGCCTTGGGTATAAATTGTCAAGGGTCGAATGCCGAGCTCTGTAGAGAAGTGTCGAGGCCCTGGGTATAAATGGTTAGGGGTCGGTGCAACTCGAAGGGTCAGTCTTGGAGAATTTTGTGGAGCGTGACACGAAAATCACGTGTGAAGAGCCATGTGAGGGCTAAATATGAGCGTTGAGTGAGTTTGTGGAGCTTGAGTGGTTAGCAAGTGTCATAGAGAGATGCATGAGTTATGACTTAGGAGAGTTATTTGTTTACTAGCCTTTGAGCATGACTTTGTGTTTACCGCTTTTAAAAAGCATGTTGTTTGCGCATGAAGAGCATGTTGTTTGATTGTTTAGTGTTTGGTGGCTTCTCAGGTAGGGGCTGTTTACCAGTACCTTAGTGTACTGACCCCTTCCCCTCTCTCTCCCCCCAACTACCAGATTTTGTAGGATATGAGGACTACGTGGACCATGGTGATGCAGAGGAGGTGCTTGAGGAAGGACCATAGCTAGTTCATGTTGTTCTCTTTTATTTTCATGATTAGTTAGGATAGTTGTTGCTTCAAATGGTTGGACGATTGTTGTCCTATTAGGTTTAATTCTGACTATTCTTGTTGAACTTTGGACTTTAGTTGTCAGTTTTAATAGACTTTACCTTCTCATTCAGTTAATAGGAATTAAGTTTGTTTCTAATAAGTTAAAGTTGTAGTTAGTTGTGCATAATTGAGTTGAGTTGTGCATTCTCTATTTGTTTTGATGATTGTATTTGCGAGACCTGACTCGCTTTGTTGTGGAAGTTCTGTTGTGTTGTAGTAAGGCATTGTGATGGGTGGTTGTGAGTAGTTCGCTATATATATAGAAGTGTTTTTTTTTTTTTTTTTGTTCAGCAGGTCTAGGAAAAAAATTGGATTAGTCTTATGTATGATGTTATGCTGCCGGAATTTTTCGGCGCACAAGGTTAGTTTTAGGTTAAGAGTAGTAATGTCGCTAGGATAGCTATTAAAATCCTGGGGCGTTACAACAACAAACTTTAAAAACCATAATAAGAATCTAGAATTTCAAATACGTCATTAGATAAGGCTATTGCATGCTTTAGACATCAAAACTGAGTATAAAAAATTTTAAAAATTTCACAATTTCTATCGTGCTCCCAGATTCCACAACATATAAACCATTTTCTCCCAAAATTTCTAAAATCACATCCTTGGCTATCATAGCTATTTATTCATGCATCCAACTGAATATAAATATGCTGAACACAGTGAAAGTCTCCCCCCCCCCCCCAAACTTAAACTAATCATTGTCCCCAATGTTTTGAAAACAATAAAGGATAAAGAGGGATGCTGAGACTTCCCTAAGCTAGGAGCGTTTCATCCTCCTCCTTTGGATCCAGAAAAATGGGAATTTTGGAAAAAATTGGATCACGGAGCAAAGAAAATTATTTACCGCAAAAACAACTACCTAAACTTTAATCCTTGGGTTGCCTCCCAAGCAGCGCTTTCTTTAACGTCTTTAGCTAGACGAGGCTCGGCACGCTTACGGAGGCTCGAAATAAAAGTTTTCATCATCCTCCGGGCCCTGCAAGAAATCACGCACTAAATTGCACACTGCAAACAGGGGAGAAAAAAAACTTTCCCCTGGCCCATCTTCACTAAAGAGATTGTTATAATAACATCCCAGAAAATAAGTAGCCGCATCAAATCTCTTTTCTAAATCTCTATTCACAAAGCAATTGTTAACAAAGTCATCAAGCATTATGATATCAACTGGTCTGGGATCTAAAGGTGGCATATCAATCATGTCAGTCCATTCATCAGATTCAATATCTACATGCTCAGGAGATTCCTCATACTCAAAATCAAAAAATGATTCAACTAAGCTATCATATGACTCACTATCAGAAGAATTAAAGAATTCAAGAATTTCTGGATCAAATTCTATACTATGCACAGATTCGAGTTCCTCTGGGTCAGATTCTATGCTATATACATCATTAGGACACAAATCAAAGGTATTAACATTATCAGGGTCCATGCATTCAGGAATATCAAGACCAGACTCAATAGATTAAGTGTTATCATGATCAACTCAAAATTATCTATCAAGTGATCTTTTTTATACAATTCATGTTCATCCTCAGTGTCAAGCAAATCCATATCATCATCAAAATCATCGATTTCAGGCAAATCCAATTCATTCTCAAAAGAAGGTAAATCATCAACTGCAGATTTTTCATTCTCACAGGTAGGCAAGTCTAATTCATTTTCAAAGTCAGGCAATTCTAAATCATTCTCAAACAGAGGATCATCTAAATATGCATTATGATCAACATCCCCATCATCCCTAGGCACTTCTCCTAAGCTTAGGCCGAGATTATACTCTACCTCTTCATCATCGTCAGTCAAGTATTCAGGACCAATAGAAAAACATGTATGCAAACTACAAACAGACTCATCTTGGCAAAAAATACTAAACACGACATTTTCATCATAATTATTCAAGGTAAGCTTACCTGTATGCACACTAATCTCAGCCTGACCAGTTGCTAAGAAGGGTCTGCCTAGAATATTGGGCACCTCTCTATCCTCCTGCATATCTAATACCACAAAGTCTACAGGGAAGATAAGTTTGTTGACTTTCACCAGCACGTCTTCCACTACACCCATCGGGTGGGTAATCGATCTATCAGCAAGCTGGAGAGTGACGTCGGTGTCCTTCATTCCTGTTAAACCAATCTTCCTGTAAACAGAATAGGGCATTAAATTTATACTAGCACCTAATTCATATAAGGTCCTATTGAAAGATACTTCTCCTATGGTGCAGGGAACAGTAAAACTCACTGGGTCTTTCTGTTTAGAAGGCATCTTTCCAGAAACAATGGTACTACTACTCTCAGACAATTTAAAAACTTCCTTTTTCAAACTTTTCTTCCTAGAAAGCATTTCTTTCATGAATTTCCCATAATTAGGCATGTTATACAAAGCATCTACTAAGGGAATATTCACAGACAATTTCTTAAACATTTCTAGGAATTTCTGAAACTGCTCATCTAATTTAACATTTTTAAAGCGTTGAGGAAAAGGTAACTCCTTGTAGTCAAAGGTAGGACATTCGCCCCTCCGCTTAGGCGGGCTAATGTGCGAGCCTTTGTCATGATGGTTGCATGGAACCACTTCTTCCTCGTTTAGTTTCTCTCTATGCCTGTCATCTTGCCTTTCATCTTTTCTTCCTGCAAAATTGTTAGAAAAAATCACAATTCAAATTAATAGAGTTAGGAGGATGTTGGGACCTTTAAGAGGAGGCTTTTTGTGTCTCAGCCCTTTCATCTTCATCCTTGCTCTTTTCTTCATCCTTCTTCTTTTCTGAATTGATCTCCAGCTTCCTACCACTTCTTAGTGTCACCATCTTGCACTGTTCTCCTATGTTAGGTTCAGTGTCACTTGGAAATTTTCCCTTTTGAAGGACATTTACCGCTGAAGCGATCTGACCTATTTGAACTTCCATGTTTTTTAGAGTTATGTCGTGGTTATTAACTGTCGTCTGGAGATTCACGTTCAACACTCTCTATTCTTTAATAAACAGAACCACCATCTCCTCCAGGTTATTCTTCTTTTCAGGTGCACTAGATGATGCAAAACCTGGCAGTGGCTGCAGAACATTCTTCGTATTCGAATATGAGAAGTTCTCGTGATTGCGCTGAGTGGGGTGGTAGAAGTTTGGTACTCTTTGAGTAAATGGTCTGTTTCCCACGTACTGGACTTCTTCCACATCTTGACCTTCCTTCTTCGAATAGCCTTCAACTAAGGTGGAAATGGATTTAACCACCTCAGATGAAGTCAGCTTGTTCAGTGCATTGGTCAGAGATGTCATCTGTGCCTTCAACGAACTCGACTCATCCAATTCATAAATTCCAGCCTTCTTTGAAATTGCTCCCCTCTCGGTCGGCCATTGATAACTGGTTGCCGCCATTTCCTCCAACAGATATTTGGCTTCCGTTACAGTTTTGGAAAGAAAACTTCCTCCTACTGATGTGTCTAGGACTGTCTTGGTGGAGGGATTCAATCCATTGTAAAACAACTGCACTTGGAGCCAATCAGGATATCCATGTTGGGGGCACCGCCTAAGCATTTCCTTGTATCTCTCTCATGCCTCGTACAATTGCTCCTCGTCAAGCTGCCTAAACGTTCCGATTTCAATCCTGAGCTGGGTAGTCTTGGCAGGTAGGAAAAATTTGGTCAGAAAAGCCTGGGCAAGCTCGTCCCATGTACTAATACTGCCCATCTCAACTGATTCGAGCCAATCATTTGCCTTGTCTTGTAGAGAAAATGGGAATAACCTCAGTCTTATAGCGACTGCCGGAACTCGGTTCATTTTTACCGTCCCACATATTTCGAAGAATGATCGCAGATGTGAGTGTGGGTCCTCAGAATGATGTCCCTTAAAAGAGTTATCGCGCGCTATCTGAATCAATCCTGTCTTTAACTCAAAATTGGTAGCTTGGATTGGGGCGTAAACAATTCCAGAATTCTCGGTGGGAAGAACTGCCTGTAAGAAGTCTTTGATTGCCTTGGGAGCTTCATCTTGATGGGCCATTGCTTCTGCTAATCTTTTCTCTATCCGAATGGTTCTAAGAGTCCTGTCAATTTCGAGATTTAGCGGAAAAAAATTAACCACCTTGTTCCTTCGCATACAATACTCCCAATCAATCAAAAGAACTAAACAAAAACAAAAATAAAATAAAATTCACAAATTAATGACAGAAAAATATTTACACCTAAATTACTATTTATCCCTTTCTTTTCGATGTCGAGAAAAAATTGATTTGCTTAAGAATCAAGCATCCCCGGCAACGAAGCCAAAAACTTGTTGTTGGACGATTACCGCAAGTGCACGGGTCGTCACAAGTAATATAAAACCGTAGGTAATACCGAGTATCGAATCCACAGGGAGGCGAAGCGAAAATTAAGCAAAGCAAAAATCTCTTAAGCACTAAAAATAATTGGGAGAAATACTATTTAGGGAACAACTCATGCAATTAAATGGATTTTAAAAAAATCAAAGCAATTAAAAAGAAAATTTGATCAATTGAGAAAAATAAAATATGGAGAAAAAGTTTTCTTTAAATGAGAAGAGGGGTCTTGAAAATCAATTATTAGCTAAACATTTATTATAATTATCCTATCTCATTGCCCAACTAATTATAATCCTAGAATCTCCGTTAATCACATAGATTCTCCTGTCGGTTTCCCCTAATTGTAATAAATTCATTTTAACAACCTAAGTGTCCTTAGCGTCATTAAAAATCATTAATTATTACACTCTGATTCATTTTAGGAATCTAAGTTTAATCAACTAATCCCGGTGTCACGACGGAAAATTAAACTAGTTGCATGGATTACGATCTATCCTAATTTCTCTCCGTCGAGTTTCCATTAAGAATCTGATCAATACACAATTGGCCAGATTAAGTAAAGCATTAAGCACATCCATACAAATAATTAGGACAAAGGTCAAGAGAGAGGAAATTATAACAACATTTTGACTATAATTTCATTTCAAGACCCCAAATTGGGGTTTAGCTACTCATAGCTAAAATATCCAATAAATCTAAAATCAAAAGCATAATTAAGAGCATAAAAGGAGATGAATTGACTGTCGAAAAACCCCTTCGCTGACGCTCGGAGTCCCGCCGAACACTCCTTGAGCCTCCTAGGATGCTCCCCAAAATTTCCAAAATTTTTCCCACTAAAGAAAGTTGTCAAAAAGGCTAGAAAGCCTTGAGAGAGGCTCCAGAAGAGCCAAAGGTGAAATGAGGCACCTTTTATAGGCCTGGACAGGGGGTAGCGTCGCGACGCTGATTGGCACAGCGTCGCGTTGCTGTGACGCAATCGGCTTGGCGCCCAAGAAATGGACAGCGTCGTGACGCTGTGCCATTTTCCAGATTTTCCAGCTGCGGTTTGGGCTTCTTTTTGGGCTTCTACTTCATTTCTTTTTGGGTTTTCCCTATGATTGATCTCTTTAACTCCCCTTTTGATCCAAGCTTGGAATTTGGGCTTGATTGGCTTCATTTCAGGCATTTTTTCCCCAAAATCCACAACTTTGCTCCTAAAGACCAAATAACAAAATACATTAAATATTTTCAATAAAAACACGATTAAAGCACAGAAAAGCCTAATAAATTGGGGCTAAAATAGCGACATTTCTGCTCGCTATCAGACCTCTTCCTTTTATTCTTCAGTCTTTTTCTCAACTTTCTTTTCCTCTTCCAAGTCCCTTTTTCTCGCATACTCATCTTCTTCCCTCATGCTCTGATTTTCCATTTCTTTTTTAGCCAAAATTTCCCAGAGTGCATCTTGCTCAGCCCTATATCCTTCGACAATAATGAGGGCCTATGCTACGACCTGTCAGATCATCTCTTCGAACACATCCGACGACATTCTAGCTACTTTGAGGGCTCGATGATCAAAGGCTTTTCGGGTGCAACCTTCTTTGAATCTTTATTTCTTGCACTGTAAGTCACGAAGGTCTTATCCCTGCAAGAAGAAGATTGGTTAGTAGAAGGGTTAGTGATGTTACCCATTGGAGTCTCTCTTTGCCGAGAGCTCTCTCCTATTTTGGCAGCTTCTTCAGCATCACGTAATTGGGTTTCTTCTTCAAGAGCCGCACGCCATTGGGCTCCCATCTCACGAATCTTCGCAAACCATTCCCTCGAGCGTTTCCTCAGCTGTTGGCCCGCGGGGTTTCTGGGTTTTGTGGAGAGAATCAGTGCGTGTGGACCTTCTTCGACGAGAACTACTCAGATTCTCCCTCGAGGTGGCCAACATTGTCGAGGAAGGAGGGAGTTTGAACAGTGGTTCTTTGGTCCACAACCGTTGGCGAGAAACCCGTGGGTCTCGCTCCTCTCGTTCCGTGCATGCTAGGCTTGAGCTGCCCTTCTTGGCGTCAAGCACATTGATCAGCACTATGGGCACGTTGATTACTATGAGATTGAGTAATCTTGCGAGATGAGGATGATTTTAGTGTCTTTTTCATGGTTCTTGCTTGTGGGTTTTGGTTTCAAGAGAGTGAAGATGGAAAGTTGGTGAGGTTGACTTGAAGGCAAAAGGTCTGAGTGTTTGGTGAAGAAGAAAAACACTTACGTCAGCTATTTATAGGTTTCTCAAATTAGGTCACGTGATAGTTATTTAAATGGCATCACTGCCATGGAGCTTTTGGGAAATGAGATTGCATTTCCAAATACACTGGGGACAAATGCGATCGCATTTTCCCCAGTTTTCTGTCTTTTTTATTTTTTCTAACTTCTTTCATTTTCCTTGGTTTTTCTTTCTTTCTTTTATTTTCTGAAACAATCACAAACTTGTTAGAAAGTTCACATACTCAAACACAATTATTCATTTCTTTTTCTTAGATAGACACAAAATAACTTGGACTTTTCAAACTCCCAGGTAAATCCCCAGGAAAAGGTGTTCCCTACGAATAAATTAAGTACCTTTTGCTAGACAGAGTTTTACTCTTGTCCATATATTTTGTTTTCCCATCTATTTTATTTTATTTTATTCATTACAAATCCACATTATGTAGAAAATTTTCAAAGATAGAAGTCATACCAGATAAATCACAACTACGGGGGCTTCTTCGGCCCCAAAATTCTTCCTCCAATAGGGTTTAATTCTTTGTCCATTCACCTTGAAATGCATGTTTTGATTATCCATTAGCTCTACGGTTCCATAGTCAAAGATTCTCACGATCTCAAATGGTCCCGACCATCTTGATTTTAGTTTTCCCGAGAATAACTTAAGTCTAGAATTAAAGAGTAACACTTGCTGACCCTTATGGAACTCCTTTGGATGAATTCTTCTATCATGCCGTGTTTTGACCTTCTCTTTGTGTAGTTTTTCATTCTCATAGAAGAAGTGTCGGAGTTCTTCCAGTTCATTCAGTTGTAACCTTCTCTTGATTCCGGTGTTGTCCATGTTGAAATTGAACTTCTTCAATGCCCAGTAAGTTTTGTGTTCCAACTCAAGTGGTAAGTGACAGGCCTTTCCATCTCAAGTGGTATGAGTCAATACGGAGACATTCCTAAGGACGCTTTGTATGCAGTTCTGTGAGCCCATAACGCCTCATCAAGGTGCAATGACCAATCCTTTCGGGAAGGGCCCATCGTCTTTTCCAAAATAGCTTTGATCTCCCTGTTAGAGAGCTCTGCTTGACCATTCGTTTGAGGATGGTAAGTCGTGGCTACTCTATGTCGGATATTGTATTTTGAAAATAGGTTTGGCTATCATCTTGTTTAGAAAGTGGGATCCTTGATCGCTTATGATGAAACGAGGGGTTCAATATCTTGTGAAAATATTCTTCATGAAAAAATTCTTTACCACCTTTGCATCATTTGTTGCTGTAGCTATGGCCTCGATCCATTTCGATACGTAGTAAACTGCAAGCAAAATGTAAATGTTTCCAAAGGACGACGGGAATGGGCCCATAAAGTCTATCCCCCATTGTTGGATTCCTAGAGTGAGTAAAAATGTAATAAGAAATAAGATTAAATGGACTCTAGAACTCTGTGCAAGCATACACAGTCCGCAACAAGTAATAAGTATTTATCGAATCCAAGGTCTGAATTAGCTTTCAATTTATCTATTTTGTTTAGCTCTTCAATGGTTTCAAAGGTGGGAAAATGATTGGTTTTTATAGAAATGCTGAAGCAAATGAAATGACAGAACATAAAGTAAACAAATAGGCAGACAAATTAGAAACAGGTGCTGGTCAGGATTCAGTAATTGTTTTAAAAGATGCTCTACCAATATTATTGATCATGCAAAACTCTCGCAGTCTTATTAGCAGATTCCTCCTGGAACTCCGGATTTTTTGGAATGTGTTTTGTTGGTGGACCGCAAGCGCACGGGCCACAAGTAATATAAAACGGAAAGTATTCCGAGTATCGAATCCTCAGGGAGGCGAAGCGAAACTTAAGCAAATAATTAAAATTCTCTTGAGCACTGAAAATACTTAGGTGAAATAATATTTAGGGACCACGTTCATGCAATAAAAAGATTTAAATTCAAAATGACTAATGAAAACAAATTGATCAATCAGAAATAAACTGTGGAGAAAGAGTTTTCTTTAAGTGGGAAGAGGGGTCTTGAAAATCGATGATTAGCTAAATAATTGATATAATTATCCTATATCATTGCCCAACTAATTATAATCATAGAATCTCCGTTAATCACATAGGTTCTCCTGTCGGTTTCCCCTAATTGTAATTAATTCATTTTAACAACCTAAGTGTCCTTAGCGCTATTAAAAATCATTAATTATTACGCTCTTATTCATTTTAGGAATCTAAGTTTAATCAACTAATCCCGGTGTCACAACGGGCAATTAAACTAGTTGCATGGATTATGATCTATCCTAATTTCTCTCCGTCGAGTATCCATTAAGAATCGAATCATTACACAATTGGCCAGATTGAGTAAAGCATTAAGCACATCCATACAAATAATTAGGACATGGACAAGAGACAAGAAATTATAACAATATTTTAACTATCATTTCATTTCAAGACCCCAAATTGGGGTTTAGCTACACATAATATCCACAATAATTACAAGGGAAAGCATATTAAAGAGCATAAAAGGAAAGGAATTGACTGTCGAAAACCCCTCGCTGACGCTTGGAGCCCCGCTGACTACTCCTTGAGCCTCTAAGATTGCTCCCCCAAAATTCCCAAAATTTTCCCACTAGAAGAATCCTCTCAAAAAGGCTCAAAAGCCTTGAGAAGGGCTCCAAAAGGAGCCTTAAAGAAGAGAGAAAGGAAGGAATTGGAAGGATGATTGATGAGAAATGAGGCACCCAAGGGTGCCTTTTATAGGCCTGGAATAGGGGTAGCGTCGCGACGCTGCCTTGCTAAGCGGCGCGACGCTGCTGCGCACGCGGCTTGGGCAACAAGAAAGGGCAGCGTCGCGACGCTGCCTTGCTAAGCGTCTCGACGCTGTCCAGATTTCCAGAATTTTCAGCTTCCTTTTTGGGCTGATTTTTGGGCCTTCTTCTTCATTTCTCTTGGTCTTTTCTTCATGGATGTCTTCTTTGGGCTTCCAAATGCTTCAAACTTTGATTTGGGCTATAATTACTTCATTTTTGGCTCTTTTTCTCCCAAAATCACCATTTATGCTCCTAAAGACAAAATAGCAAAATTCATTAAATATTTTCATTAAAAACACGATTAAAGCACCAAAAAGCTTAATAAATTGAGACTAAAATAGCGACATTTCTGCTCTCTATCATGTTTCAACTCCAATGAAGTACTATCGATCAAGCACTAGGCAACTGGCTATCCCTAGTTCAGTCACTGGCGTTCACCAATACACAATGATCTAGTGTGATTGATCGCCACACACTCCTTAAATCATCCCTGAAACTAGAGAGAGATATTCATACCAGCTGGTTAGGCGGGCACCAAATAGAAATGAGCACAACAATTAATCAAGATGCATTAATCAATATTTATTAATAGAAATTAAGCACGACAATCAAATTGTTTCCTAACCAACGCCTAAAGCTACTTAGTTCATAAAATGCATGGAAACACACGTTACAATCTGAGTAAGCATGTCCATAACCACAAGGTAATACAAGAGGATTAATTTCCTTGAACAACTTGTAATTGATTGTCTTCTTGATGGTCACCAATCTCTCCTCTATTCGGCTCCCAAAATGGAAATGAGAATGATCTCTTCCCCAATAGTGGAATGACTTTGACTTGGGCGGCTATCTCCTTTTATTGAATGATAGAAGGCTTGAATTAGGTTGACCTAAACACGTGGATGACTCTCCTTGCTCTTTTATCCCGAGAATAATTTAACAGATTTCGGTTTGTTAAATTGGCTAACGAGCTATGACGTGGCAGTTTTGCTCTTCGCTTTGCTCCAGCACAGATTTTGCTCCCTGAAGTCGCCCAGCAACATATTCTGCACAAAATAATTTCCAAAGCTCTCATTCTTCCAAATGGGTTAAAACATGTAATATATATCTAAAAGCAACCCTATTAAGCACAAAAGACACACAAATCCCTATAGAATTAAGACCTAACTAACTCCCTTTTGGAGAGTTATCACACCCCTAAACTTAAATTATTGCGCGTCCCAGGTAATACTAACCAACGTTCTCTTAAGAATTCAAAACGTTAGACAAAGAATAGCTTAATCAAACCAGACAATCCAACACTACCTTCAACCTTTACTTGAGCACTCTGCAGAACCAAGCTCTACTGCAACAAAATAGTTCTTCTAGCATGGACAAATAATCACCACTTTTAACTCAATTCTAAGAACTTGCCACAACCTAGCTCTATTATCAGACATTTAAAAACACTTTTAAGGGGTGATAGCGAGCAGAAATGTCGCTATTTTAGTACCAATTTATTCAGTTTTTTTTTGCTTTAATCGTGTTTTTAATGAAAATATTTAATGTGTTCCGTTATTTGGTCCTTAGGAGCAAAGTTGGTGATTTTGGGAGAAAAAGTGCCAAAAATGAAGCAAATGAAGCCCAAATCCAAGCTTGGATCAAAAGGGGATCCAAAGAAGACAATCGCGATGAAAATGCCCAAAAAGAAGTTTAGAGAAGGCCCAAAAATCATCCCAAACCAAAGCTGGAAATTCTGGAAATTGGGTCAGCATCGAGACGCTGTGTAGATAGCGTCGTGACACTACCCATTTCTTGGGCAACAAGACGCGTGCATAGCAGCGTCGCGATGCTGTGCAATGTAGCGTCGTTACGCTACCCCCATTCCAAGCCTATAAAAGGCACCTCTTGGTGCCTCATTTATCATCCAACAACCCATCAAGGAATCAATTCCTTTCCTTTCTTCCTTAGGCTCCTTTGGAGCCCCTCTCAACGCTTTCTAGCCTTTTTGAGAGAATTCTTTAGTGGGAAATATTTTGGGAGTTTGCGGAGCATCTTAAGAGGCTCAAGGAGTAGTCGGCAGGGCTCCAAGCGTCAGCGAAGGGGTTTTTTTTTACGGTCAATTCCTTTCCTTTTAGCCATGTGTAGCTAAACTCCAATTTGGGGTCTTGAAATTAAATTATAGTTCAAATATTGTTGTAATTTCTTGTCTCCGTCCCTTGTCCTAATTATTTGTATGGATGCGCTTAATGCTTTATTCTATCTGGCCAATTGTGTAATTATCTGATTCTTAATGGAAACTCGACGGAGAGAAATTAGGATAGATCATAATCCATGCAACCAGTTTAATTGCCCGTCGTGACACCAGGATTAGTTGATTAAACTTAGATTCCTAAAATGAATCAGAGCGTAATAATTAATGATTTTTAATGGCGCTAAGGACACTTAGGTTGTTAAAATGAATTAATTACAATTAGGGGAAACCGACAGGAGAACCTATGCGATTAGCGGAGATTCTAGGATTATAATTAGTTGGGCAATGAGATAAGATAATCATAACAATTGTTTAGCTAATAATTAATTTTCAAGACCCCTCTTCCCATTAAAAGAAGACTCTTTCTCCATTTTTTTTATCAACTTTTTATTATTACTTTGAATTTTAAATCCTTTTTATTGCATGAGTTGTTCCCTAAATATTATTTCGCCCAAGTACTTTTAGTGCTCAAGAGATTTTATTTTTGCTTAATTTTCACTTCGCCTCCCTGTGGTTTCGATACTCGGTATTACTACGGTTTTATATTACTTGTTACGACCCGTGCGCTTGCTGTAAGTCGTCTTCACACACCAACAAGGGGTTTATATTTTTGTTCTTCAAACTTAAAGAAGCCCTAGAGTCATAAGTTCTTAAGCATGGGATGACCCACTTTATGATGCAGTATACCCTTGCCTCAAGCTCATCGCCAACTAGGCTAAATACTCATTGAAAACCTAAAAAATCCTTAGTTATTCCATCTCTTGCCCCTCACAATGGCGACATTTTATGATGAAGCTCACCTAAGTTCTAGGAGGCAGAAAAACTGATGGACTATCATTCATCCTTCAAAACTTTTGCTCCATGAATTTTCTCAGCAAAATTTTCAACAATCAATTTTTTTCAGCAAATGATATTTTCATTTTTCATATTTCCTAGGTTATCTTTTGACGCAAAGACAAACTGTGGGTGTCACAAATGTCCCTGGTTACTCAACAACCTCGCAAATTATTTAATGAAAGAGATGAATGCTCGAGCAAAATAATTGGAGTAGCAAAAAGTCCCCCAAACATGAATTATTCATTGTCCCCAATGAATTATTATATTTGAGAAGTGTACCCCCAAACTTAAATTTTTCTACCCGAATTTTAAACTGAGCGTGAGACTAGAACTAAGCTTAAAGTGGATCATATAAATCGACACTACCTCAGAATCTTCTTTGCCGCAGCAACGACCAGGCTAGAAGAAATGCTCAAGCAAAAGGTTTCTGGAGATCAGAATACCTTTATCTAATTAAGCTTAACCAGTCCAAGCTTCAAAAATTCATAAGAAAATGAGTTAAGTTAGAGTTACTTAGTGCTCATAGAACAGAAACAACTTTGGAAATTCCATTAAAAACATAAAAAGAAATTACAAAAGCAGATATATTTTTTCAGAAGCAGAAAAATTAAAAAGAAGCAAGCATAACATCAACAAAAAAGGAGGTTAGAAAATGTGCGAGCAAACAAAAAGTCCAAAACAAAAATCATGCTCGCGCAAGGCCACTACTGCATCCGTCAGTCCTCTTGGCCCTGCTCATTTTCATCATCCTCTTCTCCTCTTTCAATCGGTGGGGGTGGAATCCAGGGGTTCAATAAATCCTCAGGGAATGCTGGAAGGGCTGGATATGGTTTGGAAAAATTCTCCTGTAGCGCCTTCTTCAGATTGACATCACGACTTCTAACATAGTTCCAGAAGGTTAAAGCATGCTTCTCGGCAAACTCATGTTTGCTGGCCGACAGTGCCAGTTGTTCTAAAATTTTGTTAATGTCGTAGACAAGTCCACCCTGGCATGCCTCTTGCATACGCTGAAGCCGTGCCAAGTTAGGCAGATCGATGATTCCCTTGTCAAATAATATGACATCTCCTTCATTCTCTGGAACCTCTGCTTGCTTGCAAAGCATGGTAATGTTATTCGAGAAAAACAACTTCCCCACCTTCTTCTTCCACCATCCAGATACCTCATTAGCCACAATCTTCCCTACATCAAAGCTGAGAGACCGCAAAATCGCGAAAGTCAGAAGAACTCGTTCCCTAGAAACCGTCGAGTCACGAGTCGTTGGAAGCAACCTCTGCCTGATAAACTCCATCCATGTCTTCAGATAAGCTGATTGAAACGTCCTTTTCTCCATTTTTGAAAGCTGCCACCATGCCCCTTCAATACCCACTTCCCTCACAGCATCGCTCAGTTGCTCATTAGATGGCACCACAACCATCTCATTATACGTTGCGTGGGGGATATTTTGAAGCTTATACAGTGCGTTAATAGCACTAGGACTCCAGTCGACTTTGACTCCTCGAACAATCACTTGGAAACCATCTTCCTTGTCAATATTTGCACAAAAAAACTCCCAGTCGTGGTCTTCTATGCCGGTCCTCAGAAAATGTAGAAGATCACCGCTAAATCCTCTCTCAAACAGGAAGTCTCTCTTCAATAGCTCAACATATTTTGCCCTGGCAGAATTGTTGACGAAGCGATCATACGACAACTGTGGTTCTTCTATCTCATCAGGTTCCTCCGATGCTTCAGCAACACTTTTGCCCTTTTCTGCCCTTTGCTTGAGCAACCGCTCTTCCTCAGCCTTTTTCTCTGCTTCTTCTCTTACTTTTTCCTCGGCCTCCTTTTTCTCTCGTTCTTCCTTCTCTGCATTCTGTCTTCCAGAATCAGTAGTTGGAGTTGAGGGGGTATCAGTTCGGACTACCCTGACGCGGCCCGCTTTTTGCTGGGAACTTCCGACATGATCACCTCCACTCGAGCCTCCTGCACAGGCTAATTACCTTTTTTCAGGCGCAACCTCTGCTTGTTCTTCTCGCACATCCTCATTCTGTTTTTCTTGAATCTACTCGGTATTTCCTTCTTGAACTTCCTCTGTATCTGCAACTCTTGGCTCAGTCTGCTATGGGTTTTGTTCCTCTGGTTCCTTCGAATCTTCTTCAACCACTGTGGCAGCAACATCTTTCACAACCTTCTGCATAGCTTCTTGATCTTCAAGCCGTTGTTGCCTTCTTCTTCTTTTGGCTTTTTTTTTCCTCCGACGTCTTCTTCTTCTTCGTTTTCACTTTCTGTACCTCGGAGGTAACAGGTACCTCCTCTTCCTCATTATCTCTCTATTTTCTTGCTCTCGTTTTGGAAGAAAGAAGAATTCAAATGGCAAGGGATGAACAAGAAATTGAAGTGAAAAGAACTTACCGAAGGCTTAGGAATAAATAGAGCTACAACAAATCAAATCGTAACCTAAAGATTTTTCCCTGTATTAAAAGGATTTACCGTTCACATATAATTTGCAAATCAAATCCACTAACGATAAAATCTTGAATTTCAATCGCCCATGGTAAATAACTGCGTGCTGTCAATGGCTAAACCGTTGAATTATCCCTACGCGACACGTGGCAGCATCCATGCAATTTACCTACCCACAGAAATTCAAAATCAAACGGTAAAAATAATTAACTCACAATAAAACCCTTCCTATTCGGACGGAAGATTTGCTTCAGCCATAACTTTGTCGCAACAACCTTATGAAAAGATTACCTGAAGAATCTTGGATACGGAATTCAAATCTAAAATAAAAGAATAAAATAAAATCAAGAAATGTAAATTTAAATTAACTGCTCAAATCAAATCTTTATCTTTTATTTTTATTTGAAGCCCAATAAATCAGATAAATCTTTATTAAATCTAATCTAAACAGAATTTAAAATAACTGAAAATAAAATCTAAACTAATCGGAGAAATAAAAAATAAATTACCAATAAAAATAATCAGAATTAACGAAAAAAATCTACGGAATTAAGAATAACAACGAAAATAAATCATGCAAAATTTAAATAAAACAAATCTAAAATAATTCAAACTAAAATCAACCAAATCATTACAGGAAAATAGAATAAAAACAACCACTGGGAGCTTAAAATTTTTCTCTGTGAAATGGTCCTACAAAAATCTTGCTCTCTCATTCATCAACCAGCTTTAGGGAAGGATATTTCGACTAGAACTTCTGTCCCCAATAATTTTTCACACGTTGTCCATTCACTTTGAACACTCTCCCATCTTTTTCATCCTGCAAAGTAATTTCTCCATGGGGGAAAACCTCAATCATAATAAATGGCCCTGACCATTTAGATTTTAGCTTCCCAGGAAATAATTTCAATCTAGAATTATAAAGCAAAACTCTCTGACCTTTGACAAACTCTTTAGGCTTAATTCTCTTGTCATGCCACAACTAAGTCTTTTCTTTATACATTTTCGAATTTTCATAAGAAAATTAGTAATTCCTCCAATTCATTAAGCTGCAGCATTCTTATTGCCCCTGTCACGACTCAGATCAAAATTTCATTTTTTCAAAGCCCAAAACGTTTTATGCACAAGCTCTACTGGTAAATGGCAAGCTTTCCCATATACTAACCTATAGGGAGACATACCTAAAGGAGTCTTATAGGTTGTCCTATAAGCCCACAGAGCCTCATCCAATCTAAAAGACCAATCCTTTCTAGATGGATGAACTTCTTCTCTAGAATAGATTTTATTTCCCTATTGCTAATCTTAGCTTGACCATTTGCTTGTGGGTGATAAGGGGTAGCTATCCTATGCTTAATTCCATACTTAGCTAACAGCTTAGTTAAGATATTATTAACAAAATGTGTACCCTCACCACTTACTAAAGCCCTAGGTGTCCCAAACCGCGCAAAGATGTGCGATTGAAGAAACCTTGATACTGTCTTGGCATCATTCTAATGGCATGCGATGGCCTCCACCCACTTGGACACGTAATCAACTGCCAATAAGATGTAAACATTACCATTAGAAGGGGGAAATGGCCCCATAAAATCAATACCCCATACATCATATAACTCTACTTCCAAAATGTAAGTAAGAGGCATTTCATCTCTAGGCCCTAAGTTTCCTCTCCTTTGGCAAGCATCACATTGCTTGTAGAACTAATGGGCATCCTTAAATAAGGTAGGCCAGAAGAATTCACAATGCAAAATCCTCATAGATGTCCTCTGACCTTTAAAATGGCCTCCATACGGCGAAGAGTGACATTGCTCCAGGATTTCCTTTGCTTCATCACCTAAAACACACCTACGAATAATACCATCAGAGCATTGCTTATACATAAATGGCTCATCCCAATAGAAAAATTTTGCATCATGCTTAAACTTTTTCTTCTGCCTCCAATCCATATTAATAGGAGTGACTCCATTTACCAAAAAGTTAGCAATATCAACATACCAAGGGACATCCCTAACTACCTTTACCTCAACAGCAAAGAGCTGTTCATCTAGAAAAGAATCTGAAATGGCAGATTGTTTCAGCAAAGATGATGATGGATCAAGACGAGACAAATGATCTGCAATGACATTTTCTGATCCCTTCTTATCCTTTATCTCCAAGTCGAATTCATGCAATAATAAAACCCAACGAATTAGTCTAGGCTTGCATCTTTCTTAGACATTAAGTACTTTATTGCTGCATGATCTGTGAACACCGTGACTTTGGATCCAACAAAATATGGCCTGAATTTCTCAAAAGCAAACACAACAGCTAACAACTCATTCTCAGTAGTTGTGTAGTTGACTTGTGCCTCGTTTAAAACCATGCATGCATAATATATAGGATGGATAAATTTGCCCTGCTTTTGCCCCAGCATAGCACCTACTCGAACGGTAAACTCCAATTAGGTGCACAGAGAATGGGTGTTGAGATTAAAGCAGCCTTTAAAGTCTCAAAAGCCTTCCTTCAATCTGCATTAAAGTAAAAAACTTGATCAGTACCCAATAAGTTACAAAGAGGTTTACTGATTTTGGAAAAATCCTTTATGAACCTTCTATAAAATCCAGCATGACCTAGAAAACTCCGAATCCCTTTCACTGAATTCGGTGGTTCTAATCTTTTAATAACCTCAATTTTTTCTCTATCAACTTCTAGACCATTCTTAGAAATCCTATGACCTAACATAATGCCTTCCTTCACCATGAAGTGGCATTTCTCCCAATTAAGAACTAGATGGGTATCTTCACATCTCCTTAACACCTTACCTAAATTATCCAAACAACTCTAAAAAGACCCTCCAAAAACTTAAAAATCGTCCATAAATACCTCAACAGTGGACTCAATCGTATTAGAAAAAATTGCTAACATACACCGCTGAATTGTTGCTGGAGCATTGCAAAGGCCAAAAGGCATTCACCTAAAAGCAAACGTTCCATAAGGGTAGGTAAAAGTGATTTTTTTCCTGATCCTCAAGAGCAATAGTAATCTGGTTATACCCAGAATAACCATCTAAGAAACAATAGTAGACCTGACCAGCCAATCTTTCCAACATCTGGTCAATAAATGGTAGAGGGAAACGGTCCTTACGGGTAGCTTTATTAAGCCTCCTGTAATCCATGCAAACCCTCCAGCCAGTTACTGTCCTGGTTGGGATCAACTCATTGTATTTATTGCTCACCACAGTGACACCTCCATTCTTAGGAACACATTGGACAGGGCTTACCCAATTGCTGTCTGCAATTGGATAAATAATGCCACCATCCAACCATATAATCACCTCCTTTTTAACAACCTCTTTCATTGCAGGGTGAAGCCTTTTTTGTTGCTCAATACTCCTAAAGGATCCCTCCTTTAGGGTAATTTTGTGCATACAAAAAGATGGCTAATCCCCTGAATGTCAGCCAATGTCCAACCTTTGCGATATTGCTGCAACAACTTTATTAAGGTCTCTTCATGCTCCGACATTAAATCTGATGCAACAATAATGTGCAACGTCTCACCCTCCCCAAGACACACATACTTTAGATGATCCGACAAGGGCTTCAAATCTAAACTGGGTGCCTCAATTAGGGATGGCTTAATAGGAGGAGCGTTTCTTTTATCTATATCTAAAGACTCAAAAACATCCTCACACCTGAATAATTCCTTTTCATTTTTTATTTCTAAAGAAAAAACTTCTAAATCCTCTACACTAACCTCTCCATGATCTTCCAAATGCTTGTTTGCCGAATCCTGTATTGTTGTCTCAACAATTGTGTTCTCTAGAATCCTAATGAATGAGCAATCTTCCATTTCGTCTGGATACTTCATGGCCTTAAACACATTAAATTTTACTTCCTCATTACAGACACTCATTGTTATTTCCGACCATCTTGATTTTAGTTTTCCCGAGAATAACTTAAGTCTAGAATTAAAGAGTAACACTTGCTGACCCTTATGGAACTCCTTTGGATGAATTCTTCTATCATGCCGTGTTTTGACCTTCTCTTTGTGTAGTTTTTCATTCTCATAGAAGAAGTGTCGGAGTTCTTCCAGTTCATTCAGTTGTAACCTTCTCTTGATTCTGGTGTTGTCCATGTTGAAATTGAACTTCTTCAATGCCCAGTAAGTTTTGTGTTCCAACTCAAGTGGTAAGTGACAGGCCTTTCCATCTCAAGTGGTATGAGTCAATACGGAGACATTCCTAAGGACGCTTTGTATGCAGTTCTGTGAGCCCATAACGCCTCATCAAGGTGCAATGACCAATCCTTTCGGGAAGGGCCCATCGTCTTTTCCAAAATAGCTTTGATCTCCCTGTTAGAGAGCTCTGCTTGACCATTCGTTTGAGGATGGTAAGTCGTGGCTACTCTATGTCGGATATTGTATTTTGAAAATAGGTTTGGCTATCATCTTGTTTAGAAAGTGGGATCCTTGATCGCTTATGATGAAACGAGGGGTTCAATATCTTGTGAAAATATTCTTCATGAAAAAATTCTTTACCACCTTTGCATCATTTGTTGCTGTAGCTATGGCCTCGATCCATTTCGATACGTAGTCAACTGCAAGCAAAATGTAAATGTTTCCAAAGGACGACGGGAATGGGCCCATAAAGTCTATCCCCCATTGTTGGATTCCTAGAGTGAGTAAAAATGTAATAAGAAATAAGATTAAATGGACTCTAGAACTCTGTGCAAGCATACACAGTCCGCAACAAGTAATAAGTATTTATCGAATCCAAGGTCTGAATTAGCTTTCAATTTATCTATTTTGTTTAGCTCTTCAATGGTTTCAAAGGTGGGAAAATGATTGGTTTTTATAGAAATGCTGAAGCAAATGAAATGACAGAACATAAAGTAAACAAATAGGCAGACAAATTAGAAACAGGTGCTGGTCAGGATTCAGTAATTGTTTTAAAAGATGCTCTACCAATATTATTGATCATGCAAAACTCTCGCAGTCTTATTAGCAGATTCCTCCTGGAACTCCGGATTTTTTGGAATGTGTTTTGTTGGTGGACCGCAAGCGCACGGGCCGCAAGTAATATAAAACGGAAAGTATTCCGAGTATCGAATCCTCAGGGAGGCAAAGCGAAACTTAAGCAAATAATTAAAATTCTCTTGAGCACTTAAAATACTTAGGTGAAATAATATTTAGGGACCACGTTCATGCAATAAAAAGATTTAAATTCAAAATGACTAATGAAAACAAATTGATCAATCAGAAATAAAATGTGGAGAAAGAGTTTTCTTTAAGTGGGAAGAGGGGTCTTGAAAATCGATGATTAGCTACATAATTGATATAATTATCCTATCTCATTGCCCAACTAATTATAATCCTAGAATCTCCGTTAATCACATAGGTTCTCCTGTCGGTTTCCCCTAATTGTAATTAATTCATTTTAACAACCTAAGTGTCCTTAGCGCTATTAAAAATCATTAATTATTACGCTCTGATTCATTTTAGGAATCTAAGTTTAATCAACTAATCCCGGTGTCACAACAGGCAATTAAACTAGTTGCATGGATTATGATCTATCCTAATTTCTCTCCGTCGAGTATCCATTAAGAATCGAATCATTACACAATTGGCCAGATTGAGTAAAGCATTAAGCACATCCATACAAATAATTAGGACATGGGCAAGAGACAAGAAATTATAACAATATTTTAACTATCATTTCATTTCAAGACCCCAAATTGGGGTTTAGCTACACATAATATCCACAATAATTACAAGGGAAAGCATATTAAAGAGCATAAAAGGAAAGGAATTGACTGTCGAAAAACCCCTCGCTGACGCTTGGAGCCCCGCTGACTACTCCTTGAGCCTCTAAGATTGCTCCCCCAAAATTCCCAAAATTTTCCCACTAGAAGAATCCTCTCAAAAAGGCTCAAAAGCCTTGAGAGGGGCTCCAAAAGGAGCCTTAAAGAAGAGAGAAAGGAAGGAATTGGAAGGATGATTGATGAGAAATGAGGCACCCAAGGGTGCCTTTTATAGGCCTGGAATAGGGGTAGCGTTGCGGCGCCGCCTTGCTAAGCGTCGCGACACTACTGCGCACGCGGCTTGGGCAACAAGAAAGGGCAGCGTCGCGACGCTACCTTGCTAAGCGTCTCGACGCTGTCCAGATTTCCAGAATTTTCAGCTTCCTTTTTGGGCTGATTTTTGGGCCTTCTTCTTCATTTCTCTTGGTCTTTTCTTCATGGATGTCTTCTTTGGGCTTCCAAATGCTTCAAACTTTGATTTGGGCTATAATTACTTCATTTTTGGCTCTTTTTCTCCCAAAATCACCATTTATGCTCCTAAAGACAAAATAGCAAAATTCATTAAATATTTTCATTAAAAACACGATTAAAGCACCAAAAAGCTTAATAAATTGAGACTAAAATAGCGACATTTCTGCTCTCTATCATGTTTCAACTCCAATGAAGTACTATCGATCAAGCACTAGGCAACTGGCTATCCCTAGTTCAGTCACTGGCGTTCACCAATACACAATGATCTAGTGTGATTGATCGCCACACACTCCTTAAATCATCCCTGAAACTAGAGAGAGATATTCATACCAGCTGGCTAGGCGGGCACCAAATAGAAATGAGCACAACAATTAATCAAGATGCATTAATCAATATTTATTAATAGAAATTAAGCACGACAATCAAATTGTTTCCTAACCAACGCCTAAAGCTACTTAGTTCATAAAATGCATGGAAACACACGTTACAATCTGAGTAAGCATGTCCATAACCACAAGGTAATACAAGAGGATTAATTTCCTTGAACAACTTGTAATTGATTGTCTTCTTGATGGTCACCAATCTCTCCTCTATTCGGCTCCCAAAATGGAAATGAGAATGATCTCTTCCCCAATAGTGGAATGACTTTGACTTGGGCGGCTATCTCCTTTTATTGAATGATAGAAGGCTTGAATTAGGTTGACCTAAACACGTGGATGACTCTCCTTGCTCTTTTATCCCGAGAATAATTTAACAGATTTCGGTTTGTTAAATTGGCTAACGAGCTATGACGTGGCAGTTTTGCTCTTCGCTTTGCTCCAGCACAGATTTTGCTCCCTGAAGTCGCCCAGCAACATATTCTGCACAAAATAATTTCCAAAGCTCTCATTCTTCCAAATGGGTTAAAACATGTAATATATATCTAAAAGCAACCCTATTAAGCACAAAAGACACACAAATCCCTATAGAATTAAGACCTAAATAACTCCCTTTTGGAGAGTTATCACACCCCTAAACTTAAATTATTGTGCGTCCCAGGTAATACTAACCAACGTTCTCTTAAGAATTCAAAACGTTAGACAAAGAATAGCTTAATCAAACCAGACAATCCAACACTACCTTCAACCTTTACTTGAGCACTCTGCAGAACCAAGCTCTACTGCAACAAAATAGTTCTTCTAGCATGGACAAATAATCACCACTTTTAACTCAATTCTAAGAACTTGCCACAACCTAGCTCTATTATCAGACATTTAAAAACACTTTTAAGGGGTGATGGCGAGCAGAAATGTCGCTATTTTAGTACCAATTTATTCAGTTTTTTTTTGCTTTAATCGTGTTTTTAATGAAAATATTTAATGTATTCCGTTATTTGGTCCTTAGGAGCAAAGTTGGTGATTTTGGGAGAAAAAGTGCCAAAAATGAAGCAAATGAAGCCCAAATCCAAGCTTGGATCAAAAGGGGATCCAAAGAAGACAATCGTGATGAAAATGCCCAAAAAGAAGTGAAGAGAAGGCCCAAAAATCATCCCAAACAAAAGCTGGAAATTCTGGAAATTGGGTCAGCATCGAGACGCTGTGTAGATAGCGTCGTGACACTACCCATTTCTTGGGCAACAAGACGCGTGCATAGCAGCGTCGCGATGCTGTGCAATGTAGCGTCGTTACGCTACCCCCATTCCAAGCCTATAAAAGGCACCTCTTGGTGCCTCATTTATCATCCAACAATCCATCAAGGAATCAATTCCTTTCCTTTCTTCCTTAGGCTCCTTTGGAGCCCCTCTCAACGCTTTCTAGCCTTTTTGAGAGAATTCTTTAGTGGGAAATATTTTGGGAGTTTGCAAAGCATCTTAAGAGGCTCAAGGAGTAGTCGGCGGGGCTCCAAGCGTCAGCGAAGGGGTTTTTTTGACGGTCAATTCCTTTCCTTTTAGCCATGTGTAGCTAAACTCCAATTTGGGGTCTTGAAATTAAATTATAGTTCAAATATTGTTGTAATTTCTTGTCTCTTGCCCTTGTCCTAATTATTTGTATGGATGCGCTTAATGCTTTATTCTATCTGGCCAATTGTGTAATTATCTGATTCTTAATGGAAACTCGACGGAGAGAAATTAGGATAGATCATAATCCATGCAACCAGTTTAATTGCCCGTCGTGACACCAGGATTAGTTGATTAAACTTAGATTCCTAAAATGAATCAGAGCGTAATAATTAATGATTTTTAATGGCGCTAAGGACACTTAGGTTGTTAAAATGAATTAATTACAATTAGGGGAAACCGACAGGAGAACCTATGCGATTAGCGGAGATTCTAGGATTATAATTAGTTGGGCAATGAGATAAGATAATCATAACAATTGTTTAGCTAATAATTAATTTTCAAGACCCCTCTTCCCATTAAAAGAAGACTCTTTCTCCATTTTTTTTATCAACTTTTTATTATTACTTTGAATTTTAAATCCTTTTTATTGCATGAGTTGTTCCCTAAATATTATTTCGCCCAAGTACTTTTAGTGCTCAAGAGATTTTATTTTTGCTTAATTTTCACTTCGCCTCCCTGTGGTTTCGATACTCGGTATTACTACGGTTTTATATTACTTGTTACGACCCGTGCGCTTGCTGTAAGTCGTCTTCACACACCAACAAGGGGTTTATATTTTTGTTCTTCAGACTTAAAGAAGCCCTAGAGTCATAAGTTCTTAAGCATGGGATGACCCACTTTATGATGCAGTATACCCTTGCCTCAAGCTCATCGCCAACTAGGCTAAATACTCATTGAAAACCTAAAAAATCCTTAGTTATTCCATCTCTTGCCCCTCACAATGGCGACATTTTATGATGAAGCTCACCTAAGTTCTAGGAGGCAGAAAAACTGATGGACTATCATTCATCCTTCAAAACTTTTGCTCCATGAATTTTCTCAGCAAAATTTTCAACAATCAATTTTTTTCAGCAAATGATATTTTCATTTTTCATATTTCCTAGGTTATCTTTTGACGCAAAGACAAACTGTGGGTGTCACAAATGTCCCTGGTTACTCAACAACCTCGCAAATTATTTAATGAAAGAGATGAATGCTCGAGCAAAATAATTGGAGTAGCAAAAAGTCCCCCAAACATGAATTATTCATTGTCCCCAATGAATTATTATATTTGAGAAGTGTACCCCCAAACTTAAATTTTTCTACCCGAATTTTAAACTGAGCGTGAGACTAGAACTAAGCTTAAAGTGGATCATATAAATCGACACTACCTCGGAATCTTCTTTGCCGCAGCAACGACCAGGCTAGAAGAAATGCTCAAGCAAAAGGTTTCTGGAGATCAGAATACCTTTATCTAATTAAGCTTAACCAGTCCAAGCTTCAAAAATTCATAAGAAAATGAGTTAAGTTAGAGTTACTTAGTGCTCATAGAACAGAAACAACTTTGGAAATTCCATTAAAAACATAAAAAGAAATTACAAAAGCAGATATATTTTTTCAGAAGCAGAAAAATTAAAAAGAAGCAAGCATAACATCAACAAAAAAGGAGGTTAGAAAATGCGCGAGCAAACAAAAAGTCCAAAACAAAAATCATGCTCGCGCAAGGCCACTACTGCATCCGTCAGTCCTCTTGGCCCTGCTCATTTTCATCATCCTCTTCTCCTCTTTCAATCGGTGGGGGTGGAATCCAGGGGTTCAATAAATCCTCAGGGAATGCTGGAAGGGCTGGATATGGTTTGGAAAAATTCTCCTGTAGCGCCTTCTTCAGATTGACATCACGACTTCTAACATAGTTCCAGAAGGTTAAAGCATGCTTCTCGGCAAACTCATGTTTGCTGGCCGACAGTGCCAGTTGTTCTAAAATTTTGTTAATGTCGTAGACAAGTCCACCCTGGCATGCCTCTTGCATACGCTGAAGCCATGCCAAGTTAGGCAGATCGATGATTCCCTTGTCAAATAATATGACATCTCCTTCATTCTCTGGAACCTCTGCTTGCTTGCAAAGCATGGTAATGTTATTCGAGAAAAACAACTTCCCCACCTTCTTCTTCCACCATCCAGATACCTCATTAGCCACAATCTTCCCTACATCAATGCTGAGAGACCGCAAAATCGCGAAAGTCAGAAGAACTCGTTCCCTAGAAACCGTCGAGTCACGAGTCGTTGGAAGCAACCTCTGCCTGATAAACTCCATCCATGTCTTCAGATAAGCTGATTGAAACGTCCTTTTCTCCATTTTTGAAAGCTGCCACCATGCCCCTTCAATACCCACTTCCCTCACAGCATCGCTCAGTTGCTCATTAGATGGCACCACAACCATCTCATTATACGTTGCGTGGGGGATATTTTGAAGCTTATACAGTGCGTTAATAGCACTAGGACTCCAGTCGACTTTGACTCCTCGAACAATCACTTGGAAACCATCTTCCTTGTCAATATTTGCACAAAACAACTCCCAGTCGTGGTCTTCTATGCCGGTCCTCAGAAAATGTAGATCACCGCTAAATCCTCTCTCAAACAGGAAGTCTCTCTTCAATAGCTCAACATATTTTGCCCTGGCAGAATTGTTGACGAAGCGATCATACGACAACTGTGGTTCTTCTATCTCATCAGGTTCCTCCGATGCTTCAGCAACACTTTTGCCCTTTTCTGCCCTTTGCTTGAGCAACCGCTCTTCCTCAGCCTTTTTCTCTGCTTCTTCTCTTACTTTTTCCTCGGCCTCCTTTTTCTCTCGTTATTCCTTCTCTGCATTCTGTCTTCCAGAATCAGTAGTTGGAGTTGAGGGGGTATCAGTTCGGACTACCCTGACGCGGCCCGCTTTTCGCTGGGAACTTCCGACATGATCACCTCCACTCGAGCCTCCTGCACAGGCTAATTACCTTTTTTTCAGGCACAACCTCTGCTTGTTCTTCTCGCACATCCTCATTCTGTTTTTCTTGAATCTACTCGGTATTTCCTTCTTGAACTTCCTCTGTATCTGCAACTCTTGGCTCAGTCTGCTATGGGTTTTGTTCCTCTGGTTCCCTCGAATCTTCTTCAACCACTGTGGCAGCAACATCTTTCACAACCTTCTGCATAGCTTCTTGATCTTCAAGCCGTTGTTGCCTTCTTCTTCTTTTGGCTTTTTTTTCCTCCGGCGTCTTCTTCTTCTTCGTTTTCACTTTCTGTACCTCTGGGGTAACAGGTACCTCCTCTTCCTCATTATCTCTCTATTTTCTTGCTCTCGTTTTGGCCATTGAAGACTCGAAGTAATTTTTATCGTAAACAGAGAAAGAAAGAAGAATTCAAATGGCAAGGGATGAACAAGAAATTGAAGTGAAAAGAACTTACCGAAGGCTTAGGAATAAATAGAGCTACAACAAATCAAATCGTAACCTAAAGATTTTTCCCTGTATTAAAAGGATTTACCGTTCACATTTAATTTGCAAATCAAATCCACTAACGATAAAATCTTGAATTTCAATCTCCCATGGTAAATAACTGCGTGTTGTCAATGGCTAAACCGTTGAATTATCCCTACGCGACACGTGGCAGCATCCATGCAATTTACCTACCCACAGAAATTCAAAATCAAACGGTAAAAATAATTAACTCACAATAAAACCCTTCCTATTCGGACGGAAGATTTGCTTCAGCCATAACTTTGTCGCAACAACCTTATGAAAAGATTACCTGAAGAATCTTGGATACGGAATTCAAATCTAAAATAAAAGAATAAAATAAAATCAAGAAATTTAAATTTAAATTAACTGCTCAAATCAAATCTTTATCTTTTATTTTTATTTGAAGCCCAATAAATCAGATAAATCTTTATTAAATCTAATCTAAACAGAATTTAAAATAACTGAAAATAAAATCTAAACTAATCGGAGAAATAAAAAATAAAGGGAAAAATACACTTTTGGTCCCTGAGGTTTGGGTTAAGTGACACTTAGGTCCCTGAGTTTTCAAACTCAACAAAAATACCCCTGAGGTTTGAGATAAGGAGCATTTTAGTCCCTGCCGTCAAATTTTTTGTTAACTTTTAACGGTTGCTGACGTGGCACTATTATTTTAATATAAAAAATTATTTTTGTTTTATTTTTTAAATAAAAAATATTAAAATATTAAAATATTAATATTTAATTACTTTTTTTTATTCTTTCTCTCTCTCTCTCATCTTCTTCTTCTCCATCTTCCTTCTTCTCCATCTTCTCCCTCCTCCTTCTTCTTCTTCCTAAGTCCGGCGACCGGCGGCCACCACACGCCGCCGCCGCCGCCACCGCCGGCCGCTGGCCGCCGCCGCCGGCGATTGATTTTTTTTTTTTTCTTCTTTCTTCTTCTTCCCTTCTTTCTTCTTCTCTTCTTTTTCTTCAATATTTAAAAAAAAAAATAGAAAAGGGAGGGAGGAGGGACCTCCCTCCTCCTCCATTTCCGGAAACGGAGGAGGAGGCCCCTCCTCCCTCTCCGTCGAGACTGGACGGAGAGGGAGGAGGGGCCTCCTCCTCCTCCTTTTCCGGCCGGAAATGGAGGAGGAGGGAGGACCCTCCTCCCAAATTTTTTTTTTTTTAAAGAAAAGAAGAAAAATGGGGAAGAAAAGAGAAGAAGAGAAGAAGAAGAAGAAGAAAAGAAAAAAAAAAACAGTCGCCGGCGACCGACGGCGGCGGCGGGCGGCGGCGGGCGGCAGCGGGCGGCGGCGGGCGGCGGCAGGCGGCAGCGGGCGGCGGCAGGCGGCAGCGGGCGGTGGCGGTCGGTCGTCGTAGTTAGGAAGAAGAAGAAGGAAGGTGAAGGATATGGAGAAAGAGAAGAAGAAGAAAGAGGAAGGGAGAAAAATAATAAAAAAATAAAAAAAAATATTAATATTTTATTATTTTATTATTTTTATTTTAAAAAATTAAAAAAAAATAATTTTTTTATTAAAATAATAGTGCCACGTCAGCAACTGTTAAGATTTAACAGAAAAATTAACGGCAGGGACTAAAATGCTCCTTATCTCAAACCTCAGGGGTATTTTTGTTGAGTTTGAAAACTCAGGGACCTAAGTGTCACTTAACCCAAACCTCAGGGACCAAAAGTGTATTTTTCCCAAAAATAAATTACCAATAAAAATAATCAGAATTAACGAAAAAAATCTACGGAATTAAGAATAACAACGAAAATAAATCATGCAAAATTTAAATAAAACAAATCTAAAATAATTCAAACTAAAATCAACAAAATCATTACAGGAAAATAGAATAAAAACAACCACTGGGAGCTTAAAATTTTTCTCTGTGAAATGGTCCTACAAAAATCTTGCTCTCTCATTCATCAACCAGCTTTAGGGAAGGATATTTCGACTAGAACTTCTCTCCCCAATAATTTTTCACACGTTGTCCATTCACTTTGAACACTCTCCCATCTTTTTCATCCTGCAAAGTAATTTCTCCATGGGGGAAAACCTCAATCATAATAAATGGCCCTGACCATTTAGATTTTAGCTTCCCAGGAAATAATTTCAATCTAGAATTATAAAGCAAAACTCTCTGACCTTTGACAAACTCTTTAGGCTTAATTCTCTTGTCATGCCACAACTAAGTCTTTTCTTTATACATTTTCGAATTTTCATAAGAAAATTAGTAATTCCTCCAATTCATTAAGCTGCAGCATTCTTATTGCCCCTGTCACGACTCAGATCAAAATTTCATTTTTTCAAAGCCCAAAACGTTTTATGCACAAGCTCTACTGGTAAATGGCAAGCTTTCCCATATACTAACCTATAGGGAGACATACCTAAAGGAGTCTTATAGGTTGTCCTATAAGCCCACAGAGCCTCATCCAATCTAAAAGACCAATCCTTTCTAGATGGATGAACTTCTTCTCTAGAATAGATTTTATTTCCCTATTGCTAATCTTAGCTTGACCATTTGCTTGTGGGTGATAAGGGGTAGCTATCCTATGCTTAATTCCATACTTAGCTAACAGCTTAGTTAAGATATTATTAACAAAATGTGTACCCTCACCACTTACTAAAGCCCTAGGTGTCCCAAACCGCGCAAAGATGTGCGATTGAAGAAACCTTGATACTGTCTTGGCATCATTCTAATGGCATGCGATGGCCTCCACCCACTTGGACACGTAATCAACTGCCAATAAGATGTAAACATTACCATTAGAAGGGGGAAATGGCCCCATAAAATCAATACCCCATACATCATATAACTCTACTTCCAAAATGTAAGTAAGAGGCATTTCATCTCTAGGCCCTAAGTTTCCTCTCCTTTGGCAAGCATCACATTGCTTGTAGAACTAATGGGCATCCTTAAATAAGGTAGGCCAGAAGAATTCACAATGCAAAATCCTCATAGATGTCCTCTGACCTTTAAAATGGCCTCCATACGGCGAAGAGTGACATTGCTCCAGGATTTCCTTTGCTTCATCACCTAAAACACACCTACGAATAATACCATCAGAGCATTGCTTATACATAAATGGCTCATCCCAATAGAAAAATTTTGCATCATGCTTAAACTTTTTCTTCTGCCTCCAATCCATATTAATAGGAGTGACTCCATTTACCAAAAAGTTAGCAATATCAACATACCAAGGGACATCCCTAACTACCTTTACCTCAACAGCAAAGAGCTGTTCATCTAGAAAAGAATCTGAAATGGCAGATTGTTTCAGCAAAGATGATGATGGATCAAGACGAGACAAATGATCTGCAATGACATTTTCTGATCCCTTCTTATCCTTTATCTCCAAGTCGAATTCATGCAATAATAAAACCCAACGAATTAGTCTAGGCTTGCATCTTTCTTAGACATTAAGTACTTTATTGCTGCATGATCTGTGAACACCGTGACTTTGGATCCAACAAAATATGGCCTGAATTTCTCAAAAGCAAACACAACAGCTAACAACTCATTCTCAGTAGTTGTGTAGTTGACTTGTGCCTCGTTTAAAACCATGCATGCATAATATATAGGATGGATAAATTTGCCGTGCTTTTGCCCCAGCATAGCACCTACTCGAACGGTAAACTCCAATTAGGTGCACAGAGAATGGGTGTTGAGATTAAAGCAGCCTTTAAAGTCTCAAAAGCCTTCCTTCAATCTGCATTAAAGTAAAAAACTTGATCAGTACCCAATAAGTTACAAAGAGGTTTACTGATTTTGGAAAAATCCTTTATGAACCTTCTATAAAATCCAGCATGACCTAGAAAACTCTGAATCCATTTCACTGAATTCGGTGGTTCTAATCTTTTAATAACCTCAATTTTTTCTCTATCAACTTCTAGACCATTCTTAGAAATCCTATGACCTAACATAATGCCTTCCTTCACCATGAAGTGGCATTTCTCCCAATTAAGAACTAGATGGGTATCTTCACATCTCCTTAACACCTTACCTAAATTATCCAAACAACTCTAAAAAGACCCTCCAAAAACTTAAAAATCGTCCATAAATACCTCAACAGTGGACTCAATCGTATTAGAAAAAATTGCTAACATACACCGCTGAATTGTTGCTGGAGCATTGCAAAGGCCAAAAGGCATTCACCTAAAAGCAAACGTTCCATAAGGGTAGGTAAAAGTGATTTTTTTCCTGATCCTCAAGAGCAATAGTAATCTGGTTATACCCAGAATAACCATCTAAGAAACAATAGTAGACCTGACCAGCCAATCTTTCCAACATCTGGTCAATAAATGGTAGAGGGAAACGGTCCTTACGGGTAGCTTTATTAAGCCTCCTGTAATCCATGCAAACCCTCCAGCCAGTTACTGTCCTGGTTGGGATCAACTCATTGTATTTATTGCTCACCACAGTGACACCTCCATTCTTAGGAACACATTGGACAGGGCTTACCCAATTGCTGTCTGCAATTGGATAAATAATGCCACCATCCAACCATATAATCACCTCCTTTTTAACAACCTCTTTCATTGCAGGGTGAAGCCTTTTTTGTTGCTCAATACTCCTAAAGGATCCCTCCTTTAGGGTAATTTTGTGCATACAAAAAGATGGCTAATCCCCTGAATGTCAGCCAATGTCCAACCTTTGCGATATTGCTGCAACAACTTTATTAAGGTCTCTTCATGCTCCGACATTAAATCTGATGCAACAATAATGTGCAACGTCTCACCCTCCCCAAGACACACATACTTTAGATGATCCGACAAGGGCTTCAAATCTAAACTGGGTGCCTCAATTAGGGATGGCTTAATAGGAGGAGCGTTTCTTTTATCTAAATCTAAAGACTCAAAAACATCCTCACACCTGAATAATTCCTTTTCATTTTTTTATTTCTAAAGAAAAAACTTCTAAATCCTCTACACTAACCTCTCCATGATCTTCCAAATGCTTGTTTGTCGAATCCTGTATTGTTGTCTCAACAATTGTGTTCTCTAGAATCCTAATGAAAGAGCAATCTTCCATTTCGTCTGGATACTTCATGGCCTTAAACACATTAAATTTTACTTCCTCATTACAGACTCTCATTGTTATTTCCCCTTTTTGAACATCTATCAATGCCCTACTAGTAGCCAAAAATGGACGACCTGGAATAATTGGGACATCTTTATCAGCCTCATAGTCTAAGATAATAAAATCAACAGGAAATATGAACTTATCTACCTTTACTAAGACATCCTCAATTTTATCCTCTAGATACGTGATAGACCTATCAGCTAGTTGGAGTGTGACTGTAGTAGGCCTAGCTTCACCAATACCTAGCTTTTGATAGACCGAAAGAGGCATAAGGTTAATGCTTGCAGCTAAATCACAAAGTGCTCTACCTAACTGTTTTCCACCTATTGACACAGGTATAGTAAATGATCCTAGGTCCTTAGCCTTGGTTGGTAGCCCATTCTTAAGAATAGCACTACATTCCTCAGTAAGAGATACAATTTCAAACTCACCTAACCTTTTCTTTTTAGTTAAAATATCCTTACGAAATCTATCATGATTAGGAATTTGCTCAATAGCTTCTACTAAAGGGATATTTATATGCAATTGCTTAAGAATCTCTAAAAAAATTTTAAATTGACCATCCTAATTCTTAGGCCTTTGCCTTTCTAGAAAAGGTAGAGGTGGTACATAAGGTGGGGGCGACACATAAGGTGGAACAAAACCAGATGTTCCAGCATCATTATTGCTGCCTCCAACACCCTGACCAGACTCCAACTCTTTCTCAACTACAACATTTTTATCACAATTCTTTCCTACATCCTGGGTTTTACTAGGTTCTTTTCTCTCTTCTAATGGCTTACCACTCCTAAGAGTTACTGTCTTTACCTGCTCCTTACCTTCCCTTCTAGGTTGTTCAGTATCAGAAGGAAGTTTCCTTTGAGGCCTTGCCTTCAACTCATTAGCTAGCTGACTCACTTGCAATTCCAGGGCTCTCATTGAAGCTTGATTACTATGAATTGCGGCATCTGTACGAGCCATTTATTCTTTCATCATTGCCTCAAGAGAATTCTCCAAATTTTGCTGGGGCAAAGCCTGCTTATTTTGTTGGGGCAATACCTATGATTTAGCAAATCCCGATTGGTTCACCTTTTGTTGTGTTGCACATTACTTCCTTATCCTCCCCATACGAAGTTGGGGTGGTTGCGCCAACCTGGATTATAAAAGTTAGAATAGGGGTTGTTCCTCTAATTACCTACAAAAGACACAGAAGCTGGATTGTTGGGGTAAAACTCGTAGTTGTGGTCTTCACCACAATAGACACATGCTTCCTCTGCGACTTGGTTCACCAATGCAGTAGGCTCCACAGTTGGTGGCTGTTGATGACTAATCACTGTCACATTCTTAAGAGCGTTAGCAATCATTGCAAGATCATCCCTAATGGTGGACACACCATCAACCTCTAACATATTCTTAACCTTTTTATTTGTGCCTCTAACATCCGACCACTGACAACTATTAGTTGATATTCTTTCTAAAATTTCATGGGCTTCATTGAATGTTTTTGCCAAAAGGGCCCCTCCAGCCGAAGCATCAACCATACCCTAGGTTGCTCCATTTAACCCATTGTAGAATAATTCCACTTGGATACAATGTGGTAAACCATGGTGGGGACACTTTCGCAAAAGCTTCTTAAACCTCTCTCAAGCCTCACTAAAAGTCTCGTCCTCAAGTTGCCTAAACCCTACTATTTCACTTCTCAATTTAGCATTCCTATTTGGTGGGAAATATTTACTAAGAAATTTTTTTGCTAATTCATTCCATGTCCTAATTGATCCTGTAGCAAAAGAATTTAGCCATGCCTTTACTCCATCTCTAAGAGAGTATGGGAACAAAGTTAATCTAAGGGCATCTCTAGGCACTCCCTAAATTACAAAAGAATCACTAACTCCTAGAAAAGACTTATGATGTAAATGAGGGTCTTCAGAGGACAAACCATGGAATTGACCTACGGTTTACAACATCTAAAACTTTATCGGTTTCATTTCAAAATTTGCTACTTGAATTTGAGGGCGTGCAATCCTTGGATTTAACTCATCAAACATTTGAAAAGCATACGCTCGAATGGCTCTGGCCCTAACATTTGCTACATAGATAGGATTCTCAACCTGATTATTTTGCTGCACCAAACGATTCTGTTGGGGGTTTGCTGGATCTTCAGGACCCTGCGGGAGACGCGACACGTTATCAATTTGATTCTACTGTCTACGCTACTCTCTCCTTCTTCTCCTGAATGTCCTCTCGATTTCTGGATCAAGCTCGAACCTTACCCCAGGCAGATCGCTCATGCACCAAACTCACACCTGCAAAAAGAAAAGAAACAATCAAAAAGTTTTAGCACCAAACCACTAAAACACATACACAAAACATATCAGATAAAAACTTATTCAAGTCCCCGGCAACGACGCCAAAAACTTGTTGGGTTCCTAGAGTGAGTAAAAATGTAATAAGAAATAAGATATAAATGGACTCTAGAACTCTGTGCAAGTATACACAGTCCGCAACAAGTAATAAGTATTTATCGAATCCAAGGTCTGAATTAGCTTTCACTTTATCTATTTTGCTTAGTTTTTTAATGGTTTCAAAAATGGTAAAAAAAGATTGGTTTTTGATAGAATGCTGAAGCATGAGAAATGACAGAAAAGAAAGTAAACAAATAGGTAGACAAATTAGAAACAAGCGCTGGTTAGGATTTAGTAATTGTTTTAAAAGATGCTCTAGCAATATTATTGATCATGCAAAACTCTCGCAATCTTATTAGCAGATTCCTCCCGGAACTCCGGATCTTTTGGAATGTGTTTCAACTCCAATGAAGTACTACTGATCAAGCACTAGGCAACTGGCTATCCCTAGCTCAGTCACTGGCGTTCACCAATACACAATGATCACAACAATTAATGTCACACTCTCCCTAAATCATCCCTGAAACTAGAGAGAGGTATTCATACCGGTTGGCCAGGCAGGCACAAAATATAAATGAGCACAACAATTAATCAAGATGCATAAAATCAATATTTATGACTAGAAATTAAGCACATTCATACCGGTTGGCCAGGCAGGCACAAAATATAAATGAGCACAACAATTAATCAAGATGCCTAAAATCAATATTTATTACTAGAAATTAAGCACGGCAATCACATGTTCCCTAACCAACGCCTAAGCTACTTAGTTCATAAAATGAATGGAAACACACGTTACAATCTAAGTAAGCATGTCCATAACTACAAGGTAATACAAGAAAAGATTAATTCCCTTGAACAACTAGTAATTGATGGTCTTCTTGGTGGTCTCCAATCTTCCTCTATTCGGCTCCCAAAAATGGAAGTAACTTTCCAAGAATGGAATGTTTTCTCCCAAGGATGGAATGTTTTTGACTTGGGCGGCTATCTCCTTTTATAGAGTTGAGGAAGGGTTGAATTAGGTTGACCTAGACACGTGGATGGCTCTCCTTGCTCCTTTATCCCGAGAATAACTCAATAGAATTCAGTTTGTTAAATTGGCTAACGAGCTGTGACGTGGCAGTTTTGCTCCAAGCTTTGCTCCAGCACAAATTTTGCTCCCGTAAGTCACCCAGCAACATATTCTGCACAAAATAATTTCCAAAGCTTCCATTCTTCCAAATGGGTTAAAACATATAATATATATCTAAAAGCAACCCTATTAAGCACAAAAGACACACAAATCCTTATAGAATTAAGACCTAAATAACTCCCTTTTGGAGAGTTATCACACCCCCAAACTTGAACTATTGCACGTCCCGAGCAATACTAAACAACCTTCCCTTAAGAATTCAAAACATTAGACAAAGAATAGCTTAATCAAACCAGACAATCCAACACTACCTTCTACCTTTACCTGAGCATTCTGCAAAACCAAGCTCTGCTGCAGCAAAACAATTCTTCCGGCATGGACTAATAACCAGCACTTTTAACCCAATTCTAAGAACTTACCACAACCTAACTATATTATCAGACATTCAAAACACATTTTCAAGGGGTTTATATTTTTGTTTTTCAGACTTTAAGCAGCTCTACAATCATAAGCTCTTAAGCATGGGATGACCCATTTTATGGTGCAGTATACCCTTGCCTCAAACTTATCACCAACTAGGCTAAATACTCATTGAAAAGCTAAAAAATCCTTAGTTATTCTATCTCTTGCCCCTCAGAATGGCGACATTTTATGATGAAGCTCACCTAAGTTCTGGGAGACAGAAAACTGTTGGATTATCATTCAACCTTCAAAACTTTTGCTCCAAACTTAAATTATAATGAAGGAGATGAATGCTCGAGCAAACCAATTGGAGTAGCAAACAGTCCCCCAAACTTAAATTATTCAGTGTCCTCAATGAATCATTATTTTGTGAAGTATACCCCCAAACTTGAATTTTTCTATCTGAATTTTCAACCTAAGCAAGGGACTAGGACTAAGCTTAAAGGGGATCAAATAAATCAACACTACCTCAGAACCTTCTTTGCCGCAGCTGTGACCAAGCTAGAAGAATTGCTCAAGCAAAAGGTTTATGGAGATCAGAATACCTTGATCTAATTAAGCTTAACCAGTCCAAGCTTCAAAAATTCAGAAGAAATCAGTTAAGTTAGAGTTACACAGTGCTATAGAATGGAAACGACTTCGGAAATTTCATTAAAATCATAGAAAAGAAATTTACATAAGCAGATATATTTTTTCAGAAACAGAAAAATTTAAAAGAAGCAAACATAACATTAACAGAAAAGGAGGGTAGAAAATGTGCGAGCAAACAAAAAGTCAGAACAATAATCATGCTCGCGCAGGGCCACTTCATCTGTCACTCCTCTTCGCCCTGCTCATTTTCATCATCCTCTTCTCCTCTTTCAATCGGTGTGGGCGGAATCCAAGGGTTCAACAAATCCTAAGGGATGCAGGAAAGGCTGGATATGGTTTGGAAAAATTCTCCTGTAGCGCTGTTGGGTTCCTAGAGTGAGTAAAAATATGATATGAAATACTCTAGAATTCCTGTGCAAGTATACACAGTCTGCAGCAAGTAATATTATGAATCCAAGGTCTGAATGAGTTTCCACTTTATCTATTTTGTATAACTTTCTAATGCTTTCGAAGATAATAAAAATGTTGGGTTTTATAAGAATTATGCTGAAGCAAAATAAATGACAGAACAACGAGTAACCAAATAGACAGACAGATTAAAGACAGGCGGTGGTTAGGCTTTAGTGATTATTCTAAGATATGCTCTAGCAATATTATTGATCATGCATTTCTCGCAGTATTATTAGCGGATTCCTCTCGGAACTCCGGATCTTTTGGGATATGTTTCAAACCCAATGAAGGGCGACCGATCAAGCACTAGGTAACTGGCTATCCCTAGCTCAGTCACTGGCGTTCACCAATACACAATGATCGTAGTGTGGAGAATTGCCACCCACTCTCTAAATCATCCCTGAAACTAGAGAGAGCTATCCATACCGGCTGGCCAGGCGGGCATAAAATAAGAATAAGCACAACAATTAACCAAAATGCAATAGTCAGTTTATTACTAGAGATGAAGCACAGTAATCACATTATTCCTAACCAACACCTTAAGCTACTTAGTTCATAATAGGCATAGGAATACGAATTGCAATCTGAGTTTGCATGTCCATAACTACAAGTTAATAAAGAAGGTAAACTCCCTAATCAACTTGCGGTTGATGGTGTTCTTGATAATCTTCAATCTCCCTAACTATTCGGCTTCCAAGGGAAAACATGGAATGAATTTGACTTTGACGGCTACTTCCTTTTATAGAATGATGGGAGGCTTGAATTAGGTCAACTAGGACACGTGTAAGGCTCTCCTTGATCCTTTATCACGAAAATAACTCAACAGAAGTCGGTTCATGAAGTTGGCTAAGGAGATGTGATGTGGCAGTTTCTGTTCCCAGTTTTGCTGCAGCATAGAATTTGCTCCCTCCAGTCGCTCAGCAGCATAATCTGCACAAAGTGATTTCCAAAGCTTCCATTCTTCCAAATGGGTTAAATCATGTAATATCTCTCTAAAACCAACCCTAATAAGCATAAAGGACACACAAATCCCTATATAATTGAGGCCTAAATAACTACCTTTTGGGTCGTTATCATACCCCCAAACTTGAACTATTGCGCGTCCCGAGCAATACTAACCAACCTTCCTTCAAGAATCTCAAAGCATTAGACAAAGAATTAGCTTAATCAAACCAGACAGTCCAACACTACCTTTAACCTTTACCTGAGCACTCTGCAAAACCAAGCTCTACTGCAACAAAATGATTCCTTCAGCAGGGACAAATAATCACCACTTTTCAACTTAATTCTATGAACTTACCACAGCCTAGCTCTATTATCAGACATTTCAAAACATATTTTTAAAAGGGTTTATTTCATTATTTATCAGACTTAAAGCAGCCTTACAGTCATAAGCTCTTAAGCATGGGATGACCCACTTTATGGTGCAGTATACCCTTGCCTCAAGCTCATCACCAACTAGGCTCAATACTCATTATAAAGCTAAAAAATCCTTAGTTATTCCATCTCTTGCCCCTCAGAATGGCGACATATTATCATGAAGCTCACCTAAGTTCTGGAAGACAGAAAACTGCTGGATCATCATTCATCCGTCAAAACTTTTGCTCTGTCAATTTTTTCAGCAAAATTTTCAACAAATAATTTTTCAGCAATTAATTTTTCTCATCATTTTTTCACATTTCCTAGGTCATCTTTTGACGCGAAGACAAACTGTGGGTATCACAAATGTCCCCAGTTACTCAATAACCTAGCAAATTTCAATTTGAGGGAGAGGAATGCTCGAGCAAAATAATTGGAGTAGCAAAAAGTCCCCCAAACTTGAATTATTCATTGTCCCCAATGAATCATTAAATAAGTAATTATACCCCCAAACTTAAATTTTCCTATCTGAATTTATAAACTAAACATGGGACTAGGATTAAGCTTAAAGTGGATCATATAAGTCAATACTACCTTCAAAATCTTCTTTGCCGCAGCAACAGTCCAGGCTAGAAGAAATGCTCAAGCAAAAGGTTTCTGGAGATCAGAATACCTTGATCTAACTAAGCGTAATCAGTCCAAGCTTCAAAAATTCAGAAGAAAATAGTTAAGTTAGAGTTACTTCAGTGCTCATAGAATAGAAACATTCAGAAATTTCATTAAAATCATAGAAAAATATTACAAAGCAGAGATATATTTTTAACGCAAAAAAATTAAAAAGAAACAAGACAAGCAGTTGTAACAGTGAGCAGGGTCAATATGCGCGAGCAAACAAAAATGGAAAAACAAAAGTAATGCTCGCTCCAGGTCATCCCATCAGTCAGTCTTCCTGACCCTGCTCCTCATCAACATCCTCTTCTCGTTCAACAGGCAGGGGTGGTATCCAAAGATTAAACAAATCATCGGGAAACACTGGAAAGGCCGGATACGGTGTTGAGAAATTGGTTTGCAAGGCCCCCCTGAGCGCATCATCTCTCATTTTAGCATAAGTCCAGTAGGTCTGAGCTTGCCTTTCAGCAAATTCTAACCTACTAGTCAACACTGACAGTTGCTCTAGGATCTGATTAACGCCATACACAAGCCCACCCTGGCGAACCTCTTGCATACGCTGAAGCCGCGCCATATTAGGTGTGTCAATGATTCCCTTATCAGTCATGATCATATCTTCTGGAACCGTAGGCACTCTTGCCCTGCTGCATAACATCGTAATCGTGTTCGGAAAGAACAGCTTCCCCACCTTCTTTTTCCAGCAATCAACAATCTCAGAAGAAATAATTTTTCCTACATCAATACTCATCGAGCGAAGAATGGCAAAGACAAGTAATACCCTGTCCCGAGATACTGTGGAGTCGTGTGTTGTCGGCAGCAAGCGTAGCCTGATGAAACTCATCCAAGTGTTGGCTTCACTCTTTAAATAAGCAGCTTGAAACGTATGCTTCCGCGTCTGCGACACCCTCCATTGAGCCCCCTCAATGCCTACCTCCCGGACAGCCGCACTTAGTTGATCCATAGATGGCGCAACCACCATCTCATTAAAAACGGCATGCGGAAAATCCTGGAGATCGAACAATTCATTCATGGCCTCAGGACTCCACTGTACAGGCACTCCTCGAACGATAACCTCAAAATCATTCTTAACGTCAAGATTGGCATAAAATTTTCGAACAATGTTGGAATTGACAGGTCTGGTTTCGCACAAAATTGCCTCCATCCAAGGTTCACTATTCTAGACTCCAAGAACCTAGACAAATCACTGCCAAATCCGCGTTCGAACAAGAAGTCTCGTTTCAGCACCTCCTGGTATTTTGCTCGAGCAAGATCGTTGACGAAGCGAATGAATGGTGCCCTCGGCTCCTCAATTTCTCCCGATGCTTCGGCAATTCCTTTGCCCTTGCTCTCTCTCTGTACACGCAAACGCCCTTCTTCTGCCATTCTCGCCTCTTCCTCTCTTTCCTTATTCTCAGCGTCCCTTTTTTCTTCCTCAGAGTCCGACGTCGGAGGTGATGGAGTGTTCCGAATCACCCTCACGCGACCTGCCTTCCTCTTGATGTGGCGGCGCTTGGGCGGCTCAGGCATAATGATTTCAACATAGCCTCCTGCACCGGCTCTGGTGTTTTCTCCTTGCTAGGCTCACCTTCAGCCTGTTCTTCAACCTCTGTTTCTTGATTTTTCTCAGCAATCTTTTCTTGAACCGTATCAGAAACTATCGGTTCTGTCTCAAGATTCTGAACAGCCTCTGTTTCTTGGATGGCTTCTTGTTCCGCATCCCTCTGCTGCCTTCGTCTTCGTTTCGCCTCCTTCTCTTCTGGCGTCCTTTTCTTCTTAGATTTTCCTTTTTGAACTTCCGGTGTGACCGGCACTTCCTCCTCTTCACTCTCCCTCTCTTTTCGAGCTCTTGTTTTAGCCATTGAAGGTGTAATAGGGTTTTGACAGATAATGCAAAGAAAGAAAGAATAATACACGCACAAAGATTTAATCAAGAAGACGAAGTGAAGCGTGCTTACCAGAGATTGTGAATAAATAGGGCTGCAACAAACGAGAATCCTAACCGAAAAGATTTTCCCTGCCATAACTATTATTACCGTTATAATTTAAAAAATGCAAACCTGAAATTCAAAAATTACCAACGGTAAAATTGCGGATTCCAAACGCCCATCGTAAAATTGATGTACTGTCATCATTGAAGCCTTCGGATAATTGCTCTGCGACACGTGACCTCATCAGATGATGCACACACATTTACCTGCGAGAATTCAAAGCTAAATCTAACGGTAACAATAATAAATTCCAACGGAAACCCTTCTAACTCGGAATACTTTGCTCTAGCAATATCTTTGCCGCAACAATCTGCTGAACCTGAAGAATCTTAGATACGAAATTCGAATTTCAAAGCAAAAAATCAAAGATTCAAATTAAATTTAAACCAATCATCCCAATCTTTTATTTTCAAAAGAAGCCGAATAAATTAGAGAAAATCTCTATGAATTAAAACTGAAAAATAAAATCTAGATAAAATAAAATCTAACTATCTAAAAGATAATTGCAAGATGATTTAAATAAATAACCCGAAAATCAAATCAAATCAAAAATAGATCAAATCTATCCTACCAAAAAAATAATAAAAATATTTAAAAGATAAAATCTAATAAATCATGCAAAATGAAATCTAACCTAACCGAAATTAAAATCAAATTGACGAAAAATAAAATCAATTCAAATCCTGGGAGCTCAAAATTTTGCTCTGTGAAATGCTCCTGCAAAAGTCCTGCTCTCTCAATCATCAACCAACCGTAGGGAAGGATATTTCGCCTGAAATTCCTCACCCCAATAATTTTTCACACGCTGTCCATTCACCTTGAATACTCTCCCATCTTTTTCATCCTGCAAAGTAATTGCTCCATTGGGAAAAACCTCAACCACAATAAACGGTCCTGGCCATTTAGATTTTAATTTTCCAGGAAATAATTTTAATCTAGAATTATAAAGCAAAACTTTCCGACCCTTGACAAATTCTTTAGATTTAATTTTTTTGTCATGCCACAACTTAGTCTTTTCTTTATACATTTTCGCATTCTCATAAGAAAATTGGCGAAATTCCTCTAACTCATTAAGCTGCAGCATTCGTATTGCTCCTGCGCGACTCAGATCAAAATTCAACTTTTTCAAAGCCCAAAACGTTTTATGTTCCAGCTCTAATGGTAAATGAAAGGCTTTCCCGTATACCAACCGATAGGGAGACATACCTAGAGGAGTCTTATAAGCTGTCCTATAGGCCCAAAGAGCCTCATCTAACCTAAAGGACCAATCCTTTCTTGATGGATGGACTACTTTTTCTAAAATCGATTTAATTTCCCTATTACTAATTTCAGCTTGACCATTAGCTTGTGGGTGATAAGGGGTAGCTATCCTATGCTTAATCCCATACTTAGCTATAAGCTTAGTTAAGATATTATTAACAAAATGTGTACCCTCATCACTCACTAGAGCCCTAGGTGTCCCAAACCGCGCAAAGATGTGCGATTGAAGAAACCTTGCAACTGTCTTGGCATCACTCTGATGGCATGCAATGGCCTCCACCCATTTGGACACATAATCAACTGCCAATAAGATAAAAACATTGCCATTAGAAGGGGGAAATGGCCCCATAAAGTCAATACCCCATACATCAAATAATTCAAATTCTAAAATGTAAGTAAGAGGCATTTCATCTCTAGGCCCCAAGTTTCCTCTCCTTTGGCAAGCATCACATTGCTTGTAGAACCAGTGGGCGTCCTTAAATATCGTAGGCCAGAAAAACCCGCAATGCAAAATCCTCATAGCTGTCCTCTGATCACTGAAATGACCTCCATACGGCGAAGAGTGACATTGCTCCAGGATTTCCTTTGCTTCAGTACCTGAAACACACCTACGAATAATACCGTCAGAGCATTGCTTATACATAAATGGCTCATCCCAATAGAAAAATTTTGCATCATGCTTAAACTTTTTCTTCTGCCTCCAATCCATATCAATAGGGGTGACTCCCTTTACTAAAAAGTTGGCAATATCAGCATACCAAGGGACATCCCTGACTACCTTTACCTGAACAGCAAAAAACTGTTCATTCGGAAAAGAATCGGAAATGGCAGATTGCTCCAGCAAAGATGATGATGGATCAAGACGAGACAAATGACCTGCAACGACATTCTCTGATCCCTTCTTGTCCTTTATCTCCAAGTCAAATTCCTGCAGTAATAAAATCCAACGAATTAGTCTAGGCTTTGCATCCTTCTTAGTCATTAAATACCTTATTGCTGCATGATCCGTGAAAACCGTGACTTTGGATACAACCAAATATGGCCGGAATTTCTCAAAAGCAAACACAACAGCTAACAACTCCTTTTCAGTAGTTGTGTAGTTGGCCTGTGCTTCATTTAAAACCTTGCTTGCATAATATATAGGATGAATAAATTTTCCCTGCTTTTGCCCCAGCATCGCTCCTACCGCAGCATCGCTCGCATCACACATTACCTCGAATGGAAAATTCCAATTAGGCGCGCAGAGAATGGGTGCTGAGATTAAAGCAGCCTTCAATGTTTCAAAAGCCTTCCTACAATCTGCATTAAAGTAAAAAACATGATCAGTGCACAATAAGTTACAAAGAGGTTTACTGATTTTGGAAAAATCCTTTATGAACCTCCTATAAAATCCAGCATGTCCTAAGAAACTCCTAATTCCCTTCACTGAATTCGGTGGCTCTAGTCTTTCGATAACCTCAACTTTTGCTCTATCAACTTCTAGACCATTCTTAGAAATCCTATGGCCTAACACTATGCCCTCCTTCACCATGAATTGGCACTTCTCCCAATTAAGAACTAGATGGGTATCCTCACATCTTTTTAATACCTTTATTAAATTATCTAAACAACTCTGAAAAGACCCTCCAAAAACTGAAAAATCGTCCATAAAGACTTCAACAGTGGACTCAATCATATCAGAAAAAATTGCTAACATACACCGTTGAAATGTTGCTGGAGCATTGCAGAGGCCAAAAGGCATTCGCCTAAAAGCGAACGTGCCATAAGGACAGGTGAAAGTGGTTTTCTCCTGATCCTCAGGAGCAATAGTAATCTGGTTATACCCAGAATAACCATCCAAGAAACAGTAATAGGCCTGACCAGCCAATCGATCCAACATCTGGTCGATAAATGGCAGAGGGAAATGATCCTTTCGGGTAGCTTTATTAAGCCTTCTATAATCCATACAAACCCTCCAGCCAGTTACTGTTCTTGTGGGGATCAACTCATTATCTTTATTGCTCACCACAGTGACACCTCCTTTCTTAGGAACACATTGGACAGGGCTTACCCAATTGCTATCGGCAATGGGATAAATGATCCCAGCATCCAACCATTTAATTACCTCCTTTTTAACAACCTCTTTCATTGCAGGGTTAAGCCTTCTTTGTTGCTCAATACTCTTAAAGGATCCCTCCTCTAGAGTGATTTTGTGCATACAAAAAGATGGACTAATCCCCTGAATGTCAGCCAATGTCCAACCTATAGCTTTGCGGTATTGCTGCAGCAATTTTATTAAGGCCTCCTCATGCTCCGGCATTAAATCTGATGCAACAATAATGGGCAACGTCTCACCTTCCCCAAGATACACATACTTTAAATGATCCGGTAAAGGTTTCAAATCTAAAGTGGGTGCCACAATTAGGGATGGCTTAATTGGGGGAGCCTTTATTTGATCTAAATCTAAAGACTCAAAAACATCCTCACACCTAAACAATTCTTTTTCATTTTTTCTATCTAAAGAACAAAATTCAAAATCTTCTACACTAACCTCTCCATGCTTTTCCGAATGCTTATCAGCCGAATCCTGTATTGCTGTCTCAATAACTGTGCTCTCCAGAATCCTAATGAAGGAGCAATCCTCCATTTCGTCTGGATATTTCATGGCTTTAAACACATTAAATTTCACTTCCTCATTACAGACTCTCATTGTTAATTCTCCTTTTTGAACATCTATTAATGCCCTACTAGTAGCCAAAAATGGACGACCTAGAATAATTGGGACATCTTTATCAGCCTCATAGTCTAAAATAATAAAATCAACAGGAAATATGAATTTATCAACTTTTACTAAGACATCCTCAATTTTACCCTCTGGATATGTGATAGACCTATCAGCTAGTTGGAGTGTAACTGTGGTAGGTCTAGCTTCACCAATACCTAACTTTCGATAGACCGAAAGAGGCATAAGGTTAATGCTTGCACCTAAATCACAGAGTGCTCTACCTAATTTCTTTCCACCTATAGACACATGTATAGTAAATGACCCTGGATCCTTAGCCTTGGGGGGTAGACCATTCTTGAGAATAGCACTACACTCCTCAGTAAGAGATACAGTTTCAAACTCACCTAACCTTTTCTTTTTAGTCAAAATATCCTTAAGAAATTTAGCATAATTAGGCATTTGCTCCATAGCTTCTACTAAAGGGATATTTATATGCAACTGCTTAAGAATCTCTAAAAACTTTTTAAATTGACCATCCTGATTCTTAGGCTTTTGCCTTTGTGGAAAAGGTAGAGGTGGTACATATGGTGGGGGCGGCACATATGGTGGTTCTACATCTGGCACAGAACCAGATGCTCCAGCATTCTCTTTGCTGCCTCCAGCACCCTGTCCAGACTCCAACTCTTTCTCAACAACAACATTATTATCACTATTACTATTTAAATCCTGGGTCTTTCTAGACTCTTCTAATGGCTTACCACTCCTAAGAGTTACTGCCTTTACCTGCTCCTTACCTTCCCTTCGAGGGTGTTCAGTATCCGATGGAAGTTTCCCTTGAGGCCTCGCCTTGAGCTCATTAGCTAGCTGACCCACTTGCAATTCCAGGGCCCTCATCGAAGCTTGATTACTTTGAATTGCGGCATCTATGCGAGCCATAAATTCTTTCATCATTGCCTCGAGAGAATTTCCCGAATTTTGCTGGGGCAAAGCCTGCTTATTTTGCTGGGGCATTACCTGCGCTTTAGAAAATCCCGGCTGGTTCATCTTCTGTTGCGCTTGTACATTATTTCCTTGACCTACCCATGAGAAGTTGGGGTGGTTGCGCCAACCTGGATTATAAAAGTTAGAATAAGGGTTGTTCCTCTGATTACCTACAAAAAACACCGACGCTGGATTGCTGGGGCAAAACTCGTAGTTGTTGTCTTCACCGCAATAGACACATGCTTCATCCGTGACTTGGTTCACCACTGCTGCAGGCTCCATAGCTGGTGGCTGCTGATGACTAATCATTGTCACATTCTTAAGAGCATTAGCAATCATAGCAAGATCAGCCCTAATGGTGGACACACCATCAAGCTCTAATACACTCTTAACCTTTTTATTTGTGCCTCTAACATCCGACCACTGACAACTATTAATAGATATTCTTTCTAAAATTTCATAAGCTTCATCAAAAGTTTTTGCCAAAAGGGCCCCTCCAGCCGAAGCATCGACCATACCTTGGGTTACTCCATTTAAACCATTGTAAAATGTTTCCATTTGAATACAATGAGGTAAACCATGGTGGGGACACTTTCGTAAAAGCTCCTTAAACCTCTTCCAAGCCTCACTAAAAGTCTCATCCTCAAGTTGCCTAAACCCTACTATTTCACTCCTTAATTTAGCATTTCTATTAGGTGGGAAATATTTACTCAAAAATTTTCCAGCTAACTCATCCCACGTCCTAATTGATCCTGGAGTAAAAGAGTTTAACCATGACTTTGCTCCATCTCTAAGAGAATACGGGAACAAAGTTAATCTAAGAGCATCTCAAGGCACTCCTTGAATTACAAAAGAATCACTAACTCCTAGAAAAGACTTAAGATGTAAATGAGGGTCTTCAGATGACAAACCATGGAATTGCCCCACGGTTTGCAACATCTGAAACATTACCGATTTCATTTCAAAGTTTGCCGCTTGGATTTGGGGACGTGCAATCCCTGGATTCAACTCATTAAACATCGGGACAGCATATGCTCGAATGGCTCTGGTCCTATCGTTCGCTATCAAGATAGGATTCTCAGCCTGATTATTTTGCTGCTCATTTTGCTCAAAGAGTGGGTTTTGCTGCAGCAACGGATTCTGCTGGGGGTTTGCTGCTGCTGGACCTTCAGGAACCTGCGGAAGTTGCAGGGCGTTCTCCATCTGGTTTCTACGCTGCTCCCTCCTTCTGTTCCTAAATGTCCTTTCAATTTCTGGATCAAGCTCAAACCGTACCCCAGGCGGATCGCTCATGCACCAAAATTACACCTGCAAAAACAAAAGAAACAATCAAAAAGTTCTAGCACCAAACCACTAAAACACATACATAAACCAGATCAGATAAAAACTTATTCAAGTCCCCGGCAACGACGCCAAAAACTTGTTAAGTTCCTAGAGTGAGTAAAAATATGATATGAAATACTCTAGAATTCCTGTGCAAGTATACACAGTCTACAGCAAGTAATATTATCAATCCAAGGTCTGAATGAGTTTCCACTTTATCTATTTTGTATAACTTTCTAATGGTTTCGAAGATAATAAAAATGTTGGGTTTTATAAGAATTATGCTGAAGCAAAATAAATGACAGAACAACGAGTAAACAAATAGACAGACAGATTAAAGACAGGCGCTGGTTAGGCTTTAGTGATTTTTTCTAAGATATGCTCTAGTAATATTATTGATCATGCATTTCTCGCAGTATTATTAGCGGATTCCTCCCGGAACTCCGGATCTTTTGGGATATGTTTCAAACCCAATGAAGGGCGACCGATCAAGCACTAGGTAACTGGCTATCCCTAGCTCAGTCACTGGCGTTCACCAATACACAATGATCGTAGTGTGGAGAATTGCCACCCACTCTCTAAATCATCCCTGAAACTAGAGAGAGCTATCCATACCGGCTGGCCAGGCGGGCATAAAATAAGAATAAGCACAACAATTAACCAAAATGCAATAGTCAATTTATTACTAGAGATGAAGCACAGTAATCACATTATTCCTAACCAACACCTTAAGCTACTTAGTTCATAATAGGCATAGGAATACGAATTGCAATCTGAGTTTGCATGTCCATAACTACAAGTTAATAAAGAAGGTAAACTCCCTAATCAACTTGCGGTTGATGGTGTTCTTGATAATCTTCAATCTCCCTAACTATTCGGCTTCCAAGGGAAAACATGGAATGAATTTGACTTTGACGGCTACTTCCTTTTATAGAATGATGGGAGGCTTGAATTAGGTCAACTAGGACACGTGTAAGGCTCTCCTTGATCCTTTATCACGAAAATAACTCAACAGAAGTCGGTTCATGAAGTTGGCTAAGGAGCTGTGATGTGGCAGTTTCTGTTCCCAGTTTTGCTGCAGCATAGAATTTGCTCCCTCCAGTCGCTCAGCAGCATAATCTGCACAAAGTGATTTCCAAAGCTTCCATTCTTCCAAATGGGTTAAATCATGTAATATCTCTCTAAAACCAACCCTAATAAGCATAAAGGACACACAAATCCCTATATAATTGAGGCCTAAATAACTACCTTTTGGGCAGTTATCAAGCGCCTTCTTCAGATTGGCATCACGATTTTTAACATAGTTCCAGAAGGTTAAAGCTTGCTTCTCAGCAAACTCTTGCCTGCTGGCCGACAGTGCCAGTTGTTCTAAAATCGTGTTGATGCCATAGATAAGCCCACCCTGACGTGCCTCTTGCGTACGCTGAAGTCGTGGCAAGTTAGGAATATCGATGATCCCCTTGTCAAATAAAATAACATCTCCTTCATTCTCTGGAACCTTTGTTCGCTTGCAGAGCATGGTAATGGTATTCAGGAAAAACAGCTTCCCCACCTTCTTCTTCCAACAACCAGATATCTCATTAACAATAATCTTTCCTACATCAATGCTAAGAGACCACAAAATAGCGAAAGCCAAAAGAACCCGTTCCCTCGAGACCGTCGAGTCATGAGTCGTTGGAAGCATCCTCTATCTGATAAATCCCATCCATGTGTTCGCTTCCCTCTTCAAATAAGCTGACTGAAACGTCCTTTTCTCTATTTTTGACAGCTCCCATCGTGCCTCTTCATTGGATGGCGCCATAGCCATCTTATTATACGCTGCGTGGGAGAAATTCTGAAGGCTATACAGTGCGTTAATAACACTAGGACTCTAGTCGACTTCGACTCCTCAAACAATCACTTGGAAACCATCTTCCTTGTCAATATTTGCATAAAATTTGCACACCACCTGTGCGTTTACAGACTCGGGCCTTGCACAAAACAACTCCCAGTCGTCGTCTGCAACGCCGGTCCTTAGAAAATGCGGAAGATCACCGCTAAATCCTCTCTCAAACAGGAAATCTCTTTTCAGCAGCTCAACATATTTTGCTCTAGCAGAATTATTGACGAAGCAATCATATGGCAACTGTGGCTCTTCTATCTCATCAGGTTCTTCCGATGCTTCAGCAACACTTTTGCCCTTTTCCGCCCTTCGCTTGAGCAACCGTTCTTCCTCATCTCTTTTCTCTGCCTCTTCTCTTGCTTTTTTCTCGGCCTCTTTTTTCTCCTGCTCCTCTCTCTCTGTATTTTCTTTTTCAGAATCAGTGGTTGGAGGCGAGAGGGTATCAGTTCGGACAACCTTGATGCGACCCGCTTTTCTCTTAATGCGGCGACGTTTGGGCACTTTCGGCATGATTACCTCCACTCGAGCCTCTTGCACTGGCTCATTACCTCCTTCAGGTGCAACCTCTGCATGCTTTCTTCAACCTGCCTTTCTTGAATCACCTCGGTATTCTCTTCTTGAACTTCCTCTATATCTGCAACTCTCGACTCAGTCTGCTCTTTGTTCCGCACTTCAGGTTCTTTCGGATTTTCTTCTTCCACTGCAGTAGTACCATCTTCTGTCGCCTTCTGGACAACTTCTTGCTCCTCAGCCCGTTGTTGCCTTTTCCTTGTTTTGGCTTCTTTTTCCTTTGGTTTCTTCTTTTTTGCTTTTACTTTCTGTACCTCAGGGGTAACAGGCACCTCTTCCTCCTCATTCTCCTTCTCTTTTCTTGCTCTCGTTTTCGCCATTGGAGAAAAAGGGGACTTACAGAAAATCGAAGCAAAGAAAGAAGAATGCACACGACAAAGGTTGAAACAAGAAAATGGAGTGAGAAGCATTTACCGGAGGGGTTGGAATAAATAGAACTTCAGCAAATCAAATCATAACCGGAAGATTTTTCCCTCCTCATTAAATGGAATTACCGTTCAAATTAAATCTTCTAATTTGAAAATTGAATTAACGGTAAAATCTTGAATTTTCAATCGCCCAAGGTAAATGATTATTGCAGTCGAATGGCTAAATCGTTGGATAACCTCTACGCAACACGTTGCAGCATCCCTACCATTTACCTACCTACAAAAATTCAAAATCAACAGTAAAAATAATTAATTCACCACAAAACTCTCTTTATTTAGATGAACGAATTGCTACAACCATAAAATAGCCGCAACAATCTTCTGAACAAAAGATTACCTGAAGAATCTTTGATACGGAATTCAAATTTAAAATAGAAAATTTAAATCAGGAAATTTAAATTAAAACTAACCGCTTAAATTAAATCTTATCTTTTATCTTCATTTAAAGCAGAATAAATCAAGAAAATCTTTATTAAATCTAAACCTAAATAGAAATTCAAATAACTGAAAATAGAAACTAAAATAAAATCTAACTAAATCTAATCGAAATAAATAAAAACTAAACTGGCAAAAATAATAAAAATACTCGAAAATAAAATCTACTGAATTAAAAATATCAACTAAGTTAAAATAAATTATGCAAAATTTAAACCACCTAGATCTACAATAATTCAAATTAAAATCAAATCAAATCAGCGAGAAATAACATCACAACAAATACTGGGAGCTCAAAATATTGCTCTACGAAATGCTCCCACAAAAATCTTGCTCTCTCAATCATCAACTAGCTTTAGGGAAGGATATTTCGTCTGGAACTCCTCTCCCAGATAATGTTTCACACGTTGTCCATTAACTTTGAACACTCTCTCATCTTTTTCATCCTGCAAAGTAATTTCTCCATGGGGGAAAACCTCTATTACCACAAACGGACTTGACCATTTAGATTTTAGTTTCCCAGGAAACAATTTAAATCTAAAATTATAAAACAAAACTTTCTGACCTTTGACAAACTCTTTCGTCTTAATTCTCTTGTCATGCCACAACTTAGTCTTTTCTTTATACATTTTTCGATTTTTCATAAGAAAATTGGCAAAATTCCTCCAACTCATTAAGTTGCAGCATTCTTATTGCTCCTGCACGACATAGATCAAAATTCAATTTTTTCAAAGCCCAAAATGTTTTATGCTCTAGTTCTAATGGTAAATGGCAAGATTTCCCATACACTAACCTATAGGGAGACATACCTAGAAGAGTCTTATAAGTTGTCCTATAAGCCCAAAGAGCCTCATCCAACCTAAAAGACCAATTCTTTCTAGATGGATTGACTACTTTCTCTAAAATAGATTTTATTTCCCTATTACTTATTTCAGCTTGACCATTTGCTTGGAGTTGATAAGGGGTAGCTATCCTATGTTTGATTCCATACTTAGCTAAAAGCTTAGTTAAGATGTTATTAACAAAATGTGTACCCTCAGCACTTACTAGAGCTATAGGTGTCCCAAACCTCGCAAAGATGTGCGATTGAAGAAACCTTGCTACTGTCTTGGCATCATTCTGATGGCATGCAATGACCTCCACCCACTTGGACACGTAATCAACTACCAATAAGATAAAAACATTGTCATTAGAAGGGGGAAATGGCCCCATAGAGTCAATACCCCATACATCAAATATAAGCACCTAAGTTTGGAGGAAAACAATCTAATTTGTTCCATTAACTCATTAGTGAAGCCTTAGTGCCACTGTAGAGGGAAGATGAGCTGAAAGTTTAATAAATCAACCCCGAGCTAGTAGAGTCTGATCTTGTTGAGTTAGATCTCGCTTGTGCAAGTTCATTTTGGAAAAATTTTAATTTGTCTCCCTCATTGGTCCTTATGTGCATGTCTCTTGCTTGCTTGGTTATTGTCTTTTGAGCCTTGAGGATTGAGTTATGATTGTTGCATCCATTTTTCTACTGTATGTTTCATTTGTAGTTTGCTCGAGGACTAGCAAAAGCTTAAGTTTGGGGGTATTTGATATCGAGCATAGCTAGCTATCTTTAATTATTTAATTTAGCTAGTCTTTTATGATTTTTGGGCAATTTTATTGTGCTTTAATGTTTATTTGGTAGGAAAAGGTTGATTGGAGTTAAAATGCAATAGTGGAGTTAATCGGGTGCTCGGGACGCGAAAAGATGCAAAGGAAGGAAAAGAATCAAAATGGAAAAAGTCAAAATTCAGTCAAATGGTGACTAGCGTCTCGACGCTAGCCCTTAGGTGTCTCGACGCTAGCATTCCTTATTCGGATAGGCGCGAAATCGTCACAGCGTCTCAACGCTATGTTAATTCGTTTCCAGAAATGCGCGATATGAAGGCAGCGTCTCGACGCTATGACGAAAAAAACAGAATATAAGGTTATTTGCGGCTAGGTTTTGGGGGATTGGTTTTTGGGACTTCTTGGAGCCGTAAACAGGGCAGAAACAGAGACTTTTGGAGCAAAATCAAAGGGAGCAAGTTGGAAATCAACCCATTGTTCGTGGGGATCGTGACGGGGACGCTCGATCTCGGCCTACATTGAGTTTTTCCTTTCCTTTCCCTTTTCTTTAGCTAGATTTTATGGCTTTTCCATGTTTAGTTGAGCTTGTAATACCAATCATGAGTAGCTAAACTTGTAGCTTAGGGATTGATGTAGTTGATTAAGTTTATGGATTGAATTTATGGTTTAAGTTGTGCAATGGTTATATGTTTGTAATCTTGATTTAATGCTTTCAATTAATTGGCCATTAGTTGGATGATTTAAGTGTTGACTCTTGCTCGGGAGAGGGGATTTAGCATAGACTTACTCAAGATTGCATGACTAAAGTTTACTTTCTAATTTCGTGACGGTTTTTAGATTAACTTTAGAATTGGTCAAAAGAACTCATTGCCTTGCTTGTTAATAAACTTAGATAGGGATATCAAGTTTGTTAATTTGCATGAGAATCAATTATACTCGGGAGAGGTAGTTGTGATTAAAGGTTCTTGGGCTCATAATTCCATTGTGCATAATAACTTATTCCTTAAAATCAATCCTAGACTAAATTGGCGAAATCAATTCCCTAAGTGTTGTCTCAATTGCTTATCCACTGTTTGCTTTATTTCATTTAGTTTTCGATCTTTCATTCATCACTTTGTGTTCCCTAAATAAAATTGAGCAAGATAATTCACAATACTTGATTTAGCTTAAAAATCCAATCCAGAGGACGACACTCGTTCATACGAACACTTTATTATTACTTGACCCGTGCGCTTGCAGTAAGGAAAAGTCCACATCAAGTTTTTGGCGCCGTTGCCGGGGATTGGCACATTTAGCTAGATTGATATTGTGAAAAAATTGTTTGATCTTAATTTATGGTGTATTTTTACTTTTTAGGTTGATTGCATTTTTTTCCTTATTTGTTTTTCTTTCCATATTTGTTTTCTTAGCTTAGTTGTTATTTTAGTTGTGTAATCTTTCCCTTATTTGTTTATTGTTTTTTTCCTTTTTAGATTAGTTTTTCCTTATTTGTCAGTTTCCTTATTTGTGTTTTGCCATATTTATTTTTACATTCCATATTAGGTTATTTTGTTTCCTTTTCTAGATTATAATTTCCATATTTAGATTAGTTGTTTTCTTTTCTTTATTTCTTTCCATAATTGTTCTCTTTCCTTTTTAGGGTAGTTTTGCTTTTGTATGAGTAATAGTAGAGAATTGATACAGTTAGATCCCGAGATTGAAAGAACAATTCATAGGATTCGAAGCAAAAACAGAGAAATTATTCAAATGGCTTACCGAAATCCACCGGAGGAGCCTAGGCCTATTAGAGACTACTTTCAGTTCTTGTTTCAGGGGCAACAATCGGGGATTTTCTATGCCCCGATCAATGCCAATAACTTTGAGCTGAAGACCAGTCTCATTCAGATGGTTCGAGATTGTGCTTATAGAGGATCGCCCACCGAGGACCCAAATTCTCATCTTAAATCATTTTTAGACATTTGCGGGACGATAAAAATTAATGGAGTTTCGGAGGATGCCATTCGCTTACGTTTGTTTCCTTTTTCTTTGCAGGATAAAGCACGAGATTTGTTGCAGTCTATTACCCCTGGGAGCATTACCACCTGGGATGCTTTGGTCCAGGCCTTTTTGAAGAAATTTTTCCTCCTGCAAAGACGGTCAAGCTGAGGACCGAGATTGGGACATTCCAACAACAATATGATGAGCAGCTGTTCGAAGCTTGGGAGCGATTTAAAGAGTTGTTGAGGAAGTGTCCTCAGCATGGATACCCCGACTGGCTTCAGGTTCAATTGTTTTATAATGGTTTAACTCCTAGCACAAAAACGATAGTTGATGCAGCTGCAGGTGGGACTCTGTTGTCCAAGACCGTGGAAAATGCTCGCATACTTCTAGAGGATATAGCCACCAAAGCTATCAGTGGCCATCTGAGCGGTCTGCACCTAAAAAGATTGTTGCTGGAGTGTTTGAGGTTGACAAGGTAAGTGCACTCAAGGCTCAGATGACCTCCCTTGCTAATGCTTTTATAAAATTTTCAGGTACATGGAGTGCACAGTCAATTGAATCAGTTGCTGCTTTAGCATCTAGACCTCAGGAGGAGACCATCGAGCAGGTTCAGTATGTATCAAATTCTAATTTTAGGGGATATAATAATAATGTTACACCTACACATTATCACCCTAACAATAGGAACCATGAAAATTTCTCTTATGCAAATACTAAGAATGTTCTTAACCCTCCTGGTTTTGCCCCTCAAACTCAAGAAAATAAAAAGTTAGAGGATCTTGTTGGAGCTTTCATTGCAGAGTCAAGTAACAGGACAACCAAGTTAGAGGAGGCAGTCATTGCCATTAACACCACGGTGAATGGCCACAGTGCAGCCATTAAGAACATTAAGACTCAGTTGGGACAGTTGGTAAATATTGTGAGTTCTATGAATAAAGGTAAGACCCCAGCTGAGCAAGAGAAAACCCAGATGGAGTACTGTAAGGCAATCACTGTGCACCAGGAGGAAGCTGAAGAGGAACCTGAGTTTGAGGACTATGACACGCCTACAGGGGAAGCTGAGGAAGACACATCATCATATGAGGCTGAAAAGCCTGAACCTGAGCCTCCTATTCCTTCTCCCACACTCATGGTTCCCAAAGAAAAGAAAAAGAAAAAGAAGAAAAAGAATAATCAGGTTCAGTTTGACAAGTTTATGAATGCTTTTATGAATTTGAACATTAATATTCCTTTTGCAGAAGCATTAGAGATGCCCCAGTATAACAGGTTCATGAAGGAGTGGTTAGCAAAGAAGCGAAAGGAAAAGAAGGTTGACACTGTATATCTTGCTTCCACATGCAGCACTAGAGTACAACAGAAGGTACCTGAAAAAGTAGCAGATCCAGGGAGTTTTTCTGTTCCTTGTAGTTTTGGTACTTATTCTTTCAGAACATTATGTGATTTAGGTGCTAGCATCAATATCATTCCTCTAACTCTGTGCAAAAAGTAAGACATAGGTGAGGTTAAATCTACCCCTGTAAAGCTCCAATTGGCTTATCAGTCTGTGGTTAGACCAGTTGGCATTGTAGAAAATGTTTTAATCAGAGTAGGTAGATTTTTCTGAAGGTGTACATATTACACATGCGGAAGCAATTGAAGATCGAAAAGCACTTAAGACATTCAATTTTACTCCTAAAGCATGCATGTTCTAGAAAAGACAGAATAGAGAGTTTAGAAAACACCAACCTTTGTAGCTCACTTATGTTGAACTCCTTGTGGTGTTTGCCTCTCCTATGCTCCTTGGACAACCTCTAGAGTCTTCCCCACTATACTCCGGGCCAATAACGACTTGTGGGAGTCTATATAAGATAGGGAATGGGAAGGGAATGCTTGAAGCATCAAACAATGGAGAAGAATGAGAGATGAGAGAACTTTGAGTCCAAATTCCAGCAGCATAACATTAAGGAAAAGGCTCTCTTGTCTTTGAATATGATTCAAACTCCTTTTAAAGACATTCTCCATGCAAAGCCAAGCCTCAAGACACAAGACACATGGTGTATTTGCAAGCTCAAGTGGATTCTAGGTGTACATTACACAAGACATGCAACAATGCATGAGTGAGTTGTCTTTCCACTTTGAATGATCATGCATTAAGTGGATTTCCAACTAAATCCACTAAATTCAAATTGAAATCAAATTTCAAGCTTGCAAATTACCCCCAATTTCAATTCTAAATTGAAATTGATTGCTTGGTAATTAATTTGAAAATTTTCAAATTAATTTTTATATGATTAATCTAATTAATATTTGTTATCTTGTGCAATTCCATATATATGATTCCTAATACTTATATATAGTATTCAAAACACTTAAATACTTCATCTCTCATTTTCTAATTTAATTCATAATTAAATTATTGTGTCAAACACAATTTACGATAATACCCTTTTTCCCGATTTTGAACGATTCAAAGTTTCCTATCTTTTGTTCTAGGCTTAATTCCGATATGAGCTAGTAGGGGGACCTAATGGACCTATAGATCATGGGCTCCAACGATTCGAGGCTAACCGACTAATCTCATTGTCCAAGCTAGCCAACATTCGTTAACTATCGGGACACTCCACTATAGCCCGATAGTTGCACTCCCCTCACTATAGATATATTTCCGTCCACTTGATTTAACCATGATTAGTAAGTCGATCCTTCACAGTTTGTTCGTAGCTATAGCTAGGTCAATAAGCCGTTTTACCCCTATTGTACTTCTAGTTCCTTAAGTCCCACTGATCCTGTAATGAACAATTGGTTTATGGTCCAACTAATAAACCGAGTCCCTCTCGGGCCAATGAGAGGGCGGGATCCCTTTGTTCAAGCCCCGGAGTCAGCACTTAAGGGAACAACCTCTCTACTATCCCTTATTCGGGTAGGAGTGAATTCCTTCTTGCACGACTATGTCCCCAGCTATCTACCCGTTCCTATCCCTGAAATGGGAGGCTTATTGAGTCGGCGATACTGAGCCACTCTCACCTATGCAGATCTAAGGATAAGCCCGAATAAACAGGAGTTCATAGTTAGCTCAGGATTAAGATCGAGTTACCTAGGTCATCACATGAAATAGTCAGTCTCGTCAGTAAACGGTGTTATAAAGCGAGAGCGACTTATTTCTCGGTCCTGGTCTTATGCAAACTCATTGCATAGGACGCCCCCACTCGCATGTCTCTACATAGACGATTTAGGATCACATCGTCTATACCATCTATAAAGTGGGTCGCGTCTCATAGTGTCTCCAGAATAAGGTACCCAACCCTATTCCTATACTATAGATCGTTTTGGCTATTACTCAAGCTTGATCCACTTTTATGTCTCTACATAAAGCTCAAGTGTTCATCCTATAGCCATGGATCTTAGTTTATTGGATTTGGGTTATTATATGTGCAATTTAATTTATTAAGTAATGACTTTTACTGAATCAATCTCGATAACACCTTTATCGAATAAGTATATAATTCGTTTAACATTCACTATCTACGAGTTTTAGGGCACCAATCCCAACATTTTCCTCCCTATTGATTTATATGTTATGGACATGATAGAAAATCCTTCAACGCCTGTTATACTAGGAAGACCATTCCTCGCCACTGGGCGAGTGATTATTGATATTGAGCGTAGAGAGCTCACTATTAGAGTCCGGAACGAAAAAGAAATTTTTATAGCAGTTGAAGACTCTAAAGGACAATCTGAAGTGCTTTTCATGGGCTATAAAAAAGGTGCAAGAAAGAGCACCACTGTTGGATTCCCAAAAAAGAAGCCTCCTTGAAGCACGGTCAACACGTCGAGCTAATGACGTTAAACAAGCGCTTTTTGGAGGCAACCCAAGTAAGTTTAGTCTGTTTCTTTTTGTTTTTGATTTTTTGTTTATTTTTTGTTTTGTAGGTCTTGTTTTCTTTCTCTCCTTTGCTTTCAAGCTTTCAAGATTCCAAGATCTCAAGCAAGAAATCATCATCATTCCAGGCCAATATTGTTCACTCCTGTCATTCTTTTATTGTTCTCATGCTTGTTTATGCCTTATTTTCTGTATACATTAAGGACAATGCATGTTTTAAGTCTGGGGGTGGATTAGCATGTTTGTGGAGCCCTTGAGCATCTGAGTTCAGGCTATAGTTTTGAGCTTTCTTTGAATTTTGCATATGGTTGTTTGTTGGATGCTACTTTTGCATGATTATGATGTCCTAGGATAGGCTTTCTTGTCAATTTTCAAGCTTGTGATGAGTTGTAAGCATGAGTGCCCAAAAAGGGAGACTTTTTAAAATTTGTCTAGGAGATGGCTTGCATGAGTAGAGTATTTGTCTTAGCTAGATTTGGATTTGAATGCTTAGGAGCGAATTATTGGATTCATACGCTTGTTGTCACCTCGATAGGTGTAGGGAAGAGCTAAAAAGTTAATGTTTTGCAAATTTGCATGTTTTATCTTGCTTAGGAGGAAAGAAAATAATATATGCTATTTTTGCTCATAAAGAAAAATCATTCTTGTTGTTAATGTTGAAAAGAAAATTATTATGCCATGGCCTGTGCACAGTTTGCAATGTTTAATAAAGATTAAGGCAAAAAGAGCTACCCCTGTTGTGATCAGTTAGGCCAACCAGAGAAAACTCAGGTTAAGGGTCCCAGCAATCGGTGTGTGAAAGCTAGTGCCACATATAAATGCTTAATTTAATTGTCAATTATAAGCACCTAAGTTTGGAGGAAAACAATCTAATTTGTTCCATTAACTCATTAGTGAAGCCTTAGTGCCAGTGTAAAGGGAAGATGAGCTGAGAGTTTAATAAATCAACCCCGAGCTAATAAAGTCTGATCTTGTTGAGTTAGATCTCGCTTGTGCAAGTTAATTTTGGAAAAATTTTAATTTGTCTCCCTCATTGGTCCTTATGTGCATGTCTCTTGCTTGCTTGTTTATTGTCTTTTGAGCCTTGAGGATTGAGTTATGATTGTTGCATCCATTTTTCTACTGTATGTTTGATTTGTAGTTTGCTCGAGGACTAACAAAAGCTTAAGTTTGGGGGTATTTGATAGCGAGCATAACTAGCTATCTTTAATTATTTAATTTAGCTAGTCTTTTATGATTTTTGGGCCATTTTATTGTGCTTTAATGTTTATTTTGTAGGAAAAGGTTGATTGGAGCTAAAATGCAATAGTGGAGTTAATCGGGTGCTCGAGACGCGAAAAGATGCAAAGGAAGGAAAAGAATCAAAATGGAAAAAGGTCAAAATTCGGTCAAATGGTGACTAGAGTAGAGACGCTAGCCCTTAGGCGTCTCGACGCTAGCACTCCTTATTCGGATACGCTGTGACCTTAGCGTCTCGACACTGTATTAATTCATTTCCAGAAATGCGCGATATGAAGGCAGCGTCTCGACGCTATGACGAAAAAACAGAATATAAGGTTATTTGCGGCTAGGTTTTGGGGGATTGGTTTTTGGGAATTCTTGGAGCCGTAAACAGGGCAGAAACAGAGACTTTTGGAGCAAAATCAAAGGGAGAAAGTTGGAAATCAACCCATTGTTCGTGGGGATCGTGACGGGGACGCTCGATCTCGGCCTACATTGAGTTTTTCCTTTCCTTTCCCTTTTCTTTAGCTAGATTTTATGGCTTTTCCATGTTTAGTTGAGCTTGTAATACCAATCATGAGTAGCTAAACTTGTAGCTTAGGGATTGATGTAGTTGATTAAGTTTATGGATTGAATTTATGGTTTAAGTTGTGCAATGGTTATATGTTTGTAATCTTGATTTAATGCTTTCAATTAATTGGCCATTAGTTGGATGATTTAAGTGTTGACTCTTGCTCGGGAGAGGGGATTTAGCATAGACTTACTCAAGATTGCATGACTAAAGTTTACTTTCTAATTTCGTGACGGTTTTTAGATTAACTTTAGAATTGGTCAAAAGAACTCATTGCCTTGCTTGTTAATAAACTTAGATAGGGATATCAAGTTGGTTAATTTGCATGAGAATCAATTATACTCGGGAGAGGTAGTTGTGATTAAAGGTTCTTGGGCTCATAATTCCATTGTGCATAATAACTTATTCCTTAAAATCAATCCTAGACTAAATTGGCGAAATCAATTCCCTAAGTGTTGTCTCAATTGCTTATCCACTGTTTGCTTTATTTCATTTAGTTTTCGATCTTTCATTCATCACTTTGTGTTCCCTAAATAAAATTGAGCAAGATAATTCACAATACTTGATTTAGCTTAAAAATCCAATCCAGAGGACGACACTCGTTCATACGAACACTTTATTATTACTTGACCCGTGCGCTTGCAGTAAGGAAAAGTCCACATCAACCGTCACGAATTAGAAAATAACTCTAGTCATGCAATCTTGAGTAAGTCTATATTAAATCCCCTCTCCCGAGCTAGATTCATTAATCTTAAGTTCAAACTAGTTTAAGATTTCTTCAAGAGTATGCGGTGCTTGCTTATTCCACTTGCATGTTTTCCATTCGATCCTAAAAATTCCAAAATCATTGAGGGTTGAGCGATTCTATTTCATGCATCTTTAGAATTTATTTTGCTCGGGACTAGCAAAAGCTTAAGTTTGGAGGTGTGATAGCGAGCAGAAATGTCGCTATTTTAGTCTCAATTTATTAAGCTTTTCGGTGCTTTAATCTGAAGGTGTACATATTACACATGCGGAAGCAATTGAAGATCGAAAGCACTTAAGACATTCAATTTTACTCCTAAAGCATGCATGTTCTAGAAAAGACAGAATAGAGAGTTTAGAAAACACCAACCTTTGTAGCTCACTTATGTTGAACTCCTTGTGGTGTTTGCCTCTCCTATGCTCATTGGACAACCTCTAGAGTCTTCCCTACTATACTCCGGGCCAAGAATGACTTGTGGGAGTCTATATAAGATAGGGAATGGAAGGGAATGCTTGAAGCATCAAGCAATGGAGAAGAATGACAGATGAGAGAACTTTGAGTCCAAATTCCAGCAACATAACATTAAGGAAAATTGCTCTCTTATGTTTGAATATGATTCAAACTCCTTTTAAAGACATTCTCCATGCAAAGCCAAGCCTCAAGACACAAGACACATGGTGTATTTGCATGCTCAAGTGGATTCTAGGTGTACACTACACAAGACATGCAACAATGCATGAGTGAGTTGTCTTTCCACTTTGAATGATCATGCATTAAGTGGATTTCCAACTAAATCCACTAAATTCAAATTGAAATCAAATTTCAAGCTTGCAAATTACCCCCAATTTCAATTCTAAATTGAAATTTATTGCTTGGTAATTAATTTGAAAATTTTCAAATTCATTTTGATATGATTAATCTAATTAATCTTTGTTATCTTGTGCAATTCCATATATATGATTCCTAATACATATATATATAGTATTCAAAACACTTTTAAATACTTCATCTCTCATTTTCTAATTCAATTCATAATTAAATTATTGTGTCAAACACAATTTACGATAATACCCTTTTTCCCGATTTTGAACGATTCAAAGCTTCCTATCTTTTGTTCTAGGCTTAATTCCGATATGAGCTAGTAGGGGGACCTAATGGACCTATAGATCATGGGCTCCAACGATTCGAGGCTAACCGTCTAATCTCATTGTCCAAGCTAGCCAACATTCGTTAACTATCGGGACACTCCACTATAGCCCGATAGTTGCACTCCCCTCACTATAGATATATTTCCGTCCACTTGATTTAACCATGATTAGTAAGTCGATCCTTCACAGGTTGTTCGTAGCTATAGCTAGGTCAATAAGCCGTTTTACCCCTATAGTACTTCTAGTTCCTTAAGTCCCACTGATCCTCTAATGAACAATTGGTTTATGGTCCAACCAATAAACCGAGTCCCTCTCGGGCCAATGAGAGGGCGGGATCCCTTGATTCAAGCCTCGGAGTCAGCACTTAAGGGAACAACCTCTCTACTATCCCTTATTCGGGTAGGAGTGAATTCCTTCTTGCACGACTATGTCCCCAGCTATCTACCCGTTCCTATCCCTGAAATGGGAGGCTTATTGAGTCGGCGATACTGAGCCACTCTCACCTATGCAAATCTAAGGATAAGCCCGAATAAACAGGAGTTCATAGTTAGCTCAGGATTAAGATCGAGTTACCTAGGTCATCACATGAAATAGTCAGTCTCGTCAGTAAACGGTGTTCTAAAGCGAGAGCGACTTATTTCTCGGTCCTGGTCTTATGCAAACTCATTGCATAGGACACCCCCACTCGCATGTCTCTACATGGACGATTTAGGATCACATCGTCTATACCATCTATAAAGTGGGCCGCGTCTCATAGTGTCTCCAGAATAAGGTACCCAACCCTATTCCTATACTATAGACCGTTTTGGCTATTACTCAAGCTTGATCCACTTTTATGTCTCTACATAAAGCTCAAGTGTTCATCTTATAGCCATGGATCTTAGTTTATTGGATTTGGGTTATATATGTGCAATTTAATTTATTAAGTAATGACTTTTACTGAATCAATCTCGATAACACCTTTATCGAATAAGTATATAATTCGTTTAACATTCATTATCTATGAGTTTTAGGGCACCAATCCCATCAATCTCCCACTTGAACTAAAACTCTAGTTTAGTGGGATGTACTATAATCTATAACAGCAGTGGATGAATAAATACTTGTATTAATAACGGAGTAAAAATACAATAAACTAGGGCATCTAAATACCCAGTATACTAAGGTATCGATATACCGGTTACAATTCTCCCACTTGACCTAGATTATTTCTCGTACATATCTCGCAGACCTAGACCTTCTAGATGACTCTCGAACACTTTAGCCGTGAGAGCCTTCGTGAATGGATCAGCAATGTTGTGCTCCGACGCTATCTTCGTGACGATCACGTCTCCTCGGTGCACGATCTCCCTAATGAGATGGTATTTCCTTTCGATGTGCTTGCCTCTCTTATGGCTGCGAGGTTCCTTTGAGTTTGCAACTGCGTCGCTATTATCACAATACAAGGTGATAGGCAGATGCATATTTGGAACGACTTCCAAGTCAGTTAGGAACTTCCTGAGCCATACTGCCTCTTTTGCTGCTTCGCAAGCGGCTACATATTCGGCCTCCATGGTCGAGTCTGCAATGCATCCTTGCTTGATGCTGCGCCATACTATTGCTCCTCCATTTAGAGTGAATATTGACCCCGATGTAGATTTCCTCGAATCTTTATCAGTTTGAAAGTCAGAATCAGTGTATCCTGTAAGGATCAAATCCTTTGAACCATACACGAGCATATAGTCCCTCGTTCTCCTTAGATATTTGAGGATACTTTTAACGGCTGTCCAATGATCAAATCCTGGATTGGATTGATATCTACTGACAATCCCTACTGCATAACAAATGTCAGGCCTTGTACACAACATGGCATACATTAGGCTACCTACTGCAGAGGCATAGGGAAAACGTCTCATGTCCTCAACTTCTTGAGGTGTCTGAGGACACTGTTCCTTAGACAAGTTAATTCCGTGCCTGAAAGGTAATAGTCCTTTCTTGGAATTTTGCATTTTATATCTAACCAACAATTTGTCGATATAAGACGCTTGAGACAGGGCTAGCGTTTTGTTCTTTCGGTTTCGAACAATTTGGATTCCTAGAACAAATTGTCCCTCACCCAAATCTTTCATTTGGAATTGAGTTGCTAGCCATAGTTTAATGTCAGTTAGATAACCTACATCATTCCCGATGAGTAGGATATCATCCACATACAGTACTAAGAAAGCTATAGAGCTGTTGATGATCCTTTTGTAAACACAAGGCTCATCAACGTTTTGTTCAAAGCCATAAGATTTGATCGCAGTATCAAATCTTATATTCCAGGATCTAGACGCTTGTTTTAATCCATAAATGGATCGTTTAAGCTTGCAAACTTTTTGCTCTTGATCCTGAGCTATGAACCCCTCTGGCTGAGACATGTAGATACTTTCTTCAAGATTACGTTCAGAAAGGCAGTCTTGACATCCATTTGCCATATTTCATAATCGTAAAACGTGGCAATGGATAAAAGTATCCGGATCGACTTTAACATGGCAACAGGGGAGAAGGTTTCTTCATAGTCAATCCCCTCCCGTTGGGTAAAACCCTTTGCCACAAGTCGTGCCTTAAAGGTCTGTACCTTTCCAGCAGCGTCTCGTTTTCTCTTGTAGATCCATTTGCACCCTATGGGTCTAACCCCTTCAGGTTGATCTACAAGATCCCATACTGAATTAAAATGCATGGACTCGATCTCTAAGTCCATGGCTTTAATCCACTCGTTCTTGTCAACGTCATCCATTGCCTGTTTAAAGGTTAATGGATCCTCGATCCCGTCATCAGGTATGACGACTGGAGTTTCAGTTAAACCCAAATAGCGATCAGGCTGTCTAACAACCCTCCCACTACGTCGAGGTCCTCTTATTTCTTGAGAAGGGCGTGGTTGACTCGAGGTGCCAGTATCATCAACAACTCTTGTTGATGTTTCTGTAGCTTCGTTAGATAGTTCACTTAAAACGACTTTACTACGTGGCTTGTGATCTCTGAGATGGTCTTCTTCTAGGAATGTAGCATTTGTTGATACAAGTACTTTATTTTCCTCTGGATCGAAGAAGTATCCACCTCTCGTTTCTTTGGGATAGCCTATAAATAGGCAAAATCTAGAACGAGGCTCCAATTTCTTTGGGTTTGCTTCTAGCACGTATGCAGGACATCCCCAAATTCTGAAATGTCGTAAACTAGCTTTACGACCTTTCCAGAGCTCAAATGGTGTTTCAGAAACACTCTTTGAGGGAACTACGTTCAAGATATAAACTGCAGTCTCTACTGCATAACCCCAAAACGAGTTAGGCAACTGAGCATAACTCATCATCGAACGAACCATGTCCAACAAGGTTCTGTTTCTCCTTTCTGATACACCGTTTTGCTGAGGTGTACCAGGGGCTGAGAGTTGGGACGTAATTCCATGCTCTATCAAATAGTCTTGAAAACTTAAGTCCATATACTCTCCACCTCGATCGGATCGAAGTGTTTTTATCGTCTTACCTAATAGGTTCTCAACCTCGGCCTTATACTCCTTGAACTTTTCAAAAGCTTCGGACTTATGATGCATCAGGTAGAGATAGCCATACCTCGAATAATCATCGATGAAACTGATGAAATATTCGTACCCTCCTCGAGCTCTAATGTTCATTGGTCCACAGAGGTCCGAATGAATGAGCTCTAAGGGCTCTTTGGCACGATAACCTTTTCCGGTAAAAGGTCGTTTTGTCATCTTGCCCTCGAGGCATGATTCACAAGGAGGCAACGAGTCGTCTTCTAACTTGTTTAGAAGTCCACTCTTGACCAATCTCCCAATCCTATTGAGGTTGATATGGCCTAACCTCAAGTGCCAGAGATAGGTATCTTGAGAAACTCTTCGCTTTTTAGGTTGAGTCTCAGCGGTTTTAAACATCTCGTGATTTAAAATAGCTTTAGACTCAATTGGTCTCAAAACATATAATTTATTCTTCATGTTTGCAGAGCAAACATCAATACCTCTTTTAGTTATGAACGCTTCATTAACAGAAAAAGTAATTGAGTAACCTTGTTCTAATAAACAAGATAAAGAAATCAAATTTCTTTTAATCTTCGGAACTATGTACACATTATCTAATATCATGTAGCGTTCCTTGGTGAAGAATAATTTTATGTCTCCCACTGCAATAGCCGAGATGACTTCTCCTGTTCCAACTTTAAGAGTCATCTCTCCAGCTATTAGTTGTTGTCAGGAACTCATTCCTTGAAATGAAGAACATACGTGATTAGTGGCACCTGAATCGAGTATCCAGGCAGAATCGTCGTTTTCCACTAAACACGTTTCCAAGACTAATAAATCACATTTAGAGTCGTGGATCATGTTTTTCTTGGCTACGCAGTTAGTTTGAGGACATTCCTCAGTTGAGACCAAACCTAAATTCTTTGCCACGTGTTTAGCGTTTAAGCAAGTATTCTTAGTCGAATGTACTAAACCGTTTAATTTGGCATTTGACAAAGCACATACGTTTTTCGACATATTGCTGAAACAAACAAATTAATCTCTATTAGAAACATGCACTAAACCCATTAATCACATTTATCCAATCAGATTTAGCAAAAGCAATCATCGACCCATATATACAATTGATTTATTTTGCAACGATACTTCAGGGGTTTAGAATAACCGCTACCGTAGGGCAATCAGCTACTCCTCCTCTGAATCGAGACAATCTCGGCCAAATACTATTCCCAGAATAACTCTTACTCCAATAGTTATTAGCTAACGTTAATTTGGTCAAGACCATCTTGTAAGTGTTACCCATCATTTTCAGATTGCAGAGGGCGGCCCCAACAATGCCACTGTAGGGAAGAGCTAATGTTGGGAATGGCCCTAGGAAACCCTATCCATTTCTGGAGTTTGCGTTGTTCCGAATCCCATGCGCAAACCCTCCGTAGGGTGATCGCTCCCAGGGCGACTCGCAGGCAGCGCATAGGAATCTCACGGTGCAACCTAATGATGGAGACCGCAGGATACGTTTGACACGTTTCCTTCTCCCACTTACTATGAACACTTTCCCCATTCACCTTGATATTAACCCATGCAAACACCATCCGTAGGGGGACGCTCCCAGGACGCCTCGAGGCCAAGCATGGATCTCACGGTGTGAACTCAGGGGGACGTGAGAGTAGAAACTTAATATGAATATTTCGTTTCTATACTTTTCCTCCCACTAAAGTGTCGTAAAGTTTTAGGGTCTATTACTTAGGTAAATTTCGGCTAAATGAATCTATCTAAGTCTATGCCTTATTAAACAAGGTCTTTACACTAAATGTCTAGGTGAATTAAACTCTTTTAATAACCTAGTGACATTGCATGCTAGTAAGACTTTTGTTAATTCAACTCAGGTTCCGAACCATTTGCCGGGAGAGTTCCCTTATAACCAAGGTCTTATGTCCTACTTACTCAAATTTTAAAACTATTTTAAAAAAAAAACTAAGTAAGACATATTTCTAATCCTATTAGAAAAGGCGATCTTAGATCTATTTCATTTTAAACCATTTAAAGAATGATAAGATCCTAAGATCCTATGTTAGCATGCAACTCTTTGTTATAGGTTTTATGGATTCTATTCATTAACTATTATAACTCTTATAACTTTTAATGAATTAACCCTATAACATGCTTTCTAATGGTGTTTAAAAGCATATAACAATCAATCATTCAAGTTATAAGAAAAGCACCATTTAGAAACAACCTATGTCTAGGTTTGTATAACGCTTTATACTACGATGTCTAGGTGATAACACATTAAAACCTCACACCGCTCACGCATGCTCATAAAACTCAAGTTAACTTAACTCAAGAACCGACTCGATGCCCAGGTAGGAGGTGTTCCGTAAACCGTCAACTTAAATACCTCCAGCCTTAGACAGCATCTTGTCGGGTGAGTTCTCTCGTAACCATTGTTTTACAAGATATCGACCTAAACTATGCAAGTTGATCGAATCGTTGAAGGTTAATTAACCTAAGTGAGCATGCACTTAATCTTGTTATAGATTTTAGATTTCTATCTCTTTTTATAACAATTATAAAAACAATCCATAACAAGCCTAATTTGAGAATAACACTTATAATCAAACTAATGAATTTTCATGCTTCATGCTTGGTTAATTTTATCAATTAATAATTATAACTATTATAAGAATAATCAATTTTAATTAACCATTCAAGCATGAATCTCCCTAAATTAATACAACACTTATATTAATTAAACATGAAATTTCCCTCATGCATTTGAATTAATCAATAACACTTATTCAAATTAAACAAATGCATGAACATGCTTTCCTATGGTGGGATTTTAATCTATATGGCATGCTCATAATGCACATACATCCATTTAATTAAATCATACATTCAAAATGCATAAAGAAATTAAATCAAGCTACAATGGAATGGTTTGGCAATCCAAAAACAAACAATTAACTAATTATTACAATAATAATTAATAAAAAATTGCTTGAATCAATCTCGAGCTTCACGAACCGACTCGAACCAACCTTTCATGGAGTGAACCGGCCTTCAAAAGTGTGTATAGGGGCTGAACCGGCTGCAAACAAACCGAACCGGACTGGAAAAGAAGAAGGAAAAAAAAAACTGCTGCTGGAATAGAAAAAACAGCTTGCTGGAATTTTCATTTTCTGCTGCGTCTTCTCCGGTTTTTCTTCAATTTTACAGCCTATATGGACTCTAATGACTCTATAAAAATTACAGACTATAGTACACACATTAAAGCTCTTACATATCCGAGCAATTACAATTTCATGAAGATTTGAATGCTCAAAAAATTGCCAAACCAGAACACTTCCATTTTAGCACACAGAAAATTGAATTTCAAAATGATACCCACCAAAGCAAAATTAAAACGAATTAAGTGCTCTAATCATGCTCTGATACCAATTGAAGGTGTACATATTACACATGCGGAAGCAATTGAAGATCGAAAGCACTTAAGACATTCAATTTTACTCCTAAAGCATGCATGTTCTAGAAAAGACAGAATAGAGAGTTTAGAAAACACCAACCTTTGTAGCTCACTTATGTTGAACTCCTTGTGGTGTTTGCCTCTCCTATGCTCATTGGACAACCTCTAGAGTCTTCCCCACTATACTCTGGGCCAAGAACGACTTGTGGGAGTCTATATAAGATAGGGAATGGAAGGGAATGCTTGAAGCATCAAGCAATGGAGAAGAATGAGAGATGAGAGAACTTTGAGTCCAAATTCCAGCAGCATCACATTAAGGAAAATGGCTCTCTTATGTTTGAATATGATTCAAACTCCTTTTAAAGACATTCTCCATGCAAAGCCAAGCCTCAAGACACAAGACACATGGTGTATTTGCATGCTCAAGTGGATTCTAGGTGTACACTACACAAGACATGCAACAATGCATGAGTGAGTTGTCTTTCCACTTTGAATGATCATGCATTAAGTGGATTTCCAACTAAATCCACTAAATTCAAATTGAAATCAAATTTCAAGCTTGCAAATTACCCCCAATTTCAATTCTAAATTGAAATTTATTGCTTGGTAATTAATTTGAAAATTTTCAAATTCATTTTGATATGATTAATCTTTGTTATCTTGTGCAATTCCATATATATGATTCCTAATACATATATATATAGTATTCAAAACACTTTTAAATACTTCATCTCTCATTTTCTAATTCAATTCATAATTAAATTATTGTGTCAAACACAATTTACGATAATACCCTTTTTCCCGATTTTGAACGATTCAAAGCTTCCTATCTTTTGTTCTAGGCTTAATTCCGATATGAGCTAGTAGGGGGACCTAATGGACCTATAGATCATGGGCTCCAACGATTCGAGGCTAACCGTCTAATCTCATTGTCCAAGCTAGCCAACATTCGTTAACTATGGGACACTCCACTATAGCCCGATAGTTGCACTCCCCTCACTATAGATATATTTCCGTCCACTTGATTTAACCATGATTAGTAAGTCGATCCTTCACAGGTTGTTCGTAGCTATAGCTAGGTCAATAAGCCGTTTTACCCCTATAGTACTTCTAGTTCCTTAAGTCCCACTGATCCTCTAATGAACAATTGGTTTATGGTCCAACCAATAAACCGAGTCCCTCTCGGGCAAATGAGAGGGCGAGATCCCTTGATTCAAGCCTCGGAGTCAGCACTTAAGGGAACAACCTCTCTACTATCCCTTATTCGGGTAGGAGTGAATTCCTTCTTGCACGACAATGTCCCCAGCTATCTACCCGTTCCTATCCCTGAAATGGGAGGCTTATTGAGTCGGCGATACTGAGCCACTCTCACCTATGCAAATCTAAGGATAAGCCCGAATAAACAGGAGTTCATAGTTAGCTCAGGATTAAGATCGAGTTACCTAGGTCATCACATGAAATAGTCAGTCTCGTCAGTAAACGGTGTTCTAAAGCGAGAGCGACTTATTTCTCGGTCCTGGTCTTATGCAAACTCATTGCATAGGACACCCCCACTCGCATGTCTCTACATGGACGATTTAGGATCACATCGTCTATACCATCTATAAAGTGGGCCGCGTCTCATAGTGTCTCCAGAATAAGGTACCCAACCCTATTCCTATACTATAGACCGTTTTGGCTATTACTCAAGCTTCATCCACTTTTATGTCTCTACATAAAGCTCAAGTGTTCATCTTATAGCCATGGATCTTAGTTTATTGGATTTGGGTTATATATGTGCAATTTAATTTATTAAGTAATGACTTTTACTGAATCAATCTCGATAACACCTTTATCGAATAAGTATATAATTCGTTTAACATTCATTATCTACGAGTTTTAGGGCACCAATCCCATCATAATCGTATTTTTAATGAATATATTTAATGAATTTTGTTATTTGGTCCTTAGGAGCTAAGTTGGTGTTTTTGGAGAAAAAGAGCCAAAATTGAAGCAATTAAAAGCCCAAATCCTAGCTTGATGTAATTGGAAGCCCAAAGAAGCCAACTATAAAGAAAAGACCAAGAGGAATGAAGAAGAAGGCCCAAAAATCAGCCCAAAAGGAAGCTGAAAAATCTGGAAAATCTGGACAGCGTCGAGACGCTAAGCAAGGCAGCGTCGGCCGCGTGCACAGCAGCGTCGCGACGCTTAGCAAGGCAGCGTCGCGACGCTACCCCTATTCCAGGCCTATAAAAGGCACCCCTTGGGTGCCTCATTCCTCATCAATCATCATTCCAAAAAGGAATTTCTTCCTTTCTCTCTTCCTTAGGCTCCCTTTGGAGCCCCTCTCAAGGCTTTTGAGCCTTTTTGAGAGGATTCTTCTAGTGGGAAAATTTTGGGGAATTTTGGGGAGCAATCTTAGAGGCTCAAGGAGTAGTCAGCGGGGCTCCAAGCGTCAGCGAGGGGTTTTTCGACGGTCAATTCCTTTCCTTTATTGCTCTTTAATATGCTTTCCCTTGTAATTATTGTGGATATTATGTGTAGCTAAACCCCAATTTGGGGTCTTGAAATGAAATGATAGTTGAAATATTGTTATAATTTCTTGTCTCTTGCCCATGTCCTAATTATTTGTATGGATGTGCTTAATGCTTTACTCAATCTGGCCAATTGTGTAATGATTCGATTCTTAATGGAAACTCGACGGAGAGAAATTAGGATATATCATAATCCATGCAACTAGTTTAATTGCCCGTTGTGACACCAGGATTAGTTAATTAAACTTAGATTCCTAAAATGAATCAGAGCGTAATAATTAATGATTTTTAATGGCGCTAAGGACACTTAGGTTGTTAAAATGAATTAATTATAATTAGGGGAAACCGACAGGAGAACCTATGTGATTAACGGAGATTCTAGGATTATAATTAGTTGGGCAATGAGATAGGATAATTATAGCAATTATTTAGCTAATCATTGATTTTCAAGACCCTTCTTCCCATTTAAAGAAAACTCTTTCTCCACATTTTATTTTTGATTGATCAATTTGTTTTCATTAATCATCTTGAGTTTAAATCTTTTTATTGCATGAAGTGGTCCCTAAATATTATTTCGCCTAAGTATTTTCAGTGCTCAAGAAAATTTTAATTATTTGCTAAAGTTTCGCTTCGCCTCCCTGATGATTCGATACTCGGAATACTTTCCGTTTTATATTACTTGCGGCCCGTGCGCTTTGCGGTCCCATCAGTCACCACTTAAGGGAACACTCATCTGCTTCCCTAAAGTCGGGAAGGAGTGAATTCCATCTTGTGCGATTATGTTCCCAACTCCCCACTCGGTCTTATCCCCAAAATGGTAGGCTTATTGAGTTGGCGTATTGGTCACTCTCACCCATACAAATCAAAGGACAATCCCTCATGAGTAGGAGTCCATAATCAACTCGGGATTAAGACCAAGTTGTCTAGGTCGTCCTAGTGAAATAGAAAACCAACTAGTTAACGATGTTATAACTAGTGGCTACTATTTCGCGGTCCTGTCTTATGCAAACTCATTGCATATGATACCCTCACTCGCATGTCTCCTACACGAACGCGTTGGATCATAGCGTTTGTATCAAATCCAAAGTTGGTCGTATCCATAGTGTCACCAGGATAAGGCACCTAGTCTTATCCCTATACTATAGACCTTTTAGGCTGTTTCTTGAACAGTGATCTCCATATGTCGCCATATATAATTCAAGACTCATATTACAACCTAGGATGTCTAGTTTATTTGGTTAGGGTTATTTTAGGCAAAGACAACTATAAAATAACTAATAACATTTAATGGAAAAATATATCAATATTACTTCATTAATATCCGGTCAACGGTTACATTCACTATCTACAAGTTTTAGGGCATAAAACCCAACATCGGTCTCTTGTCAAATAAATATATAATCCACGATTCCTAAAGCTAACTTGTAGCAGTAGTGGTCGGGGTTGATCACAGGGAACAGTCGGTTTATGTCTAAATTCTTTTGTGCTTTTGAGGTAACAAAAAATGGGGTGTTTTATAGATAAAGGATTAAGACATAAAGTAAAGGCGGGAAAATAAATAAGGAAAATTAAATGCAAGGAAAGTAAAGGTGGGGTTAGTTGATCTTACCACGAGGATTATTGTAGTCGGGGTTGAACTCAGTGTTAAGTTTGATTAATTTCATTCATCGATTATCAATTGATATTTAATTAACTATCTATGTTCGACATACTCCAACAACAAACTGAGAGCCATGATCCAACTATCATGAACATGCAAATGCTAAGTTTGATTTAAATTTAAATTAATTAATTGGCCTATTAACTAATCTAAACCGCATTAAGATCTACCGAATGAATTCACATGCAACGGGCAACAAACCACAATTACAATTGATTAATTCATTTAATTCTAGGGATGCATGCGTAATATCATAACATTAACCTATTTGGTACTTAGATTTAGCAAGTAAATTTAGACAGGACGCGCTTTTTTTTTCCTCCTCTTCCTATTGATCAGAAGCATCCAGCAGCGTCACGTCAGTCAAAAGAGTTGAGCTACTAAGCTAAGCTGCTGTTGGGGAACTCGGTAGAAGCGATTTGCCGCTTCCGCCTCTCTAGGCTTCACAATAGCTCCCCCCTATCTCGAATGAAAAATGAGTTTTCTCCCCTCCACGAGAAGAAATAAATAAGGAATATCAAAAATTCTGAAGGCTTTTTTGTTTGATCAGGGGGCGTAGAGTCTTGTGTTGACAAAGATCAGGATCCTCGATCTCTTCCTGAATATTGATCAATGTTCTCTCGATATTCAGGAATTGCCCACGCGACCCCTCATCCATTTCATACCACAATCTAAACTTGTATGTAAAGAACTAAAATCACAAAGACAATTAACTAAGTAATTAAGAATGAAAATCTCATAAAATTGAATCAAACTTAAAAATCGAGTTCTCGATTACAACGATCCAAGCTTAGTTGGCAATAAACAAGCACCTCCAAGCTCGAGGCTCGATCAACCGACCCTTAGACTAAGAAAACTTAAAAGAACTTTTGAAACTAGAGAGAAGATGGCCTCAAATTTGGAGAAAATCGCCAACCAAATAAGGAAAAATCAAATTCTGGATATATTCCTAGCGTCGCGACGCTGTGGACTAGCGTCTCGACGTTGTTGCTCCAGCTTGCGTCTTGACGCTCAAGAGGCTCCAAGGGCAGAATGGTCATTTTACGCTCCAGTTTTTTCCCGTTTAAGCCCTGAATTGCCTCCGAAGCTCCGATGAGGACCTATAGACATATTATACTCATTTTAAAGCATTTTTCGCAAGGAATTCAACTAAGATAAGCAAATTGGGAGATTCTAAATGAATAACAAATTTGACCGATCAAAATACCCCCAACCTAAACCTTGCTAGTCCTCGAGCAAGCTAAATTATAATGAAAGATATTATTATTGTTGGGGTATATGTCCTAGAACTCAAGTTTTGTTATCTTTTATAAATAAAGATGTTATTCAGTGAAATTATTCATTTTAAAAAATTCAATAGAAACATCCATGGTTATAAAATGAGATACTTGAACTATATCTTGGATATAGACAGGGGTCAAGTTCAGGTATATAACCTAAAATCGTCTATAGTAAAATAAATAAGGATTGGATACCTTATTTTGGTAACATTATGGATGCGGCCTACTTTGCAAATGAGGCAAACGACGTGATCCTGGTTCGTTCATGTAGAGACGTGAAAGTAGGGGTATCCTGTGCAAAAGATGTTTACACAAGACGGGACCGAGAAATAAGTCACTCTTACTTTATAACGCCGTTTACTGTAAAGACTGATTTTTTCATACGATGACCTAGGTAACTTAATCTTAATCCTGAGCTTAATATGAACTCCTGTTCGTTTAAAGCTGTCTTTTGATCTGCATGGGTGAGTGTGGTTCCAAAACACCATTCAATATTCCTACCATTTTGGGGACAACAATAGATGAATAGCTGGGGACATATTAATGCAAGATGGAATTCACTCCTAACTGATTTTAAGGTTAGTAGATAGGTTGTTCCCTTAAGTGCTGAATCTAAGGCTTGAACAAGGGGCCCCACCCTCTCATTGGCCCGAGAGGGACCTCGTTTGTTGGTTGGACCATAAACGAATTTTTCATTAGAGGACCAGTGGACTTAAGGAACCTAGATGTACTATAGGGGTAAAACGGACATTTGACCTGTCTATAGTAACGAACAGTCTGTGAAGGATTGACTTACTAATCATGGTTATATCGAGTGGACGGAAATATATCTACAGAGAGGGGAGTTCAACTACAGGGCTATAGTGGAGTGTCCTGGTGGTTAACGGAAGTCGGTTAACTAGTTTAAAAGGGTTTTGACTATTTTGACCTCGCACCGTTGGAGCCCATGATCTGTAGGTCCATTAGGTCCCCTTGCTGGCTCGAGATTAACTTTTGGAATAATATGATGGAATAAAAATGAATTGGTTTTAAAATTCATATTGAGGGAAAAATAGGTATTGTTATTACGTCGGGTTTTACGAAAACCAAGCATATATGGATTTTGATATAAATAAACCAAAAACATGAATAATGATTCATGTTAAGAAAAATAACATTTCGGAAATGTTCGGGAAAAGTGGCAAAATATTAATTTAATATTAGGATATTAAATTAATAATTATTTAATTATTTAATTAATTAAATTGAAAATTAATTTTGAATTAATTTAGAAATTAGAAAATTGAAAATTTTCTTTCAATTTTTCAAATATTGATTAAATAAAATTAGTGGGAAAATCCAAGATAAATATGGATTTATAAAAATCAAAATTAATTTTGATTTTTTGGAGGTGGAGTGCATGGTGACTAAACCCATGCACTCACCTCCATTAAGCCACTTAATTCTCCATTAAAATGGAGATGGTTTGGTGGCAAATTTTAGGCATTCTCTTCAGCTTGAATCCCTCTATAAATATGAAGAAGAAGGCTGAAAGAAAAAAAGAAGAAAGGAGTTGAATTGCTGCCAAAATCCATGCTCAAACCTATGATGTTCCTAAGCTCGTTTTTTACCCTTTCTCTCTAAAATTCCATCACTTGAGGATCCCACAATCCATTCCAAAAGCTTGAGGACAACAAGGAAGACCCTGTGGTAGTTCTTGACTCATTGGTGAAAGAAAACAAGCAACCAATCCAACCAATTTCTCCATTAAAAGCAAGGTAGGTTGTTGTCTCTGTTTTTCTTCTCATGAAAAGCATGCTTTAATTGATCAAATTGAGCTTATTAAGAGTTCTAGATCCAAAATTGCTTCCGCTATTATTATATTAACACCTTCAATTATGCAATGCAATATTCATGACTTAATTTCTCAAAGATAAACATGACCAACATTTTACTCAAGAGAATTAAATGTAAGTCTAGCATAGTTAGAGACAAATTAAAATAAATCAAATTCTTTCTCATGCATAAATATGAGCTAAGTCTTCCCTAGAGATGTTTTGAAAAGTTTGCGAAGGTCTTATAAAATTCCTATTCCATCTTCACTGGATAAAGGCATAATGCATTAAAGGAAAGGAACAAACTAACTTGTTTAAGGATGCAAAAGGGGTGCCTTATTCTTTTTCTTTCTTTCTTTCAAATAAAGGGCCCTAAGCTTGCATATATATAATTTTTAAGGGGTATTAGCTTCACACAACTAATGCAGGACCACATTTCCCGAGTTTAACCCTTAGACGGTCTAACTGATCAAATTAGAGGTAGCTCTTTTTACCCCGACAAGTAAAATAAAAACAAATTTTTCTTCTTTTTCTCTCATTCTTTTTCCCAATAAAATAAATGACTTTTTTCCTTTTGAAGCTCACAAGACAAATATTCTTTTTCTCACTCCCCAAAGCATTAAACAAGCTACTTTGCAAAAAAAATCCTCTAAACGTGCTACCTATCCTATCAAGGTGACAACGGAGGTATGAATCCTATAAAGCCATCTAAAACCAACAAAACCACGCTAGGAAGGACTCATGCTCAATTTAGTCAAGAAAAATTTTGAAAAATTTTAATGAAGTCTCTAAAGATGTTAGAATACATGCAATTCATCTTATAGGAAAAATGCATACTCAAGCTTTTCTTAGAAATCTCATAATCAATTTTAAAGCAAGGCATACAAACTCATGTCTTAAAGCTTCAAAAATTTTCCTTAGTTTTAAGATTGCTCGAACTCGGATCTTGGGTCAGTTCCCAAGTAGGAGGTGTTCCGTAAACTTTCATCTTAAGTACCTCCAACCTTAGACAAAACTTTACCGAGAGAGTTCGGTTTTAAAATTGCTCAAATAATAGGTCCAATGCTCATATGCATGGCCTCAATCCAATTAAACACAAAGTAATCAATCAAGAATGCATATAGAATATAGTTTGTGTGCAAGGACTCAATGAAAATGTAACATGCAAGATATTTTTTCCACCCCCAACCTAAACGTTACATTGTCCCTATTGTAAATTAAACATGGAAAGTAAGGGAAAAAATAAAAGGGAACAAAAAACCTCCCCTATTTCAGCACGAGGTTGGCAAATATGGAAACTCCCACAATTGGCAAAAATTAAAGAGCTTTGGTTTAGGAAAACCTACCAAAAATAAAAACAAAAACAAATTAGAAAAACAACTAAATAAGGAAAGAAAATTAAAAAAAAAAAGGAAGGGATCTAATTTTGGTTTTTCTCTCAAAAGCTAAATCTCCATGAAGCTCAATTCCTTTTCCCTTGCTTCTTGGTGTACAAACAAGCTAGCTCTTGTTTAAGGATTGTCACTAAGGTCTACAAGAAACAAACTACAAAAAACAACAAAAAGGTGAACAACACAAAAGGAAATAGAAATAAGACACTGTGTTCCCCGGCAACGGCGCCAATTTGACAAAAGAGATTGTCGCGGTCTCTTGTCAAATAAATTTATAATCCACGATTCCTAAAGCTAACTTGTAGTAGTAATGGTCGGGGTCGATCACAAGGAACAATCGGTTTATTTCTAAATGTTTTGTGATTTTGAGGTAACCAAAAAAGGGGGGTTTTTATAGATAAAGGATTAAGACATAAAGTAAAGGCGGGAAAATAAATAAGGAAAATTAAATGCAAGGATAGTAAAGGTGGGGTTAGTTGATCTTACCATGAGGATTACTGTAATCGGGGTTGAACTCGGTGTTAAGTTTGATTAATTTCATTCATCGATTATCAATTGATATTTAATTTGTTGGGTTTTATGCCTTAAAACTCGTAGATAGTTAATGTAACGGTTGACCGAATATTAATGAAATAATATTGATGTATTTTTCCATTAAGTGTTGTTATGTTTGTCTTTGCCTAAAATGACCCTAATACAATAAACTAGACATCCTAGGTTGTAGTATGAGTCTTCAACTTTATGTAGAGACATATGAGGATTATTGTTCAAGAAACAACCTAAAGGGTCTATAGTATAGGGATACGATTGGGTGCCTTATCTTGGTGACACTATGGATACAACCCACTTTGTATTTGATACAAACGCCATGATTCAACGCGTTCGTGTAGGAGACATGCGAGTTGGGGTATCCTATGCAATAAGTTTGCATAAGACCAGACCGCGAAATAGTAACCACTGGTTGTAACATCGTTAAGTAGTTAGGTTTTTATTTCACTAGGACGACCTAGACAACTTAGTCTTAATCCTGACTTGATTATGGACTCCTGCTCATGAGGGATTGTCCTTTGATTTGTATGGGTGAAAGTGGCCAATATGCCTGCTCCTCGGTAAACCGCGAAGAGAATTAGGATCGATTACAAGGGAGAAAATAGTAGTAGGAGAGCGTGGAAATGTTTCAAACTTCAAATGAAAGCTCGAAATTTTCCGATGCCCCTTCATTACAATATCGAAGTCTTTTATAGACTCCGGATTTGAAATTACAATTGAAAATCAGAAATTAAAAGATAAGAATCAATCCGATAGGACAGGACCTCTAACTGGATTGATATAACAAAAGATGCAAAATTTACATAGTTACACAAAAAACAAAAAGTAAAAGATTACATATCCTACCGAGAGTAAAAGACTTACTATTCTTACACACTTATCTATTTTACATAAAGACAAGAGAGGTAAAGACAAAAGATACCATGGTTTGTCATGACATACTTTTTCATGACAATAATTTTACATACTATTCACATTGTGCATAATTTGCCATATACTATTCCAATTGCTCCTCGGTAAACCGCGAAGAGAATTAGGATCGATTACAAGGGAGAAAATAGTAGTAGGAGAGCGTGGAAATGTTTCAAACTTCAAATGAAAGCTCGAAATTTTCCGACACCCCTTGATTACAATATCGAAGTCTTTTATAGACTCCGGATTTGAAATTACAATTAAAAATCAGAAATTAAAAGATAAGAATCAATCCAACAGGACAGGACCCCTGACTGGATTGATATAACAAAAGATGCAAAATTTACAAAGTTATACAAAAAAGAAAAAGTAAAAGATTACATATCCTACGGAGAGTAAAAGACTTACTATTCTTACACACTTATCTATTTTATATAAAGACAAGAGAAGTAAAGACAAAAGATACCATGGTTTGTCATGACATACTTTTTCATGACAATAATTTTACATACTATTCACATTGTGCATAATTTGCCATATACTATTCACTCCTCCACCATCTTTTGTCGTAACTCTTTATTAAAGTAGTTTTAATAAAGCTGATAATTGATGTCCTCGTCTGATAGGCTTCGAACAGTATTTCATCTAACTTTATCAGGCGTGAAGGCAAGGTATGCTGACCAACAGATTTACTACTCATCTCGAGATTTACTACCGGGACCACACACCGCAACAGTCCTTCGCAACAATCCTTTACCGCGAGTTGTCATAATGTTTATCGTCTAGGAGAGTCGGACATTGTCTTTTAGTACTGATGTGGAGTTTCATAATTTATAATTTACAACATGCTTAATTTACATAAGTTGATTAATTTACACACACTTTTTTGTTTGTTTTTTTTTAAAATAATAGACTCACATGGGTTGTGTGTTGGGTTTTATGCCCTAAAACTCGTAGATAGTGAATGTAACCGTTGACCGGATATTAATGAAATAATATTGATATATTTTTCCATTAATTGTTATTAGTTATTTTATGTTTGTCTTTGCCTAATAATAACCCTAATCCAATAAACTAGACAACCAAGGCTGTAATATGAGTCTTGAACTATATGTAGCGACATATGGGATCATTGTTCAAGAAACAGCCTAAAGGGTCTATAGTATAGGGATAAGACTGGGTGTCTTATCCTGGTGACACTATGGATACGGCCCACTTTGTATTTGATACAAACGCTGCGATCCAACGCGTTCGTGTAGGAGACATGCGAGTGGGGGTATCCTATGCAATGAGTTTGCATAAGACCGGACCGCGAAATAGTAACCACTAGTTATAACACCGTTAACTAGTTGGTTTTCTATTTCACTAGGACGACCGAGACAACTTAGTCTTAATCCTGAGTTGATTATGGACTCCTGCTCATGAGAGATTGTCCTTTGATTTGTATGGGTGAGAGTGGCCAATACGCCGACTCAATAAGCCTACCACTTTGGGGACAAGATCGAATGGGGAGCTGGGAACATAATCGTGCAAGATGGAATTCACTCCTTCCCGACTTTAGGGAAGCAGATGAGTGTTCCCTTAAGTGGTTACTCCGAGTCTTGAACAAAGGGCCCTACCCTCTCAATGGCACGAGAGGGTTTTCTGTTTGATGGTTGGACCATAAACAGATTGTTCATTAGAGGAGAATTGGTACTTAAGGAAATAGAGGTGACCCAGGGGTAAAACGGTAATTTGACCCAACTGGTGTTACAGACACTCGTGAAGGACTAACTAGTCGATATTGGTCTAAGTTCCGTGGACACAGAAAATATGTCTGCAGTGAGAAGAGTGCAACTGTGAGTCTATAGTGGAATGTACACACAGTTAACGAATATTGATTATTGTGGTTAATGAGTTTAACCAATTAATCTCACATCGTTGGAGCTTCTGATCTGCAGGTCCATTAGGTCCAACTGGTAGCTCGTAAAGTAATTTGAGGCAACTAAGTAATTAAATGTAAATTGAAAATGTTCAATTTACTAAGGGAAATAAATATAATATATATTGATATATTATTATGAGAGAAATTAATATTTGAAGAAGTTCAAATATAAATTTATGGAAGATTGAAAGAATTAATTAATTTAAGTCCTAAAAGTGTTTGGGCAAAATTAATTAATTCAAGGCCGGAAATTAAATATGTGATATTTAATTGGTGGTTAATTAATTAAAGAATTCATTAACCATGAATTAATCAATTATGTAAATAATTAATCACTTAAGGAAGTGATTAATCATTTATGGGAATGATCTAATTACTTATGGAAGAAATTAGTCATTTATGGAAAAGATTAATCAATTGGGGAATTGATTGATCATGATTGATTAATTAAGGAATAAGATTGAATCAATTTTGGAAAAGATTGATTTAATTGAATATTTTATTCATGGCCTCTCTTCTATAAATAGAACACTAGACCTAATTGGTCATGACACTTGACACTCTTGAAAGACAAGACCTAGAATTCTCTCTAGCCTCCCTCTTAGAGAAAGACTCCCACAAGTCTTTGGCCTCCTAGACTTAGAGACATACCGGTGTAACCTCTGTGGTTATTGTGTCAATCAAGAAGGAATTTCCAGAAAAGAAAAACAAAGGCGGCTGCTGCGTTTTCGTTCGTTGGAGCGTCGTTGGCGAAGAACGATCAAGTCTACAACGGAGGTTTGTAACGGTTCTTCCTCTTTTCGTTAGAAAAGTTTTAAAATAAATTTAGATTTATTTTTAGCATGTTTAAACCGATTTTACAGCAACTTTAAAGTTAGTTCAAAGTTTTGTTTGAGTTATCGTAACGGTTTTTTAATGTTAATTAATATACGGCGTAAGGTCCAATCGATGCGCTTCCGCTGCGTGGGGACTTTTATTCCCTTCAATCGGCATCAGAGCCATCGCTGTCCCTATTAATTAATTTTAAAAGTTGCGATAGGCTCTAATAGGTGGGATTTATGCATATTGTATGTTCGGTTTGCATTGAACTGTTTGGGTTAATTTTATGGCCATAGATTTTATTTTATGTGATTTTGATCATGTAAGGCCCGGTGTTTCGGGTATATTATGTAAAATCGAGTCCTATGTAAGTCCGGGTCTAGAATAGGTTTTTATGAGATGAAAATCGGAGCAATCGTCGCTGAAATCGGGGCCGAAATCGAAGAAATCGTTGCTGTTTTGCCCAGATTCTGCCTCCAGACGCAACAGCGTCGGGACGCTCCTTCAACAGCGTCTCGACGTTGTCTCGATACCGAAGGCGCTCGGTAAGGAAAGCACACAGCGTCGAGACGCTACCTCAACAGCGTCTCGACGCTGTCTCGATTACGCAGGCGCCAGATATGGAAAACGCACAGCGTCGGGACGCTAATCAACACAGCGTCTCGACGTTGTCACGATGGAGGCGCGACCTAGGGTTTCAAAAGGCGCGGTTCAAGGTGTAACCGGTCCGGTTCGGACCGGTTCGGCTGGGCTGGGACCTATTTGGTCCGGTTCAGCCAATTTTTGGCATGGTTCGTGATTTTGGAGGCCGGTTCGAGGTGGTTCGGGGCGGTTCGTGCTGTCTAGGCCAATTCCGGAGTTGTACATGGATTTTTTAGGATAGAATTTAGCTAAATTATTGTAATTTAATGCTTTATTTTATCCTAGGGGCCAAAATTAACCGGTTCAATTGCTATTTATATGCTTTATGGATGTCATATAGATTATTTAATCCCACCTTAGGTTATAAACATGCTCATGCATTTTTTTTATATATTATAAATTGTTATAATGTATGTTTAAATGCATGGATTTGTTTTCATATTTTTTAATATAAGTGTATATTAATTTATATGAAAAATTGGAAAGCATGAAGCATGTCATTACTTAAATTAAATATAAATAGTTATGTTTAATGTGATGAATGAAGCATGCTTGATTGATTTTCTTGATTGGCTTATAATTGTTATAATAAAAGAAAATCAAAATTGCATGAAGCATGAAACATCCATAGTTAATAATATAATTGTTATATTATTCATGCAATTAGTGTGGTTTAATTATTTAATTTGAATGAGATTGTTGAATGAATTAAACCCTAGATTCTTGATTATAGGATTAATCATTAAAATTTGAAATAGTTCTTCAATATTAATGATTAGAAACCGTCAATCTATAATCAAGATTTGCATGCAAACATAAGATCATAGGATAAATTGGATTAATTTTAAATTGTTTAAAATTAATTAGACCTAGATCGATTTCTAATAGGATTAGAATCTTTTCTTACTTAGAATTAAAAATAGTTTTAATTTACTAAGTAGGAAAAACATTGCTATGATTATAAGGGAACTCCACCGGTAATGTTCTGTCTAAGGCTGGGGGTATTTAAGTTGACGGTTTACGGAACACCTCCTACCTGGGAACTGACCTGGAATACCGGAGTTGAATTAATCATAGTTAAATGTTAGCATGCAATGTCACTAGGTTTATTAAAATTGTTTAATGCACCTAGATCTTTAGAGTAAAGACCTTACATTACTAAGGTTATAAGGGAACTCTCTCGGTAAAGTTCTGTCTAAGGTTGGGGGTATTTAAGTTGACGGTTTACAGAACACCTCCTACCTGGGAACTAACCGGATCGAGTTGAATTAACCATAGTAGTGTTGACTTGCAATGTTGGGTTTATTAAAAGAAGTTTAATTCACCCAAAAGATTGCAGTTGAATCCTTTCCATAATTGTTATAATAGGATCAGACTTAGATAGATTGACTTAGCCGAATACTATCTAAGTTAAACAACCCTCTATTAACCTTAGGACATTTTCAGTGGGAGGAAAATTACAAAACGAGATTTAAATCAAGTTTTGCTCCTACGTCCCTATATTCACAACGTGAGATTCATGCTCGGCTTCGAGTCGCCTTAGGAGCGGCCTCCCTTCGGAAAGTGTTTGCATGGATCAATATCAAGGTGAATGGGAAAAATGTCTAGAGTAAGTGGGAGCGGGACACGTGTCAACGTATCCCTCGGTCTCCGCCCATAGTTCACACCGTGAGAGTCCTATGATCCGCCTGCAGGTTGCCCTGGCGCATCCATCCCTTCGGAGGGCCTGGTCATAGGATTCGGAACATCGTGAACTCCTGAAAAGGATAGGAGCTCTTAGGCTAATCACCAACAGTTGTCTTTCCCTTCGGTAGCCTGTTGGTGCGTGCCTCTGAGATCTGAAAGTGGGAGGGTTACACTTACGAGGATGAGTTAAAAGTGTTAACAAATCCTTGACCGAACAACGGTGGCTAATGTCTATAGGAATATGAGTTATTCTGGAATTAGAATTAGCTGAGAGCTGTCTCATTTCAAAGGAGGAGTACCTGATCACCCTTCGGTGGCTGATATTCTAAACCTCTGAAACGTCGTTGCAAAACTAAATCAATAGTTTTAGGGTTCTGTGATTGTCTGTTTTGCTAAATTGATTGGATTGTGTGCAATTGTTTGCTTGTATGATGGGTTAAGGCAAAGATAACTAATACGGGATAGTAAAGGTGGGGTTAGTTGATCTTACCATGAGGATTACTGTAATCGGGGTTCAACTCGGTGTTAAGTTTGATTAATTTCATTCATCGATTATCAATTGATATTTAATTTGTTGGGTTTTGTGCCTTAAAACTCGTAGATAGTTAATGTAACGGTTGACCGAATATTAATGAAATAATATTGATGTATTTTTCCATTAAGTGTTGTTATGTTTGTCTTTGCCTAAAATGACCCTAATACAATAAACTAGACATCCTAGGTTGTAGTATGAGTCTTCAACTTTATGTAGAGACATATGAGGATTATTGTTCAAGAAACAACCTAAAGGGTCTATAGTATAGGGATACGATTGGGTGCCTTATCTTGGTGACACTATGGATACAACCCACTTTGTATTTGATACAAACGCCATGATTAACCGCGTTCGTGTAGGAGACATGCGAGTTGGGGTATCCTATGCAATAAGTTTGCATAAGACCAGACCGCGAAATAGTAACCACTGGTTGTAACATCGTTAAGTAGTTAGGTTTTTATTTCACTAGGACGACCTAGACAACTTAGTCTTAATCCTGACTTGATTATGGACTCCTGCTCATGAGGGATTGTCCTTTGATTTGTATGGGTGAAAGTGGCCAATATGCCTGCTCCTCGGTAAACCGCGAAGAGAATTAGGATCGATTACAAGGGAGAAAATAGTAGTAGGAGAGCGTGGAAATGTTTCAAACTTCAAATGAAAGCTCGAAATTTTCCGATGCCCCTTCATTACAATATCGAAGTCTTTTATAGACTCCGGATTTGAAATTACAATTGAAAATCAGAAATTAAAAGATAAGAATCAATCCGATAGGACAGGACCTCTAACTGGATTGATATAACAAAAGATGCAAAATTTACATAGTTACACAAAAAACAAAAAGTAAAAGATTACATATCCTACCGAGAGTAAAAGACTTACTATTCTTACACACTTATCTATTTTACATAAAGACAAGAGAGGTAAAGACAAAAGATACCATGGTTTGTCATGACATACTTTTTCATGACAATAATTTTACATACTATTCACATTGTGCATAATTTGCCATATACTATTCCAATTGCTCCTCGGTAAACCGCGAAGAGAATTAGGATCGATTACAAGGGAGAAAATAGTAGTAGGAGAGCGTGGAAATGTTTCAAACTTCAAATGAAAGCTCGAAATTTTCCGACACCCCTTGATTACAATATCGAAGTCTTTTATAGACTCCGGATTTGAAATTACAATTAAAAATCAGAAATTAAAAGATAAGAATCAATCCAACAGGACAGGACCCCTGACTGGATTGATATAACAAAAGATGCAAAATTTACAAAGTTATACAAAAAAGAAAAAGTAAAAGATTACATATCCTACGGAGAGTAAAAGACTTACTATTCTTACACACTTATCTATTTTATATAAAGACAAGAGAAGTAAAGACAAAAGATACCATGGTTTGTCATGACATACTTTTTCATGACAATAATTTTACATACTATTCACATTGTGCATAATTTGCCATATACTATTCACTCCTCCACCATCTTTTGTCGTAACTCTTTATTAAAGTAGTTTTAATAAAGCTGATAATTGATGTCCTCGTCTGATAGGCTTCGAACAGTATTTCATCTAACTTTATCAGGCGTGAAGGCAAGGTATGCTGACCAACAGATTTACTACTCATCTCGAGATTTACTACCGGGACCACACACCGCAACAGTCCTTCGCAACAATCCTTTACCGCGAGTTGTCATAATGTTTATCGTCTAGGAGAGTCGGACATTGTCTTTTAGTACTGATGTGGAGTTTCATAATTTATAATTTACAACATGCTTAATTTACATAAGTTGATTAATTTACACACACTTTTTTGTTTGTTTTTTTTTTAAAATAATAGACTCACATGGGTTGTGTGTTGGGTTTTATGCCCTAAAACTCGTAGATAGTGAATGTAACCGTTGACCGGATATTAATGAAATAATATTGATATATTTTTCCATTAATTGTTATTAGTTATTTTATGTTTGTCTTTGCCTAATAATAACCCTAATCCAATAAACTAGACATCCAAGGCTGTAATATGAGTCTTGAACTATATGTAGCGACATATGGGATCATTGTTCAAGAAACAGCCTAAAGGGTCTATAGTATAGGGATAAGACTGGGTGTCTTATCCTGGTGACACTATGGATACGGCCCACTTTGTATTTGATACAAACGCTGCGATCCAACGCGTTCGTGTAGGAGACATGCGAGTGGGGGTATCCTATGCAATGAGTTTGCATAAGACCGGACCGCGAAATAGTAACCACTAGTTATAACACCGTTAACTAGTTGGTTTTCTATTTCACTAGGACGACCGAGACAACTTAGTCTTAATCCTGAGTTGATTATGGACTCCTGCTCATGAGAGATTGTCCTTTGATTTGTATGGGTGAGAGTGGCCAATACGCCGGCTCAATAAGCCTACCACTTTGGGGACAAGATCGAATGGGGAGCTGGGAACATAATCGTGCAAGATGGAATTCACTCCTTCCCGACTTTAGGGAAGCAGATGAGTGTTCCCTTAAGTGGTTACTCCGAGTCTTGAACAAAGGGCCCTACCCTCTCAATGGCACGAGAGGGTTTTCTGTTTGATGGTTGGACCATAAACAGATTGTTCATTAGAGGAGAATTGGTACTTAAGGAAATAGAGGTGACCCAGGGGTAAAACGGTAATTTGACCCAACTGGTGTTACAGACACTCGTGAAGGACTAACTAGTCGATATTGGTCTAAGTTCCGTGGACACAGAAAATATGTCTGCAGTGAGAAGAGTGCAACTGTGAGTCTATAGTGGAATGTACACACAGTTAACGAATATTGATTATTGTGGTTAATGAGTTTAACCAATTAATCTCACATCGTTGGAGCTTCTGATCTGCAGGTCCATTAGGTCCAACTGGTAGCTCGTAAAGTAATTTGAGGCAACTAAGTAATTAAATGTAAATTGAAAATGTTCAATTTACTAAGGGAAATAAATATAATATATATTGATATATTATTATGAGAGAAATTAATATTTGAAGAAGTTCAAATATAAATTTATGGAAGATTGAAAGAATTAATTAATTTAAGTCCTAAAAGTGTTTGGGCAAAATTAATTAATTCAAGGCCGGAAATTAAATATGTGATATTTAATTGGTGGTTAATTAATTAAAGAATTCATTAACCATGAATTAATCAATTATGTAAATAATTAATCACTTAAGGAAGTGATTAATCATTTATGGGAATGATCTAATTACTTATGGAAGAAATTAGTCATTTATGGAAAAGATTAATCAATTGGGGAATTGATTGATCATGATTGATTAATTAAGGAATAAGATTGAATCAATTTTGGAAAAGATTGATTTAATTGAATATTTTATTCATGGCCTCTCTTCTATAAATAGAACACTAGACCTAATTGGTCATGACACTTGACACTCTTGAAAGACAAGACCTAGAATTCTCTCTAGCCTCCCTCTTAGAGAAAGACTCCCACAAGTCTTTGGCCTCCTAGACTTAGAGACATACCGGTGTAACCTCTGTGGTTATTGTGTCAATCAAGAAGGAATTTCCAGAAAAGAAAAACAAAGGCGGCTGCTGCGTTTTCGTTCGTTGGAGCGTCGTTGGCGAAGAACGATCAAGTCTACAACGGAGGTTTGTAACGGTTCTTCCTCTTTTCGTTAGAAAAGTTTTAAAATAAATTTAGATTTATTTTTAGCATGTTTAAACCGATTTTACAGCAACTTTAAAGTTAGTTCAAAGTTTTGTTTGAGTTATCGTAACGGTTTTTTAATGTTAATTAATATACGGCGTAAGGTCCAATCGATGCGCTTCCGCTGCGTGGGGACTTTTATTCCCTTCAATCGGCGTCAGAGCCATCGCTGTCCCTATTAATTAATTTTAAAAGTTGCGATAGGCTCTAATAGGTGGGATTTATGCATATTGTATGTTCGGTTTGCATTGAACTGTTTGGGTTAATTTTATGGCCATAGATTTTATTTTATGTGATTTTGATCATGTAAGGCCCGGTGTTTCGGGTATATTATGTAAAATCGAGTCCTATGTAAGTTCGGGTCTAGAATAGGTTTTTATGAGATGAAAATCGGAGCAATCGTCGCTGAAATCGGGGCCGAAATCGAAGAAATCGTTGCTGTTTTGCCCAGATTCTGCCTCCAGACGCAACAGCGTCGGGACGCTCCTTCAACAGCGTCTCGACGTTGTCTCGATACCGAAGGCGCTCGGTAAGGAAAGCACACAGCGTCGGGACGCTACCTCAACAGCGTCTCGACGCTGTCTCGATTACGCAGGCGCCAGATATGGAAAACGCACAGCGTCGGGACGCTAATCAACACAGCGTCTCGACGTTGTCACGATGGAGGCGCTACCTAGGGTTTCAAAAGGCGCGGTTCAAGGTGTAACCGGTCCGGTTCGGACCGGTTCGGCTGGGCTGGGACCTATTTGGTCCGGTTCAGCCAATTTTTGGCATGGTTCGTGATTTTGGAGGCCGGTTCGAGGTGGTTCGGGGCGGTTCGTGCTGTCTAGGCCAATTCCGAAGCTGTACATGGATTTTTTAGGATAGAATTTAGCTAAATTATTGTAATTTAATGCTTTATTTTATCCTAGGGGCCAAAATTAACCGGTTCAATTGCTATTTATATGCTTTATGGATGTCATATAGATTATTTAATCCCACCTTAGGTTATAAACATGCTCATGCATTTTTTTTATATATTATAAATTGTTATAATGTATGTTTAAATGCATGGATTTGTTTTCATATTTTTTAATATAAGTGTATATTAATTTATATGAAAAATTGGAAAGCATGAAGCATGTCATTACTTAAATTAAATATAAATAGTTATGTTTAATGTGATGAATGAAGCATGCTTGATTGATTTTCTTGATTGGCTTATAATTGTTATAATAAAAGAAAATCAAAATTGCATGAAGCATGAAACATCCATAGTTAATAATATAATTGTTATATTATTCATGCAATTAGTGTGGTTTAATTATTTAATTTGAATGAGATTGTTGAATGAATTAAACCCTAGATTCTTGATTATAGGATTAATCATTAAAATTTGAAATAGTTCTTCAATATTAATGATTAGAAACCGTCAATCTATAATCAAGATTTGCATGCAAACATAAGATCATAGGATAAATTGGATTAATTTTAAATTGTTTAAAATTAATTAGACCTAGATCGATTTCTAATAGGATTAGAATCTTTTCTTACTTAGAATTAAAAATAGTTTTAATTTACTAAGTAGGAAAAACATTGCTATGATTATAAGGGAACTCCACCGGTAATGTTCTGTCTAAGGCTGGGGGTATTTAAGTTGACGGTTTACGGAACACCTCCTACCTGGGAACTGACCTGGAATACCGGAGTTGAATTAATCATAGTTAAATGTTAGCATGCAATGTCACTAGGTTTATTAAAATTGTTTAATGCACCTAGATCTTTAGAGTAAAGACCTTACATTACTAAGGTTATAAGGGAACTCTCTCGGTAAAGTTCTGTCTAAGGTTGGGGGTATTTAAGTTGACGGTTTACGGAACACCTCCTACCTGGGAACTAACCGGATCGAGTTGAATTAACCATAGTAGTGTTGACTTGCAATGTTGGGTTTATTAAAAGAAGTTTAATTCACCCAAAAGATTGCAGTTGAATCCTTTCCATAATTGTTATAATAGGATCAGACTTAGATAGATTGACTTAGCCGAATACTATCTAAGTTAAACAACCCTCTATTAACCTTAGGACATTTTCAGTGGGAGGAAAATTACAAAACGAGATTTAAATCAAGTTTTGCTCCTACGTCCCTATATTCACAACGTGAGATTCATGCTCGGCTTCGAGTCGCCTTAGGAGCGGCCTCCCTTCGGAAAGTGTTTGCATGGATCAATATCAAGGTGAATGGGAAAAATGTCTAGAGTAAGTGGGAGCGGGACACGTGTCAACGTATCCCTCGGTCTCCGCCCATAGTTCACACCGTGAGAGTCCTATGATCCGCCTGCAGGTTGCCCTGGCGCATCCATCCCTTCGGAGGGCCTGGTCATAGGATTCGGAACATCGTGAACTCCTGAAAATGATAGGAGCTCTTAGGCTAATCACCAACAGTTGTCTTTCCCTTCGGTAGCCTGTTGGTGCGTGCCTCTGAGATCTGAAAGTGGGAGGGTTACACTTACGAGGATGAGTTAAAAGTGTTAACAAATCCTTGACCGAACAACGGTGGCTAATGTCTATAGGAATATGAGTTATTCTGGAATTAGAATTAGCTGAGAGCTGTCTCATTTCAAAGGAGGAGTACCTGATCACCCTTCGGTGGCTGATATTCTAAACCTCTGAAACGTCGTTGCAAAACTAAATCAATAGTTTTAGGGTTCTGTGATTGTCTGTTTTGCTAAATTGATTGGATTGTGTGCAATTGTTTGCTTGTATGATGGGTTAAGGCAAAGATAACTAATACGGTCATTGTTTGTTTAAATTTCAGCAATGTCTTCCTCAATTGTCTCTCTGCTTAAAAATGAGAAATTAACCGGCGAAAATTATGCTACGTGGAAATCGAACCTGAATACGATTCTTGTTGTCGATGATCTGCGGTTCGTCTTAACGGAGGATTGTCCTCCAGCCCTTGCTCGTAATGCATCCCAGGCAGTTAAGGATGCTTATGACCGCTGGACAAAGGCCAATGATAAGACTCGCGTCTATATCTTAGCCAGCTTATCTGAAGTTTTGGCTAAAAGGCATGAGAGCATGGTAACAGCGAGGGAGATTATGAACTCTCTCCAGGAGATGTTTGGACAACCGTCCTACCAACTCCACCATGACGCTCTCAAATACGTTTATAGCTGTCGCATGAAAGAGGGCACGTCTGTTCGGGAGCATGTCCTGGATATGATGGTCCAATTCAACGTGGCAGAGGCAAACGGGGCGGTCATAGATGAGCGTAGTCAGGTTGCATTCATCTTAGAATCTCTTCCGAAGAGTTTTCTACAGTTTCGAAGCAATGCAATGATGAATAAAATAACATTCAACCTGACTAGCCTCCTGAATGAGCTACAGCTCTACCAGTCTCTTCTTAAGAACAAGGGACAGATAGAAGGAGAGGCAAACGTTGTTCACTCTAAAAGAAAGTTCGAGAAGGGTTCATCCTCTGGAACTAAATCTGTAGCCACTTCTTCAAAGAAAACTCAGAAGAAGAAAGGAAACAAGGGGAAAGCTCCCAGTACTGCTGCTAAAAGCAAGGGAAAAGCCAAAGCTGTAGCAGATAAGGGCAAGTGTTTTCACTGCAATGTAGATGGACATTGGAAGAGAAACTGCCCAAAGTACCTTACTGAGAAAAAGAAGGAAAAGGAAGGTAAATTTGATTTACTTGTTTTAGAAACATGCCTGGTAGAACATGATGAGTTTACCTGGATACTTGATTCAGGAGCAACTAATCATGTTTGCTCTTCTTTTCAGGAAAATAGTTCCTTTCGGCAGTTGAACGATGGAGAAATGACACTCAGGGTCGGAACTGGAGAAGTCATTTCAGCTAAAGCAGTGGGAGCTGCGAAGTTATTTTTTAGAAATAGATTCTTACTTTTAGAAAGTTTGTTAATCGTTCCCAAGATTAAGAGGAACTTGATTTCTATTTCATGTTTGATTGAACAATCGTATACAGTTATGTTTGATATGAATGAAGCGTTCATTTATAAAAATGGTGTACTTATTTGTTCAGCCAAATTGGAAAATAACTTGTATGTTTTAAGACCAACCGAAAATAAAGCACTTTTAAATCACGAATTATTTAAAACTGCTGAAACTCAAAGTAAAAGGCAAAAGATTTCTCCATCAAGTAACAATACTCATCTTTGGCATCTTAGACTTGGTCATATAAACATCGATAGGATCGATCGTTTGGTAAAGAATGGACTTCTAAGCAAGTTAGAAGATGACTCACTACCACCTTGTGAATCTTGTCTCGAGGGAAAAATGACCAAAAGACCCTTTACTGGAAAAGGTTACAGAGCCAAAGAACCCTTAGAGTTAATACATTCGGATCTATGTGGTCCAATGAATGTAAAAGCTCGAGGAGGGTACGAATATTTCATCTCATTTATAGATGATTATTCAAGATATGGTTACTTATACCTAATGGGACATAAGTCTGAAGCCCTTGAAAAGTTTAAGGAGTTTAAGGTTGAAGTTGAAAACCTATTAGGTAAATCTATTAAAATACTTCGATCTGATCGAGGAGGGGAGTATATGGATCAAAGATTCCAGGATTATATGATAGAACATGGAATCCAATCTCAACTCTCAGCCCCTGGTACACCTCAGCAGAATGGTGTGTCAGAAAGGAGAAATAGAACCTTGTTAGACATGGTTCGATCAATGATGAGCTATGCTCAATTGCCTAGCTCGTTTTGGGGATATGCAGTAGAGACTGCAGTATACATCTTGAACAATGTTCCCTCGAAAAGTGTTTCTGAAACACCTTTCGAGTTATGGAAGGGGCGTAAACCTAGTTTGCATCACTTTCGCATCTGGGGTTGTCCAGCACACGTGCTTGTGACGAATCCTAAGAAACTGGAACCTCGTTCAAAACTGTGCCAATTTGTTGGTTACCCTAAAGAAACGAGAGGTGGTTATTTCTACGACCCACAAGAAAATAAGGTGATTGTATCGACAAACGCCACTTTCTTAGAGGAAGACCACATGAGAGATCATAAACCACGAAGCAAAATAATATTAGGAGAAGCTACTGAAGAATCATCAAGAGTTGTTGATGAAGTTGGACCTTCAACAAGGGTTGATGAAGGAACTAGTTCTTCAGATCCATCCCGTCCATCTCAAACGTTGGGAATGCCTCGACGCAGTGGGAGGGTTGTGTTACAACCTGATCGCTACTTGGGTTTAACTGAAACTCAGGTTGTCATACCTAATGATGGCATTGAAGATCCATTGTCCTATCGACAGGCAATGAATGACGAAGATAAGGATGAATGGGTCAAAGCCATGAACCTTGAAATGGAGTCAATGTACTCCAATTCTGTATGGGAACTTGCAGATCTACCATATGGGGTAAAACCCATAGGGTGCAAATGGATCTATAAGAGAAAAACAGATGCAGCTGGAAAGGTACAGACCTTCAAAGCTAGACTAGTGGCAAAGGGTTATACCCAAAAGGAGGGGGTTGACTATGAGGAAACCTTTTCTCCTGTAGCCATGTTAAAGTCCATAAGAATTCTTTTATCCATTGCCACATATTATGACTATGAAATATGGCAAATGGACGTCAAGACTGCCTTTCTGAATGGTAATCTTGAGGAGAATATCTTTATGTCTCAACCCGAAGGGTTCATAGCCCAAGGTCAGGAACAAAAGGTTTGTAAGCTAAATCGATCCATTTACGGATTGAAACAAGCATCCAGATCATGGAACATTAGATTTGATACTGCAATCAAATCTTTTGGCTTTGACCAAAACGTTGATGAGCCTTGTGTATACAAGAAAGTCAACAAAAGGAAAGTAGCTTTTCTAATACTTTATGTAGACGATATCCTACTCATTGGGAATGATGTAGGATACCTCACTGACATTAAGAAATGGCTAGCAGCCCAATTCCAAATGAAAGATCTGGGAGAGGCTCAATATGTTCTGGGAATCCAAATCATTAGGGATTGTAAGAACAAAACGCTAGCTCTGTCTCAAGCAACGTATATTGACAAGATGTTGTCTCGATATTCGATGCAAAACTCCAAGAAGGGACTCCTACTCTTCAGACATGGGGTACACCTGTCTAAGGAACAATCTCCTAAGACACCTCAAGAAGTTGAAAACATGAGACACATTCCCTACGCCTCAGTTGTGGGCAGCTTAATGTATGCTATGCTCTGCACTATGCCTGACATATGTTATGCAGTGGGAGTAGTCAGTAGGTATCAGTCTAATCCAGGGTTGGACCACTGGGGAGCGGTTAAGAATATCCTCAAGTATCTTCGGAGAACGAGGGACTACATGCTTGTGTATGGAGCTAAGGATTTGATTCTTACTGGATACACTGACTCTGACTTTCAAGCTGATAAGGATTCTAGGAAATCCACATCAGGGTCAGTATTCACCCTCAATGGAGGAGCAGTAGTGTGGAGAAGCATCAAACAAGGATGCATAGCAGACTCAACCATGCAGGCTGAGTATGTAGCAGCTTGCAAAGCAGCTAAGGAGGCAGTATGGCTCAGAAAGTTCTTGACTGATTTGGAAGTAGTTCCGAATATGAACGTGCCCATAACACTATACTGTGACAACAGTGGGGCTGTAGCCAACTCAAAAGAACCTCGTAGCCACAAACGGGGTAAACACATCGAGAGGAAGTATCACCTGATACGGGAGATTGTGCAAAGAGGAGATGTGATCGTCACTAAGATCGCCTCGGAGCACAACATCGCTGATCCATTTACAAAGGCTCTCACGGCTAAAGTGTTTGAGGGTCATCTAGAAGGTCTAGGTCTACGAGATATGTATGCCATCTAATCTAGGGCAAGTGGGAGAAATGTATAATGGGTATAAGGATGCCCTAGTTCATTGTATTTCCAGCTTTAGATTATTGCATTTACATCCCACTAACTAAGTGTTTTAGTTCAAGTGGGAGTTTGTTGGGTTTTATGCCCTAAAACTCGTAGATAGTGAATGTAACCGTTGACCGGATATTAATGAAATAATATTGATATATTTTTCCATTAATTGTTATTAGTTATTTTATGTTTGTCTTTGCCTAATAATAACCCTAATCCAATAAACTAGACATCCAAGGCTGTAATATGAGTCTTGAACTATATGTAGCGACATATGGGATCATTGTTCAAGAAACAGCCTAAAGGGTCTATAGTATAGGGATAAGACTGGGTGTCTTATCCTGGTGACACAATGGATACGACCCACTTTGTATTTGATACAAACGCTGCGATCCAACGCGTTCGTGTAGGAGACATGCGAGTGGGGGTATCCTATGCAATGAGTTTGCATAAGACCGGACCGCGAAATAGTAACCACTAGTTATAACACCGTTAACTAGTTGGTTTTCTATTTCACTAGGACGACCGAGACAACTTAGTCTTAATCCTGAGTTGATTATGGACTCCTGCTCATGAGAGATTGTCCTTTGATTTGTATGGGTGAGAGTGGCCAATACGCCAACTCAATAAGCCTACCACTTTGGGGACAAGATCGAATGGGGAGCTGGGAACATAATCGTGCAAGATGGAATTCACTCCTTCTCGACTTTAGGGAAGCAGATGAGTGTTCCCTTAAGTGGTTACTCCGAGTCTTGAACAAAGGGCCATACCCTCTCAATGGCACGAGAGGGTTTTCTGTTTGATGGTTGGACCATAAACAGATTGTTCATTAGAGGAGAATTGGTACTTAAGGAAATAGAGGTGACCCAGGGGTAAAACGGTAATTTGACCCAGTTGGTGTTACGGACACTTGTGAAGGACTAACTAGTCGATATTGGTCTAAGTTCCGTGGACACAGAAAATATGTCTGCAGTGAGAAGAGTGCAACTGTGAGTCTATAGTGGAATGTACACACAGTTAACGAATATTGATTATTGTGGTTAATGAGTTTAACCAATTAATCTCACATCGTTGGAGCTTCTGATCTGCAGGTCCATTAGGTCCCACTGGTAGCTCGTAAAGTAATTTGAGGCAACTAAGTAATTAAATGTAAATTGAAAATGTTCAATTTACTAAGGGAAATAAATATAATATATATTGATATATTATTATGAGAGAAATTAATATTTGAAGAAGTTCAAATATAAATTTATGGAAGATTGAAAGAATTAATTAATTTAAGTCCTAAAAGTGTTTGGGCAAAATTAATTAATTCAAGGCCGGAAATTAAATATGTGATATTTAATTGGTGGTTAATTAATTAAAGAATTCATTAACCATGAATTAATCAATTATGTAAATAATTAATCACTTAAGGAAGTGATTAATCATTTATGGGAATGATCTAATTACTTATGGAAGAAATTAGTCATTTATGGAAAAGATTAATCAATTGGGGAATTGATTGATCATGATTGATTAATTAAGAAATAAGATTGAATCAATTTTGGAAAAGATTGATTTAATTGAATATTTTATTCATGGCCTCTCTTCTATAAATAGAACACTAGACGTAATTGGTCATGACACTTGACACTCTTGAAAGACAAGACCTAGAATTCTCTCTAGCCTCCCTCTTAGAGAAAGACTCCCACAAGTCTTTGGCCTCCTAGACTTAGAGACATATCGGTGTAACCTCTGTGGTTATTGCGTCAATCAAGAAGGAATTTCCAGCGAAGAAAAACAAAGGCGGCTGCTGCGTTTTCGTTCGTTGGAGCGTCGTTGGCGAAGAACGGTCAAGTCTACAACGGAGGTTTGTAACGGTTCTTCCTCTTTTCGTTAGAAAAGTTTTAAAATAAATTTAGATTTATTTTTAGCATGTTTAAACCGATTTTACAGCAACTTTAAAGTTAGTTCAAAGTTTTGTTTGAGTTATCGTAACGGTTTTTTAATGTTAATTAATATACGGCGTAAGGTCCAATCGATGCGCTTCCGCTTCGTGGGGACTTTTATTCCCTTCATTGTGAATCTAGAAAAGGATCATTGAGGTCATATTCATCCTCTTCTTCTTCATTTTCCACGTCGGAGTTGTGATGAGAGGATGATGACACTATTGATGTGGCTTGATTGAGAATCTTTTGAAAGTCTGCCTTAGTCGTCGTTTGTGCCAAAGCAGCTATGAGCTTGGATTTTGAATTTAAGAATTCTGCATTTTTCTTCTTTGAAAGGTCTTGAAGGTAGCCGATGTCGGCAAACCATTGTTTGACTTCCTTGATATTGGCGTGAGAAAAATTATATTTATCCCACCATTTGATTTGAAGAATTTTGACAAGTTGTTTGAAATATGGATATGAATTTGTCTGGAAATTCCAACAGAAAATCCAGGGAATTTGGAAATATAAACAAAAACGCATAGTAAGGGGAAATGCATTTTTGTAAATTGTTTGAGAAAAATAATGGAAAGATTCTTGGATTGGAACGGGAAAAATTTCTTCGGAGGATCCAAAGGTTTTCCACTATTTGATGAACCAAAAAGGAAATTGACGTTTGTAAGCATTTTGACAAAATTGTATGAACCAAGAATGGTCATAATTTTTGTACCACATAACCATGTACCAGGCTTCGATATAGTCCCAGTATGAGTATGTTTGAGGATTGAAAGGTTTTGAAAGAGTTCTTTCAGTGAGGATATTTTGATTCCAATGAGTAGGGTTTATGATCTTTTTGATTTTTAGCTTTGAATAAGCTATGATTGATGGATCATTTCTGTCTGGGATATGGGTTATCTCAATAGATTTTGAATCTACCAGAATGAATTCATAATATTTTCTAGTTTTGAGCAATGATTCCGGAATGAAATAAAACCCTTGAGGATAAATATTTTGAATAATTTCAATAATTGAAGACCCGTCGAATTCGGGTTCAACTATTGGTTCTGCTAATTGAAGAGATTTTTCAAAGAAATTTTTGATCTCTGGTCTTGGAATAAACCTTTTGGAAGGTTGAATAGCATCCACAAAAGTTGTAGGGATAGAAGATCCCTGTTGAGAAGAAGATTGGGTAATTGGGGAGACAGTAGGTCTCGTTTGAGTTACAGAGGTTGGAGAGATAGTAGGTCTCATTGAAGGGACGGCAGAAGGCCATGCAAGAGAGGCGGATGGGCTCGGTGGTCGAGTTAAAGACTCTATTGAATCACGGATTTGAAGAGATGCACTTCTGGTTCTTGGACGGTTCACAGGAGTGAAACCAAGATCCATGGCATATTGATCCGCGCTCATAGGAGCTGGAGATTTTGAAGATGAAGCTGGGCTTTTGCCCTTTGAAGAAGATGAAGAGGCTTTGCCTCGCTGATCACTCATTCTTAGAAATAGAGAGAGAAGAAGTTTTTCTTGTAAGGAACTCCCTTGAGAGGTAATCAGCCAAGGGATTTTGAACTCCTTTTATAGGCAAAATTTTGAAATCAAAGCATGACAAGATTGTTTGCCACCTTGCAAATATCTGTTTTGAAACAAGATTCTTTACATCTTTTTCTAAAACAAATTTTGAAGCTCTTGAATCCGTTTTTATTGTAAAACTCTTATTAATTAAGTCTCCTTGAAACTTTTGAACACATAAAACTATTGCTAAGATCTCTTTTTTGACTGTTGAATAATTTTTCTGAGTAGTATTCCAAACTCCATAAAGCAATCTGATGATTGATTCTTTGTTATCATTACACTGTTTTAGGATTCCTCCATATTCGATATCGGATGCGTCGGACTCCACTATTAGCTCCGCTTATGGATTGATAAGACTCAAACAGGGAATTGATTTGACTAAAGTTTTAATAGACTTGACAGCCCTTGTATGCTCATCAGTCCAGGGCTTTGGATTCTTTTTTAGTCGTTCATAAAGTGGCTTGCAAATAATTCTTAGATTTTGAATAAAATCAGATACATAATTGAGGCATCCTAGAAATTGTTGCAATTGAGTTTTATCAAGAATTTGATCAGGAAAATTTGAAGCAAACTCTATTGATCTTTGAATAGGTTTTATCAAACCTAAATGAATATCAAATCCTAGAAATCGGATTTGTGTTTAAAATAGATTGATCTTTGGAAGTGATACCACTAAACCATTTCGTTTAATGATATCTAAAAATATATTGAGATGTTTAAAATGTTGATCTATGTTTTGAGAAAATATTAATACATCATCAATATAAACAATTGAAAATTCTTGAAATGGATTGAAAATATCATTCATAATTTTTTGAAATTCTGATGGAGCATTTTTTAATCCGAATGGCATAACATTCCATTCATATTGACCGAAAGGAACATTAAAGGCGGTTTTGTAGCGATATTTTTCTGAAATTTGAATTTGCCAAAATCCTGACTTCATGTCAAATTTTGAGAAAATTTTTGAATTTGAAATTCTTTTTAGTAAATCTTGTTTATTCGGAATTGGATATCTAATCCATTCCAAAACTTTATTAAGAGGTTTGTAATTAATGACTAACCTTGGAACACCTCGTTCTTTTTCAGCTTGATTATTGACATAGAATGCTACACAAGACCAAGGGCTCTTGGAAGCTATGATTAAACCTTTCTGCAAAAGATCATCTATTTCTTTTTTGCAATGTGTTAGAAATTCGGAATTCATTTGTATCGGTCTAGCCTTTGTTGGAATTTTCTCTTCATTGAAATCTTTGATATAAGGGAAATTGACAATATGTTGCTTTCTTTTCCAAAAGGCGTTTGGAAGATTTGAATAAACTTCTTTTTCTAATTTTGATTTAAAGTAAGTTATTTTGTCTTGTATTGATTTTCTTTTTAATTCTTCTTCAATTTTCTTGTAAGAGATTTCATCTTTTAAGAATTGTATTTGTTTTTCTTTACTTTCTATGACATTTATTGAATTTTGAATTGTTTCCTTTTGAAGATTATGGATTTCATGACGGGTTATTGGACTCGTAAGTTTAAACATTATCTCCTGTCCTAGAACGTTAGAGATTATTCCTTCTTCTGAGATTGTTATTGGATATAATTGAGTGAGGAATGGTGTACCTAGGATCAATTCCTGACCTACATCTTTGACTAATAGGAAAGAGTTTACAAAGCAAACTCCTTCATTGCAGACATGGACTTTTGATAATTTATAATTGATTATGAGTTGATTATTATTACCACCGCGAAGGGATTCAGAAGTTTTTTCGATGTATATCGAAGGTATTAATCCTTCTCGAATACAATTTTGATATGCTCCTAAGTCAATTAGTGCATGGAGCGTGATTGTAAAATCATTGATCTTTAAAGTTACTAAAGAATACCACTTTTGAAATCGTATACTTGAAATAGCTCCAACGAAAGACTCCTCTTCTTCATTGGGAACTATTTCTACTTCTATTTTAATTTGAGATATTTCTTGACGGAGGTGAAAAATTTCTTGATCAGTATTTCTTTTGAGTTCTGAGACTTCTCTTTTTAGAATATTAATCTCAGCTTGAAGATCTTGAATGGTAACTGGTTTTGGTTCTTCAAATTTTTTGACAACATTCTTCCATTCATAAGGTTGAAAGTTACTTGGTTCTTCTTGATCTCTTTTTTGAAGAATCGAGTTTATTAAACTATGTAAGATTGACTTTTGGAGTTCGACGTTGTCTATTTTGTCAACAACATTGTTTAGAGTTTCTTGGTTTTTCGTCAGGACACATATGCATCCTGAGCATACTCGTTTGCCATCATATTCTTCCTCATTATAATCACTACTACAATACGAATCTGTTTATTCTTGTAATTCAAGAATTTGACCCTCATCCGAACTATAAATCATTGACTCTTCTGAATCAGATTGAATGATACTCAAAAGCTGTTGCTTTGTATCATCATTGATTTCTAATTTATTGATCTTCTTTTTCATTGGACATTTATTGGCATAATGCCCACTTGATCTACATTTGTAACACTGGACGTTTCTTTTGGAGCTTCCTCCTTTGTAGAAAGGTCGTTTTTTATTATAAGGATTATACGTCTTTATATAATTCTTCCTCTGAAACTGCCTGTATGGTCTATAGTTTTGTCATTCTTGATATTTTCGATACCTTTTGATAGAAGATTTTTTGATTGTGGATGGTGGATGAATTTTTCCACATCCATATTGATCGCAGAAAATTCCTAACTCAGCTCGTCTTCATCCAAAGGATTTGCTAAGTTTTGCTTGAACCTTTGATTCATTACAGAGACGAAGCCCTTCACCTATTATAAAGGAAGTTAGGTTCCCATAGGTTAGAGTGTCCCATGGAATTTTTCCGTCGTATTTTGCGTTTAAATTGATCTTGACTCTTTCAGCAAAATAGCTGGGAAGACCCTTAATGAATTGTTCCTTCCAGATTGAAGAAGAACAATCAGCTCTAATAAGGACTTTGCTTAAAGACATATCTTTGTACCATCTGAAATCTCCTACTGTTGGACATTTGAGATTTAAAAGGATATCAGCCGATCTGGCCTGATATTGAGTTGGATCACCTACAAAGGCATTTGTAAGGGTATATACGAGGGTATTTACAGCGTCTTCTATACTTTATTCTCTTTCAACAGTTTGAGGTAATTGACCCTCGAGTTTGATTGTCTGTTTTTTCTTTTCAATAGTTGTGTGGGCTAAAATATACTGTCAATCGTAATCTGTCAAATATTGATCCCACTGATAGCAAGCAGAAATGTCGCTATTTTAGTCTCAATTTATTAAGCTTTTTGGTGCTTTAATCGTATTTTTAATGAATATATTTAATGAATTTTGTTATTTGGTCCTTAGGAGCTAAGTTGGTGTTTTTGGAGAAAAAGAGCCAAAATTGAAGCAATTAAAAGCCCAAATCCTAGCTTGATGTAATTGGAAGCCCAAAGAAGCCAACTATAAAGAAAAGACCAAGAGGAATGAAGAAGAAGGCCCAAAAAATCAACCCAAAAAGGAAGCTGAAAAATCTGGAAATCTGGACAGCGTCGAGACGCTAAGAAAGGAAGCGTCGCGACGCTGCCCTTTCTTGTTGCCCAAGCCGCGTGCGCAGCAGCGTCGCGACGCTACCCCTATTCCAGGCCTATAAAAGGCACCCCTTGGGTGCCTCATTCCTCATCAATCATCATTCCAAAAAGGAATTTCTTCCTTAGGCTCCCTTTGGAGCCCCTCTCAAGGCTTTTGAGCCTTTTTGAGAGGATTCTTCTAGTGGGAAAATTTTGGGGAATTTTGATGAGCAATCTTAGAGGCTCAAGGAGTAGTCAGCGGGGCTCCTAGCGTCAGCGAGGGGTTTTTCGACGGTCAATTTCTTTCCTTTCATGCTCTTTAATATGCTTTCCCTTGTAATTATTGTGCATATTATGTGTAGCTAAACCCCAATTTGGGGTCTTGAAATGAAATGATAGTCCAAATATTGTTATAATTTCTTGTCTCTTGCCCATGTCCTAATTATTTGTATGGATGTGCTTAATGCTTTACTCAATCTGGCCAATTGTGTAATGATTCGATTCTTAATGGAAACTCGACGGAGAGAAATTAGGATAGATCATAATCCATGCAACTAGTTTAATTGCCCGTTGTGACACCGGGATTAGTTGATTAAACTTAGATTCCTAAAATGAATCAGAGCGTAATAATTAATGATTTTTAATAGCGCTAAGGACACTTAGGTTGTTAAAATGAATTAATTACAATTAGGGGAAACCGACAGGAGAACCTATGTGATTAACGGAGATTCTAGGATTATAATTAGTTGGGCAATGAGATAGGATAATTATAGCAATTATTTAGCTAATCATTGATTTTCAAGACTCCTCTTCCCATTTAAAGAAAACTCTTTCTCCACATTTTATTTTTGATTGATCAATTTGTTTTCATTAATCATCTTGAGTTTAAATCTTTTTATTGCATGAAGTGGTCCCTAAATATTATTTCGCCTAAGTATTTTCAGTGCTCAAGAAAATTTTAATTATTTGCTTAAGTTTCGCTTCGCCTCCCTGAGGATTCGATACTCGGAATACTTTCCGTTTTATATTACTTGCGGCCCGTGCGCTTTGCGGTCCCACCACCCACCATTGTTTCAGTTGCCCTGTAAATCCTGCAACAAGCAGTTGGGCTATTTCATGATCTCTTTTGCCTCTTTGCCGATAAGCGTTTGAGGCAATGAACATTTCATTGAGCACATTGAGAATAAGATAATCGGATATACCATCTATATTCCATTCATGGATGGCTAATCCGTCATAAACGGCTTGAGTCATTTGTGTTTTTTCTTCGAATTGGACATCTGGGAAAGAAGGTTGTGGATACCAATTTTGCATTAATGCTTGTTTTGACGCTTTTGATCTTGTTCCTATTTTTAGGACTTCGTTTGGTTGTTCAATCGCTTCTTCCTCCAAAGAAAGATTTCTTGTTTTTTGAATAATTTGATCAATAACAGAATCATTTAGGACGTTGATTGTAGGGGTTGATTTTGAAGTTGATGGTTTTGAAATATGAAGACTACTTAGCTTTTCTTCAATTAAAGCTAGGGTTTCTTCTTCTTTGGACATTATTTTAATCTTGCTGTCAATTACCGTAGGTTTGAATAACGGAATTGACTCATCAATGGGAGGTATAAAGATTCCTCCCTTTGAAGACGAAGTAATAGAAGGTTTTGATATTCTTCCTTCAATCTTTTCTACTTGGTTAGCTATAGTAGAAAGGATTTTATTGGAAAAATTATTTTTAAGCTGGATATTTTTTATATCTTTAAGAGTAGGAGCGCTCTTCTCGTCTTTTTCACCAATATTTTTTAATGGATTAACTTTGACTTTTTCCCCGTAAATTGTTTCAAATTCAATCTCCTCTAAGGGAGGATGAGTAGAGTGAATAATCCCTCTTTGAGTGGTTTTCCAAGTTTCTTGAAGCATATTTATTTCGTTTTCGGATTCTTTCATCCAAGTAAAAAATGGAATATTTTGTTCGGTTTCTTCCATGAATGAATACCTTTTTGATCTTATCTCAGATCTTTGGTCTTTATCATAATTTTGGAAAAAGGCTTTTCTTTTTGCGTTATTTTTGGGGGAAAGAAAGTCCCTTTTTAATGCTTCTTTATCGATTGAAAATCCTTGGAGATAAGGACATTCAATTGACTTTCAAACAAAGTTCTACTATCCATATCTGTTTGAGTTGGTGATTGAGGTTGATCTTCATATTGAACATTTTCTACATTTTGATCTATATTGACTGATTTTACTCGTAGAGAGTTAGATCTACCCATATAGAATTTGGATTCAATATCTGAAGGTGGTCCAGAGGTGCTGGGTCGTGAAGACATAAAGTCTTTGGCCTTTGAATTTTCTGGTTCTTCAGAAAATTGAACCTCTACTGATCCATCAGGATGTTCTACAATTTAAGCTAAATTTGTATTTCTTTTTGGTGGAATGAAAGCTTCTGTAAGCTTCCATGTTGGATTTCTGGTGATTTGTTCCAAAGATAGACTTTTAGGAACAGTAATTGCGGATTTGTTGAGGTTTGCTTCCAAGAGAACTATTGATCCTTTTGGTGACGATCTAAGAGCTCTTGGAGAGATGTGATGTGGACTTTTCCTACCGCAAGCGCACGGGTCAAGTAATAATATAGTGAATAGTAAATTCGAATGTCGTCCTCTGGATTGGATTTTTAAGCAAATCAAGTATTGTGAATTATCTTGCCCAATTTTATTTAAGGATCAAAAAGTGATGAAAAGATAATAATAAAACCAAATCAAAGCAAATAAAAAGAATGGAAATTCAATTGGGAAAACTACTTAGGGAATTGATTTCGCCGATTTCGTTTAGGATTGATTTTAAAGAATAAGTTATTATGCACAATGAAATTATGAGCCAAAGACCCTTTAATCACAACTACCTCTCCCGAGTATAATTGATTCTCATGCAAATTAACCAACTTGATATCCCTATCTAAGTTTATTAATATGCAAGGCAATGAGATCTTTTAACCAATTCTAAAGTTAATCTAAAACCGTCAAGAATTAGAAAGTAAACTTTATTCATGCAATCTTGAGCAAGTCTAGATCAAATCCCCTCTCCCGAGCTAGATTCGAAACTTAAATCATCCAACTAATGGCCAATTAATTGAAAGCATTAAATCAAGATTACAAACACAATAACATTGCACAACTTAAACCGTAAATCAATCCATAAACTTAATCAACTACATCAATCCCTAAGCTACAAGTTTAGCTACTCATGAATGAAAATACAATCTCCACTAAACATATGAAAGCCATAAATCTAACTAAAGAAAGAAAAGGGAAAAGAAAACTCAATGTAGGCCGAGTCCCGACGTCCCCGTCACGATCCCCACGAACAATGGGTTGATTTCCAAGTTCCTCCTTTGTTTGCAGCTCCAAAAGTGCTCTATTCTGTCTTCTTTTCGGCTCCAAAAGGTCCCAAATTGATCTCCCCTTAAACCTAGCCGAAGTGAAGCTTTTATTCTGATTTTTCGTCTTAGCGTCGAGACGCTGCCTCTTATACGCGAGTTCTGAATAAGGAAAAATGGTAGCGTCGGGACGCTTCCTATCATAGCGTCTCGACGCTGTAAGCTTTACGCGCCTAATCTGATATGGAATGTGAGCGTCGAGACGCTCAAGAGCTAGCGTCTCGACGCTAGCCTGCTGTTGACCGAGATTTGACTTTTCTCCACTTTTACTCTTTTCATTCCTTTGCATCTTTTCACGCCCCGAGCACCCGATTAACTCTGATATTGCATTATAGCTCCAATCAACCATTTCCTACAAAATAAACATTAAAGTGCAATAAAATGGCCCAAACACCATAAAAGACTAGCTAAATTAAATAAGTAAAGATAGCTAGCTATGCTCGCTATCAAATACCCCCAAACTTAAGCTTTTGCTAGTCCTCGAGCAAACTCTAAATCAGGCATACAATGGAAGAATGGATGCAACAATCATAACTCAATCCTCAAGGCTCAAAAGTCAATAACCAAGCAAGCAAGAGATATGCACACAAGGACCAATGAGGGAGACAAATTAAAATTTTTCCAAAATTAACTTGCACAAGCGAGATCTAACTCAACAAGATCAGACTCTATTAGCCCGGGATTGGATTATTAAACTCTCAGCTCATCTTCCCTCTACACTGGCACTAAGGCTTCACTAATGAGTTAATGCAACAAATTAGTTTGTTTATCTCCATACTTAGGTGCTTTTAATAAACAATTGAATTTAGCATGTAAATGTGGCACTAGCTTTCACACACCCATTGCAGGGACCCTTAACCTGAGTTTTCTCTGGTTGGCCTAACTGATCACAACAGGGGTAGCTCTTTTTGCCTTAATCTTTATTAAACATTGCAAACTGTGCACAGGCCATGGCATAATAATTTTCTTTTCAACAGTAACTACAAGATTGATTTTTTCGATAAGAGCATAAATAGCAGATATTCTTTTCTTTTCTCCTAAGCAAGATCAAACATGCTAATTTGAAAAAAATTAACTCTTTAGCTCTACCCTACACCTATCGAGGTGACAACAAGCATATGAACCCAATAATTCGCTCCTAAGCATTCAAATCCAAATCTAGCCAAGACAAATACTCTACTCATGCAAGCCATCTCCTAGAAAAATTTTAAAAAGTCTCACTTTTTGGGTACTTATGCTTATAACTCATCACAAGCTTGAAAATTGACAAGAAAGCCTATCCTAGGACATCATAATCATGCAAAAGTAGCATCCAGAAAACAACCATATGCATAATTCAAAGAAAGCTCAAAACTATAGCCCGAACTCAGATGCTCAAAGGCTCCACAAACATGCTAATCCACCCCCAAACTTAAAATATGCATTGTCCTCAATGTATAAAGAAAATAAAGCATAAACAAGCATGAGAACAATAAAAGAATGACAGGAGTGAACAATACTGGCCTGGAATGATGATGACTTCTTGCTTGAGAGCTTGGAATCTTGAAAGCTTGAAAGCAAAGGAGAGAAAGAAAACAAGACCTACAAAACAAAAACAAACAATAAATCAAAAACAAAAAGAAAACACACTAAACTTACTTGGGTTGCCTCCCATAAGCGCTTGTTTAACGTCATTAGCTCGACGTGTTGCACGTGCTTCAAGGAGGCTTTTGTTCTGTGAATCCAACAGAGGTGCTCTTTCTTGCACCTTTCCTGTAGCCCATGTAAAGCACTTCATCTTTAGAGTCTTCAACTGCTTTAAAGATTTCTTTTTCGTTCTTGACTCTAATAGTGAGCTCCCTGCGCTCAATATCTATGATCGCTCGCCCAGTAGCAAGGAATGGTCATCCTAATATGACAGGCATTGAAGGATTTTCTATCATGTCCATAACATACAAGTCAATAGGGAGGAAAAATCTACCTACTCTGATTAACACATTTTCTACAATACCAACTGGTCTCACCACAGATTGATCAGCCAATTGGAGCTTTACAGGAGTAGACTTAATCTCACCTATATCTAACTTTTTACACAACGATAGAGGAATGATATTAATGCTAGCACCTAAATCACATAATGCTCTGAAAGAATAAGTACCAAAACTACAAGGAACAGAAAAACTCCCTGGATCTGCTACTTTTTCAGGTACTTTCTGTTGTACTCTGGTGCTGCATGTGGAAGCAAGATAAACAGTGTCAACCTTCTTTTCTTTTCGCTTCTTTGCTAACCACTCCTTCATAAACCTGTTGTATTGGGGCATCTCTAATGCCTCTGTAAATGGAATATTAATATTCAGATTCATAAAAGAATTCATAAATTTATCAAACTGAACCTGATTGTTCTTTTTCTTCTTTTTCTTTTTCTTTTCCTTGGGAACCATCAGTGTGGGAGAAGGAATAGGAGGCTCAAGGTTAGGCTGTTCAGCCTCATCTGCTGATGTGTCCTCCTCAGCTTCCCCTGTAGGCGTTTCATAGTCCTCAGATTCAGGTTCCTCTTCAGATTCCTCCTGGTGTACAGTGATTGCCTTACAGTACTCCATCTGAGGTTTCTCTTGTTCAGCTGGGGCCTTACCTTTGTTCATTGTGCTTACAACATTCACCAACTGTCCCAGCTGAGTCTCAATGTTCTTGATGGCTGCACTGTGGCCATTCACTGTTGAATTGATGGCAATGACTGCCTCCTCTAACTTGGTTGTCCTGTTACTAGACTCTGCAATGAAAGCTCCAACAAGATCTTCTAACTTTTTATTATCTTGAGTTTGAGGGGCAAAACCAGGAGGATTAAGAACATTCTTAGTATTAGCATACGAGAAATTTTCATGGTTCCTATTGTTAGGGTGATAATGTGTAGGTGTAGAACTATTATTATATACCCTAGAATTAAAATTTGATACATACTGAACCTGCTCAATAGTCTCCTCCTGAGGTCTAGATGCTAAAGCAGCAGCTGATTCAATTGACTGTGCACTCCCTGTACCTGAAAATTTCATAAAAGCATTGGCAAGGGAAGTCATCTGGGCCTGGAGTGCACTTACTTTATCAACCTCAAATACTCCAGCAGCAATCTTTTTAGGTGTAGACCGCTCAGATGGCCACTGATAGCTGTTGGTGGCCATATCCTCTAAAAGTGTGCGAGCGCTTTCCACGGTCTTGGACAACAGAGTCCCACCTGCAGCTGCATCAACAATCGTTTTTGTACTAGGATTTAAACAATTGTAAAACAACTGTACCTGAAGCCAATCGGGGTAACCATGCTGAGGGCACTTCCTCAGTAGCTCTTTGAATCACTCCCAAGCTTCGAACAACTGCTCATCATACTGTTGTTGGAATGTCCCAATCTCGGTCCTCAGCTTGACCGTCTTTGCAGGAGGGAAAAATTTCTTTAAAAAGGCCTGGACCAAAGCATCCCAGGTAGTGATGCTCCCAGGGGTGATGGACTGCAACCAATCTCGTGCTTTATCCTGCAAAGAAAAGGGAAATAAACGAAAGCGAATAGCATCCTCAGAGACACCATTAATCTTTACCGTCCCACAAATATCCAAGAATGATTTAAGATGAGAATTTGGATCCTCGGTGGGTGATCCTCTGTATGCACAGTCTCGAGCCATCTGAATGAGGCCGGTCTTCAGCTCAAAGTTGTTGGCATTAATCGGTGCATAGACAATTCCCGATTGCTGTCCCTGAAACACAGGCTGAAAATAATCTCTAATAGGCCTAGGCTCCTCAGGTGGATTTTGATCTGCCATTTGAATAATTTCTCTATTTTCCCTTCGAAGCCTAAGAATTGTTCTTTCTATCTCGGGATCAAATGGTGCTAAAATTAAATCTTTATCCCTACGCATAAACAAACAAAACAATCCTAAAAAAGAAAGAAAACAATTATGGAATGAAATAAAGAAAAAGAAACAACTAATCTAAATATGGAAAATATAATCTAGAAAAGGAAACAAAGTAACCTAATATGGAATGCAAAAATAAATATGGCAAAGTGCAAATAAGGAAACTAACCTAAAAAAATCAAATATGGAAACAAGAACAAATAAGGAAAAAAAAAGCAACAAACCTAAAAAAGTAACAATACACCCTAAATTAAGATCAAGCAATTTTTCCACAATATCAATCTAGCTAAATGTGCCAATCCCCGGCAACGGCGCCAAAAACTTGATGTGGACTTTTCCTACCGCAAGCGCACGGGTCAAGTAATAATATAGTGAATAGTAAATTCGAATGTCGTCCTCTGGATTGGATTTTTAAGCAAATCAAGTATTGTGAATTATCTTGCCCAATTTTATTTAAGGATCAAAAAGTGATGAAAAGATAATAATAAAACCAAATCAAAGCAAATAAAAAGAATGGAAATTCAATTGGGAAAACTACTTAGGGAATTGATTTCGCCGATTTCGTTTAGGATTGATTTTAAAGAATAAGTTATTATGCACAATGAAATTATGAGCCAAAGACCCTTTAATCACAACTACCTCTCCCGAGTATAATTGATTCTCATGCAAATTAACCAACTTGATATCCCTATCTAAGTTTATTAATATGCAAGGCAATGAGATCTTTTAACCAATTCTAAAGTTAATCTAAAACCGTCAAGAATTAGAAAGTAAACTTTATTCATGCAATCTTGAGCAAGTCTAGATCAAATCCCCTCTCCCGAGCTAGATTCGAAACTTAAATCATCCAACTAATGGCCAATTAATTGAAAGCATTAAATCAAGATTACAAACACAATAACATTGCACAACTTAAACCGTAAATCAATCCATAAACTTAATCAACTACATCAATCCCTAAGCTACAAGTTTAGCTACTCATGAATGAAAATACAATCTCCACTAAACATATGAAAGCCATAATTCTAACTAAAGAAAGAAAAGGGAAAAGAAAACTCAATGTAGGCCGAGTCCCGACGTCCCCGTCACGATCCCCACGAACAATGGGTTGATTTCCAAGTTCCTCCTTTGTTTGCAGCTCCAAAAGTGCTCTATTCTGTCTTCTTTTCGGCTCCAAAAGGTCCCAAATTGATCTCCCCTTAAACCTAGCCGAAGTGAAGCTTTTATTCTGATTTTTCGTCTTAGCGTCGAGACGCTGTCAAGACAGCGTCGCGACGCTGCCTGTTATACGCGCGTTCTGAATAAGGAAAAACGGTAGCGTCGGGACGCTTCCTATCATAGCGTCTCGACGCTCTAAGCTTTACGCGCCTAATCTGATATGGAATGTGAGCGTCGAGACGCTCAAGAGCTAGCGTCTCGACGCTAGCCTGCTGTTGACCGAGATTTGACTTTTCTCCACTTTTACTCTTTTCATTCCTTTGCATCTTTTCACGCCCCGAGCACCCGATTAACTCTGATATTGCATTATAGCTCCAATCAACCATTTCCTACAAAATAAACATTAAAGTGAAATAAAATGGCCCAAACACCATAAAAGACTAGCTAAATTAAATAAGTAAAGATAGCTAGCTATGCTCACTATCAAGATGTTTGTGTTCATATGCTTGTAATAGATTCTAAAGATTATTACAGCAGAATGAGATTGTTCTTGAATGTTAATGTTTTTTTAATAGACATCAGCTATCAAGAAAGATAGGATGTTTGGATCTTTCAGAGAGAGTGTAAAGTTGGGATAACAGTTGAAAAATACTGGTCCTTTCTCAAGATTAGATTGAACAATCCCAAAAAGGGAGTTTGAGAAATTTAGATGTCTTTTATCTCTTAAAGAGATGAGGATTGGGATATCTAGACCAAGTCGAAATAGAGGTTTGATTGTGATTTGAACTAATCCAATATGAAGGTAATTGAATTCTTGACGATGTTGAAGGATGAGCTTTTTTGAAAAAAGGTTTATTGTTTCTCGATCATTATTGATGGGTATGTTTTTCTCAAAGATCTTTATACAGTTTCTTTGAGAAAAATTGAAAGTACTAAGATAGTAGATTGTTTTTGGATCTACCTTTGGGATACTCCATTGATGAAGTTTATCTTCAATTTTTTCTATCGATAATTCTTGATTAGTAGTGTTTGAGATTTTTGAATCTGCATCACCTTTGTGGTCTTCATGATCATCGGAAATTGAAACTGCTTTCCCTTCGACTCCTGTACTCATAATCCTTTTCAAAAACTTAGACATGGTTTATCTTCTTTTGATCATATCCAATATAAACAAAGAATAATTTTCTTTCTTTCTTCGAAGCTTTAAAAATTCAACAATTTAACCAAGTACTAGTTGTTGTGGAACAGGAGCTTACCAACGGTCTTACCAATTGCCGGGAACACAACCTTTACCAACCAGCGGGCGACTAGCTGACGGAAAATTGATGGATTTTAAAAGATAAGAAGATAGATTGAAAATTATTCTTTCTTTAGAACGATATATGAAAGAAAGAAGATATTTTTATTGAGAGGCTCTGATACCAATTGCTCCTCGGTAAACCGCAAAGAGAATTAGGATCGATTACCAGGGAGAAAATAGTAGTAGGAGAGCGTGGAAATGTTTCAAACTTCAAATGAAAGCTCGAAATTTTCCAATGCCCCTTTGATTACAATATCGAAGTCTTTTATAGACTCCAGATTTGACATTACAATTGAAAATCAGAAATTAAAAGATAAGAATCAATCCGACAGGACAGGACCCTTGACTGGATTGATATAACAAAAGATGCAAAATTTACAAAGTTACACAAAAAACAAAAAGTAAAAGATTACATATCCTACGGAGAGTAAAAGACTTACTATTCTTACACACTTATCTATTTTACATAAAGACAAGAGAGGTAAAGACAAAAGATACCATGGTTTGTCATGACATACTTTTTCATGACAATAATTTTACATACTATTCACATTTAAAGAGAAATTTAGTATCTCTTGGACAACTTGATAAAAGAGGTTTCAGTTGCAAGTTAGAGGGAGGTGTACTTTGAATTTATAGAGGTTCACTTCTTGAAATGAAAGGCAATCTTAGAAATGACTTGTATGTTTCGGATGGAGCCTCAGTTGTAGCTAATTGTGCAAATGTTTTTTTAGAACATGGTGATAAAGAAACTATCTTTTGGCACAATAGATTAGCCCATGTCTCTCAAAGAGGTTTCAATGAATTGCACAAACAAGGTTTGTTTGGTAAGTTCAAGCCTTCAAAATTACCTTTCTGTGAACATTGTACGCTTGGAAAATCAACCAGGGTGAAATTTTCTAAGAGCACAGAGTTATCCAAAGGGATTTTAGATTATGTTCATTCAAATTTGTGGGAACCAGCAAGGGTTCCAACACTTGGAGGAGAAAAATACTTTATGAGTATTGTTGATGATTTCTCAAGGAAATTGTGAGTGTTTACTTTGAAGAACAAGAGTGATGCGTTTGAAACCTTACGTTTGAAACCTTATGCGTTTGGAAAATCCTGGTTGAAAATCAAACTAGGAGAAGAATTAAGGTTTTGAGAACAAATATTGGTTTGGAGTATTTAAATGACAACTTTGTAACTTTGTATAAAAAAAGTTGGAATTAAGAGGCATCACACAGTTCCTTACACGCCACAACAGAACGGTCTTGTAGAACAGTTCAATAGGACTTTACTTGAGAGGGTGAGATGTATGCTAGAAAATGCAAAGTTTCCTAAGATGTTTTGGGGTCAAGAAATTTCAACAGCAACGTATCTCATAAATAGAAGTTTTTCAATTGCCTTGAATATGAAAACTCCTCAAAAAGTTTGGTCAGGAAAGCCTCCAAATCTCAATCATTTAAAGGTATTCGGATGTGTTGCATATGCACATATTAAACAGGACAAGCTAGAACCACATGCAAGGAAGTGCATCTTCCTTGGTTATCCATCTTAGGTGAAGGGTTATAAGTTATGGCTTCTTCAACCAGATGATGGACGATGTATTATCAGTACAGATATGAAATTTGATGGATTTGACATGCCTTGGGAGTTGTCAGGTAATGTGAGCTTTAAGAAATTTGTTGATAATGTACCTTCAAACTCTTTTGAGATTGAGTTGGAAAACACACACACTATCGGGTCTTCAAGTGAGCAATCTGTTTCTAATAATGAAGTTGCATGGGTTGGTGATCAGTTAACTGGTGAGTCATCAGAGGAACAACCTGAGTCTGTAGGTTCTGAAAATGATCAATCAGAATCTTACTTGTCTAGCTAGAGATACATAAAGAAGAGTTGTTAGACCGCTAGCAAGATATGATGAAGCAAGTTGTGCAGTAGAACAGAGAAAAGAAACAAGTTATGCCTTAAACTATGATGAAATCTTTTTAAGTCGTGAACCTGCAAATTTTGATGAAGCAATGTAGTCGAAATTAGAAAATGATATGTGGTTCATTGCTATGAATGAACAAATGGCCTCATTGATGAAAAATGAGACTTGGGTTCTTTCAGAAAAACCACCAGATCATAAGCTTGTTGATTGCGAATGGTTGTTTAAAGTAAAACCTAGTATTAGTGGAGAAAACAAACATAGATTCAAAGCGAAGTTGGTAGCAAGAGGTTTTACTCAAGAATATGGGAGTGACTATAATGAGGTTTATTCTCCTGTTGTAAGACATTCTTCCATTCGTGTTTTGTTGTCTTTAGTCGCTCATTTTAATCTTGAATTGGAGCAAATTGATGTGACAACAACGTTTTTACATGGAGACCTAGAGGAAGAAATTTACTTGTCTCAACCCCTTGGTTTCGTAGAAAAAGAAAAATAACATTTGGTTTTTAGATTGAAAAAGTCACTTAATGGACATAAACAATCTCCAAGACAATGGTATAAAAATGGTTTGATACTTTTATTATTCAATGTGGTTTTAATAGAAGTGATTATGACAGCTGTGTTTGATGGATTTGGAATTCCCCAATTCCGTTAAAGCGGAAGCGCAATTGGGACCGATTCGTAGTTAATTTTGTTTATCCAAAAATACTATTGCATTGGTTAAAACATAGAACAAATTATATACAAACTTAAGGCTAAGCATACAAAATTTATTAGATCTAAATCTAAATGGGAGAAGGAAACATACCATCGTTGACAACTCTGAATATTTCAACGGACACCTTTCTTGATTTTAGACCAAACGCCAACAATTGGGACACCACCAATTGATCTTCCTCGCTATGACTCTAAGATTAGGAACGTAGTTGTGGGACTACCTAATCTTGAATGGGAAAAACTCTAGAGAGAAAATTCTCCCTAGAGTTCTTGGGTTGAGAGAATATGAGAGGGAGGCTAGAGAGAATGCAAGAGTGCATTCTTGTGGCCTTATGTTGTTGTATCTAAACCCTAGGTTTAGTGTGTTCTATTTATAGGAGAAAGGTCATGAATAAAATATTCATTTAAAATCAATTATTTCCATAACTGATTTAATCTTTTTCATAATTAATCAATTCTATGACCAACCAATTCCATGACCAATCAATTCCATAATTGATTAATCTTTTCCATAAATGATTGATCACTTCCATAAGTGATTAAATCATTTCCATAAATGATTAATTACTTCCACAAGTGATTAATCATTTCCATAATTGATTGATTTCCAATTAATTAATTCTTTAACTAATTAATCACCAATTAAATATCATATATTTAATTTCAGACCTTCTATTAGTTAATTAATTAATTACCCAATTAAATATCATATATTTAATTTCAGGCCTTCAATTAATTAATTCTATAATATGAATCAAATTCATATTAAAATTTGAACTCCTTCAAATTCTCTTATATCCTATAAATTTAATATGAATCAAATTCATATTAATATTTGAACTTCTTCAAATATTTATTTCTCTCATAGACTATAGTTTAATTAAATCTCATTTAATTTAAACTAAATTGAATAATTAATTAATTCATCTTCTAATTAAATACCATATATTTAATTAGACATATATTTGAACTCTTTCAAATATATCAATCTCTCAATATAATAAAGTTTAATCTAAAATTAGACTTTATACTTTAATGTATCACTATACATTATATTAATTTGTATCTCATACAATTAACTTAATTCCCAATATGAATTTGAACTATTAAAATTCTCTCAAGATATATTTGTTCCTAATTACTCTTTACGAGCTAGCAGGGGGACCTAATGGACCTACAGATCAGAAGCTCCAATGATATGAGGTGAACCGATTAAACTCATTAATCAGGTTAACCAATATTCATTAATTGTGGGTCATTCCACTAAAGACTCACAGCTGAACTCTTCTCACTGTAGAACATTTTTGTGTCCACATATATAGACCTATACCTATAAGTCAATCCTTCATGAGTGTTCGTAACTACAGTTGGGTCAAATTACCGTTTTACCCCTGTGTCACCTCTGGCTTCTTAAGTACTAGTGCTCCTGTAATGAACAACCTGTTTATGGTCCAACCAGTAAACAGAAAGTCCCTCTCGGGCCAGTGAGAGGGCGGGATCCTTTTGTTGAAGGCCCGGAGTCACCACTTAAGGGAACACTCATCTACTTCTCCTAGAAGCGGGAAGGAGTGAATTCCATTTTATGTTGTCATGTCCTCAGCCCCCCACTCGGTCTTGTCCTCAAGAAGGTAGGCTTATTGAGTCGACGTGCAGGCCACTCTCACCCATACTAATCAAAGGACAATCCCTCGTGAGAAGGAGTTCATGACACACTCAGGATTAAGACTGAGTTACCTAGTCATCCTATTGAAACAGTAACCTAACTAGTTAACGGTGTTACATCTAGTGGTTTACAATTTCGTGGTCCGGTCTTATTCAAACTCATTGCATAGGATACCCCCCCGCTTGCATGTCTCCTACATGGACGTCTTGGATCAATACGTTTGTATCGAATACAAAGTGGGTCGTATCACATAGTGTTACCAGGATAAGGTACCCAGCCTTATCCCTGTACTATAGACCTTTTAGGTTGTTACTTGAACACCCATCCCCGTATGTCCCCACATACTAGTTCAAGTCACATGTAAACAACCTTGGATCTTAGTTTATTGGATTTGGGTCAAATTGTGCAAAATTTAACAATAACACTTTATTGTAGAAACTCAATAACACTTTATTGAAACAAGTATACAATTTTTTTACATTCACTATCTACAAGTTTTAGGGCATAAAACCCAACAGTGTTTATGTTAAACATGTTTCGAAAGACGTGTCTGTATTTTTGTTACTATATGTGGATGATATGCTTATATCTTCTCATGTATATTCTAAAATTGTTAACTTAAAAGCTCAGTTATGCAATGAATTTGATATGAAATATTTAGGTCTAACTAGAAAGATTCTAGGCATGGAAATTATTAGAGACAAAGCTACTAGCAAATTCATAATTACACAATAATGTTACATAGACAGTGTGGTTAAGAGGTTTCATCTTGATGTTGCAAAGTCAGTTGTTGTCCATTTAGCCTCTCATTTCAAACTGTCAAAGCTTCAGTCTCTAAAGACATACACGAAACTTGCAGGTGTGGCAAAGGTACCTTACTCTAGTGTAGTGGATTGTTTAATGTATGGAATGACATGTACTCGTCCAGATTTAGCCTATTCAATGAGTGTTATTATCCATTTTATGGGTTGTTCAGGCAAACATCTTTGGGAAGCAGTAAAATGGGTTATCAGATATGTAAAAGGTACTAAGAACTATGGTTTAATTTATACCGCTGTTGATTCTGATGTTCAGTGTTTAGAAGGTTTTGTTGATGCTGATTTTGCCACTGATTTAGATAAAAGAAGATTTACATCTGGTTTTGTGTTTAAATTGTTGGGTAACACAGTTAATTGGAGATCTTCACTTCAATCTGTAGTAGCTTTATCTACTACAAAGTCAGGGTATATATCATTATCTGAGTCCGTTAAGGAAGCAATTTGGTTGAAAGGGTTGATTTCAGACACGTTGGGAGATATAGCAGAACCTATCATACATTGTGATAGTCAAAGTGCTCTTGCACTTTCGAAAAATCCTTTATACCATGATCAAACCAAACATGTAGATGTGAACTTTTATTTCTTGAGAGATGAAGTGAAGAAAACAATGAAGCTAGAGAACATTGCATCTGAAAATAATCTCGTTGATATGTTTACAAAGTCTTTGTCATGAGTAAAGTTTAAATTCTTTTGTGACCTACTTAAACTAGGTATTGGCTAATGTTGCTTGTTTGTGTTTAAAGTGCAGGGTGAGCTCAAGATTGTGTTTTGGTTTTTATCTGAGGATATACTTGATTCAAGAGGGTGATTTGTTAACTAACGTGACTCAAGCATATCCAATCAATTCAAATTTGGGCTTAAAATCATTATTTGTAAAAAGCCAAAAATTAGCCCAAACTAACTCTGTAGTTTAGTGGCCAAATATGTCATTTCATTGCCTTTTTCCAGAGATGAAAAATCGTGGCTGGTGGTTTTTGGAGTCTTCTTCTTCTATGGACAGAAGTGTGAAAACAGAAAAAAAATACAGAGAGGTAGAGGAACCGTGTTTTCTTCCTTGGCGAGTCGTCAAAAGCAAGATGTTCGTGGGTTTTTCTAAGTGGGAAATTTCTCTTTGTGTAGCGGGTTCTTCTGTGTATTTTTCGTTTGGGTAATTTCTCATGTGAGAGTTTGTGGGTTGCTTGGAGTATTTTTCTCCCTCTTTCGATTGTACTGTTGTTGTTGGATTGAAGTTAATAGAAGACTGATCTCGCCTTGCATAATAGATGTAGACCTCATTGGTCAAACCACTATAAATATTTGTGTTTTCTTCTCTATTTTTTTGTGCTTATTTAGTTTGTAAATGGATTTGATTAGGTTTGATTTTCTGGTTTGCTTTGATTTAAAATATTGAATTTTGGAGTTCTTCACAACATAATTGATTAGCAAGTCTTGTTTTCTATTAATCATCACCAATTGGTATGCTTGTTTTTCCCTTGGTTATTGTTTGATCTGCAGTGCAAATATTTTTTATGTGAAGCATGTCTACAAGATTTGAGTAAGATAAATTTGATGGTGAAGAAAGTTGTAGTCTTCGGAGAAAGAAGTTAAAAGTCTTTTTAGTTTAATAAAAGGTTGGGAAAGTTCTTGATGAGCCTAATACACAGCCTGACACATTGACCAAGGAAAAACACAATTGGAAATGGAAGAAATATCATACAGTACAATGATCTTGCATTTAGTCGACAATGTACTTAGATAAGTCAATGATGTGGAAATATCAGTAGACTTATGGAAGAAATTAGAGACACTTTATTTAAGTAAATCTTTGACTAATAAGATCTACTTAAAGGAAAAATTCAATAAAATGTGTATGGACTTGGCTAATACTACTGAGAAATTTTATGATGAGAATCAAACTATGATCCTTTTAAATGCCTTGCGAAAGTTATAAAGAGGTGAAGGCAGTAATCAAACATTGGTAGAGATTCCTTGTCTTTACCTACCGTTTTGGATGCGTTAAGATCATAGGATTTTGAAATAAAATCAGAAAAGAGGGAAGTGGGAAGCACTTGTAGCAAGAGGAATAATACAAGAAAATAAAAGTAAATCCCAAAGAAAACATGTGAAACATAGATCAAAGTCTAGAGGATAAGACCCCTTGTAAGCATTACATCCTTGATTTAGAAGAGGTTGAAGGCAGTAAAGTTTATATTGCACAATGTTCAGTATTGCCAAGTAAAGGGGAAATGATCAAATAAAGCTTAATTTGTATGATGGTATGGAGAAATTTCTCCCAACAATGAGATTTGTTTAAGATTTGAAGAGAAACTTGATTTCTCTAGGTCAACCAGACAAATGAGTGTGCAATTACAAATTAGAGTGTGGAGTCTTAAAGATTGATAAAGCTAGGATCTTTAATGAAAATGAAAGGAACATTGAGAAATGGGTTGTATGTTCTGCAAGGTTCCTCAGTCTCCTCAAGTTGTGCAAATACTATGATAGAACAAGTTGATAAAGATATTGTTCTTTGGCAGAAGAGAATGGCACATGTCTCAGAAAAAACAATTAAGTGAGTTATATAAGCAAGGTGTCACAACTTTAAGACTTGAACACTCGACAGGGTGGCAAGTGGACGGGGCCTTGAACCACTCCAGTTGAGGGGTGTGTGTGGGCGGCACACAAGTGAAACACAAGGCTAGCTGTGATGAAAGTTAGCAAACAAACAAATACAGAATATAAACTGAAAATTGAGAGAGAGTAAGGGAGAGACAAAACACTCGGTTTATAGTGGTTCAACCATATTTCTATGGTCTACATCCACTTTCTTAAAGGGGCAGGGCAAATTATCTTATTCCAAAAAGATGAATCCACCGAAGCTACAGAATGGAGAAGATAAGATTCCTCATCAACACTCAAACCTCACTTCCCTTTCTTTCCCCAAGCTCATAGTAGCTCTACACTCCCCAACAAACTCTCTGCCCTAAAATGCAAGCAAAAGCGATGCATTTATACACATTTTGTGATGGGAACAAGTAGTGGGCTTTTCAAATGTTATGGCCCATACAATTAAAAGGGAATAATAATGGGTTGAGCCTTGAAAAAACTTCCAGCTTGAGTTCCAATTTATCCATATATAAATGGGTCAAAAATCTCCACAAATCTCCCTCTTGAACCATATATATATGCTTGGTAAAAGATCAATCAGCTTGCTGCCCCTATAAACTCATAAGCAAACTGAAATAATTAGCCAACACCTACTCTCAGTAGGCTCATCAGATAGGTAATTCTTAAACCAGTGAGAGTTTTAGTAAGCATATCAGCGGGGTTCTCAGATGAAACAATATTTTCCAAACATATTTCATTATTAATCACCTTTTCTCTAAGATAATGAAATCAAATATCAATATGCTTGGACCTATCATGATATAAGGGATTTTTAGATAAGGCAATAGCATTTTGGCTGTCACTATACACAGTAAGGATATCAGTACTACCAATCACCTCATTAACCAATCCATTTAACCATATACCTTCCTTAACAGCCTCAGCAAGAGATATATGTTTAGATTCTGTAGTAGAAAGTGCAACAACGGACTGTAATTAAGACTTCCAGCTAATTACATTCTGAAATAAAGTGAAAACATACCCAGAAGTTGAGTTTCTCTTGTCTAAATCAGCTGCAAAATTTGCATCAGCATAGCCAACTAAGTAATTATCATTTAAATCTCCTTTAGTATAAACCAACCCTGTGTTTACACTACCTTTTACATAACGAATAATCCATTTTACTGCTTCCCAATGTGTCTTACCTGGATTGCTCATGTATCTACTTACTAAACTCATAGCAAACGCAAGATCTGGCCTAGTACAAGTCATCCCATACATTAAGCTCCCTACTTCATTAGAATAAGGAATTTTCAGCATTTCATTTTTCTCTTCCTTTGTTTTAGGTGACTGCTCTTTAGACAACCGAAAATGTTGTGCTAATAGAATGGACACTGTTTTGGCAGCATCTAACTTAAGCCTCTTAACTACTTTCTCAAAATGTTTAGATTGTGTCAAAGTTAAAACACTGTTTGCTATGTTTCTTGTGATTTCCATCCCTAATATTTTAGTGGCTGCACCAATATCTTTCATTCAGACTTCATTTGTTGTTTTAATTCCTCAATTTTACTAAATTCTTGTGAGGCTAACAACATGTCTACATAAATCAATAAGAACATGTTTTATATACACACAACTGACATACAAGCTTCTTTTAAAACAACAATTCTAAATAAAAGCATCAAAATGTTTGTACCATTGTTGTGGGGATTGTTTTAATTCATGCAATGATTTTAAGAGCTTGCACACAAGATGTTTTTCATCCTCTTTTTCAAAACCGGGTGGCTATTTCATATAAAATTCTTCTTCTAATTCTCCATGTAAAAAAGTCGTGGTTACATCCATTTGCTCTAATTCTAAATTGAATTGAGCTACTAAAGACAACATCACACGAATTGAAGAATATCTAACCACAGGGGAGAATATCTCGGTGTAATCAACACCATACTCTTGAGTAAATCCTTTGGTTACTAGTCTAGCCTTAAATCTAGGTTTATTACCACCTTTTATACTAGGTTTTACTTTATACAGCCACTTGCAATCAACTACCTTGTGACCCTCAGGTAATTCTACTAACTTCCAAGTTTTTTTTTTCTCAAGTGAACTCATCTCATCAACCATGGCTTCATACCACTCCTTTTTATGCTCAGAATTCATGGCTTGGTTGTAAGATGTTGGTTCTAAATTTTCAAAAGAATCGTCACAGAACAAGGCATACGATGCGGCATCAGAAGCATCCATATTGCAGTCAGCATAATCAAACCTAGCAGGAGGTTTAATGACTCTTTTTTGTCTATCTCGGGGTCAATTGGTAGTTTGTTAAATTTTCTTCGGTGTTTTAGGCTTGAATGTTTTGATTTACAGTGTCTATTTCTTGCAAAACTTCAGTATGTTCAGTAATATGATCAAACTGTTCATTTGTAGGTTGACTTGAACCCTCTGGACTAGTGTTATGATCTTCATTTTCTAGTTCAATATCAAAAGAGGTCTTTGTTTCTGATTTAGTTTTCTGATAATTAATGCTTCCCTCGGATTCCCATGGCATTTCTTCTTCATTAAATTTAACATCCCTACTGATTATACATTTTGTTTCTCCATGAGTTAAGGCCCACAACTTGTACCCTTTTACTCCTTTTGGATACCCTAAAAAGATGCATTTTTGGGATCTAGGAGCTAATTTATCTTGTTTAATGTAGACATACGCAGAACAACCGAATACTCTTAAATGGCTTAGATATGGAGGCTTCCCAGTCCAAATTTCCTGAGGTGTTTTAAGTTTAATGCCAAGGTATGACTTCTATTGATCAAATAAGTTGTTGTATCAACAGCTTCTCCCCAAAAAGTTTTTGGTAACTTGGCATTTGCTAACATACACCTAACCCTCTCTAAAATGGTCCTATTATATCTCTCAACTAGGCCATTTTGTTGAGGGGTGTTTCGAACTGTTAAATGCCTTTGGATTCCAGCTTTTACACACATGTTTTTAAAGCTTTCACTTAAATATTCTAAGTCATTGTCTATTCTTAGCACCTTTATTTTTCTGTTTGTTTGATTTTCAACATAAGTTTTCCACTGTATAAAGGTTTCAAATACATCAGCTTTGCTTTTCAACAAATAAACCCACAATTTTCTTGAATGATCATCGATTATACTTAACAAATATTTAGCTCCTCTTAATGTAGAGACTCTAGCTGGCCCCCATAAATCAGAGTGAACATAGTCAAGGAAACCCTCAGTTTTATGTAATGATCGATTAAATTGAACTCTTGTGGCTTTCCCCAATGTACAATGCTCACAGAATGGTAGGCTTACAAATTTAGTTTTACCTAAGAAACCTTGCTTACTTAATTCAACTAGGCCTCTTTCACTGACGTGGGCTAATCGCTTATGCCATAGGATTGCTTCATTGTTTGTTTCAACAATAGTAGCTATGGTCACATTTCCTATACTTGTTGTACCATTTAAAGTATACAAGTCATTTTTTAAGGTTCCTGTCATTTTCAGCAAAGACCCCTTATATATTTTCATAACACCTCCCTCTAATTTATACTTGTATCCAGCTTTATCTAGAGTTCCTAGGGAAGTAAGATTGCCTTTTAAATCTGGTTCATATCTCACTGAAGATAGTATTTTATATGTACCATCAGTTAAACTCAATCTTATCAAACCAATGCCCTGAATCAAACATTGTTGATTGTTTCCCATTAGAACTTTACCTCCATTTAAGTCTTTTTAGTCCAAAAAATAGTGTTTATGTGGGGTCATATGATAGGAACATCCTGAATCTAATATCCATTCTTCAGTTGGATCAATTTCTATTACAGCAAGGACTTCGGCTGACTCATAGCTCTCATGTACATTAGCTGAAGTTTGACCCTCTTTCTTATTTTGAAACTTATTTTTATACTGAAGCTTTCTACAATTTTTTATGAGGTGCCCAGATTTATGACAATAGAAGCACTCACGAGTTTCATTTGCCTTAGACTTAGATTTGTGTTTACTGTGATCTTTCTTAGTATTTTTAAACTGATTTGATCTAGTTTCTGATTTTCCTCTTACTGTCAAGGCTTCTGTTTCCTTTTTCTGAGGTCTGGATTCTAGCTCTTTTGATCGAAGAGCATCTAAAACTAGGCTCATTGAAAGAGAATCCCTCCCATATTTTATGGCTGCCCTTTATTTCTTTATAACTCTCTGGTAGTGAGTTTAGTAATATAATGGCTTGATTTTCATCATCAATATTTTCCCCAATGTTTGTAACATCTAAACAAAATTTTATGTATTCGTCTAGATTATCTTCGAGGGGCTTCGAGGGATCCATTCGATATCCAAACAATCTTTCTTTTAGAAGAATCTTATTAGACAAAGACTTATTCAAGTACATTTCATCTAACTTTTTCCACAGATCTACAGCCGTAGTTACTTCATTTACTTGCCTTAACACAATATCTGAAAGGTACAGAATCATAGTGCTAAAAGCTATTTCATCCAATTCCTGTTTTTTCTCCTTTGTTACAGGATCGGGAATATTTTTAAGCTTATCAAGAATTTTAGCAACCTTCAATTGAACTAACAGTGCTTTCAATTTCTTTTTCCACAAACTAAAATCTCCTTTCCCATCAAACTTTTCTAATTCAAATTTAGCAGACATGGTTTAACAAGAACACATAAGTATATTCCAGCAGTCTCAAATTCCAACAGTTTGAAAAATATGTTCCAGCAGTCTCACAAAATCAATTTCAGCAGTCTCAGAGATTATTTCCAGCAGACGGATATATATTCACCGAGAGAAAAAATGAATAAACCTTAACTAACCTCTTATTGAGATTAAATCTCACCGAAGAAAAAAGAAGCAAGCAGCAGATTGATTCCTCAGCAGTTTCAATCAAACGATTACGAACTCTCTGTGATAAGCGCCCAATATGCTTTAAGTTTACAAAGCTAGAGGTCCTTCTAGGATCCTTGTAAACTGACACAAATAAGACTACTTACCGAATGATTCCAACCAAGAGTTTAGTTAGAAGATGAATCACTCTTAGATCAAACTTAGAATCTAGGATTTTCACTCTAAGATCCTAAGACGACTCACTCCAGAATTAGATTGATCAAAACTAATCCAATGAATCGATTGAACATCAAACCTAAGACAAGATTTGAAAGAAAAGACAACACCAAAGAGGTTGAATAAGCAAAAGCTTTTTAACATTCATAATCTGAGTTTTCAAGAGTATTACAAGCCATTTAAAGGCCAAATGGTCGTGGATAGACCAAGGAACTCAAAAGTCATTCAACTACACTTAATTGCAAATTGTAGAAAATAAGACCCAAGAACTTAAAACTTGATTGCACATCAAACGAGCAACCATATCTCAAAACTAAAAAGATAGAATTGCTTTAAATTGTCTTAAATATTTGCTATGGAATCCGCTCCTCATAATGGCAACGTTTGACAAGGTTTGACATCACGTTTTCCCATGTAGTGCACACTTGACAGCATTTTCTTCACAAAATCTGCACAATTTTTTTGATCACCGTGTCATCTTCTAAACTATTGGACTTTTCCTGTGCCATCTTCATGCCATTCTCTTCTTGACTCATTGAACTAACATTATATAAAAATTTGGCCTCAAAATTATCCGTCGGGTCTTGTGAATTTGCTAGTTTTTGAAGATGTAGTGTGAATGCCTCTTGAATCTTCTTTGCCTTGCTTCTTGTAATTGGTCCTTCAGGTACATGCAATGGATTATTGATTGATTCCATATCATTCCCCCTTTCTTTAAAAGGATTTGTCCTCAAATCAAGGTCTTCATTTCCTACATCAAAAGGAGTCAAGTCAGCCACATTAAAAGTAGAACTTACATTGTACTCACCTCGTATATCTAATTTGTATGCATTGTTATTGATCTGTTCAAGCACTTGAAAAGGACCATCTCCCCTTGGTTGAAGTTTTGACTTTCTTTGATCTGGAAACCTTTCCTTTCTTAGATGAACCCAAACCCAATCTCCCGGTTTAAAAATCAATTCCTTTCTTCCTTGGTTCTTGCGAGTGACTAGCTTTTGATTCTTCTTTTCAATCATTTCTTTGATTTCTTTGTGCAAAGTTTTGATGTATTCGGCCCTAGAAGAAGCTGCATCACTAGTAAACATATTAGGTGGCAAAGGTGATAAATCTAGAGGAGTCAAAGGATTAAAGCCATACACAATCTCAAAAGGTGAACAGTGAGTTGTGCTATGAGTCGACCTATTGTATGCAAACTCCACAAAAGGTAGAGTCTCTTCCCAAGACTTAAGATTTTTAGAAATTAGTGACCTAAGCAAGGCCCCCAATGTTCTATTAACCACCTCAGTTTACCCATCCGTTTGTGGGTGACAAGTTCTAGAAAATAGAAGCTTAGTTCCCAATTTTCCCCACAAAACTTTCCAAAAATGACTTACAAATTTAACATCCCTATCACTAACAATAGTTTTGGGAATGCCATGCAATCTAACCACTTCCCGAAAGAAAAGATTAGCTATGTTGGTAGCATCATCAGTTTTGTTACATGGAATGAAATGCGCCATCTTACTAAACCTATCAACCACCACAAAAATACTATCATGATTTCTTCTAGTCTTTGGTAATCCTAGAACAAAATCCATGCTAATGTCTACCCATGGTTCACTAGGAACATCTAAAGGAGTGTAAAGGCCACGTGGTTGTGTCTTAGACTTAGCCTCCTTACACTTGAAACATTGCTTGCAAACTTTGTTCACATCTTTCCTCATTTTAAGCCAATAAAAATGTTCACACAACATGCTATATGTTTTAAATTCTCCAAAATGTCCCATAAGTCCTCCCCCATGAGCTTCCTTCACAAGTAACTCTCTAATGGAACACTTAGGAATACAAAGCTTACCTTTCCTAAAAAGCATCCCATCAAACACAATATAATCTTGAACATTTTTCCCTTCTAAACATTGTTCATACACATCATAAAATTCAGATTTCTCAACTTTATACAACTCAATCATGTGTTTAAAACCAAGAACTTTTGCACTAAGGGATGAGAATAAAGCATACCTTCTTGATAATGCATCAGCCACCACATTGTCCTTACCTTTTTTTGTAATGGATGACATAAGGAAATGTCTCAATGAATTCCACCCATTTCGCATGCCTCTTGTTAAGCTTCGTTTGGCCTTTGAGATGATTCAAGCTTTCATGATCCGTGTGGATAACAAACTCTTTTGGCCATAAGTAATGTTGCCAAACTTTCAAAGCCCTCACAAGTGCATGTAGCTCCTTGTCATAAGTCGGGTAGTTGAGTTGAGCTCCATTTAGCTTTTCACTAAAGAACATGATTGGTCGCTTTTCTTGCATCAAAACAACTCCTATACCTATCCCACTTGCATCACATTCAATCTCAAAAGATTTATCAAAGTTAGGTAAAGCAAGACAAGGTGCATTGGTCAATTTTTCTTTTAGCTCATTGAATGCATTCTCTTGTTTTTCTTTCCATTCAAATTTCACATGCTTTTTCACAAGTTCAGTTAATGGTGAGGCTATGCTACTGAAATCTTTAATAAATCTCCTATAGAAACTAGCCAAACCATGAAAGGATCTTACCTCGGATGCATTGGTAGGAGTTGGCCATTCTCGGATAGCCTTTACCTTTTCTTCATCAACTTTCACTCCATCTTTTCCAACAATGAACCCTAGGAAATTGACTTGTTCTAGACAAAAACTACACTTTTTGAAGTTGGCATAAAGCTTTTATTCTCTAAGTTTAAGTAAAATTGTCTTCACATGCAAAATATGATCATTTAAGCTGTTTGAGTAAACAAGAATATCATCAGAGTATACAACCACAAATTTTCCTATGTATTCCCTCAAAACATGATTCATTAGCCTCATAAAAGTACTTGGTGCATTAGTAAGGCCAAATGGCATAACAAGCCACTCATAAAGCCCAAACTTTGTTTTGAAAGCCGTTTTCCATTCATCTCCCACATGCATACGAATTTGATGATAACCACTTTTAAGATCTATTTTTGAAAACAAATTAACACCATGTAATTCATCTAACATGTCATCTAATCGAGGAATAGGATGTCGATACTTTACCGTTATTTTGTTGATGGCTCGACAATCAATACACATCCTCCATGTACCATCTTTCTTGGGTACCAAAATCACCGGAACCGAGCAACGACTCATGCTTTCTCTAATATACCCTTTATCCATGAGTTCTTCAACTTGTCTTTGGATCTCCTTAGTCTCGGTTGGATTGGTCCTATAGGCAGCCATGTTTGGAAGAGTTGCACCCGGAATGAAGTCAATTTGATGTTCAATCCCTCTTAGAGGAGCTAAACCCGTAGGTGCATCTTCATGTGGAAACATGTCATTAAATTTCTGCAAAAGAGACTTAAAAGCACTAGGCAATCCATCATTAGAGTTAGGTTCATTTTCTAAACACTTTCCTTTGCACATAAGTACAAAATTTGGTGCTTCGAATGAAAACATATTTCTCACTTCCCCTTTTCTCATAACCAAACTCACATTCTTTCTTTTTTCCTCAAAATCACTCTTTTTTCTCTCTTGATTTTCTCTCACCTTTTGCCCCTCACTTTCCTCTCTTTTTTCACTATTCTCTCTTTCTTTTAACTTACTTTTTTCTCTCCTCTCTTTTTCTTCAAATTCTTTTCTTTTCTTCTCTAATTTCAAATGATCACAATGTACTTCATATGGAGATAATGGCAGCAAAGTAAACTTTTTCCCATCCAAAGTAAAGGTATACTTGTTGAACAATCCATCGTATGTAACTTTTCTATCATATTGCCAAGGTCGGCCTAACAAAATATCTCCCGCATGCATAGGTACAACATCACAAAGAACTTCATCCTTATATCTTCCCAAAGTAAAAGAAACAAGAACTTGAGAGTTTACCTTCAATTCTCCTTTGTTGGTCAACCATTGAAGTTTATATGGTTTTGGATGTGGACGAGTAGTAAGTTGAAGCCTTTTTACAAGAAAACTACTTACCACATTTGTGCAACTTCCACTATCAATCACCAAGCTGCAGGGGCTTCCTTCAATCAAACATCTTGTGTGAAACAAGTTTTCCCTTTGATCTTCAACTTTCTCTTCCTTAATTTGCACATTAAGTACCCGCCTCGTAATCAAGGATATGGAATTACCTTCTTCAATATACTCATCATCATCGGGTGTTTCATATTCTTCCTCAAGTTGTGCATCATGTTCCTAACATTCATCTTCCGAATCAATCACGCCATTTCTCACCACCATGACTCTTTTATTGACACAATCTTTACTCATGTGTCCAAACCCTTTGCACTTCCAACATTGAATAGAGTTAGGCTTCTCCCTAACCTCCTTTGAAGCTTCAACCTTCTTAGTATTAGAGCTCTCGGCCTCCACTTTTTTGGCAGCCACAAATTTCCCCTTTGATTGCATCGATTCATTCCTATTTACAAAACCATCCTTGTTCCACATATTAGAACTTGAAAAGGCATGAGTTTTAGATACATACCTGTTTGCACGCTCCTTTTCTTCCTTCAATTGAGCTTCAATTTTGATAGCGTAATGATACATATCTTCCATATATGGTGGTGGATTTCTATCAACAAGATGAGCAATTTCTTGATTCAAACCTCCAAGGAACCTAGACATGGTGTCTTCCTCATCTTCTCGGATTCTTGCTCTACTAATCAAAGTCTCCATCTCTCGATAATATTCAGCAACACTTTTTGTACCTTGCCTCAAAGATTGCAATTTAGTTTTCAAATCTCTTTCATAATGTTTTGGGACAAACCTTTTTCTCATGGCTTCTTTGAGTTCTTCCCAAGTTTCTATTGGATCCTCCTCTTTCCTCCTTCTCTCGGACTTGAGATAATGATACCATTCAGAGGCATAATTGGTGAATTCGGCAATGGCAAGTTTCATCTTCTTATTCTCACTAAATGTGTTGCAATCAAACACATGTTCTATCTTCCTTTCCCATTGCAAATATGTCTCCGAATCCGCCGTTCCAGTAAAAGGTGGGATCTTGAGTTTAACTCCTCCATCTCTATCTTCATGCACTCTTTCCACCCTTCTAGGTTGCATCACATTGGCGAGGTTATTTCTTCCTCTCCCTCTCACATTTCCTCTACCTCCAAGCTGTCTTTCATGTGCATCTAAGTCAAACATACCTTCATCTTCATGGAATGGTCGTACTTCCCTTTGTTGTTGAGCCCTCCTTTCTTGTCTTTCTTCCCTCATCAATTCCAACATAGCTTGAATTGCTTGAAGTATAGCAACATTTGGATCTATCACTTCCAGAACTTCTTCTCCATCATGCGACATTTTGTATTTAGTAACAAGGACCTTTCCACACTTCTCACAAAGACTTCACTCAAGGACACTCGTGTTTATCACTCAAGGGTAGGCTTTTGGTACTAGGTCAAAGATGTAAGGGTTGGCTTAAATTTTGGTGCAATCTTGCTATAAGCTTGATATAACCGATTCAAATGACCAACTTTTCACAACCTAAACTAGAGCAAGTCAACCTTAAGACCAGCAACTAAAAACTTTGAACAAACATACAATATAACAACACTAACTTTTGGTGTGCCTCGGATCTTTGAATAAAAGTTTTTTTTTTTCTTTTGACTTCCTTTTTTTTTCTTCCTTTTTTTTCTATTTGCTACTGATTTTTTTTTCTTCTTTTGCTACTGATTTTCTTTTTCTTTTGTTGCTGTTTTTTTTTTTTTGATAATCCGAGAGCAAGTCACAAAAATACAAATTTGTAAAAAAAAAAATGACAGAAAGTAAAGATATTTCACCTCTAGAGTCGGCCAAAGGATGTTGACCAAGGCTCTGATACCAAATGATAAGCGCCCAATATTCTTTAAGTTTACAAAGCTAGAGGTCCTTCTAGGATCCTTGTAAACTGACACAAATAAGACTACTTACCGAATGATTCCAACCAAGAGTTTAGTTAGAAGATGAATCACTCTTAGATCAAACTTAGAATCTAGGATTGTCACTCTAAGATCCTAAGACGACTCACTCCAGAATTAGATTGATCAAAACTAATCCAATGAATCGATTGAACATCAAACCTAAGACAAGATTTGAAAGAAAAGACAACACCAAAGAGGTTGAATAAGCAAAAGCTTTTTAACATTCATAATCTGAGTTTTCAAGAGTATTACAAGCCATTTAAAGGCCAAATGGTCGTGGATAGACCAAGGAACTCAAAAGTCATTCAACTACACTTAATTGCAAATTGTAGAAAATAAGACCTAGGAACTTAAAACTTGATTGCACATCAAACGAGAAACCATATCTCAAAACTAAAAAGATAGAATTGCTTTAAATTGTCTTAAATATGTGCTATTGAATCCGCTCCTCATAATGGCAACGTTTGACAAGGTTTGACATCACGTTTTCCCATGCAGTGCACACTTGACAGCATTTTCTTCACAAAATCTGCACAATTTTTTTTTATCACTGTGTCATCTTCTAAACTATTGGACTTTTCCCGTGCCATCTTCATGCCATTCTCTTCTTGACTCATTGAACTAACATTATATAAAAATTTGGCCTCAAAATTATCCGTCGGGTCTTGTGAATTTGCTAGTTTTTGAAGGTGTAGTGTGAATGCCTCTTGAATCTTCTTTGTCTTGCTTCTTGTAATTGGTCCTTCAGGTACATGCAATGGATTATTGATTGATTCCATATCATTTCTCTGCCTCTTCTTTCATCACCGATTACTGCTATGATACCATTTGGGATGAAAGTTAGCATACAAACAAATATAGAATATAAACTGAAAATTGAGAGAGAATAAGGGAGAAAGACAAATTTTTACTAGCCCAGAATCCTTTCTACGCTTCTCCATTCATCTTCCCCCTACACTGGCACTAAAGCTTGCCCTTTTAGTCATCTCACTTATCTAGCAAGCACTACCTTACTGAGGTGCCCCAAAATTCTACTGGCACTAGCTTTCACACTACGATGCAGAGACCCATAACCCGAATTTTATTCTTTGGTTGGCCTAACTGATCACACTGCAGGTAGCTCTTTTTGCCCCTAACTTATTGCAGGCTGACACAAAAGATTTTCTCTTTCAAGCAACCAACTTTTTTTTTTTAAACAGAGCTTTTCTTTTCCCACAACTCAATGTTACTTACTATTACGCAAGGAAGCTAACTAGACAAACTTTACACCTATCGGAGTGACAACGAACTTTTAAGGCATATAACTTTGATTTAGGCTTTCAAGATCATAATAAAACAAGCGAATCGTCATATTTTGCAAGGGAATCAAAAAGAAAAATTTTTAAATTCTCTTGAATTTAGACATGCTTTCAAATTTGGAACAACTAGAGAGATTTATGCCTAAAAGCAATTCATCAGACGTCATCATCATCGGCATGCAATTATTTCATTGAAAGCATTACTATTGCAAAACCTAAACAGAGCAAATCTCCCCCCCCCAAACATAAAATATACATTGTCCCCAATGTATGAATATTTACTCAGATAAACCGAGATCGATACTACCCTGAAAATGCAAGAGAATTTGAAACGTTTTGAATTGTTGTCCGAAGAAAGAATGAGAAGCTAGACACGAATTCACGAGCTTCCTGCACAAGGATCGATCACACGGGAGCATTAGGATCAACACAAAAACAAAATTGAAATCTACAAAAAATTTAAACACTTGGGTTGCCTCCCAAGAAGCGCTTGTTTAACGTCTTGAGCTACACGAGGCTCGGTCATCCTGGATCCGTCAAAATCATTTTTTCGACCTTCCTCTCTTCGAATCCACAATAATGCTTCACTCTTTGAGCATTAACTTTAAAAGTTAACCCGCTGCTGTCCATTAGCTCAATTGGATACTTCCTTTACCAAGAATGGACCAGACCATCTTGACTTCAACTTTCCTGGGAACAATAGTAATTGAGAATTGCACAGAAGAACCTGCTGCCCTGGTGATAACTTCCCAAAAGGTAGTTATTTAGGCCTCAATTATATAGGGAATTGTGTGTCCTTTATGCTTATTAGGGTTGGTTTTGGATAGATATTATATGTTTTAACCCATTTGGAAAAATGGAAGCATTGGAAATTATTTTGTGCAGATTATGCTGCTGAGCGACTAGAGGGAGCAAATTCTGTGTTGCAGCAAAACTGGGAACAGAACTGCCACATCACAGCTCGTTAGCCAACTTCATGAACCGACTTCTGTTGAGTTATTTTCGGGATAAAGGAGCAAGGAGAGCCTTACACGTGTCCTAGTTGACCTAATTCAAGCTTCCCATCCTTCTATAAAAGGAAGTAGCCGTCAAAGTCAAAAGAATTCCATGTTTCCCTTAGAAGCCGAATAGTATAAAGAGATTGGAGACCACCAAGAACACCATCATCCGGAAGCTGATTTAGGAGATTTATATTTTCTTTATTATCTTGTGATTATGGACATGCTTACTCAGATTGTAATTTGTGTTTCCATGCCTATTATGAACTAAGTAGCCTAGGTGTTGGTTAGGAATAATGTGATTGTCGTGCTTCATCTTTAGTAATATATTGACTATCGCATTTTGGTTAATTGTTGTGCTTATTTCCATTTTATGCCCACCTGGCTAGCCGGTGTGAACAACTCTCTCTAGTTTCAGGGATGATTTAGAGAGTGTGTGACAATTATCCACACTACGATCATTGTGTATTGGTGAACGCCAGTGACTGAGCTAGGGATAGCCAGTTGCCTAGTGCTTGATCGGTCGTACTTCATTGGGGTTGAAACACATCACAAAAGATCCAGAGTTCCGGGAGGAATCCGCTAATAATACTGCGAGAAATGCATGATCAATAATATTGCTAGAGCATCTTTTAGAACAATCACTAAATCCTAACCAGCGCCTGTCTTTAATCTGTCTATCTATTTGTTTACTCGTTGTTCTGTCATTTATTTAGCCTCAGCATAATTCTTATAAAACCAAATCATTTTACCATCTTTGAAACCATTAGAAAGTTACACAAAATAGGTAGAGTGGAGACTAATTCAGGACTCGGATTGATAATATTACTTGTTGCAGACTGTGTATACTTGCACAGGAATTCTAGTCTTGTATACCATATTTTTACTCACTCTAGTAAGCCAACAAGTTTTTGGCGCCGTTGCCGGGGACTTGAATAAGTTTTTATCTGATCTATTTTTGTGTATGTGTTTTAGTGGTTTGGTGCTAGAACTTTTTGATTGTTTCTTTTGTTTTTGCAGGTGTGAGTTTGGTGCATTAGCGATCCGCCTGGGGTAAGGTTTGAGCTTGATCCAGAAATTGAAAGGACATTTAGGAACAGAAGGAGGGAGCAGCGCAGAAACCAGATAAAGAACGTGTCGCGTCTTCCGGAGGCTCCTGAAGGTCCAGCAAACCCCCAGCAGAATCTGTTGCTACAGCAAAAGCCGCCGTTTGAACAAAATGAGTAGCAAAATAATCAGACTGAAAATGCTATCTTGATAGCGAACGATAGGACCAGAGCCATTCGAGTGTATGTTGTCCCAATGTTTAATGAGTTGAATTCAGGGATTGCACATCCCCAAATCCAAGCGGCAAATTTTGAAATGAAACCGGTAATGTTTCAGATGTTGCAAACCGTGGGACAATTTCATGGTTTGACATCTGAAGACCCTCATTTACATCTTAAGTCTTTTCTAGGAGTTAGTGATTCTTTTGTAATTCAAGGAGTGCCTAGGGATGCTCTTAGATTAACTTTGTTTCCGTATTCTCTTAGAGATGGGGCAAAGGCATGGTTAAACTCTTTTGCTCCAGGATCAATTAGGACATGGGATGAGTTAGCTAAAAATTTTTTGAGTAAATATTTCTCACCTAATAGAAATGCTAAATTAAGGAGTGAAATAGTAGGGTTTAGGCAACTTGAAGATGAGACTTTTAGTGAGGCTTGGGAGAGATTTAAGGAGTTTTTGCGAAAGTGTCCCCACCATGGTTTAGCTCATTGTATTCAAATGGAAACATTTTACAATGGTTTAAATGGAGTAACCCAAGGTATGGTCGATGCTTCGGCTGGAGAGGCCCTTTTGGCTAAAACTTTTGATGAAGCTTATGAAATTTTAGAAAGAATATTGATTAATAGTTGTCAGTGGTCGGATGTTAGAGGCACAAATAAAAAATGAAGAGTTTATTAGAAGTTGATGGTGTGTCCACCATTAGGGCTGATCTTTCTATGACTGCTAATGCTCTTAAGAATGTGACAGTGATTAGTCATCAGCAGCCACCAGCTATGGAGCCTACTGCAGTGGTGAACCAAGTCACAGAATAAGCATGTGTCTATTGTGGTGAAGATCACAACTACGAGTTTTGCCGCAGCAATCCAGCTTCTGTGTTTTTTGTAGGTAATCAGAGGAATAACCCTTACTCTGATTTTTATAATCCAGGTTGGCGCAACCACCCCAACTTCTCATGGGGAGGTTAAGGAAATAACATGCAATCACAACAAAAGGTGAACTAGCTGGGATTTGCTAAAGCGCAGGTATTGCCCCAGCAAAATAAGCAGGCTTTGCCCCAGTAAAATTCGGGAAGTTCGCTCGAGGTGATGATGAAAGAATTTATGGCTCGTACAGATGCCGCAATTCAAAGTAATCAATCTTCGATGAGAGCCCTAAAATTGCAAGTGGGTCAGGTAGCTAATGAGCTGAAGGCAAGGCCTCAAGGGAAACTTCCATCAGATACTGAACAGCTTAGAAGGGAAGGTAAGGAGCAGGTAAAGGCAGTAACTCTTAGGAGTGGTAAGCCATTAGAAGAAAGAATTGAGCCTAGTAAAACCCAGGTTATAGATAAAAATGGTGATAAAAATGTTGTTGTTGAAAAAGATTTGGAGTCTGGTCAGGGTGCTGGAGGCAGCAATAAAAATGTTGGAGCATCTGGTTCTGTTACAGATGTGGAACCACCTTATGTGCTGCCCCCACCTTATGTACCACCTCTACCTTTTCCACAAAGGCAAAAGCCTAAGAATCAGGATGGTCAGTTTAGGAAGTTTTTAGAGATTCTTAAGCAATTGCACATAAGTATCCCTTTAGTAGAAGCTATTGAGCAAATGGCTAATTATGCTAAATTTCTTAAGGATATTTTGACTAAAAAGAAGAGATTGAGTGAGTTTGAAATTGTATCTCTTACTGAGGAGTGTAGTGCTATTCTTAAGAATGGGCTACCCCCCAAGGCTAAGGATTCAGGATCATTTACCATACCCGTGCTATTCTCAAGCATTAACCTTATGCCTCTATCGTTCTATCGGAAGTTAGGTATTGGTGAAGCTAGGCCTACCACAGTTACACTCCAATTAGCTGATAGGTCTATCACATATCTAGAGGGAAAAATTGAGGATGTCTTAGTGAAGGTAGATAAATTCATATTTCTTGTTGATTTTATTATTTTAGAATATGAGGCTGATAAAGATGTCCCAATTATTCTAGGTCGTCCATTTTTGGTTACTGGTAGGGCATTAATAGATGTTCAAAAAGGGGAGTTAACAATGAGAGTCTGTAACGAGGAAGTGAAATTTAATGTGTTTAAAGCCATGAAATATCCAGACGAAATGGAGGATTGCTTCTTCATAAGGATTCTAGAGAGCACAGTTATTGAGACAGCAATACAGGATTCGGCTGATAAGAATTCAGAAGAGCATGGAGAGGTTAGTGTAGAAGATTTAGAAGTTTGTTTGTTAGAAAGAAAAAATGAAAAAGAGTTGTTTAGGTGTGAGGATGTTTTTGAGTCTTTAGATTTAAACCAAAGGAAAGCTCCTCCCATTAAGCCATCCCTGATTGAGGCACCTACTTTAGATTTGAAGCCCTTGCCGGACCATCTAAAATATGTGTATCTTGGGGAAAGTGAAACGTTGCCCATTATTGTTGCATCAGATTTAATGCCAGAGCATGAAGAAGCCTTAATAAAATTGCTACAGCAATACCGCAAGGCTATAGGTTAGAAGTTGGCTGACATTCAGGGAATTAGCCCATCTTTTTGTATGCACAAAATAACTCTAGAGGAGGGATCCTTTAGGAGTATTGAGCAACAAAGAAGGCTTAACCCTGCAATGAAAGAGGTTGTTAAAAAGGAGGTGATTAAATGGTTGGATGCTGGGATCATTTATCCAATTACCGATAGCAATTGGGTGAGCCCTGTCCAGTGTGTTCCTAAGAAAGGAGGTGTTACTGTGGTGAGCAATAAAGACAATGAGTTGATTCCAACCAGGACAGTAACTGGCTGGAGGGTTTGCATGGACTACAGGAGGCTCAATAAAGCCACCCGTAAGGACCATTTCCCTCTACCATTTATTGACCAAATGTTGGATAGATTGGCTGGTCAGGCCTATTACTGTTTCTTGGATGGTTATTCTGGGTACAACCAGATTACTATTGCTCCTGAGGATCAGGAGAAAACCACTTTCACCTGTCCTTATGGGACATTTGCTTTTAGGAGAATGCCTTTCGGCCTTTGCAATGCTCCAGCAACATTTCAGCGGTGTATGTTAGCAATTTTTTCTGATATGATTGAGTCCACTGTTGAGGTATTTATGGACGATTTTTCAGTGTTTGGAGGGTCTTTTCAGAGTTGTTTAGATAATTTAGGTAAGGTGTTAAAAAGATGTGAGGATACCCATCTAGTTCTTAATTGGGAAAAATGTCACTTCATGGTGAAGGAGGGAATAGTGCTAGGTCATAGGATTTCTAAAAATGGTCTAGAAGTTGATAGAGCAAAAGTAGAGGTTATTGAAAGACTAGAGCCACCGAATTCAGTGAAGGGAATTAAGAGTTTTTTAGGACATGTTGGATTTTATAAGAGGTTCATAAAAGATTTTTCCAAAATTAGTAAACCTCTTTGTAACTTATTGTGTACTGATCATGTTTTTGACTTTAATGCAGATTGTAGGAAGGCTTTTGAGACTTTAAAGGCTGCTTCAACCTGAGCACCCATTCTTTGCGCACCTAATTGGAATTTACCATTCGAGGTAATGTGTGATGCGAGTGATTATGCGGTAGGTGCGATGCTGGGACAAAAGCAGGGCAAATTTATCCATCCTATATATTATGCAAGCAAGGTTTTAAATGAAGCACAAGTCAACTACACAACTACTGAAAAGGAGTTGTTAGCTGTTGTGTTCGCTTTTGAGAAGTTCCGGCCATATTTGGTTGGATCCAAAGTCACGGTTTTTACGGATCATGCAGCAATAAGGTATCTAATGTCTAAGAAAGATGCAAAGCCTAGACTAATTCGTTGGATTTTACTGTTGCAGGAATTCGACTTGGAGATAAAGGACAAGAAAGGAGCAGAAAACGCCATTGCAAATCATTTATCTCGTCTTGATCCGTCATCATCTTTGCTAGAGCAATTTGTCATTTCCGATTCTTTTCTAGATGAACAGCTCTTTGCTGTTGAGGTAAAGGTAGTTAGGGATGTCCCTTGTGAAGGGATAATAACCCTTTGTGCAGCGGAAACAATCAGAATCACACTAATTTTTAAACGAGATTAAAAACAATACGGATCACAAAGGATAAATTTACAGCAAGAAATTGAAAAATAACATGCTGTAAAACTGAGGAAAAAAAACATGCTGAAAATTAAGAAACAATTCTAGATCTAATCTAGAAAAGGATCCTATTGATCCTAGTTCAAGAACAAACTCACCCTTGAAGAACTTCTTGAACCGCCTCACCAAAAAACTTTTTGTCACCAAAATTACAGCGGCAAGAAACCTTTGATTTTGTTGGGATAATAGACACGAACACCACCACGAGGAATCACCGGTATTCTCAAAAGAACTATGTTGAGTGGTTATGTGGGAACCTTGAAAAACTAAGGATTCTTTTTCTGGAAAAAAACTTCTCTGTACAACAGATGGACAAGAGAATCACGAGAGAGAGCGAGAGGGAGACGTGAGGGAGGCGTGAATGAGAGAGCAATTAAACTGCCTCTTGACCCTTTCTTTTTAACCTAAACCTCAGGAAAGAATGCCACCTCACATAATATCAGGTAACTGAAATATCAGTTACCTGATATTTTTAATTAATCAGAATTTAAAATCATAATTTTAAATTTAAAATTAATTAAATTTTAATTAATCAATATTAATTAAAATAACATTAATTTAAATCAAATTTAAATTAATATCCCTCTTATCTTATGGTTCAATTAAATCAAATTTAATTAAACTAGAATAATTAACTAATTCAAAATTAATTAACTTTAAAATAATAAAATTGAACATCATATGTTCAATTATTATTATTCTCTCTCATGAAAACTATAGTATTAATGTACATCCAATGCACATTAATTATAACCTATAGTTTTAATATGAATCAAATTCATATTTTAGTTTGATATTCGAACCCCTTCGAATACTTAACTTAACCTTAGAATTTTATCTCAACGCTCTTATAGAGCTACCGGTGGGACCTGATGGACCTACAGATCGGAAGCTCCAACGATATGAGATTAGTTGGCTAAACTCATTAACCAAGTTAATCAATATTCGTTAACTGTGGTTCACTCCACTAAAGAACCACAGCTGCACTCTTCTCACTGCAGATATATTTCTGTGTCCACGGATATCGACCGTCAACAGCAAGTTAGCCCTTCACGTGTGTTCGTACCCCAGCTAGGTCAAATTACCGTTTTACCCCTGGGCTACCTCTTGATCCTTAAGTACCAGTGCTCCTCTAATGAACAACCTGTTTGTGGTCCAACCAAAAATAGAAATCCCTCTCGTGCCATAAAGAGGGTAGGGCCCATTGTTCAAGACCCGGAGACACCACTTAAGGGAACACACCTCTACTTACCCTCATATCAGGAAGGAGTGAATTCCATCTTGTAAGACTACGTTCCCAGCTCCCCACTCGGTCTTATCCCCAAAATGGTAGGCTTATTGAGTCGGCGAACTGGCCACTCTCACCCGTACAAATCAAAGGACAATCCCTCATGGACAGGAGTCCATAATCCACTCAGAATTAAGGCCAAGTTGCCTAGGTCATCCTAGTGAAATAGAAACCGAGCTAACTAACGGTGTTATAGTTAGTGGTTAACTATTTCGCGGTCCGGTCTTTGTGCAAACTCATTGCACAGGATACCCCCACTCGCATGTCAACCACATGAACGCGTTGGATCAATACGTTTGTATCAATATACAAAGCGGGCCGTATCCATAGTGTCACCAGGATAAGGTACCCAGCCTTATCCCTATACTACAGACCCTTTAGGCTAAAACTTGAACATTAATCCCCGTATGTCCCTACATACTAGTTCAAGCCTCATTCTATTAGCCATGGATGTTTAGTTTATTGGATTAGGGTTAACAAGACAAGATATAATACAAACATTGAATAATACAGCACTTTATTAATGTTCGGTCAAATGTACATTTACTATCTACGAGTTTTAGGGCATAAAACCCAACAAACTCCCACTTGAACTAAAACTCAAGTTACAGGGAAAGTATATACAAAATAATCCAAAGTTGGAAACGGTACATGTATATTTGTACATTACATAAAAGGTAAATATACAAAATACAATAAACTAGGGCATCCTTACACCCATTACACATCTCCCACTTGCCCTAGATTACGCTATATACATATCTCGCAGACCTAGACTGTCTAGATGACCCTCGAACACTTTAGCCGAGAGGGCCTTCGTAAATGGATCAGCAATGTTATGCTCAGAAGCGATCTGGGTCACGACCACATCTCCTCTTTGCACAATCTCTCGAATTAGATGGTACTTCCTCTCTATGTGTTTACCTCTTTTGTGGCTGCGAGGTTCTTTTGAATTGGCTACTGCCCCACTGTTGTCACAGTATAACGTAATGGGCAAGTTCATATTTGGAACAACTTCCAAATCTGTCAAGAACTTCCTTAGCCAAACAGCTTCCTTAGCTGCTTCACCATCGTGGAGTCTGCTATACATCCCTGCTTTATGCTCCTCCAAACTACAGCTCCCCCGTTAAGGGTGAAAACTGACCCTGACGTAGATTTCCTAGAATCCTTGTCAGTTTGGAAGTCAGAGTCGGTGTAACCTGTGAGAACTAACTCCTTAGCCCCAAACACCAACATATAATCTCTCGTTCTCCTAAGATACTTGAGGATTCCTTTAACGGCGGTCCAATGGTCTAACCCTGGATTTGACTGATATCTGCTGACAATCCCTACAGCATAACAAATGTCAGGCCTCGTGCATAGCATGGCATACATTAAGCTACCCACGGCTGAGGCGTAGGGAATCCGTCTCATATCCTCAACCTCTTGAGGTGTCTTAGGAGACTGTTCCTTAGACAAGTGAACCCCATGCCTGAAAGGCAACAAGCCCTTCTTGGAGTTCTGCATCGAATATCGGGCCAACATCTTGTCGATATACGTTGCCTGAGACAGAGCTAGCGATTTGTTCTTTCTATCCCGAATAATCTGGATCCCAAGAACATACTGGGCCTCACCCAAATCTTTCATTTGGAATTGAGCTGCTAACCATTCTTTTACGTCAGACAGATACCCTACATCATTCCTAATGAGTAGGATGTCGTCTACATAGAGTACGAGGAAAGCTACTTTATTCTTGTTGATCTTCTTGTATACACAAGGCTCATCAACATTCTGGTCAAAACCAAAAGATTTGATCGCAGTATCAAATCTAATATTCCAAGATCTAGAAGCCTGTTTCAACCCATAAATGGATCGATTCAGTTTGCAAACCTTTTGCTCATGACCTTGGGATATGAACCCCTCGGGTTGAGACATAAAAATACTCTCGTCAAGATTGCCATTCAAAAAAGCCGTCTTGACATCCATTTGCCAAATTTCATAATCATAAAATGTGGCAATGGATAAGAGGATTCTTATGGACTTTAGCATAGCAACTGGAGAAAAAGTTTCTTCATAGTCCACTCCTTCTCGTTGGGTATAACCTTTTGCTACAAGTCTTGCTTTGAAAGTCTGTACTTTCCCAGCAGCATCTCTTTTTCTCTTATAGATCCATTTACACCCAATGGGTTTGACCCCTTCAGGTAGATCTACAAGTTCCCAAACTTGATTGAAGTACATCGACTCCATCTCAAGGTCCATGGCCTTGGCCCACTCGTCCTTATCTACATCATTCATTGCCTGACGATAAGACAATGGATCTTCTACGCCGTCATCAGGTATGACTACTTGTGTTTCTGTTAAACCCAAGTAGCGGTTAGGTTGTATCACAACCCTCCCACTGCGTCGAAGCTCTCCCACTACGTGAGGAGGACTAGATTGACGAGAAGAACTGCATTCTCCAACAACTCTTGTTGAAGGACCAGGTTCATCAACAACCCTTGTTGATCCTTCTGTAGCTTCTCCTAATACTAACTTACTTCGTGGTCGATGATCTCGTATGTGGTCTTCCTCCAAGAAAGTTGCATTTGTCGATACAAATACTTTATTATCTTGAGGGTCATAGAAAAGACCACCTCTCGTTTCTTTCGGGTACCCAACAAATTGGCATATTCTCGTACGTGATTCCAATTTCTTAGGATTTGTCACTAACACATGTGCAGGACAACCCCAGATTCGAAAGTAACGCAAACTAGGTTTACGCCCTCTCCATAACTCAAAAGGAGTTTCAGAAACGCTTTTTGAGGGAACACTGTTAAGAATATGTACTGCAGTCTCTACTGCATACCCCCAAAACGAGCTAGGCAACTGAGCATAGCTCATCATAGATCGAACCATGTCTAACAAGGTTCTGTTTCTCCTTTCTGATACACCATTTTGCTGAGGTGTACCAGGTGCTGAGAGTTGTGATTGGATTCCATGTTCTATCATATAGTCCTGGAATCGCTGATCTAAATACTCTCCACCTCGATCTGATCGAAGTGTTTTAATTGTTTTACTCAATAAGTTTTCTACCTCAGCCTTAAACTCCTTGAACTTTTCAAGAGCCTCAGACTTATGGCCCATTAGGTACAAGTAACCGTATCGTGAATAATCATCTATGAAAGAGATGAAGTATTCAAAACCACCTCGAGCCTTTACATTCATAGGACCACAAAGATCCGAATGTATTAGTTCAAGTGGTTCTTTGGCCCTGTAACCTTTTCCAGTAAAAGGCCTCTTGGTCATTTTACCCTCGAGACACGATTCATAGGGTGGTAAAGATGTATCTTCTATGTCACTTAGAAGCCCATTTTTAACCAAACGATCGATCCGATCGATGTTAATATGACCAAGACGAAGATGCCAAAGATACGTGTTGTTACTTAAAGGAGAAACTTTTTGCCTTTTGTTTTGCGTTTCGGCCGTTTTAAACATTTCATGACTTAAAATGGCCTTTGCATCATTTGGTCTTAACACAAATAAATTATTCTCACGCTTAGCTGAACAAATGTAAACTCCATTCTTTAAAATTAAAGCTTCGTTAAGCAAGAATGAAACAGTGTAACATTGTTCTAATAAAGCTGAAACAGAAATTAGGTTTCTTTTAATTCTAGGAACCAAATACAAGTCCTCTAAAATTAAAAACCTATTTCTAAAGAATAATTTTGCAGCTCCCACTGCACGAGCTGAAACGACGTCTCCCGTTCCGACCTTGAGCGTCATTTCACCCTCTGCCAGCTGCTGGAAATTATTTCCCTGAAAAGAAGAACAAACATGATTAGTGGCTCCCGAATCCAGTATCCAGGCAAACTCACCATGTTCAACGAGACAAGTCTCTAACACAAGTAAATCGAATTTACCTTCTTTTTCTCTTCTCTTCTCAGCAAGGTAGCGGGGACAGTTGCGCTTCCAGTGACCATCTGCATTGCAGTGGAAGCATCTCCCTTTGTTGGCCACGACTTTGGCCTTCCCCTTCCCTTGCACAGCCTGTGCAAGAGCCTTCCCCTTGTCTCCCTTCCTCTTTTGTATCTGCTTCGATGAAGAAGCCTGGGGTACAGATTTAGTCCCTGAGGATGAACCCTTCAGGAACTTCTTCTTGGAATGGGCCACATTGGCCTCTCCTTTCACCACATTCTTTCCCTTGCTCTTTTGCAGGGACTCGTAAATCTGTAACTCCGAGAGGAGGGTAGTCAGGTTGAACTGAATCTTATTCATGCTCGCGTTCGTCCTGAAAGACAGATAGCTCGCCGGGAGCTAGTGAAGGATGAACGCAACCTGACTGCGCTCGCAGACAACCCCGCCATTTGCCTCAGCTATGTTGAACTGGTTAATCATGTCCAGGACATGTTCCCGAACAGATTGACCTTCCAGCATCTTGGCATTGAAGACGTTCTTCAAGGCGTCGTGGTGGAGCTGGTAGGACGGGAGTCCAAACATCTCCTGCAGGGAATTCATAATTTCCCTGGCAGTTTCCACGTTCTCATAACGCTTGGCCAAAACTTCAGACAAGCTGACCAATATATAGACCTTGACCTTTTGATTGGCCTTGGTCCAGCGTTCATAGGCGTCTTTAACTGCCTGAGAGGCAGTGCGAGGGGGAACGGGAGGACATTCCTCCGTTAAGACAAATCTTAAGTCCTCAACCACGAGTATTGTATTGAGGTTTGATTTCCATTGTGGAAAATTCTCGCCGGTAAGTTGTTCGTTTTTAAGAAGGGATATTATAGAGGAAGACATTGCTGAAAAACAAACAAGTGACCGTATTAGTTATCTTTGCCTTAACCCATCACACAAGCAATACAAACAATTGCATACATCCAATCAATTTTGCAAACAAACAATCAAAGAACCCTAATAAAACTATGATTGTGTTTCGCAACGATGCTTTAGAGGTTTAGAAGAACAGCCACCGAAGGGTGATCAGTTGTTCCTCCTCTAAAATGAGACACTTCTCAGTCAATTTCTAATACCAGAATAACTCATATTCCATTAGACATTAACCACCGTTGTTCGGTCAAGGATTTGTTAACCAATTAACTCCTCCCCGTAAGTGTAACCCTCCCACTTTCAGATCCCAGAGGCACGCACCAACAGGCTACCGTTAGGAAAGACAACTGTTGGTAATTAGCCTAAGTGATCCTATCCTGTTAAGGAGTTCACGGTGTTCCGAATCCTATGATCAGGCCCTCCGAAGGGGTGGTTGCGCCGAGACAACACGCAGGCGGATCATAGGAATCTCACGTTGTGACCTAGGGGTGGAGACCGAAGGATACGTTGACACGTGTCCCGCTCCCACTTACTATAGTCACTTTCCCCATTCACCTTGGTATTGACCCATGCAAACACTCTCCGAAGGGAGGCCGCGCTAAAACGACACAAAGCCGAGCATGGATCTCACGGTGTGAACGTCACGGGGACGTAGGAGCAAAACTCGATTTAAATCAAGTTTTGTAATTTTTCTCCCACTAAAGTAACTAATTATTGATTTTAGGGTTTGATTAAACCTAGATAAATCCGGCTAAGTCATTTATCTAAGTCTAGTCCTATTATAACTATTATAATAAGACCTAATGTCTAGGTGTATTAAACCAATTTAATATATCCTAGTGACATTATTCTAACATTAACCTGAGATTAATTCAACTCCGGTATTCCAGATCAGTTCCCAGGTAGGAGGTGTTCCGTTTACCGTCAACTTAAATACCTCCAATCCTTAGACAGAACTTCACTGGTAGAGTTCCCTTATAATCTTAGGAATGCTCGTCCTACTTAGTTCATTAAAACTATTTTTAAAACTAAGTAAGATCTTCTAATCCTATTAGAAAAATGATCTTAGGTCTAATTAATTTTAACCCATTAAAATTAATTCAATTTTAACCTAAGATCCTATGTGAACATGCATATCTTGATTATAGATTGACGGTTTCTAATCATAAAATTTTAAACTATTTCAAAATTTTATTATGATTAGCCCTATAATCATGCATACTATAGTTTTAAAACAATTAACAATCATATTCAAGTTAATGAAATTAAAACTATAGTACTCTGCATTGCATGATAATTAATATAACCCTTATATTAACCTATGGATGTATCATGCTCAATGCTATTTGATTTCCATAAAAAAAATAAACAACTTTATTATAGCCAAAAATGGAAAATCAACTTAGCATGCTGCAAACAAATAATTTTTAATATAACTCTTATATTAAAACTATGTAATTGCATGCATCATACTCTTCCATTTTCATGAATTTAATATAACTCTACTATATATTAAATATCTCATGAAAAACCATGCATTATAATCCAAAATAATAATCATATTATAACATCCATAATGCATGAGCATGCTTTATATCCTAAGGTGGGATTAATTTAAATGACATCCATAAAGCATTTAAATAGCTAATGAACCGGTCTAATTGGCCCCTAGGATAGAATAAAGCTTAATTACACTAAAAAAGCAAATAATCTATCCTATTACAAGAGTCTGCAGCTCCAAAACCGGACCAACTAGCATGAACCAACCCGAACCACGTCGAACCGACCTTGAAGAACCCGAACCGAACCAAAAATGGGTTGAACCGAACCAAACCGGTCCCAGCTCGACCCATTCACGCAAACCGAACCAGCAGTTAGGGTTTCTCCCACGTCTCCACGTAAAAACGAACTGCCGCACGAAATCGTGACAGCGTCGAGACGCTTTAAGGAACAGCGTCCCGACGCTGACGCGATTTCAACTCGTCCGCAGCGTGAAATCGCGATAGCGTCGAGACGCTTAACGCTTAGCGTCCCGACGCTTACGCGTCTGGAGCAATTTTCTGGGCAGAACAGCGACTGAAATCCTCCCAATTGGCCTCGAATTTTATCGTGTTCTTCACAAATCTTCATCCTAAGCTAGACCCGGACTTACAGACTCCAAATTTATGAACAATTGCCCAAAACACAGGGGCCCTTACATTTGATTAAATCAAAATAAATCATAAAAACTATGGCCAATTAAACCGAAAACGTTCACAGCAAACCAACATTCATAATGCAATTTTAATCCCACCAAAATTGAAACCGTAAATTTTAATCAACGAAAAAAAATTTAAACCTGGCTCTGATACCAATTGAAGGGATAATAACCCTTTGTGCAGCGGAAACAATCAGAATCACACTAATTTTTAAACGAGATTAAAAACAATACGGATCACAAAGGATAAATTTACAGCAAGAAATTGAAAAATAACATGCTGTAAAACTGAGGAAAAAAAACATGCTGAAAATTAAGAAACAATTCTAGATCTAATCTAGAAAAGGATCCTATTGATCCTAGTTCAAGAACAAACTCACCCTTGAAGAACTTCTTGAACCGCCTCACCAAAAAACTTTTTGTCACCAAAATTACAGCGGCAAGAAACCTTTGATTTTGTTGGGATAATAGACACGAACACCACCACGAGGAATCACCGGTATTCTCAAAAGAACTATGTTGAGTGGTTATGTGGGAACCTTGAAAAACTAAGGATTCTTTTTCTGGAAAAAAACTTCTCTGTACAACAGATGGAGAAGAGAATCACGAGAGAGAGCGAGAGGGAGACGTGAGGGAGGCGTGAATGAGAGAGCAATTAAACTGCCTCTTGACCCTTTCTTTTTAACCTAAACCTCAGGAAAGAATGCCACCTCACATAATATCAGGTAACTGAAATATCAGTTACCTGATATTTTTAATTAATCAGAATTTAAAATCATAATTTTAAATTTAAAATTAATTAAATTTTAATTAATCAATATTAATTAAAATAACATTAATTTAAATCAAATTTAAATTAATATCCCTCTTATCTTATGGTTCAATTAAATCAAATTTAATTAAACTAGAATAATTAACTAATTCAAAATTAATTAACTTTAAAATAATGAAATTGAACATCATATGTTCAATTATTATTATTCTCTCTCATGAAAACTATAGTATTAATGTACATCCAATGCACATTAATTATAACCTATAGTTTTAATATGAATCAAATTCATATTTTAGTTTGATATTCGAACCCCTTCGAATACTTAACTTAACCTTAGAATTTTATCTCAACGCTCTTATAGAGCTACCGGTGGGACCTGATGGACCTACAGATCAGAAGCTCCAACGATATGAGATTAGTTGGCTAAACTCATTAACCAAGTTAATCGATATTCGTTAACTGTGGTTCACTCCACTAAAGAACCACAGCTGCACTCTTCTCACTGCAGATATATTTCTGTGTCCACGGATATCGACCGTCAACAGCAAGTTAGCCCTTCACGTGTGTTCGTACCCCAGCTAGGTCAAATTACCGTTTTACCCCTGGGCTACCTCTTGATCCTTAAGTACCAGCGCTCCTCTAATGAACAACCTGTTTGTGGTCCAACCAACAAACAGAAATCCCTCTCGTGCCATAAAGAGGGTAGGGCCCATTGTTCAAGACCCGGAGACACCACTTAAGGGAACACACCTCTACTTACCCTCATATCAGGAAGGAGTGAATTCCATCTTGTAAGACTACGTTCCCAGCTCCCCACTCGGTCTTATCCCCAAAATGGTAGGCTTATTGAGTCGGCGAACTGGCCACTCTCACCCGTACAAATCAAAGGACAATCCCTCATGGACAGGTGTTGCACGATTTTAATCCGCAAGCGAACAGGTCGTCACAAGTAATATAGTGATTTTGAGTATAGAGTATCGTCTCCACAGGGATTGGATTTATTCAATTAAGTACCGCGAATAATCTTGCTTAGCTTTATTTAGAGAACAAAATCTAATGCCAAAAAGAATAATAAAAGAAAACTAATCTAGAAAGCAAAAGATAAATGGTGACACAATTTGATGGGATAATTCTAGAGTTGTTGATTTAAACAATTGGACCTTTAATGCTTAATCAATTAACTAATATGGATTAACAAATCATTTGATTCATAAGTCTAGAAGCCTAATTTCAAGGATTCTCCTGTCGGTCTCCTCCTATCTCATACCGTTCAATAAAGAATCTCCTTTCAGTCTCATCTTTATTTACTTAGTATGGCATTACGACCCTTCAGTACAACCTCTAACGTTATTTATTTTGTCCCGTGTCACCCGGGTAAATAACCGTTAGTCATGCATTCAGTTCTAGTCTAAGCTTCTCTCCGTCGAGTTTCCGCATAGTAACGATTCATTTAATCAGTGATCAGTTGATTAAAAGCATTACGGACAAAATGCACAAATGAACAATAATGACAATAAAACCACATCAATTCATTAATTCAGCAGAGGTTCAACATCTAAATCAATCTCATAGAATTTAGGAATTTGCTACTCATAATCACTAAAATCCAATAATTCCTAATCACAACAATTCTAGAAACTAAAACATAAAGGAAAAGGGAAGAGAAATGCTCATAAAAGTGTCGATCTCCTCGATCCCGCGCCGACCTCCTTCGATCCCGAGCTCCAAAGATCTTCAACAAAGCTCCAAAACTCTCCCAAAAATCCCAAATTTTAGAGTAGACTCTAGAATGGGGTGAAAACCCACAAATTGGCACATCAAATATGGATGCAAAAGGCTCCTTTTATAGGCTCCCAGCAGGCTCAGCGTCGAGACGCTACAAGGACAGCGTCGAGACGCTCTGACGTCATCTTTTCTTGGGCTCCAAGACGTCGCAGCGTCGAGACGCTACTTGGACAGCATCGCGACGCTCTCACGATTCTGGATCTTTCCACGCAGCTGCCTAGCGTCGAGACGCTCCAGGCTTAGCGTCGAGACGCTAGGCCCTGAATTTCCAATATTGGCCCGATTTTGACTCCATTTTTGGGCCTCCAACTTTCTTTTGGCCCAAATGCTTCTTATAATGGATTTTGGACTTTTTTCTTGACCCAAATTGATAATTTAAGACTTGAAATTCATGAATTTGGGCTTCTAATTAATTCTTCTTGGCTTTTTGGACTCGGATCTTCAATGTAATTCTCCAAATTGCTCAAAAAGTCTCCAAAATCATCCAAAATCTCTCAAAATTCCGGTTTTGCTTCCTTGACTCGGTTTTCTGAAATTTAAACAGAAAATAGCATTAAAGAACACAATTCAAGCACAAAACTAGCTTAAATTAATAGGAAAATGATGACATTTTTGCATGTCATCAACAGGAGTCCATAATCCACTCAGAATTAAGGCCAAGTTGCCTAGGTCATCCTAGTGAAATAGAAACCGAGCTAACTAACGGTGTTATAGTTAGTGGTTAACTATTTCGCGGTCCGGTCTTTGTGCAAACTCATTGCACAGGATACCCCCACTCGCATGTCAACCACATGAACGCGTTGGATCAATACGTTTGTATCAATATACAAAGCGGGCCGTATCCATAGTGTCACCAGGATAAGGTACCCAGCCTTATCCCTATACTACAGACCCTTTAGGCTAAAACTTGAACATTAATCCCCGTATGTCCCTACATACTAGTTCAAGCCTCATTCTATTAGCCATGGATGTTTAGTTTATTGGATTAGGGTTAACAAGACAAGATATAATACAAACATTGAATAATACAGCACTTTATTAATGTTCGGTCAAATGTACATTTACTATCTACGAGTTTTAGGGCATAAAACCCAACACCTTGGTATGCTGATATTGCCAACTTTTTGGTAAAGGGAGTCACTCCTATTGACATGGATTGGAGGCAGAAGAAAAAGTTTAAGCATGATGCGAAATTTTTCTATTGGGATGAGCCATTTATGTATAAGCAATGCTCTGAAGGTATTATTCGTAGGTGTGTTTCAGGTGCTGAAGCAAAGGAAATCCTGGAGCAATGTCACTCTTCGCCGTATGGAGGTCATTTCAGCGGTCAGAGGACAACTATGAGGATTTTGCGTTGCAGATTCTTCTGGCGTACGTTATTTAAGGATGCCCATTGGTTCTACAAGCAATGTGATGCTCGCCAAAGGAGAGGAAATCTAGGGCGTAGAGATGAAATGCCTCTTACTTACATTTTAGAAGTCGAATTATTCGAAGTATGGGGTATTGATTTTATGGGGCCATTTCCCCCTTCTAATGGCAATGTTTTTATCTTATTGGCAATTGATTATGTGTCCAAATGGGTGGAGGCCATCGCATGCCATCAGAGTGATGCCAAGACCGTAGCAAGGTTTCTTCAATCGCACATCTTTGCGCGGTTTGGGACACCTAGGGCTCTAGTGAGTGATGAGGGTACACATTTTGTTAATAATATCTTAACTAAGCTTTTAGCTAAGTATGGGATTAAGCATAGGATAGCTACCCCTTATCACCCACAAGCTAATGGTCAAGCTGAAATTAGTAATAGGGAAATTAAAGCTATTTTAAAGAAAGTAGTCTATCCATCTAGAAAGGATTGGTCCTTTAGGTTGGATGAGGCTCTTTGGGCTTATAGAACAGCTTATAAGACTCCTCTAGGTATGTCTCCCTATAGGTTAGTATATGGGAAAGCTTGCCATTTACCATTAGAGCTTGAGCATAAAACATTTTGGGCTTTGAAAAAGTTAAATTTTGATCTGAGTCGTGCAGGAGCAATAAGAATGCTGCAGCTTAATGAGTTTGAAGAATTTCGTAAATTTTCTTATGAAAATGCGAAAATGTATAAAGAAAAGACTAAGCTGTGGCATGAGAAGAAAATTAAATCTAAGGAGTTTGTCAAGGGTCAAAAAGTCTTGCTTTATAATTCTAGACTGAAATTATTTCCTGGAAAACTAAAATCTAAATGGTCAGGACCGTTCACTGTGATTTAGGTTTTTCCCCATGGAGCAATTACTTTGCAAGATGAAAAAGATGGGAGAGTGTTCAAGGTGAATGGACAGCGTGTGAAGCATTATTGGGGTGAGGAGTTTCGGTCGAAATATCCTTCCCTATGGTTGGTCAATGTTTGAGAAAGCAGGACTTTTGCGGGAGCATTTCACAGAGCAAAATTTTGAGCTCCCAGCCTTTGTATTAATTGTATTTTTCGCCGATTTGATTTTAATTTTGGTTAGGTTAGATTTTATTTTGCATGATTTATTAGATTTTATTTTTTAAAATATTGGTATTTTTGGTAGTTTAGATTTTATCTATTTTTTAATTTAGTATGATTTTATTTTCGGGTTATTTAGATTATCTTTGAATTATCTTTCAATTACTCAGATTTTTAGGATTAGATTCTATTTCAGGTTATTTAATTCTGTTTTATTTGAATTAATAAAAATTTTCTATAATTTATTCGGCTTCTCTTGAGAATAAAAGATTAAACTTGATTTGGTCGGTTAAATTTAAATTTGGAAGATGTGATTTTCCCATTTTTTTTTTAAAATTTAAATTCTGTATCAAAGATTCTGCAGGGTCAGAAGGTTGTTAAAGCAAGATTATGGCTGGAGCAAAATAATCCGAATTAAAAGGGTTTCCGTTGGAAATTTATTATTTTTACCGTTGGGATTTGGCTTTGAATTTTCGCAGGTAAATTTGCATGCATCATCTGATGAAGCCACGTGTCACAGAGCAATCATCCGAAGGCTTCAATGATGGATAGCACATCAATTTTTACCATGGGCGTTTGGAATCCATGATTTTACAGTTGCTGATTTCAAATTTTCAGGTTACATTCACTTCAAATTAAACAGTAATATTATTTAATGCAGAGCAAATCATTTCGGTTAGGATTGCATTTTGCTGGAGCCTTATTTATTCACAACCCCTGGTAAGTTTCTTTCCACTTCGTCTTCTTGATCCAATTTTGTCGTCTGCATTCTTTCTTTTTCCCTTCCATTCTCTGTGAAACCGTTGAGTCCTCCATGGCAAAGACGAGAGCGAGAAAAGAGAGAGATAACGAGGAAGAGGAGGTACCCGTTACCCCCGAAGTTCAGAAGGAAAAAACGAAGAAAAAGAGAACGCAAGAGGAAAAAGAAGCCAAGAAAATGAGGAGGCAGCAAAGGGCTGCAGAACAGGAAGAAGTTCAGGAGGTAGCAGAGGTTGTTGCCACTGCAGCGAAAGAAGGAAGTACTCAAGAACCTGAAGTGCAAAACCCGGTTACGGTTCAATAAGAGAATGTTAGGGAAAATCAAGAAACAGAGACTGTCGAAATTCGAGGCGAACAGACCGTAGAGGTGCCTGAAGAAGGGAATGAACAGGGATCGGTGCAGGAGGCTCGGGTTGAAGTCATCATGCCTGAACCACCAAAGAAGCGCCGCATTAAGCGGAAGGCAGGCCGCATCAGGGTGATTCGGAATACCCCATCGCCTTCATCATCAGACTCTGAGTAAGAAAGAAGGGCAAGAGAGAAAAAAGAAGTTGAGGACAAAGTGAGAGAAGAAACAGAAAAGAGAGCTGAGGAAGAACAGTTGCTCAAGCGCAGGGGGGAAAATGGCAAAAACATTGCTGAAGCATCGGAGGAACACGATGCCATAGAAGAACCACAGTTACCATTTGATCGCTTCGCCAATAATTTAGCCAGAGCAAAATACGTTGAGCTTCTGAAAAGAGATTTCTTGTTTGAGCGCGGTTTCAGTGGTGATCTTCCAATGTTTCTGAGGACCGGTATTGCAGACCACGGTTGGGAGCTGTTTTTTGCGAAGCCTGAGTCTGTAAACGCACAGGTGGTGCGTGAATTTTATGCTAACATTGTCAAGGAGGATAGTTTCCAGGTAATTGTCTGAGGAGTCGAGGAGGATTGGAGTCCTAGTGCTATCAATGCACTGTACAATCTTCAGAACTTTCCCTATGCGGCATATAATGAGATGGTTGTGGCGCCATCTGATGAGCAACTAAGTGATGTTGTGCGGGAGGTAGGAATTGAAGGGGCACGTGGCAGTTATCCAAAACTCAGAAGAGGCCATTCCAGTCGGCTTATTTGAAAAGGGAAGCGAACACATGCATGGGATTTATTAGACAGAGGATGCTTCCAACAACACATGACTCGACAATCTCCAGGGAACGAGTTCTCCTAGCTTTTTCCATCTTGCGGTCTCTCGGTATTAACGTAGGGAGGATCATTGCGAGTGAAATTTCTGGTTTCTGGAAAAAGAAGGTGGGGAAGTTGTTCTTCCCAAATACAATTAAAATGCTTTCCAGTAAAGCAGGGGTTCCAGTGGATGAGGGAGATGTGATCTTGTTTGACAAAGGGATCATCGACACGCCCAATTTAGCACGGCTCCAGCGCATGCAGGAGGTCCGTTAAGGTGGGCTTATTTACTGCATCAACACGATTCTAGAACAACTGCCACTTTTGGCCAGTAGGCAGGAGTTTGCTGAAAGGCAAACTTTATCCTTCTGAAACTATGTTAAGAATCGGGATGCCAACTTAAGAAGGGCGCTGCAAGAGAATTTTTCAAAACCATAACCAACCCTTCCTGCATTCCCTGAGGATCTGTTGAACCCCTGGATTCCGCCCCCCACCTGTTGAAAGAGAAGAAGAGAATGATGATGAAGAGCAGGGTCGGGAAGATTGATGGATGAGATGATCTTCAGCGAGCATTATTTTTGTTCTTATCATTTTGTTTGCTCGCGCATATCAACCCCGCTTGCTAAATATGTTTGCTTGTTTCTTTTAATTTTTCTGCTTCTTGGAAAAAAAATATATCTTTGCTTTTGTAATATCTTTTTCGGTTCTTAATGAAATTTCCAGATGTTTTTCATTCTATATGCACTGAGTAATGCCTAACTTAACTAATTTTCTTCTGAATTTTTGAAGCTTGGACTGATTACGCTTAATTAGATCAAGGTATTCTCATCTCCAGAAACCTTTTGCTTGAGCATTTCTTCTAGCCTGGACTGTTGCTGTGGCAAAGAAGATTTTGAGGGTAGTATTCACTTATATGATCCACTTTAAGCTTAATCTGAGTCCCATGTTTAGTTTAAAAATTCAGATAGAAAAACTTAAGTTTGGGGGTATACTTGCTTATATAATGATTCATTGGGGAGAATGAATAATTCAAGTTTGGGGGACTTTTTGCTACTCCAATTGTTTTGCTCGAGCATTCCTCTCCTTCAAGTAAAAATTTGTTAGGTTATTGAGTAATCGGGGACATTTGTGATACCCACAGTTTGTCTTCGTGTCAAAAGATGACCTAGGAAATATGAAAAAATGATGAAATGATTTACTGAAAAAGATTGATTGTTGAAAATTTTGCTGAAAAATTTGACGGAGCAAAAGTTTTGAGGGATGAATGATGATCTAGCAGTTTTTCCTGTCTCCCAGAACTTAGGTGAGCTTCATCATAAAATGTCGCCATTCTGAGGGGCAAGAGATAGAATAACTAAGGATTTTTTAGCTTTATAATGAGTATTGAGCCTAGTTTGTGATGAGCATGAGGCAAGGGTATACTGCAACATAAAGTGGGTCATCCCATGCTTAAGAGCTTATGACTGTAAGGCTGCTTTAAGTCTGATAAACAAGGATATAAACCCCTTGAAAATATGTTTTAAGATGTCTGGTAATAGAGCTAAGCTGTGGTGAGTTCTTAGAATTAAGTTGAAAAGTGGTGATTATTTGTCCCTGTTGAAGGAATCATTTTGCTGCAGCAGAGCTTGGTTTTGCAGAGTGCTCAGGTAAAGGTTAAAGGTAGTATTGGACTGTCTGGTTTGATTAAGCTAATTCTTTGTCTAATGTTTTTAAATTCTTAAGGGAAGGTGAGTTAGTATTGCTCGGGACGCGCAATAGTTCAAGTTTGGGGGTATGATAACTGCCCAAAAGGTAGTTATTTAGGCCTCAATTATATAGGGAATTGTGTGTCCTTTATGCTTATTAGGGTTGGTTTTGGATAGATATTACATGTTTTAACCCATTTGGAAGAATGGAAGCATTGGAAATTATTTTGTGCAGATTATGCTGCTGAGCGACTGGAGGGAGCAAATTCTGTGTTGCAGCAAAACTGGGAACAAAACTGCCACATCACAGCTCGTTAGCCAACTTCATGAACCGACTTCTGTTGAGTTATTTTCGGGATAAAGGAGCAAGGAGAGCCTTACACGTGTCCTAGTTGACCTAATTCAAGCTTTCCATCCTTCTATGAAAGGAAGTAGCCGTCAAAGTCAAAAGAATTTCATGTTTCCCCTTGGAAGCCGAATAGTATAGAGAGATTGGAGACCACCAAGAACACCATCATCCACAAGCTAATTTAGGAGATTTATATTTTCTTTATTATCTTGTGATTATGGACATGCTTACTCAGATTGTAATTTGTGTTTCCATGCCTATTATGAACTAAGTAGCCTAGGTGTTGGTTAGGAATAATGTGATTGTCGTGCTTCATCTTTAGTAATATATTGACTATCGCATTTTGGTTAATTGTTGTGCTTACTTCCATTCTATGCCCGCCTGGCCAGCCGGTGTGAATAGCTCTCTCTAGTTTCAGGGATGATTTAGCGAGTGTGTGGCAATTATCCACACTACGATCATTGTGTATTGGTGAACGCCAGTGACTGAGCTAGGGATAGCCAGTTGCCTAGTGCTTGATCGGTCGTACTTCATTGGGGTTGAAACACATCCCAAAAGATCCGGAGTTCCGGGTGGAATCCGCTAATAATACTCTGAGAGTTGCATGATCAATAATATTGCTATAGCATCTTTTAGAAAAATCACTAAATCCTAACCAGCGCCTGTCTTTAATCTGTCTATCTATTTGTTTACTCGTTGTTCTGTCATTTATTTTGCCTCAGCATAATTCTTATAAAACAAAATCATTTTACCATCTTTGAAACCATTAGAAAGTTACACAAAATAGGTAGAGTGGAGACTAATTCAGGACTCGGATTGATAATATTACTTGTTGCAGACTGTGTATACTTGCACAGGAATTCTAGAGTCTTTTGTACCATATTTTTACTCACTCTAGGAAGCCAACACCTGGCTCAAAAGAATGTTTCTAAACTACCCGATCATGCCATCTTGTCGTTCTTTCCTTGTAGAGCTTAGCATTTTCGTATGCCTGGTTCCTAAATTCTTCTAGTTCGTTAAGCTACAGTAGTCGTTGTTCCCCAACCTTTTCTGCGTCACAGTTCAACTTCTTGATAGCCCAGTATGCTTTGTGCTCAGCTCCAATGGCAGGTGACAGCCTTTACCATACACCAGTCGATACGGAGATGTACTGATTGGAGTTTTGTAAGTCGTCCGATAGGCCCACAAAGCATCATCCAATTTATATGCCCAATCCTTCCTTTGATGTGAACTATCTTCACCAGAATTTGCTTAATCTCCCTGTTAGAAATCTCAACTTTACCGTTAGTTTGGGGATGATAAGCTAAAGAAGTTTTATGCTTGACACCATATTTTCTAAGTAATGATTCAAACAATTTATTACAAAAATTGGACCCCTCATCACTAATTATAGCTCGTGGTGTGCCCAAATCTAGTGAAAATGTTTTTATGCAAGAAACGCAAAACAACACGTGCATCATTAGTCTTAGTGGTTATTGCTTCTACCCATTTAGATACATAATTGGCAGGAACTAAGATGTACGAGTATCCATTGGAAGAGGGAAAAGGGCCCATAAAATCTATGCCCGACGCAACAAAAATTTCTACTTCAAGAATAGGGGTTAGGGGCATTTCATGGCGTTTAGAAATATTACCTGTCCTTTGGCATCTATCACATGTTTTCACAAAGTTATAACAATCTTTAAATAAAGTAGGCCAATAAAAACTAGATTGAAGTACCTTTGTCGCAGTACGGGTTGGTCCAAAATGACCCCCTGATGACAGGCAAAAATGTCATCATTTTCCTATTAATTTTGGCTAGTTTTATGCTTGAATTGTGTTCTTTAATGCTATTTTCTGTTTAAATTTCAGAAAACCGAGTCAAGGAAGCAAAACCGGAATTTTGAGAGATTTTAGATGATTTTGGAGGCTTTTTGAGCAATTTGAAGAATTCCATTGAAGATTCGAGTCCAAAAAGCCAAGAAGAATGAATTAGAAGCCCAAATTCATGAATTTCAAGTCTTAAAGTATCAAGTTGGGTCAATAAAAAAGTCCAAAATCCATTACAAGAAGTATTTGGGCCAAAAGAAAGTTGGAAGCCCAAAAATGGAGTCAAAATCGGGCCTTTATTGAAGATTCAGGGCCTAGCGTCTCGACGCTAAGCCTGGAGCGTCTCGACGCTAGGCAGCTGCGTGGAAAGATCCAGAATCGCGAGAGCGTCGCGACGCTGTCCAAGTAGCGTCTCGACGCTGCGACGTCTTGGAGCCCAAGAAAAGATGACGTCAGAGCGTCTCGACGCTGTCCTTGTAGCGTCTCGACGCTGTGCCTGCTGGGAGCCTATAAAAGGAGCCTTTTGCAATGAAGATTGTGTGCCAATTTGTGGGTTTTCACCCCATTCTAGAGTCCACACTAAAATTTGGGATTTTTGGGAGAGTTTTGGAGCTTTGTTGAAGATCTTTGGAGCTCGGGATCGAAGGAGGTCGGCGCGGGATCGAGGAGATCAACACTTTTATGAGCATTTCTCTTCCCTTTTCCTTTATGTTTTAGTTTCTAGAATTGTTGTGATTAGGAATTATTGAATTTTAGTGATTATGAGTAGCAAATTCCTAAATTCTATGAGATTGATTTAGATGTTGAACCTCTGCTGAATTAATGAATTGATGTGGTTTAATTGTCATTATTGTTCATTTGTGCATTTTGTCCGTAATGCTTTTAATCAACTGATCACTGATTAAATGAATTGTTACTATGTGGAAACTCGACGGAGAGAACCTTAGACTAGAACTGAATGCATGACTAACGGTTATTTACCCGGGTGACACGGGATAAAATAAATAACGTTAGAGGTTGTACTGAAGGGTCGTAATGCCATACTAAGTAAATAAAGATGAGACTGAAAGGAGATTCTTTATTGAAAGGTATGAGATAGGAGGAGACCGACAGGAGAATCCTTGAAATTAGGCTTCTAGACTTATGAATCAAATGATTTGTTAATCCATATTGGTTAATTGATTACGCATTAAAGGTCCAATTGTTGAAATCAACTCTCTTAGAATTATCCCTCCAAATTGTGTCACCATTTATCTTTTGCTTTCTAGATTAGCTTTTTGATTTTCTTTCCGGCATTAGATTTTGTTCTCTAAATAAAGCTAAGCAAGATTATTCGTGGTACTTAATTGAATAAATCCAATCCCTGTGGAGACGATACTCTATACTCAAAATCACTATATTACTTGTGACGACCCGTTCGCTTGCGGATTAAAATCGTGCAACACCCCCATAAAGAGAGGCATGACAATCATGTATAATCTTACCTACTTCTTCTGCTGGAATGCACCTTCGAATGACTTGATCAGAACATACCTTAAAAAGATACGAGTCATTCTACAGGTAGGATTTCACATCACGGAAAAACTTCTTTCTTCTCTGAGCATTCAGGTCAATAGGTATTTACAAAATCTGTGTACCAAGGGAAAGAAGTTCTAACAGCATATAATCTTTCATCCGGAAAAAATTCTTTCATAGGGAAGGTTGCGATATTCTTTTCATGCTCTATCCTAGACAAATGGTCTGCAACTACGTTCTCACAACCTTTTCTATCCTTGATCTCATAGTCAAACTCTTGCAGTAAAAGAATCCATCTTATATGTCTGGGTTTAGAATCCTTTTTACTACTCAAATATCAAATAGCAGCGTGGTCAGTGTGCACTATAATTTTTGTACCAAGCAAATAAGGCATGAACTTATCGAAAGCGAGCACAACGGCAAGCATCTCTTTTTCTGTAGTGGTGTAATTCTGTTGAGCACTATCTAGAGTTCTACTTGCATAATATATAGCCCTAAAGAACTTATCACGACGTTGCCCTAAGACAGCTCCCAAAGCATAGTCACTAGCATCACACATGATTTCAAATGGTTGACTCCAACCAAGCACAACTATGATTGGAGCGGAAATCAACTTTTCTTGTAAAAGATTTAAAGCTAAAACAATCTTTTGAAAACACAAATGGGGCATCCTTTTCAAGCAAATTGCATAGGGGTTTAGAAATTTTTGAAAAATCTTTTATAAACCGCCTATAAAACCCTGCATGCCCTCAGAAACTTCGAACTCCTTTAACATTAATGGGTGGAGGGAGTTGTTCAATAGCATAAATGTTGGCTTTATCAACCTCCAAACCTTTTTCAGACACCTTGTGGCCTAAAACTATCCTCTATTTTACCATAAAATGGCATTTTTCCCAGTTTAAAACAAGGTTAGTCTCCTGGCATCTTTGTAAAACACGAGAGAGATTATGCAGACAGTTATCAAATGATGAACCAAAAACAAAAAAAAACATCCATAAAGACTTCCATAATCTCTTCTACAAAGTCTGAAAATACGACCATCATACAACGCTGAAAGGTAGTTGGAGCATTACACAGTCCAAATGGCATACGCCAGAAAGCATACGTACCGTAAGGACACTTGAATGTTGTTTTCTCCTGGTCTTTGGGCGCAATCGCAATTTGATTATAGCCCGAATAACCATCCAGAAAACAATAATACGGATACCCAGCTAACCTATCAAGCATTTGATCGATAAAAGGGAGAGGGAAGTGATCTTTTCTGGTGGCTTTGTTTAACTTCCTATAGTCAATACACACTCGCCAACCAGTGACTGTCCTAGTAGATATTGACTCATCTTTCTCATTTTTAACCACAGTCATCCCCCCTTTCTTAGGCACTACTTGAATAGGACTCACCCAAGGGTTGTCAGATATAGCATAAATAATCCCTGCATTTAATAATTTCAACACCTCGGCTTTTACCACTTCCTTCATTGCTGGATTTAATCTTCTTTGGTGTTCTACTGTGGGATTAAAGGTATCTTCCATTAAAATTTTGTGCATGACAATAGAAGGACTAATACCTTTAATATCACTAATAGGCCAACCTAGGGCAGATTTATGCTTTTTCAAAACATCCAACAATTTTTCCTCTTCTACTTTACTTAATTCGGCAGATATAATGACCGGAAAAGTAGAAGATTCTCCTAAGAAAGCATAACGTAGGTGAGCAGGCAATTGTTTTAATTCAAGGGAAGGGGTACCAATTTGAGCACAACTATCTAATGATAATTTTTCTTCACTTCCTAAAGATCTATCAATTAAAGCATTTTCCTGATTTACATCTATTAGTTCATCTCCAATCACATAAGGCATGTTTATTTCATAATGATCCACAGGGGACTCTGACTCTACACATGCATTGTTAATAGTGTCAACTGAATCAATCAAAAAACAAAAACTAACCTCTTCTGGATGTTTTAATGCATTAAAAAGGTTGAACACTACCTCGTCGTCCTCTACTCTAAGAGTCAGGGTTCCTTTCTGAACTTCAATTAGCGCACGAGCGCTTGCCAAAAATGGTCTTCCGAGAATGATTGGGACTTCGAGGTCTTCTTCCATGTCTAACTGATAACTGCCCAAAAGGTAGTTATTTAGGCCTCAATTATATAGGGATTTGTGTGTCCTTTATGCTTATTAGGGTTGGTTTTGAATAGATATTACATGTTTTAACCCATTTGGAAGAATGGAAGCATTGGAAATTATTTTGTGTAGATTATGCTGCTGGGCGACTAGAGGGAGCAGATTTTATGCTGCAGCAAAACTGGGAACAAAACTGCCACATCACAGCTCGTTAGCCAACTTCATGAACCGACTTCTGTTGAGTTATTTTCGGGATAAAGGAGCAAGGAGAGCCTGACACGTGTTCTAGTTGACCTAATTCAAGCCTCCCATCCTTCGATAAAAGGAAGTAGCCGTCAAAGTCAAAAGTATTCCATGTTTTCCCTTGGAAGCCGAATATTTTAGAGAGATTGAAGATTATCAAAAACACCATCTTCCGCAAGCTGATTAGGGAGTTTATTTTCTTTATTAACTTGTGGTTATGGACATGCCTACTCAGATTGTAATTCGTATTCCTATGCCTACTATGAACTAAGTAGCTTAAGGTTTTGGTTAGGAATAATGTGATTATTGTGCTTCATCTCTAGTAATATATTGACTATCGCATTTTGGGTAATTGTTGTGCTTATTCTCATTTTATGCCCGCCTGGCCAGCCGGTATGGATAGCTCTCTCTAGTTTCAGGGATGATTTAGAGGGTGTGTGGAAATTATCCACACTACGATCATTGTGTATTGGTGAACTCCAGTGACTGAGCTAGGGATAGCCAGTTGCCTAGTGCTTGATCGGTTCAACTTCATTGGGGTTGAAGTTCCAGAGTTCCGGGAGGAATCCGCTAATAATACTATGAGAAATGCATGATCAATAATATTGCTAGAGCATCTTTTAGAGCCATCACTAAATCCTAACCAGCGTCTGTCTTTAATCTGTCTATCTATTTGTTTACTTATTGTTCTGTCATTTATTTTGCTTCAGCATAATTCCGATAAAACCCAATCATTTTACTATTCTTGAAACCATTGGAAAGTTACACAAAAATAGGTAGAGTGGAAACTAATTCAGGGCTCGGATTGATAATATTACTTGCTGCAAACTGTGTATACTTGCACAGGAATTCTAGAGTATTTTATATCATATTTTTACTCTCTGTCAAGTATCAATTTAGACCAACACAACAATTAATTCGTGATCAAGAGATTAAAAGCATTAAGAATGAATTGCATAGATGAAATATGAAGAACTTCGTAACAATATCCATTTTGGCCTCTACTCCAAGTATCTTCTCACCAACTCTTCTAATATGGGCCAAAAGTCTTCATTTTGGCCTTGAAAATGATAAAATTCATGGTTTTGTCTCATGATAACTGCCCAAAAGGTAGTTATTTAGGCCTCATTTCTATAAGGATTTGTGTGTCTTTTGTGCTTAAGAGGGTTGGTTTTAGATGGATTGCATGTTTTAACCCATTTAGAAGAATGGAAGCATTGGAAATTATTTTGTGCAGATTATGCTGCTGAGCGACTAGAGGGAGCAAATTTTGTGCTGCAGCAAAACTGGGAACAGAACTACCACATCACAGCTCGTTAGCCAACTTCATGAACCGACTTTTGTTGAGTTATTCTCGTGATAAAGGATCAAGGAGAGCCTTACATGTGTCCTAGTTGACCTAATTCAAGCCTCACATCTTTCTATAAAAGGAAGTAGCCTTCAAAGTCAAAAGCATTCCATCTTTGTTTGGAAGCCGAGTAGTATAGAGAGATTAGAGATTACCAAGAACACCATCATTTGCAAGCTGATTAAGGAGATTATTAATTTCTTTATTGTCTTGTGATTATGGACATGCCTACTCAAATTGTAATTCATGTTTCCATGTTTATTATGAACTAAGTAACTGAAGGTGTTGGTTAGGAACATGTAGTTTTTGTGCTTAAACTTTAGTAATATATTGATTATTGCATCTTGGTTAATTGTTGTGCCTATTTACATTTTATGCCCGCCTGGCCAGTCGGTGTGAATATCTCTCTCTAGTTTCAGGGATGATTTAGAGAGTGTGTGGCAATTATCCACACTACGATCATTGTGTATTGGTGAACGCCAGTGACTGAGCTAGGGATAGCCAGTTGCCTAGTGCTTGATCGGTCACAGTTCATTGGGGTTGAAACACATTCCAAAAGATCCGGAGTTCCGGGAGGAATCCACTAATAATACTGTGAGAGTTGCATGATCAATAATATTGCTAGAGCATCTTTTTAAACAACTATTAAGCCTAACCAGCGTCTGTCTTTAATCTGTCTGTCTATTTGTTTATTTTTTGTTCTGTCTTTTACTTTGCTCCAGCATAATTCTTATAAAACCAAATCATTGTTACCATCTTCGAAACCATTAGAAAGTTACACAAAATAGATAAAGTGGAAGCTAATTCAGGTCGCGGATTGATAATACTTCTTGCTGCAGACTGTGTATACTTGCACAGGAATTTTAGAGTCTTTTTATACCATATTTTACTCACTCTAGGAACCCAACAAGTTTTTGGTGCCGTTGCTGGGGAGCTGAATAAGTTTTTATCTGATTTGTTTTGTGTATGTGTTTTAGTGGTTTGGTGCTAGAACTTTTTGATTGTTTCTTTTGTTTTTACAGGTGTGAGCTTGGAGCATGAGCGATCCGCCTGAGGTAAGGTTTGAACTAGATCCAGAAATCGAAAGGAAATTCAGGATAATAAGGAGAGAGCAGCACAGAAACCGGATGGAGAACGTGTCGCGCCTTCTAGAGGGTCCTGAAGGTCCAGCAGACCCCCAGAATCGTTTGCTACAGCAAAACCCACTGTTTGAACAAAATGAGCAGCAAAATAAGAAGGCTGAGAATCCTATCTTGATAGCGAACGATAGGACCAGAGTCATTCGAGCGTATGTTGTCCCAATGTTTAATGAGTTGAATCCAGGGATTGAACGTCCCCAAATTCAAGCGGCGAATTTGGAAATGAAACCGGTAATGTTTCAGATGTTGCAAACCGTGGGGCAATTCCATGGTTTGTCATCTGAAGACCCTCATTTACATCTTAAGTCTTTTCTAGGAGTTAGTGATTCTTTTGTAATTCAAGGAGTGCCTAGAGATGCCCTTAGATTAACTTTGTTCCCGTATTCTCTTAGAGATGGAGCAAAGTCATGGTTGAACTCTTTTGCTCCAGGATCAATTAGGACATGGGATGAGTTAGCTGAAAATTTTTTGAGTAAATATTTCCCACCTAATAGAAATGCTAAATTAAGGAGTGAAATAGTAGGTGTTAGGCAACTTGAGGATGAGACTTTTAGTGAGGTTTGGGAAAGGTTTAAGGAGCTTTTGCGAAAGTGTCCCCACCATGGTTTACCTCACTGTATTCAAATAGAAACATTTTACAATGGTTTAAACGGAGTCACCCAAGGTATGGTTGATGCTTCGGCTGGAGGGGCCCTTTTTGCAAAAATTCATGATGAAGCCTATTAAATTTTAGAAAGAATATCTATTAATAGTTGTCAGTGGTCAGATATTAGAGGCACGAATAAAAAAGGTTAAGAGTGTATTAGAGGTTTATGGTGTGTCCACCATTAGGGTTGATCTTGTTATGACTGCTAATGCTCTTAAGAATGTGACAGTGATTAGTCATCAGCAACCACCAACTATGGAGCCTACTGCAGTGGTGAACAAAGTGGCAGAGGAAGCATGTGTCTATTGTGGTGAAAATCACAACTACGAGTTTTGCCCCAGCAATCCAGCTTCTGTGTTTTTTGTAGGTAATCAGAGGAATAAACCTTACTCTAACTTTTATAAACCAGGTTGGCGCAACCACCCCAACTTCTCATGGGGAGGACAAGGAAGTAATGTGCAAGCACAACAGAAGGTGAACCAGTTGGGATTTGCTAAAGCGCAGGTATTGCCTCAACAAAATAAGCAGGCTTTGCCCCAGCAAACTTCGGGGAATTCCCTTGAGGCGATGATGAAAGAATTTATGGCTTGTACAAATGTTGCAATTCAAAGTAATCAAGCTTCGATGAGAGCCCTGGAATTGCAAGTGGGTCAGCTAGCTAGTGTGCTAAAGGCAAGGCCTCAAGGGAAACTTCCCTCGGATACTGAACACCCTCGAAGGGAAGGTAAGGAGTAGGTAAAGGAAGTAACTCTTAGGAGTGGTAAGCCATTAGAAGAGCCGAGTAAAACCCAGGTTATAGATAAAAATGGTGATAAAAATGTTGTTGTTGAGAAAGAGTTCGCTACAACAAATTATGTTTTTCATGTCGGACGGAAAAAATGCGCGGGCCTTTTAATGTCGGACGAAAAAATGCGCGGTCTTTTAATGTCGGATGGCGGGTTTTAAAAATTTCAGACTTTTAATGTCGGGCAATGCCCGACATTAAAAACCTCTTTTAGTGCCCGAATTAAAACCCCTTTTTTAAAAAAATTAATTCGTGGCATTTTTAAAGCAAAAGTTTCTCTCTCCTTGTGCAGCTTTACTTTTTCTCTCCCCGATATCTCTCGTCTTCTCTCTTCCCTCTTCCCACGTCTCTTCACTTTCGTCTTCTCTCGTCTTCGCGAACTGGAAGCTTGCGGGCGGCGACGAAAAGCTCATCGACGGCGACTTGAAGCAGTACATCTCCGGCGCGGTTTCCATTCTCTCGTCTTCCAAACGCGTGGGTTTTTTTGTTCGGCGCGATGACTAGAAGCTTATCGACAGTGACTTGATCTCTTCCCCTCGCCGTCGGTCACTAAGCTCTTCATCTCCGATACGACGTGGGTTTTTTGTTTAATCTAAATCATTTGAGTAAAGTTTAGATCTCTTCCCCAAAATCTAGCCCTAGGTCTTGAATCTCTTTAGCTTTTACTTTCATTTACTTATTCTTTTGCTTTTTTGTTTCCCTTAATACTTTATGTCACCCATTTCCTCTGCTGAAATTTTGCAAGAGCTTTCTTCTCTGTGTTTCCATGGAAGTTTCCCATGGTGAGTACAACTTTCTTTGATTTTATAGTTCATGTCTTTTTGTTTTCTTGCTACTCTTTGTTCATTCAGTTCATCGTAGAGGAAGAAACATAGATTTTTGTTTCCCTGCACTTGCGCGTAAGAGAATTTAAGGTGTTCATCGTTTTGGAATCTATTTTGCGTGAAAATTTGAGTTTGAGTTTCGAAGTTTAATTTGTTGAGTGTTGAAATAAAATTGTCTGGCTCGTTGAATGATGCTCATCGTTTGTGCCGATTAGATTAGATTTAGGGTTTTTTTTTAGGAAAGATTTAGGGGTTAGCTTTGATATTCAATAGCCATTTTGAATGATTGCTTTGTATTTACGCTAAGTTAATCTCGGAATCTGTGTTGTGAACATACCTGGTTGCAACCCCAAACTGAATTGAAAAGGCAAAAGTTTGAGGGTAAGAAAGATTTTTCGGTTCGTATGTGACAGCACAGGGGAGGTCTTTACACAGGGGATGTGGCAGCACAGTACAAGCATAAGAATGCTGTTCTTGATTTATGATTTTCCCTATAAATTGCAAGTTCCGCAACCTTTGAGATTTAATATCTGCAAATTCATTTGTTGCAGCTGGAGGTTCAATATTTCCACGAGCATGCTACATTTGCTACAACCTTTGCTTTGAATAAGTCTCCTTCAATTGATATTTCAGCAACCATTGGCACACCCCACATTTCTTTTGGAGCGGAAGCTAGTTATTTAACAAATTCTGGTCATTTTGTAAAATATAATGCTGGGGTGAGTGTAACGAAGGCAGATTCCAATGTATCAGCAATATTGTAAGTGCTCGTTCTAAGGGCTGTTCAATGAGATTTTTCCTTGATTTAGTTGGTGTCTAGATGCACACATTTTATTTTATTGTATTATAATATGACTAGCATGAAAACAAATGAGAATAATATTGGAGGATGATTGCTGAGTAGTCATTGCATTTATTTTAATGTTTGAACCTCTTGAGTGTGTTCACCATTTTGAATTATCAAGAGTTTAGCGTGTGAAACACTGGAGTTAGGGTAAGGCACTTAATTGTTTCGGTTTTTGGTTTTAGTTCAGAACTTACTCTAACAGTCCCTAATGCATACAGGCTTGCTGTGGAGGCATGGGGTTTGAAGAACTGCACACAGAGGGAGGAATGGTACAGTGACACTATGACTGTTGTGCTTGTTCCTCCATACATTGACAGTTCAGAAATTGTTAGAAGGGCTTGGAAGAGATACAATTTGAGCTTGGGTCTGGGCCTGAACAAAGTTGCTGGTAAAGTTTTCAGAATTGGGCATCTTGGCAACCTAAATGAGGTGAAGTTCATCTCTGTTAACAGTATTTCGTAATGGTTTCTAAACTTTCAAATGTTTCATTTAAGTCCTTAAACAAGAACTTTGACTTGAAAATTAATACCTTATCTATTAAACGTAGCTTCAAATATTGATTCAGGTAGACATCTATGGTTCGAGATGTGTTTGTGTCAAGTTTTTGTTCAATGGTTTATTTAAAAGTTGAAGATCAAAATAGAATAAAGCATGAAGAACATGTTCTTTTGGATTTGGCATCATGTTAAGAAAGAACATGTGAAATGAGAACTTGCTTCTATATTTGTATTTGTATTCTTCATTTCTCAGCTCAAACTACAGAGACATGAGACATTCCAACAAAATGTAATCTAAAAGGTTGCCTCAAGAATTTCCTTGTGCTCTTTTTATAGTTTGAATAAGCAAAGAGATTTAGTAACTACAATTATGAGAAACCATAGCAGACTTTAACATATGAATTTCCACAATGTAACTGTTCGATTTGATCCGCTAATACGTCGACTTCGGTCGTGTTTTTCAGTTGCAACTGTTGGGTTGTCTTGCTGGTGTGGAGATGATACTGAAGGATGTTGGTATCATAAGGATTCTATTTTTGAATTTTGGATTTCGTCGTTATGGTAAGTTTTTCGTTTGAAGATTCATTTGTTTCACATGCAATCCTCTTATTTTGCTTGTTGCTGCAAAGTATAGGCTAAAATAGTTACATTATTATAGCAATGTTTCCCCTAGTTTTGGGTATAGAAAAGGTCAGGTGTTGTTTGTGTATATTTCCTTGTTAACAATTTCTACCTGGTAATGTTCTTTGGAAGAGAAGTGAGATGGTTATGCTTACGATTTGTTTTCCTAGTTTCTTTTAAAGGAAATCAGCCTGCTGTAACAAATATTCTTTGTATTGAAAAATACTGAATTGATTTTTCTTGGGTCCCAAGGAGGGCTAATTTCCTCTTACATATAGCACAAAAGAGAGGTGATGCTCCAGAGTACAAATGGAAAAAATAATGTAATTAAGCCTAATTAATAGAGAGATTTTCCAACTGTGTAAATTGAAGATACTTTCCTCTCTGGAGTTTATGGGTTGTCATTAGCAAATAAGGGAATTGTGTGCAACGACTATATTGAGATGATGAGAGAAATAAGGAAAGAATATTGACAGCCAAAGATTGCTTGAGACTTTTGCTATGTTGGATTGCTAGAGGCTTGGGTTGCTGATGTGAGTGTTGGTATTGGTGTCCTTACATCTTTTATATATTTCCTTTTCTTTCTTATTAAGTTGCAATTATGTATAGTAACAGTATAGTTTTTATATTCTCTCTAAGAGAAGTGACAGTTTAAGGATTTGATTGGAGATGTGTGCCGGTTGTATTTCACTTATACGTTTTTTATTTGTATAAGGTTTGGAATTCATCTTATTAAGCGAGAATTGTTGCAGATGATGAAATGGATATTCTTGAAAAGAAGCTCGAAGATGAACTTGGGAAAGAGCATTATTTAAGGAGTTGTGTAATTATTTTGTTTAGTAATTTTACTTTCTCTTTGTAAATATAAGATGGTTCATGGATATGATTTGTGGATGGACGGAAAGTTTCATGTATTATATACACTGTTATATTTTATTAATTAAATTCATGTTCGTTGAGTTTTAGTTGTGTAAAATTACTTTCGAGATTTTATTTTGTGTAGATGTTTAAATTCTATTTTGTTTACAAGTTTTTAAAAAATGAAGAAATAGTATTGTTGGTTAGCTACGTGTGCAACTAACAGTTTTTTTTTTTTAATTTAATATCGCACATTTAATGTCGGACACTTTTAATGTCGCAGCTTTTAATGTCGGACAATGACCGACATTAAAAATTGACCGACATTAAAAGTGACTTTTAATGTCAGACAAAGAGTGGTTGACCGACATAAAAAGTTCACTTTTAATGTCGGGCATTGACCGACATTAAAAGTGACTTTTAATGTCGGTCAAAGCTTGTTGAATGACATTAAAAGGGTCCTTTTCATGTCAGGCAATGACCGACATTAAAAAGGGTACTTTTAATGTCGGACAGAGCTTTTAATGTCGGTCATTGACCGACATTAAAAGCGACCGACATTAAAACTTTTAATGTCGGTGTTTTTAATGTCGGTCAGTGACCGACATTAAAGACTTTTAATGTCGGGCATTGCCCGACATTAAAAGCCAAATTTGTTGTAGTGGTTGGAGTCTGGTCAGGGTGCTGGAGGCAGCAATAAAGATGCTGGAGCATCTGGTTCTGTTCCAGATGTGGAACCACCTTATGTGCCGCCCCCACCTTATGTACCACCTCTACCTTTTCCACAAAGGCAAAAGCCTAAGAATCAGGATGGTCAATTTAGGAAATTTTTAGAGATTCTTAAGCAGTTGCACATAAATATCCCTTTAGTAGAAGCTATAGAGCAAATGCCTAATTATGCTAAATTTCTTAAGGATATTTTAACTAAAAAGAAGAGGTTAGGTGAGTTTGAAACTGTATCTCTTACTGAGGAATGTAGTGCTATTCTGAAGAATGGGCTACCACCCAAGGCTAAGGATCCGGGTGTTGGGTTTTATGTCCTAAAACTCGTAGATAGTGAATGATTAACGAATTATACACTTGTATCAATAAAGTGTTATTGAGGTTTATGCAATAAAGTGTTATTGTCATATTAAGTCTAGAATTGCACAATATGACCCAAATCCAATAAACTAAGATCCAAGGTTGTTTACATGAGACTTGGACTAGTATGCGGGGACATACGGGGATAAATGTACTAAAAGGTCTATAGTACAGGGATAAGACTGGGTACCTTATCCTGGTAACACTATGTGATACGGCCCGCTTTGTATTCGATACAGACATATTGATCCAAGGCGTCCATGTAGGAGACATGCGAGCGGGGGTATCCTATGCAATGAGTTTGCATAAGACCGGACCACGAAATAGTAAACCACTAGATGTAACACCGTTAACTAGTTAGGTTACTGTTTCAATAGGATGACCTAGGTAACTCGATCTTAATCCTAAGTGTGTCATGAACTCCTTCTCACGAGGGATTATCCTTTGATTAGTACGGGTGAGAGTGGCCAGTACGCCGACTCAACAAGCCTACCTTCTTGGGGACAAGACCGAGTGGGGGGCTGGGGACATGACAATACAAGATGGAATTCACTTCTTCCCCTATTGGGGCAAGTAGATGTGTGTTCCCTTAAGGGCTGATTCCGGGGCTTGAACAAAGGCGCGTCGTCCTCTCTTGGCCCGAGAGGAACTCTTGTTTAGAGGTTGGACCCTAAACAAATTGTTCATAAGAGGGATCAGTGGTACTTAAGGGTCCAGAGGTAACCCAGGGGTAAAACGGTAATTTTACCCAGCTGGTGTTACGAACAAGGATTGACTTACTGTATTGGTCGATATCCGTGGACACAGAAATATTCTACAGTGAGAAGAGTGCAGATGTGGGTCTTTAGTGGAGTGACCCACAATTAACGAATGTTGATTTACTCGGTTAATGAGTTTAGCTGATCAATCTCGTATCGTTGGAGCTTCTGATCTGTAGGTCCATTAGGTCCACCTGCTAGCTCATAACGGGTTCTGAGATAATATAGTCTTGATTATTAAAGGGAATATAAGTTAATTGTATTTTGATGCAATTAATAATATGTATGGAGATACATTATGGTATAAGTTTAATAAATGAATTAAACTTTATAATAAAATTAATTTTGGATATGATTCAAAATTAATTAATGAGAGAATTATGAATTTAATTAAATATGTGATATTTGATTGATTCATGAATTAATTAATTGGGGAATTAATTAATTTAATTTTAATTTGGTTAAATGTGATTTAATCAAATTAAAACTATAGTTTATATTGATGTACATTTTGATGCACATTAAAACTAAAGGTTAAATGAGAGAGATTAAATTGAATATGATTCAATTTTTAAATTAATTAAATATTTGATATTTAATTAATGTGGGATCAATTAATTTAGAATTAATTGAATGGCCAATTTAATTGAATATGATTCAAATTAAATTAAAAACTTTATATTATAATTCATTTAATTAATATTGATTTAATTAAATTAATTATAATTAATTAATTAATTAAATATTTATTATTTAATTAGTTAATAGCCGAGATCGTTTCGATTAAGATCTAACGGTTTAGATCAAGTAGGATAATGTAACTCCCTCTCCACTTATCGTTGAGGGGAGAGGGAGTTCCCCAACGATGGATCTCTCATTACTCTCTCATTTTTTACGTGAGAACACAGAAAAGCTCTAAGATTTTTTTTTTCTCTCTTCTCTCTCTCAAAAACAGCAAAGTTCCTTGCTGAAAATTCCCTTCCAAGACTGAATTTGGGTTCCCACAAGTCATATCTCAGCGACCCAAGAGAATAGCGGGTGATTCGAGTGGTGGTGTCCGTTGGAAGTCCCAAGAACGAGATCCTTGGAGCATTGTGCAGTGTTCTTCGGAATCCGGTAAGTATTCTTGATTTTGAATCAATTTTAGCATGCTTAATCTTAGTAATTTAGAAATTGTTTCTGAATTTTGTTGCCAACGTATTGGTTTTTCTATAATTGAAATTTTAATTCGAGATTGTTCTTGTTTGCTTCCGCTGCCAAAAGGGATTTCAACCCTTCAATTGGTATCAGAGCCATCTCGTTAATTGATTTCAATTTTATGAAAATTGCGTTGGTTCTTGGTGGGATTTATTTTGCATTATGATTGTTGGTTTGCTGAAAAATTGTTTTGGTATTTGGCCTTAGATTTACTGTGTTTTGATTTGATCAAAATTGTAAGGCCCCTGCGTTTTTGGGCGATTAATCAGTAAATCGAGTCTTGTAAAGTCCGTGTCTAGATTAGGATTCATTTTGATGAAGATCGGAATGAATTTGGGCGAAAAATCGATTGGAATCGGTGCTGGAATCGAAGAACAGTGGCTGTCCAGAGGCGTAGCGTCGCGACCCTACTCAACGGAGTCGCGACGCTGAAAAAAGAAGGCAGGAAAAAATCGGGATAGCATCGAGACGCTATGTCTACAGCGTCTCGACGCTGACGGAAGTTTCCGAATTCCCGGAGCGTTGAGCGAGACGTGCATTCCAACGGTTGAAGCAGTTTCAAAATTAAAAATTATTTGCGTTCATTAAGTCTCAAACGTGGTTGCAGGAGCAGTTGGTGCGCGCGTGTGATTAGGATCTAGGAGGTCGTGTGTTCGAGCTTCATCAAGGGCAGTTATTATCAAATATTTTTTTTGCGTGCAGTTTTCTTCGTGGGTGGTTCGGTTTGAGCTGGTCTGATCCGGTTCAAGTGATTTCGGCCTAGTTTGAAGCGGTTCAAGCTGGTTCGGGTCGGTTTTGGAGCAGTTCAAGACTCAGAAGGATAATTAAATTGAAATTATTGTAATTTTTGTTTATTTTAATTATCCTAGGGGCCAATATACTGGTTTTTCAGCTATTTATTGCTTTATGAATGTCATTTAGCTAGATCCCATCATAGGTTAAGCATGTTTCTTGCATTTTTATGTTATAAATGTTATAATATATGATAATTATGCATGAATTTAAATTGCATGAGTGATTTAGTATAATTGTTATATTAAATATATGAAATTGGAAAAGCATGATGCATGACATTAATTAGATAAATATAAATTGTTATATTTTATTAATGTAGTATGCATGCTTAGATTTATTTTCATGAATATTAATATAATAGTTATATTATGAATGGAAATAAATTTCAATGCTTGATTTTCATGTATAATTTTAATATAAAGTGTTATATTAATTTAATGAAAATGGAATAGCATTGAGCATGACATTAATTAGATTAATATAAGAGTTATATTATATTAATGTCTAATTTCATGTGATTTAATTTCGTTGATGATTAATTAATATAATCGATATTAATTAAATGAAATTGAAATTGCATGAAGCATGACACCACTTTAGATTAATATAATCGTTATATTATTGGCGTCATGAGCGTTATGGTGTTTAATAATTTGAATTAGATTGTTATTTGGAAACACCATAGAAGCATGTTATAGGGCTAATTATTAAAATTTTATAATAGTTAGAAAATTGATTAGAAACCGTCAACCTATAACAAAGAGTTGCATGCAAACATAGGACCTTAGGTTAAATTGAATTAATTTTAAATTGTTTAAAATTAATTAGTCCTAAGCTCATTTTAATTCTAATAGGATTAGAATTAATTTTCTTACTTAGGATTAAAATAGTTTTAATGCACTAAGTAGGAAAAACATTACTATGGTTATAAGGGAACTCTCCCGGTGAAGTTCTGTCTAGGCTGGGGGTACTTAAGTTGACGGTTACGGAACACCTCCTACCTGGGAACTGACCCGGAACCTGAGTTGAATTAATCATAGTTTAATGTTAGCATGCAATGTCACTAGGTAATTAATGGGTTTAATTCACCTAGACATTAGAGTAAAATCCTATTTATAAGAGTTATAATAGGCATAGACTTAGATAGATTGACTTAGCCGGGTTTATCTAAGTTTAATAACCCTAAAATACAGTAGGTTACTTTAGTAGGAGGAAAATTACAAAACTTGATTTAAATCGAGTTTTGCTCCTACGTCCATGTATAGTTCACACCGTGAGATCCATGCTCGGCTTCGTGTCGTCGTAGAGCGGCCTCCCTTCGGAAAGTGTTTGCATGGGTCAATACCAAGGTGAATGGGGAAAGTGACTATAGTAAGTGGGAGCGGGACACGTGTCAACGTATCCTTCGGGCTCCACCCCTAGGTCACAACATGAGATTCCTATGATCCGCCTGCGTGTCGTCCTGGAGCGACCATCCCTTCGGAGGGTCTGATCATAGGATTCGGAACACCGTGAACTCCTGAATAGGATAGGATCGCTTAGGCTAATTACCAACAGTTGTCTTTCCTAACGGTAGCCTGTTGGTACGTGCCTCTGAGATCTGAAAGTGGGAGGGTCACACTTACGGGGATGAGTTAAATGTGTTAACTAATCCTTGACCGAACAACGGTAACTAAAGGCTAACGGAATATGAGTTATTCTGGTGTTAGAATTTGGTTGAGATTGTCTCAATTCAGAGGAGGAGTAGCTGACCACCCTTCGGTGGCTGTTGTTCTAAACCTCTGAAGTATCATTGCAAAAACTAAATCAATAGTTTTATAAGGTTTCTTTGATTGCTTGTTTGTTTTTGCAGAATTTGATTGGATTATTTGTAATGGGTTAGTGCGATTAATAATACAAGTAATTTGTTACTTCAGCAATTATATAAAATTTATGTGCATTGCCTTACACCATTTTATTAATAACGGTTTAAGATACAACTAGCTTAAACGAAACTTGTGGTAAATGATTATAGATTAGTGTTTACTGAGGAATGTCCTCAGACTCAAATGTCTAGTTCATCTTGAATTGTTCATGATGACAATTACATTAACTGCCTAGCCAATATCAATGACAATTAATATGATTTATTGGTCATTGAAACGTGCATAGTGGAAAATGAGGATAGAGCCTGAATTTTTAATTCAGGTGTCATTTATCACGTTTGCTTTTCCTTTTAAGGAATAAGCTCATGGCAACTGTTGCAAATAGGTAAGATGACTCTCAGATTTTGATATGGAGAGTATGTCTCGGCTTTGGCAGAGGGAACATTAAGTTATTTTATCCAGTGGAAGATAATACACATTATTAGATAATGTGTATGAATTTCCTGAAGATTAACAGAAATTTGATTTTTGTATTGTATATGCTGGAACAATGTTAGTCTATACCTTTCTCTGCTAGCGCAGTTTTATTTTAAGAAAGGGAGTTGACATTTGTTCAGCATTACTGAAAATAACTTATGTGTTCAAGACTAATCGAGAGTAAAGGAAGTCATGAGCACTGAGTTGTTTAAGATTGCTTATACTCGAAGAAATAAAGGCAAAGGATATCTCCTAAAGGAAATACCTTTCTTTGGTTCTTAAGGTTAGGCTAATTTTGATCTCAATATGATTGGGAGCTTAGTCTATGAGTATACTTCTAAGCTAGTTAGAAGAAAACTCTTTAATACCAATTAAGCCATGCCTTATGGGCGATATGACTGATAGATCTTTTACTGGAAAAGAGCTAAAAGAGCAAAAGAACCCTTGAAGCTTATACATTTGGATCCTTGTGGTCTAGTATGTTAAAGCAGTGGGAGGGTATGAATAATTAATCTTTGTTAATGATAATTATTCATAGGTATGAACATCTCAACCTAATGCAACTTAAGTCTGAATCTCTTGAGATATTCGAAGGGGCTTAAGACTGAAGTTGAAAACTTGTTAGGTGAGATAATAAAACCACTTTGATCTGATCAATGTGTTGAGTATAGGGGCTTGAGATTCTAGGGCTATTTGATAGTTCATGGAATCACATCCTAAATCTCAGTTAGGAGTAACAGAACCCTATTGGATATGGTTCAATCCATGTTGAGCTATGCTCAATTGCCTGACTCGTTTTGGGGTCATGCAGTGTGACTGCAATGTGTATTTTGAATAACGTTCCATCAAACGTATTTCTGAAACACCTTTTATGTTGTGGATAGGACGTAAAGATTGTTTACGTTCCTTTAAATTTTGGGGTGTCCAGGACTTGTGCTTGTGACTAACCCAAAATAAATTGGAATATCATTCAAAATAATTGTAGGCAATCCCAAAGGAAACGAGGAGAATATACTTCTTCAATCCATAAGATAATAAAGAATTTGTGTCGACAAATCCTTCATTCTCAGAAGAAGAACATATGAGAAATCATAAGCCATAAAGTAAGGTCGGTTTAAGTGAATTAAGTAATAAAGATACGGAAACATTGACAAGAGTTGTTGATGAATCAACAAAAGTTGTTGATAAGACTGGTTATTCAACAAGAGTTGTTGAAAAGGCCGGCCAGTGCTTTTGGTCAGTCACATCCATCTCAAGAGTTGAGAATGCCTTGATGCAGTGGGAGGGTTGTTTTATAACCTGACCGTTACATGGGCTTATTTGAAGCTCAAGTCGTCATTCTTGATAATGACATAGAGGATTCATTGTTTTCTTTTCGGAAGAAAATAAATGATGTTGACAAGGACAAATGGTTTAAAGCCATGGACTTGGAAATGAAGTCTTTGCATTTCAATTCCATTTGGGATCTTGTAAATTTGCTTGATGGGGTAACACCTATAGGTTACAAGTGGATTTACAAGAGGAAACGAGACATTTAAGGTCTCAACCAGAAGGGTCCATTGAGCAAGATCAAAAGCAAAAGAGTTTGCAAGCTTAAATGATCCATTTGTGGATTGACATAAGCATTTCGATCTTGGAATTTAAGATTTGATACAGTGATCAAATTTTTGGCTTTAATCAGAACATTGATGAGTCTTGTGTTTACAAGTAATCATCAATAATTCTGTAGCTCACTTAGTGTTGTATATGATTGATATCCTAATCATTGGGAATGATGTAGGTTATCTTACTGACATTAAAAGAGGCTAGCAGCTCATTTCCAAATGAAAATCTGGGAGAAGCTGAGCTAGTCTTGTCTCAAGTTTCTTATGTCTACAAGATGTTAGTTAGATATAAGATGCAGAATTCCAATAAGGGTTTACTGCCTTTTCAGGAATGGAATTCTTTTGTCTAAGGAACTGTGTCCTCAGACACCTCAAGAAGTTGAGGACATGAGACATATGCCCTATGTAGTAGGGTTGTCAGTGAGTATCAATCAAATCCAGGATTTGATCTCTGGAATGTCGTTACGTACATCCTCCAGTATCTTAGGAGAACGAGGTTTTATATGCTCGTGTATGGCGCTAAGGATTTGATCCTTAAAGGATACAGTGACACAGATGTTTTAACTGATAAGGATTTTATGAAATCTACATCAGTGTCTGTCTTCACTCTTAATGGAGGAGCAATAGTACGAGTTATCTGCAGTCTCGACCATATAGGCCAATAAGTAGTTGCTTATGAAGCACAGATAGAGACTGTATGACTTAGGAAGTTCAAGCCTAATTTGGAAGGTGTTCCAAATATGGACTATCCTATTGCAAGACAAGCAAGCACATTGAATCTAAATGATATATTGTTGATTCATTCACGAAGGCTCTCTCGGCTAAAGTGTATGAGGGTCATCTAGATGGTCTAGGTCTACGAGTTATGTACAAAGATGTAGTCTAGGGCAAGTGGGAGAAGTGTAATGGGTATAGTGATACCATTATGTAATGGGTATAGTGATGCCCTAGTTTATTGTATTTGTACATTGTAAATACGTTTTATGTATTATACATGTATTTATACACCCACTGCTGGGATAGATTATTGTACATTCCCACTAAACTAGATTTTTAGTCCAAGTGGGAGTTTGTTGGGTTTTATGTCCTAAAACTCGTATATAGTGAATGATTAACGAATTATACACTTGTATCAATAAAGTGTTATTGAGGTTTATGCAATAAAGTGTTATTGTCATATTAAGTCTATAATTGCACAATATGACCCAAATCCAATAAACTAAGATCCAAGGTTGTTTACATGAGACTTGGACTAGTATGTGGGGACATACGGGGATCAGTGTTCAAGTAACAACCTAAAAGGTCTATAGTACAGGGATAAGGCTGGGTACCTTATCCTGGTAACACTATGTGATACGGCCCGCTTTGTATTCGATACAGACGTATTGATCCAAGGCGTCCATGTAGGAGACATGCGAGCGGGGGTATCCTATGCAATGAGTTTGCATAAGACCGGACCACGAAATAGTAAACCACTAGATGTAACACCATTAACTAGTTAGGTTACTGTTTCAATAGGATAACCTAGGTAACTCGATCTTAATCCTGAGTGTGTCATGAACTCCTTCTCACGAAGGATTGTCCTTTGATTAGTACGGGTGAGAATGGCCAGTACGCCGACTCAATAAGCCTACCTTCTAGGGGACAAGACCGAGTGGGGGGCTGGGGACATGACAATACAAGATGGAATTCACTCCTTCCCCTATTGGGGCAAGTAGATGTGTGTTCCCTTAAGGGCTGATTCCGGGGCTTGAACAAAGGCGCGTCATCCTCTCTTGGCTCGAGAGGAACTCTTGTTTAGAGGTTGGACCCTAAACAAATTGTTCATAAGAGGGATCAGTGGTACTTAAGGATCCAGAGGTAACCCAGGGGTAAAACGGTAATTTTACCCAGCTGGTGTTACGAACACACGTGAAGGATTGACTTACTGCATTGGTCGATATCCGTGGACACAGAAATATTCTACAGTGAGAAGAGTGCAGCTGTGGGTCTTTAGTGGAGTGACCCACAATTAACGAATGTTGATTGACTCGGTTAATGAGTTTAGCTGATCAATCTCGTATCGTTGGAGCTTCTGATCTGTAGGTCCATTAGGTCCACCTGCTAGCTCATAACGGGTTCTGAGATAATATAGTCTTGATTATTAAAGGGAATATAAGTTAATTGTATTTTGATGCAATTAATATAATGTATGGAGATACATTATGGTATAAGTTTAATAAATGAATTAAACTTTATAATAAAATTAATTTTGGATATGATTCAAAATTAATTAATGAGAGAATTATGAATTTCATTAAATATGTGATATTTGATTAATTCATGAATTAATTAATTGGGGAATTAATTAATTTAAGGGAAAAATACACTTTTAGTCCCTGAGGTTTGGGTTTAGTGACAGTTTGGTCCCTGAGTTTTCAAACTCAACAAAAATACCCCTGAGTTTTGAAATAAGGAGCACTTTGGTCCCTGCCGTTTATTTTTCTGTTAAATACTAACGGTTGCTGACGTGGCACAATTATTTTAATAAAAAAATTATTTTTTTTATTTTAAAATAAAAACAAATAAAAACAAATAAAAATAAATAAAAATATTATTATTTTAATTATTCTTAAAACTAACCCTCAATCTCATCTTCTTCCTCCTCTTCCCTCATCCCCTCCATCTTCTTCTTCAAACCTCCGATGGTCGCGCCGCCACATGCCGTCGCCGGCAGCCGCCGGCGGCGATTTTTTTTGTTTTTTTTTGTTTTTTTTTTTTTTTCTTCTTCTTCTTCTCTTATTGAGACAGTTCCGGCCTCACCCTGCTTTGCGAGCGACTTCCTCGGCCTCATCCTTTTGGTAATTAGATACCACAGTAGGAACGCGCTTAATCCTCAACATATCGACTGATTTTCAATCAAATTCAAATCGAACACCGAAATCGTCCCGAAAACAAAAGAAACTCGCTGCAGTCAAATCCTAAATCGATACAACTAAAACAACATGGGTCCTTAAAAAGCTAATACGAAGAAGAGGAGAACCAAAATCCACCGCCGGCAAGAAACAGAAGATCGGAAGGACTACCCCCTTCGGAAGGCAGAGCACCACGTCCGCCGTGCGGCGAAGGGTTGGTCGGAGTTATACAACCCTTCCGTCGTACAGCCCGGACATGAAAGAAGGGCCGGGAAACTACGTGTATAGCCGTGATGTCTACAACTTGACGAACCCGGGTTTTACCCCCAGCGGAAAAATCCCTCGAGAGATGGGCTTCTGAGTTTGACCGATCTTTCTCCTTCGAGAACTCAATCCAACGCACCAGTTCCGGAAAATCGAACCTGGGGAGTTGATTTTGATGAGAAATTTGAGGAACCCAGATGGGAAAACGGAACTGGAAGACGAAGGAGAAAGATAGAGAGGAAGAAGCGAAGGCGAAGCGGGAAAAATGGGGGGTCGAAAGGGGCTGAATGAAGAGAGAAAACTGAGGAGGTTGGAATTTTATAGAAGGAGATCGATTGCATTTGGAGAGGAGAGGAAATTTCTGTGGTGGATGAATGGCGGTAGCTGTGGCTATTGTTAAGCCATGAATCTGTACGGCGAATACATGGATGGCCTCTCTTCATCGGGCAATTTTAGCCGATCTGTAACGGGGAGGGAGGGACCTCCTCCCTCCGTTCCGGCGCCGGAAAACGGAGGAGGGAGCTCCCTCCTCCTTTCTCTTTCATTTAAAAAAAAAAAAAAGTTGTTGAAACTTTGAGGAAGGAGAGGAAGAAGAGAAGAAGAAGGAAGAAAGAAAGAAAGAAAGAAAAAAAAAAAACTTTCGCCGCCGGCGAGCGGCGGCCGGCGGCTGCCGACGACGGCATGTGGCGGCGCGACCATCGGAGGTTTGAAGAAGAAGATGGAGGGGATGAGGGAAGAGGATGAAGAAGATGAGATTGATGGTTGAGTTTTAAGAATAATTAAAATAATAATATTTTTATTTGTTTTTATTTTAAAATAAAAAAAAATAATTTTTTTTATTAAAATAATAGTGCCACGTCAGCAACCGTTAGTATTTAACAGAAAAATAAACGGCAGGGACCAAAGTGCTCCTTATTTCAAAACTCAGGGGTATTTTTGTTGAGTTTGAAAACTCAGGGACCAAACTGTCACTAAACCCAAACCTCAGGGACTAAAAGTGTATTTTTCCCTTAATTTAATTTTAATTTGGTTAAATGTGATTTAATCAAATTAAAACTATAGTTTATATTGATGTACATTTTGATGCACATTAAAACTATAGGTCAAATGAGAGAGATTAAATTGAATATGATTCAATTATAAAATTAATTAAATATTTGATATTTAATTAATGTGGGATCAATTAATTTAGAATTAATTGAATGGCCAATTTAATTGAATATGATTCAAATTAAATTAAAAACTTTATATTATAATTCATTTAATTAATATTGATTTAATTAAATTAATTAAATATTTATTATTTAATTAGTTAATAGCCGAGATCGTTTCGATTAAGATCTAACGGTTTAGATCAAGTAGGGTAATGTAACTCCCTCCCCACTTATCGTTGAAGGGAGAGGGAGTTCCCCAACGATGGATCTCTCATTACTCTCTCATTGTTTACGTGAGAACACAGAAAAGCTCTAAGATTTTTTTTCTCTCTTCTCTCTCTCAAAAACAGCAAAGTTCCTTGCTGAAAATTCCCTTCCAAGACTGAATTTGGGTTCCCACAAGCCATATCTCAGCGACCCAAGAGAATAGCGGGTGATTCGAGTGGTGGTGTCCGTTGGAAGTCCCAAGAACGAGATCCTTGGAGCATTGTGCAGTGTTCTTCGGAATCCGGTAAGTATTCTTGATTTTGAATCAATTTTAGCATGCTTAATCTTAGTAATTTAGAAATTGTTTCTGAATTTTGTTGCCAACGTATTGGTTTTTCTATAATTGAAATTTTAATTTGAGATTGTTCTTGTTTGCTTCCGCTGCCAAAAGGGATTTCAACCCTTCACCAGGATCATTTACTATACCTGTATCTATAGGTGGAAAAGAGTTAGGTAGAGCACTCTGTGATTTAGGCGCGAGCATTAACCTAATGCCTTTGTTGGTCTATCGAAAGCTTGGTATAGGTGAAGCTAGGCCTACCACAGTCACACTCCAACTAGCTGATAGGTCTATCACATATCCAGAGGGTAAAATTGAGAATGTCTTAGTAAAAGTGGATAAATTCATATTTCCTGTTGATTTTATTATTTTAGACTATGAGGCTGATAAAGATGTCCCAATAGTTCTAGGTCGTCCATTCTTGGCTACTGGTAGGGCGTTAATAGATGTTCAAAAAGGGGAGTTAACAATGAGAGTCTATAATGAGGAAGTGAAATTTAATGTGTTTAAAGCCATGAAGTATCCAGACGAAATGGAGGATTGCTCCTTCATTAGGATTCTGGAGAGCACAGTTATTAAGACAGCAATACAGGATTCAGCTAGCAAGCATTCGAAAGAGCATGGAGAGGTGAGTGTAGAGGATTTGCAAGTTTGTTTGTTAGAAAGAAAAAATGAAAAAGAATTGTTTAGGTGTGAGGATGTTTTTGAGTCTTTAGATTTAGATCAAAGGAAAGATCCTCCTATTAAGCCATCCCTGATTGAGGCACCTACTTTAGATTTGAAGCCCTTGTCGGATCATCTAAAGTATGTGTATCTTGGGGAAGGGGAGACGTTGCCCATTATTGTTGCATCAGATTTAATTCCAGAGCATGAGGAGGCCTTAATAAAATTGCTGCAGCAATACCGCAAGGCTATAGGTTGGACGTTGGCTGACATTCAGGGAATTAGCCCATCTTTTTGTATGCACAAAATCACTCTAGAGGAGGGATCCTTTAGGAGTGTTGAGCAACAAAAAAGGCTTAACCCTGCAATGAAAGAGGTTGTTAAAAAGGAGGTGATTAAATGGTTGGATGCTGGGATCATTTATCCAATTGCCAATAGCAATTGGGTGAGCCCTGTCCAATGTGTTCCTAAAAAAGGAGGTGTCACTGTGGTAAGTAATAAAGACAATGAGTTGATCCCAACCAGGACAGTAACTGGCTGGAGGGTTTGCATGGACTACAGGAGGCTTAATAAAGCTACCCGTAAGGACCATTTCCCTCTACCATTTATTGACCAGATGTTGGATAGATTGGCTGGTCAGGCCTATTACTATTTCTTAGATGGTTATTCTGGGTATAACCAGATTACTATTGCTCCTGAGGATCAGGAAAAAACCACTTTCACCTGTCCTTATGGGACATTTGCTTTTAGGCGAATGCCTTTTGACCTTTGCAATGCTTCAGCAACATTTCAGCGGTGTATGTTAGCAATTTTTTTTGATATGATTGAGTCCACTATTGAGGTATTCATGGACGATTTTTCAGTGTTTGGAGGGTCTTTTCAGAGTTGTTTAGATAATTTAGGTCCGGTGTTAAAGAGATGTGAGGATACCCATCTAGTTCTTAATTGGGAAAAATGTCACTTCATGGTGAAGGAAGGCATAGTGTTAGGTCATAGGATTTATAAGAATAGTCTAGAAGTTGATAGAGCAAAAATAGAGGTGATTGAAAGACTAGAACCACCGAATTCAGTGAAGGGAATTTGGAGTTTTTTAGGACATGCTGGATTTTATAGGAGGTTCATAAAGGATTTTTCAAAAATCAGTAAACCTCTGTGTAACTTATTGTGTAATGATCATGTTTTTGACTTTAATGCAGATTGTAGGAAGGCTTTTGAGACATTAAGAGTTGTTTTAGTCTCAGAACCTATTCTTTGTGCACCTAATTGGAATTTACCATTTGAGGTAATGTGTGATGCGAGTGATGTTGCGGTTGAAGGGAATAAAAGTCCCAACGCAGCGGAAGCGCATCGATTGGACCTTACGCCGTATATTAATTAACATTAAAAACCGTTACGAAAACTCAAACAAAACTTTAAACTAACTTTAAAGTCGCTGTAAAATCGGTTTAAACATGCTAAAATAAATCTAAATTTATTTTTAAAACTTTTCTAAAGAAAAGAGGAAGAACCGTTACAAACCTCCGTTGTAGATTTGACCGTTCTTCGCCAACGAAGCTCCACGAGCGAAAACGCAGCAGCCGCTTCAAAGTATTCTTCGCTGGAAATTCTTCTTTGATTGACACAATAACCACAGAGGTTACACCGGTATGTCTCTAAGTCTAGGAGGCCAAAGACTTGTGGGAGTCTTTCTCTAAGAGGGAGGCTAGAGAGAATTCTAGGTCTTGTCTTTCAAGAGTGTCAAGTGTCATGACCAATTAGGTCTAGTGTTCTATTTATAGAGGAGAGGCCATGAATAAAATATTCAATTAAATCAATCTTTTCCAAAATTGATTCAATCTTTATTCCTTAATTAATCAATCATGATCAATCAATTCCCCAATTGATTAATCTTTTCCATAAATGACTAATTTCTTCCATAAGTAATTAGATCATTCCCATAAATGATTAATCACTTCCTTAAGTGATTAATTATTTACATAATTGATTAATTCATGGTTAATGAATTCTTTAATTAATTAACCACCAATTAAATATCACATATTTAATTTCCGGCCTTGAATTAATTAATTTTGCCCAAACACTTTTAGGACTTAAATTAATTAATTCTTTCAATCTTCCATAAATTTATATTTGAACTTTTCAAATATTAATTTCTCTCATAATAATATATCAATATATATTATTTTTATTTCCCTCAGTAAATTGAACATTTTCAATTTAATTACTTAGTTGCCTCAAATTACTTTACGAGCTACCAGTGGGACCTTATGGACCTGCAGATCAGAAGCTCCAACGATGTGAGATTAATTGGTTAAACTCATTAACCACAATAATCAATATTCGTTAACTGTGTGTACATTCCACTATAGACTCACAGTTGCACTCTTCTCACTGCAGACATATTTTCTGTGTCCACGGAACTTAGACCAATATCGACTAGTTAGTCCTTCACGAGTGTCCGTAACACCAGCTGGGTCAAATTACCGTTTTACCCCTGGGTCACCTCTATTTCCTTAAGTACCAATTCTCCTCTAATGAACAATCTGTTTATGGTCCAACCATTAAACAGAAAACCCTCTCGTGCCATTGAGAGGGTAGGGCCCTTTGTTCAAGACTCGGAGTAACCACTTAAGGGAACACTCATCTGCTTCCCTAAAGTCGGGAAGGAGTGAATTCCATCTTGTATGATTATGTTCCCAGCTCCCCATTCGATCTTGTCCCCAAAGTGGTAGGCTTATTGAGTCGGCGTATTGGCCACTCTCACCCATACAAATCAAAGGACAGTCTCTCATGAGCAGGAGTCCATAATCAACTCAGGATTAAGACTAAGTTGTCTCGGTCGTCCTAGTGAAAATAGAAAACCAACTAGTTAACGGTGTTATAACTAGTGGTTACTATTTCGCGGTCCGGTCTTATGCAAACTCATTGCATAGGATACCCCCACTCGCATGTCTCCTACACGAACGCGTTGGATCGCTGCGTTTGTATCAAATACAAAGTAGGCCGTATCCATAGTGTCACCAGGATAAGGCACCCAGTCTTATCCCTATACTATAGACCCTTTAGGCTGTTTCTTGAACAATGATCCCATATGTCGCTACATATAGTTCAAGACTCATATTACAGCCTTGGATGTCTAGTTTATTGGATTAGGGTTATTATTAGGCAAAGACATATATGAAATAACTAATAACAATTAATGGAAAATATATCAATATTATTTCATTAATATCCGGTCAACGGTTACATTCACTATGTTGGGATTGGTGCCCTAAAACTCGTAGATAGTGAATGTTAAACGAATTATATACTTATTCGATAAAGGTGTTATCAAGATTGATTCAGTAAAAGTCATTACTGAATAAATTAAATTGCACTTATAATAACCAAAATCCAATAAACTAAGATCCATGGCTATAGGATGAACACTTGAGCTTTATGTAGAAACATAAAAGTGGATCAAGCTTAAGTAATAGCCAAAACGGTCTATAGTATAGGAATAGGGTTGGGTACCTTCTTCTGGAGACACTATGAGACGCGGCCCACTTTATAGATGGTATAGACGATGTGATCCTAAATCGTTCATGTAGAGACATGCGAGTGGGGGCGTCCTATGCAATGAGTTTGCATAAGACCAGGACCGAGAAATAAGTCGCTCTCGCTTTATAACACCGTTTACTGACGAGACTGACTATTTCATGTGATGACCTAGGTAACTCGATCTTAATCCTGAGCTAACTATGAACTCCTGTTTATTCGGGCTTATCCTTAGATCTGCATAGGTGAGAGTGGCTCAGTATCGCCGACTCAATAAGCCTCCCATTTCAGGGATAGGAACGGGTAGATAGCTGGGGACATAGTCGTGCAAGAAGGAATTCACTCCTACCCGAATAAGGGATAGTAGAGAGGTTGTTCCCTTAAGTGCTGACTCTGGGGCTTGAACAAAGGGATCCCGCCCTCTCATTGGCCCGAGAGGGACTCGGTTTATTGGTTGGACCATAAACCAATTGTTCATTAGAGGATCAGTGGGACTTAAGGAACTAGAAGTACTATAGGGGTAAAACGGCTTATTGACCTAGCTATAGCTACGAACAACCTGTGAAGGATCGACTTACTAATCATGGTTAAATCAAGTGGACAGAAATATATCTATAGTGAGGGGAGTGCAACTATCGGGCTATAGTGGAGTGTCCCGATAGTTAACGAATGTTGGCTAGCTTGGACAATGAGATTAGACGGTTAGCCTCGAATCGTTGGAGCCCATGATCTATAGGTCCATTAGGTCCCCCTACTAGCTCATATCGGAATTAAGCCTAGAACAAAAGATAGGATTCTTTGAATTGTTCAAAGTCGGGAAAAAGGGTATTATCGTAAAATTGTGTTTGACACAATAATTTAATTATGAATTAAATTAGAAAATGAGAGATAAAGTATTTAAAAGGGTTTTAAATACTATATACATGAATTAAGATTCATATATATAAGATGCACAATATTAAGGTGATTAACTTGCTTAATCATTTATAATCAATTGGGCAAGGTTCAAATATGATCTTATATATTAATGTCACATTTAGAATTGATATTAATATCATAAATGAACATTTGAAATCTGATTTTGAATCATGGTAAGTGGAAAATGATGTAATTCCACTCTTGCATGATGATTCAAAGTGGAATTACACCTCAAACATGCATTCTTGCATGTAATGTTGTTTGAACACCTAGCTTCCACTTTCACCCTTAAGACCACCATGTGTCTTGCATCTTGAGGCTTCTTCTTGCATGGATTCTCTCTATAAGTAGAAGAAGAATCAGATTGGAGAAGAGAGGGCATTCACCTTAATGTTATGCTGCTGAATTTCTTCCTCAATCACTCTCTCATCTCATATCTCCATAGAGCTTGAACCTTCAAGCATTCCCTTCCCATTCCCTATCACTATAGACTCCCACAAGTCGTTCTCGGCCCGGAGAATAGTAGGGAAGACTCTAAAGGTTGTCCAAGAGAAGTTGGAGAAGGAAAACACCACAAGGAGTACCTCATTTGTGAGCTACAAAGGTTGGTTTTCTCTAAACTCTCTTTTCTGTTTTTTATAGAACATGCATGCTTTAGGAGCAAAATTAAATGTCTTAAGTGCTTTCGATCTTCAATTGCTTCCGCATGTGTAATATGTACACTTTCAATTGGTATCAGAGCATGATTAGAGCACTTAATTCGTTTTAATTTTGCTGTGGTGGGTACCATTTTGAAATAGAATTTTCTGTGTGCTAAAATGGAAGTGTTCTGGTTTGGAAATTTTTTGAGCCTTTAATTCTTCATGAATTTGTAATTGCTCGGAAATGTAAGAGCGTTAATGAGTGTACTAGAGTCTGTAATTTTTATAGAGTCATTAGAGTCCATATAGGCTGTTAAATCGAAGCAGAACGGGAGAAGACGCAGCTGAAAACAGCAGCAGAATGCTGCTGTTCGTGACAGCGTCGAGACGCTCTTCTAGTAGCGTCCCGACGCTGATGAAGAAAAATTCCAGCAGCCCAGTTTTTTCCAAATTCTGGTTCGGTTCAGCTGCTGTCCTTGGTCTGGTTCGGTTTGCCTGCAGCTGGTTCAGCCCCTATTCACTTATTTGAAGGCCGGTTCACTCCTTGGAGGTTGGTTCGGGTCGGTTCGTGAAGCTCGGGATTGAGATCAAGCAATTTTTATTAATTATTATTGTAATTATTAGTTAATTGTTTGTTTTAAATTGCCAAACCATTCCATTTTAGTTTGATTTAATTTCTTTATGCATTTTGAATGTATGATTTAATTAAATGGATGTATGTGCATTATGAGCATGCCATATAGTTTAAAATCCCACCATAGGAAAGCATGTTCATGCATTTTTATTTTTAATAAGTGTTATTAATAGTTTAAATGCATGAGGGAAATTTCATGTTTAAATTGATATAAATGTTGTATTGATTTAGGGAGATTCATGCTTGAATGGTTAATTAAAATTGATTAATTGACCTAGCATGAAGCATGAAATTTCCTTAGAATTTTGTTTATAAGAGTTATATTCAAAAGGCAAGTTTGTTATAGTTTAGATTTATAATTGTTATAAATCACATAGAAATTTAAAATCTATAACAAAGAATTAAGTGCATGCTCACTTAGGTTAATGAACCTTCAACGATTCGATCATCTTGCATAGTTTAGGTCGATATCTTGTAAAACAATGGTTACGAGAGAACTCACCCGACAAGATGTTGTCTAAGGCTGGAGGTATTTAAGTTGACGGTTTACGGAACACCTCCTACCTGGGCATCGAGTCGGTTCTTGAGTTAAGTTAACTCGAGTTTTATGAGCATGCGTGAGCGGTGTGAGGTTTTAATGTGTTATCACCTAGACATCGTAGTATAAAGCGTTATACAAACCTAGACATAGGTTGTTTCTAAATGGTGCTTTTCTTATAACTTGAATGATTGATTGTTATATGCTTTTAAACACCATTAGAAAGCATGTTATAGGGTTTATTCATTAAAAGTTATAAGAGTTATAATAGTTAATGAATAGAATCCATAAAACCTATAACAAAGAGTTGCATGCTAACATAGGATCGTAGGATCTTATCATTCTTTAAATGGTTTAAAATGAAATAGATCTAAGATCGCCTTTTCTAATAGGATTAGAAATATGTCTTACTTAGTTTTTTTTAAAATAGTTTTAAAATTTGAGTAAGTAGGACATAAGACCTTGGTTATAAGGGAACTCTCCCGGCAAATGGTTCGGAACCTGAGTTGAATTAACCAAAGTCTTACTAGCATGCAATGTCACTAGGTTATTAAAAGAGTTTAATTCACCTAGACATTTAGTGTAAAGACCTTGTTTAATAAGGCATAGACTTAGATAGATTCATTTAGCCGGAATTTACCTAAGTAATAGACCCTAAAACTTTACGACACTTTAGTGGGAGGAAAAGTATAGAAACAAAATATTCATATTAAGTTTCTACTCTCACGTCCCCCTGAGTTCACACCGTGAGATCCATGCTTGGCCTCGAGGCGCCCTGGGAGCGTCCCCCTACGGATGGTGTTTGCATGGGTTAATATCAAGGTGAATGGGGAAAGTGTTCATAGTAAGTGGGAGAAGGAAACGTGTCAAACGTATCCTGCGGTCTCCATCATTAGGATGCACCGTGAGATTCCTATGCGCTGCCTGCGAGTCGCCCTGGGAGCGATCACCCTACGGAGGGCTTGCGCATGGGATTCGGAACAACGCAAACTCCAGAAATGGATAGGGTTTCCTAGGGCCATTCCCAACATTAGCTCTTCCCTACGGTGGCATTGTTGGGGCCGCCCTCTGCAATCTGAAAATGATGGGTAACACTTACAAGATGGTCTTGACCAAATTAACGTTAGCTAATAACTATTGGAGTAAGAGTTATTCTGGGAATAGTATTTGGCCGAGATTGTCTCTATTCAGAGGAGGAGTAGCTGACTGCCCTACGGTAGCGGTTATTCTAAACCCCTGAAGTATCGTTGCAAAATAAATCAATTGTATATATGGGTCGATGATTGCTTTTGCTAAATCTGATTGGATAAATGTGATTAATGGGTTTAGTGCATGTTTCTAATAGAGATTAATTTGTTTGTTTCAGCAATATGTCGAAAAACGTATGTGCTTTGTCAAATGCCAAATTAAACGGTTTAGTACATTCGACTAAGAATACTTGCTTAAACGCTAAACACGTGGCAAAGAATTTAGGTTTGGTCTCAACTGAGGAATGTCCTCAAACTAACTGCGTAGCCAAGAAAAACATGATCCACGACTCTAAATGTGATTTATTAGTCTTGGAAACGTGTTTAGTGGAAAACGACGATTCTGCCTGGATACTCGATTCAGGTGCCACTAATCACGTATGTTCTTCATTTCAAGGAATGAGTTCCTGGCAACAGCTAATAGCTGGAGAGATGACTCTTAAAGTTGGAACAGGAGAAGTCATCTCGGCTATTGCAGTGGGAGACATAAAATTATTCTTCACCAAGGAACGCTACATGATATTAGATAATGTGTACATAGTTCCGAAGATTAAAAGAAATTTGATTTCTTTAACTTGTTTATTAGAACAAGGTTACTCAATTTCTTTTTCTGTTAATGAAGCGTTCATAACTAAAAGAGGTATTGATGTTTGCTCTGCAAACTTGAAGAATAAATTATATGTCTTGAGACCAATTGAGTCTAAAGCTATTTTAAATCACGAGATGTTTAAAACCGCTGAGACTCAACCTAAAAAGCGAAGAGTTTCTCAAGATACCTATCTCTGGCACTTGAGGTTAGGCCATATCAACCTCAATAGGATTGGGAGATTGGTCAAGAGTGGACTTCTAAACAAGTTAGAAGACGACTCGTTGCCTCCTTGTGAATCATGCCTCGAGGGCAAGATGACAAAACAACCTTTTACCGGAAAAGGTTATCGTGCCAAAGAGCCCTTAGAGCTCATTCATTCGGACCTCTGTGGACCAATGAACATTAGGGCTCGAGGAGGGTACGAATATTTCATCAGTTTCATTGATGATTATTCGAGGTATGGCTATCTCTACCTGATGCATCATAAGTCCGAAGCTTTTGAAAAGTTCAAGGAGTATAAGGCCGAGGTTGAGAACCTATTAGGTAAGACGATAAAAACACTTCGATCCGATCGAGGTGGAGAGTATATGGACTTAAGTTTTCAAGACTATTTGATAGAGCATGGAATTACGTCCCAACTCTCAGCCCCTGGTACACCTCAGCAAAACGGTGTATCAGAAAGGAGAAACAGAACCTTGTTGGAAATGGTTCGTTCGATGATGAGTTATGCTCAGTTGCCTAACTCATTTTGGGGTTATGCAGTAGAGACTGCAGTTTATATCTTGAACGTAGTTCCCTCAAAGAGTGTTTCTGAAACACCATTTGAGCTTTGGAAAGGTCGTAAAGCTAGTTTACGACATTTCAGAATTTGGGGATGTCCTGCATACGTGCTAGAAGCAAACCCAAAGAAATTGGAGCCTCGTTCTAGATTTTGCCTATTTATAGGCTATCCCAAAGAAACGAGAGGTGGATACTTCTTCGATCCAGAGGAAAATAAAGTACTTGTATCGACAAATGCTACATTCCTAGAAGAAGACCACCTCAGAGATCACAAGCCACGTAGTAAAGTCGTTTTAAGTGAACTATCTAACGAAGCTACAGAAACATCAACAAGAGTTGTTGATGATACTGGCACCTCAAGTCAATCACGTCCTTCTCAAGAAATAAGAGAACCTCGACGTAGTGGGAGGGTTGTTAGACAGCCTGATCGCTATTTGGGTTTAACTGAAACTCCAATCGTCATACCTGATGACGGGATCGAGGATCCATTAACCTTTAAACAGGCAATGGATGACGTCGACAAGAACGAGTGGATTAAAGCCATGGACTTAGAGATCGAGTCCATGCATTTTAATTCAGTATGGGATCTTGTAGATCAACCTGAAGGGGTTAGACCCATAGGGTGCAAATGGATCTACAAGAGAAAACGAGACGCTACTGGAAAGGTACAGACCTTTAAGGCACGACTTGTGGCAAAGGGTTTTACCCAGCGGGAGGGGATTGACTATGAAGAAACCTTCTCCCCTGTTGCCATGTTAAAGTCGATCCGGATACTTTTATCCATTGCCACATTTTACGATTATGAAATATGGCAAATGGATGTCAAGACTGCCTTTCTGAACGGTAATCTTGAAGAAAGTATCTACATGTCTCAGCCAGAGGGGTTCATAGCTCAGGATCAAGAGCAAAAAGTTTGCAAGCTTAAACGATCCATTTATGGATTAAAACAAGCGTCTAGATCCTGGAATATGAGATTTGATACTGCGATCAAATCTTATGGCTTTGAACAAAACGTTGATGAGCCTTGTGTTTACAAAAGGATCATCAACAGCTCTATAGCTTTCTTAGTACTATATGTGGATGATATCCTACTCATCGGGAATGATGTAGGTTATCTAACTGACATTAAACTATGGCTAGCAACTCAATTCCAAATGAAAGATTTGGGTGAGGCACAATTTGTTCTAGGAATCCAAATTGTTCGAAACCGAAAGAACAAAACGCTAGCCTTGTCTCAAGCGTCTTATATCGACAAATTGTTGGTTAGATATAAAATGCAAAATTCCAAGAAAGGACTATTACCTTTCAAGCACGGAATTAACTTGTCTAAGGAACAGTGTCCTCAGACACCTCAAGAAGTTGAGGACATGAGACGTTTTCCCTATGCCTCTGCAGTAGGTAGCCTAATGTATGCCATGTTGTGTACAAGGCCTGACATTTGTTATGCAGTAGGGATTGTCAGTAGATATCAATCCAATCCAGGATTTGATCATTGGACAGCCGTTAAAAGTATCCTCAAATATCTAAGGAGAACGAGGGACTATATGCTCGTGTATGGTTCGAAGGATTTGATCCTTACAGGATACACTGATTCTGACTTTCAAACCGATAAAGATTCGAGGAAATCTACATCGGGGTCAGTATTCACTCTAAATGGAGGAGCAATAGTATGGTGCAGCATCAAGCAAGGATGCATTGCAGACTCGACCATGGAGGCCGAATATGTAGCCGCTTGCGAAGCAGCAAAAGAGGCAGTATGGCTCAGGAAGTTCCTAACTGACTTGGAAGTCGTTCCAAATATGCATCTGCCTATCACCTTGTATTGTGATAATAGCGGCGCAGTTGCAAACTCAAAGGAACCTCGCAGCCATAAGAGAGGCAAGCACATCGAAAGGAAATACCATCTCATTAGGGAGATTGTGCACCGAGGAGACGTGATCGTCACAAAGATAGCGTCGGAGCACAACATTGCTGATCCATTCACGAAGGCTCTCACGGCTAAAGTGTTCGAGAGTCATCTAGAAGGTCTAGGTCTGCGAGATATGTACGAGAAATAATCTAGGTCAAGTGGGAGAATTGTAACCGGTATATTGATACCTTAGTATACTGGTATTTAGATGCCCTAGTTTATTGTTTTTTACTCCGTTATTAATACAAGTATTTATTCATCCACTGCTGTTATAAATTATAGTACATCCCACTAAACTAGAGTTTTAGTTCAAGTGGGAGATTGTTGGGATTGGTGCCCTAAAACTCGTAGATAGTGAATGTTAAACGAATTATATACTTATTCGATAAAGGTGTTATCAAGATTGATTCAGTAAAAGTCATTACTGAATAAATTAAATTGCACTTATAATAACCCAAATCCAATAAACTAAGATCCATGGCTATAGGATGAACACTTGAGCTTTATGTAGAGACATAAAAGTGGATCAAGCTTAAGTAATAGCCAAAACAGTCTATAGTATAGGAATAGGGTTGGGTACCTTCTTCTGGAGACACTATGAGACGCGGCCCACTTTATAGATGGTATAGACGATGTGATCCTAAATCGTTCATGTAGAGACATGCGAGTGGGGGCGTCCTATGCAATGAGTTTGCATAAGACCAGGACCGAGAAATAAGTCGCTCTCGCTTTATAACACCGTTTACTGACGAGACTGACTATTTCATGTGATGACCTAGGTAACCCGATCTTAATCCTGAGCTAACTATGAACTCCTGTTTATTCGGGCTTATCCTTAGATCTGCATAGGTGAGAGTGGCTCAGTATCGCCGACTCAATAAGCCTCCCATTTCAGGGATAGGAACGGGTAGATAGCTGGGGACATAGTCGTGCAAGAAGGAATTCACTCCTACCCGAATAAGGGATAGTAGAGAGGTTGTTCCCTTAAGTGCTGACTCTGGGGCTTGAACAAAGGGATCCCGCCCTCTCATTGGCCCGAGAGGGACTCGGTTTATTGGTTGGACCATAAACCAATTGTTCATTAGAGGATCAGTGGGACTTAAGGAACTAGAAGTACTATAGGGGTAAAACGGCTTATTGACCTAGCTATAGCTACGAACAACCTGTGAAGGATCGACTTACTAATCATGGTTAAATCAAGTGGACGGAAATATATCTATAGTGAGGGGAGTGCAACTATCGGGCTATAGTGGAGTGTCCCGATAGTTAACGAATGTTGGCTAGCTTGGACAATGAGATTAGACGGTTAGCCTCGAATCGTTGGAGCCCATGATCTATAGGTCCATTAGGTCCCCCTACTAGCTCATATCGGAATTAAGCCTAGAACAAAAGATAGGATTCTTTGAATTGTTCAAAGTCGGGAAAAAGGGTATTATCGTAAAATTGTGTTTGACACAATAATTTAATTATGAATTAAATTAGAAAATGAGAGATAAAGTATTTAAAAGGGTTTTAAATACTATATACATGAATTAAGATTCATATATATAAGATGCACAATATTAAGGTGATTAACTTGCTTTATCATTTATAATCAATTGGGCAAGGTTCAAATATGATCTTATATATTAATGTCACATTTAGAATTGATATTAATATCATAAATGAACATTTGAAATCTGATTTTGAATCATGGTAAGTGGAAAATGATGTAATTCCACTCTTGCATGATGATTCAAAGTGGAATTACACCTCAAACATGCATTCTTGCATGTAATGTTGTTTGAACACCTAGCTTCCACTTTCACCCTTAAGACCACCATGTGTCTTGCATCTTGAGGCTTCTTCTTGCATGGATTCTCTCTATAAGTAGAAGAAGAATCAGATTGGAGAAGAGAGGGCATTCACCTTAATGTTATGCTGCTGAATTTCTTCCTCAATCACTCTCTCATCTCATATCTCCATAGAGCTTGAACCTTCAAGCATTCCCTTCCCATTCCCTATCACTATAGACTCCCACAAGTCGTTCTCGGCCCGGAGAATAGTAGGGAAGACTCTAAAGGTTGTCCAAGAGAAGTTGGAGAAGGAAAACACCACAAGGAGTACCTCATTTGTGAGCTACAAAGGTTGGTTTTCTCTAAACTCTCTTTTCTGTTTTTTATAGAACATGCATGCTTTAGGAGCAAAATTAAATGTCTTAAGTGCTTTCGATCTTCAATTGCTTCCGCATGTGTAATATGTACACTTTCAATTGGTATCAGAGCATGATTAGAGCACTTAATTCGTTTTAATTTTGCTGTGGTGGGTACCATTTTGAAATAGAATTTTCTGTGTGCTAAAATGGAAGTGTTCTGGTTTGGAAATTTTTTGAGCCTTTAATTCTTCATGAATTTGTAATTGCTCGGAAATGTAAGAGCGTTAATGAGTGTACTAGAGTCTGTAATTTTTATAGAGTCATTAGAGTCCATATAGGCTGTTAAATCGAAGCAGAACGGGAGAAGACGCAGCTGAAAACAGCAGCAGAATGCTGCTGTTCGTGACAGCGTCGAGACGCTCTTCTAGTAGCGTCCCGACGCTGATGAAGAAAAATTCCAGCAGCCCAGTTTTTTCCAAATTCTGGTTCGGTTCAGCTGCTGTCCTTGGTCTGGTTCGGTTTGCCTGCAGCTGGTTCAGCCCCTATTCACTTATTTGAAGGCCGGTTCACTCCTTGGAGGTTGGTTCGGGTCGGTTCGTGAAGCTCGGGATTGAGATCAAGCAATTTTTATTAATTATTATTGTAATTATTAGTTAATTGTTTGTTTTAAATTGCCAAACCATTCCATTTTAGTTTGATTTAATTTCTTTATGCATTTTGAATGTATGATTTAATTAAATGGATGTATGTGCATTATGAGCATGCCATATAGTTTAAAATCCCACCATAGGAAAGCATGTTCATGCATTTTTATTTTTAATAAGTGTTATTAATAGTTTAAATGCATGAGGGAAATTTCATGTTTAAATTGATATAAATGTTGTATTGATTTAGGGAGATTCATGCTTGAATGGTTAATTAAAATTGATTAATTGACCTAGCATGAAGCATGAAATTTCCTTAGAATTTTGTTTATAAGAGTTATATTCAAAAGGCAAGTTTGTTATAGTTTAGATTTATAATTGTTATAAATCACATAGAAATTTAAAATCTATAACAAAGAATTAAGTGCATGCTCACTTAGGTTAATGAACCTTCAACGATTCGATCATCTTGCATAGTTTAGGTCGATATCTTGTAAAACAATGGTTACGAGAGAACTCACCCGACAAGATGTTGTCTAAGGCTGGAGGTATTTAAGTTGACGGTTTACGGAACACCTCCTACCTGGGCATCGAGTCGGTTCTTGAGTTAAGTTAACTCGAGTTTTATGAGCATGCGTGAGCGGTGTGAGGTTTTAATGTGTTATCACCTAGACATCGTAGTATAAAGCGTTATACAAACCTAGACATAGGTTGTTTCTAAATGGTGCTTTTCTTATAACTTGAATGATTGATTGTTATATGCTTTTAAACACCATTAGAAAGCATGTTATAGGGTTTATTCATTAAAAGTTATAAGAGTTATAATAGTTAATGAATAGAATCCATAAAACCTATAACAAAGAGTTGCATGCTAACATAGGATCGTAGGATCTTATCATTCTTTAAATGGTTTAAAATGAAATAGATCTAAGATCGCCTTTTCTAATAGGATTAGAAATATGTCTTACTTAGTTTTTTTTAAAATAGTTTTAAAATTTGAGTAAGTAGGACATAAGACCTTGGTTATAAGGGAACTCTCCCGGCAAATGGTTCGGAACCTGAGTTGAATTAACCAAAGTCTTACTAGCATGCAATGTCACTAGGTTATTAAAAGAGTTTAATTCACCTAGACATTTAGTGTAAAGACCTTGTTTAATAAGGCATAGACTTAGATAGATTCATTTAGCCGGAATTTACCTAAGTAATAGACCCTAAAACTTTACGACACTTTAGTGGGAGGAAAAGTATAGAAACAAAATATTCATATTAAGTTTCTACTCTCACGTCCCCCTGAGTTCACACCGTGAGATCCATGCTTGGCCTCGAGGCGCCCTGGGAGCGTCCCCCTACGGATGGTGTTTGCATGGGTTAATATCAAGGTGAATGGGGAAAGTGTTCATAGTAAGTGGGAGAAGGAAACGTGTCAAACGTATCCTGCGGTCTCCATCATTAGGATGCACCGTGAGATTCCTATGCGCTGCCTGCGAGTCGCCCTGGGAGCGATCACCCTACGGAGGGCTTGCGCATGGGATTCGGAACAACGCAAACTCCAGAAATGGATAGGGTTTCCTAGGGCCATTCCCAACATTAGCTCTTCCCTACGGTGGCATTGTTGGGGCCGCCCTCTGCAATCTGAAAATGATGGGTAACACTTACAAGATGGTCTTGACCAAATTAACGTTAGCTAATAACTATTGGAGTAAGAGTTATTCTGGGAATAGTATTTGGCCGAGATTGTCTCTATTCAGAGGAGGAGTAGCTGACTGCCCTACGGTAGCGGTTATTCTAAACCCCTGAAGTATCGTTGCAAAATAAATCAATTGTATATATGGGTCGATGATTGCTTTTGCTAAATCTGATTGGATAAATGTGATTAATGGGTTTAGTGCATGTTTCTAATAGAGATTAATTTGTTTGTTTCAGCAATATGTCGAAAAACGTATGTGCTTTGTCAAATGCCAAATTAAACGGTTTAGTACATTCGACTAAGAATACTTGCTTAAACGCTAAACACGTGGCAAAGAAAATAAAATCTAAAGAGTTTGTCAAGGGTCAGAAAGTCTTGCTTTATAATTCTAGATTGAAGTTATTTCCTGGGAAACTAAAATCTAAATGGTCAGGACCATTTACTGTGGTTGAGGTTTTCCCCTATGGAGCAATAACTTTGCAGGATGAAAAAGATGGGAGAGCGCTCAAGGTGAATGGACAGCGTGTGAAGCATTATTGGGGTGAGGAGTTTCAGTCGAAATATCCTTCCCTAAAGTTGGTTGATGATTGATAGAGCAGGATTTTTGCCGGAGCATTTAATAGAGCAAAATTTTGAGCTCCCAGTGTTTGTATTGATTTTATTTTTCGCTTATTTGTTTTTAATTTCGATAGGTTAGATTTAATTTTGCATGATTTATTAGATTTTATCTTTAAGTATTTTTATTATTTTTGGTAGTTCAGATTTTATATATTTTGTTTTGAATTTGATTTGATTTTCGGGTTATTTATTTGGATTATCTTTGAATTATCTGTTAATTAATTAAATTATTAGATTTTATTTATTTGAATTTTGTTTAGTTGATATAGATTTTCTCTAAGTTAATTCGGCTTCAAGAAAGATTTGATTTGATTTGATTGGTTATTTTTGAATTTAGAAGATTTGGTTTCTATTTTGAAATTTGAATTTTGTATCCAAGATTCTTCAGGTTCAGAAGATTGTTGCAGCAAAGGTCTGGCTGAGCATTTCGTTCGAGAAAAAAAAGATTTTATTGTGAGTTAATTATTTTTACCTTTGGGATTTTTGAATTTCTGTGAGCAGGTAAATTTTCGGGATGCTGCCACATGTCACGCAGGGATTATCCAACGGTTTAGCCGTTGACAGCGTACCATGGTTAATTAAAATTCAGAGATTTTACCGTTGGGAATTTGATTTGAAAATGAAATGTGAATGGTAAACCCATTTAATACGGAGCAAAATCTTTTAGTTATGATTTGATTTGCTGCAGCTATTTATTCAAGAACCTTCGGTAAGTTCTTCCCACTTCATCTTTTTGATTCATCCCTTGCCATTTGCATTTTTCTTTCGTTCTCTGTGTGCGCTATAGAATTTCGTCTGAAACTCTTCGATGGCTAAGACGAGAGCGAGAAAAGAGAGAGATAACGAGGAAGAGGAGGTACCCGTTACCCCCGAGGTTCAGAAAGCGAAAATGAAAAAGAAGAGGACGCCAGAGGAGAAAGAACCGAAGAGAAGGAGAAGGCAACAAAGGGCTGCGGAATAAGAAGGGGTCCAGGAGGCAGCAGATGAGGTTGCTGCCATAGTAGTTGAAGAAGACCCGAAAGAACCAGAAGAACAGAACCCAGAACAGGCTGAGCAGAGAGTTGCAGGTACAGAGGAAGTTCGAGAGGAGATTCAAGAAAAACAGAATGAGGATGTGCAGACAAAGATTGCGACTGAGAATGAGCCAGTTCAAGAGGCTCAAGTAGAGGTGATCATGCCGAAGGTACCTAAGCGTCGCCGCATGAAGCGAAAAGCCGGCTGTATTCAGGTAGTACGAACTGATACCCCCTCGCCTCCAACTACTGACTCTGAAAAAGAAAATACAAAGAGAGAGGAACAAGAGAATAAGGAAGCTGAAGAGAAGACGAGAGAAGAAGAAGCAAAAAGGGCTAAGGAAGAGATTCTGCCCAAGCGAAAAGAAGACAGGGACAAAGGAATTGTTGAGGCATCGGGTGAGACTGGCGAGATTGAGGAACCAAGGTTGCCTTTTATTCGCTTCGTCAACGACCTTGCTCGAGCAAAATACCAGGAGGTGCTGAAACGTGACTTCTTGTTCGAACGAGGATTTGGCAGTGATTTGTCCAGGTTCTTAGAGTCTGGAATAGCGAACCTTGGGTAGAAGCAGTTTTGTGCGAAACTAGAACCTGTCAATTCCAACATTGTTCGGGAATTTTACGCTAATCTTGACGTTAAGGATGACCTTGAGGTTATAGTTCGAGGAGTGCCTGTACAGTGGAGCCCAGAAGCCATTAATAATTTGTTTAATCTCTAGGATTTTTCGCATTCAGTTTTTAATGAAATGATGGTTGCACCATCGAGCGACCAATTAAGTGCGGCTGTTCGAGAGGTAGGCATTGAGGGGGCTCAATGGAGGGTGTCGCAGACGCTGAAGCACACGTTTCAAGCTGCTTATTTGAAGAGTGAAGCCAACACTTGGATTGGTTTCATTAGGCTACGCTTACTGCCGACAACACACGACTCCATAGTATCTCGGGACAGGGTATTGCTTGCCTTTGCCATTCTTCACTCGATGAGTATTGATGTAGGAAAAAGAATTTCTTCTGAGATTGTTGGAAGGTGGGGAAGTTGTTCTTCCCAAATACAATTACTATGTTGTGCAGAAACGCAGGGGTTCTAATGGATGAGAATGATGTAATTTTATTTGATAAGGGAATCATTGATACGCCCAATTTGGCGCGACTCCAGCGTACGCAGGAGATACGACAAGGAGGGCTAATCTACGGCATGAATACGATTCTAGAACAACTGGCACTGTTGGCCAGCAGGCAGGAGTTTGCTGAAAGGCAAACTTTAACCATCTGGACCTATGTTAAGAATCGTGATGCTGGTTTGAAGAGGGCGCTGCAAGAAAATTTGTCAAAGCCATATCCAGCCCTCCCTGCATTCCCCGAAGACTTACTGAACCCCTGGATTCCACCACCGCCTGCTGAGAATGAAGATGAAGAAGAAGATTTGGGTCAGGAAGATTGAAGGAGGATTTGAGCGCGCAATATTTTTCTGACATATTTTGTTTGCTGGCGCATTCCTGACCACATCTTCTTATATAATTGCTTGTCTGTTTCTTTTTAATTTTTCTGATGCTAAAAAAATATATCTGCTTTGTAATGTTTTTCTGAATGTTTTTAATGAAATTTCTAGATATTTCCATTCCATGAGCACTGACTAACTCTAACTTAACTATTTTCTTCTGAATTTTTGAAGCTTGGACTGATTAAGCTTAATTAGATCAAGGTATTCTGATCTCCAGAAACCTTTTGCTTGAGCATTTCTTCTAGCCTGGACTGTTGCTGCGACAAAGAAGATTTTGGAGGTAGTATTGACTTATATTATCCACTTTAAGCTTAGTTCTAGTCCCACGCTTAGTTTAAAATTCAGATAGAAAAGTTTAAGTTTGGGGGTGTAATTAAAAGCATTTAATGATTCATTGGGGACAATGAATAATTTAAGTTTGGGGGACTTTTTGCTACTCCAATTGTTTTGTTCGAGCATTCCTCTCCTTCAAGTAAAAATTTGCTAGGTTGTTGAGTAACCGGGGACATTTGTGATACCCACAGTTTGTCTTCGCGTCGAAAGGTAACCTAGGAAATGTGAAAAAAATGAGAAAAAATTATTTGCTGAAAAAAATTATTCGTTGAAGATTTTGCTGAAAAAAATTGATGGAGCAAAAGTTTTGAAGGATGAATGATGATCCAGCAGTTTTTCTGTCTCCCAGAACTTAGGTGAGCTTCATCATAAAATGTCGCCAATCTGAGGGGCAAGAGATGGAATAACTAAGGATTCTTGAGCTTTATAAAGAGTATTGAGCCTAGTTGGTGATGAGTTTGAAGCAAGGGTATACTGCACCATAAAGTGGGTCATCCCATGCTTAAGAACTTATGACTGTAAGGCTGCTTTAAGTCTGAAAAAAAAAATTAAACTCCTTGAAAATATGTTTTCAGATGTCTGATAATAGAGCTAGGTTGTGGTAAGTTCTTACAAATAAGTTAAAAGTGGTGATTATTTGTCCATGCCGAAGGAATCATTTTGCTGAATCAGAGCTCGGTTTTGCAGATTGCTCAGGTAAAGGTCAAAGGTAGTATTGGATTGTCTGATTTGATTAAGCTAATTCTTTGTCTAATGTTTTTAAATTCTTAAGGGAAGGTGAGTTAGTATTGCTCGGGACGCGCAATAGTTCAAGTTTGGGGGTGTGATAACTGCCCAAAAGGTAGTTATTTAGGTCTCATTTCTATAAGGATTTGTGTGTCTTTTGTGCTTAAGAGGGTTGGTTTTAGATGGATATTACATATTTTAACCCATTTGGAAGAATGGAAGCATTGGAAATTATTTTGTGCAGATTATGCTGCTGAGCGACTAGAGGGAGCAAATTCTGTCTTGCAGCAAAACTGGGAACATAACTGCCACATCAAAGCTCGTTAGCCAACTTCATGAACCGACTTTTGTTGAGTTATTCTCGTGATAAAGGATCAAGGAGAGCCTTACACGTGTCCTAGTTGACCTAATTCAAGCCTCTCATCCTTCTATAAAAGGAAGTAGCCGTCAAAGTCAAAAGCATTCCATCTTTGTTTGGAAGCCGAGTAGTATAGAGAGATTAGAGATTACCAAGAACACCATCATTCGCAAGCTGATTAAGGAGATTATTATTTTCTTTATTGTCTTGTGATTATGGACATGCCTACTCAGATTGTAATTCATGTTTCCATGTTTATTATGAACTAAGTAGCTTAAGTTGTTGGTTAGGAACATGTAGTTGTTGTGCTTAAACTTTAGTAATATATTGATTATTGCATCTTGGTTAATTGTTGTGCCTATTTACATTTTATGCCCGCCTGGCCAGTCGGTGTGAATATCTCTCTCTAGTTTCAGGGATGATTTAGAGAGTGTGTGGTAATTATCCACACTACAATCATTGTGTATTGGTGAACGCCAGTGACTGAGCTAGGGATAGCCAGTTGCCTAGTGCTTGATCGGTCGCACTTCATTGGGGTTGAAACACATTCCAAAAGATCCGGAGTTCCGGGAGGAATCCGCTAATAATACTGCGAGAGTTGCATGATCAATAATATTGTTAGACAATCCTTTTAAACAACTATTAAGCCTAACCAACGTCTGTCTTTAATCTGTCTGTCTATTTGTTTATTCTTTGTTCTGTCTTTTACTTTGCTCCAGCATAATTCTTATAAAACCAAATCATTGTTACCATCTTTGAAACCATTAGAAAGTTACACAAAATAGATAAAGTGGAAGCTAATTCAGGACCCTGATTGATAATATTACTTGCTGCAGACTGTGTATACTTGCACAAGAATTCTAGAGTCTTTTTATACCATATTTTACTCACTCTAGGAACCCAACATCTCACAAACTCGATTTTCTACAAAATCAACATAGAAAGACATTAAACCTCACAATTAACGCACAAAACTAGCCAAAATAATTAGGAAAAAGATAGCAGTTTTGCATGCTATCACCAACCCAGAGGTGGAGATTTTTATAAAAAACGGAATCAACCGGCTTCTAATGAGTGACCCCCGTCATGCTTCATTTGCAAGGGGCCACATCAAGTGTACCAGTGTCTGAATCGAGCAACCCTAAAAGCTTTTCAACCTACATTAACGGCTAACGCTGAACCAGAGACTTAGATTGTTGAAACGGATACGGCAAGTGAAACAAATGACGATAATCCGCGCATGGGGGCCTTGAAATTTCTATTAGCCCTTCAGAAGAAATCCGAAGGAGCCAAAGAACAGCTGGAACGTGGTCTTATGTATGTCGAAGCGTGGGTTAACCAGAAACCGGCCAAGAGTACCATGGTCGACTCTGGTGCCACCCACAACTTTATGACCGAAATTGAAGCCCGACGCCTGAACCTGTGATGGCAGAATGATAAAGGAAAGATGAAAGTGGTAAACTCTGCCGCCTTACCCATCATGGGAATTTCTAAGAGAGCAGTAATCAAGCTGGGGGCTTGGAGCGGACAGGCCGACTTTGTGATCGTAAAAATTGACGACTTTGACGTGGTGTTGGGGATGGAGTTCCTCCTCGAACACCAAGTTATCCCAATGCCCCTTGTCGTTTAGTAATCATGGGGTCCAACCCTACAGTCGTTCAGACTAGCATCAAGCAACCAAATGGGGTGAAGATGATATCAATCCGCCAGCTAAAGAAAGGTCTTGTGCATGATGAACCCACCTTCATGGCTATTCCGGTGATAGAAGACAAGAAATCAGAGGAACCAGTTCCTAGAGCAATCCAATGATTGTTGTAAAAGTACTGCGACGTGATGTCCGACAGTTTGGCCAAGTCACTTCCTCCACGGCGAGGGATAGACCACGAGATTGAATAGGTACCGGGGGCGAGGCCGCCCGCTAAGAATGCGTATTGGATGGCCCCACCTAAGTTGGCCGAACTTCGGAAACAGCTGGACGAACTATTGAACGCAGGATTCATTAAGCCTACAAAGGCTCCATATGGGACCCCAGTGTTGTTCCAAAAGAAGAAAGGCGGAAGCTTGCAGTTATATATTGATTATCGAGCCCTCAACAAGCTCACAGTTCGTAACAAGTATATGTTGCCTATTATCACCGACTTGTTCGATCGCCTCCACGGGGCAAGGTATTTCTTGAAATTAGATCTAAGGTTGGGATATTACCATGTGTGCATCGCCGAAGGAGATGAACCAAAGACAACATGTGTCACAAGATACGGAGCCTTCGAGTTTTTAGTCATGCCATTCGATCTAACGAATGCTCTGACTACCTTTTGCACACTAATGAACCAAATGTTTCAAGAGTATCTCGAGAAATTTGTGGTGGTTTATCTCGATGATATAGTGGTCTATAGCCCGACCATGGGGGAACATGAACTTCACCTACAGTTGGTTTTTGAGAAATTGAAGAAAAATTAACTGTATGTGAAAACAGAGAAATGCTCGTTTGCCCAACAGCGCATAAATTCCCTCGGGCACGTAATTGAAGCAGGTCGTATTGGTATGGAAGATGAGAAAGTGGCAGCCATCAGAGATTGGGAAGTTCCAACGACAGTAACAGGTCTACGTTCCTTCCTTGGGCTAGCAACCTACTATCGACAATTCGTAGAGGGCTTCTCGAATCGTGCAGGCCCTTTGACAGAGTTGTTAAAGAAAGACAAGACGTGGAGTTGGACTCAAGAATGTCAAGCTGCGTTCGACGAGTTGAAGCGCGCAATAATGGAAGGTTCGGTACTCGGAATTGCCGATGTTACCAAACCTTTCGTAGTAGAGACCGATGCGTTAGACTATGCGTTGGCCGGTGTTCTAATCCAGGACAGACACCCCATCGCGTGGGAAAGTTGAAAGTTGAATGATGGGGAAAAGAGGTATGTGGCCTCAGAGAAAGAGATGTTGGCAGTAGTTCACTGCTTGAGAGCTTGGAGACAGTACCTCCTCGGGGCCAAGTTCGTAGTCAAAACCGATAACAGCTCTATCTGTCACTTCTTCAGTCAACCGAAGTTGTCCTCCAAGCAAGCGAGATGGCAAGAATGTCTCGCAGAGTTCGATTTTTCAGTTTGAACACAAGCCGGGTAAGGCCAACCAACCGTCAGACGCTTTGAGTCAAAAGAGTGAGCATGCAGCCCTGTGCATGCTAACTCATTTGAAAGCGAGCAGATTGAACGGAACCATCCGCGAGTTCATCAAGGAAAATTTTTTGAATGATACGGCTGCCCAGGCCATAATTCAGCTGGCGAAAGAAGGGAAGACACACAAGTTTTGGGTAGAAGATGATCTACTCTTTACCAGAGTCAACCGCCTATATGTTCCTCATTCAGGGAACTTACAAAGACTTTTATTAAAAGAATGTCACAACACTCTGTGGGCCAGACACACAAGGTGGCAAAGAACTTATGCCGTTCTGAAACAGGGTTACTACTGGCCAAACCTCCGCGACGATGTCATGCAATTTACGAAGACCTGTCTCATCTACCAACAAGACAAGGTCGAAAGGACCAAGATAGCAAGGTTGTTGGAACCCTTACCCATTCCCGCAAGGCCGTGGGAAAGTGTTTCTCTCGACTTCATCACCCACCTACCCAAGGTTGGGGAATTTGAGGCTATATTAGTGGTCATCAACAGGTTCTCAAAATATGCAACGTTCATACCAGTGAAGAAATTGTGTTCAACAGAGATGACTATTGGGTTTCCAGAGTGGGTAAAAATGTAGTAAGAAATAGACTATAGAACTTTGTGCAAGTATACACAATCCGCAACAAGTAATAAGTATTTATCGAATCCAGGGTCTAAATTAGCTTTCACTTTATCTATTTTGTGCAACTCTTTAATGGTTTCAAGAACGGTTAAAATGATTGGTTTTGATATAATGCTGACGCAAAAGAAATGACAGAACAGAAAGTAAACAAATAAGAAGAGAGATTAGAAACAGGTGTTGGTCAGGATTTAGTAATTGTTTTAAAAGATGCTCTAGCAATATTATTGATCATGCAAAACTCTTGCGTTATTAGCGGATTCCTCCCAGAACTCCAGATTTTTTAGAATGTGTTTCAACTCCAATGACGTACTCCAATGACGTACTCCAATGACGTACTCCAATGACGTACTACCGATCAAGCACCAGTTGGCTATCCCTAGCTCATTCACTGGTGTTCACCAATACACAATAATCTAGTGTGATTAAATGCCACACACTCCCTATATCATCCCTGAAACTAGAAAGTGGTATTCATACCGGCTGGCCAAGCGGGCATAAAATAGAAATGAACACAACAAATAATCAAGATGCATCAATCAACATTTATTGCATAGAGATTAAGCACGACAAATACATATTCCCTAACCAACACCTAAAGTTACTTAGTTCATAAAGTGCATAGCAACACACGTTACAATCTGAGTAAATGCATCCATAATTACAAAACAATACAAGAAAATACCAATTCCCTTGATCAACTTCGTAATTGATGGTCTTCTTGATGTCCCTAATCTTCCTCCTCTATTCGGCTCCCAAATATGGAAGTGAGAAGTGATCCCCTTCCAAAAGCTTAATGAATTTGACTTGGGTGGCCTTTCCCTTTTATAGAGTTGAGGCAAGCTTGAATTAGGTTGACCTAGACACTTGGATGGCTCTCCTTGCTCCTTAAATCCGAGAATAGCTTAACTGGATTCAGTTCATTAAATTGGCTAACGAGCTGTGATGTGGCAATTTTGCTCCTTGCTTTGTTGCAGCACAGAATTTGCTCCCTCAAGTCGCTCAGCAATACATTCTGCACACAATAACTTCCAAAGCATCCATTCTTCCAAATGGGTTAAAACACATAATATCTATCTAAACGCAACCCTATTTAGCACAAAAGACACACAAATCCCTATAGAAATAAGGTCTAAATAACTCCCTTTTAGAGAGTTATCATACCCCCAAACTTGAACTATTGCGCGTCCCGAGCAATACTAACCAACCTTCTCTTAAGAATTCAAAACGTTAGACAAAGCATAGCTTAATCAAAATAGATAATCCAACACTACCTTCAACCTCTACTTGAGCATTCTGCAAAACCAAGCTCTGTTGTAGCAAAATATTTCCTCCGGCATGGACAAATAATCGTCACTTTTAACTCAATTCTAAGTACTTGCCACAGCCTAGCTCTATTATCAGACATATTATAACACAATTTGAAGGGGTTTATATTTTTGTTTTTCAGACTTAAAGCAGCCCTACAGTCATAAGCTCTTAAGCATGGGATGACCCACTTTATGGTTCAGTAAGCCCTTTCCTCAAACTCATTACCAACTAGGCTAAATACTCTTTGTAAAACTTAAAAAATCCTTAGTTATTCTATCACTTGCCCCTCAGAATGGCAACATTTTATGATGAAGCTCACCTAAGTTCTGGGAGACAAAAACTGCTCGATTATCATTCATCCTTCCGAACTTTTGCTCCATGAATTTTCTCAGCAAAATTTTCAATAATCAATTTTTTTCAGCAAATAATTTTTTTTTTTCATATTTCCTAGGTCATCTTTTGACGCAAAGACAAACTGTGGGTATCACAAATGTCCCTAGTTACTCAACAACCTAGAGAATATTTAATGAAGGAGAGGAATGCTCGAGCAAAACAATTGGAGTAGCAAAAAGTCCCCCAAACTTGAATTATTTATTGTCCCCAATGAATCATTAATTTCATGAATTTTACCCACAAACTTAAATTTTTCTATATGAATTTTAAAGTGGGCGTGGGACTAGAACTAAGCTTAAAGTGGATCAAATAAATCGACAATACCTCATAATCTTCTTGCCCCAACAACGACCAAGCTAGAAGAAATGCTCAAGCAAAAGGTTTCTGGAGATCAAAATACCTTGATCTAATTAAGCTTAACCAGTCCAAGCTTCAAAAATTTAGAAGAAAATTAGTTAAGTTAGAATTACTCAATGTTATAGAACATAAATAACTTCGGAAATTTCATTAATAAAGCGAAAAATATTTACAAAGCAAAAGATTTGATGGCCTAGAAAAGCAATAACATAGAAACAGAAAAAAAAAAAAAACATTCAAAGAAAATGAAGTTAGAAAATGCGCGAGCAAACAAAAATTCCAGAAAAAAAAAATCATGCTCGCTGAGGGTCGCTTCATCCGTCAGTCCTCCTGACCCTGCTCATTTTCATCATCCTCTTCTTCTCTTTCCATTGGTGGGGGCAGAATCCAGGGGTTCAACAAATCATTAGGGAATACCAGAAGGGTTGTATATGGTTTGAAAAAAGTTTCCTGTAGCGCCTTCTACAGGTTGGCCTCACGGCGTTTAACATTGTTCCAGAAAGTTTGAGATTGCCTCTCGACAAACTCTTGCCTTATGGCCGACAGTGCAAGTTGTTCTAAAATCTTGTGAATGCCACAAACAAGCCCACCCTGACGTGCTTCTTGCGTATGCTGAAGCCGTGTCAAGTTAGGCGTATCAATGATTCCCTTGTCGAATAATATGATATCTTCTTCATTCTCTGGAACCCCTGCTTTCTTGCAAAGCAATGTAATTGTATTTGGGATAAACAACTTCCCAACCTTCTTCTGCCAGCATCCAAATATCTCACTCGCAATAATCTTGCTAAGAGACCTTAAAATCGCAAAAGCCAGAAAAACATGTTCCCTAGAAACCGTTGAGTCATGAGTCGTTGGAAGCAACCTTTGTTTGATGAATCCCATCCATGTATTTTCTTCCTTCTTTAGATAGGCTGTCTGGAATGTCCTTTTCTCTACTTTCGAAAGTCTCCACTGCGCCCCTTCAACACCAACTTCCCGAACAGCAACGCTTAATTGCTCATTAGATGGCGCCACAGCCATCTCATTGTATCCTGCGTGGGGGAAATCTTGAAGGTTATACAGGGCGTTAATGGCACCAGGACTTCAGTCAACTGCTACTCCTCGAACGATAACTTGGAAACCTTCTTCCTCGTCAATATTTGCATAAAACTCGCGCACTACATGCGTGTTCACAGATTCAGGCTTGGATTAGAATAACTCACAACTGTGGTTCGTAATGTCGGCCCGCAGAAAATGTGGAAGATCACCACTAAATCCTCTCTCAAACAGGAAGTCTCTCTTCAGCAGCTCAACATACTTTACTCTAGCAAGATTGTTGACGAAGCGATGATACGGCAACCTTGGTTCCTCTGTTTCGCTATCTTCTGGTTTCGGGGATGCTTCAACAATGCCCTTGCCCTTCTCTTCCCTTTGTTTGAGCAAAATTTCTTCCTCAGCCTTTTTCTCTGCTTCCTCTCATGCTTTGGCTTCAGCCTTTTTTTCTCCTGTTCCTCTCTCTCTACATTTTCTCTCTCAGAATCAGTCGTCGGCGGCGAAGGAGTATCAGTTCGGACTACCCTAACATGACTGGCTTTTTGCTTCCGACGGCGACGTCTTGGTACTTCTGGCATGATAACCTCCACTCGAGCCTCCTGCTTTTGTTCATTACCTTTTTCAGGCGCAACCTCTGTATGTCCTTCTTGCGCATCCTCAATCTGTTTTTCTTGAACTTCCTCTATATTTTCTTCTTGAACTTCCTCCGTATCCGCAACTATTGGGTCAGTCTGCTCTGGGTTTTGTCCTTCAGGTTCCTTCAGATTGCCTTCTTCCACTACCTCGGCAGCAACATCCTCTACTACCTTCTGCACAATTTCTTGATCCTCAGCTCGCTGCTGTCTTCTTCTCCTCTTAGCCTCTTTCTCTTCTGGCGTTTTCTTTTTCTTATCCTTTGTTTTCGGTACTTCGGGGGTAACAGGTACCTCCTCTTCCTCATTATCTCTCTCTTTTCTTACTCTTGTTTTTGCCATTGAAGACTCAAAGGAATTTACCTCACACAGAAGCAAAGAAAGAAGAATACAAACGACAAAGGTTGAAACGAAAAGATGAAGTGAAAAAGACTTACCGAAGGCTGTTAATAAATAAGGCTTCATTAATTGGATTTACCGTTCAAATCTCATGCAATCTGTAAAATTAAAACCATCAAACGGCAAAATCTGAAGCTCAAACGCCCATGGTAATTGATTATGCGTTGTCTAACGGCTACACCCTTGGATTGCCCCTACGCGACACGTGGCAACATCAGAATTCTCCATGCAATTTACCTGCCCACAGAAAATTCAAAATCCAAACGGTAAAAGTAATTAATTTACAACAGAACCCTTCCTATTCGGACGAAAGATATGCTTCAACCATCAAATTGTCATGACAACCTTCTGAACAAAGATTATCTTTTAGACGAATCTCGGATACAGAAAATTTAAAATTCAAATCAAATCATGAAATTTAAATTTAAATTAACTACTCAAATCAAATCTCTTTTATTTTTATTTGAAGCCGAATAAATCAAGAAAAATCTTTATTAAATTCAAATCCTAAATAGAAATTTAAATAACCGAGAATAAAAACTGAAATAAAATCTAATTAAATCTAATCGGAATAAATAAAAACTAAACTACCGAAAATAATAAAAATACTCAAAAATAAAATAAAACCTACGGAATTTAAAAACAACAACGACTTAAAATAAATCAGACAAGATTTAAACAAACCAAATATAAAATTATTCAAATTTAAATCAAACCAAATCAACGAGAAATAAAATCAAAACAACCACTAGGAGCTCAAAATATTGCTATGTGAAATGCTCCTGCAAAAATCTCGCTCTCTCATTCATCAACCAACTTTAGGGAAGGATATTTCGATTGGAACTCCTCTCCCCAATAATGTTTCACACCTTGTCCATTGACTTTGAACACTCTCCCATCTTTTTCATCCTGCAAAGTAATTGCTCCATGGGGATAAACTTCAATCACAATAAAGCCCCTGACCATTTAGATTTTAGTTTCCCATGAAACAATTTTAATCTAGAGTTATAAAGCAAAACTCTTTGACCTTTGACAAAATCTTTAGGCTTAATTTTCTTATCATGCCACTGTTTAGTCTTTTCCTTATACATTTTCGCATTTTCATAAGAAAACTAGCGAAATTTCTCTAGCTCGTTAAGCTGCAGCATTCTAATTGCCCCTGCACGACTCGGATCAAAATTTAACTTTTTGAAAGCCCAAAACGTTTTATGTTCAAGCTCTAATGGTAAATGAAAAGCTTTCCCATATACTAACCTATAGGGAGACATACCTAGAGGAGTCTTATAGGCTGTCCTATAAGCCCAAAGAGCCTCATCCAACCTAAAAGACCTGATAAAAATCATGGTGCTCCACACGTTCCAACTGGACCTATTACACGCGCCAAGGCTAAGAAGCTTCAACAAGCATTCTTCATTCACATTCAAAATTGGTTAGGTTCAGCTCCACATTCATTTCACATGCTGCAAATTAACCCAAGAGAGGACGACGCTGTGAAAGTCAACATTTGCAAGATTGACGTTGCATCGGCTTTTTGAAGCTTCTTAGCCTTGGCGCGTGTAATAGGTCCAGTTGGAACGTGTGGAGCACCATGATTCTTATCAAGACCAATCCTTCCTTGATGGATGGACTACTTTCTCTAAAATAGATTTAATTTCCCTATTGCTTATTTCAGCTTGACCATTTGCTTGTGGGTGATAAGGGGTAGCTATCCTATGCTTGATTCCATATTTAGCTAAAAGCTTAGTTAAGATATTATTAACAAAATGTGTACCCTCATCACTCACTAGAGCTCTAGGTGTCCCAAACCGCGCAAAGATTTGCGATTGAAGAAACCTTGATACTTTCTTCGCATCATTCTGATGGCATGCGATGGCCTCCACCCACTTAGACACGTAATCAACAGCCAATAAGATAAAAACATTACCATTAGAAAGGGGAAATGGCCCTATAAAATCAATACCCCACACATCGAATAATTCCACTTCCAAAACGTAAGTAAGAGGCGTTTCATCTCTAGGCCCCAAGTTTCCTCTCCTTTGGCATCACATTGCTTGTAGAACCAGTGGGCATCCTTAAATAAGGAAGACCAAAAGAATACATAATGCAAAATCCTCATAGTTGTCCTCTGACCGTTGAAATATCCTCCATACGGTGAAGAGTGACATTGCTCCAGGATTTCTTTTGCTTCATCACCTGAAACAAACCTAAGAATGATACCATCAGAGCATTGTTTATACATAAATGGCTCATCCCAATAGAAACATTTCGCATCATGCTTAAATTTTTTCATATGCCTCCAATCCATATCAATAGGAGTGACTCCCTTTACCAAAAAGTTGGCAATATCAGCATACCAAGGGACATCCTTGACTACCTTTACCTCAACAGCAAAGAGCTGTTCATCTGGAAAAAAATCTAAAATGGCAGATTGCTTCAGCAAAGATGATTATGGATCAAGACGAGATAAGTGATCTGCAATGACATTCCCTGATCCCTTCTTGTCTTCTTGTCCTTTATCTCCAAGTCGAATTCCTGCAATAATAAAACCCAACGAATCAATCTAGGCTTTGCATCTTTTTTAGACATTAAATACCTTATTGTTGCATGATCCGTGAAAACCGTGACTTTGGACCCAACCAAATATGGCTTGTGCCTCATTTAAAACCCTGCTTGCATAATATATAGGATGGATAAATTTGCCCTGCTTTTGCCCCAGCATAGCACCTATTGTAGCATCAGTTGCATCACACATTACCTCAAATGGTAAACTCCAATTAGGTGCACAAAGAATGGGTGCTGCGATTAAAGCAACCTTTAAAGTTTCAAAAGTCCTACAATTTGCATTAAAGTCAAAAACATGATCAGTACACAATAAGTTACAAAGAGGTTTACTAATTTTGGAAAAATCCTTTATGAACCTCCTATAAAATCTAGCATGACCTAAAAAACTCCGAAACCTTTTCACTGAACTGGGTGGTTCTAATCTTTCAATAACTTCAATTTTTGCTCAATCAACTTCTAGACCGTTCTTAGAAATCCTATGACCTAGCACAATGCCCTCCTTCACCATGAAGTGGTATTTCTCCCAATTAAGAACTAGATGGGTATCCTCACATCTCTTTAACACCTTGCCTAAATTATCCAAACAACTTTGAAAAGACCCTCCAAAAACTGAAAAATCGTCCATAAATACCTCAACAGTAGACTCAATCATATCAGAGAAAACTGCTAACATACACCGCTGAAATGTTGTTGGAGCATTGCAAAGGCCAAAAGGCATTCGCCTAAAAGAAAACGTCCCATAAGGGCAGGTGAAAGTGGTTTTTTCCTGATCCTCAGGAGAAATGGTAATCTGGTTATACCCAAAATAACCGTCTAAGAAACAGTAGTAGGTCTGACCAGCCAATCTATCCAACATTTGGTCAATAAATGGTAGAGGGAAGTGGTCCTTACGGGTGGCTTTATTAAGCCTCCAATAATCCATGCAAACCCTCCAGCCAGTCACTGTCTTGGTTGGGATCAACTCATTGTCTTTATTGGTCACCACTGTGACACCTCCTTTCTTAGGAACACATTGACAGGGCTTACCCGATTGCTATCTGCAATTGGATAAATAATGCCAGCAACCAACCATTTAATCACCTCAGTTTTAACAATCTCTTTCATTGCAGGGTTGAGCCTTCTCTGTTGCTCAACAGTCCTAAAGGATCCCTCCTCTAGAGTGATTTTGTGCATACAGAAAGATGGGCTAATTCCCTGAATGTCAGCCAATGTCCAACCTATCGCCTTGCGATATTGCTGCAGCAACTTTATTAAGGCCTCTTCATGCTCCGACATTAAATCTGATGCAACAATAATGGGCAACATCTCACCCTCCCCAAGATACACATACTTTAGATGATCCGGCAAGGGCTTCAAATCTAAAGTGGGTGCCTCAATTAGGGATGGCTTAATAGGAGGAGCCTTTCTTTGATCTAAATCTAAAGACTCAAAAACATCCTCACACCTAAATACTTTTTCATTTTTTCTTTCTAAAGAACAAACTTCTAAATCCTCTATACTGACCTCCCCATGATCTTTCAAATGTTTGTTTGTCGAATCCTGTATTGTTGTCTCAACAATTGTGTTCTTTAGAATCCTAATGAAAGAGCAATCTTCCATTTCGTCTGGATACTTCATGGCCTCAAAAACATTAAATTTTACTTTCTCATTATAAACTCTCATTGTTAATTCCCCTTTTTGAACATCTATCAATGCCCTACCAGTAGCCAAAAATGGACGACCAAGAATAATTGGGACATCTTTATCTGCCTCATAACCCAAGATAATAAAATCAACAAGAAATATAAATTTATCTACTTTTACTAAGACATCCTCAATTTTACCCTCAGGATATGTGATAGACCTATCAGCTAATTGGACTGTGACTGTAGTAGGTCTAGCTTCACCAATACCTAGCTTTCGATAGACCGAAAGAGGCATAAGGTTAATGCTTGCCTTAAATCACAAATGCTCTACCTAACTCTTTTCCACCTATAGAGACAGGTATAGTAAATGATCCTGGATCCTTAGCCTTGGTTGGTAGCCCATTCTTAAGAATATCACTACATTCCTCAGTAAGAGATACAGTTTCAAATTCACCTAACCTCTTCTTTTTAGTTAAAATATTCTTAAGAAATTTAGCATAATTAGGCATTTGCTCTATAGCTTCTACTAAAGGGATATTTATATGCAATTTCTTAAGAATCTCTAAAAACTTCTTAAATTGACCATCCGGATTCTTAGGCCTTTGCCTTTGTGGAAAAGGTAGAGGTGGTACATAAGGTGGGGGCGACACATAAGGTGGTTCCACATCTGGAACAGAACCAAATGCTCCAGCATCATTATTGTTGCCTCCAGCACCCTAACAAGACTCCAACTCTTTCTCAACAACAACATTTTTATCACAATTATTTTCTACATTCTGGGGTTTACTAGGCTTTTTTCTCTCCTCTAGTGGCTTACCACTCCTAAGAGTCACTGCCTTTACCTGCTCCTTACCTTCCCTTCTAGGGTGTTCAGTATCTGAAGGAAGTTTCCCTTGAGGCCTTGCCTTCAGCTCATTAGCTAGCTGACCCACTTGCAATTCTAGAGCTCTCATTGAAGCTTGATTACTTTGAATTGCGGCATCTGTACGAGCCATATATTCTTTCATCATTGCCTCGAGAGAACTCTCCGAATTTTGTTGGGGCAAAGCCTGTTTGTTTTGTTGGGGCAATGCCTGCGCTTTAGCAAATCCCGATTGGTTCACCTTTTGCAATGCTTTCACATTACTTCTTTTTCCTCCCCATGAGAAGTTGGGGTGGTTGCACCAACCTGGATTATTATTCCTCTGATTACCTACAAAAAACACAGAAGCTGGATTGTTGGGGCAAAAATCGTAGTTGTGCTCTACACCACAATAAGCACATGCTTCCTTTGCAACTTGTTTCACCACTGCAGCAGGCTCCACAACTGGCGGTTGTTGATGACTAACCACTGTCACATTTTTAAGAGCGTTAGCTAACATTGCAATATCAGCCCTAATGATGGACACACCATCAACCTCTAACACACTCTTAACCTTTTTATTTGTGCCTCTAACATCTAACCACTGACAACTATTAGTTGATATTCTTTCTAGAATTTCATGGACTTCATTAAAGGTTTTTGCCAAAAGGGCCCCTCCAGCCGAAGCAACAACCATACCTTGGATTGCTCCATTTAACCCATTGTAAAATGTTTCCATTTGGATACAATGAGGCAAACCATGGTGGGGACACTTTCGCAAAAGCTCCTTAAACCTCTCCCAAGCCTCACTAAAACTTTCATCTTCATGTTGCCTAAACCCTACTATTTCACTCCTCAATTTAGCATTCTTATCTGGTGAAAAATATTTACTCAAAAACTTTTCTGCTAACTCATTCCATGTCCTAATTGATCCTGGAGCAAATTAATTTAACCATGCCTTTGCTCCATCTCTAAGAGGATACGGGAACAAATTTAATCTAAGGGAATCTCTTGGCACTCCTTGAATTACAAAAGAATCACTAACTCCTAGAAAAGACTTAAGATGTAAATGGGGGTCTTCAGATGAAAAACCATGGAACTGACCCATGGTTTGCAACATCTAAAACATTACCGGTTTCATTTCAAAATTTGCTACCTCAATTTGAGGGCGTGCAATCCCTGGATTTAACTCATCAAACATTGGAAGAGCATAAGCTCGAATGGCTCTGGCCCTATCATTTGCTACCGAGATAGGATTCTCAGCCTGACTATTTTGTTGTTCATTTTGCTCCAGTGGTGGATTTTGCTGCAGCATACGATTCTGCTGGGGGTTCACTAGATCTTCTGGATCCTGCGGGAGACGCGACACATCAGCAATTGAATTCTGGTTTCTACGCTGCTCTCTCCTTCTTCTCCTGAATGTCCTCTCGATTTTTTTATCAAGCTCGAACTTTACCCCAGATGGATCGCTCATGCACCAAACTCACACCTGCAAAAACAAAAGAAACAATAAAAAATTTCTAGCACCAAACCACTAAAACACATACACAAAACAGATCAGATAAAAACTTATTCAAGTTCCCCGGCAACGGCGCCAAAAACTTGTTGGGTTTCTAGAGTGGGTGAAAATGTAGTAAGAAATAGACTCTAAAACTTTGTGCAAGTATACACAATCTGCAACAAGTAATAAGTATTTATTGAATCCAGGGTCTGAATTAGCTTTCACTTTATCTATTTTGTGCAACTCTTTAATGATTTCAAAAACAAAATGATTGGTTTTGATATAATGCTAACACAAAAGAAATGACAGGACAGAAAGTAAACAAATAAGAAGACAGACTAGAAACAGGCGTTGGTCAGGATTTAGTAATTGTTTTAAAAGATGCTCTAGCAATATTATTGATCATGCAAAACTCTTGCAGTCTTATTAGCGGATTCCTCCCGGAACTCCGAATTGTTTAAAATGTGTTTCAACTTCAATGACGTACTACCGATCAAGCACTAGGCAACTGGCTATCCCCAGCTCAGTCACTAGCGTTCACCAATACAGAATGATCTAGTGTGATTAAATGCCACACACTCCCTAAATCATCCCTGAAACTAGAAAGTGGTATTCATACCAGCTGGCCAAGCGGGCATAAAATAGAAATGAACACAACAAATAATCAAGATGCATCAATCAACATTTATTGCATAGAGATTAAGCACGACAATTACATATTCTCTAACCAACACCTAAAGTTACTTAGTTCATAAAGTGCATAGCAACACACGTTACAATTTGAGTAAATGCAACCATAATTACAAAACAATACATGAAAATACCAATTCCCTTGATCAACTTCGTAATTGATGGTCTTCTTGAAGTCCCTAATCTTCCTCCTCTATCCGACTCCCAAATATGGAAATGAGAAGTGATCCCCTTCCAAAATTGGAATCAATTTGACTTGGGCGGCCTTTCCCTTTTATAGAGTTGAGGCAAGCTTGAATTAGGTTGACCTAGACACGTGGATGGCTCTCCTTGCTCCTTAAATCCAAGAATAGCTTAACTGAATTCAGTTCATCAAATTGGCTAACAAGTTGTGACGTGGCAGTTTTGCTCCTTGCTTTGCTGCAGCACATAATTTGCTCCCTCAAGTCGCTCAGCAATACACTCTGCACAAAATAACTTCCAAAGCATCCATTCTTCCAAATGGGTTAAAACACATAATATCTATCTAAAAGCAACCCTATTTAGCACAAAAGACACACAAATCCCTATAGAAATAAGGTCTAAATAACTCCCTTTTGAAGAGTTATCAATGATGACGCAACTATTCTTCAAGAATGTAGTCAAACTATGGGGTGTCCCTGCGACCATCGTTAGCGACAGAGATGCGAGATTTACTGGAACCTTCTGGACAGAACTATTCAGGTTGTTAGGCTCTAACCTGTATATTTTTTCTAGATACCACCAACAAACAGATGGCCAGATAGAGAGATTCAACGGCATGCTTGAGGAATACATGTGCCACTTTATTGATGCAAGACAGAAGAATTGGGTCGAGATGCTCGATGTAACACAATTCAACTTCAACTGCCAAAAGAGCACCTCGACAAGAAAAACACCGTTCGAAGTTGTTTGTGGGCACCAACCCACGATGCCCCATGTCATCGACCACCCATATGTGGGTAAAAGTCCCTAAGCATATAACTTCACCAAGGAGTGGAGACAAACCTCTGAGGTCGCTCGGGTTTACTTAGAGAAGGTGTCGAAACATATGAAAAAGTGGGCAGATCAGAAACGGCGCCCATTAGATTTCCAAGCATGGGACAAAGTGCTGATTAATCGAGACCAACGTCTCATCAGAAAATATGGAGGTCCAGTTGATGTTATCCAAAGTTGGGTTTTATTCCCTAAAACTCGTAGATAGTGAATGTAACCATTGACCGGATATTAATGAAATAATATTGATATATTTTTCCATTAATTGTTATTAGTTATTTTATATTTGTCTTTGCCTAATAATAACCCTAATCCAATAAACTAGACATCCAAGGCTGTAATATGAGTCTTGAACTATATCTAGCGACATATGGGATCATTGTTCAAGTAACAGCCTAAAGGGTCTATAGTATAGGGATAAGATTGGGTGCCTTATCCTGGTGACACTATGGATACGGCCCACTTTGTATTTGATACAAACGCTGCGATCCAACCCATTCGTGTAGGAGACATGCGATTGGGGGTATCCTATGCAATGAGTTTGTATAAGACCGGATCGCGAAATAGTAACCACTGGTTATAACACCGTTAACTAGTTGGTTTTCTATTTCACTAGGAAGACCTAGACGACTTAATCTTAATCCTGAGTTGATTATGGACTCCTGCTCATGAGAGATTGTCCTTTGATTTGCATGGGTGAGAGTGGCCAATACGCCGACTCAATAAGCCTACCATTTTGGGGACAAGACCGAATGGGGAGCTGGGAACGTAATCGTGCAAGATGGAATTCACTTCTTCCCGACTTTAGGGAAGAAGATGAGTGTTCCCTTAAGTGGTTACTCCGAGTCTTGAACAAAGGGCCCTACCCTCTCAATGCCACGATAGGGTTTTCTGTTTGATGGTTGGACCACAAACAGGTTGTTCATTAGAGGAGAACTGGTACTTAAGGAAATAGAGGTAACCTAGGGGTAAAACGGTAATTTGACCCAACTGGTGTTACGGAAACTCGTGAAGGACTAACTAGTCGATATTGGTCTATATCCGTGGACACAGAAAATATGTCTGCAGTGAGAAGAGTGCAATTGTGAGTCTATAGTGGAATGAACGCACAGTTAACCAATATTGATTAATGTGGTTAATGAGTTTGACCAATTAATCTCACATCGTTGGAGCTTCTGATCTGCAGGTCCATTAGGTCCCACTGGTAGCTCATAAAGTAATTTGAGGCAACTAAGTAATAAATGTAAATTGAAAATGTTCAATTTACTAAGGGAAACAAATATAATATATATTGATATATTATTATGAAAGAAATTAATATTTGAAGAAATTCAAATATAAATTTATGGAAGTTTGAAAGAGTTCAAATAATGAATTAATTAATTTAAGGCCTTAAATCTATTTGGGCGAGTTAATTAATTCAAGGCCGGAAATTAAATATGTGATATTTAATTGGTGGTTAATTAATTTAAGAATTCATTAAGCTTCGATTAATCATTTATGGAAATGATCTAATCACTTATGGAAGTAATTAGACATTTGTGGAAAAGATTAATCAATTATGGAATTGATTGATCATGATTGATTAAATAAGGAATAAGATTGAATCAATTTTGGAAAAGATTGATTTAATTGAATATTTTATTCATGGCCTTTCTTCTATAAATAGAACACTAGGCCTCCCTCTTAGAGAAAGACTCCCACAAGTCTTTTGCCTCCTAGACTTAGAGACATACCGGTGTAACCTCTGTGGTTATTGTGTCATTCAAAGGAGAAATTTCCAGCGATCACAAGAAAAGGAGGCTGCTGCGTTTTCGTTCGTGGAGCGTCGTTGGCGAAGAACGGTCAAGTCTACAACGAAGGTTTGTAACGGTTCTTCCTTCTTTCTTTAGAAAAGCATGAAAATAAATTTAGATTTATTTTTCAGCATGTTTAAACCAATTTTCCAGCAGCTTTAAAGAGTGTTTAAAGTTTGTTTGAGTTTTCGTAACAGTATTTTAATGTTAATTAATATACGGCATAAGGTCTAATCAATGCGCTTCCGCTGCGTGGGGAATTTTATTCCCTTCATCCAAAGGGTCGGGAAGGCATCATATAGGGTTCAACTTCCTATATGGATGAAAATCCATCCTGTCATTCATGTCAGTAATTTGAAACCCTACCACCCTGACCTTGAGGACACCGCCCGCAACGAAGTAACACGACCTCCTATCACCATGAAGAATGTTGTTGATAAAGATGTCGAAGAAGTTTTAGCGGAGAAGACCCGTCGCGTCGGCAAAGCACGACGGGATTTGAAAGAGTTCTTAGTGAAATGGAAGGGGCTCTCAGATGTCGAAATCAGTTGGGAGCGTGCTGAAGACCTGAAGACTGTTGCCCTCTAGATCGCAGAGTTCGAGCAGCGTCGGTTGACAGAGACGTCAACCATTTAAGTGGGGGAGGATGTCACGGTCATGCTTGTCCAAGGCGTGTTACCCATGGTCGCATGCCCATGACAACACCTCACCCCCATGCTTTCATGCTTTATGTATTTCCTTTGTTGTTCATTTACTTTTCCTTGCATTTCTGTAGTGTATGACTCCTCGACAGTTTTGGTGTTCAAGCATGCCAAAGCTAAAATGCATAATAATATACTATAGGTGTTGGGTTTAATGTCCTATAAACTCGTAGTTTGTAAATCATTAAACATATTTCTATTTCCAATAAACTCGTTATTGAGGTTATTCAGTAAGAGATGTTATTGAATATATAAATTGAAAATGATTAACCTAAATCCAATAAACTAAGATCCTTGACTATAAAATGATTACTCGAACTATATGTAGGGACATATCGTAGGATCAAGTTCAAGTTTATAGTCAAAATAGTCTATAATATAAGGATACGGTTCGGTGCCTTATCCTGGAGACACTATGGACGCAGCCCACTTTGTATTAAGTACAAACGATGAGATCCTAAATCGTTCATGTGGTGACATGCGAGTGGGGGCGTCCTATGCAATGAGTTTGCATAAGACTGGACCACGAAAACTTTCTCTTTATAACGTCATTTACTGAAGAAACTGATTATTTCTCATAGATGACCTAGGTAACTCGTTCTTAATCCTGAGCTAACTATGAACTCCTGTTTATACGAGATTATCCTTTGATCTGCATGGGTGAGAGTGGCCAACATTGCCGACTCAACAAGCCTACCATTTTGGGGATAAGATCGAATAGATAGCTGGGGACATAGTTTCACAAGATGGAATTCACTCCTACCCATTTCAGGGATAGCAGAGAGGTTGTTCCCTTAAGTACTAATTCCAGGACTTGAACAAGGGGCCCCACCCTCTCGTTGGATTGAGAGGGACTTAGGTTTGATGGTTGGACCGCAAACCGATTGTTCATTAGAGGATTAGTGGAACTTAAGGAACAAGAAGTACTATAGGGGTGAAAAGGTTATTTGACCTAGCTATAGCTACGAACAACCTGTGAAGGAACGACTTACTGAACATGGTTAAATCAAGTGGACGGAAATATATCTATAGTGAGGGGAGTGCAACTATCGGGCTATAATGGAGTGTCCCAATAGTTAACGAATGTTGGCTAGCTTAGATAATGAGATTAGTCGGTTAGCCTGGAATCATTGGAGCTCATGATCTATAGGTCCATTAGGTCCCTCTACTAGCTCATATCAGATTAAAGCTTAGAACATAATGATAGGAATCTTTGAATCGTTCAAAAACGGGAAATAGGGCATTATCGTAAAATGTGTTTGACACAATGTTTTAATTCTGAATTAAATTAGGAATTAAGAGATAAGGTAATTAAAAGTGTTTTAAATACCATATATATGTATTAGGAATCATATATAATTAATGGCACTAGGTAACAATTATTAATTAGATTAATCATGACAAATTACTTGGAAATGTCCCAATTAATAACCTAGAAATCAAATTCAATTTAAAATTGAATTGGGTAAATTGCAAGCTGAAAATTCATAATGGAGATTCAATTTAGTGGATTTAGTGGCATTCCCACTCTTGCATGTTGATGCATAGTGGAAAACAACACAACCATGCACTAGTTGCATGTGTTGTGAATTAAACACCTAGAATCCACTTTGATTTGCTTTTTCACCATGTGTCTAGTGTCATGAAGCTTGTCTTTGCATGGAAGAGGTCTATATAAGGAGCTTGCATCAGATTCAAAGCCAAGAGAGTGAATTACTTACTGTTACGCTGCTGAAATTTACTCTCAATCCCATTAACCTCCATAGATCTCTTAAGAGCTTGTACCTTCAAGCATACCCTTCCCATTCCCTATCTCTATAAGACTCCCACAAGTCGTTCTTGGCCCGAAGAATAGTAGGGAAGACTTTAGAGGTTGTCCAAGAGAAGTTGGAGAAGAAAACTGTTGGGTTTTGTGCCCTAAAACTCGTAGATAGTGAATGTAACTGTTGACCGGATATTAATGAAATAATATTGATATATTTTTCCATTAATAATTATTAGTTATTTTATATTTGTCTTTGCCTAATAATAACCCTAATCTAATAAACTATACATCCAAGGCTGTAATATGAGTCTTGAACTATATGTAGCGACATATGGGATCATTGTTCAAGAAACAACCTAAAGGGTCTATAGTATAGGGATAAGACTGGGTGCCTTATCCTGGCAACACTATGGATACGGCCCACTTTGTATTTGATACAAACGCTATGATCCAACGAGTTCGTGTAGGAGACATGTGAGTATGGGTATCCTATGCAATGAGTTTGCATAAGACCGGACCGCGAAATAGTAACCACTGGTTATAACACCGTTAACTAGTTGGTTTTCTATTTCACCACGACGACCTAGACAACTTAGTCTTAATCCTGAGTTGATTATGGACTCCTGCTCACGAGGGACTATCCTTTGATTTGTATGGGTGAGAGTGGCCAATACGCCGACTCAATAAGCCTACCATTTTGGGGACAAGACCGAATGAGGAGCTGGGAACATAATCGTACAAGATGGAATTCACTCCTTCTTGACTTTAGGGAAGCAGATGAGTGTTCCCTTAAGTGGTTACGCCGAGTCTTGAACAAAGGGCCCTACCCTCTCAATGGCACGAGAGGGTTTTCTGTTTGATGGTTGGACCACAAACAGGTTGTTCATTAGAGGAGAACTGGTACTTAAGGAAATAGAAGTAACCTAGGGGTAAAACGGTAATTTGACCCAGCTGGTGTTACGGACACTCGTGAAGGACTAACTAGTCGATATTGGTCTATATCCGTGGACACAAAAAATATGTCTGCAGTGAGAAGAGTGCAACTGTGAGTCTATAGTGGAATGTACACACAGTTAACGAATATTGATTAATGTGGTTAATGAGTTTGACCAATTAATCTCACATCGTTGGAGCTTCTGATCTGCAGGTCCATTAGTTCCCACTGGTAGCTCATAAAGTAATTTGAGGCAACTAAGTAATAAATGTGTTCAATTTACTAAGGGAAACAAATATAATATATATTGATATATTATTATGAGAGAAATTAATATTTGAAGAAATTCAAATATTAATATAAATTTATGGAAGTTTGAAAGAGTTCAAATAATGAATTAATTCATTTAAGGCATAAAATCTATTTGGGCAAATTAATTAATTCAAGGCCGGAAATTAAATATGTGATATTTAATTGGTGGTTAATTAATTAAAGAATTCATTAACTGGTAATTAATCAATTATGGAAATAATTAATCACTTAAGGAAGTGATTAATCATTTATGGAAATGATCTAATCACTTATGGAAATGATCTAATCACTTATGGAAGTAATTAGTCATTTGTGGAAAAGATTAATCAATTATGGAATTGATTGATCATTGATTGATTAAATAAGGAATAAGATTGCATCAATTTTGGAAAAGATTGATTTAATTGAATATTTTATTCATGACCTCTCTTCTATAAATAGAACACTAGACCTAATTGGTCCATGACACTCTACTCTTGCTCTTAGACTCTCAAGACAAGACCTAGAATTCTCTCTAGCCTCCCTCTTAGAGAAGACTCCCACAAGTCTTTTGCCTCCTAGACTTAGAGACATACCGGTGTAACCTCTGTGGTTATTGTGTCTTTAAAGAAGAATTTTCCAGCGAAGAAACTTTAAGGAGGCTACTGCGTTTTCGTTCGTAGGAGCGTCGTTGGCGAAGAACGGTCAAGTCTACAACGAAGGTTTGTAACGATTCTTCCTCTTTTCTTTAGAAAAACATGAAAATAAATTTAGATTTATTTTCCAGCATGTTTAAACAAATTTTCCAGCAACTTTAAAGTATGTTTAAAGTTTTTTTGAGTTTTTCGTAATGGTATTTTAATGTTAATTAATATACGGCGTAAGGTCCAATCGATGCGCTTCCGCTGCGTGCGGACTTTTATTCCCTTCAAAAACAACACAAGGAGTTCAACACAAGTGAGCTACAAAAGGTTGGTGCTCTCTAACTCTCTATTATGTTTTCTCTAGAACCAGCATGCTTTAGGAGTAAAATTAATAGTGTTAAGTGTTTTCAATCTTCAATTGCTTCCGCATGTGTTATATGAACACCTTCAATACGGGGGTAGGACTAATTGTCAAACCTTCCTACCCGAGAGTTGTTCGCTATCAAGCTGTTGTTGTCCCTTTGCTTACTTGATAGTCTGTGCAACAAATATTCTTACAAAATCTTTTCAACCGTTTTCCAAAGCTTTTTCTCTAACCTCGTTTTCTAAAACTGTTTTCCAATAACGGGGGTGGAGGTTGCGAGATAGGCCCTTTGTGCCATCGGCGACCCAAAATCGAATTCGCTAACTTACTCGTGGGCGAGAGTAAGTGCCGCACAATCGCTTGCGAGTCAGAAAGAGTGTGATTGTGACACCAGACATGACCAATCGCCAACACTAGTGCAAGAGCAAGACCCTACGCGTGCGTAGGGCAAGCGCATGCACCCCTGTGCGCCATTTGGCGGGAAACGTGTGGGAAACCCTTTTTGAGTGTAGATTGAGACATTTTGGCTCTTTTTGGCCATGGGATCTCTTTGCAACTTGAAGGAGGAACCAATGTTTTAAAAAGCATAAGGTGGCCTCAAGACATTTTCTCATGGAGAGACGAGGCGTAAGCCTCAATGCGATAATGAGGCGTAAGCCTCATTTTAAATTAAGAAAATGTATCTAAATCATAAAACAACAAACCTTATATATTATTAACATTATAATATTCAAAGTACAAAACATACTAACAAATTAATAATGATAAAGAAAACAAATCACGACAATCCATCGAGATTTTACTAATAATAAAAACAAACAGAAAAGAAAACAGAATAATAAGAATACAAAAAGAGAGAGGGAGAGAAAATATAAAGAAAAATAATAATCAAAATTCAAAAGAAAACAGAAAAAAAATGAAAATAAAATACATAATTTAAACTCAAAAGAAAAAAAATATATTGAACAAGATAAAAAAAATAGGGGAAAATACATTATTAGTCCCTGAGGTTTGAGTTAGGTTTCATTTTGGTCCCTAAGTTTTCAAACTCAACAATTTAGTTCCTGAGGTTTGGATTTTGTTTCATTTTGGTCCCTCCATCCATTTTTCCATTAGCTCTTAACGGTTTGCTGATGTGGCACTTATTTTTATATTAAAAAATATTTTTTTCTATCTTAAAAATTAAATAATAATAAAGTAATTTTTTTAAATATTTTTTTTTATTTTCATTTTCCCTCCCAAATTTCCCACTCTTTTTTTCATCTTCCTCTCCACAACCATATCACCTTCTTCTTCTTTCTACTCAACCACCATCACCACCTCATGTTGCCATCGGCCGGCGACAAATTTTTTTTTTCCTTTCGTCTTTCTCCTTTCTTCTTCTTTTTCTCTTCTTCTTTTTTCCTCCATTTTGTTTTTTTTAAAGAAAAAAGGTCGTTCCGACGTGAAAACGGGACGAGGAAGCTCCTCCTCCCGTTTTCAACCTTTTTTTCTTTAAAAATAAAAAAAAAACAAAATGGAGAAAAGAAGAAAGGAAAAAAAATTGTTGTCGGCCGGCGACTGGTGGGCAGCGAGCAGCGAGCAGCGGCCGACGACAACATCGGGTGGTGATGGTGGTTGAGTAGAAAGAAGAAGAAGGTGATATGGTTGTGGAGATAAAGATGAAGAAAATAGTAGGAAATTTGGGAGGAAAAATGAAAATTAAAAAAAAATATATATTTTTAAAAATTACTTTATTATTATTTTATTTTTAAAATTGAAAAAAAAATATTTTTTTAATAAAAAGACAAGTGTCACGTCAGCAAACCGTTAAGAGTTAACAGAAAAATGGATGGAGGGACCCAAATGAAACAAAATCCAAACCTCAGGGACTAAATTGTCGAGTTTGAAAACTCAGGGACCAAAATGAAACCTAACCCAAACCTCAGGGACTTAAAGTGTATTTTTCCCTAAAAACCCAAAATGAAAACAAGAGTAGTAGAAACAAATAATAAAACTTTGTAGGTTGTAAACAAATAAAATAAAATAAAATAAAAAGAAAAAAACTAAAGAATAAAGAATATAATGGAAGAAAAATAAAACGTACTCACCTCCTGTAGTGTTTGATTCTTATCAAACAACCACCTTGCAATTTTTTTTTCTTTAAGCTAATGCCTACTCAAAATGTCGAGTTAATTTGGGAAAAAATAAAATTTTAAAAAGAATTTGAGAAATCAATGTCGTTGGAAAGAAATTGGCGAAAAACAGGGTATTTTTTTGTCGGCATTGGTTTTCATGGCTTCAAGTCATGGAACTGTTGGGTTTTATGTCCTAGAACTCATAGATAGTGAATGCTAACGAATTATACACTTGTATCAATAAAGTGTTATTGAGGTTTCTACAATAAAGTGTTATTGTCGTTTTAAGTCTAAAATTGCACAATATAACCCAAATCCAATAAACTAAGATCCAAGGTTGTTTATATGTAACTTGAACTAGTATGTGGGGACATACGGGGATCAGTGTTCAAGTAACAACCTAAAAGGTCTATAGTACAGGGATAAGGCTGGGTACCTTATCCTAGTAATACTATGTGATACGGCCCACTTTGTATTTGATACAGACGTATTGATCCAAGGCGTCCATGTAGGAGACATGCGAGCGGGGGTATCCTATGCAATGAGTTTGCATAAGACCGGACCATGAAATAGTAAACCACTAGATGTAACACCGTTAACTAGTTAGGTTATTGTTTTAGTAAGATGACCTAGTTAACTCAGTCTTAATCCTGAGTGTGTCATGAACTCCTTCTCACGAGGGATTGTCCTTTGATTAGTACGGGTGAGAGTGGCCTGCACGCCGACTCAATAAGCCTACCTTCTTGGGGACAAGTCTGAGTGGGAGGCTAGGGACATGACAACACAAGATGGAATTCGCTTCTTCCCTCTTCAAGGAGAAGTAGATGAGTGTTCCCTTAAGTGGTGACTCCAGGTCTTGAACAAAGGGATCTCACTCTCTCACTGGCCCAATAGGGACTTTCTGTTTACTCGTTGGACCATAAACAGGTTGTTCATTAGAGGAGCAGGAGCACTGGTACTTAAGAAGCCAGAGGTAACACAGGGGTAAGACTGTAATTTGACCCAGTTGTATTTACGAACGCTGGTGAAGGAATGACTTACCATTATTGGTCAACATCCGTGGACACAGAAATATTCTAAAGTGAGAAGGGTGCAGCTATGGGTCTTTAGTGGAGTGACCCACGGTTAATTTAGAATATTGGTTAACTCGACTAATGAGTTTAGTCAGTTAACCTCATATCATTGGAGCTTCTGATCTATAGGTCCATTAGGTCCCCCTGCTAGCTCGTAAAGAGTAATTGAGAACAATTTATCTTGAAAGAATTTGAATAGTTCAAATTCGTCTTGGGAATCAAGTTAATTGTATGAGATACAATTAATATAATGTATAGTGATACATTATAATATAAAGTTTAATTTGAGATTAAACTTTATTATATTGAGAGAATAATATTTGAAGGAGTTCAAATATATAATTAATTAAATATGTGATATTTAATTAATTATGAATTAATTAATTATTCAATTTAGTTTAAATTAAATGTGATTTAATTAAACTATATATTATATGAGAGATATATTAGAATATGATTCTAATGTGTAATTAATTAAATATGTATGATATTTAATTAATTATAAAATTAATTAATTTTTGAATTAATTAATTGTTCAATTTAATATAGTTAAATGTGATTTAATTAAATTAATATCTATAGTTTAATTTTAATGTGAATTGGATTCATATTAAAACTATAGGTTATAAGAGAGATGCAAATTTGAATGTGATTCTTGATGGGTTGATTAAATATATGATATTTTATTAGTCATTGAATTAATTAATTGGTTGTTTTAAATTCATTTGATTAAATTGGATTTAGTTAAATTGATTGAAACTATAGCTTGTGTGAGGAATGTGCATTAATATGTTTTAATGCACATATAATTAAATATTAATTAAATTGTTGATTAATTAAAATTGTTTTAATTAATTATTATTATGATTCTTTTCTCACTCCAAGTACACACAGTAGGGGTTATTGTGATTTCCCTTCATTCTGCATAATCACTATCGACATCTCACGCTCTCTCTCTCTAAAAAGCTCTCTGATTTTTGCTCTCAATCTCAAGAATACAGAGAGAACAATCTCCTCTGTAGAAAATTCCTAACCAAGAAATCAATCACATAACTGAGTTCCCAAACTCGGAGGATAGCAGGATAATCTTGTGGTGGTGTCCCAAGATTTCATTTTTGGTCTCTGGCATTCAAGAATGGTTCTTGAAGAATTCGGAGTCGTCAGACGACGGTAAGTTTGCTTAACCTTAAATTTTAGAATTATGAATTCTGAATTTTGCCAATGTACTGGTATTTTGTAGAACGAAATTAAAATACGATTCGATCCAATTGCTTCCTCTGTAAAGGAATTGGGAATTCCAATCCTTCAGGAACACAGTCTAATTGACCAGTCAAAGGGTTGGATCCGTGACTTGAGGTCACAGATTTTTTTAAAAATTTTAAATATTATATCACATCAGGTATTTTAAAAAAAAAAAAAATAGTTTTTTGCAAATGAAAACCAAATGTTGATGTTTTTTTTTTCTTCCTGATGAGCATAAATTTTTAAATTTCTATCTTATTAACTTAATGTCCAGATTGAGCATTTTTTTCTCCCTTTTTATTTTTAAATTTTCAACTTTTTCAAATGAAAACCAAATGATGATGGGTGATTTTTTTTTTCTGATTTTTTTCATGATCAAAAATTGGAATATATATATATATATATATATTATATATTTTTTTATGCTATTAATAATGATAAAATAATGGTAGTTTTTAAAATTTAGTTTTAATTGATTATTTTGTATTTTTTTTCCTCAAATTGGGGTAATTGAAAAAATATTACCTAATTAACTATTAATTTCTTATAATTTAATGAATTATATTTTTTTTCATTTTAATGTAGAGATTTTTTTTAATCTATAGCAACAAATTTTAAGACCATGAAGTAAAGTATAACCACTACCTATAATGTATAAATATTTCAATAATGAAGTTGTACGATTATTTCTATAATTTGGTATTAAAAGTTAATTAATCTTCAATTAAACTTAAAACTATACATTAAAATGAAAAAAATATATAATTCATTAAATTATAATAAATTAATAATTAAGGTAATATTTTTTCAATTATCTCAGTTTGAAGAAAAAAATACAAAATCATCAATTAAAACTACATTTTAAAAATTACAATTATTTTATCATTATTAATAGAAAAAAAATACAATCATTTTATTATAATTTTAAGAAGATAGAAATTTAGGGGGCGTTTGAGGCACCGGAATGGAATCTGGATGCCTGGGAATCAAATTCCCATGGAAAAGTTTTTCTGGAATCTGGATGACTGGGAATCTGGATGCCTGTGTTTGTTGCGCTAGAATTGGGCTGAAATGAACCTGATGCCTGTGTTTGGGGTGCAGGGTTGGAATTGGGCTGGAATTTAGTTGGCTGTTTTATTGTAAGCTGTTTTTTTGCTGTTTTTTTAATTTTTTTCCCCCGTTGTTTTGAAATTTTCTACTTCAATATGATATGTATATAGTTGAACAATTTTGTTATTTGTTTCACCCTTGTTTCAAAACTCACACAATTTAGGTTATGAATTATTTGAATTTTATCCAACCCGATGTGTGATGTGCTATATGCGATGCTTGAAGCTAAAATTGCGAACAGAAGTAGAAACTTTTGCATAACGAAATAAGTGAATGAAAGTCCAACAGCTAAACTGAATATGAAGATAGTGTTCTTGAAGCATACATGAAACATGAAGAAATAAAAGACAAGCATAAGTGGTCCTCATAAACTGACAGAAATTAGTAGTAATGATAAACGAAATCATTGGTCATCATCATGGCTGCCTAGGCTGTCGAGGTGCCCTCCCGAGAACTTCCATGCAATAAACATACTTCCACTCCTGGGGGAAGTCCATGAAGTGGGTCATCATGTTCTCATCTGCTAGTAGCGCACGTGCCACAACGAGGTCGTCCTCCATAGAAACACCAGGTATGGATTGCAGCTCTGCATACAACTCCTTTCGACGATTTCGCTCCATTTCATCCTTCCTTGCCGGCCACAGTGCAATGTTCTCAATCTGTTGTGCAGTCAGTTGGAACCCATTCTCTAGCACCTCGGCCATGTTCCCCATGGACAACCGTCTCCTATGCGGTGTCCTAGACGATCCTGCACCACCTGCTCTGCTAGTGGGGGTCCCACAGAATTCCTCCCCAGACATTGGATCAATGACAGTTGGACTGGGGACGTAGCAATCCTCGAATTCTACATTCATGTCCTCTTCTAGGTCGACCACTGGTTCTTGTTCCGGTGTAAACTCGAAAGGAGTGCGTGCTCTGACTTCTCTTGCACTGTCCTTCTCGAACATCAGGGACAGCTCATTAAACCACGGGAATGGACGGTTACGGAGGCCCTTGGCCTGTGGATGGCTCTGCCGAAAAGAAATTGAAATTTCATTATTGTAAGTAGAAAGCATAGTTAGGATGTGGAAATAAGAGGAATTTTCCCTTACCTCAACCCATGCATCATATCGCTTTCTCTGCCTCTATGCACTTCTTCTTTTCGTTCCAACCGAACCCACTACAAGCAGGTCACATCATCTCGGTGATTGCCATGTACTATTTTTTTAGTAGCTTCACCCTGGACTCGATATTCGGACTGACAACAATGTTGCAGCCGGGCAGGGGTTCTTTCATCATCTTCCCAATCTGGTTCTGGAATCCCGGGCGAAATGTCCCATTATCTCCCCGCCATCCTCCCATTTGCACAAGGTCAAGTGGGCACTGCACGAGAATTGCATCCTCCTCGGGCGTCCATACATGTTTCTCCTTTCTAGATCCTGATCCCGGTGTTGCCATCTGTATTTTCAATGACAATTGTTTTAGATTTTATGGCAAAATAAAAAAAAAACATAGTAAGAAGGTCATGGAAAGAAAATAAAAATGATCCATCGTTTGAAAGAGAAACAAGAAAAGGTTCCCATTACGTACTCTCAAAATACATTTACTTGAGTTCATTCACACGTTCTATTCTATGTACTCCATACTAACATTTATACATAACCCATCATTTACTTAGATATGGTACTAGTACGGATTTCTATCCCCCCCAAAAAAATATTAACAAAAAACACTTGAACATGTGAAGATCAACTGTTGTTCCATTCCGCGAACATCTGCTCAGCCATAGAATCCCACCATTCACTCCACGTTGATGTGGACTCAACAAACGTGATGTGATCAGTATTCATTCCATTTGAATCTTGGTCTCCTGGATGTGTAGTCTCGAAACTCGGGTCGTGGCCCATTTCACGAATGATCAGGTTGTGGAGGAGGCAACATGCTGTTATCGTTTTTACCTGTATGTTGACAGGATAATACGACTTCCCCCGTAGAATAGCCCACCAACCCTTCAAAACACCAAACGCTCTTTCTATTACATTTCGTGCAGACGAATGTCTCATGTTGAACAGCTCTTTTGGGGTTGTCGGTGGGTTCCCACCTCGCCACTCAGTGAGGTGATACCGTGTGCTGCGATAGGGTGCCAGAAATCCCTCAACGTTTAGATAACCAGCGTCGCACAGGTAGTAATATCCCCTCGGAACCTTAAGCCCTGTCGGACGGGACACTGCATCGTGAAGAACCCTTGAGTCGGAGGTCGAGCCTTCCCAACCAGAAAAGACGAATATGAACTCGTCGTTCTGCGAAAGGACGGCAAACATGTTTGTCGCGATCTCGCCCTTACTTGTTCGGTACCTGGGTCGATCGGCTGCACTCACGTTCACCATGATGTGCATCCCATCTAACGCACCTAAACAGTTCTGTGAATCACGAGCGATAGCGTTTTAGTGGTCGAGTATTGGTGTTCAGTTGCCTTGTCGTAAGAAAGACAATGTGACAACAATTAATTATCTCGAACCACCTTCATCCATCGTCCGTGCAAGTCCTCGTCACGGGCTCCGGTGTTTTCAACAGGGTTGTATGCAGTCGGAGGATCGCATCCAACACAGCATTGAAATGCCTAGACACGGTCTCTCCTGACCGCACGAACTGTCGTCAGATTACGCGGTTCTTCACATCATGTGCGGCGATGTGGAGGAACATTGCAACCATCTCCTCCACGTCGACGTAGTTTGTGGCTTCCAACCGCCCTGTCGTTCGTACAAGGGAACATAATATTGTGAAAGTTCTCTGATCCATTCGTGTATTTTCGCAACATGCAAGATCATCTTCATGAATCAGGCGGAAGAAGTTAAGTTGTCTGATCTGATTTCGTACGTGTGGAGGAGATCGAGAACTGGTTGACTGGATGGTTTGTAAGATTCCCAGTACAGCTACTATGAACTGGTACTGGGTGGCACAAATGATAGTCAGAATTGCAATCAACTCCTGGGTTTCAATTTTAAGATCATCCATGGCTTGTACGATTTTCAAAAGTCCTGAAAGTCAAGTTGCCAATACACATCAGTCCTATCGACTCCCTACAAACGACTTACTAGTACAACAACCACTACACCAAGTATGAACCCTAGTACGAAGAGGAAAATGTGGTATGTTCTAGTACAGGCCCTAAGGGATGGACTAACTATGTTCCTACGTATAGAATGTGTACACCTACTTCGGTCTAGGAGTACTTGTCCTCGATCTATGAAACGGTCCTCTACACCACCTACGAACGTGTTGTAAGCATCCTCAGCTTCATCAAGCGTGTCATATGATTGATATACTGCCCCGTTAAAGTCGTTTACTTGGCTTGAACAGTCGTACCATGTCATATATACACCAGGCATGTGCCCGACGAACACGGCATAGAACTTTTTCCCCCCCGTAACCCTAGTGTAAAAACTAACATGTATCAATACGTATGGTCCGTCAAAGTATTCAAGATAAATAATAGCAAGATGTAATGCTCATGGAAAAAAAAACAAGGGAAGATTGATTTAACGATAACAATTTTTTTTTACTAAAATGATCCAATTATGAGCTTAAAATTGTTTTCTTTGATTTCGAATAATAAAGTAGAACCAAACTATCATTATTGCATGAAAAATAAATATGACAATACGTTTGTTTAAAGCATCCATATCTTAGTTAACCAAAAGTGCACTTCTTCTGAAAATGAAGACCAAATGGTTGGTTAATTTTATTTATTACTTACGTCATTTTATTTTTCTAAATAATGCACTTAGTCAAAGAAAGATAAGAAAAAAAAATCAAACTTATATTACCATGTACTTGGAACTTGTGAAAATAAGAAAATGTTACATTAAATTAAAGTTTACTTAATTTGAACAATATGCCCAATTTAAATCATGTTTATTTAAATCATGAACTTGTTTTGAAATATGTCATTTTCAATTGTATGTTCCATTCGAAAAGTAATGAATGGAAAAAAAGATCTTTCCACTAATTTTGCCACTAATTCGAAAATTATTTTAAATTAGGAATATTGTAATATAGACAAACTTACCAATTTTGCCCAAGAAAAGGAAGGAAAAAATTTGGACCAAACTAATTCGTTCTTTCATCTGGGACATATTTGCAAAATTAGTAATTTTGAGAAATTCAAATCTTCTTGTTCATTTCAACTTCGTGATTGATATTCTTAGAAATAGAAGGTTAATTTTTTCACTGGATTGATAAAATGTAGCCCCCATTGGGCATGTCTTTTTTTTTTTTTTAATTTTACAAAACAGTTTTTTCTTCCCCACTTTTGAACTTAATAAAGTACAGTGAAATGTACATTACTATTTTTTTTTTCAAAACAGATATACTGCCTTCCTCTTTTTAAAATTTTACAACCATTTTTCTAACTTATACATTTCGTTTTTCTTGTTTTTTTTTTTCAAAACGTTGTTGACAATAAGTTAGAATGAAAATAAGTTGTTTTAAACTTGAAAATAAGATGATTTTCATATGTTAGACTGAAATGAAGTTATACATTTTTAAACTTGAAAATAAGTCATTTTTCTAACTTATACATTTCGTTTTTCTTGTTTTTTTTTTCCAAAACACTGTTGACAATAAGTTATACATATGTTAGAATGAAAATTAACCGTTTAAAACTTGAAAATAAGTCGTTTTTCATATGGTGGAATGAAATAAAGTTATACATTTTTAAACTTGAAAATAAGTCGTTTTTCTAAATTATACAATCCGTTTTTCATGTTCTTTTTTTTTCCAAAACACTGTTGACAAGATTAGTTAAAAAAAAATTCTCACAGAAACTAATGCAATTTCAAATTAAAAAAATATGTAACCAATAAGTCCTACAACAGTCCATGAAAAAAAATGTAAACATAGAAATACATCAAAAAAATACTTCAACACATTTCTAGCATCCAACTTAAAACAGTCCATGAAAAATAAAACAACGTTCAACAATGAAATTCATACATATTTCATGTAGGGAGAAAGAAAAAAAATTATGTGGTTCAACGGAGAGTCTAATAGACAAATATCACGTGTGGTTCCTAGACACGGAAAAGAAGAGGGAGTCAAAATAAAGCAAATAACCAACACTTGAAAAAAAAAATAAATGGTCGGGGGAATGGAAGACATGGAAATGCACATGCTATGAAGTACATTCACAGTATGCTTACCTAGAGAACAGTGCGCGAGATCCAGTACCTCCTTCCTAGTAGGCCAAGTCTTCAATACATGTTCGAATGTACATAGTGGACATGGATGGAAGAAGTCATATGAAGACAACAATGACTTAGTTAATTACACATACAATAGACATAAACATCCATGTCAAGAATAGAGAAAGGAAGAGAACTAGGAATAAACTTACCAGTGAGGGAGTACCAACAAAGTGAATATGGGAAAGGATGAGGATGTGTTAGAATGTGGGGACCAATGGAAGCTTATAAAGAGAGTTGAGATTAGTGAGGTAAGTAACCAATGCAACTACCAAACTAAGTTGATTTGACAAATAACCACCAACCAAGTTTCAAATAAATGTGACAACTATTTAAGTCCATGCCAACAACTTGCATTTATGGAGTTTGAGTGTGGAAGACAAATAATGATGTGAATGACAAATTTAATGGAGGTTTAAAAAAGTAGTTGGGATGAAGTGACATTTTGGTTTAAAATGGAATTAATTGTTCATAGTTGACAATTTTAAACAAATTGTTAACAAACCATTGAAATTGAACTACGAACAAACCAAAATAGTTTATGAACATTACACCAAACATGAAACAATTCCACTAATCAGAATCCCAAAACCAGTGAATAATCCATCACAAACACAAATAATGTAATAACAAAAAGAGATAATGTATTGACATCAGAAAAAAACAATGAGTAATCCTTAGTGAACATTACAACAAACATACAACATACATGTGGATTACAACAAATATGTCCTACATTTCCAACAATCACAATCCAAAAATTCAGTGGGTAATCCATCACAGACAGACATAATGTAATATAGAAAATAAATCAGTGCAATAAAAAACAGACATAATGTATTCACAATCACGAAAGCAGTGAGTAATCCTAATTGATACACATGATAAGATTTTGGCCTCAGATATACAAACCATTCTAATCAACCAAACATGGATCATAAACAGTGTCATTCACAAACAGAGGACTTACTGAAGCAAACATAGATCAGAAACAATGATAGACATTCGGCCTCAGTTGTGGAAAAAAAAAGAAACGAACGGTTGAAACAACAGAATCATATGAAACAACAGATTGAACAGAAAAAAAAAGAACAAAGATTGTTGGTTTATGGTAAAAACTTGATGTGCAAATTGCTTACTGCAAGTGTACGGGTCAAGTAATAATATAGTGAATGTGATATTCGAATGTCGTCCTCTGGATTGGTTTCTAATCAATCTTAATTACCGAAAATAGTCTTGCCCAATTTTATTTAGGGAACCAAATAAAGTGAGAATGAAAGTAAATCAAACACAAAACAATGCAAAAATTGACAATCCAATGGAAACAATGGTCTCAGGGATGTGATTTCACCAATTGGGATTATGGATTAATTAATGGATTAACAACATGTTATGATTCATAAATCTAGGTAAACTAAAATCACACATATCTCTCCCGAGCATACATGATTCTCCCACATGCAATAGAACCTGATATCCCTATCTAAATTCAATAAACATACAAGGAAATAATGATAACCTTTTTAACGATTTCTAGAATTAACTATAATCTCCCGATTTCTAGCTAAATCTTAGTTATGCATAATGATTTCTAAGCTAAATCCTCTCTCTCGAGTTACCTGTTCGCGCCTAATTAGATAAGGAAAGGCAGCGTCGAGACACTCAAGGAGCAGCGTCTTGACGCTGGTCTGCAGTTGACTTTAATTTGACTTCTTCTTCTTTGATTCTCTTCGGTTCTTCTGCATCTTTTCACGTCCCGAACACCCGATTAACTTCAATATCACGTTTTGGCTCCAATCAACAATTTCCTACAAAATAAACATTTAAGTGCAATAAAATGACCAATAAATCATAAAAGACTAGCTAAATTAATTAGGAAAAACTAGCTAGCTATGCTCGCTATCAGTGGAGGCCTTAGTAAATTAAAAATCATCAATTTCATATAAAAAAAAACGTCCTACAGACGCGTCATCATCAGCCATAAGGAAAAGAACCGAACTTACCCACTCACCTACCAAGCTCGAGACGACCGATCCCTTCCGCTACCAAGCATTTCGTTTTCGCGGTTCTGCTTCTCTATCAGAGAAATTTTTTTTACAAACTGAGATTCAGGTCGTTGGACGAAAAAAAACCATCAACATCGTCGAGATGGCAAGAGAGAGGGGACAGACCTCTGAAGCGGCAAGAGAGAGGGAAACGGGTTCTTAAGCAGCAAGCGTTTGGAAGAGGGCCAAATTGCAGATCGACGGTTCAAAACCTCGGTGGAAAAGACGGATCGACATGTATATGGCGAAGGAACGTCAGATCAGTAGAAACCCATCTCCCCTGCGGAGGAAGAGAGGGTTTCAAAGAAGAAAACCGAGGAAGAAGGTCGAAAAAAGTGGAAAAAACCCCTCACCACAGCAACGTCGAAGGAGTCGACAGAGTAGACGGATCGACGGCCATGCAAGCCCAAATAGGGCTGAGAGAAGGAGGAATCAGTCGACGCAACGACGCTGACGGTGGGAGACGTAGAGATCAGAGAAGAGAGTGAAGAGAGAGAGATTCGCATTGAATGGAGATCAGAGAACAGCGTGAAAAAATAGGAAACATTAATGTGGCATTCATATCTATAGCACAAACGACAAAAAACGAGGGAGATATTCCTTGGAATTGGTCTGGAATGCAATTGGAATCCTGATTCCAAGCCCAATCCCATGGGCCAAATGTGGGAAACGAAAGCTATTCCAATCCAATCCCATTCCAAACCCAAGGGCCAAACGCCCCCTTAAATATATGCCAAAGCGAGCATAGCTCAGTGGTAATTGGCAATGTACCCTCAACCATGAGGTTAGAGGATCGAATCCCCCCACCCCAAATGTTGATGTACTCAGAAACCAAATTAAATATATAAATATTGTTGATCATGAAAAAAGAAACAAGAAAATTTAAAAAAAAAAAATCACCCATCATCATTTGGTTTTCAATTGAAAAAGTTGAAAATTTAAAAATAAAAAAAAAGGGAAAAAAAGAGGGCTTAATTAGAAAAAAAAAAATTTAAAAGAATTTGAGAAATCTGGACATTAAGTTAATAAGATAGAAATTTAAAAATTTATATATATATAGCTCATCAGGAAGAAAACCAAAGTATCCGTTATATTTCTCTCCAAATGTGTCTATGGATTTTCAATCTACTCTTTCGGGCATTCTAAACATGCCTATAGTGGACAACCTGAGGAAATATTTGGGAGTACCCTCTTCCTTTTCTAGGAGGCGAACAGATGATTTTCGCAGTGTGAAACAGCGGGTTTGGCAGATATTGCAAGCTTGGAAAGATAATTTATTCTCTTGGTGGCAAGGAAACACTAATCAAAAGTGTGGCCCAATCAAAACCTACGTACATCATGAGTTTTTTTCGGCTACCACAATCCTTATGTGATGATATTCACCAAATGATGGCTCGTTTCTGGTGGGGTTCTAGTGAGACAAAAAAAAAAAGATCCATTGGAAAAAATGGGATGTGATGTGTAAACCAAAAGAGAATGGAGGATTAAATTTTCGAAACATTTCCACTTTCAATAAAGCTTTACTGGCAAAGCAAGCTTGGAGATTATTGACCAATCCAAGTTCATTAGCCTCTCGAGTGATTACGAATCGTTATGCACATTGATCGGTTGTCAGTATGACAATAAATTAATACAGAACTTATAGCAGATATGTATCAATCCAAGTATAAATTGACACAATCAAGTAGTATCTAATGAGTCTAGGGTCGAATCCACAGTGAAAGGTTATTGGAAAATCTTTAATAGCTCTGTTGATCTGAATTCAAAGACGTGTGATATTTTGAAAGTTCAAAGAATAGATTTGATGAAAATAATAAGGAAAAATATACATATGCAAAAAAAGTGAAACATGTTGTAAGAGTTTAAAAGGAGAATATTAATAAAAATATTATCAAGGTTGTTGCGGTCGCAACTTCATGGTTTTATAAATAAATTTGTACTGCATACCATGACTAAGTGATCCATTAATGCCTAAGTGAGAAAAAATCAAAAGATTCCCTTCCGGTACTACTTCTGCGTTTGGCAAAGAACTAACAACTTGTTTGGTTGGCTAGTTCATGCGTAGGCTTAGTTCTCTAACAACTTACAAGGAAATGTGTTAGTCTTAACACAATCAAAGCTCATTCATGCACTATCTTATAACGGTAGTATTTATCTAATGCTACCAAGACTACATGCAATGCGCTAGCTTGTTCTACTTAGATATTTCCACATGCATTACCTGTCAGGGATTTATCATGTCGCTACCGCATCCGGCTGGCCAGGCGGGAGTTAGTAATGAAAATAGTGTCGCATCTAAGTAGAAAGAAATAATGTTTCATTAAATCAAAGTATGCGCTTACAAAATAGACTTATCACCGCATGGGTGCTTTGCGCATGCTTTGCGCTAAGCCTTGATGACGAAAATTAGCTCATGCGAGCAAAACAATACATTATGTAAGCTGACACCAATGCAAGTCTACCCTCCACCAAAATTTCTGTGATTTCTCTTTCTCCTTGCTTCCTTGATCCTTCGTCTCCTCCCTTTTCTTTTAGCAGATGGGTGCAATTTATAGGCAAAGGAAACTGACTTCTCCAACGAACTGGAAAACGTGCTTCAGTTATCTTCTGGAAACTTACGCGTCAGTTGTGTCAGCATGGTCTTTTCATCCATCTTTTCTTTTCATGATCGTCTTAGGATGTGTGCCTGCGTTGAAGAAAACTTGGGCAACAAACAACTGCATTATTAATGTGTTAGTGCCTTATATTTTTATAATTTTGTATCGCATCTAAAAATATAGCCTTCTGCAGAAAATCATCGCATTTCCCTTCCTTATTGCGTTGAAGTAACGCAACAATGTATCTTTTAGCCTTATTTTAGCTTAAGTTTAAAGGAGAAATAACTTGTTTTTTGCAAGTTATCACACATCAAGGTTCTTTGTTGATTGCGCCTGTCAAAAGTTCATGCTCAGTCTTTTGGCGAGGATTTGTTTGGGCGAGAGAGCTAGTTTGTATGGGTATGCGCAGAAGAATTGGGAATGGAAAATCCACTGATTTTTTTTATGATCCGTGGATCCCAAAAGAAACCTCATTTCGACCAATTTCTATTGGAGCGGTGGAGGGTCGAAGGGTAGTTAAAATCTCAGACTTTATTACTCCGTCATATGGGTGGAACATGGATAGACTCCAACGTGAGGTGTAGGAAGATGATGTAAATCTGATAGCCATAATCCCGATTAGTGCTCGGGATGAGGATGACGAGTGGATTTGGCATTACACGTCTAATGGGGAGTACTCGGTGAAGAGCGGGTACAAACTAGTTATGAGTACTGCTTTGAGTTTGGAGTCATCTAGTAATAATGTGCAAAGGATTTGGTGGGACAAGCTTTGGAAGACTAAAATTCCATCCAAAATCAAACTATTCATTTGGAAGGCTTATAGTGAATGTTTGTCTGTCAAGTGTCAACTAGTGTCTATCAAAATGGGGTATGAATGTATCTCTGTTGTGTGTGCTATGTAGTTCAAAGCAAGAGACTGTGGATCATGCTTTATGTGGATGCAAATGAGCAAAGTTAATATATTCTCACATTTTTCAGATGGTTGATAAGAACATTCGAAACGCCAACAATTTCACTGATAGACTCATTTGCTTGGCCAAACATTGGGCCCGTTTGGTAAAGTTCTCGTTTCTGGTTTCTTGTTTCCAATTTTATTAAGAAATCTAAGCATTTAATAACTATGTATGTTTCTTGTTTCTCATTTTTTAGAAACACTCCCAAAATTTGTATAGAACTTTTGGGAACAACTAAAACTAGTTTCTCCTTTTTTGTTCTTGTTTCCAATTTTTTCCAAACATAAATAAGAATATAGGTTTATTATTATTGAATGTATAGGTGTTAGGGTCATGAAATTCTATTTTTCTTTATTAAAAATGAAGAAACGGAAACAAGAAACGAGAACGTTACCAAACGGGTCGTTAAATGTTGAGAAATTTGAAAAGGCATGTATAGCTTTTTGGGTCATATGGAATGACAAGAACAGCGTAATTCATGATGTGCAGATAGTGACTTGGGAGCAATGATGTGAATGGATTTACGAATATTGGAAAGAAACAAGACCGGTTAAGAATCGTGTTAGGAATGAAATCTTAATTCAAGATGGTGATCCTACTATCAAGGATGATGTTTATAAATTGTTCACAGACGCCGACATTAGCAATCACGGTAATGTTGTGGGTTATAGTATGGTCGTTTTGGGACCTACGGATACCATGGTAGTAGCTATAGAGATGGTAGATCCAACCTTGTCCCCATTGGCACCAGAAATTTAGGCTATATTATAGGGTATCCGACTCTTGCAGCGTTTGCAGTATATGAACGTTCATGTCTATTCAGATTCTTTGAATGCCATTAATATGATAAAGGGGGAGTTGCACTCTTCTCCTGATGTGGATCATTGGATCCTACAAATCCAAGATATATTTTCTCAGTTTACATCATTAAATTTCTTTCATATTTCTAGGACTAAAAATAGGAATGCAGATTTATTAGCTAAGGATGCTCTAGTCAAGTCTAGATCTATGTTATGGCTTTTAGAGTTCCCTTCATGGTTATCAGTAGGGGTTTCTTTAAATTGCTGCAAATGTAAGATGTATTCGTTTTATTCTTGTTAATGATTATGTTGTTCTGCTAAAAAAAAAATTCAGGAAGAAAACAAGAAATTAAAAAAAAAAAAAAGGAAAATCAAAATTTGGTTTTCATTTGCTTTTTTTTTAATATCTGATGTGATATATAAAAATAAAAAAAAAAAACAAAAAACAAAAAAAAAGAATCTGTGACTTCAAGTCACGCATCCAACACTTTGACAGTCAATTGGACTGTGTTCCGTGACTTGAAAACACGAAAACCAATACTGACAAAAAATCGCCACGTTTTCGCCCATTTCTTTCCAAAGACCTTGATTTCTCAAATTCTTTTTTAAAATTTTATTTTTTTTCTAATTGACCCCAAAATGTCTCTAATAAAATAAGACATGCACGAAGAAAAGACTTCCAACTATTTTTTGTTTTTTTTGGAAACCTTTTGAACTTCCTTAACTTTACACCTTCTCCTTAATTACATTTTGTATTGGTAAACATAGTAGACATGCACCAATTCAATGCTTCAATAATTAATGAGAAATTTTGGTAAATAGTCCGTTTTGGAGACATATTTTCACATATGTTTAAAATTTTGGGTATTTACAAGATTAGATTTCCAACTATATTTTCTTACCTTTATACCCTTGTTTTTATCATCTATTTTCAATTAATATTAAAAATGATAATATTATATTTCATATTAGCCAACCATATGCTACATTTTAGGAAGGTTATTTTTCACCCGATTTTCACCAAATTCCCTAAATTTAGGAAATATTATCTAAAAAAATTTCTTAATTTTAGGAAAATATTATTGTAACGATTTTATTTCATGTCATAATGAATAAGTTGATTTTCCTTTCATCTTATTTAATTACCAGTAGATTTTCCTTCCATTTTCGTGTTATGGTTTGGTCTAAACGATTTTTTTCAAGATTTTTTCATTTTACCAAAAAAATGTCGATATTCGTTTATAATTTCATATATACCTTATAATTTAATATATACTTTATATAATTTCATATATATTTTATATGTATCATGTATGTATGTGTATATATATATACAATACATTTTTCTTAAATGTCTTACAATCTTAGCATTGATTTTATATCATATATATTTTTTTCCATATTTTTTTATTTGGCGGAAAAACATTTATATTTATATATATCAGCTAAGTTTTTATTTTTTTAAATCATTATTGTAGTCACATATATTGAGTTTTTTTTTTTGTCATAACTATAGTATTAAATATACACAGTTACTTGCTAATATATATACTCCAATATTGTTTTTGGAAAAGAAAATATACCTCCTACATTAATATTAAAAAAAATTAATATACAACCATAAAAACTCTACTGTTTTAAATAATAATAATAAATCTTCTCCTATTTTGGATTTCATCAAATACACTCGATATATTTCGTTATTTGCAAATATATACTCCATATATTTGTTTGTCACCACTTATTTGCATAAATATATACACAGATATATATATCTTTTCCAAAAAAAAGTTATATACAATATCCCTCATATTATTAAATATACTACTACATTAGGAAATATATACATGATATGAAACAAATATACAACTATATATATAAAAACAAACGTCATGGTATGAAACAAATATACAACTATATATATATATATATAACTTTCCTATTTTTCAAAAATCTCTTCCCGACAACCATGTGACTTGTCATTGAGCTCCGTATTGTATAAGCTCCGTATTGTATATATATATACACACATACATACATAATATATATCTATATGAAATTATATAACATATATATGAAATTATAAACGAATATCGACACTTTTTTTGTAAAATGAAAAAATCTTGAAAAAAAAAATAGTTTAGACCAAACTAGAGCACGAAAATGGAAGAAAAATACGCTCGTAATTGAATAAAATGGAAGAAATTTTGCATGAAATAAAATCGGAATTTTTTTAAGATGGTGAGTGATTTTAGGGATCCTTCCAAAATTGGATAGTGAATTAATGGGTTTGAATTTTTTTAATATGAAAGAATAAAATATGGTTTTTCCTTTTATGATTTTTGTTGTATTTTAAATACAAAAAATAAGAAAATGGGCATAAATGTAATTGAATAACAACTTATATGTAAAAACTCTAGGCTCTTAGGCTATTTGCTTAAAAAATGGTAGGTATGGACAAAAACGAAATATAGGGTTCATTTTATTGGCTAATCATGTACTTATCCCATAATTAATTGCACCATTTGATGATCCACAGCTTGGCCCATGGCCCACCAACGATTTCATGAAGCTTACGCCTCAAAGCCTCCAAGGTGTAGGAACAATGGCTTACGCCTCTCTTAATAGAGTAGATATGTTGACTAAGGTAGTTTCCTGAAGCAAGATTAAGCTTTGTTTCAAATGATTATGGATGTGGTCGTGTCTTCCACGTGATGGACTGGAGGGGGAGGAAAATAGAGAGATACTGAGAGAGTAGTGCAGTTCGGATTTTCAGAGACAACTTCCACAAAGCTGTCGATTGTCAAAATTTCAACTGATAGATTTTGTTGAAATTTGGTCAGCCTATTGGAGACACATAAGGCCTCATTTTGAACGATAGGATCGTCATTTTGAACTCCAGTTTCTCCATAATCATTACTAGACATAACCTGTAAAACTGGGGGATATTTTTATCTTTTTTTATCTCTCAAGGGTTGATCTCTTATGTATGAAAGTATTGGTGGGTTGTGAATCTTTTTATGACTGATTTGAGTTCTTTTTCCCTCAATTTTATCATAATAAGGGAAGGTGATAAAGGAAGACTCCTCATAAGTCCCTTGGTTTTTACTCTTTACATCGAAAGAGTTTTCTACGTATAATTTGTGTGTAATTTGCATTTTAGTCTTCTACATTTGATGATTTATTGTTGTCCATTATTGGTTGATTATTAGGTGATTATTTGGTGATTAATTTGTGATGTATTGGAGTACTATTATTTAGTTGATTGTCTTGGAAGTGATTCTAGTGAGTTATTGATATACTAATCAGGTAGATCTCTCATTGTATGAGAAAGGTAGACATTTTACTGATACTGACCCAACTAAAGTTTATCCAAGTCAATTTAACAGAACTACAACATAACATTATACAGCCATGTGAACTGATGCTGAAGCTTGTCACAGAAAGCAGGCCGATAAAATGCTTCATATGGGGAAATTGTACTGCTGGCAAATTTTCTGAGCTAGGTTTCATCACAGGCCTCAGGAATTTTACCTGTTTGAATCAACCTTCAAGGGAGCTTGTGTGTTTTTGCATCTCATAGTCATTTCCTAGACACATCAAGAGGCCAAATTCTTGTCATTCTAGTCCAAGACCTCTGTACCATAGCTCGAGGTACCCTTCCGCTTTGTGTACTCGGTGGCGATACTGATTGCATTCTTGCTATGCCGCAAAGAGAACTCCGCAAGTAGAATTTGCCTTTCTTCTGATGTGAGATCTCCATGATAGCCCTGAAAAGTTCGATAAAGAACATAGTTGATCGTATAACAGAAACAGTATTTGACATCCTTCGTATCAGCCCCCACCCCACACGACTAAGTATGCTCACATGCCAAATCCGAGAGACAACTAGGATTTTCTCTTATTGAGCTATCCAGATACTGGCATAATTCCACATAATACCCCTAGTAACACCCCAACAAAACCCCTGCTTATTGCATAAATGAATTCAAATATCAAACATGACTCTTTTAGTTACCAGTCGAGAAGTCCGGTCGCAAACAGCATGGTGCATGAGGATGCCAGCAGCAACTGATACGTTGAAGGAATCTACCATGCCATTCATAGGAATACTGCAATGCAAATCTGATAGCTCTAGGGCTTCATCGCTTATTCCCCTGAGACGGAAGAAATTTGAACCTCAGATACTATCAAAAATTGTAAAGTTCATAACTAGCTACAAGTATAATTTCTCCTGATTCAGACATCATTCATGAGTCGAAACTTGCTAATCAAACCATGAGAGAATCGTGATTCAAAAAGGTGCATCAAATAACAAAGAAAAAACAACTATTGCAATCATTCCTTAATTTAAAGTGCTCCAAACTTGATCAGACTCAATATTATTGTAGAAGATAATTACCTACTTTCATTTCCAACCACAATTGCAGTTGGACACGACCAATCCATATCATAGACAGAAACCTACAACAGGACAAACACAACTCAGCTATCAAGATAAGCTTAAAAAAGCTAGTGCAGACATGACCTCAATGTTAAGCTACTTCATTGTGAATAGGGTGAAAGTGCAAAACTGATAGATACCGCATTCGTTCCAAGATGTGTAGAGACTATTCTATAACCGCGAGATTTCAGAATTTTAAAACATTCTGGGGTGGAGTTCCAAAGTTCAATGTCCAACCATTTCTCTGCTCCCATGCTAACATGACGATTCTCTCTGTACCTGCATTGAAATTGCAATGATGTTGGAAGAAGAAAGACAGAAGAAAATACAAAAACTCATGTAAGAAGATGTAAGAAATGGAAGATTCCGTCATTCTTAGTAAGTTGAATGACCCATTAAATAGGAGTAGCTCTTTCCACAGAGACAATATATATCACCACTGTTGCACCCTAATTCATCAAAGCAACATCTCATACAGCATAAGCATGAGAATACAGGCACCTCTTAAAGTTCCATGTCCAAGACAAACGGCACTTACTGTTATGAAATATGGCGAGATAAAGATAGCAACTAAAGGAAGACAAAACATATGAACACATAGATTTCACATGGAAAACCAACATGACCTTGGGCAAAGGAAAAGAATATATTATAATCAATATTTGGCCACGAGTATCCAATGATAATATACAATATACATACAACCAATACAAGAGTTAAAAATATAAATATATATACAACGGATGCATATTTGCAGGAAGAAAACACTCCATTCCACTGCTTAATTTCCGTCACCCATATCTAAATCAAACGTATTTTGATCGATTTAACCTTCTAACCATATAAAACCAGCAATGGCAATCGACTGATTGAATTCAAGTGACCCATTGAACAACAAAGTAAAAGCACCATGAACAGTAACGAAGTCCCGCCAGCACAACGGAAACAAAGCAGCTGCCAAATTCCAGAATCAAACAATTTTCCTAAAAGAAAAAAATAAATGTATTCGAAAACAATTTCACCTCCATCGTTGTTGCACCTTTTGGAAGCGTCGCAAGAGACCACATGAACCGACTGAAATCCAAGCGCATCGGCAGATCGGAATGCCGCCGAGACGTTGCCGAAATCACTCAGCCCCTCCACCACCAAACAAACCGAGTAGCTCCTGTTCCGCACAACGTTCTTAAACCGCTGCTTCCTCGAGTCCAATATGAGAGGATCCAGTGCCTCCAAAATCTCACCACTACTCAACCAAGAGCTTCCACAGCTAAACCTATCGAGGTACGGAAACCACCGCCCTTTACAGGGGTATTCAGCTCCATCTGCAAGCGGCTTCCGCTCCATCTTCATCAACCTGGCAACGTCATCGGAGTGCGTTAGAAGGTGCTCCACCGTGTCCTGCGTATGAATTTCCGGCGGTTCTAGGTCGCCCGCAGAATCTGCCACTTCTATTGAAGATGTTGCGGCCGAAATTGAAGCAAAACATCTCGCAGAAACTGCGTTAGGGTTGTTTCTTGAGGCTATATAGCAATTAAAACAGAATGAAAGTGAAGAACAGAGCTATAAAAGAAACGTAAAAATACTGTATAGCCTCCAAGAAAGAGAGAGAGAGAGGACGGTACATTGATTTGTGACGATGGTGAAGAATGGGGAGAAGGAAGAAAGAGGTGGAGAGGGGAGGGAAAAAGAAGGGAGGATTCGTTGAGTTCTTCGGGAGCTTTCCAGCAGAATAAGAGAAGAACGGGCTGCGATTCTGCAGGACGCCATGGCTGCGCGTTGCTTGGTTCAGACAGCGGTAGAAGAAAGCGGGGCGAGTAAGACAGAAACCTTCATATTCTATCCCGGATAGACACCTTCTGATCCTCATACGACGTCGTTTCAAAAGTTTCCTTTTTTTTTTCTCTTTTCTTTTCTTTTCTTGTCCAAAAATTTATTGCAGGTTTTAATTATGCCTTTGAATTTTCAATTGTTTCAAAACTACGCTTCTATTAACTTTTTCCATCAAAATAAGGACAAGGGATCTTTTTTTTTGTTCGATGACCTAACAAATTTTGTCAAAATGATATTTGACTCAAATTCTTATAATTGTTATAAATTTGGAGCAAAAGAAGAATAAGAAGAACATAATGTAAAGAGATGGAGACGAGAAGAAAGTAGAGAGCAATGTGTAATTCTTTATTGAGGTGTGTATTTCAAAGTGGATACAACTACTATTTATAGGATTTACATGAGTGTAGGTTACAAGATCTACACGATTCAAAATGTGTAACTCATGAAAAGGTTAATGAGAGAGATTAATTGGGAAATGGAACTTATGGGGGTTATGCGCATCTAATAAGAATATTCTAATATTCATAATACTCCCCCTTAGATGTCAATTGTATATAGAATATAAGCCAAGGTAAATCTTACTAGAAAAAACCCCAATGGGAAAAAATCCTAGTGAAGGAAAAAGAGTACATTATCCATATACTTTAATAGTTGTCTCATAAAAAATCTTGCTAGGAAAACTCATTGGGATAAAACCATAGTCAAGGGAAAAAGAGTGCAATAAATTTACTCCCCTTGTAGAAACATCATTTGAAATTTTCGAGTTGTTGCATTCCAATGTTGTGCTTCGTAAATAAGCTTGACAGGTTATCTTTTGAAGAAATTTCTTGAATAATGATTTCTCCATTTTCTTCCAGATCACATGGTCGTAGAAGTGCTTTGGTGATATATGTTTTATTCTCCCTCTTTTGATATATCCTTCTTTGACTTGGATTATATAAATTCTTAATCAACCTCATGAATTGCTAGGATTTCAACATGGATTGAGGAAGTAGTTGTTATTGTCTACTTCAAACATTGTCATAATATAATAGTGCTACCACATATATTAAATAATATGTCTGAGATCTAACTTTATATGAAGTTAGATAAATGACCTGCAACTTCCCAACCAATTGGATCAAATTTAGATTCATTAGAATAAAATAAAAATCATATATATTGATATCCTCAAAGATAACATAATATATTTTATCTTCATTCCAATATATTTCTGTTAGAGAAATACTAAATTTAAATAGTAAATTTACTGAAAATACCACAACATGTCGTATATTATTAATAAAAATACATAAATGCACTTATTGCACTAAAATATATGGTACTTCCAGATCAATAAGTTCTTCATTATCTTCTCGAGGTTATAAGATATTTTTCTTCACATCAAGTGAAAGAAATACTATTAAAACGTTCAATGAAGATACTTTGTTCATATAAAATCTTATTTTGTATAAGTTGATTGATGAAATTTCATCTGCTAAATGCTCAATATGCAAGCCAAGACAACATTTTGTTTGATAAGATCTTTCATCTTAATTCCTTTCTAAAAGTATTCTATTGTCTTTGTAAGCTTTGCAGAAGTTTCAATTATATTCAAATCATCAACATATACAACTATAGTATCAAATTCTAATTGTGATTTCTTTATAAAAACACATGGATATGATTATTTTTATATCATTATTTCACTAAGACGACTATATCACATTCATCCTAATTGCTCTAATCAACATATAGATCTCTATAATTTGATCAAATATAATTTTTTTTTAGCATTTGAATTATACTATTTTTGGTATCTTTAATCCTTCGGGATTTTCATATAAATATTAGTACCAAGAGATCAATATAAATATATTGTAATTACATCTTTAAGATGCATGTCAAACTTTTCATACACAGTCAGATGATTTCAATATTATTGCATTCACTACAGGAGAATGTGTCTTCTCATAATCAATATCAAGTATTTGCGAGAATCCTTGAGTATAATATGGTTGTAAATTTTCCAGGTCGGGTCAGTTGTACGGACAAACCGACCCAACCCAACTCGGTCCGGAGTGACCCCGAACCGGGTCGGACCGAGTCGGGTCAGGTCATCAGCGGGGTTTTTTTAGTAATAATGTTCTTGCTCTTTGAGTTTCATGTCTATTTGCTTCTTGTAGAAGACAAGTTTTACCTAGCATAATTACACAAGCTTTTGCCAGTGTAGAAGACAATAATCCGATCAAAACATAGAAGGATAAACTCAAGTCCGATTGCAATGCAATGCCGATAATTACAAGTAAAGCAGAATCCGAAGCTTCAAAGGCCTCCGTACACAGAACACTAACTAATTCAGCTCCATCTCCATCAGTTCAACTAAATAATCTCAAACTCACACATACATTAACAATTACATTTACACAAATAGAGCAAAAATCTGAGGCATCAACGTATGGGGTTAAAAATTGGGGGTTGGTAAACCACTTTTACTGGCTACAAAATTAATGATCAGTGGCTTATGAAAAGATTAGCTTCTTCTAACTTCTTTTCACAAGGAAAAACAAACAAGATCAACTTTTGTCTTATGAAAAGATCTCAGAAATGAAAGTAGACACATTCTAGCCTAGCAACCAAAATACCATAGAACTAGTTACACTATTTGCAGTTTACACCTTCTGGGGGAATCTTCAGGTTGAGGACCCTTCTGTTTGTAAAGAATCCAGAGAGTGAAAGCTATTGCCACCGGAATTTGGAGGGATGAGATAACCCAGTAACTCGTTCCGCATGTTTCGATCGGTAAAAGACTCTGCACAAACAAGGAACAAATGTACAAATCTTTCCTCCTTAGAACTGCAAATTACTGGATGAAAAATTAAACATAGAGACTTACAGTCAAAGGAAGGGGTCGTATGCCGTTTTGTTCTATGCCTGCAAACAGAACAGAGTGATCACTAACAACTCTAGTTTAGAGGTGATTTCTGTATTCTTTCAATTGATATCCAAACAAATTCAAGGTGCTTAATGAAAACGAAACCCATGAAAATCCAAACCAAAGAGAAGAAATCTCCATCTTTGAATCCAAAGATAAGGCAGAAGTAACAAAGAAATGCCTGGAAAAATCAAGGTAGTTTGAATCCGAAGCACGAGCAGCAGATATTTTTGGTGTAGAAATGTGATTTGTAAAATTGGGAGCCCGATTAAGTGAAGGAATATATCCCCATGATCCACCTTACCACTCAATACTGATGGGGTTTCTGAAGCACGAGCAGCAGATATTTTGTTGTTTGGTGCCCTTTTCTAAAAAGAAAAGTCAATGGAGGAAGAACAGCAAAAAAGAAGGCCAAATTGAAGAGAAAATCAAATGGGGTTTCTGATGTAAAAAAAGAAACAAACATTTCAGTCAATCCAGTCAGAAAATAGACATTTCAAACAAGGATTGAAGAACAATCCCTATACGACCGTTCCAGCGCAAGTTCGACAGAAGGAACTGAGATTGAAGCCTAACTCGAAGACGGCGACAAGCACGAGAGGACGACGGCGAAAAGCACGAGAGGCACAAGATGTAGCTTCGAAGACGGCGACAAGCACGAGAGGACGACAGCGAAAAGCACGAGAGGCATGAGATGTAGCTTCGAAGACGACGACAAGCACGAGAGGTGAAGACGAAGACGGCTGCGAGTCTGCGACTACGACGAAAGACCGAAAAATCTAATCGAGGAAAGAAGAAATGCGAATGGAACCCTAACTCGCGATCTGGATAAGTGGGGTATATTGGTTCGGTCACTAATAAAGTTTAAAATCGAACCAAACCGGTTCGGTTCGTTGGTTCGGTTTGGTTCTTTACACCCTTAGTGTATATTGTCTCACTTTATATTTTATGACTTCCTCTTTTTATTTATTTTTCTTACAAATAACTATTTGTATCACACAGGCTTGACATCTTCTGATGTTTGGACTACTGGCCCAAGAACTTTACGTTTTAAGGGTGGGTTTAATTTTGTCTAGCTTGCTTCTTTTCACTTAAGTCAATCATTGTCGACATTATTCGACAGATTTTGATGCAGAATCCTCATTTTCAGAAATATCACGAGTAACAATAAAACAAAAATATTATCAAGAACTGTATAATTTCAGTTCCATTGTTTTCCTTTCATGACAAAATTTATCGAGATCTCACTATTATCCTCAAGTACTTGACCTTTTTCAGTATTTCTTATGACTAGTCATATTAAAATTTCTTCTGGAATATACATATTCTCAATTGAGCTATTTCGATTATTAAGTACTATTCTTTTCCGAGGATACTTTATCTTTGGAACTGGTCGATCTTCCACGCTTCTTGTGTGTCACTGATTCATTAGTTGTTACAATTTGTTGTGTTGGGATATCAATTTAGATGATACATTTGCAGCTGGTATATGTAATTTAGCATCTGTAAATGCATCTAACATTTGATATGTAAATTTTGCAAATAAATTATCTTTCGAACTTCTAGTTCACATTGATCTTTATGAAGATTTAAATGAGACATTGATAATTCATTTATTTTTCCAACTTCTTAATTTCTCCCCCTAATGTTGGAAAATTTGTCTCATTAATGACAATTGGCAAATCATGCAGTAAATGTATCACTCATCAGGGGTTCAAAATATCTAATGATTGGAAAATAAAATTCAACATATGTTTTTAGCCTCATTCATTTGATGACTCATCTTGGTATGATGTGATGGAGCAAGTTAAACTTTTATTGCACATTTAAAAAAATGTAGATGGAATATATATATTTGACTTCTCGTCATAAGTGACGGGTCGGAGTTGTCGAGACTCCGAGTTGTTAATAAATTTATAGTCCACGACACTAAACTACTTTGCAGTAGTAGTGGTTGGGGTCGATCACAGGGAACAACTGGTCTATCTCTAATTTCTTTTGTGTTTGGTGGTAACAGAAAGGGGGGTTTAAGAGAGAGGGATTAAATGCGGGAAAACTAAATTGCGAGAAAGTAAATGACGGGATTTTAAATAACAGAAAATAAAGGGCGTTTGGTTAATCTCACCTTGGCGATCACTGTAGTTGGAGAGACTCAGATTCAGTACATTTGGTTTTATTCATCGATTAACAAATAATGATTTAATTGTATGTTGCCTAATTGGTACTCTAAATCAATTGACTCGATCCCATCGTACATCGGTTCAATCACTAGTTACTAATTAACTAACTCCTACTAACCCATCAAGATTAATCAATTTAATAACTGCATTAGGATTAAGATACCCCTAAAGCGCTAACCCAACTAGCCCATCGAGCCAGCATCCAACTAATTAATTAATTAACCCGATCAAGATCAATAAACCAATTAATTGTTGCTCTAGGCTAGAATGATCTAATTAATTAGGAAAAGCCTAAATTAATTATGAACACCGATTTAGACCCTATACCTATCATGCAAACTACAAAGTCAGAGAACTGCTCATGGGACCTGTGCCCATGACTCAGTCTATATGCTAACTATAATTAAAGTTCCATTAGCTACGTGGAATTCAATTTTTTAGCGAGTTACTAATATGCAAGCTGCGAGTTAGGACGTCAATCTAACCTACTATGCATGCAAGTAATATAAGCAAGAATCTAAATCACAAAACAACAATAAAATCATACACGAAGCTCAAAAAACTCAAGAACATAATGAAATCAGTACAAAATACTCAATGAATCTCATAAAAACTGAAGTGTACTTATGAATCCGAGGTTCCAACTATAGCGAACGACGCTTAGACGGTCATAGAAAAGCCTAATCTAAGCCCAAGGCTTGAGAAACCAACGTATACTAACCTAAAACTATGAAATACATAGGGAGAATTGAGAAAAACGAGAGAAAATGAAGAAGGGATCGAAAAACGGCTGCTGGTTTCTGTCTGATCTGACCTAAATTGCGAAAATCTACCTTTAAATAATGAGGCAGCATTGGGAACCTGAGGCCAGCGTCTCGACGCTGACAGTGATTTGATTGGTCCATCGTGTTCGTAGCGTCGAGACGCCGTGAGGTAGCATTAACACGCTACCTCTCAGGTCTACCAAATTGGCTACTTCAATTTTGCTCCTTTTTGACATTGTTTTCGAGGTTCAAGTGCTCCGCTTTGGTCCTTTCACCTCCTCGATATCTCGTGGACTTCAAGTTGGATCAAAACCACGTTAATTTCCTCGAATTAACGTCAATTTGGAATATCAGCTCTCGAGAAGCTTTAATACCAAATACCTATAAAATAATACAATTAAGCAAAATATTAATCATAAAACTAACATGATTAGGAACAAATATATAGGACCAAATTTGTCCTATCAAATACCCCCAACATAAACCTTGCTAGTCCTCGAGCAAGCATACAAAATAAAAGAATAGGATTCAACAATTGCAATTCTATAGACTCCAATCTCAATGCTTAAAATGCCAAAAATATTGCAATCAAAAGACATGCACATATATCCCAATAAAGAGACGACAAATCAAAAGTTTCATGAAAATTTATGCTCAAGCTCACACTTAGCCTACATAGAACAAATTTAGAAGTGTTATAGGGGTAAAACGGACCTTGTGACCTAGCTATAGTTACAAACGACCTATGAAGGATTGACTTACTAATCATGGTTATGAAGGGAATAAAAGTCCCCACGAAGCGGAAGCGCATCGATTGGACCTTACGCCGTATATTAATTAACATTAAAATACCGTTACGAAAACTCAATTAAACTTTAAACTCCTTTTAAAGTTGTTGGAAATTCAGTTTAAACATGCTTAAAAATAAATCTAAATTTATTTTCATGCTTTTCTAAAGAAAAGGGAAAGAACCGTCACATACCTTCGTTGAAGACTTGACCGTTCTTCGCCAACGACGCTCCACGAACGAAAATGCAGCAGCCGCCTTTGATTTTCTTCGCTAGAAATTCCTTCTTTGAATGACACAATAACCACAGAGGTTACACCGGTATGTCTTTAAGTCTAGGAGGCAAAAGACTTGTGGGAGTCATTCTCTAAGAGGGAGGCTAGAGAGAATTCTAGGTCTTGTTTTTTAGAGTCTAAGAGCAAGAGCAAGAATGTCAAGTGTCATGACCAATTAGGTCTAGTGTTCTATTTATAGAAGAGAGGTCATGAATAAAATATTCAATTAAATCAATCTTTTCCAAAATTGATTCAATCTTATTCCTTAATTAATCAATCATGATCAATCAATTCCATAATTGATTAATCTTTTCCACAAATGACTAATTACTTCCATAAGTGATTAGATCATTTCCATAAATGATTAATCACTTCCTTAAGTGATTAATTATTTCCATAATTGATTAATTCCCGGTTAATGAATTCTTTAATTAATTAACCACCAATTAAATATCACATATTTAATTCCCGGCCTAGAATTAATTAATTTGCCCAAACACATTTTAGGCCTTAAATTAATTAATTCATTATTTGAACTCTTTCAAACTTCCATAAGTTTATATTTGAACTTTTCAAATATTAATTTCTCTCATAATAATATATCAATATATATTATATTTGTTTCCCTTAATAAATTGAACATTTTCAATTTACTTTTATTACTTAGTTGCCTCAAATTACTTTACAAGCTACCAGTGGGACCTAATGGACCTGCAGATCAGAAGCTCCAACGATGTGAGATTAATTGGTCAAACTCATCAACCACATTAATCAATATTCGTTAACTGTGTGTACATTCCACTATAGACTCACAGTTGCACTCTTCTCACGGCAGACATATTTTCTGTGTCCACAGATCTAGACCAATATCGACTAGTTAGTCCTTCACGAGTGTCCGTAACACCAGCTGGGTCAAATTACCATTTTACCCCTGGGTTACCTCTATTTCCTTAAGTACCAATTCTCCTCTAATGAACAACCTGTTTGTGGTCCAACCATCAAACAGAAAACCCTCTCGTGCCATTGAGAGGGTAGGGTCCTTTGTTCAAGACTCGGAGTAACCACTTAAGGGAACACTCATCTGCTTCCCTAAAGTCGGGAAGGAGTGAATTCCATCTTGTACGATTATGTTCCCAGCTCCCCATTCGGTCTTGTCCCCAAAGTGGTAGGCTTATTGAGTCGGCGTATTGGCCACTCTCACCCATACAAATCAAAGGACAATCTCTCATGAGTAGGAGTCCATAATCAACTCAGGATTAAGACTAAGTTGTCTAGGTCGCCCTAGTGAAATAGAAAACCAACTAGTTAACGGTGTTATAACCAGTGGTTACTATTTCGCGGTCCGGTCTTATGCAAACTCATTGCATAGGATACCCCCACTCGCATGTCTCCTACATGAACGCGTTGGATCGCAGCGTTTGTATCAAATAAAAAGTGGGCCATATCCATAGTGTCACCAGGATAAGGCACCCAGTCTTATCCCTATACTATAGACCCTTTAGGCTGTTTCTTAAACAATGATCCCATATGTCGCTACATATAGTTCAAGACTCATATTACAACCTTGGATGTCTAGTTTATTGGATTAGGGTTATTTTTAGGCAAAGACAAATATAAAATAACTAATAACAATTAATGGAAAAATATATCAATATTATTTCATTAATATCCGGTCAACGGTTACATTCACTATCTATGAGTTTTAGGGCATAAAACCCAACAAACTCCCACTTGATCTAAAACACTAGTTAGTGGGATGTAAATGCAATAATCTAAAGCTGGAAATGTCATGTATATAATACAATGAACTAGGGCATCCTTATACCCATTATACATTTCTCCCACTTGCCCTAGATTAGATGGCATACATATCTCGTAGACCTAGACCCTCTAGATGACCCTCAAACACTTTAGCCGTGAGAGCCTTCGTAAATGGATCAGCGATGTTGTGCTCTGAGGCGATCTTAGTGACGATCACATCTCCACGTTGCACAATCTCCCGTATCAGGCGATACTTCCTCTCGATGTGTTTACCCCGTTTGTGGCTTTGAGGTTCTTTTGAGTTGGCTACAGCCCCACTGTTGTCACAATATAGTGTTATGGGTACGTTCATATTCGGAAGCACTTCCAAATCAGTCAAGAACTTTCTAAGCCATACTGCCTCCTTAGCTGCTTCGCAAGCTGCTACATACTCAACCTCCATGGTTGAGTCTGCTATGCATCCTTGTTTGATGCTTCTCCACACTACTGCTCCTCCATTGAGGGTGAATACTGACCCTGATGTGGATTTCCTTGAATCCTTATCAGCTTGAAAGTCAGAATCAATGTATCCAGTAAGAATCAAATCCTTAGCTCCATACACAAGCATGTAGTCCCTCGTTCTCCGAAGATACTTGAGGATGTTCTTAACCACTCCCCAGTGGTCCAACCTTGGATTAGAATGATACCTACTGACTACTCCCACTGCATAACATATGTCAGGCCTAGTGCAGGGCATAACATACATTAAGCTGCCCATAGCTGAGGCGTAGGGAATGTGTCTCATGTTCTCAATTTCTTGAGGTGTCTTAGGAGACTGTTCCTTAGACAGGTGTACCCCATGTCTGAAGGGTAGTAGTCCCTTCTTGGAGTTTTGCATCGAATATCGAGACAACATCTTGTTAATATACGTTGCTTGAGACAGAGCTAGCGTTTTGTTCTTACGATCCCTAATTATTTGGATTCCCAGAACGTATTGAGCCTCTCCCAGATCTTTCATTTGGAATTGGGCTGCTAGCCATTTCTTAATGTCAGAGAGGTATCCTACATCATTCCCAATGAGTAGGATGTCGTCTACATAAAGTATTAGAAAAGCTACTTTCCTTTTGTTGACTTTCTTGTACACACAAGACTCATCAACGTTTTGGTCAAAGCCAAAAGATTTGATTGCAGTATCAAATCTAATGTTCCATGATCTGGATGCTTGTTTCAATCCATAAATGGATAGATTGAGCTTACAAATCTTTTGTTCCTGACCTTGGGCTATGAACCCTTCGGGTTGAGACATGAAGATATTCTCTTCAAGATTACCATTCAGAAAGGCAGTCTTGACGTCCATTTGCCATATTTCATAGTCATAATATGTGGCTATGGATAAGAGAATTCTTATGGACTTTAACATGGCTACAGGAGAAAAGGTTTCCTCATAGTCAACCCCTTCCTTTTGGGTATAACCCTTTGCCACTAGTCTAGCTTTGAAGGTCTGTACCTTTCCAGCTGCATCTCTTTTGCCCTTATAGATCCATTTGCACCCTATGGGTTTTACCCCATTTGGTAGATCTGTAAGTTCCCATACAGAATTGGAGTACATTGACTCCATTTCCAGGTTCATGGCTTTGACCCATTCATCCTTATCTTCGTCATTCATTGCCTGTTGATAGGACAATGGATCCTTAATGCCATCATTAGGTATGACAACCTGAGTTTCAGTTAAACCCAAGTAGCGGTCAGGTTTTAATACAACCCTCCTACTACGTCGAGGAATTCCCAACGTTTGAGATGGACGGGATGGATCTGAAGAACTAGGTCCTGTTGGGTTTTATGCCCTAAAACTCGTAGATAGTGAATGTAACCGTTGACCGGATATTAATGAAATAATATTGATATATCTTTCCATTAATTGTTATTAGTTATTTTATATATGTCTTTGCCTAATAATAACCCTAATCTAATAAACTAGACATCCAAGGCTGTAATATGAGTCTTGAACTATATGTAGTGACATATGGGATCATTGTTCAAGAAACAGCCTAAAGGGTCTATAGTATAGGGATATGACTGGGTGCCTTATCCTGGTGACACTATGAATACGGCCCACTTTGTATTTGATACAAATGCCGCGATCCAACGCGTTCGTGTAGGAGACATGCGATTGGGGGTATCCTATGCAATGAGTTTGCATAAGACCGGACCGCGAAATAGTAACCACTGGTTATAACACCGTTAACTAGTTGGTTTTCTATTTCACTAGGACGACCTAGACAACTTAGTCTTAATCCTGAGTTGATTATGGACTCCTGCTCATGAGAGATTGTCCTTTGATTTGTATGGGTGAGAGTGGCCAATACGCCGACTAAATAAGCCTACCACTTTGGGGACAAGACCGAATGGGAAGCTGGGAACGTAATCGTACAAGATGGAATTCACTCCTTCCCGACTTTAGGGAAGCAGATGAGTGTTCCCTTAAGTGGTTACTCCGAGTCTTGAACAAACGGCCCTACCCTCTCAATGGCACGAGAGGGTTTTCTGTTTGATGGTTGGACCACAAACAGGTTGTTCATTAGAGGAGAATTGGTACTTAAGGAAATAGAGGTAACCCAAGGGTAAAACGGTAATTTGACCCAGCTGGTGTTACGGACACTCGTGAAGGACTAACTAGTCGATATTGGTCTAAATCCGTGGACACAGAAAATATGTCTGCAGTGAGAAGAGTGCAACTGTGAGTCTATAGTGGAATGTACACACAGTTAACGAATATTGATTAATGTGGTTAATGAGTTTGACCAATTAATCTCACATCGTTGGAGCTTCTGATCTGCAGGTCCATTAGGTCCCACTGGTAGCTCGTAAAGTAAGTTGAGGCAACTAAGTAATAAAAGTAAATTGAAAATGTTCAATTTATTAAGGGAAACAAATATAATATATATTGATATATTATTATAAGAGAAATTAATATTTGAAAAGTTCAAATATAAATTTATGGAAGTTTGAAAGAGTTCAAAATAATGAATTAATTAATTTAAGGCCTAAAATGTGTTTGGACAAATTAATTAATTCTAGGCCGGGAATTAAATATGTGATATTTAATTGGTGGTTAATTAATTAAAGAATTCATTAACCGGGAATTAATCAATTATGAAAATAATTAATCACTTAAGGAAGTGATTAATCATTTATGGAAATGATCTAATCACTTATGGAAGTAATTAGTCATTTGTGGAAAAGATTAATCAATTATGGAATTGATTGATCATGATTGATTAATTAAGGAATAAGATTGAATCAATTATGGAAAAGATTGATTTAATTGAATATTTTATTCATGGCCTCTCTTCTATAAATAGAACACTAGACCTAATTGGTCATGACACTTGACACTCTTGAAAGACAAGACCTAGAATTCTCTCTAGCCTCCCTCTTAGAGAAAGACTCCCACAAGTCTTTTGCCTCCTAGACTTAGAGACATACCGGTGTAACCTCTATGGTGATTGTGTCAATCAAAGAAGAATTTCCAGCGAAGAAAACCTTAAAGCGGCTGCTGCGTTTTCGTTCGTGGAGCGTCGTTGGCGAAGAACGGTCAAGTCTACAACGGAGGTTTGTAACGGTTCTTCCTCTTTTCTTTAGAAAAGTTTTAAAAATAAATTTAGATTTATTTTAGCATGTTTAAACCGATTTTACAGCGGCTTTAAAGGTTGTTTAAAGTTTTGTTTGAGTTATTGTAACGATATTTTAATGTTAATTAATATACGGCGTAAGGTCCAATCGATGCGCTTCCGCTGCGTTGGGACTTTTATTCCCTTCAATCGGAATCAGAGCCATCGCTGTCCCTATTAATTAATTTTAAAAGTTGCGATAGGCTCTAATAGGTGGGATTTATGCATAATGTATGTTCGGTTTGCATTGAACTGTTTGGGTTAATTTTATGGCCATAGATTTTGTTTTTATGTGATTTTGATCATGTAAGGCCCGGTGTTTCGGGTATTTTATGTAAAATCGAGTCCTATGTAAGGCCGGGTCTAGAATAGGTTTTTATGAGATGAAAATCAGAGCAATCGCCGCTGAAATCGGGGCCGAAATCGGAGAATCGATGCTGCTGCCGCCCAGATTCTGCCTCCAGACGCAACAGCGTCGGGACGCTCCTTCAACAGCGTCTCGACGCTGTCTCGATACCGAAGGCGCTCGGTAAGGAAAGCACACAGCGTCGGGACGCTACCTCAACAGCTCTCGACGCTTTCTCGATTACGCACGCGCCAGATAAGGAAAACGCACAGCGTCGGGACGCTATCTACACAGCATCTCGACGCTGTCACGATGGAGGCGCGACCTAGGGTTTCAAAAGGCGCGGTTCGAGGCATGACAGGTCCGGTTCGGACCGGTTCGGCTGGGCTGGGACCTATTTGGTCCGGTTCAGCCAATTTTTGGCATGGTTCGTGATTTTGGAGGTCGGTTCGAGGTGGTTCGGGGCGGTTCGTGCTGTCTAGACCAATTCCGGAGCTGTACATGGATATTTAGGATAGAATTTAGCTAAATTAATGTAATTTAATGCTTTATTTTATCCTAGGGGCCAAAATTAACCGGTTCAATTGCTATTTATATGCTTTATGGATGTCATATAGAATTTTTAATCCCACCTTAGGTTATAAACATGCTTATGCATTTTTTTATATATTATAAATTGTTATAATGTATGTTTAAATGCATGGTTTTGTTTTCATATTTTTAATATAAGTGTATATTAATTATATGAAAAATTGGAAAGCATGAAGCATGTCATTACTTAAATTAAATGTAAATAGTTATGTTTAATGTGATGAATGAAACATGCTTGATTGATTTTCTTGATTGGCTTATAATTGTTATAATAAAAGAAAATCAAAAATTACATGAAGCATGAAACATCCATAGTTAATAATATAATTGTTATATTAATCATGCAATTAGTGTGGTTTAATCATTTAATTTGAATGAGATTGTTGAATGAATTAAACCCTAGATTCTTGATTATAGGATTAATCATTAAAATTTGAAATAGTTCTTTAATATTAATGATTAGAAACCGTCAATCTATAATCAAGATTTGCATGCAAACATAAGATCATAGGATGAATTGGATTAATTTTAAATTGTTTAAAATTAATTAGACTTAGATCAGTTTCTAATAGGATTAGAATCTTTTCTTACTTAGTATTTAAAAATAGTTTTAATTGACTAAGTAGGAAAAACATTGCTATGATTATAAGGGAACTCCACCGGTAATGTTCTGTCTAAGGCTGGGGGTATTTAAGTTGACGGTTTACGGAACACCTCCTACCTGGGAACTGACCTGGAATACCGGAGTTGAATTAATCATAGTTAAATGTTAGCATGCAATGTCACTAGGTTTATTAAAAGTGTTTAATGCACCTAGATCTTTAGAGTAAAGACCTTACATTACTGAGGTTATAAGGGAACTCTCTCGGTAAAGTTCTGTCTAAGGCTGGGGGTATTTAAGTTGACGGTTTATGGAACACCTCCTACCTGGGAACTGACTCGAACATTGAGTTGAATTAACCATAGTAATGTTGACTTGCAATGTTGGGTTTATTAAAAGAAGTTTAATTCGCCCAAAAGATTGCAGTTGAATCCTTTCCATAATTGTTATAATAGGATCAGACTTAGATAGATTGACTTAGCCGAATACTATCTAAGTTAAACAACCCTATATTAACCTTAGGACATTTTCAGTGGGAGGAAAGTTACAAAACGAGATTTAAATCAAGTTTTGCTCCTACGTCCCTATATTCACAACGTGAGATTCATGCTCGGCTTCGAGTCGCCTTAGGAGCGGCCTCCCTTCGGAAAGTGTTTGCATGGATCAATATCAAGGTGAATGGGAAAAATGTCTAGAGTAAGTGGGAGCGGGACACGTGTCAACGTATCCCTCGGTCTCCGCCCATAGTTCACACCGTGAGAGTCCTATGATCCGCCTGCAGGTTGTTCTGGCGCAACCATCCCTTCGGAGGGCCTGGTCATAGGATTCGGAACATCGTGAACTCCTGAAAAGGATAGGAGCTCTTAGGCTAATCACCAACAGTTGTCTTTCCCTTCGGTAGCCTGTTGGTGCGTGCCTCTGAGATCTGAAAGTGGGAGGGTTACACTTACGAGGATGAGTTAAAAGTGTTAACAAATCCTTGACCGAACAACGGTGGCTAATGTCTATAGGAATATGAGTTATTCTGGAATTAGAATTAGCTGAGAGGTGTCTCATTTCAAAGGAGGAGTGCTTGATCACCCTTCGGTGGCTGACATTCTAAACCTCTGAAACGTCGTTGCAAAACTAAATCGATAGTTTTAGGGTTCTGTGATTGTATGTTTTGCTAAAATGATTGGATTGTGTGCAATTGTTTGCTTGTATGATGGGTTAAGGCAAAGATAACTAATACGGTCATTGTTTGTTTAAATTTCAGCAATGTCTTCCTCAATTGTCTCTCTGCTTAAAAATGAGAAATTAACCGGTGAAAATTATGCTACGTGGAAGTCGAACCTGAATACGATTCTTGTTGTCGATGATTTGCCGTTCGTCTTAACGGAGGATTGTCCTCCAGCCCCTGCTCGTAATGCATCCCAAGCAGTTAAGGATGCTTATGACCGCTGGACAAAGGCCAATGATAAGACTCGCATCTATATCCTAGCCAGCTTATCTGAAGTTTTGGCTAAAAGGCATGAGGGCATGGTAACAGCGAGGGAGATTATGAACTCTCTCCATGAGATGTTTGGACAACCGTCCTATCAACTCCACCATGACGCTCTCAAATACGTTTATAGCTGTCGCATGAAATAGGGCACTTCTGTTCGGGAGCATGTCCTGGATATGATGGTCCAATTCAACGTGGCATAGGCAAACGGGGCGGTCATAGATGAGTGTAGTCAGGTTGCATTCATCTTAGAATCTCTTCCGAAGAGTTTTCTACAGTTTAGAAGCAATGCAATGATGAATAAAATAACATTCAACCTGACTAGCCTCCTGAATGAGCTACAACTCTATCAGTCTCTTCTTAAGAACAAAGGACAGATAGAAGGAGAGGCAAACGTTGTCCACTCTAAAAGAAAGTTCGAGAAGGGTTCATCCTCTGGAACTAAATCTGTAGCCACTTCTTCAAAGAAAACTCAGAAGAAGAAAGGAAACAAGGGGAAAGCTCCCAGCACTGCTGCTAAAAGCAAGGGAAAAGCCAAAGCTATGGCAGACAAGGGCAAGTGTTTCCACTGCAATGTAGATGGACATTGAAAGAGAAACTGCCCAAAGTACCTTGCTGAGAAAAAGAAGGAAAATGAAGGTAAATTTGATTTACTTGTTTTAGAAACATGTCTGGTAGAACATGATGAGTTTACCTGGATACTTGATTCAGGAGAAACTAATCATGTTTGCTCTTTTTTTCAGGAAAATAGTTCCTTTCGGCAGTTGAACGATGGGGAAATGACACTCAGGGTCGGAACTGGAGAATTCATTTCAGCTAAAGCAGTGGGAGCTGCGAAGTTATTTTTTAGAAATAGATTCTTACTTTTAAAAAGTTTGTTAATCGTTCCCAAGATTAAGAGGAACTTAATTTCTATTTCATGTTTGATTGAACAATCGTATACAGTTACTTTTGATATGAATGAAGCGTTCATTTATAAAAATGGTGTACTTATTTGTTCGGCCAAATTGGAAAATAACTTGTACGTTTTAAGACCAACCGAAAACAAAGCACTTTTAAATCATGAATTATTTAAAACTGCTGAAACTCATAGAAAAAGGCAAAAGATTTCTCCATCAAGTAACAATACTCATCTTTGGCATCTTAGACTTGGTCATATAAACATCGATAGGATCGGTTGTTTGGTAAAGAATGGACTTCTAAGCAAGTTAGAAGATGATTTACTACCACCTTGTGAATCTTGTCTCGAGGGAAAAATGACAAAGAGACCCTTTACTGGAAAAGGTTACAGAGCCAAAGAACCCTTAGAGTTAATACATTCGGATCTGTGTGGTCCAATGAATGTAAAAGCTCGAGGAGGGTACGAATATTTCATCTCATTTATAGATGATTATTCAAGATATGGTTACTTGTACCTAATGGGACATAAGTCTGAAGCCCTTGAAAAGTTTAAGGAGTTTAAGGCTGAAGTTGAAAACCTATTAGGTAAATCTATTAAAGTACTTCGATCTGATCGAGGAGGGGAGTATATGGATCAAAGATTCCAGGATTATATGATAGAACATGGAATCCAATCTCAACTCTCAGCCCCTGGTACACCTCAACAGAATGGTGTGTCAGAAAGGAGAAATAGAACCTTGTTGGACATGGTTCGATCAATGATGAGCTATGCTCAATTGCCTAGCTCGTTTTGGGGGTATGCAGTAGAGACTGCAGTATACATCTTGAACAATGTTCCCTCGAAAAGTGTTTCTGAAACACCTTTCGAATTATGGAAGAGGCGTAAACCTAGTTTGCATCACTTTCGCATCTGGGGTTGTCCAGCACACGTGCTTGTGACAAATCCTAAGAAACTGGAACCTCGTTCAAAACTGTGCCAATTTGTTGGTTACCCTAAAGAAACGAGAGGTGGTTATTTCTACGACCCACAAGAAAATAAGGTGATTGTATCGACAAACGCAAATTTCTTAGAGGAAGACCACATGAGAGATCATAAACCACGCAGCAAAATAATATTAGGAGAAGCTACTGAAGAATCATCAAGAGTTGTTGATGAAGTTGGACCTTCAACAAGGGTTGATGAAGCAACTAGTTCTTCAGATCCATCCCGTCCATCTCAAACGTTGGGAATGCCTCGACGCAGTGGGAGGATTGTATTACAACCTGACCGCTACTTGGGTTTAACTGAAACTCAGGTCTTCATACCTAATGATGGCATTGAGGATCCATTGTCCTATCGACAGACAATGAACGACGAAGATAAGGATGAATGGGTCAAAGCCATGAACCTGGAAATGGAGTCAATGTACTCCAATTCTGTATGGGAACTTACAGATCTACCAAATGGGGTAAAACCCATAGGGTGCAAATGGATCTATAAGAGAAAAAGAGATGCAGCTGGAAAGGTACAGACCTTCAAAGCTAGACTAGTGGCAATGGGTTATATCTAAAAGGAAGGGGTTGACTATGAGGAAACCTTTTCTCCTGTAGCCATGTTAAAGTCCATAAGAATTCTCTTATCCATAGCCACATATTATGACTATGAAATATGGCAAATGGACGTCAAGACTGCCTTTCTGAATGGTAATCTTGAAGAGAATATCTTTATGTCTCAACCCGAAGGGTTCATAGGCCAAGGTCAGGAACAAAAGGTTTGTAAGCTCAATCGATCCATTTATGGATTGAAACAAGCATCCAGATCATGGAACATTAGATTTGATACTGCAATCAAATCTTTTGGCTTTGACCAAAACGTTGATGAGCCTTGTGTGTACAAGAAAATCAACAAAAGGAAAGTAGCTTTTCTAATACTTTATGTAGACGATATCCTACTCATTGGGAATGATGTAGGATACCTCACTGACATTAAGAAATGGCTAGCAGCCCAATTCCAAATGAAAGATCTGGGAGAGGCTCAATATGTTCTGGGAATTCAAATCATTAGGGATCGTAAGAACAAAACGCTAGCTCTGTCTCAAGCAACGTATATTGACAAGATGTTGCCTCGATATTCGATGCAAAACTCCAAGAAGGGACTACTACCCTTCAGACATGGGGTACACCTGTCTAAGGAACAGTCTCCTAAGACACCTCAAGAAATTTAGAACATGAGACACATTCCCTACGCCTCAGCTGTGGGCAGCTTAATGTATGCTATGCTCTGCACTAGGCCTGACATATGTTATGCAGTGGGAGTAGTCAGTAGGTATCAGTCTAATCCAGGGTTGGACCACTGGGGAGCGGTTAAGAATATCCTCAAGTATCTTCGGAGAACGAGGGACTACATGCTTGTGTATGGAGCTAAGGATTTGATTCTTACTGGATACACTGACTCTGACTTTCAAGCTGATAAGGATTCAAGAAAATCCACATCAGGGTCAGTATTCACCTTCAATGGAGGAGCAGTAGTATGGAGAAGCATCAAACAAGGATGCATAGCAGACTCAACCATGGAGGCTGAGTATGTAGCAGCTTGCGAAACAGCTAAGGAGGCTGTATGGCTCAGAAAGTTCTTGACTGATTTGGAAGTGGTTCCGAATATGAACGTTCCCATAACACTATATTGTGACAATAGTGGGGCTGTAGCCAACTCAAAAAAACCTCGAAGCCACAAACGAGGTGAACACATCAAGAGGAAGTATCACCTGATACGGGAGATTGTGCAACGAGGAGATGTGATCGTCACTAAGATCGCCTCGGAGCACAACATCGCTGATCCATTTACGAAGGCTCTCACGGCTAAAGTGTTTGAGGGTCATCTAGAGGGTCTAGGTCTACGAGATATGTATGCCATCTAATCTAGGGCAAGTGGGAGAAATGTAAAATGGGTATAAGGATGCCCTAGTTCATTGTATTCATATACATGACATTTCCAACTTTAGATTATTGCATTTACATCCCACTAACTAGTGTTTTAGTTCAAGTGGGAGTTTGTTGGGTTTTATGCCCTAAAACTCATAGATAGTGAATGTAACCGTTGACCGGATATTAATGAAATAATATTGATATATTTTTCCATTAATTGTTATTAGTTATTTTATATATGTCTTTGCCTAATAATAACCCTAATCCAATAAACTAGACATCCAAGGCTGTAATATGAGTCTTGAACTATATGTAGTGACATATGGGATCATTGTTCAAGAAACAGCCTAAAGGGTCTATTGTATAGGGATAAGACTGGGTGCCTTATCCTGGTGACACTATGGATACGGCCCACTTTGTATTTGATACAAACGCCGCGATCCAACGCGTTCGTGTAGGAGACATGCGAGTGGGGGTATCCTATGCAATGAGTTTGCATAAGATCGGACCACGAAATAGTAACCACTGGTTATAACACCGTTAACTAGTTGGTTTTCTATTTCACTAGGACGACCTAGACAACTTAGTCTTAATCCTGAGTTGATTATGGACTCCTGCTCATGAGAGATTGTCCTTTGATTTGTATGGGTGAGAGTGGCCAATACGCTGACTCAATAAGCCTACCACTTTGGGGACAAGACCGAATGGGGAGCTGGGAACGTAATCGTACAAGATGGAATTCACTCCTTCCCGACTTTAGGGAAGCAGATGAGTGTTCCCTTAAGTGGTTACTCCGAGTCTTGAACAAAGGGCCCTACCCTCTCAATGGCACGAGAGGGTTTTCTGTTTGATGGTTGGACCACAAACAAGTTGTTCATTAGAGGAGAATTGGTACTTAAGGAAATAGAGGTAACCCAGGGGTAAAACGGTAATTTGACCCAGCTGGTGTTACAGACACTCGTGAAGGACTAACTAGTCGATATTGGTCTAAATCCGTGGACACAGAAAATATGTCTGCAGTGAGAAGAGTGCAACTGTGAGTCTATAGTGGAATGTACACACAGTTAACGAATATTGATTAAAGTGGTTAATGAGTTTGACCAATTAATCTCACATCGTTGGAGCTTCTGATCTGCAGGTCCATTAGGTCCCACTGGTAGCTCGTAAGGTAATTTGAGGCAACTAAGTAATAAAAGTAAATTGAAAATGTTTAATTTATTAAGGGAAACAAATATAATATATATTGATATATTATTATGAGAGAAATTAATATTTGAAAAGTTCAAATATAAATTTATGGAAGTTTGAAAGAGTTCAAAATAATGAATTAATTAATTTAAGGCCTAAAATGTGTTTGGGCAAATTAATTAATTCTAGGACGGGAATTAAATATGTGATATTTAATTGGTGGTTAATTAATTAAAGAATTCATTAACCGGGAATTAATCAATTATGGAAATAATTAATCACTTAAGGAAGTGATTAATCATTTATGGAAATGATCTAATCACTTATGGAAATAATTAGTCATTTGTGGAAAAGATTAATCAATTATGGAATTGATTGATCATGATTGATTAATTAAGGAATAAGATTGAATCAATTATGGAAAAGATTGATTTAATTGAATATTTTATTCATGGCCTCTCTTCTATAAATAGAACACTAGACCTAATTGGTCATGACACTTGACACTCTTGAAATACAAGACCTAGAATTCTCTCTAGCCTCCCTCTTAGAGAAAGACTCCCACAAGTCTTTTGCCTCCTAGACTTAGAAACATACCGGTGTAACCTCTGTGGTGATTGTGTCAATCAAAGAAGAATTTCCAGCGAAGAAAACCTTAAAGCGGCTGCTGCGTTTTCGTTCGTGGAGCGTCGTTGGCGAAGAACGGTCAAGTCTACAACGGAGGTTTGTATCGGTTCTTCCTCTTTTCTTTAGAAAAGTTTTAAAAATAAATTTAGATTTATTTTAGCATGTTTAAACCGATTTTACAGCGGCTTTAAAGGTTGTTTAAAGTTTTGTTTGAGTTATCGTAACGATATTTTAATGTTAATTAATATACGGCGTAAGGTCCAATCGATGCGCTACCGCTGCGTGGGGACTTTTATTCCCTTCAGTTCCTTCATCAACCCTTGTTGAAGGTCCAACTTCATCAACAACTCTTGATGATTCTTTAGTAGCTTCTCCTAATATTATTTTGCTGCGTGGTTTATGATCTCTCATGTAGTCTTCCTTTAAGAAAGTGGCGTTTGTCGATACAATCACCTTATTTTCTTGTGGGTCGTAGAAATAACCACCTCTCGTTTCTTTAGGGTAACCAACAAATTGGCACAGTTTTGAACGAGGTTCCAGTTTCTTAGGATTTGTCACAAGCACGTGTGTTGGACAACCTCAGATGCGAAAGTGATGAAAACTAGATTTACGCCCCTTCCATAATTCGAAAGGTGTTTCAGAAACACTTTTCGAGGGAACATTGTTCAAGATGTATACTGCAGTCTCTACTGCATACCTCCAAAACGAGCTAGGCAATTGAGCATAGCTCATCATTGATCGAACCATGTCTAACAAGGTTCTATTTCTCCTTTCTGACACACCATTCTGCTGAGGTGTACCAGGGGCTGAGAGTTGAGATTGGATTCCATGTTCTATCATATAATCTTGGAATATTTGATCCATATACTCCTCTCCTCGATCAGATCGAAGTACTTTAATAGATTTACCTAATAGGTTTTCAACTTCAGCCTTAAACTCCTTAAACCTTTCAAGGGCTTCAGACTTATGTCCCATTAGGTACAAGTAACCATATCTTGAATAATCATCTATAAATGAGATGAAATATTTGTACCTTCCTCGAGCTTTTACATTCATTGGACCACATAGATCCGAATGTATTAACTCTAAGGGTTCTTTGGCTCTGTAACCTTTTCCAGTAAAGGGTCTCTTGGTCATTTTTCCCTCGAGACAAGATTCACAAGGTGGTAGTGAATCATCTTCTAACTTGCTTAGAAGTCCATTCTTTACCAAACAACCGATCCTATCGATGTTTATATGACCAAGTCTGAGATGCCAAAGATGAGTATTGTTACTTGATGGAGAAATCTTTTGCCTTTTACTTTGAGTTTCAACAGTTTTAAATAATTCGTGATTTAAAAGTGCTTTGTTTTCGGTTGGTCTTAAAACATACAAGTTATTTTCCAATTTGGCTGAACAAATAAGTACACCATTTTTATAAATGAACGCTTCATTCATATCAAAAGTAACTGTATACGATTGTTCAATCAAACAGAAAATAGAAATTAAGTTCCTCTTAATCTTGGGAACGATTAACAAACTTTCTAAAAGTAAGAATCTATTTCTAAAAAATAACTTCGCAGCCCCCACTGCTTTAGCTGAAATGACTTCTCCAGTTCCGACCCTGAGTGTCATTTCCCCATCGTTCAACTGCCGAAAGGAACTATTTTCCTGAAAAAAAGAGCAAACATGATTAGTTGCTCCTGAATCAAGTATCCAGGTAAACTCATCATGTTCTACCAGGCATGTTTCTATAACCAGTAAATCAAATTTACCTTCCCTTTCCTTCTTTTTCTCAGCAAGGTACTTTGGGCAGTTTCTCTTCCAATGTCCATCTACATTGCAGTGGAAACACTTGCCCTTGTCTGCCATAACTTTGGCTTTTCCCTTGCTTTTAGCAGCAGTATTGGGAGCTTTCCCCTTGTTTCCTTTCTTCTTCTGAGTTTTCTTTGAAGAAGTGGCTACAGATTTAGTTCTAGAGGATGAACCCTTCTCGATCTTTCTTTTAGAGTGAACAACGTTTGCCTCTCCTTCTATCTGTCCCTTGTTCTTAAGCAGAGACTGATAGAGTTGTAGCTCATTCAGGAGGCTAGTCAGGTTGAATGTTATTTTATTCATCATTGCATTGCTTTGAAACTGTAGAAAACTCTTCGGAAGAGATTCTAAGATGAATGCAACCTGACTACGCTCATCTATGACCGCCCCGTTTGCCTCTGCCACGTTGAATTGGACCATCATATCCAGGACATGCTCCCGAACAGACGTGCCCTCTTTCATGCGACAACTATAAACGTATTTGAGAGCGTCATGGTGGAGTTGGTAGGACGGTTGTCCAAACATCTCCTGGAGAGAGTTCATAATCTCCCTCACTGTTACCATGCCCTCATCCCTTTTAGCCAAAACTTCAGATAAGCTGGCTAAGATATAGACGCGAGTCTTATCATTGGCCTTTATCCAGCGGTCATAAGCATCCTTAACTGCTTGGGATGCGTTACGAGCAGGGGCTGGAGGACAATCCTCTGTTAAGACGAACCGCAGATCATCGACAACAAGAATCGTATTCAGGTTCGACTTCCACGTAGCATAATTTTCGCCAGTTAATTTCTCATTTTTAAGCAGAGAGACAATTGAGGAAGACATTGCTGAAATTTAAAAAAACAATGACCGTATTAGTTATCTTTTCCTTAACCCATCATACAAGCAATCAATTGCACACAATCCAATCAATTTAGCAAAACAGACAATCACAGAACCCTAAAACTATCGATTTAGTTTTGCAACGATGTTTCAGAGGTTTAGAATATCAGCCACCGAAGGGTGATCAGGCACTCCTCCTTTGAAATGAGACACCTCTCAGCTAATTCTAATTCCAAAATAACTCATATTCCTATAGACATTAGCCACCGTCCTTCGGTCAAGAAATTGTTAACACTTTTAACTCATCCTTGTAAGTGTAACCCTCCCACTTTCAGATCTCAGAGGCACGCACCAACAGGAAACCGAAGGGAAAGACAACTGTTGGTGATTAACCTAAGAGCTCCTATCCTTTTTAGGAGTTCACGATGTTCCGAATCCTATGACCAGGCCCTCCGAAGGGATGGTTGCGCCAGGACAACCTACAGGCGGATCATAGGACTCTCACGGTTTGAACTATGGGCGGAGACCGAGGGATATGTTGACACGTGTCCCGCTCCCACTTACTCTAGACATTTTTCCCATTCACCTTGATATTGATTCATGCAAACACTTTCCGAAGGGAGGCCGCTCCTAAGGCGACTCGAAGCCGAGCATGAATCTCACATTGTGAATATAGGGACTGTTGGGTTCCTAGAGTGAGTAAAAATATGATATAAAATACTCTAGAATTCCTGTGCAATTATACACAGTCTGCAACAAGTAATATTATCAATCCGAGCCCTGAATTAGTTTCCACTCTACCTATTTCTGTGTAACTTTCCAATGGTTTCAAGAATAGTAAAATGATTTGGTTTTATCGGAATTATGCTGAAGCAAAATAAATGACAGAACAATGAGTAAACAAATAGATAGACAGATTAAAGACAGGCGCTGGTTAGGTTTTAGTGATTGTTCTAAGATATGCTCTAGCAATATTATTGATCATGCATTTCTCGCAGTATTATTAGCGGATTCCTCCCGGAACTCCGGATCTTTTGGGATATGTTTCAAACCCAATGAAGAGCGACCGATCAAGCACTAGGCAACTGGCTATCCCTAGCTCAGTCACTGGCGTTCACCAATACACAATGATCGTAGTGTGGATAATTGCCACACACTCTCTAAATCATCCCTGAAACTAGAGAGAGCTATTCACACCGGCTGGCCAGACGGGCATAAAATGGAAATAAGCACAGCAATTAACCAAAATGCGATAGACAATATATTACTAGAGATGAAGCACAGTAATCACATTATTCCTAACCAACACCTTAAGCTACTTAGTTCATAATAGGCATAGGAATACGAATTACAATCTGAGTATGCATGTCCATAACCACAAGTTAATAAAGAAAATAAACTCCCTAATCAGCTTGCGGAAGATGGTTTTCTTGATGATCTTCAATCTCTCTAAAATATTCGGCTTCCAAGGGAAAACATGGAATGCCTTTGACTTGGACGGCTACTTTCTTTTATAGAAGGAGAGGAGACTTGAATTAGGTCAACTTGGACACGTGTAGGGCTCTCCTTGCTCCTTTATCACGAAAATTACTCAACAGAAGTCGGTTCATGAAGTTGGCTAACGAGCTGTGATGTGGCAGTTTCTGCTCCCAGTTTTGCTGCAGCACAGAATTTGCTCCCTCCAGTCGCTCAGCAACATAATCTGCACAAAATAATTTCCAATGCTTCCATTCTTCCAAATGGGTTAAACACATGTAATATCTATCCAAAACCAACCCTAATAAGCATATAGGACACATAAATCTCTATATAATTGAGGCCTAAATAACTACCTTTTGGGCAGTTATCATACCCCCAAACTTGAACTATTGCGCGTCCCGAGCAATACTAACTCACCTTCCTTCAAGAATTCAGAACATTAGACAAATAATAGCTTAATCAAACTAGACAGTCCAACACTACCTTTAACCTTTACCTGAGCACTCTGCAAAACCAAGCTCTGCTGCAGCAAAATGATTCCTCCAACACAGACAAATAATCACCACTTTTCAACTCAATTCTAAGAACTCACCATAGCCTAGCTCTATTATCAGACATTTCAAAACATATTTTTAAAGGGGTTTATATCATTATTTATCAGACTTAAAGCAGCCTTACAGTCATAAACTCTTAAGCAGGGGATGACCCACTTTATGGTGCAGTATACCCTTGCCTCAAGCTTCTCACCAACTAGGCTCAATACTCATTATAAAGCTAAAAAATCCTTAGTTATTCTATCTCTTGCCCCTCAGAATGGCGACATTTTATGATGAAGCTCACCTAAGTTCTGAGAGACAGAAAAACTGTTGGATCATCATTCATCCCTCAAAACTTTTGCTCCGTCAATTTTTTTTTCAACAAAAAAACAAATAATAAATTCTTTCCGCAAATAATAATTTTTTCTCATATTTCTCATTTTTTTCACATTTCCTAGGTCATCTTTCGACGCGAAGACAAACTATGGGTATCACAAATGTCCCCGGTTACTCAATAACCTAACAAATTTTAATTTTGAAGGAGAGGAATGCTCGAGCAAAACAAGTGGAGTAGCAAAAGAAATGTCGCTATTTTAGTCTCAATTTACTAAGCTTTTTGGTGCTTTAATCGTATTTTTAATGAATATATTTAATGAATTTTGTTATTTGGTCCTTAGGAGCTAAGTTGGTGATTTTGGGAGAAAAAGAGCCAAAATTGAAGTAATTATAGCCCAAATCCTAGCTTGATGCAATTGGAGGCCCAAAGAAGTCAACTATAAAGAAAAGACCAAGAAAAATGAAGAAGAAGGCCCAAAAATCAGCCCAAAAAGGAAGCTGAAAAATCTGGAAATCTGGACAGCGTCGAGACGCTAAGTAAGGCAGCGTCGCAACGCTGCCCTTTCTTGTTGCCCAAGCCGCGTGCGCAGCAGCGTCGCGACGCTACCCCTATTCCAGGCCTATAAAAAGGCACCCTTGGGTGCCTCATTCCTGATCAATCAATTCATTCCTTCTCCATTCCAATTCCTTTCTTAGGCTCCTTTTGGAGCCCCTCTCAAGGCTTTTGAGCCTTTTTTAGAGGATTCTTCTAGTGGGAAAATTTTGGGAAATTTGGGGGAGCAATCTTAGAAGCTCAAGGAGTTGTCAGCGGGGGCTCCTAGCGTCAGCGAGAGGTTTTTCGACGGTCAATTCCTTTCCTTTATTGCTCTTTATTATGTTTTCCTTTGTAATTATTGTGGATATTATGTGTAGCTAAACCCCAATTTGGGGTCTTGAAATGAAATGATAGTCCAAATATTGTTATAATTTCTTGTCTCTTGCCCATGTCCTAATTATTTGTATGGATGTGCTTAATGCTTTACTCAATCTGGCCAATTGTGTAATGATTCGATTCTTAATGGAAACTCGACGGAGAGAAATTAGGATAGATCATAATCCATGCAACTAGTTTAATTGCCCGTTGTGACGCCGGGATTAGTTGATTAAACTTAGATTCCTAAAATGAATCAGAGCGTAATAATTAATGATTTTTAATAGCGCTAAGGACACTTAGGTTGTTAAAATGAATTAATTACAATTAGGGGAAACCGACAGGAGAACCTATGTGATTAACGGAGATTCTAGGATTATAATTAGTTGGGCAATGAGATAGGATAATTATAACAACTATTTAGCTAATCATTGATTTTCAAGACCCCTCTTCCCATTTAAAGAAAACTCTTTCTCCACATTTTATTTTCGATTGATCAATTTATTTTTGTTAATTGTCTTGAATTTAAATCCTTTTTATTGCATGTAGTGGTCCCTAAATATTATTTCGCCTAAGTATTTTTAGTGCTCAAGAAAATTTTAATTATTTGCTTAAGTTTCGCTTCGCCTCCCTGAGGATTCGATACTCGGTATTACTACCATTTTATATTACTTGCGGCCCGTGCACTTTGCGGTTATCACTAGGATTAAGCTTAAAGTGGATCATATAAGTCAATACTACCTTCAAAATCTTCTTTGCCGCAGCAACAGTCCAAGCTAGAAAAAATGCTCAAGCAAAAGGTTTCTGGAGATCAGAATACCTTGATCTAATTAAGCTGTATTCAGTCCAAGCTTAAAAAATTCAGAAGAAAATTAGTTAAGTTAGAGTTACTCAGTGCTCATGGAATGGAACATCAAGAAATTTCATTAAAAATAAGAAAATAAATTACACATCAGATATATTTTTTTCAAGCAGCAGAAAAGTAAAAAGAAAAGCAAACATAACAGTAATAGAAAAGGAGGTTAGAAAATGCACGAGAAATAAAAAATTTAAGAACAAAAATTATGCTCGCCCAGGGCCACTTCATCCTTCAGTCCTCTTGGCCCGGTTCATTTTCATCATCCTCTTCTCCTCTTTCAACAAGTGGGGGCGGAATCCAGGGGTTCAACAGATCGTCAGGGAATACTAGAAGGGCTGGATAAGGTTTTGAAAAATTCTCTTGCAGCGCCTTCTTCAAGCTGGCATCCCGATTCTTAACATAGTTCCAGAAGGTTAAAGTTTGCCTCTCAACAAACTCTTGCCGACTAGCCGAAAGTGCCTGTTGTTCTAGAATCGAGTTGATGCCATGGATAAGCCCACCTTGACGCACCTCCTGCATGCGCTGGAGCCGTGCCAAATTGGGTGTGTCTATGATCCCCTTATCAAACAGGATCACATCTCCCTCATCCATCGGAACCCCTGCTCGTCTGCACAACATCGTGATTGTGTTCGGAAAGAATAGTTTCCCCACCTTCTTTTTCCAACATCCAGAAGTCTCATTTGCAATGATCCTCCCTACATTAATACTGAGAGACCGTAATATGGCAAAAGCTAGGAGAACCCGTTCCCTGGAGATTGTCGAGTCATGTGTTGTTGGAAGCATCTTCTGTCTAATAAATCACATCCATGTGTTCGCTTCCCGTTTCAAATAAGCCGACTGGAATGTCCTCTTCTGAGTCTTGGATAACTGCCACTGTGCCCCTTCAATTCCTACCTCCCTTACAGCCTCACTTAGTTGCTCATCAGATGGCGCCACAACCATCTCATTATACGCCGCATGGGGGAAGTTTTGAACGTTGTACAGTGCATTGATAGCACTTGGACTCCAATCCACCTCGACTCCTCGGACAATCACCTGGAAACCATCCTCCTTGACAATGTTAGCATAAAACTTACGCACCACCTGTGTGTTTACAAATTCAGGCTTCGCACAAAACAGCTCCCAGCCGTGGTCTGCAATACCGGTCCTCAGAAACTCTGGAAGATCACCACTGAAACCGCGCTCGAACAAAAAATCCCTTTTTAGAAGCTCAGCGTATTTTGCTCTGGCAAAATTGATAGGTAAACCAAGGGGATCCCCCTCTGAGAACCGTATATGAGAATTTCGTTGACGAAGCGATCAAATGGAACCTGCTGTTCTTCTATCGCCTCGTGTTCTTCCGATGCTTCAGCAATATTTTTGCCCTTCTCTGCCCTGCGCTTGAGCAACTGCTCTTCCTCAGTCTTCTTCTCTGTTTCTTCTCTTTCTTTGTCCTCAGCTTCTTTCTTCTCTCTTTCCTCTCGCTCTGCCTTTTCTATCTCAGAAGTTGATGATGGTGGTGACGGGGTATCAGTCCGAATCTCCTGAATACGGCCGACCTTTCTTTTTATGCGGCAGCGTTTCGGCGGTTCGGGCATATTACCTCAACACGAGCTTCTTGGTCCTGCTCGTTTCCTCTTTCAGACACTATGTCTATCTGCTCGTCTCTCACCATCTCAGCCTGCTGTTCTTGATTCTCCTCAACATTTTCCTCTCGAGCCGTATCTGTATCCGCAAGTCTCTGATCAGCCTCTCCTGGGGTCTGTTCTTGCAGTTCTTCCAGGTTTTCTTCAACCACTGCAGCAACCTCATCCTCTGTCACTTTTTCCTGTTCTTCCGCCCTTTGTTGTCGCCTTCTTCTTTTAGCTTCTTTTTCCTCCAGTGTTCTTTTCTTCTTAGTTTTTACTTTCTGAACTTCGGGGGTAATGGGTATTTCCTCTTCACTCTCTCTCTCTCTTTCTTTCCTCGCTCTTGTTTTGGCCATGGATAACTCAAAGGGTTTTGCAGAGAATGGAAAGGAGAAAGAAAGAATGTAGATGGCAAGATAGAATCAAGAAGACGAAGTGAGGAGAAACGTACCAATGTCTGCAATTAAATAAGGCTCCAGCAATTTGAAATCCTAACCGAAAGGATTTGCTCCGTAATAAATGGTTTTACCGTTCATATTTACTTTGCAATTCAAATCCCTAACGGTAAAATCGTGGAATTTCAATCATCTATGGGAAATAACGACATGTTGTCAATGGCTAAACCGCTGGATTATCCCTGCACGACATGTGGCAGCATCCCTGCAATTCACCTGCCCATAGAATATCAAAAATCCCAACGGTAAAAATATTTACTCACACTAAAATCCTTCCTATTCGTACGGGAAATTTGCTCCAGCATTATCTTTGCTACAACAATCTTCTGAACCTGCCGAATCTTAGATACGGAATTTAAATTTCAAAATAGGAAAATCAAATCTTTTAAATTCAAATTGAACTTAACCGATCAAATCAAACTTAATTTTTTTATTCTTAAAGTCGAATCAATTAGAGAAAATCTTTATTAACTAACAGAATTCAAATAACTGAAAATAAAACCTAATAAAATCAAACCAATAAAAAGATAATTCAAAGATAATTTAAATAAATAACCCAAAAATAAAATCAAATTCAAAAATAAAATCTAAACTACCAATAATAAAATACTGAAGGATATAATCTACTAAACCATGCAAAATCAAATCTAACCTAACCGAAATTAAAATCAAATCAGCGAAAAATAAAATTAATACAAACTTCTGGGAGCTCAAAATTTTTCTCGGTGAAATGCTCCCGCAAAAGTCCTGCTCTCTCAATCATCAACCAACCTTAGGGAAGGATATTTCAATCGAAACTCCTCACCCCAATAATGCTTCACACGCTATCCATTCACCTTGAACACTCTCCCATCTTTTTCATCCTACAAAGTAATTTCTCCATTGGGGAAAACCTCAATTACAATAAACGGTCCTGACCATTTAGATTTTAATTTTCCAGGAAATAATTTTAATCTAGAATTATAAAGCAAAACTTTTTGACCCTTGACAAACTCTTTAGATTTAATTTTCTTGTCATGCCACAGCTTAGTCTTTTCCTTATACATTTTCGCATTTTCGTAAGAAAATTGACAAAATTCTTCTAACTCATTAAGCTGCAGCATTCTTATCGCTCCTGCAGGACTCAGATCAAAATTTAACTTTTTCAAAGCCCAAAATGTTTTATGCTCAAGCTCTAATGGTAAATGGCAAGCTTTCCCATATACTAACCTATAGGGAGACATACCTAGAGGAGTCTTATAAGCTGTCCTATAAGCCCAAAGAGCCTCATCTAACCTAAAGGACCAATCCTTTCTAGATGGATGGACTACTTTCTCTAAAATAGCTTTAATTTCCCTATTACTAATTTCAGCTTGACCATTTGCTTGTGGGCGATAAGGGGTAGCTATCCTATGCTTAATCCCATACTTAGCTAAAAGCTTAGTTAAGATATTTTAACAAAATGTGTACCCTCATCACTCACTAGAGCCCTAGGTGTCCCAAACCGCGCAAAAATGTGCGATTGAAGAAACCCTGCTACTGTCTTGGCATCACTCTGATGGCATGCAATGGCCTCCACCCATTTGGACACATAATCAACTGCCAATAAGATAAAAACATTGCCATTAGAAGGGGGAAATGACCCCATAAAGTCAATACCCCATACATCAAATAATTCAACTTCTAAAATGTAAGTAAGAGGCATTTCATCTCTAGGCCCCAAATTTCCTCTCATTTGGCAAGCATCACATTGCTTGTAGAACCAATGGGCATCCTTGAATAACGTAGGCCAGAAAAATCCGCAATGCAAAATCCTCATAGCTGTCCTCTGACCGCTGAAATGACCTCTATACGGCGAAGAGTGACATTGCTCCAGGATTTCCTTTGCTTCAGCACCTGAAACACACCTACGAATAATACCGTCAGAGCATTGCTTATACATAAATGGCTCATCCCAATAGAAAAATTTCGCGTCATGCTTAAACCTTTTCTTCTGCCTCCAATCCATGTCAATAGGAGTGACTCCCTTTACCAAAAAGTTGGCAATATCAGCATACCAAGGGACATCCCTAACTACCTTTACCTCAACAGCAAAGAACTGTTCATCTGGAAAAGAATCGGAAATGGCAGATTGCTCCAGCAAATATGATGACGGATCAAGACGAGATAAATGATCTGCAATGACATTTTCTGATCCCTTCTTGTCCTTTATTTCCAAATCGAATTCCTGTAATAGTAAAATCCAACGAATTAGTCTAGGCTTTGCATCTCTATTAGACATTAGGTACCTTATTGTTGCATGATCCGTAAAAACCGTGACTTTGGATCCAACCAAATATGGCCAGAACTTCTCAAAAGCAAACACCACAGCTAACAACTCCTTTTCAGTAGTTGTATAGTTGACCTGTGCTTCATTTAAAACCTTGCTTGCATAATATATAGGATGGATAAATTTTCCCTGCTTTTGTCCCAGCATAGCACCTATCGCAGCATCACTCGCATCACACATTACCTCGAATGGCAAATTCCAATTAGGTGCGCAAAGAATGGGTGCTGAGATTAAAGCAGCTTTTAAAGTCTCAAAAGCCTTCCTACAATCTGCATCAAAGTCAAAAACATGATCAGTGCACAAAAAGTTACAAAGAGGTTTACTGATTTTGGAAAAATCCTTTATGAACCTCCTATAAAATCCAGCATGTCCTAAAAAACTCCGAATTCCCTTCACTGAATTCGGTGGCTCTAGTCTTTCAATCACCTCTATTTTTGCTCTATCAACTTGTAGACCATTTTTAGAAGTGGCATTTCTCCCAATTAAGAACTAGATGGGTATCCTCACATATTTTTAACACCTTTCCTAAATTTTCTAAACAACTCTGAAAAGACCCTCCAAACACTGAAAAATCGTCCATAAATACCTCAACAGTGGACTCAATCATATCAGAAAAAATTGCTAACATACACCGCTGAAATGTTGCTGGAGCATTACAGAGGCCAAAAGGCATTCGCCTAAAAGCGAATGTCCCATAAGGACAGGTGAAAGTGGTTTTCTCCTGATCCTCAGGAGCAATAGTAATCTGGTTATACCCAGAATAACCATCCAAGAAACAGTAATAGGCCTGACCAGCCAATCGATCCAACATCTGGTCGATAAATGGTAGAGGGAAATGATCCTTTCGGGTAGCTTTATTAAGCCTTCTGTAATCCATACAAACCCTCCAGCCAGTTACTGTCCTGGTTGGAATCAACTCATTATCTTTATTGCTCACCACATTGACACCTCCTTTCTTAGGAACACATTTGACAAAGCTTACTCAATTGCTAACGGCAATTGGATAGATGATCCCAGCATCCAACCATTTAATTACCTCCTTCTTAACAACCTCTTTCATTGCAGGGTTAAGCCTTCTTTGTTGCTCAATACTCCTAAAGGATCCCTCCTCTAGAGTGATTTTGTGCATACAAAAAGATGGGCTAATTCCCTGAATATCAGCCAATGTCCAACCTATAGCCTTGCGGTATTGTTGCAGCAATTTTATTAAGGCCTCTTCATGCTCTGGCATTAAATCTGATGCAACAATAATGGGCAACGTCTCACTTTCCCCAAGATACACGTACTTTAGATGATCCGGTAAGGGTTTCAAATCTAAAGTAGGTGCCTCAATTAGGGATGGCTTACTTGGGGGAGCCTTTCTTTGATCTAAATCTAAAGACTCAAAAACATCCTCACACCTAAACAATTCTTTTTCATTTTTTCTATCTAAAGAACAAAATTCAAAATCTTCTACACTAACCTCTCCATGCTTTTCTGAATGCTTATTAGCCGAATCCTGTATTGCTGTCTCAATAACTGTGCTCTCAAGAATCCTGATGAAGGAGCAATCGTCCATTTCGTCTAGATACTTCATGGCTTTAAACACGTTAAATTTCACTTCCTCATTACAAACTCTCATTGTTAATTCCCCTTTTTGAACATCTATTGATGCCCTACCAGTAGCCAAAAATGGACGACCTAGAATAATTGGGACATCTTTATCAGCCTCATAGTCTAAAATAATAAAATCAACAGGAAATATGAACTTATCCACTTTTACTAAAACATCCTCAATTTTACCCTCTGGATATGTGATAGACCTATCAGCTAATTGGAGTGTGACTGTGGTAGGCCCAGCTTCACCAATACCCAACTTCCGATAGACCGAAAGAGGCATAAGGTTAATGCTTGCGCCTAAATCACAGAGGGCTCTACCTAATTCTTTTCCACCTATAGACACAGGTATGGTAAATGACCCTGGATCCTTAACCTTGGGGGGTAGCCCATTCTTAAGAATAGCACTACACTCCTCAGTAAGAGATACAGTTTCAAATTCACTTAACCTTTTCTTTTTAGTCAAAATATCCTTAAGAAATTTAGCATAATTAGGCATTTGCTCAATAGCTTCTACTAAAGGGATATTTATGTGCAATTGCTTAAGAATCTCTAAAAACTTTTTAAATTGACCATCCTGATTCTTAGGCTTTTGCCTTTGTGGAAAAGGTAGAGGTGGTACATAAGGTGGGGACGGCACATAAGGTGGTTCCACATCTGGCACAAAACCAAATGCTCCAGCATTTTCTTTGCTGCCTCCAGTGATGGGACAGCAAAGCGCACGGGCCGCAAGTAATATAAAACGGAAAGTATTCCGAGTATCGAATCCTTAGGGAGGCGAAGCGAAACTTAAGCAAATAATTAAAATTTTCTTGAGCACTGAAAATACTTAGGCGAAATAATATTTAGGGACCACTCATGCAATAAAAAGATTTAAATTCAAGATGATTAATGAAAACAAATTGATCAATCAAAAATAAAATGTGGAGAAAGAGTTTTCTTTAAATGGGAAGAGGGGTCTTAAAAATCAATGATTAGCTAAATAATTGCTATAATTATCCTATCTCATTGCCCAACTAATTATAATCCTAGAATCTCCGTTAATCACATAGGTTCTCCTGTCGGTTTCCCCTAATTGTAATTAATTCATTTTAACAACCTAAGTGTCCTTAGCGCTATTAAAAATCATTAATTATTGCACTCTGATTCATTTTAGGAATCTAAGTTTAATCAACTAATCCCGGTGTCACAATGGGCAATTAAACTAGTTGCATGGATTATGATCTATCCTAATTTCTCTCCGTCGAGTTTCCATTAAGAATCGAATCATTACACAATTGGCCAGATTGAATAAAGCATTAAGCACATCCATACAAATAATTAGGACATGGGCAAGAGACAAGAAATTATAATAATATTTGGACTATCATTTCATTTCAAGACCCCAAATTGGGGTTTAGCTACACATAATATCCACAATAATTACAAGGGAAAACATATTAAAGAGCATAAAAGGAAAGGAATTGACCGTCGAAAAACCCCTCGCTGACGGTAGGAGCCCCCGCTGACGCTAGGAGCCCCCGCTGACTACTCCTTGAGCTTCTAAGATTGCTCCCCCAAAATTCCCAAAATTTTCCCACTAGAAGAATCCTCTAAAAAAGGCTCAAAAGCCTTGAGAGGGGCTCCAAAAGGAGCCTAAGGAAGAGAGAAAGGAAGAAATTCCTTTTTGGAATGATGATTGATGATTGATGAGGAATGAGGCACCCAAGGGTGCCTTTTTATAGGCCTGGAATAGGGGTAGCGTCGCGACGCTACCTTGCTAAGCGTCGCGACGCTGCTGCGCACGCGGCTTGGGCAACAAGAAAGGGCAGCGTCGCGACGCTGACCAGATTTCCAGATTTTTCAGCTTCCTTTTTGGGCTGATTTTTGGGCATTCTTCTTCATTCCTCTTGGTCTTTTCTTTATAGTTGACTTCTTTGGGCCTCCAATTGCATCAAGCTAGGATTTGGGTTCTAATTACTTCAATTTTGGCTCTTTTTCTCCCAAAATCACCAACTTAGCTCCTAAGGACCAAATAACAAAATTCATTAAATATATTCATTAAAAATACGATTAAAGCACCAAAAAGCTTAATAAATTGAGACTAAAATAGCGACATTTCTGCTCGCTATCATCCAGCACCCTGACCAGACTCCAACTCTTTCTCAACAACAATATTTTTATCACTATCATCATTTTTCTCTATAACCTGGGTTTTACTAGACTCAATTCTTTCTTCTAATGGCTCACCACTCCTAAGAGTAACTGCCTTTACCTGCTCCTTACCTTCCCTTATAGGGTGTTCATTAGCTAGCTGACCCACTTGCAATTCCAGGGCCCTCATCGAAGCTTGATTACTTTGAATTGCGGCAACTGTACGAGCCATAAATTCTTTCATCATTGCTTCGAGAGAATTTCCCAAATTTTGCTGGGGCAAAGCCTGCTTATTTTGCTGGGGCATTACCTGCGCTTTAGCAAATCCCGGCTGGTTCATCTTCTGTTGCGCTTGTACGTTATTTCCTTGACCTCCCCATGAAAAGTTGGGGTGGTTGCGCCAACCATGATTATAGAAGTTAGAATAAGGGTTGTTCCTCTGATTACCTACAAAAAACACAGAAGCTGGATTGTTGGGGCAAAACTCGTAGTTGTGGTCTTCACCACAATAGACACATGCTTCGTCCATGACTTGGTTCACCACTGCAGTAGGCTCTATAGCTGGTGGCTAATCACTGTCACATTCTTAAGAGCGTTAGCAATCATAGCAAGATCAGCCCTAATGGTGGAAACACCATCAACCTCTAACACACTCTTAACCTTTTTATTAGTGCCTCTAACATCCGACCACTGACAACTATTAATAGATATTCTCTCTAAAATTTCATAAGCCTCATCAAAAGTTTTTGCCAAAAGGGCCCCCCAGCCGAAGCATCGGCCATACCTTGGGTTACTCCATTTAAACCATTGTAGAATGTTTCCATTTGAATACAATGAGGTAACCCATGGTGGGGACACTTTCGTAAAAGCTCCTTAAACCACTCCCAAGCCTCACTAAAAGTCTCATCTTCAAGTTGCCTAAACCCTACTATTTCACTCCTTAATTTAGCATTTCTATTAAGTGGGAAATATTTATTCAATAATGTTTCAGCTAACTCATCCCACGTCCTAATTGATCTTGGAGCAAAAGAGTTTAACCATGACTTTGCTCCATCTCTAAGAGAATACGGGAACAAAGTTAATCTAAGAGCATCTCTAGGCACTCCTTGAATTATAAAAGAATCACTAACTCCTAGAAAAGACTTAAGATGTAAATGAGGGTCTTCAGATGTCAAACCATGGAATTGCCCCATGGTTTGCAACATCTGAAACATTACCAGTTTCATTTCAAAATTTGCCGCTTGGATTTGGGGACGTGCAATCCTTGGATTCAACTCATTAAACATCGGGACAGCATACGCTCGAATGGCTCTGGTCCTATCGTTCGCTATCAGGATAGGATTCTCAGCCTGATTATTTTGCTGCTCATTTTCTCAAACAACGGGTTTTGCTGCAGCAACGGATTCTGCTGGGGGTTCGCTGCTACTGGACCTTCAGGACCCTCCGGAAGACGCGGCACGTTCTCCATATGGTTTCTGCGCTGCTCCCTCCTTCTGTTCCTAAATGTCCTTTCAATTTTTGGATCAAGCTCAAACCGTACCCCAGGCGGGTCGCTCATGCACCAAAATCACACCTGCAAAAACAAAAGAAACAATCAAAAAGTTCTAGCACCAAACCACTAAAATACATACACAAAAATAAATCAGATAAAAACTTATTCAAGTCCCCGGCAACGACGCCAAAAACTTGTTGGGTTCCTAGAGTGAGTAAAAATATGATATAAAATACTCTAGAATTCCTGTGCAAGTATACACAGTCTGCAACAAGTAATATTATCAATCCGAGCCCTGAATTAGTTTCCACTCTACCTATTTCTGTGTAACTTTCCAATGGTTTCAAGAATAGTAAAATGATTTGGTTTTATCGGAATTATGCTGAAGCAAAATAAATGACAGAACAACGAGTAAACAAATAGATAGACAAATTAAAGACAGGCGCTGGTTAGGTTTTAGTGATTGTTCTAAGATATGCTCTAGCAATATTATTGATCATGCATTTCTCGCAGTATTATTAGCGGATTCCTCCCGAAACTTCGGATCTTTTGGGATATGTTTCAAACCCAATGAAGAGCGACCGATCAAGCACTAGGCAACTGGCTATCCCTAGCTCAGTCATTGGCGTTCACCAATACACAATGATCGTAGTGTGGATAATTGCCACACACTCTCTAAATCATCCCTGAAACTAGAGAGAGCTATTCACACCGGCTGGCCAGTCGGGCATAAAATGGAAATAAGCTCAGCAATTAACCAAAATGCGATAGACAATATATTACTAGAGATGAAGCACAGTAATCACATTATTCCTAACCAACACCTTAAGCTACTTAGTTCATAATAGGCTTAGGAATAGGAATTACAATCTGAGTATGCATGTCCATAACCACAAGTTAATAAAGAAAATAAACTCCCTAATCAGCTTGCGGAAGATGGTGTTCTTGATGATCTTCAATCTCTCTAAAATATTCGGCTTCCAAGGGAAAACATGGAATGCCTTTGACTTGGACGACTACTTTCTTTTATAGAAGGAGAGGAGACTTGAATTAGGTCAACTTGGACACGTGTAGGGCTCTCCTTGCTCCTTTATCACGAAAATTACTCAACAGAAGTCGGTTCATGAAGTTGGCTAACAAGCTGTGATGTGGCAGTTTTTGCTCCCAGTTTTGCTGCAGCACAGAATTTGCTCCCTCCAGTCGCTCAGCAGTATAATCTGCACAAAATAATTTCCAATGCTTCCATTCTTCCAAATGGGTTAAAACATGTAATATCTATCCAAAACCAACCCTAATAAGCATAGAGGACACACAAATCTCTATATAATTGAGGCCTAAATAACTACCTTTTGCGCAGTTATCAGGGACGTAGGAGCAAAACTTTTATTTAAATCTCGTTTTGTAATTTTCCTCCCACTGAATATGTCATACGGTTAATTTAGGGTTGTTTAACTTAGATAGTATTCAGCTAATTCAATCTATCTAAGTTTGATCCTATTATAACAATTATGGAAAGGATTCAACCGCAATCTTTTGGGTGAATTAAACTTCTTTTAATAAACCCAACATTGCAAGTCAACATTACTATGGTTAATTCAACTCAATGTTCGGGTCAGTTCCCAGGTAGGAGGTGTTCCGTAAACCGTCAACTTAAATACCCCCAGCCTTAGACAGAACTTTACCGAGAGAGTTCCCTTATAACCTCAGTAATGTACGATCTTTTCTCTAAAGATCTAGGTGCATTAAACACTTTTAATAAACCTAGTGACATTGCATGCTAACATTTAACTATGATTAATTCAACTCCGGTATTCCAGGTCAGTTCCCAGGTAGGAGGTGTTCCGTAAACCGTCAACTTAAATACCCCCAGCCTTAGACAGAACATCACCGGTGGAGTTCCCTTATAATCATAGCAATATTTTTCCTACTTAGTCAATTAAAACTATTTTTAATTCTAAGTAAGAAAAGATTCTAATCTTATTAGAAACTGATCTAGGTCTAATTAATTTTAAACAATTTAAAATTAATCCAATTCATTCTATGATCTTATGTTTGCATGCAAATCTTGATTATAGATTGACGGTTTCTAATCATTAATATTAAAGAACTATTTTTAATGATTAATCGTATAATCAAGAATCTAGGGTTTAATTCATTTAACAATCTCATTCAAATTAAATAATTAAACCATACTAATTGCATGAATAATATAACAATTATATTATTAACTATGGATGTTTCATGCTTCATGCAATTTTGATTTTCTTTTATTATAACAATTATAAGCCAATCAAGAAAATCAATCAAGCATGCTTCATTCATCACATTAAACATAACTATTTATATTTAATTTAAGTAATGACATGCTTCATGCTTTCCAATTTTTCATATAATTAATATACACTTATATTAAAAAATATAAAAACAAATCCATGCATTTAAACATACATTATAACATTTTATAATATATAAAAATGCATGAGCATGTTTATAACCTAAGGTGGGATTAAATATTCTATATGACATCCATAAAGCATATAAATAGCAATTGAACCGGTTAATTTTGTCCCCTAGGATAAAATAAATCATTAAATTACATTAATTTAGCTAAATTCTATCCTAAAAAATCCTTGTACAGCTCCGGAATTGGTCTAGACAGCACGGACCGCCCCGAACCACCTCGAACCGGCTTTGAAAATCACGAACCTTGCCAAAAATTGGCTGAACCGGACCAAATAGGTCCCAGCCCAACCGAACCGATCCGAAACGGACCGGCCACCCCTTGAACCGCGCCTTTTGAAACCCTAATGCGCGCCTCCATCGGGACAGCGTCTCGACGCTGTGTTGATAGCGTCTCGACGCTGTGCGCTTTCCATGTCTGGCGCCTGCGGTATCGAGACAGCATCGAGACGCTGTTGAGGTAGCGTCCCGACGCTGTGCGCTTTCTTTACCGAGCGCCTTCGGTATCGAGACATCGTCGAGAAGCTGTTGAGGTAGCGTCCCGACGCTGTTGCGTCTAGAGGCAGAATCTAGGCGACAACAGCATCGATTCTCCAATTTTGACCCCGATTTTAGCGGCGATTGCTCAGTTTTTCATCTCATCAAAACCTATTCTAGACCCGGACTTACATAGGACTCGATTTTACATAAAATACCCGAAACACCGGGCCTTACATGATCAAAATCACATAAAATTTAAATCTATGGCCATAAAATTAACCCAAACAGTTCAATGCAAACCGAACATACATTATGAATAAATCCCACCTATTAGAGCCTATCGAAACTTTTAAAATTAATTAATAGGGACATCGATGGCTCTGATGCCGATTGAAGGGAATAAAAGTCCCCACGCAGCGGAAGCGCATCGATTGGACCTTACGCCTTATTTTAATTAACATTAAAATACCCTTACGAAAACTCAATTAAACTTTAAACTCCTTTTAAAGTTTTTGGAAATTCAGTTTAAACATGCTTAAAAATAAATCTAAATTTATTTTCATGCTTTTCTAAAGAAAAGGGAAAGAACCGTCACATACCTTCGTTGAAGACTTGACCGTTCTTCGCCAACGACGCTCCACGAACAAAAACGCAGCAGCCGCCTTTGATTTTCTTCGCTGGAAATTCCTTCTTTGAATGACACAATAACCACAGAGGTTACACCGGTATGTCTCTAAGTCTAGGAGGCAAAAGACTTGTGGGAGTCTTTCTCTAAGAGGGAGACTAGAGAGAATTCTAGGTCTTGTTTTTGAGAGTCTAAGAGCAAGAGCAAGAATGTTAAGTGTCATGACCAATTAGGTCTAGTGTTCTATTTATAGAAGAGAGACCATGAATAAAATATTCAATTAAATCAATCTTTTCCAAAATTGATTCAATCTTATTCCTTAATGAATCAATCATGATCAATCAATTCCATAATTGATTAATCTTTTCCACAAATGACTAATTACTTCCATAAGTGATTAGATCATTTCCATAAATGATTAATCACTTCCTTAAGTGATTAATTATTTCCATAATTGATTAATTCCCGGTTAATGAATTCTTTAATTAATTAACCACCAATTAAATATCACATATTTAATTCCCGACCTAGAATTAATTAATTTTCCCAAACACATTTTAGGCCTTAAATTAATTAATTCATTATTTGAACTCTTTCAAACTTCCATAAATTTATATTTGAACTTTTCAAATATTAATTTCTCTCATAATAATATATCAATATATATTATATTTGTTTCCCTTAATAAATTGAACATTTTCAATTTACTTTTATTACTTAGTTGCCTCAAATTACTTTACGAGCTACCAGTGGGACCTAATGGACCTGCAGATCAGAAGCTCCAACGATGTGAGATTAATTGGTCAAACTCATCAACCACATTAATCAATATTCGTTAACTGTGTCTACATTCCACTATAGACTCACAATTGCACTCTTCTCACTGCAGACATATTTTCTGTATCCACGGATCTAGACCAATATCGACTAGTTAGTTCTTCACGAGTGTCTGTAACACCAGCTGGGTCAAATTACCGTTTTACCCCTAGGTTACCTCTATTTCCTTAAGTACCAATTCTCCTCTAATGAACAACCTGTTTGTGGTCCAACCATCAAACAGAAAACCCTCTCGTGCCATTGAGAGGGTAGGGCCCTTTGTTCAAGACTCGGAGTAACCACTTAAGGGAACACTCATCTGCTTCCCTAAAGTCGGGAATGAGTAAATTCCATCTTGTACGATTATGTTCCCAGCTCCCCATTCGGTCTTGTCCCCAAAGTGGTAGGCTTATTGAGTCGACGTATTGGCCACTCTCACCCATACAAATCAAAGGACAATCTCTCATGAGCTGGAGTCCATAATCAACTCAGGATTAAGACTAAGTTGTCTAGGTCGTCCTAGTGAAATAGAAGACTAAGTTCTCCTACACGAACACGTTGGATCGCAACGTTTGTATCAAATACAAAGTGGGCCATATCCATAGTGTCACCAGGATAAGGCACCCAGTCTTATCCCTATACTATAGACCCTTTAGGCTGTTTCTTGAACAATGATCCCATATGTCGCTACATATAGTTCAAGACTCATATTACAACCTTGGATGTCTAGTTTATTGGATTAGGGTTATTTCTAGGCAAAGACAAATATAAAATAATTAATAACAATTAATTAAAAAATATATCAATATTATTTCATTAATAGCCGGTCAACGGTTACATTAACTATCTACGAGTTTTAGGGCATAAAACCCAACAGGTTATATCTAGTGGACGAAAATATATCTACAGTGAGGGGAGTTCAACTATTAGGCTATAGTGGAGTGACCCGGTAGTTAACGAATGTTGGTTAACTAGGTGAAAAGGGTTTAGCCGGTTAAACCTTGAATCGCTGGAGTCCATGATCTGTAGGTCCATTAGGTCCCATTGCTAGCTTGAGAATAAACTTTGGAACAATATGATGGAAGAAATTATAATAAGTTCAAATTCGATATAGGGAAATGGTCGGTCATATTGGATATTGCCGACACGTCGAGTTTTTGTTAAACCTAACTATGAGAGCTTTAATATGATTTAAATATCAAGCACATGAATAGGGATTCATGGTTGAAAAATAAAATTTCGGAAATGTTTGGGATTGGTAGCAAAACATTAATTTAATATTAAATATTAAATTAATTATATATTTGATTATTTAATTAAATAATTAGTTTAAATTAATTTTGAATTAATTTAAAATTTAAAATTAAAAATTGGATTTAAATTTTCAGATTACTAATTATAAGAATTAATTAAACTAAAATTCAAATTAATTTGAATTAAGAAAATTCAAATTAAAATGAATTTTAGAAGGTGAAGTTCGTGGTGACTAAACTCATGCACTCCCCCTCATTAAGCCACCGAATTACCCACTTAATCTTGGGTAATTTGGTGTCAAATTTTGGTACATTTTCTCAGCTTTAGTTCCTCTATAAATGGAGGTGAAATTGTTGAACAAACTATGCTGATTTTGATAGAGTTATGCTGCCAAAATCTCTCCAAAAACCCATGCACTCAAACCTCTCTTGAAACTTGTATTTTCAAGCTCTTTCACACTCAAATTCCATCATTAGAGGATCCCACAATCCGTTCCAAAGGCTTGAGAATAGCAAGGAAGATCAAGTGGTGGTTCGTGACAAGTTGGTGAAGAAAAACAACCAACCAATTCATCCAATTTGAAGAGTAAAGAGCTTGGTACTCACTGCCTATGTTTTTCTTCATATGAACGACATGCTTTGTATGATCAAATTGAAGTAATTATGTGCCTAAGATCCAAAATTGCTTCCGCATGTTAGATATTAACACCTTCATAAACAATCAAATGCACACTAACAAGATCGAATTAAAGGTGATAAGATAACACGTTTTGGGTGGTATCAATCGGATGTCTGCTATTCAATCCCCATTAAATATCCTTGTAACATTGAGTCATGCAAATACCTTATACTCGACCGATAGACAAGATGACCGTGAAAGTGTCTCATCTCCTCCTAAATCAAAATTGAGCATTGATCTATATATGTGATCACAAACAGAATTTTTGTTTTTTCTGCCTTCACATCTACTTCTTCATCTCTAGTAGAATTTACTTATACGAGTCTTGTGATTGTTTGTTGATTTTTTTTATTGGTTGGTATTGGGGTTAATCTGTACCTATGATGTAGGTGTTTAAGGAATGTCTTATGGTAGATGAAGTTGGATATTGCTACAAGCTCTCCCTCATTGGTTGCAAATGCATCAAAGCCTAGGAACAAGAAGAATCAGAAGGTTCCAAATCATCTCTTTGTTCTGTTTTTTGGTTTTCCAATTTGTACGTCTTGAACTAGAAATATACAATTTATTTGTGGGTTTTGCAGATATGTTGGATGTGGCAAAGTTCAAATGATGATGGAGGATTCCAATGCAAACTTTCTGATAGAACCTCGATATTATTTATCAATGAGTATCGATTACACCCTGGGAAGAATCCGAGAGCTTCTCAACCTCTCCACTTGACTTTCTTCAACACACTAGCCAAAAGGTAACTTCTCTAACAATAGACTTCTAACTATATAGGTATCTACAACTACCTATAACAGACTCCAACAACCAAACAAAATACTACTGGTCCCCACCCTTACTCTTCTTACGTCTTCTACTCTATACATATTTGATAGGAGGTCTATCACTACCCGGCTCCCAAAGAACCATCTTGTCCTCAAGATGAAATTCTGGAAATTGGTTGGTAACCTAGACAACATCTTCTGAAGTAGCTTCAGATGCTTCCATATCTTCCCAACGAATCAAAACTTCAAGCTTCAATGAATCCTCTGGTGACTGGAAAATACCCAATACTTCATACGACTAACCCTTGAACACAAACTCAAGAGACATATTTGGAGGAAACGGTGTTACTGGGAATGTATAGCCAAGTGCTTTTTGAAGGATTAAAATTCCTTTTGGCAGAGGAAGCAATCAAGAATAATCTCGTTTTTAATTTCAGTTTTTAGGAAAAACCGATACGTTGGCAAATCAAATTACAGAAACAATTTCTAAATTAAACGATTTGATTAAGCATGCTGGAAAAATTAGATCTAAAAACTTATTTAGATCTAGAAAACTTACTTGATTCGAAGAATACTGCACAATGCTCCAAGAACACCACCACGTTGGATCACCCGCTATAACACTAGGGACTTGAGATCCGGCTTGTGGGAACCAATCTTGGTCTTGGAAGGGAATGTTACAGCAAATTGATTGCTGGAAAATTTTTGAGAGAAAAACAAGAGTAGAGAGAAAACAAACTCTGTGTCTATCGTCAAAATGAGAGTGAGATTTTTAGATGGGTAACCCCCTCTCCACTTAACGATAAGTGGGGGGGAGTTAAAATCCTACTCCATATAGATCGTTGGATCAAATCCAAACGATCTTGGTCGTCCATTAATTAAATAATAAAAATAATTTAATTAATTATAATTAATTTAATTAAAATAATATTAATTAAATCAATTATAGCATAAGGTATTTGATTCAATTTGAATCATATTAAATTGAATAAAATTGGCCAATCAATTAATCTCATTAATTGAATCCACATTAATTAAATATCCAATATTTAATTACAATTGAATCATATTCAATTTTAATCTCTCTCATTTAACCTATAGTTTTAATGTGCATCATAATGTACATTAATATAAACTATAGTATTAATTTGATTAAATCACATTTAACCAAACTAAAAAAAAAATTAATTAATTCCCCAATTAATTAATTCATGAATTAATCAAATATCACATATTTAATTAAATTCATTATTCCCTCAATAATTAATTTCGAATCATATCCAAAATTAATTATAAAGTTTAGTTCTTTAATTAAACTTTGTACTATAATGTATCTCCATACATTAGACTACTTCCCTTTAATATCAAGACTAAATTATCTCAGAACCCGTTATGAGCTAGCAGGTGGACCTAATGGATCTACAGATCAGAAGCTCCAACGATACGAGATTGATCAGCTAAACTCATTAACCGAGTCAATCAACATTCGTTAACCGTGGGTCACTCCACTAAAGACCCACAACTGCACTCTTCTCACTGTAGAATATTTCTGTGTCCACGGATATCGACCAATTGCAGTAAGTCAATCCTTCACGTGTGTTCGTAACACCAGCTGGGTCAAAATATCGTTTTACCCCTGGGTTACCTCTGGATCCTTAAGTACCTCTGATCCCTCTAATGAACAACCTGTTTAGGGTCCAACCACTAAACAAAAATTCTTCTCGGGCCAGGAGAGGACAACGCACTTTTGTTCAAGCCCCGAAATCAGCCCTTAAGGGAACACACATCTACTTGCCCCAATAGGGGAAGGAGTGAATTCCATCTTGTACTGTTATGTTCCCAGCCCCCATTCGATCTTGCCCCTGAAATGGTAGGAATATTGAGTTGGCGAGCAGGCCACTCTCAGCCATACAAATCTAAGGACAATCCCTCCTAAAAAGGAGTTCATAACAGACTTAGGATTGAGATTGAGTTACTTAGGTCATCCTATTGAAATAGAAACCTAAACTAGTTAACGACGTTACATCTAGTGGTTATTATTTCGCGGTCCGGTCTTATGCAAACTCATTGCATAGGATACCCCCACCCACATGTCTCCTACATGGATGCTTTGGATCATTGCATCTGTATCACATAATGTCACCAGGATAAGGTACCCAGCCTTTTCCCTATACTATAGACCATTTAGGTTGTTACTTGAACACTGATCCCCGTATGTCCCTACATACTAGTCCAAGTTTCATTTAAACAATCTTGGATCTTAGTTTATTGGATTTAGGGTTTATTAATGCAAACTCGATTATTCAATAACCCAATTACTTAATTACTCAAATAACGCTTTATTGAGATCGATTAATTTGTTTCATTTACTATCTACGAGTTTTAGGGCATAAAACCCAACAACTCCCAGTTGAACTAAAACTCTAGTGGGCAATGTACATCAACAATCAGAATTGAATGAATAATCATTGAAGTAGGAATAATAGTTTGTATTAATATTGTATAATACATGAAAAGTACAAATACAGATAAATACAATAAACTAGGGCATTTGAATACCCATTACACTTCTCCCACTTGCCCTAGATTATTCTATGTACATATCTCGCAGACCTAGACCCTCTAGATGACCCTCTGTTGCAATTCTGAAGTGGTTAAAAATATGAGATAAATTAACTCCAGATTACTGTGCAAGTATACACAATCTAGCAGCAAGTGATAAGTATTTATCGTATCCACAAGGTCTTGAAATGCCTACCTCTATTGATTTAATTTGTCTTTTTAGTGATTTCAAAAGGTTGGTTAAATTGATTGGGTTTTTAAAATGCTGAAACAAAAGAATTACGAAAGCAGTAAGTGATTACGACTAGAGAAAATAGAATGGAAACAGACACAGGTTAAGACTTCTGTAATTGTTATAAAGATGCTCCAACAATTATTTTGATTCGTCAATCTCCTGTAGTATTATCAGCGGGATCCTCTCGGAACTCCGGATTTTTGGAATATGTTTCAAAACCAATGAAGCTCTACCGATCAAGCACTAGGCAACTGGCTATCCCTAACTCAGTCACTGGCGTTCACCAATACACAATGATCTAGCGTGAATTATTGCCACACAACTCCTAAATCATCCCTGAAACTAGGAGAAGCTATACATACCAGCTAGCTAGGTGGGCACATAATGAAAATAAAGATCAATAATAATTCAAGATGATCATGATCAAATAGAATTTCCAGATTTATAAATATAACAATCACATAATTCTTAACCTATGCCTACAAAGCAATTAGTTCATGATTGAAAACATAAAATACGTTACAATCTCGATAAGCACATCCATAATGCGAAATAAACAAGAAATACTAATCCTTTTAGTAATTAGGGAGATGAAACGGCTGCTCCAAAACTACCAAGAACATGGAAGAACTTCGTCTCCTTGAGTGGAATCGCAAATGGTCTTCTTAGATCTCCATTCCGTCGTCAATTCGGCCTCCGGCCGATTGATTCGGTCTCCAAATCGTGAATGAATTTATCTTTGACGGCTTCTCCTTTTATAAGATGAGAATTAGGTTAAATTGGACACATGACAGGCTCTCCTCGCTCCTTTATCCCGAAAATAACTCAACATAAGTCGGTTTGTCAACTTGGCTAACGAGCTGTGACGTGGCAGTTTTGCTCCTAGTTTTGCTGCAACACAGAATTTGCTCCCTCACGTCGCTCAACAGTGTTTTTTGCACAAAATAACTTTCAAAACCTCCATTCTTCCAAATGGGTTAAAACATATAATATATATCTAAAACCAACCCTATTAAGCACACAAGACACACAAATCCCTATAGAATTAAGGCCTAAATAACTACCTTTCGGACAGTTATCACCCTCAAACACTTTAGCCGTGAGAGCTTTCGTAAATGGATCAGCAATGTTGTGCTCCGAAGCTATCTTCGTGATGATCACATCACCTTGTTGCACGATCTCTCTAATGAGATGATATTTGCGCTCTATGTGCTTGCCTCTCTTGTGACTGCGAGGTTCTTTCGAATTTGCCACTGCACCACTATTATCACAATAAAGGGTGATTGGCAAGTTCATATTTGGAACAACTTCCAAATCCATCAAGAACTTCCTAAGCCATACAACCTCCTTATCTGCTTCATAAGCAGCGAGATATTTGGCCTCCATGGTGGAGTCTACAATGCATCCTTGTTTGATGCTACGCCAGACTACAGCTCCCCCTTTAGGGTAAACACTGAACCTAATGTGGATTTCCTAGAATCTTTATCAGTCTGAAAGTCAGAGTCTGTGTATCCTGTAAGGATCAAATCCTTAGCGCCATACACAAGCTGATAGTCCCACGTTCTCCTAAGATACTTGAGGATGTTTTTCACTGCAGTCCAGTGGTCTAACCCTTGATTAGACTGGTATCTACTAACTATCCCAACTGCATAGCATATGTCAGGCCTAGTACACAACATGACATACATAAGGCTGCCCACTGCTGAAGCATAAGGGATCCGTCTCATATCCTCAATTTTTTGAGGTGTCTTAGGACACTATTCCTTAGACATATGAACTCCATGCCTGAAGGGGAGTAAACCCCACTCGGGATTCTGCATTTTATATTTAGACAACATCTTGTCTATATAGGATGCTTGAGACAGGGCTTACATTCTGTTCTTACGATTCCTGATAATTTGAATCCCTAGAACATACTGAGCTGCACCCAAATATTTCATTTGGAACTCAGTTGATAGCCAAGTTTTAATTTTTGTTAGATATTCTACATTATTCTCAATAAGCAGAATATCATCTACATACAACACTAGAAAAGCTACTGAACCGCTGATAATCCTTTTGTAAACACAAGGCTCATAAACGTTCTGGTCAAAGCCATAAGATTTGACAGCAGTGTTAAACCTTATATTCCAAGATTTGGAAGCTTGCTTCATCCCATAAATGGATCGATTAAGCTTGCAAACTTTTTGCTCCTGACCTTGAGCAATGAACCCTTCTGGTTGAGACATAAAGATGCTCTCTTAAAGATTGCCATTCAGAAAAGCAGTCTTGACATCCATTTGCCAAATTTCATAATCATAAAATGTGGCAATGGACAAGAGTATCCTTATTGACTTTAACATGGCTACTGGAGAGAAGGTTTCTTCATAGTCCACCCCTTCCTTTTGGGTATAACCCTTTGCCACAAGTCGAGCTTTGAAAGTCTGTACTTTTCCAGCTGCGTCTCGTTTTCTCTTGTAGATCCATTTGTACCTTATGGGTTTTACCCCTTCAGGTAGGTCTACAAGATCCCAGATTTGATTGAAGTACATAGACTCCATCTCTAGATCCATAGCTTTGACCCACTGGTCATGATCCACATCATTTATTGCCTATCTGAAGGTCAATGGATCCTCAACTCCATCATCAGGTATGACAACTGAAGTTTCTGCTAAACCCAGATAGCGTTCAGGTTGAATAACAATCCTCCCACTACGTCGAGGCATTCTCAACTCTTGAGAAGGATGGGCTTGACCAGATGTACTGGGCTCATCAACAACTCTTGTTGAAGGTCCAACCTCTGAACTAGGCTCATCAATAACCCTTGTTGAAGGTCCAGCCTCATCAACAACTCTTGTTGATTCATTTGTAGCTTCCCCAGAAAGTTCACTCAACACAATTTTACTGCGTGGTTTGTGTTCTCTAACGTGGTCTTCTTCCAAGAAAGTAGCATTTGTCGATACAAACACTTTATTTTCTTGTGGATCGAAGAAATATCCACCTCTTGTTTCTTTTGGGTAGCCTACGAATAAGCATAATTTTGAACGTGAATCCAATTTCTTTGGATTTGCCACTAGCACATGTGCATGGCAGCCCCAAATTCTGAAATGACGTAAACTAGCTTTACGCCCTTTCCAGAGCTCAAATGGTGTTTCAGAAACACTCTTTGAGGGAACAAAATTCAAAATATAAACGGTAGTCTCTACTGCATAACCCCAAAAAGAATTAGGCAACTGAGCATAGCTCATCATAGATCGAACCATGTCTAACAAGGTTCTGTTTCTCCTTTCAGATACACCATTCTGTTGAGGTGTACCTGGTGCTGAGAGTTGAGACGTGATTCCTGTTGGGTTTTATGCCCTACAACTTGTAGATAGTGAATGTAGACAAATTGTATACTTGTTTCAATAAAGTGTTATTGAGTTTCTACAATAAAGTGTTATTGTTAAATATTACACAATTTGACCCAAATCCAATAAACTAAGATCCAAGGTTGTTTATATGTAACTTGAAATAGTGTGTGGGGACATACGGGGATCGGTGTTCAAGGAACAACCTAAAAGGTCTATAGTATAGGGATAAGGTTGGGTCCCTTATCCCGATAACACTATGTGATACGACCCGCTTTGTATACGATACAGATGTGTTGATCCAAGGCGTCCATGTAGGAGACATGCGAGCGGGGGTATCCTATGCAATGAGTTTGCATAAGACCAGACCACGAAATAGTCAACCATTAGTTATAACACCGTTAACTAGTTAGGTTACTGTTTCAATAGGATGACCTAGGTAACTCAGTCTTAATCCTGAGTGTGTCATGAACTCCTTTTCATGAGGGATTGTCCTTTGATTAGCATGGGTGAGAGTGGCCAATACACCGACTCAATATGCCTTCCTTTTTGGGGCACTACAACAAAGTATGGCTTTAATGTCGGACAGAAAAATAGGCGCGGAGGCTTTAATGTCGGACAAAAAAACGCGCGGGCTTTTTAATGTCGGATGAATTTTTCGAACTTTTAATGTCGGGCAATGCCCGACATCAAAGAGTAGCCTTTAATGTCGGGCATTGCCCGACATTAAAAGTAATTTTTTTATTTTTTTTTTAAATTTAAAAAACAGTAAAAATGAAATAACTTTCTCTCTCCCCGACACGCGTTTTCTGCCCTAAGTCCTCTCTGCTCGAAAACGAAAACCAAACCCACGAAAACGAAAACCAAACCCACGACGGCGGCGCTTCCTCCCTCATCGACGACGGCGGCTTCCTCCCTCCTCGACGACGAGCTAACGGACGGCGACGACGAGCATTTCTTCCGTTTTTCTCATCGACGGTGGTTTTTTTTCTTCCGTTTTTCTCGACCGACGGCGAGCATTTCTTCCATCATCGCCGGCAAATCTAACAAATTTTCTTTAACATTTCAGATCTAGCAACCTCTCTCGAACTTCTTCCCTCATCGATGGCCAGCATTTCAGATCTGTGGAGAGTTTTAGATCTGTGAGCTCAAACTCAAAAGACCGTCGGCAAGTGCCATTTTCGTGAAGCTCAAGCTCAAGCTCATCTCTAGCAAGTGGGTTTTCTCCAAACTTACAGACCGTCGGCCAGCACTTCTTCGTGGGTTCCAGATCTCTGTTTTTGGGTAACAAATTAGTGGTGTTCGTCACTCTTCGTGGGTAGATCTGAGGTGGTCGTGGTCGTGGGTAGCAAATCCGACACCGAATTTTTAAGATTTGAGTGAGATTACTTGGTAAAATTTTTTGCTTCTTTTTAATTTTATAAAAATGTAGAGTTAAATTTAATTGATTAGTTGCTTAAGTTTATTTTTGTCTTGGATTGGATGATGGATAGAAAAGATTGTTGGAAAAATAGTTGAGAAATTATCATGTTGAAATTGTTGGTCTTAGTTTATAAATTTAGTTCCTTTTTACTCTATAATGTTGATAGTTGCTATAATGTTGTTCCTTTTTACTAAAACTAAAGAAAGGTAGTTTTGAAATACTTGTTTTTGTTTGGGAATGTAAACTTTTTACTAAAACTAAAGAAAGATAGTTGCTATAATGTTGAATTTTTGTCAGGGAATCATCAAAGAAAAGTTGGACATTTTCTCTTTTTTATTTCTTTCTTTCCACAATCTTTTTTTTTTCCTTAAGAATTCTTCCCACTTTCTATTACCAAATATAGCCCATAAGAAATCAATATCTAACTAGAAAAGTTTGGATAAACTAACTTAAGAATTCTTCCCACTTTCAAATTGTTTGTTTGTGTGTGCTTATAAGTTGAGTTGAGTTGGGGGGGGGGGGGTTGAGAAATACTTGTGTTATGGTTTATGTTTTAGTTGGATTTAACTGTTATCACGATTTATGGGAACTTGATTATCACGACTTTAACTGTTATTTTTATTCAAATGTGACTGGGTTGAGAACAATAACGGACTTAAAATAGACGAGTTTGGGTTCACTACTGTAGATCTTAATCGCATTGGGCATAAATCAGACTCATTTATTTTGGCCTCTCAAGTCAAGCAAGTATTCTACGTAAAAGATCCCCTAAATCCACGTTGGTCAGTGGTTTTAACACCACCTCAAAGAATAGTTGAAGAAGATTTCTATGAAGATGAAGTTAGAGATATTGTCCAAGATTGTGGTTATGGGGTCCTAGAAAGAATGCCTAATCTTGATGTATTTCAAGATGACGATGAAATGTCATCAACATATGCTAGAAATGATTGTGAGGGTATATGGGTTGATAAATAGTGTGTCGAAGATGATACTATCTCAAATTCATTTATTTATTATATTTTCTATAAGTTAATAGATCTTCTAAGTTTATATATCTCATGAATGTATGTTTTGTGTCTTTCTTGCAAATTGTTACAATGAGCAAAGAAAGTAGTAGTAGTGGAGATTAAAGAAATGTGTTTATCCAACCACGAGTGCCAGGACGAGGGCCTACTACGATGCATAGATTGGCACGCCTAAGAAATAATGGAGAACGCTTGACGATTGTTTACAACAATCAAGGTCAAGCTGTTGGAGATAATGCTAACCAGATGCAAAGTTACATAGGGGTTTGTGTGAGACAACAAATCCCAATATCATACGAAAACTGGAAGGATGTGCCTAAGGAAATGAAGGATAAAATTTTTGATTGTATAGAGGTAAAAAGTTTATTGATCTATAGGAGTGAATAGCTTATTTAGTTTACTTGCTTTGCTAACTACTTTGGTATTTTTTATGCAGATGTTGTTCGTGGTGGACCCTAGGTCCAAGAGTAGTATACTTCAATCTGCGTCTAGAAAGTTTCGAACATTCAGGACATACCTAACGCAGAAGTATGTCAATCCATTAAAAGATGAACCAAAGCGTTTGGCAACTCCTCCTTCTAAATACTCACACATTGAACAAAAGGATTGGGAGACATTTGTGAGTAGTAGACTAACATCAGAGTGGGAGGTAAATAAACTTTAGATTAGTGAAATTATTTTGTAAATTAAATATTCATGCATTCAATTTGTTGTTTTTGTCATTCAAATTAAATATACAGGCGTTAAGTAAGGCTCAGAAAGAAAGACGAGAGAGATGCTTGTATAATCATCATATCTCTCGTAAGGGATATGCAAATCTTGCCAAAGACTTAGTAAGTACGACTATTTAAAGTAAATGACATGAAAATTTGTGTATACCTTCAATAATATGTATATTTGTACAGGAATTGACCGACGATCCTTCCAATCGTGCAATTCTATGGAAGGAAGCACGAAAAGGAAAAAATAAAGAATATTGCGATGAGGTCACTGTAGCACGTGTCAATCGAATTGTAAGTTTTTATATATATATTTAAAAGAAGTTTTGGATTATGTGATACTTTAGTAATTGAAAAATTCTTATTGAAATGTTTATGATAGGACGAATTAGCTGCACTAAATGAAGGTAAGGACATCTTAACTAAAGCGTTGGGCACGCCAGAACACAGAGGGCGTGTAAGGGGAGTGGGCGAGTTCGTAACGCCCTCTGTGTAGTACAACGTTGCAAGAGATAAGTAAAAATTGAGTCAGCAACCGCAAAGCGAAGCTTCGAGTGTGAAGACCGAAGCCCCTCGTCGAAAGACACCACAAAGCGACGCTTCGAGTGCCACGCATAAGAAGTCAAAAGGAAAAGATGTTGTTCGTGAGATATCTGAGAATAAAGAGGTAAATTATTATTATCCTTGTTGGAATTATATATATATATATATACTTAGCTTCGACGTTTTAAACTTTTGTAGGCTGGAACACCTTGTCACCTAGCGATGGTCTCTATGGATAACATTGTTGCCGTAGGCACAATGTATGAGTCGCATTCACAAAATGCAACCATCCATGGAGTTCCATTAGGAGTAGAAAATGTTCACGTTGTGGTGGACATGGTGATAGGTGATGATTGTGCATTACCGATTCCTGTGAACGATGAACTACAAACGTTGTATCAAGCGGTCGGTAATTTTGTGGGATGGCCTCTGTTGGGTTCCTAGAGTGAGTAAAAATGTAGTATAAAATACTCTAGAATTCCTGTGCAAGTATACACAGTCTGCAGCAAGTAATATTATCAATCCAAGGTCTGAATAAATCTCCACTTTACCTATTTTGTGCAATTTTTCTAATGGTTTCAAGAATAATAAAATGATTGGGTTTTATCGGAATTATGCTGAAGCAAAATAAATGACAGAACAATGAGTAAACAAATAGATAGACAGATTAAAGACAGACGCTGGTTAGGTTTTAGTGATTGTTATAAAATATGCTCTAGCAATATTATTGATCATGCATTTCCCGCAGTATTATTAGCGGATTCCTCTCGGAACTCCGAATCTTTTGGGATGTGTTTCAACCCAAATGAAGTGCGACCGATCAGGCACTAGGCAACTGGCTATCCCTAGCTCAGTCACTGGCGTTCACCAATACACAATGATCGTAATGTGGAGAATTGCCACACACTCTCTAAATCATCCCTGAAACTAGAGAGAGCTATCTATACCGGCTGGCCAGGCGGGCATAAAATAAGAATAAGCACAACAATTAACCAAAATGCTATAGTCAATTTATTACTAGAGATGAAGCACAGTAATCACATTATTCCTAACCAACACCCTAAGCTACTTAGTTCATAACAGGCATATGAATACAAATTACAATCTGAGTAAGCATGTCCATAACCACAATTTAAGAAGGTAAATAAACTCCCTAATCAGCTTGCGGATGATGGTGTACTTGATGATCTTCAATCTCCCTATCCTATTCGGATTCCAAGGGAAAACATGGAATGACTTTGACTTTGACGGCTACTTCCTTTTATAGAAGGATGGGAGGCTTGAATTAGGTCAACTAGGACACGTGTAAGGCTCTCCTTGATCCTTTATCACGAAAATATCTCAATAGAAGTCGGTTCATGAAGTTGGCTAACGAGCTGTGATGTGGCAGTTTCTGCTCTCAGTTTTGCTGCAGCATAAAATTTGCTCCCTCCAGTCGCTCAGCAGCATAATCTGCATAAAGTGATTTCCAAAGCTTCCATTCTTCCAAATGGGTTAAATCATGTAATATCTCTCTAAAACCAACCCTATTAAGCATTAAAGACACACAAATCCTTATATAAATGAAGCCTAAATAACTACCTTTTGGGCAGTTATCATACCCCCAAACTTGAACTATTGCGCGTCCCGAGCAATACTAACTCACCTTCCTTCAAGAATTCAGAACATTAGACAAAGAATAGCTTAATCAAACTAGACAGTCCAACACTACCTTTAACCTTTACCTGAGCACTCTGCAAAACCAAGCTCTGCTGCAGCAAAATGATTCCTTCAGCAGGGACAAATAATCACCACTTTTCAACTTAATTCTAGGAACTCACCACAGCCTAGCTCTATTATCAGACATTTCAAAACATATTTTTAAAGGGGTTTATAACATTATTTATCAGACTTAAAGCAGCCTTATAGTCATAAGCTCTTAAGCACGGGATGACCCACTTTATGGTTCAGTATACCCTTGCCTCAAGCTCATCACCAACTAGGCTCAATACTCATTATAAAGCTAAAAAATCCTTAGTTATTCTATCTCTTGCCCCTCAGAATGGCGACATTTTGTGATGAAGCTCACCTAAGTTCTGGGAGACAGAAAAAACTGCTGGATCATCATTCATCCTTCAAAACTTTTGCTCTGTCAATTTTTTCAGCAAAATCTTCAACACATAATTTTTTTTTCAGCAAATAATTTTTTCTCATATTTCTCATTTTTCACGTTTCCTAGGTCATCTTTTGACGCGAAGACAAACTGTGGGTATCACAAATGTCCCCGGTTACTCAATAACCTCGCAAATTTTAATATTTTGAAGGAGAGGAATGCTCAAGCAAAATAATTGGAGTAGCGAAAAGTCCCCCAAACTTGAATTATTCATTGTCCTCAATGAATCATTAATTAAGCAATTATACCCCCAAACTTAAATTTTTCTATCTGAATTTTTAAACTAAACATGGGACTAGGATTAAGCTTAAAGTGGATCATATAAGTCAATACTACCGTCAAAAATCTTCTTGCCGCAGCAACAGTCCAGGCTAGAAGAAATGCTCAAGCAAAAGGTTTCTGTAGATCAGAATACCTTGATCTAACTAAGCGTAATCAGTCCAAGCTTAAAAAATTCAGAAGAAAATAGTTAAGTTAGAGTCAGTCAGTGCTCATGGAATAGAAACATCTAGAAATTTCATTAAAATCATAGAAAAATATTACAAAGCAGATATATATTTTTGTCAAAGAAGCAGAAAATTAAAAAGAAAGACAAGCAGTTATAACAATGAGCAGGGTCAATTATGCGCGAGCAAACAAAAATGAGAAAACAAAAGTAATGCTCGCTCCAGGTCATCCGATCAATCACTCTTCCTGACCCTGCTCTTCATCAACATCCTCTTCTCGTTCAACAGGCGGGGGTGGTATCCAAAGATTAAACAAATCATCGGGAAACACTGGGAAGGCCTGATACGGTCTTGAGAAATTGCTTTGCAAGGCCCCCCTTAGCGCATCATCTCTCCTTTTAGCATAAGTCCAATAGGTCTGAGCTTGCCTTTCAGCAAATTCTAACCTACTAGTCAACACTGTCAGTTGCTCTAGGATTTGATTAACGCCATACACCAGCCCTCCATGGCGAACCTCTTGCATACGCTGAAGCCGCACCAGATTAGGTGTGTCAATGATTCCCTTATGAGCCATGATCATATCTTTTGGAACCGTGGGCACTCCTGCCCTGCTGCATAACATCGTAATCGTGTTCGGAAAGAACAGCTTCCCCACCTTCTTTTTCCAGCAATCAACAATCTTAGAAGAAATAACTTTTCCTACATCAATACTCATTGAGCGCAGAATGGCAAAAGCAAGCAATACCCTGTCACGAGATACTGTGGAGTCGTGTGTTGTCGGCAGCAAGCGTAGCCTGATGAAACCCATCCAGGTGTTTGCTTCACTCTTCAAATAAGCAGCTTGAAATGTATGCTTCCTTGTCTGCGACACCCTCCACTGGGCCCCCTCAATGCCTACCTCCCGGACAGCCGCACTCAGTTGATCACTAGATGGGGCAACCACCATTTCATTGAAAACTGCGTGAAGAAAGTCCTGAAGATCAAACAAATTATTAATGGCCTCTGGGCTCCATTGGACAGGCACTCCTCGCACTATGACTTCAAAATCATCTTTCACATCAAGATTAGCATAGAATTCCCGAACGATATTGGCATTGACAGGATCAGGCTTCACACAAAACTGTCTCCACCCAAGGCTCGTTATTCCGGACTCCAAGAACCTGGGCAAATCAGTGCCAAATCCTCGCTCGAATAAGAAATCACGCTTCAGTACTTCTTGATATTTTGCTCTGGCAAGTTCGTTGACAAAGCGAATGAATGGTGCCCTCGGCTCCTCAATTTCTCCCGATGCTTCGGCAATTCCTTTGCCCTTGCTTTCTCTCTGTTCGCGCAAATGTTCTTCTTCCGCCTTTCTTGCCTCTTCTTCTTTTTCCTTATTCTCAGCTTCCCTTTTTTCTTCCTCAGAGTCCGATGCCGGAGGCGATGGCGTGTTCCGAACCACCTTCACGCGACCCGCCTTCCTCTTGATGCGGCGGCGCTTTGGTGGTTCAGGCATAATGATTTCAACATGAGCCTCCTGCTCCGGTGTTTTCTCCTCGCCAGGCTCACCTTCGACCTGCTCTTCACCCTCTGTTTCTTGATTTTTCTCGACATTCCCTTCTTGAACCGCAACAGAAATTATTGGTCTTGTCTCAGGATGTGTAGTTCCCTCTGTATCCGCGACATTCACCGTCTCTTCTTGAATCGTTTCTTGCTCCGCAACCCTCTGCTGCCTCCTTCTTCATTTAGCCTCTTTTTCCTCCGGCGTTCTCTTTTTCTTCGTTTTTCCTTTCTGCACTTCCGGTGTAACCGACACCTCCTCCTCTTCACTTTCTCTCTCTTTTCGAGCTCTTGTTTTAGCCATTGGAGGTGTAAAAGGGTTTTGACAGAGAATGCAAAGAAAGAAAGAATAACACTCACACGAAGATTTGATCAAGAAGACGAAGTGGGAGAAGCTTACCAGCGTTTGCGAATAAATAAGGCTCCAGCAAACAAGAATCCTAACCGAAAAGATTTGCCCTGCCATAACTGATATTACCGTTGTAAATTTAAAAATGCAAACCTGAAAGTCAAAAATTACCAATGGTAAAATTTCGGATTCCAAACGCCCATGGTAAAATCGACGTGCTGTCATTATTGAAGCCTTCAGATAATTGCTCTGGGACACGTGGCCTCATCAGACGATGCACGCACATTTACCTGCAAGAATTCAAAGCTAAATCTAACGGTAACAATAATAAATTCCAACGGAAACCCTTTTAACTCGAAATATTTTGCTCCAGCAAAATCTTTGCAGCAACACTCTGCTGGTCCTGAAGAATCTTAGATACGGAAGTCAAATTTCAAAAACAAAAAAAATCAAAGATTTTTTTCTTTAAATTAAATTTAACCAAACATCCCAATCTCTCATTTTCAAAAGAATCCGAATATATTAGAGAAAATCTCTATTAATTAAAACTAGAATTCAAATAACTGAAAATAAAATCTAGATAAAATAAAATCTAACTAACTAAAAGATAATCCAAAGATAATTCAAATAAAGAACCCGAAAATAAAATCAAATCAAATAAAAAATAAAAAATAACTCAAATCTAATCTACCAACAAAAATGCTTAAAAGATAAAATCTAATAACTCATGCAAAATTAAATCTAACCTAACCGAAAAAATAAAATCAAATTAACGGAAAATAAAATCAATACAAATCCTGGGAGCTCAAAATTTTGCTCTGTGAAATGTTCCCGCAAAAGTCCTGCTCTCTCAATCATCAACCAATCGTAGGGAAGGATATTTCGACTGAAATTCCTCACCCCAATAATGCTTCACACGCTGTCCATTCACCTTGAATACTCTCCCATCTTTTTCATCCTGCAAAGTAATTGCTCCATTGGAGAAAACCTCAATCACAATAAACGGTCCTGACCATTTAGATTTTAATTTTCCAGGAAATAATTTTAATCTAGAATTATAAATCAAAACTTTTTGACCCTTTACAAACTCCTTAGACTTTATTTTCTTGTCGTGCCACAACTTAGTCTTCTCCTTATACATTTTCGCATTCTCGTAAGAAAATTGGCGAAATTCCTCTAGCTCATTAAGCTGCAGCATTCTTATTGCTCCTGCACGACTCAGATCAAAATTTAACTTTTTCAAAGCCCAAAACGTCTTATGCTCTAGCTCTAATGGTAAATGGCAAGCTTTCCCATATACTAACCTATAGGGAGACATACCTAGAGGAGTCTTATAAGCTGTCCTATTTGCCCAAAGAGCCTCATCCAACCTAAAGGACCAATCCTTTCTAGATGGATGGACTACTTTCTCTAAAATAGCTTTAATTTCCCTATTACTAATTTCAGCTTGACCATTTGCTTGTGGGTGATAAGGGGTAGCTATCTTATGCTTAATCCCATACTTAGCTAAAAGCTTAGTTAAGATATTATTAACAAAATGTGTACCCTCATCACTCACTAGAGCCCTAGGCGTCCCAAACCGCGCAAAGATGTGCGATTGAAGAAACCTTGCTACTGTCTTGGCATCACTCTGATGGCATGCGATGGCCTCCACCCACTTGGACACATAATCAACTGCCAATAAGATAAAAACATTGCCATTAGAAGGGGGAAATGGCCCCATAAAGTCAATACCCCATACATCGAATAATTCAACTTCTAAAATGTAAGTAAGAGACATTTCATCTCTAGGCCCCAAATTTCCTCTCCTTTGGCAAGCGTCACATTGCTTGTAGAACCAATGGGCATCCTTAAATAACGTAGGCCAGAAAAAACCGCAATGCAAAATCCTCATAGCCGTCCTCTGACCGCTGAAATGACCTCCATACGGCGAAGAGTGACATTGCTCCAAGATTTCCTTTGCTTCAGCACCTGAAACACACCTACGAATAATACCGTCAGAGCATTGCTTATACATAAACGGCTCATCCCAAAAGAAAATTTTCGCATCGTGCTTAAACTTTTTCTTCTGCCTCCAATCCATATCAATAGGGGTGACTCCCTTTACTAAAAAGTTGGCAATATCAGCATACCAAGGGACATCCCTGACTACCTTTACCTGAACAGCAAAAAGCTGCTCATCTGGAAAAGAATCGGAAATGGCAGATTGCTCCAGCAAAGATGATGATGGATCAAGACGAGATAAATGATCTGCAACGACATTCTCTGATCCCTTCTTGTCTTTTATCTCCAAGTCGAATTCCTGTAGTAATAAAATCCAACGAATTAATCTAGGCTTTGCATCTTTCTTAGACATTAAATACCTTATTGCTGCATGATCCGCGAACACCGTGACTTTAGAGCCAACCAAATATGACCGAAATTTCTCAAAAGCAAACACAACAACTAACAACTCCTTTTCAGTAGTTGTGTAGTTGACCTGTGCTTCATTTAAAACCTTCCTTGCATAATATATAGGATGAATAAATTTGCCCTGCTTTTGCCCCAGCATCGCTCCTACCGCAGCATCACTCGCATCACACATTACCTCGAATGGCAAATTCCAATTAGGCGCGCAGAGAATAGGTGCTGAGATTAAAGCAGCCTTCAATGTTTCAAAAGTCTTCCTACAATCTGCATTAAAGTCAAAAACATGATCAGTGCACAATAAGTTACAAAGAGGTTTACTGATTTTGGAAAAATCCTTTATGAACCTCCTATAAAATCCAACATGTCCTAAAAAACTCTGAATTCCCTTCACTGAATTCGGTGGCTCTAGCCTTTCAATAACCTCAACTTTTGCTCTATCAACTTCTAGACCATTTTTAGAAATCCTATGACCTAACACTATGCCCTCCTTCACCATGAAGTGGCACTTCTCCCAATTAAGAACTAGATGGGTATCCTCACATATTTTTAACACCTTTCCTAAATTTTCTAAACAACTCTGAAAAGACCCTCCAAACACTGAAAAATCGTTCATAAAGACTTCAACAGTGGACTCAATCATATCAGAAAAAATTGCTAACATACACCGCTGAAATGTTGCTGGAGCATTGCAAAGGCCGAAAGGCATTCTCCTAAAAGCGAATGTCCCATAAGGGCAGGTGAAAGTGGTTTTCTCCTGATCCTCAGGAGCAATAGTAATCTGGTTATACCCAGAATAACCATCCAAGAAACAGTAATAGGCCTGACCAGCCAATCGATCCAACATCTGGTCGATAAATGGTAGAGGGAAATGATCCTTTCGGGTGGCTTTATTAAGCCTTCTGTAATCCATACAAACCCTCCAGCCAGTTACTGTCCTGGTTGGAATCAGCTCATTATCTTTATTGCTCACCACAGTGACACCTCCTTTCTTAGGAACACATTGGACAGGGCTTACCCAATTGCTATCGGCAATTGGATAAATGATCCCAGCATCCAACCATTTAATTACCTCCTTTTTAACAACCTCTTTCATTGCAGGGTTAAGCCTTCTTTGTTGCTCAATACTCCTAAAGGATCCCTCCTCTAGAGTGATTTTGTGCATACAAAAAGATGAGCTAATTCCCTGAATATCAGCCAATGTCCAACCTATAGCTTTGTGGTATTGCTGCAGCAATTTTATTAAGGCCTCCTCATGCTCCGGCATTAAATCTGATGCAACAATAATGGGCAACGTCTCACTTTCCCCAAGATACACATACTTTAGATGATCCGGTAAAGGTTTCAAATCTAAAGTGGGTGCCTCAATTAGGGATGGCTTAATTGGGGAAGCCTTCCTTTGATCTAAATCTAAAGACTCAAAAACATCCTCACACCTAAACAATTCTTTTTCATTTTTTCTATCTAAAGAACAAAATTCAAAATCTTCTACACTAACCTCTCCATGCTTTTCCGAATGCTTATCAACCGAATCCTGTATTGCTGTCTCAATAACTGTGCTCTCCAGAATCCTGATGAAGGAGCAATCCTCCATCTCGTCTGGATATTTCATGGCTTTAAACACATTAAATTTCACTTCCTCATTACAGACTCTCATTGTTAATTCTCCTTTTTGAACATCTATTAATGCCCTACCAGTAGCCAAAAATGGACGACCTAGAATAATTGGGACATCTTTATCAGCCTAGAATTTAGGAATTAACTACTCATAATCACTAAAATTCAATAATTCCTAATCACAACAATTCTAGAAACTAAAACATAAAGGAAAAGGGAAGAGAAATGCTCATAAAAGTGTCGATCTCCTCGATCCCGCGCCGACCTCCTTCGATCCCGAGCTCCAAAGATCTTCAACAAAGCTCCAAAACTCTCCCAAAAATCCCAAATTTTAGTGTAGACTCTAGAATGGGGTGAAAACCCACAAATTGGCACACAAAATATGGATGCAAAAGGCTCCTTTTTATAGGCTCCCAGCAGGCTCAGCGTCGAGACGCTACAAGGACAGCGTCGAGACGCTCTGACGTCATCTTTTCTTGGGCTCCAAGACGTCGCAGCGTCGAGACGCTACTTGGACAGCGTCGCGACGCTCTCGCGATTATGGATCTTTCCACGCAGCTGCCTAGCGTCGAGACGCTCCAGGCTTAGCGTCGAGACGCTAGGCCCTGAATCTTCAATAAAGGCCCGATTTTGACTCCATTTTTGGGCCTCCAACTTTCTTTTGGCCCAACTACTTCTTGTAATGGATTTTGGACTTTTTTTCTTGACCCAACTTGATACTTTAAGACTTGAAATTCATGAATTTGGGCTTCTAATTCATTCTTCTTGGCTTTTTGAACTTGGATCTTCAATGTAATTCTCCAAATTGCTCAAAAAGCCTCCAAAATCATCCAAAATCTCTTAAAATTTCGGTTTTGCTTCCTTGGCTCGGTTTTCTGAAATTTAATTAGAAAATAGCATTAAAGAACACAATTCAAGCACAAAAATAGCTTAAATTAATAGGAAAATGATGACATTTTTGCATGTCATCACACCCCCAAACTTAAATCTTTGCTAGTCCCGAGCAAAGCTAAAACCATATATATGAATCAACTATTGCAAATGCATGACTCTAAGCTCAATGATCAAAATAATGAACTCTAACAATTAAAGGAAGTATTAAAACATATTCTTTCATCACGAAATTTAAATCTAAACTCTTCATCCCTTGCGTGTGTGTGTGCGAGCCTCCTTATTAGGTCTTTACTAGCCTAGAAAAGGTTTATAAAATCCTCAGTTCATCTTCCCCCTACACTGGCCCTAAGCTCTAATTATCCAGCTTCCCCACAATCAAGAAAGCAATATCCCACCAAGGTGCCTGAAACAACGGGGTATGCCTCCCCGAAACTTGCATTTTTTTTTTTTTTTAGAATCCTTTTAGATGTAGCGCCTTCGTTTTGGCTTGCCAACATTGGTGATGAAAGCATCCAACTACGAGCGCCTCATCTTTCAGGTTGCCGAAGCATGCTCATTTCTTTTAAACGCTTTCATGCAAAGGCAAACGATGGGTGTCATGAATGCCCCTGGTTACTAACGCTCTCAAGAAAGTGGAACATTCTTTTTTATCTTTTTTTTTTTTTATATATATATATTTTTTTTTTCACACTTTTCTTTTCTTTGCAGGCTAATAAACATGATTTTTCTCCCAAGTAAAACATTACAGACTCTCGTGTCGTTCATCTTTCAAATTAGGTCTTAAGCCTATCGGAGTGACAACAAACATCTAGATAATATAATCCAGTTCTAAGCATTCAAAACCATATAAGCAGGCTAAGTGCTCAACATGTGCAAGGAAATCAAAGAAAAAAAATTTAAATTTACATGAATCTTGAACATGCTTTGATATTTCACAAAAATTGAATAAAATTCATTATCTAGATCATATCATAGACCGTCCTCATCAAAACAGATGCAATAGAATCATCATGAAAAAATTTGCTCAAATCAGAACAGCAAAGCCTCCCCCCCAAACTTAAATCATACATTGCCCTCAATGTATCAATTATTCAGACTAATTAAGCATGCTTAAGGACAATTAAAAAGATAAAGGGAGAACGGAACTGCCCTGAAATGTGAGAGAAGCCATGGATGTCAGCCTTCAACATTCATTGGGGTTTGGAAGAAAATGTGGTCTCGAGCTCCTTCAAAAATTGATCAACCGGAACGAAAGATCAACATGCTCTAACTACAAAAAAAACTGAAAAACAAAGAAAAGGGAAATTAACGGAAAAATAAACTTGGGTTGCCTCCCAAGAAGCGCTTGTTTAACGTCTCTTAGCTAGACGAGTTTGTGTAGACTTTCAAGGCACATAAAAATTCTCGTATTTCTTCGAGCCCTTCTTCCTTGAATCAATGAAGCAGACTATTGCTAGTAAGCTTACTAGCTTTTCATGGGACCCTGAAGCAAAAATATTTTTGGGATTTTTTAATAATAAAAGCATAAAAGGAGAAAGATCAAAATAAAAAGACTCTGACTCTGACTCTGACTTTGACTCGTGAGAACAAGAAAAAGAACACTCATTATCAAGAGAGGATGGACAGGATATAACAGACAAAGGCCTTTCAACCTTAAACTCTATCTCTAGAAACTCCTCAAACACTACATGCTCATTTTCTTTTTCTTCCTCACAAACTTGTTCTTGATGGGTGCTATAACTATCCAATTCTTCCTCTTTTTCTATACAACTCACCCCTATATGCTCAAACTCAGCAAAATTGAAAGGATTAGGCTCTTGAATAGGCGCTAATGAATCAGTGGCCACATGACTCACTAGACACTCTATGGAAGTGGATCCTACTTCCCTATCTTCCTTTTGGGTTTGGAGTCTCTCCATAGATTTTTCTAATTCTGAATTCATGGCTCTTGACTCTTGGATAAAATTTTCAAGCAAGCTCTCTAAGGAAGATTTTTCTTCTATGGAAGCGGATTGCACTTCACTCTCATCCTCTTGGGGATGCAATCTCCCTAGGGATTTTTCTAGAGAAAAATTCATGGCTCTAGTATCCTCGATATAATCTTGAAGCAAACTTTCTAGGGGAGATTTTTCTTCTAAAGGGGGATAATTTGAATAAAAAAAATTGGATGATGGTGTTGGTTCTTCGGGCTCAGATTCCCTAAAGGGCCACCCAAAACTATTAAAAGCCATTTAAAATAATTAAATAAACAATAATAAGGCTTTCAGTCAGATGCAAACACCAATTAAATGCACAACAAGAACAATGGACCAGGATAAAAATAAAACAAAGAAAGCAAAATAAAATCTCTAATCTAAAGCAAGCAATTTCTTCACAATATTAATTGAATGAAATTAGCCAATCCCCGGCAACGGCGCCAAAAACTTGTTCGCACGATTTTAAATTCCGCAAGCGTACGGGTCGTGACAAGTAATATAGTGATTTTGAGTATAGAGTATCGTCTCCACAGGGATTGGATTTATTCAATTAATTACCACGAATAATCTTGCTTAGCTTTATTTAGAGAACAAAATCTAATGCCGGAAAGAATAACAAAAAGCTAATCTAGAAAGCAAAAGATAAATGGTGACACAATTTGATGGGATAATTCTAGAGTTGTTGATTTTATCCATTGGACCTTTAATGCTTAATCAATTAAATAATGCGGATTAACAAATCATTTGATTCATAAGTCTAGAAGCCTAATAACAAGGACTCTCCTGTCGGTCTCCTCCTATCTCATACCGTTCAATAAAGAATCTCCTTTCAGTCTCATCTTTATTTACTTAGTATGGCATTACGACCCTTCAATACAACCTCTAACGTTATTTATTTTATCCCGTGTCACCCGGGTAAATAACCGTTAGTCATGCATTCAGTTCTAGTCTAAGCTTCTCTCCGTCGAGTTTCCACATAGTAACAATTCATTTAATCAGTGATCAGTTGATTAAAAGCATTACGGACAAAATGCACAAATGAACAATAATGACAATTAAACCGAATCAATTCATTAATCGAGCAAAGGTTCAACATATTAAATCAAACTCATAGAATTTAGGAATTAACTACTCATAATCACTAAAATTCAATAATTCCTAATCACAACAATTCTAGAAACTAAAACATAAAGGAAAAGGGAAGAGAAATGCTCATAAAAGTGTCGATCTCCTCGATCCCGCGCCGACCTCCTTCGATCCCGAGCTCCAAAGATCTTCAACAAAGCTCCAAAACTCTCCCAAAAATCCCAAATTTTAGTGTAGACTCTAGAATGGGGTGAAAACCCACAAATTGGCACACAAAATATGGATGCAGAAGGCTCTTTTTATAGGCTCCCAGCAGGCTCAGCGTCGAGACGCTACAAGAACAGCGTCGAGACGCTCTGACGTCATCTTTTCTTGGGCTCCAAGACGTCGCAGCGTCGAGACGCTACTTGGACAGCGTCGCGACGCTCTCGCGATTATGGATCTTTCCACGCAGCTGCCTAGCGTCGAGACGCTCCAGGCTTAGCGTCGAGACGCTAGGCCCTGAATCTTCAATAAAGGCCCGATTTTGACTCCATTTTTGGGCCTCCAACTTTCTTTTGGCCCAACTACTTCTTGTAATGGATTTTGGACTTTTTTTCTTGACCCAACTTGATACTTTAAGACTTGAAATTCATGAATTTGGGCTTCTAATTCATTCTTCTTGGCTTTTTGAACTTGGATCTTCAATGTAATTCTCCAAATTGCTCAAAAAGCCTCCAAAATCATCCAAAATCTCTTAAAATTCCGGTTTTGCTTCCTTGGCTCGGTTTTCTGAAATTTAATTAGAAAATAGCATTAAAGAACACAATTCAAGCACAAAACTAGCTTAAATTAATAGGAAAATGATGACATTTTTGCATGTCATCACTCACCCCCAACTGCTCATCCTCATCAAGATCGAAAGAACTACGCTCATGAATGAGTGCCAATGAGTCATCGACTATTTGACTCACTAGACAACTTATGGAAGTGGATCCCACCTCACTAACTTCCTGTGGAGCTTGAAGTCCTCTTATGATTTCATCAATTTTTAGACTCCTCGCTCTAGATTCCTCAATATAATTTTGAACTATGCTTTCCAAGGAAGAATTTTCATTTAAAGGGGTATAACTTGAAGATGAAAAATTGGAATATGGTGTTGAATAAAAAGTCATTCAAATCAATTAAAGCAACAATGATAATTAGGCTTTCAATCAAACAATAACCTAACAAGAACACATGACAAAGACTCAATTTAAATATGGAAAATATAATCTAGAAAAGGAAATAAAATAAACTAATATGGAATGCAAAAATAGATAAGACAAAAAACCAATAAGGAAACTAATAAATAAGGAAAAACTAAAAATCTATCAATGGATAATTCAAACAAATATGGAAAAATCTAAATATGTAAAAATTTAAGAATGGAAAAGAAAAACAATAAAGGAAAAATGCAATCTACCTAAAAACAAAATTAACAAAAATAACAAAAAAAAAATACACCCTAAACTAAGACCGGACAATTTTTCTTCGATATTAAAATTGACTAAATATGTCAATCCCCGGCAACGGCGCCAAAAACTTGATGTGGACTTTTCCTATCACAAGTGTACGGGTCAAGTAATAATATAGTGATTATGCAATCGAATGTCGTCCTCTGGATTGGTGTCTAGCCAAGTTTTAATTATCGAAAATACTCTTGGCCAATTTTATTTAGGGAATCAAATAGAACGAGAATATGAATTAATCAACACAAAACTAAAGTAAAAAGTGACAATCAAATGGGAATAATTGGTCTTAGGGAATTGATTTCACCAATTGGAGTTATGGATTAATAAACGGATTAACACATGCTATGATTCATAAATCTTGGCAACTAAAATCACACATATCTCTCCCGAGCATACATGATTCTCCCATATGCAATTGAACCCGATATCCCTATCTAAATCCAATAAACATACAAGGCAATAAGGCTAACCTTTATGACAATTTCTAGAATTAACCTTAATCTCCCGATTTTTAGCTAAATTCTAGTTATGCATATTGATTACTAATTTAAATCCTCTCTCCCGAGTTAGATTCAAATATAAACATCAATCAATTTATGGCCAGTAAATCGAAAGCATTAAACATACAACATATGCATAAATGACATCAATAGCATAAATACCGTAAATCAATCCAAAACTTGCCCAACGGCTACATCAATCCCTAAGAATTAAACTTAGCTACACATAATCCTCGTTACAATATAAACTAAGTCTAAATAAGCCATAAAAAGTGTCTAAAGTAAGGGAAAAGAGAAATAGACTCGTTGTAGGTCGAGACCGAACGTCCCCGTCACGATCCCCACGAACAATGGGTTGATTTCCAACTAATCCCCTTTGCTTCAGCTCAATTCTGTCCTCTTTTTGCTCTAAAGTCGGCTCCAAAAGTCCCCCATTCGAAGTCCCCAAAAAACCTAGCCGAAAAGATGCTTAAATAGCAAAATTTCGTTGTAGCGTCGAGACGCTATCAAGACAGTGTCGCGACGCTGTCACGACCCGCAAATTTGGAAAATTTTCTATAGCGTCGCGACGCTGTTCCTAGCGTCGCGACGCTATGATTTTTTTTTTTTTAAGATTGGAAGCTCCATTTGACTCCAATTGTTGAATTAAGCTTCAAGCACATACTTCCTACAAATAAAACATAAAAATGCATAAATTTGGGCAAATAATTGAAAAAGACTAGCTTAATTAATCAGAGAAAAATAGCTAGCTATGCTCGCTATCAAAGAGGTAGACTATAATCTTGGCCTAGGCTTAGGAGAAATGCTTATGGATGATGTGAATTTTGATCATGATGCATATATGGATAACCCTATGTTTGAAAATGATTTGGATCTGCCTGACTTTGAAAATGAATTAGACTTGCCTGCTTGTGAAAATGAAAGATCTACAGTTGATGATTTACCTTCCTTTGAAAATGAATTAAATTTGCCTGAAATGGATAATTTTGATGATGATATTGAATTGCCTGACATTGAGCATGAACATAAAAGGCATAAAAAAGATTGCTCGATAGATAATTTTGAGTCTGACCATGATTACAGTGAATCTATTGAGTCTGATCTTGACATTCCTGAATGCATGAATCCTGACAATGTGAATACTTTTTTTTCATGTCCTGATGATGTGTATAGCATAGAATCTGACCCAGAAGAACTCGAATCTGTGCATAGTATAGAATCTGATCCTGAAATTCATGAATTCTTTAATTCTTCTGATGATGAGTCATGTGACAGCTTAGTTGAATCATTTTTTTAATTCTGAGTCTGAAGGATCTGTTGAACATGTAGATATTTTTTCTGATGAATGGACTGGCATGATTGATAGGCCATCTCTAGATCCTAGACCAGTAGATATTATCATGCTTGATGACTCTGTTAACAATTGTTTTGAGAATAGAGATTTAGAAAAGAGATTTGATGCAGCTGATTATTTTCTGAAATGTTATTATGAGAATCTCTTTAGTGAAGATGGGCCAGGGGAAAGTTTTTTTTCTCCCCTGTTTGTAGTATGCAATTCGGTGCGTGATTTCTTGCAGGGCCCGGAGGATGATGAAAATTTTTATTTTGAGCCTCCGTAAGCGTGCCGAGCCTAGTCTAGCTAAAGACGTTAAAGAAAGCGCTGCTTGGGAGGCAACCCAAGGATTAAAGTTTAGTTAGTTGCTTTTGCGGTAAATAATTTTCTTTGCTCCGTGATCCAATTTTGTTTTGCAGGATCACCTTAGCAAATCCCAAAATTCCACATTTCCCATTTTTCATGGATCCAAAGGAAGAGAATGAAGCGCTCCTAGCTCAGGGAAGTCTCAGTATCTCTCTTTATGCTTTTCTGTTTTAAAACATTGGGGACAATGTTTAGTTTAAGTTTGGGGGGAGGCTTCCGCTGTGTTGAGCATATTTAAATTCTGTTGGATGCATGAATAGATAGCCATGATAGCCAAGGATGTGATTTTTGAAATTTTGGGAGAAAATGGTTTATATGTTGTGGAATCTGGGAGCACGGCAGAAATTGTGAAATTTTAAAATTTTTTGATACTTAGTTTTGATGTCTAAAGCATGCAATAGTCTTATCTAATGACGTCGTTGAAAATCTAGATTCTTATTATGGCTTTCAAAGTTGTTGTCACCCCGATAGGCTTAGTTTCTAATATTAGGAAGTTCATGCTTGATTGCTCTAAAGAACTAGGTAGGAAAAAAAAATGCTATGCCTGCTGAGAGAAAAGCAAAAGCAACAAAAGAAAATGTGAGAAAAAGAAAATCTGTTGAAAAAGAATTTTTGCTTGCTCAAAAGAAAAAAAAAGCCTAGGGGTAAAAAGAGCTACCTGCGGTGTGATCAGTTAGGCCAACCAGAGAATAAAATTCGGGTTAAGGGTCCCTGCACCGTAGTGTGAAAGCTAGTACCATTAGATATCAAAATGCAAGTTTGGGGGAGGAGCAAAAGAAAAAGAAAAGAAAAAGAAGAGAAAAAGAAAAATCATGTGAGAATTTTTCTCCCCCATGAAAAAGAAAAAGATGACAGGCACCCTAGTTTCTTTTTTTTTTTTGCATGATAGAAGGACTCCGAAGTATTAGGGGCTCTTAGCCAGTGTAGGGGGAAAACAAATGGAGAAAGCCATAAGACTAATCTAGGTTAGTAAAAGAATCAATAGATAAGTCTTGAGCATGCTATTCATTAATCTTAAGTTAAAACTAGTTTAAGATTTCTTCAAGAGTATGCGGTGCTTGCTTATTCCACTTGCATGTTTTCCATTCGATCCTAAGAATTCCAAAATCATTGAGGGTTGAGCGATTCTATTTCATGCATCTTTAGAATTTATTTTGCTCGGGACTAGCAAAAGCTTAAGTTTGGGGGTGTGATAGCGAGCAGAAATGTCGCTATTTTAGTCTCAATTTATTAAGCTTTTTGGTGCTTTAATCGTATTTTTAATGAATATATTTAATGAATTTTGTTATTTGGTCCTTAGGAGCTAAGTTGGTGATTTTGGGAGAAAAAGAGCCAAAATTGAAGTAATTATAGCCCAAATCCTAGCTTGATGCAATTGGAGGCCCAAATAAGTCAACTATAAAGAAAAGACCAAGAAAAATGAAGAAGGAGGCCCAAAAATCAGCCCAAAAAGGAAGCTGATAAATCTGGAAATCTGGACAGCGTCGAGACGCTAAGTAAGGCAGCGTCGCGACGCTGCCCTTTCTTGTTGCCCAAGCCGCGTGCGCAGCAGCGTCGCGAAGCTGAGCAAGGTAGCGTCGCGACGCTACCCCTATTCCAGGCCTATAAAAAGGCACCCTTGGGTGCCTCATTCCTCATCAATCAATTCATTCCTTCTCCATTCCAATTCCTTTCTTAGGCTCCTTTTGGAGCCCCTCTCAAGGCTTTTGAGCCTTTTTGAGAGGATTCTTCTAGTGGGAAAATTTTGGGAAATTTGGGGGAGCAATCTTAGAAGCTCAAGGAGTAGTCAGCGGGGGCTCCTAGCGTCAGCGAGGGGTTTTTCGACGGTCAATTCCTTTCCTTTATTGCTCTTTATTATGTTTTCCTTTGTAATTATTGTGGATATTATGTGTAGCTAAACCCCAATTTGGGGTCTTGAAATGAAATGATAGTCCAAATATTGTTATAATTTCTTGTCTCTTGCCCATGTCCTAATTATTTGTATGGATGTGCTTAATGCTTTACTCAATCTGGCCAATTGTGTAATGATTCGATTCTTAATGGAAACTCGACGGAGAGAAATTAGGATATATCATAATCCATGCAACTAGTTTAATTGCCCGTTGTGACGCCGAGATTAGTTGATTAAACTTAGATTCCTAAAATGAATCAGAGCGTAATTGATGTGGACTTTTCCTAACCGCAAGCGCACGGGTCAAGTAATAATATAGTGAATAGTAAATTCGAATGTCGTCCTCTGGATTGGATTTTTAAGCAAATCGAGTATTGTGAATTATCTCGCCCAATTTTATTTAGGGATCAAAAAGTGATGAATAGGTGATATGAAAACTAATCAAAGCAAATAAAAAGAATGGAAATTCAATTGGGAAAACTACTTAGGGAATTGATTTCGCCGATTTCGTTTAGGATTGATTTTAAGGAATAAGTTATTATGCACAATGAAATTATGAGCCAAAGACCCTTTAATCACAACTACCTCTCCCGAGTATAATTGATTCTCATGCACATTAACCAACTTGATATCCCTATCTAAGTTTATTAATAAGCAAGGCAATGAGATCTTTTAACCAATTCTAAAGTTAATCTAAAACCGTCAAGAATTAGAAGCAAACTTTATTCATGCAATCTTGAGTAAGTCTAGATCAAATCCCCTCTCCCGAGCTAGATTCGAAACTTAAATCATCCAACTAATGGCCAATTAATTGAAAGCATTAAATCAAGATTACAAACACAATAACATTGCACAACTTAAACCATAAATCAATCCATAAACTTAATCAACTACATCAATCCCTAAGCTACAAGTTTAGCTACTCATGAATGTAAATACAAGCTCAACTAAACATGGGAAAGCCATAAATCTAACTAAAGAAAGAAAAGGGAAGAGAAAACTCAATGTAGGCCGAGTCCCGACGTCCCCGTCACGATCCCCACGAACAATGGGTTGATTTCCAAGTTCCTCCTTTGTTTGCAGCTCCAAAATTCCTCTATTCTGTCCTCTTTACGGCTCCAAAAGGTCCCAAATTGATCTCCCCTAAAACCTAGCCGAAGTGAAGCTTATATTCTGATTTTTCGTCTTAGCGTCGAGACGCTGTCAAGACAGCGTCGCGACGCTGCCTCTTATACGCGCGTTCTGAATAAGGAAAAACGGTAGCGTCGGGACGCTTCCTATCACAGCGTCTCGACGCTGTAAGCTTTACGCGCCTATTCTGATATGGAATGTGAGCGTCGAGACGCTCAAGAGCTAGCGTCTCGACGCTAGCCTGCTGTTGACCGAGATTTGACTTTTCTCCACTTTTACTCTTTTCATTCCTTTGCATCTGTTCACGCCCCGAGCACCTGAATAACTCTGATATTGCATTAAAGCTCCAATCAACCATTTCCTACAAAATAAACAATAAAGCACAATAAAATGGCCCAAAAATCATAAAAGACTAACTAAATTAAATGAGTAAAGATAGCTAGCTATGCTCGCTATCAAATACCCCCAAACTTAAGCTTTTGCTAGTCCTCGAGCAAACTCTAAATCAGACATATAATGGAAGAATAGATGCAACAATCATAACTCAATCCTCAAGGCTCAAAAGTCAATAACCAAGCAAGCAAGAGACACGCACACAAGGACCAATGAGGGAGACAAATTAAAATTTTTCCAAAATTAACTTGCACAAGCGAGATCTAACTCAACAAGATCAGACTCTACTAGCCCGGGATTGGATTATTAAACTCTCAGCTCATCTTCCCTCTACACTGGCACTAAGGCTTCACTAATGAGTTAATGCAACAAATTAGTTTGTTTATCTCCATACTTAGGTGCTTATGATTAACAATTGAATTAAGCATATAAATGTGGCACTAGCTTTCACACACCCATTGCAGGGACCCTTAACCTGAGTTTTCTCTGGTTGGCCTAACTGATCACAACAGGGGTAGCTCTTTTTGCCTTAATCTTTATTAAACATTGCAAACTGTGCACAGGCCATGGCATAATAATTTTTTTTCTTCAACAACAGTCACAACAAGAATGATTTTTCTTTATGAGCATAAATAGCATATATTCTTTTCTTTCCTCCTAAACAAGATCAAACATGCTAATTTGCAAAAAATTAACTCTTTAGCTCTACCCTACACCTATCGAGGTGACAACAAGCATATGAACCCAATAATTCGCTCCTAAGCATTCAAATCCAAATCTAGCCAAGACAAATACTCTACTCATGCAAGCCATCTCCTAGAAAAATTTTAAAAAGTCTCCCTTTTTGGGCACTTATGCTTACATCTCATCACAAGCTTGAAAATTGACAAGAAAGCCTATCCTAGGACATCATAATCATGCAAAAGTAGCATCCAGAAAACAACCATATGCAAAATTCAAAGAAAGCTCAAAACTATAGCCCGAACTCAGATGCTCAAGGGCTCCACAAACATGCTAATCCACCCCCAAACTTAAAACATGCATTGTCCTCAATGTATAAAGAAAATAGGGCATAAACAAGCATGAGAACAATAAACGAATGAAAGGAGTGAACAATACTGCCCTGGAATGATGATGACTTCTTGACTGAATGCTTGGACTCTTGAAAGCTTGAAAGCAAAGGAGAGAAAGAAAACAAGACCTACAAAACAAAAACAAACAATAAATAAAAAAAACAAAAAGAAAACACACTAAACTTACTTGGGTTGCCTCCCATAAGCGCTTGTTTAACGTCATTAGCTCGACGTGTTGCACGTGCTTCAAGGAGGCTTTTGTTCTGTGAATCCAACAGAGGTGCTCTTTCTTGCACCTTTCCTGTAGCCCATGTAAAGCACTTCATCTTTAGAGTCTTCAACTGCTTTAAAGATTTCTTTTTCGTTCTTGACTCTAATAGTGAGCTCCCTGCGCTCAATATCTATGATCGCTCGCCCAGTAGCGAGGAATGGTCGTCCTAATATGACAGGCATTGAAGGATTTTCTATCATGTCCATAACATACAAGTCAATAGGGAGGAAAAATCTACCTACTCTGATTAACACATTTTCTACAATACCAACTGGTCTCACCACAGATTGATCAGCCAATTGGAGCTTTACAGGAGTAGACTTAATCTCACCTATATCTAACTTTTTACACAAAGATAGAGGAATGATATTAATGCTAGCACCTAAATCACATAATGCTCTAAAAGAATAAGTACCAAAACTACAAGGAACAGAAAAACTCCCTGGATCTGCTACTTTTTCAGGTACTTTTTGTTGTACTCTGGTGCTGCATGTGGAAGCAAGATAAACAGTGTCGACCTTCTTTTCCTTTCGTTTCTTCGCTAACCATTCCTTCATAAACCTGTTGTATTGGGGCATCTCTAATGCCTCTGCAAAAGGAATATTAATGTTCAGATTCATAAAAGCATTCATAAATTTATCAAACTGAACCTGATTATTCTTTTTCTTCTTTTTCTTTTTCTTTTCCTTGGGAACCATCAGTGTGGGAGAAGGAATAGGAGGCTCAAGGTTAGGCTGTTCAGCCTCATCAGATGATGTGTCCTCCTCAGCTTCCCCTGTAGGCGTTTCATAGTCCTCAGATTCAGGTTCCTCTTCAGACTCCTCCTGGTGAACAGTGATTGCCTTGCAATATTCCATCTGGGGTTTCTCTTGTTCAGCTGGGGCCTTACCTTTGTTCATGGTGCTTACAACATTCACCAACTGTCCCAGCTGAGTCTCTATGTTCTTTATAGCTGCACTGTGGCCATTCACTGTTGAGTTGATGGCAATGACTGCCTCCTCTAACTTGGTTGTCCTGTTACTAGACTCTGCAATGAAAGCTCCAACAAGATCTTCTAACTTTTTATTATCTTGAGTTTGAGGGGCAAAACCAGGAGGATTAAGAACATTCTTAGTATTAGCATAAGAGAAATTTTCATGGTTCCTATTGTTAGGGTGATAATGTGTAGGTGTAGAACTATTATTATATCCCCTAGAATTAAAATTTGATACATACTGAACCTGCTCGATGGTCTCCTCCTGAGGTCTAGATGCTAAAGCAGCAGCTGATTCAATTGACTGTGCACTCCCTGTACCTGAAAATTTCATAAAAGCATTGGCAAGGGAAGTCATCTGGGCTTGGAGTGCACTTACTTTATCAACCTCGAACACTCCAGCAGCAATCTTTTTAGGTGTAGACCGCTCAGATGGCCACTGATAGCTGTTGGTGGCCATATCCTCTAAAAGTGTGCGAGCGTTTTCCACGGTCTTGGACAACAGAGTCCCACCTGCAGCTGCATCAACAATCGTTTTTGTACTAGGGGTCAAACCATTATAAAACAACTGTACCTGAAGCCAATCGGGGTAACCATGTTGAGGACACTTCCTCAGTAGCTCTTTGAATCGCTCCCACGCTTCAAACAGCTGTTCATCATATTGTTGTTGAAATGTCCCAATCTCGGTCCTCAGCTTGACCGTCTTTGCAGGGGGAAAGAATTTCTTTAAAAATGCCTGGACCAAAGCATCCCAGGTGGTGATGCTCCCAGGAGCAATAGACTGCAACCAATCACGTGCTTTATCCTGCAAAGAAAAGGGAAATAAACGTAAGCGAATAGCATCCTCAGAGACACCATTAATCTTTACCGTCCCACAAATATCCAGGAATGATTTAAGATGAGAATTTGGATCCTCAGTGGGCGATCCTCTATATGCACAGTCTCGAGCCATCTGAATGAGGCCGGTCTTCAGCTCAAAGTTGTTGGCATTAATCGGTGCATAGACAATTCCCGACTGTTGCCCCTGAAACACAGGCTGAAAATAATCTCTAATAGGCCTAGGCTCCTCAGGTGGATTTTGATCTGCCATTTGAATAATTTCTCTATTTTCCCTTCGAAGCCTAAGAATTGTTCTTTCTATCTCGGGATCAAATGGTGCTAAAATTAAATCTTTATCCCTACGCATGCAAAATAAAACAATCTAAAAAAAAGAAAGAAAACAATTATGGAATGAAATAGAGAAAAAGAAACAACTAATCTAAATATGGAAAATATAATCTAGAAAAGGAAATAAAGTAACCTAATATGGAATGCAAAAACAAATATGGCAAAATGCAAATAAGGAAACTAATCTAAAAAGGAAAAAACAAGAACAAATAAAGAAAAGATTACTCAACTAAAAGAAAACTAACCTAGAAAATCAAATATGGAAAAAAAAACAAATAAGGAAAAAAAAAATGCAACAAAACAAAAAAAAGTAAAAATACACCCTAAATTAAGATCAAGCAATTTTTTCACAATATCAATTTAACTAAATGTGCCAATCCCCGGCAACGGCGCCAAAAACTTGATGTGGACTTTTCCTAACCGCAAGCGCACGGGTCAAGTAATAATATAGTGAATAGTAAATTCGAATGTCGTCCTCTGGATTGGATTTTTAAGCAAATCGAGTATTGTGAATTATCTCGCCCAATTTTATTTAGGGATCAAAAAGTGATGAATAGGTGATATGAAAACTAATCAAAGCAAATAAAAAGAATGGAAATTCAATTGGGAAAACTACTTAGGGAATTGATTTCGCCGATTTCGTTTAGGATTGATTTTAAGGAATAAGTTATTATGCACAATGAAATTATGAGCCAAAGACCCTTTAATCACAACTACCTCTCCCGAGTATAATTGATTCTCATGCACATTAACCAACTTGATATCCCTATCTAAGTTTATTAATAAGCAAGGCAATGAGATCTTTTAACCAATTCTAAAGTTAATCTAAAACCGTCAAGAATTAGAAGCAAACTTTATTCATGCAATCTTGAGTAAGTCTAGATCAAATCCCCTCTCCCGAGCTAGATTCGAAACTTAAATCATCCAACTAATGGCCAATTAATTGAAAGCATTAAATCAAGATTACAAACACAATAACATTGCACAACTTAAACCATAAATCAATCCATAAACTTAATCAACTACATCAATCCCTAAGCTACAAGTTTAGCTACTCATGAATGTAAATACAAGCTCAACTAAACATGGGAAAGCCATAAATCTAACTAAAGAAAGAAAAGGGAAGAGAAAACTCAATGTAGGCCGAGTCCCGACGTCCCCGTCACGATCCCCACGAACAATGGGTTGATTTCCAAGTTCCTCCTTTGTTTGCAGCTCCAAAATTCCTCTATTCTGTCCTCTTTACGGCTCCAAAAGGTCCCAAATTGATCTCCCCTAAAACCTAGCCGAAGTGAAGCTTATATTCTGATTTTTCGTCTTAGCGTCGAGACGCTGTCAAGACAGCGTCGCGACGCTGCCTCTTATACGCGCGTTCTGAATAAGGAAAAACGGTAGCGTCGGGACGCTTCCTATCACAGCGTCTCGACGCTGTAAGCTTTACGCGCCTATTCTGATATGGAATGTGAGCGTCGAGACGCTCAAGAGCTAGCGTCTCGACGCTAGCCTGCTGTTGACCGAGATTTGACTTTTCTCCACTTTTACTCTTTTCATTCCTTTGCATCTGTTCACGCCCCGAGCACCTGAATAACTCTGATATTGCATTAAAGCTCCAATCAACCATTTCCTACAAAATAAACAATAAAGCACAATAAAATGGCCCAAAAATCATAAAAGACTAACTAAATTAAATGAGTAAAGATAGCTAGCTATGCTCGCTATCAGTAATAATTAATGATTTTTAATAGCGCTAAGGACACTTAGGTTGTTAAAATGAATTAATTACAATTAGGGGAAACCGACAGGAGAACCTATGTGATTAACGGAGATTCTAGGATTATAATTAGTTGGGCAATGAGATAGGATAATTATAACAACTATTTAGCTAATCATTGATTTTCAAGACCCCTCTTCCCATTTAAAGAAAACTCTTTCTCCACATTTTATTTTCGATTGATCAATTTATTTTTGTTAATTGTCTTGAATTTAAATCCTTTTTATTGCATGAAGTGGTCCCTAAATATTATTTCGCCTAAGTATTTTCAATGCTCAAGAAAATTTTAATTATTTGCTTAAGTTTCGTTTCGCCTCCTTGAGGATTCGATACTCGGTATTACTACCGTTTTATATTACTTGCGGCCCGTGCACTTTGCGGTCATCAATGAGTTCCTGGCAACAGCTAATAGCTGGAGAGATGACTCTTAAAGTTGGAACAGGAGAAGTCATCTCGGCTATTGCAGTGGGAGACATAAAATTATTCTTCACCAAGGAACGCTACATGATATTAGATAATGTGTACATAGTTCCGAAGATTAAAAGAAATTTGATTTCTTTATCTTGTTTATTAGAACAAGGTTACTCAATTTCTTTTTCTGTTAATGAAGCGTTCATAACTAAAAGAGGTATTGATGTTTGCTCTGCAAACTTGAAGAATAAATTATATGTTTTGAGACCAATTGAGTCTAAAGCTATTTTAAATCACGAGATGTTTAAAACCGCTGAGACTCAACCTAAAAAGCAAAGAGTTTCTCAAGATACCTATCTCTGGCACTTGAGGTTAGGCCATATCAACCTCAATAGGATTGGGAGATTGGTCAAGAGTGGACTTCTAAACAAGTTAGAAGACGACTCGTTGCCTCCTTGTGAATCATGCCTTGAGGGCAAGATGACAAAACGACCTTTTACCGGAAAAGGTTATCGTGCCAAAGAGCCCTTAGAGCTCATTCATTCGGACCTCTGTGGACCAATGAACATTAGAGCTCGAGGAGGGTATGAATATTTCATCAGTTTCATTGATGATTATTCGAGGTATGGCTATCTCTACCTGATGCATCATAAGTCCGAAGTTTTTGAAAAGTTCAAGGAGTATAAGGCCGAGGTTGAGAACCTATTAGGTAAGACGATAAAAACACTTTGATCCGATCGAGGTGGAGAGTATATGGACTTAAGTTTTCAAGACTATTTGATAGAGCATGGAATTACGTCCCAACTCTCACCCCCTGGTACACCTCAGCAAAACGGTGTATCAGAAAGGAGAAACAGAACCTTGTTGGACATGGTTCGTTCGATGATGAGTTATGCTCAATTGCCTAACTCGTTTTGGGGTTATGCAGTAGAGACTGCAGTTTATATCTTGAACGTAGTTCCTTCAATGAGTGTTTCTGAAACACCATTTGAGCTCTGGAAAGGTCGTAAAGCTAGTTTACGACATTTCAGAATTTGGGGATGTCCTGCATACGTGCTAGAAGCAAACCCAAAGAAATTGGAGCCTCGTTCTAGATTTTTCCTATTTATAGGCTATCCCAAAGAAACGAGAGGTGGATACTTCTTCGATCCAGAGGAAAATAAAGTACTTGTATCGACAAATGCTACATTCCTAGAAGAAGACCACCTCAGAGATCACAAGCCACGTAGTAAAGTCGTTTTAAGTGAACTATCTAACGAAGCTACAGAAACATCAACAAGAGTTGTTGATGATACTGGCACCTCGAGTCAATCACATCCTTCTCAAGAAATAAGAGGACCTCGACGTAGTGAGAGGGTTGTTAGACAGCCTGATCACTATTTGGGTTTAACTGAAACTCCAGTCGTCATACCTAATGACGGGATCGAGGATCCATTAACCTTTAAAAAGGCAATGGATGACGTTGACAAGAACGAGTGGATTAAAGTCATGGATTTAGAGATCGAGTCCATGCATTTTAATTCAGTATGGGATCTTGTAGATCAACCTGAAGGGGTTAGACCCATAGGGTGCAAATGGATCTACAAGAGAAAACGAGACGCTGCTGGAAAGGTACAGACCTTTAAGGCACGACTTGTGGCAAAGGGTTTTACCCAGCGGGAGGGGATTGACTATGAAGAAACCTTCTCCCCTGTTGCCATGTTAAAGTCGATCCGGATACTTTTATCCATTGCCACGTTTTACGATTATGAAATATGGCAAATGGATGTCAAGACTGCCTTTCTGAACGGTAATCTTGAAGAAAGTATCTACATGTCTCAGCCAGAGGGGTTCATAGCTCAGGATCAAGAGCAAAAAGTTTGCAAGCTTAAACGATCCATTTATGGATTAAAACAAGCGTCTAGATCCTGGAATATGAGATTTGATACTGCGGTCAAATCTTATGGCTTTGAACAAAACGTTGATGAGCCTTGTGTTTACAAAAGGATCATCAACAACTCTATAGCTTTCTTAGTACTGTATGTGGATGATATCCTACTCATTGGGAATGATGTAGGTTATCTAACTGACATTAAACTATGGCTAGCAACTCAATTCCAAATGAAAGATTTGGGTGAGGCACAATTTGTTCTAGGAATCCAAATTGTTCGAAACCGAAAGAACAAAACGCTAGCCCTGTCTCAAGCGTCTTATATCGACAAATTGTTGGTTAGATATAAAATGCAAAATTCCAAGAAAGGACTATTACCTTTCAGGCACGGAATTAACTTGTCTAAGGAACAGTGTCCTCAGACACCTCAAGAAGTTGAGGACATGAGACGTTTTCCCTATGCCTCTGCAGTAGGTAGCCTAATGTATGCCATGTTGTGTACAAGGCCTGACATTTGTTATGCAGTAGGGATTGTCAGTAGATATCAATCCAATCCAGGATTTGATCATTGGACAGCCGTTAAAAGTATCCTCAAATATCTAAGGAGAACGAGGGACTATATGCTCGTGTATGGTTCGAAGGATTTGATCCTTACAGGATACACTGATTCTGACTTTCAAACTGATAAAGATTCGAGGAAATCTACATCGGGGTCAGTATTCACTCTAAATGGAGGAGCAATAGTATGGCGCAGCATCAAGCAAGGATGCATTGCAGACTCGACCATGGAGGCCGAATATGTACCCGCTTGCGAAGCAGCAAAAGAGGCAGTATGGCTCAGGAAGTTCCTAACTGACTTGGAAGTCGTTCCAAATATGCATCTGCCTATCACCTTGTATTGTGATAATAGCGGCGCAGTTGCAAACTCAAAGGAACCTCGTAGCCATAAGAGAGGCAAGCACATCGAAAGGAAATACCATCTCATTAGGGAGATTGTACACCGAGGAGACGTGATCGTCACGAAGATAGCGTCGGAGCACAACATTGTTGATCCATTCACGAAGGCTCTCACGGCTAAAGTGTTCGAGAGTCATCTAGAAGGTCTAGGTCTGTGAGATATGTACGAGAAATAATCTAGGTCAAGTGGGAGAATTGTAACCGGTATATCGATACCTTAGTATACTGGGTATTTAGATGCCCTAGTTTATTGTATTTTTACTCCGTTATTAATCAAGTATTTATTCATCCACTGCTGTTATAGATTATAGTACATCCCACTAAACTAGAGTTTTAGTTCAAGTGGGAGATTGTTGGGATTGGTGCCCTAAAACTCGTAGATAATGAATGTTAAACGAATTATATACTTATTCGATAAAGGTGTTATCGAGATTGATTCAGTAAAAGTCATTACTGAATAAATTAAATTGCACATATATAACCCAAATCCAATAAACTAAGATCCATGGCTATAGGATGAACACTTGAGCTTTATGTAGAGACATAAAAGTGGATCAAGCTTGAGTAATAGCCAAAACGGTCTATAGTATAGGAATAGGGTTGGGTACCTTATTCTGGAGACACTATGAGACGCGACCCACTTTATAGATGGTATAGACGATGTGATCCTAAATCGTCCATGTAGAGACATGCGAGTGGGGGTGTCCTATGCAATGAGTTTGCATAAGACCAGGACCGAGAAATAAGTCGCTCTCGCTTTATAACACCGTTTACTGACGAGACTGACTATTTTATGTGATGACCTAGGTAACTCGATCTTAATCCTCAGCTAACTATGAACTCCGGTTTATTCGGGCTTATCCTTAGATCTGCATAGGTGAGAGTGGCTCAGTATCGCCGACTCAATAAGCCTCCCATTTCAGGGATAGGAACGGGTAGATAGCTGGGGACATAGTCGTGCAAGAAGAAATTCACTCCTACCCGAATAAGGGATAGTAGAGAGGTTGTTCCCTTAAGTGCTGACTCTGGGGCTTGAACAAAGGGATCCCGCCCTCTCATTGGCCCGAGAGGGACTCAGTTTATTGGTTGGACCATAAACCAATTGTTCATTAGAGGATCAGTGGGACTTAAGGAACTAGAAGTACTATAGGGGTAAAACGACTTATTGACCTAGCTATAGCTACGAACAACCTATGAAGGATCGACTTACTAATCATGGTTAAATCAAGTGGATGGAAATATATCTATAGTGAGGGGAGTGCAACTATCGGGCTATAGTGGAGTGTCCCGATAGTTAACGAATGTTGGCTAGCTTGGACAATGAGATTAGTCGGTTAGCCTCGAATCGTTGGAGCCCATGATCTATAGGTCCATTAGGTCCCCCTACTAGTTCATATCGGAATTAAGCCTAGAACAAAAGATAGGAAGCTTTGAATCGTTCAAAATCGGGAAAAAGGGTATTATCGTAAATTGTGTTTGACACAATAATTTAATTATGAATTAAATTAGAAAATGAGAGATGAAGTATTTAAAAGTGTTTTGAATACTATATATATGTATTAGGAATCATATATATGGAATTGCACAAGATAACAAAGATTAATTAGATTAATCATATCAAAATTAATTTGAAAATTTTCAAATTAATTACCAAGCAATCAATTTCAATTTAAAATTGAAATTGGGGGTAATTTGCAAGCTTGAAATTTGATTTCAATTTGAATTTAGTGGATTTAGTTGGAAATCCACTTAATGCATGATCATTCAAAGTGGAAAGACAACTCACTCATGCATTGTTGCATGTCTTGTGCAATGTACACCTAGAATCCACTTGAGCTTGCAAATACACCATGTGTCTTGTGTCTTGAGGCTTGGCTTTGCATGGAGAATGTCTTTAAAAGGAGTTTGAGTCATAATCAAACATAAGAGAGCCATTTTCTTAATGTTATGCTGCTGGAATTTGGACTCAAAGTTCTCTCATCTCTCATTCTTCTCCATTGTTTGATGCTTCAAGCATTCCCTTCCCATTCCCTATCTTATATAGACTCCCACAAGTCGTTCTTGGCCCGGAGTATAGTGGGAAAGACTCTAGAGGTTGTCCAAGGAGCATAGGAGAGGCAAACACCACAAGGAGTTCAACATAAGTGAGCTACAAAGGTTGGTGTTTTCTAAACTCTCTATTCTGTCTTTTCTAGAACATGCATGCTTTAGGAGTAAAATTGAATGTCTTAAGTGCTTTTGATCTTCAATTGCTTCCGCATGTGTAATATGTACACCTTCAGTAGTAATACTGAGTATCGAATCCACAGGGAGGCGAAGCGAAACTTAAGCAAATAATTAAAATTTTCTTGAGCACTAAAAATACTTAGGCGAAATAATATTTAGGGACCACTTCATGCAATAAAAAGGATTAAAATTCAAGACAATTAATAGAAATAAATTGATCAATCGAAAATAAAATGTGGAGAAAGAGTTTTCTTTAAATGGGAAGAGGGGTCTTGAAAATCAATGATTAGCTAAATAGTTGCTATAATTATCCTATCTCATTGCCCAACTAATTATAATCCTAGAATCTCCATTAATCACATAAGTTCTCCTGTCGGTTTCCCCTAATTGTAATTAATTCATTTTAACAACCTAAGTGTCCTTTGCGCCATTAAAAATCATTAATTATTACGCTCTGATTCATTTTAGGAATCTAAGTTTAATCAACTAATCCCGGTGTCACAACGGGCAATTAAACTAGTTGCATGGATTATGATCTATCCTAATTTCTCTCCGTCGAGTTTCCATTAAGAATCGAATCATTACACAATTGGCCAGATTGAGTAAAGCATTAAGCACATCCATACAAATAATTAGGACATGGGCAAGAGACAAGAAATTATAACAAAATTTGAACTATCATTTCATTTCAAGACCCCAAATTGGGGTTTTAGCTACACATAATATCCACAATAATTACAAGGGAAAGCAAAATAAAGAGCATAAAAGGAAAGGAATTGACCGTCGAAAAACCCCTCGCTGACGCTTGGAGCCCCGCTGACTACTCCTTGAGCCTTTTAGATGCTCCCCAAAATTCCCCCAAAATATTTCCCACTAAAGAATTCTCTCAAAAAGGCTAGAAAGCCTTGAGAGAGACTCCAAATGAGCCAAAGGAAGGAAAGAAAGGATTGAAGAATGATTTGATTGATGAATAATGAGGCACCCAAGGGTGCCTTTTTATAGGCCTAGAATAGGGGTAGCGTCGCGACGCTGCTGCGCACGCGGCTTGGGCAACACGAAAGGGTAGCATCACGACGCTGCCTTACTTAGCGTCTCGACGCTGCCCCAAATTTCCAGATTTATCAGCTTCCTTTTGGGCTGATTTTTGGGCCTTCTTCTTTATTTCTTTTGGTCATTTCTTCATGGTTGACTTCTTTGGGCCTCCAATTGCTTCAAGCTTTGATTTGGGCTATGATTACTTCAATTTTGGCACTTTTTCTCCCAAAATCACCATTTTTGCTCCTAAGGACCAAATAACAAAATTCATTAAATATATTCATTAAAAACACGATTAAAGCACCAAAAAGCTTAATAAATTGAGACTAAAATAACGACTTTTCTGCTCGCTATCACTCGCATGTCTCTACATGGACGATTTAGGATCACATCGTCTATACCAACTATAAAGTGGGTCGCGTCTCATAGTGTCCCCAGAATAAGGTACCCAACCCTATTCCTATACGATAGACCGTTTTGGCTATTACTCAAGCTTGATCCACTTTTATGTCTCTACATAAAGCTCAAGTGTTCATCCTATAGCCATGGATCTTAGTTTATTGAATTTGGGAATTTATATGTGCAATTTACTTTATTCATTAATAACTTTACTGAATTAGTCTCGATAACGCCTTTATCGAATAAGTATATAATTCATTTAACACTCACTATCTACGAATTTTAGGACACCAATCCCAACAGGTCTAAGTTTCTGGATGGGCCTCCACTCGTACTTCCACTCTCGGCTGCTCAGTTGGAGTCTTCTTTGATCGAGGAATGAATGGTTCTCTCCTTGCAGGCAGTGGTGGTGATGGTGTCTTGGCTTGGGGAAGCACATAATTTGTTCCCCTAGTGTTCGACCTCCTAAAGGAAATGTTAGTCTTTTTTCTTCTTCTTAGCCCTCCCTTCGGCCTCACTGTCAGTTCCTTCTCTGCCCTTCTTGGGCATTTGGTCTCTAGAGATCTCATGGAGATCATTTTCATCAGTTGGAGCTTGCTACACTTTCTTTTGCTCATGCTCGAACAGGTCCTCGAACATTGTCTCATTCTAGTGCTCAAACAGGTCCTCAAGCACATTTTCTTCCTCCTTTGGTGGTGGTGGGATTTGCACATTAGATTACACCTCAGGAACTGGTGCAATCTCTTATTCTTGCTCTATTTGTGCCACATTTGCGCTCGCAAACTCCCCTGTATTTTCTTTTAACTAGCCCTCAAAAGCGGGCACAATTTTTTCTTCTTCTTCTTTCTCAGTGGTATCCACGAGTCCTTCAAACATGATGCTACAAAATACAGAGAAACTTTCTTTTCTTCTTCTCTCTTCTTCTTCTTAGCCTTTTTCTTTCTTCTTCTTTCTTCAGCCCAAAGATCACCTCTGATTTGGGCGGCCCTAGCTTTTGCTAGCAAGATTGTGTCAGCCACCACTTTATTCCAGTCCTTTTGCTCGAGCATTTACTCCAACTCTGGACCTCATCTTGCTGATCTTTTGGCTCTAAGTTTAAAAGGATCTACAGCTGAAGTAGAAGTCTGAACCTGTATTTGCGTCCCCGATGCGAGCACATCTTGTCTGGTTAGTGCCTCAGGAACTGGCACTGCCTCTTCTGCCTTGGTTGTGTTTGCAGTTGCAATTTCAGGTCGACCTACAAAGAGATTCTCAAGTTGCTCTACATTTGCAGTCGCAACCTTGATGCATGGTTCTGCTCCATCTTTTCTCCTTCTTCTAACATACTTCACTCCCACTTTCTTTTCTGCTTCTTTCCTCTCCTTAAGTCGTACTACTTTCGGTTTAAGGATCAAGGGTGTCTCATCCTCTTCTTCTTCTTTGGTTTCCATGGCAGCGTCCTCGATGACTTGACGACTACTTTCAATAGCTCTTCTCAATTCATCATCCCACTCTCTTGAGTGTGTTCCTGCACGAGTAGTTGGTCGGGGAGGCTTACATTGAGTTTCGATCGAATAAAGGTTGAACTAGTAGAATGTTGCACTCTAAATTTCTGCGAAAGAGGAGAGGGCTTTGAAACCGCCTTCAACCTCCCAGAGGAAGAACTTGGAGATGATTTTCTGGCTGAAACGTGGTTCTTCGGCTAATAAGCAGAATGAGGCTTCATCTTTTGTTGATTTCTTTGTTGGTCTGCAACAGAAGGAACCGCAGATGTTTTCTAAGTTGAATGGTGTGCCTTTTCGATGGTGAGGGTGGTGGAATAGTTGGTGGGTGCTTAGGGCGAGAGAGACGTTGGAGAAGTTCAAAAGATAATTTACCTAATTCAAATTCTTCGATGTTTATATGTTTCAAACTTCTCTTAAATGATTTGGTGATTTTAAATGGCATCACTCTGGGCCCTCTGATTTTCCTAGAATTGCGCTCGCAAATGTAGCACAAAGTACTGCCTGAAAAATTTCCCTTTTTTAGCACACGACAAATTTGCGACCGCATTTGCATTGCAAATCCTGCCCTTTTTTCAATCTCTTTTTCCTGCACCTTCATTTATCTTCTGCACACTTGATAAAAAAAAATTAGAACGTTCACACGGGTTAAGTGTCCAAAATTTAAGAAGAATTTCATAACTTTGAAGAAGAACTAGGATAAAATTTTGGCAAATCATGAAAATGCAAGTCTTGGTTCACAAAACTTGATTTTCTTGTTTTTCCACCACTGTAGACATTTTTGCTCAATTCTTTTTGAAATTTTTTATTTTAACAAGAGAAAAGAAAAGAATAGAAAACCAAGAAAAAGATATAAAATAGAGGGAAAACAAAAACAACCGCAAAATATCATACATATTTACACAATCTCATTTCTGAATTACTTGGGGTCAATGGAGGCCTTATCCTTGCTTAGGCCTTCCCTTTTAGGGTTCTCTGTATTGCTTGGTAGGGTCTCTATTGGTCTGTTCCTCATTTCCTTAGCTAACTTCCCAATTTGAGATTCAAGACTCCTCAAGGAAGCTATTTGACTTTTAATTACAGCATCATTCTTGGTCATTAGTTCCCTCATAAGATTCTCCAAATTTGTTGTGGATTGGGGTTGCACTTGCATCGACTGCTACATTTGCGGCTGCAAAGGCTGTGGAATCTTCATTTGAGCTTGACCATTAAATTCAGTTGGTCCTTCCTGCTTAAAAAGGGGTTGCATTGGATGTACTTGCATTTTTTCCTCCCCAAGATAAGTTAGGGTGTTTTCTTCATCCTGGATTATGTGTTGGAATACGAATTTATTCTATTCTATGCACCTACAAAACAAACTGAAGCTGGATTTTGAGGAAAATCGTCAAATGAGTGCTCTTCATTGCAAGTAGTACACATGGGGGTTGAAACTTTGTTCACGGCTGCAACTTGAACTTGATTTTCTAAAGTAAGATTCATAAGCATGTCGTTCATAGTTAACATCCATTCTGAAAGTGTCTCGAGATGATTGACTTCTTGGACCTTGACACTGCTCCTAAAAGGTGTTTCTTCTTCTCCCCATTGACTGTGATTTGCAACAATAGCGTCCGGAATTTCATTTGCCTCGTTGAAGATCTTTTTAAGCAATGAACCATTAGCTGATGCATTGACTACTACTTTAGAAGCTTGAGTCAACCCATTGTAAAAATGCTCTACAAGAAGACAAGCGGGCAAGCCATGGTGTGGACATTTCCTTATCAACTTCTTGAAGCATTCCCATGCTGTGTCTACTCCTTCTTGTGGTCCTTGTTTAAAAGTGATAATTTCCCATCAGATTTGAGCATTCTTTTTCGGTGGAAAATATTTCAAAAGAAACTTTTCAGCAAGCTCATTCCATGTGATGATGTTATCTGGTGGAAAAGAATCTAACCATGCTTCTGCATTACCTTGTAAAGAAAATGGAAAAAGTTTCAAACACAAAGTATCATTGGATACTCCATTGAGCTTGAACAAATTGCATATTCTCATGAATTGCTTCATGTGTTTGTGAGGATCTTCACTAGGAAGTCCTGAAAATTGGCCTATCGTCTGAAGCATTTGGAACATGATAGACTTGAGCTCGAAATGATTGGCATCAATGACTGGCTCAACAATTCTTGTATTGAGAGTGTAAAAAGTTGTGGTTGCATAATCCCCGATGGCTCTATTCCTTTCATCTACAATAAGTAATTGATTATTTGCTGCCACATATTGCTGCTGCACATTGTTGGGTTGTGCTCCTCTTTGTTGTGCACCAAGAGGGTCTCCAACAGGTGACTCCATAGCAATTTCCTGCAGAAAGAATTCTTCTAGGGTTTCCTATTGTTGACATGCAAAAATGTCATCATTTTTCTATTAATTTTAGCTAGTTTTGTGTATGAATTGTGTGCTTTAATGCTATTTTATGTTTAAATTTCAGAAAACTGAGCCAAGGAAGAAAAACCGGAATTTTGAGAGATTTTGGATGATTTTGGAGCAATTTGGAGAATTACATTGAAGACAAAAATCCAAAAAGCCAAGAAGAATGAGTTAGAAGTCCAAATTCATAAATTCCAAGTCTTAAATTATCAAGTTGGGTCAAGAAAAGTGCCCAAAATCCATTACAAGAAGCATTTGGGCCAAAAGAAAGTTGGAGGCCCAAAAATGGAATCAAAATCGGGCCATAATTGAAGATTCAGGGCCTAGCGTCGGACGCTAAGCCTGGAGCGTCCCGACGCTAGGCAGCCGCGTGGAGAGTTCTGGAATCGTGACAGCGTCGCGACGCTGTCTAGATAGCGTCTCGACGCTGCGACGTCTTGGAGCCCAAGAAAAGATGACGTCAGAGCGTCGCGACGCTACGCCTGCTGGGAGCCTATAAAAGGAGCCTTTTGCAGTGAAGTTGGTGTGCCAATTTGTGGGTTTTCACCCCATTCTAGAATCCACACTAAAATTGGGGATTTTTGGGAGAGTTTTGGAGCTTTTTTGAAGATCTTTGGAGCTCGGGATCGATGGAGGTCGGCGCGGAATCGAGGAAATCGACACTTTTATGAGCATTTCTCTTTCCTTTTCCTTTCCTCCAAATTGTGTCTCCATTTATCTTTTGCTTTCTAGATTAGCTTTTTATTATTCTTTTCGGCATTAGATCTTGTTCTCTAAATAAAGCTAAGCAATAGTATTCGCGGTAATTAATTGAATAAATCCAATCCCTGTGGAGACGATACTCTATACTCAAAATCACTAAATTACTTGTGACGACCCGTACACTTGCGATATTAAAAAATCATCATAACAGCAAGGTTGTTTTTGCATAGGTAGGGCTTTCTCCTACTCAAGGAATCCACATATTTGAACCCCCAAGAAGAAGCTTAGCTCATAATCAAAAGTAAAGTACAAGATAATAAGTAAAAAGAACATGTAAAGGAAAAACAAATTGAATTCATATTAATTGAATGAATGGAGTACAAAACTTATAACTTACTACTGAATTAAAATAAAACAAACACTCAGGAATGCTGGAAATAGAAAACGAAAACAGAAAATAAAACACAAGACTCTATTAAGGATCTCTCCCTCTCTATCTAGCTTGCTTTTGCCCTTTTTAAGGAGAAACAAGTCTTTCTCTTCTTCTTCTTCCGAATGGAAGAGTCGACAGAGGCTGAAAGACACAGAACTCGGAGTGGTTACAAGATGAGAAGAGAGAAAAACATAAAAATCTATCCTAAGAAGGAAATTTCGAGCTCTTTTTGCTTCTTGCATCTTGGTCCCCTGATGGAAGAGATTGTCGAGGTCTCTTATCAAATAAATTTATAATCCACAAACTCTAAAGCTAACTTGTAGCAGTAGTGGTTGGGGTCGAACACAGGGAACAATCGGTTTATTTCTAAATTCTTTTGTGTCTTTGAGGTAACAAAAAGGGGGGTTTATTGATAAAAGATTAAGACATAAAGTAAAAGTGGGAAAATAAATAAGGAAAATTAAATGCAAGGAAAGTAAAGGTGGGGTTAGTTGATCTTACCATGAGGATCACTGCAATCGGGGTTGAACTCGGCGTTAAGTTTGATTAATTTCATTCATCGATTATCAATTGATTTTAATTAACTATCTAAGTCCGGCGTACTCCGGCAACAAACCGAGAGCCATGATCCAACTATCACAAACATGCAAACGTAGGTTTGATTCTAGTTTAAATTAATTAATTATCCAATTAACTAATCTAAACGGCATTGGGATCTAGCCGAATTAATTCACATGCAACGGGCAACAAACCACAATTACAATTGATTAACTTTATTTAGTTCAAAGGACGCATGCGTAATATCATAACGTTAGCCTATTTGCTACTTAGATTTAGCAAGTAAATTTAGACAAGGCGTGGTCAAGGTTGTCAATCTTTCCTACCACAATCTAAACTTGTATGCAAAGAACTAAAATCACAAAGACAATTAACTAAATAATTAAGAATGGAAATCTCATAAAATTGAATCAAACTTACAAACCGAGGTCCTGATTACAACGATCCGAGCTTAGTTGGCCATAGACAAGCACCTCCAAGCTCGAGGCTCGATCAACCGACCCATGGACTAAGAAAACTTAAAATAACTCTAGAAAAGTAAAGAGAAAAGTGGCTACAAAATTGTAGTGAGGGATGATTTGAGGGATGATTCTAAACCTACACCAAAGGCCTCTATTTATAGAGTTTCTTGGCCTTCAATTCGTGGTAGAATGGTGTTGAATTGGGTCTTCAAAGAAGAAAAATTTCCAGCCAAAATAGGAAAAAATTAATTCTGGAAAACTGCTTAGCGTCACGACTCTGTGCGGCACGCGTCTCGACTCTGATGACGAGTTTCTCAACGTTGATGAAGCTCCAGGGGCAGAATGGTCATTTTACGCACTAGTTTCGCTCGTTTAAGTCCCGAATTGCTTCCAAAGCTCCGGTGAGGATCTATAGACATATTATACTAATTTTAAAGCATTTTTCGCAAGGAATTCAACAAAGATAAGCAAATTGGGAGATTCTAAGTGTATAACAATTTTTTCGCAAGGAGTTCAACTAAGATAAGCAATTGAATTCATATTAATTGAATGAATGGAGTACAAAACTTATAACTTACAACGAAATTAAAATAAAACAGACACTCAGGAATGCTGGAAATAGAAAACGAAAACAGAAAATAAAACACAACACTCTATTAAGGATTTCTCCCTCTCTATCTAGCTTGCTCTTGCCCTTTTTAAGGAGAAACAAGTCTTTCTCTTCTTCTTCTTTCGAATGGAAGAGTCGACAGAGGCTGAAAGACCCAGAACTCGGAGTGGTTACAAGATGAGAAGAGAGAAAAACATAAAAATCTATCCTAAGAAGGAAATTTCGAGCTCTCTTTGCTTCTTGCATCTTGGTCCCCTTTTATAGACCTTCGAAGGTGAGGTTGGCTACCTAGATCCGTGTGAAAAGACCTTAAAAGGTAATAATCCAAAATCTTCGGAGATTGGAGATTTTCGAACGATTTTGTGAAGATCCCGCGAATCTCAGTATTCTGCCAGAAAGCCTAGTTGCGGCCGCATATCGGGCGCATATTCTTCTGTGTACTGCTTTGACAATTTTGTCTTCAGCTAGGGCTACTTTCCTTATAAGGCTTTCAGGCGCATTTTGGTCGCATCTCCTACATCCTTAGGTCTAGTTGCAGGCGCAAATTTTCAACTTCAACTATTTTGCTTCGCTGACCTCTAATCTCCTCTTGCGGACGCAATTCCTTCGCAACATCCTCTACACAAAAACATTTCACTTGGATAAATTCTTTACAAAAGTAATCTCTTTTTGTACAATTTAAACATAAATTCTATATTTCTAAGATTTTCACAAGATTTTACTTCTTTTGGTAATTTGACTTGAAATGATAAGATTTAAAACACAAAGTCCTTGCTTTCTAAACAATAACCTAGGTTTTTAAGGCTAAATAATGCACATAAATGAGCGTTATCATAATGTCCCCCAAAGTTTCAAGCCATTTTACACCCAAAATCACGTCTGCTATACCCAAATCAATGGGCAAAAAATCCTAAACAATAGTCACCGAACCCAAAGACAACACAACATCTTTACAAATTTGAGCACCACGAACCGACTAACCAGTACCCAAAATAATTTCATGCCCATTTGTATCACTCATCGGCAACTTCACGTCTTGAAACAACTTTAAGGCAATGAAATTATGGTTTGAACCACTGTCAACACGGACGATCACCTCTGTAGCACCGATCAATCCTTTAAGTTTAATAGTCTTCGGTGAGCCCACACTAGTCATAGAATGCAAAGTAACTTCCTCGATCTTCTCTCGATCATCATTAGGCAACATGTTGTCATTGGCCAACTCTGCAGACTGCCATGGCAACATCTTCTACTTGCTCATCGAAGATTGCTTTTTCATCTTGAACCACAATTACTTGAAGCTCCTTCTTCTTACACCGGTGACCACGAAAAAATTTCTCTTCACAATGATAACATAACACCTTTTCTCTTTTGATTTGAAGTTTTGAGTCTGTCAGCTTCTTAAATCGAACTTCAGACTATTTCGGAGCAGACTATTTTCGAAAAGTGGCTCCTAATTTGCTCGGGTTAACAAAAATTGTGCAGGTCGTGCATCCTGCCCCATAAGAAGCAGACTTGGGTTGCATAACTGTACTGGCTTGGGCTGAAGATTTAGGATTGAAGGAAGCACCAAAATATTTCTCCTCAAAATGAAGAAGCTCATCCTCTAATTTTTTGGTCGTCTCCATAATCATATCAAGCCCAAGGGGTCTAGCTACTCTTAGCTTGATCTTGATATCATCTTTCAACCCATCCACGAATTTGCCTTCAAGGGTAGCATTTTCCAAATTATCCAAAGGTGCAACTCAAGGGAATAAAAGTCCCCACGCAGCGGAAGCGCATCGATTGGACCTTACGCCGTATATTAATTAACATGAAAATACCGTTACGAAAAAACTCAAATAAACTTTAAACACACTTTAAAGTTGCTGAAAATTGGTTTAGACATGCTGAAAAATAAATCTAAATTTATTTTCATGCTAGTCTAAAGAAAAGGGAAAGAACCGTTACAAACCTTCGTTGTAGACTTGATCGTTATTCGCCAACGACGCTCCAACGGACAAAAACCCAGCAGCCCTCTTGTCTTCTAATCGCTGGAAATTGCTTCTTGAATGACACAATAACCACAGAGGTTACACCGGTATGTCTCTAAGTCTAGGAGGCAAAAGACTTGTGGGAGTCTTTCTCTAAGAGGGAGGCTAGAGAGAATTCTAGGTCTTGTCTTGAGAGTCTAAGAGCAAGAGCAAAGTGTCATGGACCAATTAGGTCTAGTGTTCTATCTATAGAAGAGAGGCCATGAATAAAATATTCAATTAAATCAATCTTTTCCAAAATTGATTCAATCTTATTCCTTATTTAATCAATCCATGATCAATCGATTCCATAATTGATTAATCTTTTCCACAAATGACTAATTACTTCCATAAGTGATTAGATCATTTCCATAAATGATTAATCACTTCCTTAAGTGATTAATTATTTCCATAATTGATTAATTCCCGGTTAATGAATTCTTTAATTAATTAACCACCAATTAAATATCACATATTTAATTTCCGGCCTTGAATTAATTAATTTGCCCAAATAGATTTTAGGCCTTAAATTAATTAATTCATTATTTGAACTCTTTCAAACTTCCATAAGTTTATATTAATATTTGAATTTCTTCAAATATTTATTTCTCTCATAATAATATATCAATATATATTATATTTGTTTCCCTTAGTAAATTGAACACCTTCCATTTACATTTATTACTTAGTTGCCTCAAATTACTTTATGATCTACCAGTGGGACCTAATGGACCTACAGATCAGAAGCTCCAACGATGTGAGATTAATTGGTCAAACTCATTAACCACATTAATCAATATTCGTTAACTGTGTGTACATTCCACTATAGACTCACAGTTGCACTCTTTTCACTGTAGACATATTTTTCGTGTCCATGGATCTAGACCAATATCGACTAGTTAGTCTTTCACGAGTGTCCGTAACACCAACTGGGTCAAATTACCGTTTTACCCCTGGGTTACTTCTATGTCCTTAAGTATCAGTTCTCCTCTAATGAACAACCTGTTTGTGGTCCAACCATCAAACAGAAAACCCTCTCGTGCCATTGAGAGGGTAGGGCCCTTTGTTCAAGACTCGGAGTCACCACTTAAGGGAACACTCATCTGCTTCCCTAAAGTCGGGAAGGAGTGAATTCCATCTTGTACGATTATGTTCTCAGCTCCCCATTCGGTCTTGTCCCCAAAATGGTAGGCTTCTTGAGTCGGCGTATTGGCCACTCTCACCCCATGCAAATCAAAGGACAGTCTCTCATGAGCAGAAGTCCATAATCAACTCAGGATTAAGACTAAGTTGTCTAGGTCGTCCTAGTGAAATAGAAAACCAACTAGTTAACGGTGTTATAACCAGTGGTTACTATTTCGCGGTCCGGTTTTATGCAAACTCATTGCATAGGATACCCCCACTCGCATGTCTCCTACATGAACACGTTGGATCATAGCATTTGTATCAAATACAAAGTGGGTCGTATCCATAGTGTCACCAGGATAAGGCACCCAGTCTTATCCCTATACTATAGACCCTTTTGGTTGTTTCTTGAACAATGATCCCATATGTCGCTACATATAGTTCAAGACTCATATTACAACCTAGGATGTCTAGTTTATTGGATTAGGGTTATTTTTAGGCAAAGATAAATATAAAATAAATAATAACATTAATGGAAAAATATATCAATATTATTTCATTAATATCCAGTCAACGATTACATTCACTAACTACGAGTTTTAGGGCATAAAACCCAACAAACTCCCACTTGAACTAAAACACTAGTTAGTGGGATGTAAATGCAATAAAAAACACTAGTTAGTGGGATGTAAATGCAATAATCTAAAGCTGGAAATGTCATGTATATTAAAATAATACAATGAAACTAGGGCATCCTTATACCCATTATACATTTCTCCCACTTGCCCTAGATTAGATGGCATACATATCTCGTAGACCTAGACCTTCTAGATGACCCTCAAACACTTTAGCCGTGAGATCCTTCGTGAATGGATCAGCGATGTTGTGCTCTGACTGTTCTTAGTGACGATCACATCTCCTCGTTGCACAATCTCTCGTATCAAGTGATACTTCTTCTCGATGTGTTTACCTCGTTTGTGGCTTCGAGGTTCTTTTGAATTGGCTACAGCCCCACTGTTGTCACAGTGTAGTGTTATGGGCACGTTCATATTCGAAACCGCTTCCAAATCAGTCAAGAACTTTCTAATCCATACTACCTCCTTAGCTGCTTCGCAAGCTGCTACATACTCAGCCTCCATGGTTGAGTCTGCTATGCATTATTGTTTGATGCTTCTCCACACTACTGCTCCTCCATTGAGGGTGAATACTGACCCTGATGTGGATTTCCTTGAATTCTTATCAGCTATGAAAGTCAGAGTCAGTGTATCCAGTAAGAATCAAATCCTTAGCTCCATACACCAGCATGTAGTCCCTCGTTCTCCGAAGATACTTGAGGATATTCTTAACCGCTCCCCAGTGGTCCAACCCTGGATTAGACTGATACCTACTGACTACTCCCACTGCATAACATATGTCAGGCTTAGTGCAGAGCATAGCATACATTAAGCTGCCCACAACTGAGGCGTAGGGAATGTGTCTCATGTTCTCAATTTCTTGAGGTGTCTTAGGAGAATGTTCCTTAGACAGGTGTACCCCATGTCTGAAGGGTAGTAGTCCCTTCTTGGAGTTTTGCATCGAATATCGAGACAACATCTTGTCAATATATGTTGCTTGAGATAGAGTTAGCGTTTTGTTCTTACGATCCCTAATGATTTGGATTCCCAGAACATATTGAGCCTCTCCCAGATCTTTCATTTGGAATTGGGCTGCTAGCCATTTCTTAATGTCAGTGAGGTATCCTACATCATTCCCAATGAGTAGGATATCGTCTGCATAAAGTATTAGAAAAACTATTTTCCTTTTGTTGACTTTCTTGTACACACAAGGCTCATCAACGTTTTGGTCAAAACCAAAAGATTTGATTGCAGTATCAAATCTAATGTTCCATGATCTGGATGCTTGTTTCAACCCATAAATGGATCGATTGAGCTTACAAACCTTTTGTTCCTGACCTTGGGCTATGAACCCTTCGGGTTGAGTCATGAAGATATTCTCTTCAAGATTACCATTCAGAAAGGCAGTGGATAAGAGAATTCTTGTGGACTTTAACATGGCTACAGGAGAAAAGGTTTCCTCATAGTCAACCCCTTCCTTTTGGGTATAACCCTTTGCCACTAGTCTAGCTTTGAAGGTCTGTACCTTTCCAACTGCATCTCTTTTTCTCTTATAGATCCATTTGAACCTTATGGGTTTTACCCCATTTGGTAGATCTCTGAGTTCCCATACAGAATTGGAGTGCATTGACTCCATTTCCAAGTTCATGGCTTTGACCCATTCATCCTTATCTTCTTCATTCATTGTTTGTCGATAGGACAATGGATCCTCAATGCCATCATTAAGTATGACAAACTGAGTTTCAGTTAAACCCAAGTAGCGATCAGGTTATAATACAACCCTCCCATTGTGTCGAGGCACTCTCAACGTTTGAGATGGACGGGATGGATCTGAAGAATTAGTTCCTTCATCAACCCTTGTTGAAGGTCCAACTTCCTCAACAACTCTTGGTGATTCTTCAATAGCTTCTCCTAATATTATTTTGCTGCGTGGTTTATGATCTCTCGTGTGGTCTTCCTCTAAGAATGTGGCGGAGAGTTGAGATTGGATTCCATGTTCTATCATATAATCCTAGAATCTTTGATCCATATATTCCTCTCGTCGATCAGATCGAAGTACTTTAATAGATTTACCTAATAGGTTTTCAACTTCAGCCTTAAATTCCTTAAACTTTTCAAGGGCTTTAGACTTATGTCCCATTAGGTACAAGTAACCATATCTTGAATAATCATCTATAAATGAGATGATATATTCGTACCCTCCTCAAGCTTTTACATTCATTGGACCACATAGATCCGAATGTATTAACTCTAAGGGTTCTTTGACTCTGTAACCTTTTCCAGTAAAGGGTCTTTTGGTCATTTTTCCCTCGAGACAAGATTCACAAGGTGGTAGTGAATCATCTTCTAACTTACTTAGAAGTTCATTCTTTGCCAAACGACCGATTCTATCGATGTTTATATGACCAAGTCTAAGATGCCAAAGATGAGTATTGTTACTTGTTGGAGAAATCTTTTGTCTTTTTCTTTGAGTTTCAGCAGTTTTAAATAATTCGTGATTTAAAAGTGCTTTTTTTTCGGTTGGTCTTAAAACATACAAGTTATTTTCTAATTTGGCTGAACAAATAAGTACACCATTCTTATAAATGAACGCTTCATTCATATCAAAAGTAACTGTATACGATTGTTCAATCAAACATGAAATAGAAATTAAGTTCCTCTTAATCTTGGGAATGATTAACAAACTTTCTAAAAGTAAGAATCTATTTCTAAAAAATAACTTCGCAGCTCCCACTGCTATAGCTGAAATGACTTCTCCAGTTCCGACCCTGAGTGTCATTTCCCCATCGTTCAACTGTCGAAATGAACTATTTTCCTGAAAAGAAGAGCAAACATGATTAGTTGCTCCTGAATCAAGTATCTAGGTAAACTCATCATGTTCTACCAGGCATGTTTCTAAAACCAGTAAATCAAATTTACCTTCATTTTCCTTTTTTTTTCTCAACAAGGTACTTTGGGCAGTTTCTCTTCCAATGTCCATCTACATTGCAGTGGAAACACTTGCCCTTGTCTGCCACAGCTTTGGTTTTTCCCTTGCTTTTACCAGCAGTACCGGGAGCTTTCCCCTTGTTTCCTTTCTTCTTCTGAGTTTTCTTTGAAGAAGTGGCTACAAATTTAGTTCCAGAGGATGAACCTTTCTTAAACTTTCTTTTAGAGTGAACAACATTTGCCTCTCCTTCTATCTGTCCCTTGTTCTTAAGAAGAGACTGATAGAGTTGTAGCTCATTCAGGAGGCTAGTTAGGTTGAATGTTATTGTATTCATCATTGCATTGCCTTGAAACTGTAGAAAACTCTTCGGAAGAGATTCTAAGATGAATGCAACCTGACGACGCTCATCTATGACCGCCCCGTTTGTTTCTGCCACGTTGAATTGGACCATCATATCAAGGACATGCTCCCGAACAAGCATGTCCTCTTTCATGCGGCAGCTATAAACGTATTTGAGAGCGTCATGGTGGAGTTGGTAGGACGGTTGTCCAAACATCTCCTGGAGAGAGTTCATAATCTCCCTCGCTTTTACCATGCTCTCATGCCTTTTAGCCAAAACTTCAGATAAGTTGGCAAGGATATAGACGCAAGTCTTATCATTGGCCTTTGTCCAGCGGTCATAAGCATCCTTAACTGCTTGGGATGCATTACGAGCAGAGGCTGGAGGACAATCCTCCGTTAAGACGAACTGCAGATCATCGACAACAAGAATCGTATTCAGGTTCGACTTCCACGTAGCGTAATTTTTGCCGGTTAATTTCTCATTTTTAAGCAGAGAGACAATTGAGGAAGACATCGCTGAAATTTAAACAACCAATGACCGTATTAGTTATCTTTACCTTAACCCATCATACAAGCAAACAATTGCACACAATCCAATCAATTTAGCAAAACAGACAATCACAGAACCCTAAAACTATTAATTTAGTTTTGCAACGATGTTTCAGAGGTTTAGAATATCAGCCACCGAAGGGTGATCAGGCACTCCTCCTCTGAAATGAGACATCTCTCAGCTAATTCTAATTCCAGAATAACTCATATTCCTATAGACATTAGCCACCGTTGTTCGGTCATCCCACCTATTAGAGCTTATCCCAAATTTTAATATTAATTAATAGGGACAGCGATGGCTCTGATGCCGATTGAAGGGAATAAAAGTCCCCACGCAGCGGAAGCGCATCGATTGGACCTTACGCCATATATTAATTAACATTAAAATACCGTTACGAAAAAACTCAAATAAACTTTAAACACACTTTAAAGTTGCTGAAAATTGGTTTAAACATGCTGAAAAATAAATCTAAATTTATATTCATGCTTTTCTAAAGAAAAGGGAAAGAACCGTTACAAACCTTCGTTGTAGACTTGACCGTTCTTCGCCAACGACGCTCCAATGGACAAAAACGCAGCAACCCTCTTGTCTTCTAATCGCTGGAAATTTCTTCTTGAATGACACAATAGCCACAGAGGTTACACCGGTATGTCTCTAAGTCTAGGAGGCAAAAGACTTGTGGGAGTCTTTCTCTAAAAGGGAGGCTAGAGAGAATTCTAGGTCTTGTCTTGAGAGTCTAAGAGCAAGAGCAAAGTGTCATGGACCAATTAGGTCTAGTGTTCTATTTATAGAAGAGAGACCATGAATAAAATATTCAATTAAATCAATCTTTTCCAAAATTGATTCAATCTTATTCCTTATTTAATCAATCCATGATCAATCAATTCCATAATTGATTAATCTTTTCCACAAATGACTAATTACTTCACTAAGTGATTAGATCATTTCCATAAATGATTAATCACTTCCTTAAGTGATTAATTATTTCCATATTTGATTAATTCCCGGTTAATGAATTCTTTAATTAATTAACCACCAATTAAATATCACATATTTAATTTCCGCCCTTGAATTAATTAATTTGCCGAAATAGATTTTAGGCCTTAAATTAATTAATTCATTATTTGAACTCTTTCAAACCTCCATAAATTTATATTAATATTTGAATTTCTTCAAATATTTATTTCTCTCATAATAATATATCAATATATATTATATTTGTTTCCCTTGGTAAATTGAACACCTTCCATTTACATTTATTACTTAGTTGCCTAAAATTACTTTATGAGCTACCAGTATTCGTTAACTGTGTGTACATTCCACTATAGACTCACAGTTGCACTCTTCTCACCGCAGACATATTTTCTGTGTCCATGAATATAGACCAATAACGACTAGTTAGTTCTTCACGAGTGTCTGTAACACCAGCTGGGTCAAATTATCGTTTTACCCCTAGGTTACTTCTATTTCCTTAAGTATCAGTTCTCCTCTAATGAACAACATGTTTGTGGTCCAACCATCAAATAGAAAACCGTCTTGTGCCATTGAGAGGGTATGGCCCTTTGTTCAAGACTCGAAGTCACCACTTAAGGAACACTCATCTACTTCCCTAAAGTCGGGAATGAGTGAATTCCATCTTGTATGATTATGTTCCCAGCTCCCCACTAGGTCTTGTCCCCAAAATGGTAGGCTTATTGAGTCGGCGTATTGGCCACTCTCACCCATACAAATCAAAGGACAATCCCTCGTGAGCAGGAGTTCATAATCAATTTAGGATTAAGACTAAGTTGTCTAGGTCGTCCTAGTGAAATAGAAAACCAACTAGTTAACCGTGTTATAACCAATGGTTACTATTTCGTAGTCGTCTTATGCAAACTCATTGCATAGGATACCCCCACTCACATGTCTCCTACACGAATGCATTGGATCATGGCGTTTGTATCAAATACAAAGTGGGTCGTATTCATAGTGTCACCAGGATAAGACACCCAGTCTTATCCCTATACTATAGACCCTTTAGGCTGTTTCTTGAATAGTTATCCCCATATGTCGCTACATATAGTTCAAGACTCATATTACAACCTAGGATGTCAGTTTGTTGGATTAGGGTTATTTTAGGCAAAGAAAAACATAAAATAACTAATAACACTTAATGGAAAAATACATCAATATTTGGTCAACGGTAACATTCACTATCTACGAGTTTTAGGGCATAAAACCCAACAGCTGCTTTGTCAGATTTTTTTGCTTTCTCTGAAATGTCTTTCTCAGATTTAAAACTTTCGATCTGAGTCATCACTGCCAAGAAGCCTTCCTTCATTTGTAAAGCCATTTTCGTAAAATTTCCCATGGAACTTTGTATCACAACAATATCCTTCATCTGTAAAGCCAAATTCATCTCAAGAGCTTCCATTCGTGATTCCATACAAGTCACCATTAGAAATCAGAAAGGGAAATTATTTATTTTGCTCTGATACCAAAATGATAGAACCTCGATATTATTTATCAACAAGTATCGATTACACCCTGGGAAGAATATGAGAGCTTCTCAATCTCTCCACCTTGACTCTCTTCAACACACTAGCCAAAAGCTAACTTCTCTAAGTACAGACTTCTAACTATATAGGTATCTACAACTACCCATAACAGACTCCAACAACCAAACAGAATACCAAACAGAATACTACTGGTCCCCACCCTTACTCTTCTTACGTCTTCTACTATATGCATACTTAATAGTGTTTGGTTTAACTTTTCAAGTGGTTAATTTTGAAAAAAAAATCATTTTGAAAAAAAATTATAGTGTTTGGCAACCACTAAAAATAATTTATTAAAAAATGAGATTGATAAATAAATCATTTTAAAAGAAACACTTCAAAGCAAAATTTTTTTAAAAAGATTTTTTAAGTATATAATAACTTGTATGTAAAAAAACTTACGAGGAAATGTAATCAAACACAAGTATTTAAATTCTAAGCAATTTTTATACAAAATGTTTATAAAACAATGCATTTTTTAAAAACACTTAAACTAAAAGATATTCCAAACGGGTTTTAAGTATATAAAAAGGTGTTTTTAAGTGTAAAATAAGTGTTTGTTTTTAAACCCTTCGAAAATCATCCAAAACATACATTTAGACATACGATCTTCAGAACCTTTTGCATTCCGGAGATTTAATATTTTGAGTCTAAGTTCAATTAGTCAACTGATTCAGACATTATGTCTTTCTAAAAGATGGAAAAAGAAACAGAAGCAACAACACTAGTCATAAAAGTTCTAAAAAACATCAACTGCCACTTCTCCAACTAAGCATTCTTTGAAATGACATCAAATGATATCCCATTCTCTTGGAGTCTTTGTTGGAGATCGGTTGCCCCAAACACAATGCCTGGAGTGAGAGTTCCTCCCTTTGGCAGGCTCTCGCGTTTGCTTATAACAATCAATGCACATTGAACAAGGATTATTGGAGTGGTTACATACCCAGGCTCAGGCCCCATCACTCTCGTTACAATTTTCTTATCTGCCTCTCTATTCCTGTCACTGCCGTTGCCAAAACCACGACCAACAAACCACATCTTGAATGAAGCGCTATTGACCTCGTCTTCCGAAGGCCCCTCCTTCCTGAACAACCCCAGACTGAAAACCGAAGGGAATGTTAAGAGAAGCCGCCTTCCCAATGAAGTTATTCCCAACAGCCCTACAAACATCCCAACTATGATGATATACACAATGCCAACCAATGACTTGAAGCCAATTTTTACTCGAAAATGAGCCGGCTTCACCGACGACCAGAACGCCTTCCTCCGCTCGATCTCTTCATCGCTCTCGTTAACACCAGGAAGACCTTGGGGGTTTTCTACTAGAGTAGCGAGTGTTCTTCGAACTAAAACAGGATCTGCCGAAGGAAATCTTATAGCCCAAAGGCCTATCTCCTTTTCGTGTTCCACAACCGGTCCTTTAGGTGGAGGACCAGGAATCTAAGAGACAAAAGCCAATTCACAAGAGAGAGGAGCATCATTTGCAAGGACTTGATATAAAAAATGTTTACAAATTATAAAGAATTCCCTCTGACAAACACTCAAAAGCTGCCCAACATATTGAGTTTCACAGTAGCCATCTAAACCAAAATGAGCCACCATATGATGTCACCGCAGCTATGCTAATAATCTGCTTTTGAGAAAACAGAGAGCACAGTCATAGTGTAACAATTGAGTAAACAAACTGATCTAATGCAAAGTTTAATATTAGCAGATAATAATAATTAGAAATGGTTTTTCAGCTGCCAATCAGTCACTAAATTTCTCAGTAATGTAGAATTGGAGAAATTTTCCTCACCATTGGCCGAGGCCTTCTAGGCCTCGAGCGCTTCAATTGCAAGAACTGGCCGACATTAGCAACAACCGAATCATAAGTCCCAAAGTTGAACACTAACTTTCTCTTCGATTCCAAGCTCACATACGCCTCCACCCAATTCGGCGCCGATTCCCCAACCCACTGCCTGGAATTGAAGATCAAACCCAATTCAGCAGGAACCGAATCGAACCCACATCCCGAAACCACCAACGAACCACTCTGAACCGCTCTCTCATGATACTCAGCTTCCATTCTGTCCATGAAATCAGGCTCCCCGCAGACATCCAAGTAATCGCACCCAGCCTCTACACAGGCCGCAACCACGGGCTCGCCGTAGCGGCAGAAGGGCCCAACGCAGTTGAGAATGAGTTTGGTTTGGGTGCAGAGGCGGTGGATGGATCGTGGGTCGGCGATGTCGGCGATCAGGAGCGGAATCGGCGGCGGGGAGTGGGGATGGGCTGCCCATTTGAGGGTTTCGATCAATTTTGTGGGATTTCTGCCAGCAATAGCGAAGGATTTGAGAGGAGAAGAAGGAGAAGCGTTGAGGAATTTGAGAGCTTCTCGGACCACGTATTTGCCTGTGAAACCGGTGGCGCCCAGAATTATGAGATCGTAAGGAGGGCGATCCATTTTTTTAAGCCTCGAAACTGAGAAATTTTGGTGGGTTGAAGCAATGGAAAGGGACTGAATGTCGCTGAATTTGAAACTAATATAACTTATCGTAATTTTTTTAAAAATATATAACTCAAGATCTTCTTTTAAAACCCTAAGGGGGTGTTTGGGGCACTGAATAGGTTATAATAACCTCCCTTATTATAACCTATTCAATGTTTGGGCACCAACAAAAATAATTGGTGAGGTGGGTTATTTTAACCCCCGATTATTTTATCCATTTTCTACAGTAACCATTATTCAACCCACTACAGTAACTATCTCCTCACTTCTTCCATGCGACTCCTTAACTTTTCCGACGACCGCCGGCCGCCGTCAGCCGGCGAAATTTCCAACGAATTTTCCGGCGACTGCCGACGACTTTTTCGGCCACCAATTTTTTTTTCCATATTTCTTCTCAATTTCATTTTGAAAAATATAAAAAATAAAAATAAAGAAAAAAAACATGAAAGGTTGCCGGAAAAGTCGTTGACAACATCGAAGGTTAATCAACTTACAAAAAAAAACATTCAAACGAAATTATATTTACCACACTCAAGTTTATTTCAAATGATTTTATTGATAAAAAAAAAAAAAAAAAAAAAAAAAAAAAAAAAAAAACTAATATGATTTTTGAACTAAACATTTACAATTTTTATTTTGGCAATACTAAAAGTTAACTAATATGATTTTTCTATACCAAAACCTAAACTTTTTTGCTTTGTAACAAAAAAAAAGCATAACCCTAAATCAAATCAAAGTGTTGTATATCATAAAAAAAACTATAAAAAGAAAACAGTCAGTTTGAACCTTTGATTCAGAACCTCATGTTAAGACAGATCAACACTCTAAACACAGATTATTTTATCCCAGATTAAAATAATCTGCACCCCAAACACAGATTATTTTATCCCAGACTATAATAATCTGCACCCCAAACACAGATTATTATAATTGCCAGATTATTATAACCACCAGATATTATAACCAATTCAGCGCCCCAAACAGCTCCTAAGGTTGTATCAATTTTAACCGTGGACTTTCAATTTCATCATATTGAACCCTAAACTTAACAAGTTGTATCAATTTCAACCCTGAATTTTCAATTTCATCAAATTGAACCTCAAACTTATCAAATCGTATCGATTTTAACCCTAAACTTTCAAAAGTGTTACAATGTATACCTTTGGTTAACTTTTTTTTTAACCATCGTACGTAATTAATTATTTCTTTTTTTTTCTTAATTCACATTGCATCTGAATTGGTTTCTTATAAATAAAACATTGAAGAAACTTTATTTTAGATGACTTTTTCTCGTTGTTGAGGATTTTATGAGAGTTTTTTTTTTGCTGTTATTTAAGATATCGAAAGCAAAGAAATTTTGGAGGTTTTTTATCTTCAAATATTCGCTGGTCTTTTCTTGTTTCTAAAAACTTTGTGGGATTTTTTTTCCTTCTTTTAATGTTTTTTTTTCTTGCTAATTAGAAGAATGTACAAATCTAGGAAACGGAAATAAAGAAATTTCGAGTTTTTTATTTATCATATTTGCTAGATTTTTCTTGTTGCCAATAACTCTGTGACTTTTTTTTATAATAATGAGAAAAATTGTCTGAGATATTTGATTTCTTAAAGAGTTTTTCCAACAAATTTCTTACAAAACACAAACTCGGGTGCAGTGTGAATTAAAAAAAGTAAAAAGAAATTGTCAATTACATATTTTAATAGCAATTCAAATGAAAAGTTGACAAAAGGTCTAAATTACAATATTTATGCAAGTTGGAGGTTCAAATTGATACAATTTGTTATGTTTGGGGTTCAATTTGCTAAAATTGAAAGTTTAGGGTTAAAATTGCTACAACCTGCAAAGTTCAGGGGTCAAAACTGATTTTTTCCCTCAAAAAAAAAAAAAAAAGAAAAAAAGATAAGTCGTTGAAGAAGCAATGAGTCTATGACGACATAGTCATAACAATTTAAGTAATCTAAAAAGTAATAGCTAAGGTTCGTTTAGACAAGTAGTAAAGCTAGAACCAGTTTTGGTCCCCCACCAACGCTCGTAGGTACAAATTCTTAATGCCATTGTATTAATTAATAAGGAAAAATACACTTTTGGTCCTTAAGGTTTGGGTTAAGTTACACTTTGGTCCTTGAGGTTTGGGTTAAGTTACACTTTGGTCTCTGAGTTTTCAAACTCAACAAAAATACCATGAGGTTGGATATAAGGAGCATTTTGGTCCTTGTCGTCCATTTTTCTATTAAATTTTGCTGGCGTGACACTATTATTTTAATAAAAAATATATTTTTTATTTTTTTAAAATAAAATATTATTATTTTATCTTTTCTTTTTTTTAATTTTTTATCCATCCCTCTCTTATTCTTCCTCTTCCCCACTTTCTTCTTCTCCAACTTCTTCGTGGCCGACGACCGTCGCCGTTTGCCGGCCAGAAGCCACTGGCCACCAGCGAGTTTTTTTTTCTTTCTTTCTTTCTCTCTTTTCTTCTCTCTTCTCTTCCATTTCTTCACCTTTTTTTTTTCTTTTTTTTTTTAAAAAATAAAGAATAGGGAGAGGGAGGAGGACTCCTACCTCCCTTTCCGGCGCCGGCAACGGGAGGAGGGAGGAGGGCCCTCCCTCCTCCAGTTGACAGCGCGAAACAAGAGGAGGGAGGTGCAGGGATAAAAACCCTTGCACAGTGGAATCTATCAGAGGACCAAATCGATTTAAATGTCGTTTGGAATACCAATACGACGACAAATAAACCACAACAATAAAACTAATTTTAAAGTGTTGTACAAAGTCGTAAAACATGCTTAAAAATCATTATAAACCTAGATCTAATCTAGATTAATGATCCTAATGATCAAGGTTCATAAATACTTACTATTGGAAGAGCCTTGACCGAAAAACCACCTTTTTCACGATCTTGCAGAAAATTCCAGAAACGTTCTTGATCTCCTTTGCTGGTTTTTTTTTCTCCACGAACACCATCACAAAGCAACACTAATAATCTCTTAGGGATGACGTTGAGTGGCTTGTGGGAACTAAAAATTCTAAGGGATTATTGTTCTCTGTAACTTTTCTCTAGGAAAAATGAGAAAATCTAAGTGAGAGAGCTTGAGAGAATCTTTTTCTAATGTGAGAATGGGAGAGGTGCACTATTGGGAGGGGGTTATCCAATGGATGAAAACCACCCTCTCCTAAAAACCCTCCCATTCACGCGTAAGCCTAGGTTAGTGGAAGACTACGTTTTTTATTAGTTAACATAACTGATAAAAATAAATTAATTAATAATTAAAATTAATAATTAATTATTTAATTAAATTAACATTTAATTTAATATCATTTATATAAAACACATTTATATAAATATTCCACATAACCTATAGTTTTAATGTAATTCAATTAAATCAAATTTAATTAAATTAAATTAAAACAAATAATTAATTAATTTACGATTTAATTAATATTATAATTAAATATCATATATTTAATTATATATCTCTCAAATAAACTATAGTAATAATGTGCATCTAATGCGCATCAATTATAACCTATAGTTTTAATATGAATCCAATTCATATTTTAAACTTAATATTCGAACGTCTTCGAATATACAATTCTCCCTTAGAAATTTACTTCAACGCCCTAAATGAGCTACCCGTGAGACCTAATGGACCTACAGATCAGAAGCTCTAACGATATGAGACTAATTGGCTAAACTCATTAACTAAGTTAATCAATGTTCGTTAACTGTGGTTCACTCCACTAAAGAACCACAAATGCACTCTTCTCACTGCAGATATATTTCTGTGTCCACGGATATCGACCAATAACAAAAAGTCAGTCCTTCACGTGTGTTCGTACCCCAGCTAGGTCAAATTACTGTTTTATCCCTGGATTACCTCTTTATCCTTAAGTCTCAGTACTCCTCTAATGAACAACCTGTTTGAGGTCCAACCGACAAACAGAAGTCCCTCTCGTGCCATAAAGAGGGCAGGGCCCATTGTTCAAGACCCGGAGACACCACTTAAGGGAACGCACCTCTACTTACCCTAGAGCCGGGAAGGAGTGAATTCCATCTTGTGTGATTATGTTTCCAGCTCCCCACTCGATTTTGTTCCCAAAATGGTAGCCTTATTGAGTCGGCGTGAAGGCCACTCTCACCCATACAAATCAAAGGACAATCTCTTATGAAGAGGAGTCCATAATCCACTAACGATTGAGACCAAGTTGCCTAGGTTAACTATTTCACGGTTCGGTCTTATGCAAACTCATTGCACAAGATACCCCGACTCACATGTCCACTACATGAACGCTTGGATCATTGTGTTTGTATCACAATACAACGAAGGTCGTATCCATAGTGTCGCCAAGATAAGGTACTCAACCTTATCCCTATACTATAGTGTCCCCGTATGTCCCTACATACTAGTTCAAGCCTCATACTAACAGCCTAAGATGTTTAGTTTATTGGATTAGGGTTAATACGACAAGATTACTCAATACAAACAAGATAAAAGAATCATCCATCATTTTATTAATGTTTGGTCAAATGTCACATTTACTATATCTATGAGTTTTAGGGTATAAAACCCAACACGAGGACCCTCCTCCCGTCGCCGACGCCGGAAAGGGAGGGAGGAGTCTCCTCCCTCTCTCTCTTCTTCATTTAAAAAAAAGGAAAGGTGAAGAAATGGAAGAAAAGAGAGAAAGAAAGAAATAAATAAAAAAAACTTGTCTGCGGGCGGCCGGTGTAAACTCGAGACTTTTCTTGGATCATTTTCTCTTGTCATCTATTGTGGTTTCATGGTTGAATTTAAGTTGTTGGGATTTACTAATTTAAAAGAAGAAAGAAAAGAAAGGAAACAAAGAAGAAAAAGGAAATGAAAAGAAAATAGGGAAATGAAAATAAAAAAAAATAAAGAAAAAGAAAGAAGAAAGTGGGTGGTGCTAGTGCTTTAAAAGCAAACTTCACCACCGTTTATCTCATTTCAGGTCACATTTCTCATCATTTTCCATCCAAAATTCAGAGCATTCGAGGGAGAGAGTGAAGGAAGGAGAAGAAGAAGGTTTGTAGGGTTTTAAGGTTGAAGAAGATAGGAAATAGCTCAAGCAAGGGCAGCCATAACAAAATTTGAGTTACACCTGTCTACCTCTGGTTTTTGTTTCAGTTTGAGCTACACATAAAGAACTAGGAGGTGAGGTTTGGTTTTCTTTAAATTTAATCCATTTTCTAACAAATTTCATGAAGGAAGCTTGAGCTAAATCTAATGAGAAGTTAATAGTTTTTGAAATGGAAAACAGAGCACGGGATTTTCGTGCAAACCAGGAGGATCTCTGGTTTTCTCTAGTTTTTTTAGCATTCTGGAGTGTAAAAAGTTGAATCAGAAGCTCTATTTTGTATGGTTGGAAAGCTGATTCAATTTCCTACAACTTTAATAAAGAATTCGTGAGCCAAAAATGACTTGAAGTAGGTTTAATTTCAGGAGGAAGATAGAGGGTAGCAGAGAAGCTCGAATCTGTGTTCTCTGTGTTTGGGGCGTTTCTGGGCAAATTAGTTGGGAATCGCGTTTTCATTTCTTCAGGTAAGTCGTAGAGTGTTTGAAAATGAAGAGTTTGATGTATAGTATATTAATTTGAGTTAAGTATTGAGGAAGTTATGAGTGCGGGAAGTTAGGGTATAAAATTTGGAAAATCTGGAAAAGTAGAATGTGAAGTGTGATTTTTTATTCAAGTGTTTAGAATTCATGAGCATGGAAAGACAAAACTACTTATGGTTTTAATGCTCGGTTTTGGTTGTTTGACAGGCCAAGAGGAAATAGGTCGAGTCTACAGACCAGGAAACTAGCAAAGACAGTGAGTGACAAAACAAATTTCAAAATTGTTCCTACACGATTGTTCATGATTAGATGTTTTATATGGTTTTTTTCTATGAATGATACATGATTTCTATTAACGGTTTCAAGCATAAGTTTTGAGCTTAGATTTTCTATTGAGGTTTATATACGAGTTCGTGGTTAATGACTTAATGAAAAGTAGTTTAAATGATATTATTTAAAGTAAAGTATGTATTAGCAAGTACTGTTTAAAGATTTTCAGTTTTTCACGAGTAAGCTGAGTAAGCTTAAGTTTTACGAAAGATAACGATAAGCAGGCATGTTTTAATGTTTTCATGTGATTTTCTGAGATTTCTATTGACTACATAACTGAGATATTGAGCCTGAGGCTATATGGTACCGTGTGCACATAGGTTATATTCCGTTGTTGACGTTGAGTGTACTCCGTGACAACGATGCTGTCGTGAGTGCTGGGCGGACCCCACTACGACAAAGACGATGGGAGTGTTGGGCGGGCCCCACTACATCGTAGAGCTAGTAAACGTTGGTTGTACTGGGCGTGCCCTACACAACGTTGATTTGTCATGTTAGTTAATATGTTTTATATAATTGATATTGCCTTGCTAAATTTTAATAACGTACTTGCGAGTTATTTGAGAAAGCTTTTATTGTTACACGTTTATGTTACACACTTGATTGAACAGATTTATACGTCTAAAGTGTTGGGTGTTATGCCCTAAAACTCGTAGATAGTGAATGTAACCGTTGACCGGACATTAATGAAATAATATTGATATATTTTTCCATTAATTGTTATTAGTTTTTTTATATTTGTCTTTGCCTAATAATAACCCTAATCCAATAAACTAGACATCCAAGGCTGTAATATGAGTCTTGAACTATATGTAGCAACATATGGGATCATTGTTCAAGAAACAGCCTAAAGGGTCTATAGTATAGGGATAAGACTGGGTGCCTTATCCTGGTGACACTATGGATACAGCCCACTTTGTATTTGATACAAACGCTGCGGTCCAACGCGTTCGTGTAGGAGACATGCGAGTGGGGGTATCCTATGCAATGAGTTTGCATAAGACCGGACCGCGAAATAGTAACCACTGGTTATAACACCGTTAACTAGTTGGTCTTCTATTTCACTAGGACGACCTAGACAACTTAGTCTTAATCCTGAGTTGATTATGGACTCCTGTTCATGAGAGATTGTCCTTTGATTTGTATGGGTGAGAGTGGCCAATACGCCGACTCAATAAGCCTACCACTTTTGGGACAAGACCGAATGGGGAGCTGGGAACATAATCGTACAAGATGGAATTTACTCCTTCCCGACTTTAGGGAAGCAGATGAGTGTTCCCTTAAGTGGTTACTCCGAGTCTTGAACAAAGGACCCTACCCTCTCAATGGCACGAGAGGGTTTTCTGTTTGATGGTTGGACCACAAACAGGTTGTTCATTAGAGAAGAATTGATACTTAAGGAAATAGAGGTAACCCAGGGGTAAAACGGTAATTTGACCCAACTGGTGTTACGGACACTCGTGAAGGACTACTAGTCGATATTGGTCTATATCCGTGGACACAGAAAATATGTCTACAGTGAGAAGAGTGCAACTGTGAGTCTATAGTGGAATGAACACACAGTTAACGAATATTGATCAATGTGGTTAATGATTTTGACCAATTAATCTCACATTGTTGGAGCTTCTGATCTGCAGGTCCATTAGATCCCACTGGTAGCTCATAAAGTAATTTGAGGCAACTAAGTAATAAATGTAAATTGAAAATGTTCAATTTACTAAGGGAAACAAATATAATATATATTGATATATTACTATGAGAGAAATTAATATTTGAAGAAGTTCAAATATAAATTTATGGAAGTTTGAAAGAGTTCAAATAATGAATTAATTAATTTAAGGCCTAAAATGTGTTTGGGCAAATTAATTAATTCTAGGCCGGAAATTAAATATGTGATATTTAATTGGTGGTTAATTAATTAACGAATTCATTAACCGGGAATTAATCAATTATAGAAATAATTAATCACTTAAGGAAGTGATTAATCATTTATGGAAATGATCTAATCACTTATGGAAGTAATTAGTCATTTGTGGAAAAGATTAATCAATTATGGAATTGATTGATCATGATTGATTAATTAAGGAATAAGATTGAATCAATTTTGGAAAAGATTGATTTAATTGAATATTTTATTCATGGCCTCTCTTCTATAAATAGAACACTAGACCTAATTGGTCCAAGACACTTGACACTTGCTCTTGCTCTTAGACTCTCAAGACAAGATCTAAAATTCTCTCTAGCCTCCCTCTTAGAGAAAGACTCCCACAAGTCTTTTGCCTCCTAGACTTAGAGACATACCGGTGTAACCTCTGTGGTTATTGTGTCAATCAAGAAGAAAAATTCCAGCGATTAAGAGGCGAGGAGGCTGCTGCGTTTTCGTTCGTTGGAGCGTTGTTGGCGAAGAACGGTCAAGTCTACAACGAAGGTATGTGACGGTTTTTCCCCTTTTCTTTAGAAAAGCATGAAAATAAATTTAGATTTATTTTTAAGCATGTTTAAACTGAATTTCCAGCAACTTTAAAGAGAGTTTAAAGTATGTTTGAGTTTTCGTAACAGTATTTTAATGTTAATTAATATACGACGTAAGGTCCAATCGATGCGCTTCCGCTGCGTGGGGACTTTTATTCCCTTCATAAAGGTCTATCACGTGTTCCGATTTGCAAATCTACAGTTTTTAAAGTTAGTCACTCACTGGGCTTCGTAGCTCATTCTTTCAAAATGTTTTCCCACTTTTCAGGTAGAGATTGAGCTCCCGGTGCTTGATACTCTGCTAACGTCTGCTGAAAGTTCCAGATCAAGCTCTAGTACGTGGGTGGAGTTGTATATTGAGTCTGTCTATATTGTAAATGTTTTGTAAGGATTGTGTAGGTTCTAGAGGTCGTGGTTGTATAAACCTCGGTTGAATATGTTTTTGGTTGTGATATCTATATCGGGTTATTTTCCAAACCGAGTTATGTCAGGGTTGCACCTCGTGTATGTTAAAAGGTTTTCACGGATTCTGTTGTGTTGTGTTTCATGTAGAATATTTTATATCTAAGATTAGTATGTTTATCAGGTTCAACGTTTCAGGAGGGTCAACAGGTATTGTTAGAGGAGGACGATGTCCGTTGGCTTCACGCCATCTTCCAAACTAAGCTAGCAGGTGGTTCGGGAGGGGGTGTGACAGCCGGCCACTAGAGTTGAAGAAGAAGAAGTTGGAGAAGAAAGTAGGGAAGAGGAAGAATAAGAGAGAGAGGGATAAAGAATAAAAAAAAGATAAAATAATAATATTTTATTATTTTAAAAAATTAAAAATTAATTTTTTTATTAAAATAATAGTGTCACGTCAGCAACCGTTAGAATTTAACAGAAAAATGGACGGCAGGGACCAAAGTGCTCATTATCTCAAACCTTAGAGGTATTTTTGTTGAGTTTGAAAACTCAGGGACCAAAGTGTAACTTAACCCAAACCGCAGGGACCAAAAGTGTATTTTTCCCTAATTAATACATTGTTAAATGGGACCAAAAGTGTATTTGTCCCTAATTAATACATTGTTAAATGATAACAATATTACAAAATACCTGAGAGTAAGTTTAGAATTTTCCAAATAACCTTTTTTTTTTTATGTTCAAAATAACTAAAGGCATGTTTAGTAATGATTTTGGAATGTCAAAGTCACTTTTGTCAAACTCAAACTCACTTCTATTTTAAAATAAAATAGAAATTCACTCCAAATAATTTTTTTTCAATCACTTGGGAGAAAGTGATTTTTAGTAAGTTATTGATGGAGATTTTGTTTTAAAAATGACTATTATTTCAATTTTATTTAAAAAAAAAATCTAGTGAAAAAATTAATTTTTTTACCATCTAAATTTTAGTACCTTTTTATCTTTATTTATCTCTGATTTTTCTTCCTCCCTCCAAGGTTTTTAATAATTTTTATTTCTAACTTTATTCTCTAAATTTTTATCCTTTTTTCTCACATTTTCTCTTGGTATGTAGGGAGATTTCTACATATATGCACCCAAGTTTTGTTCTTTTTTTTTTTTAATTTTTTTTGCTAACAGTTTTCTTTCAAAAAAAAAAAATTTTGTCCCTCCCTCCAACCATTTGTTGTCTCGTTCACTACCTCAGGTCATAATTACACAATTGGCCCAATTGAAGTTCTTTTGTCATTAGATTCCAGTTTGACACTAAGATTTGTTGGATTTATGAATAAAATTATTTTAATAAAATAAAGAATCACAACTTTACGTGAAAGGGCATGTCTTTTGTAAAGGACACAACCCTATGTGAAAGGGTGTGTCTCTTGTAAAGGACACAATCCTATGTGAATGGATGTGTCCATTTATTAAAAGACACAACCCTTACACGAAAAGATGTGACTATTTGAATGACCACAAATAGTCTATAAATATGTGATTCATTTTGAGTTTTGGAGACAAGAAACAAAAAACTCTTCTTTCAAAAACCCTTCTCCTACTTCTCTGTATGATTACTTAAATACCAGTGTTCGAGAGTCCTGTGATTGTAGTGCTACATTGATAGGTGGGTAATCTGTCCTATCTTGGGAGACAATTGTTCGTGATACCTTGAGCACCATAGAGGGAACAAAATTGTCTTAAGGAAACAACACTATTGTTGGGTTCATATTGGTTTTGTCTTTCATGTTTCCTTAAGTGTTTATGCAAAGGGTGCCAACAATCTTAAGACAATTTCGTAAGTTTATTTTGTTTCTGTTTGGTGCTATTTGCTTCCATTCTTGTTCTTATACCTTTAATTTTGTGTCAATAATTTTGATTGATTATTGATTCATAGAAATGTCTTCAATAATACTGAAGACACCGAGTCCTGTACCACATGGTGGTGGAAATCATGGGGAAAAGCCTGAGAAGTTCAATGGCAGTGACTTCAAACGTTGGCAATAAAAGATGTTGTTCTATCTCACAACATTGAGTCTGGCAAGATTTCTCAAAGAAGATGCTCCTGTTTTGGATGAAGTTTTTGGCACTTGAGGCATGGAAACATGCAGAATATTTGTGCAAGAACTATATCTTGAATGGACTGGACAACACACTATATAATGTTTATAGTGGGGTTGATTCGGCAAAAGGTCTTTAGGAATCACTGGAAAAGAAATATAAAATAGTTGATTCCAAAACCGTCATAAGTTAGGTTCAAGAACTTCAAGTTCTCTTACATGAGATTCATGCTGAAAAAATGTCTGTCAGTGAATCTTTCCAAGTTGCGTCGATAATTGAGAAGTTACCGCCATCATGACGGGACTTCAAAAATTATCTCAAGCATAAGCACAAAGAGATTTAACTTGAAGAACTAATTGTTCGGTTGAGAATTGAGGAGCACAACCGTAAACCAGAAATGAAAAATGGAGGCAAAGACCCTATGACCTCAAAAGCCAATGTTGTAGAAGGATCTTCCAAGGCCAATAATAAGAAGAGGAAGTTTTCTGGGGCTGGTCCAAGTCAGCCACACAACAAGGGCATGAAGTTCAATGGCAATTGTTATAATTGTGGAAAGCCAGGACATCAATCCAAGGATTGTCGGAAGCCAAAGTCTTCTCAAAAGAAGAAACCAAATGCTCAAGCACATGTAACAAAAATGGATACTCTTTCTGATGGAGTTGCTGACATTGATTTATCTGTTGTAGTGTCTGAATGCAACTTGGTAGGAAATACCAAGGAATGGTGGGTAGACACTGGAGCCACTCGTCATATATGTGCCAATAAGTGGATGCTCTCTACTTATACGCCAGTAGGAAATGAAGAACAACTCTACCTGGGTAATTCTTCAATTTCCAAAGTTGAGGGACAAGGAAAAGTGTACTGATAGCGAGCATAGCTAGCTAGTTTTCCCTAATTAATTTAGCTAGTCTTTGATGATTTATTGGCCATTTTATTGCACTTATTTTTTTATTTTGTAGGAAATGGTAGATTGGAGCTAAAGCGCAATATTGGAGTTAATCGGGTGCTCGGGATGTGAAAAGTTGCAAAAGAACCAAAGAGAATCAAAGAAGGAAAAGTCAAAGTAGGGTCAACTGCAGGCTAGCATCGAGACGCTAGCTCTTGAGCGTCTCGACGCTGGCATTCCATATCTGATCAGGCGCTAAAAGGTCACAGCGTCTCGACGCTGCGACCTTAGCGTCTCAACGCTGTGTAAGTTCGATTCTAAAAAACGCTCGTTTTGAAGGACGCTATGATGAAAAAAACAGAATATAAGCTTTCTGCGGCTAGGTTTTTGGGGATTCTTTTTTGGGGCCTTTTGGAGCCGTAAAACAGAGCAGAAAACAGAGGATTGAAGCTGAAGCAAAGGGAGCAAGGTGGAAATCAACCCATTGTTCGTGGGGATCGTGACGGGGACGTTCGATCTCGGCCTACAACGAGTTTAATTCTTCTTTCTCTTACTTTAGTTAGTGTTTATGGTTGTTTTAGACCGTAATTATATTGTTACGCATTGTATGATTAGCTAGGTCTTTAATTCTTAGGTATTATTGTAGCCATTGGACAATTATGGATTGATGTTATGGAATTTATGTTATTGATTCATTTATGCATATTTGTATCCTTAATGCTTTCAATTTACCAGCCATAAATTGAATGTTGTTTATGCTTAAATCTAACTCGGGAGAGATGATTTAGCTTAGAAATCGTTTTGCATAACTAGGATTTAGCTAGAGATCGGGAGATAATAGTTAATTCTAGAAATCGTTAAAAATGATTTCCTTAATGCCTTGCATGTTTATTGAATTTAGATAGGGATATCGGGTTCAATTGCATGTGGGAGAATCATGTATGCTCGGGAGAGGTATGTGTGATATTAGGTTTCCAAGATTTATGAATCATTGCATGTTAGGAATCCATTAGATATTCCATAATCCCAATTGGTGAAATCAAATCCCTAAGACCATTGTTTCCATTTGATTGTCACTTTTTGCATTATATTGTGTTTGATTTAATCTCATTCTCACTCTATTTAGTTTTCTAGATAAAATTGGTCAAAAGTATTTTCGGTAATTAAAATTGATTAGAAACTAATCCAGAGGACGACATTCAAATTTCACATTCACTATATTATTATTTGACCCATACACTTGCGGTAAGCAAATTGCACATCATGTACTGAAAATGACTTTTGGCAAAGAACTGACACTTAATGATGTACTTCATGTTCCTGACATTCGCAAGAACCTAGTATCTGGTTCTTGACTTAGCAAAAATGGGTTTAAACCTGTCTTTGTATCGAATAAGTTTGTACTTAGTAAGCATGATGTGTATGTGGGGAAGGGTTATTTAAGTGATGGGTTGTTCAAGATGAATGTAATGACTGTTGTACCCAAGTCCCCTACTATTAATAATAAGAATATCACTTCTGCTTACTTGATTGACTCTTTTAATATTTGGCATGAAAGATTAGACCATGTTAATTACAAAACTTTGAAGAAGTTGTGTAATATGGATTTAATACCTAATTTCACATTTGATCATAATAAAAAATGTGAAATATGTGTTGAATCAAAGATGACAAAACCTCCATTTCATTCAATAGAAAGAGAAACTGAACCTCTTGAATTAATTCACAGTGATATATGTGATTTGAATTTTTTGCCAACAAGGGGAGGTAAAAAGTACTTTATAACATTTATTGATGATAGTACACGATACTGTTATATATATTTGTTAAAAAGTAAAGATGAAGCTATTGAAGTGTTTAAACACTACAAAGCTGAAATGGAAAATCAACTAGGCAAAAAGATAAAAATACTTCGAAGTGATGGAGGAGGAGAATATGAATCACCTTTTGAAGGTTTTCGTTCATAAAATGGAATTATACATCAAACTACTGCCCCTTATTCTCCTTAATCAAATGGCATAGCAGAACGAAAAAATCGAACATTGAAAGAAATGATAAATGTTATATCTATTAGTTTAGGATTATCACAAAATTTGTGGGGGGAAGCGTTGCTTACAACAAATTATATCCTGAATAGAATTTCGTATAAGAAAACACAGAAAATTCCATATGAATTATGGAAAGGTGGAAAGCCGATTTATTAATTTATGAAAGTGTGGGGGTGTTTGGCAAAAGTGGCTATTCCTAAACCAAAAATGGTTAAAATTGGGCCAAAAAACAGTTGACTGTGTATTTTTTGGATATGCAATTAATAGCAATGCATATTGATTTCTTGTACATAAGTCAGAAAATTCTGAGATACATACAAATACAATTATTAAGTCAAGGAGCGCATCATTCTTTGAAAATGTGTTTCCTTATAATATGAAAAATGAGCCAAATATATGGAAAGGACACATGAATCATCATCCAATCAAGAAAATTTGGATGAGATCCAAGAGCCGAGACGTAGTAAACGAACAAGAGTTAAAAAAACTTTTGGACCAAATTTTCTAACATATTTGTTAGAAAATGAACCTCAAACGTTTACTGAAGCTACTTCTTCTCCAGAAGCACCATATTGGAAAGAAGCTATAAAAAGCAAAATTGATTCCATTATGCAAAACCATACATGGGAATTGGTTGATCTTCCTCCTCGTACTATACCATGAGGTTGTAAATTGATTTTTAAGAGGAAAATGAAAGCATATGGAACAATTGATAAGTATGAAAGCTCGTCTTGTAGCAAAAGGCTATAAACAAAAAGAAGGGTTGGATTATTTTGATATATATTCACTCGTTACTTGAATTACATCTATTTGTAGTTAATAGCCTTAGCAGCTTTATACGACCTTGAGATACATCAAATGGATGTAAACACGACTTTCTTAAATGGTGAATTAGAGGAAGAAATATATATATGGAACAACCAGATGGTTTTGTTGCTCCTGGGCAAGAGAAGAAAGTATTAAAATGTTGGGTTTTATGCCCTAAAACTCGTAGATAGTGAATGTAAACAAATTATATACTTGTTTCAATAAAGTGTTATTGAGTTTCTACAATAAAGTGTTATTGTTAAATACTGGACAATTTGACCCAAATCCAATAAACTAAGATCCAAGGTTGTTTACATGTGACTTGAACTAGTTTGTGGGGACATACGGGGATCGGTGTTCAAGTAACAACCTAAAAGGTCTATAGTACAAGGATAAAGTTGGGTACCTTATCCTGGTAATACTATGTGATACGACCCGTTTTGTATTTGATACAGACGTATTGATCCAAAGCGTCCATGTAGTAGACATGCGAGCGGGGGTATACTATGCAATGAGTTTGCATAAGACTGGACCATGAAATGGTAAACCACTAGATATAACACCGTTAACTAGTTAGGTTACTGTTTCAATAGGATGGCGTAGGTAACTTAGTCTTAATCCTGAGTGTGTCATGAACTCCTTCTCATGAGGGATTGTCCTTTGATTAGCATGGGTGAGAGTGGCCAATACGCCGACTCAATATGCCTTCTTTTTTGGGGACAAGACCGAGTGGGAGGCTGGGGACATGTGATAGCGCAATTTATTGTGCTATATTTTAGATAATTTTACCGTTAGTCTTGAGTATTATTTGGGCATTTTTATCTCTATTTGGTTTTGTTTTGTAGGAATCAAGTATTTCAATGGAAATCAACATTTTTTAGCACTACCGGTAATTTAGGAGCGAAAGAATTAGTTCGGGCCAAGAAAAGAAGTTAAGAAAAGGAAATTAAAGGCCTAGCGTTGAGACGCTAGCCCTTGGAGCGTCTCAACGCTGGGCGCAAGTCAGGAGGCACGCGCATTCGGGGCAGCGTCGAGACGCTACCTCCACAGCGTCTCGATGCTGCGAACTTTCCAGATTTAATTAGGGCGTACGCGCGACAGCGTTGCGACGCTATGTCCTCAGCGTCTCGACGCTGTCACGCAGAATCGACAGTATTTAAAGAAAACGATGCTTTCAGATTGGGGGAGCTGTTTTGGAGAGAGAAAAACGATTTCTAGTGAGAGAAAACGGACAGAACAAGGCAGAGAGCAAGGGAGCTTGATTCGAGGAGCTTGGATCGAGAGGTTCGTGACGGGAACGCACGGGAATCACGGCCAACGAGTTTAATCTTTCTCCCTTATTTCTTGTATTGATTTGTAGCATGTTTGGGACAAATTTCGCTTGTATTGTAGAGACCATGAGTAGCTAGATTTCGTTTCTTGGGGCTTGATGTAGCCATTAGTTTGTATGGATTAATTTACGGTTTTTTAGGACATTTCGTAACGCGGTTTATTAATGCAATTGTTTGATTAATGCTTATAATCTCTTGATCACGGATTGTATGTTGTTGTTTCTGAACTAATCGCTCGGGAGAGGGTAGTTTAGATTAGACTCTCAATTGCATGACTTAGGTAATTCGTTAATCGGGAGATTTGGAATTGTTTGAGAAACCGTCATGAGGATTGTTCTTATTGCTTAGGCGTATTGTTGAAATTAGATAGGGATATCAATTTCTTAATTTGCTTAAAGGATTAATTGCACTCGGGAGAGGCTTTTAATTATTCATAATCCTTGGTTTATAAACTTGTTACGAATTTGTTCTTAATTATTCGTTTAGTTAATTCATGCATCTAATAGGTGAAATCAATTCCCTAAGGCCTTTCTCCATTGAGTTTCCACATTTTATTGCTTTTATTAGTTTTTAATTGTTTTGCATATCTCTCGTTTATTTTCTCTAAATAAAATTGGGCAAATATACCTTTAATAATTAGGGGAACTAGAAAACCAATCCAAAGGACGACATTCGATTTTAAATCACTATATTATAACTTGGGCCCGTACACTTGCGGTTAGCTATTTGCGTATCAAGTTTTTGGCATCGTTGCCGGGGATTGGCAATTATTTAGTTCGCTTAATATTTTGGGGAATTTGCTTGGTCTTACTTTAGAGTGTATTTTATTGTGTTTGTTTTTTTTTCCTTTTATTCTTTATTTTCGTTGTTTTTGTTTTATTTTTTTGGTTTTGTTTTTCTTATTTATTTTAGGTTGTAATTGTGTATGCGAAAGGATAAGGACGCTCTGCTAGTGCCCTTTGATTTTGAAATTGAAAAGACTTGCAAAAAGAATAGGAAAGAGAAGAGGGAAAGACTTGCATCAATGGCCAATCAAAATCCACAAGATGAGCAGAAGCCGATACGAGACTATTTCCAGCCTACTTTTCCTGATCAACAATCTGGGATAGTCTACGCGCCGATTACTGCAAATAATTTCGAGCTCAAAACTGGCCTCATCCAGATGGCTAGAGATAGTGCATTTAGAGGATTCCCTTCTGAGGATCCTAACTCTCATTTAAAATCTTTTCTTGACATCTGTGGAACTGTGAAGTTGAATGGTGTTTTTGAAGATGCCATACGCTTACGACTATTTCCTTTCTCTTTGCAGGACAAAGCTAGAGACTGGCTCCGATCACTTCCATCTGGAAGCATCACTACGTGGGATGCGTTGGTTCAGGCTTTTCTTGCCAAATATTTCCCACCTGCAAAGACAGTCAAGCTAAGAACGGAGATTGGGACATTCCAGCAGCTAGGAGATGAACAGTTATTTGAGGCTTGGGAGCGCTACAAGGAGTTACTGAGGAAATGCCCTCAGCATGGATACCCAGATTGGCTGCAGATCTAGTTGTTTTACAATGGTCTAAATCCAAATACTAAAACCATTGTGATGCAGCTGCAGGTGGGACTCTGTTGTCCAAGACCGTAGAGAACGCACGAACTTTACTTGAGGATATGGCCACGAACAGCTACCAGTGGCCAACTGAGCGGTCTGCACCTAAGAAGATTGCAGTTGGGATTTATGAAATTGACAATATAAGTTCTCTTCAAGCCCAGATGACCTCCCTTGCTAATGCTTTCATGAAATTCTCAGGTGTAGGGAGTGCACAATCTATTGAGTCAGCTGCTCTTGCATCTCAGTGTCAGGAGGAGAGCACTACTGAACAGGTTCATTATGTTGATAGAAATTCTAACTATAGGGGACACCATAATTCTACACCCACACATTACCACCCTAATGTTAGAAATCATGAAAACTTCTCATATGCTAACACTAAGAATATCTTGAACCCTCCTGGATATACATCTCAAAAGGCTGAAAATAAACCTTCTCTTGAAGATATGGTTGGAGCTTTTATTGCAGAATCTAGCAAAAGAACCAACAAACTGGAGGAAGCAGTGATTGCAATAAATACCACTGTGACAGGCCACGGTGCGGCATATAAAAACATTGAAACTCAATTGGGTTAGCTGGTGAATGCTGTAAACACTATGCAAAAAGGTAAATCCACAGTTGAACCAGAGAAAATCCAAATGGAGTATTGCAAGGCCATCACCGTGCATCAAGTGGAGGAAGTTCAAGTAGCTGAGACACATGAGATTCGTGAGCCTGAAACAACTAAAGAAAAAGTTGAAGAGGGTTCATCTTCAAACGAAGCTGAAAAACTTACTTCTGACCCTCTTATACCTTCTCCTACGGTTCTGGTTCCAAAGCCTAAGAAAAAGAAGAAAAACAATCCCTCAGCTCAATTTAAGAAGTTTCTTAATATTTTTATGAGTTTAAATATTAATTTACCATTTGCAGAGGCTTTGGAGTAGATGCCCAGATATGTAAAATTCATGAAGGAATGGCTTTCGAGGAAAAAGAAGGAAAAGAAAGTCGAGAAAATATTCCTAACCTCTACATGCAGTGCCCAACTTCAGAGGAGTATACCTAACAAACTTGTTGATCCAGGGAGTTTTTCTTTTCCTTGCAACTTTGGTACTCATTCTTTTCGTGCCTTATGTGATTTAGGCGCTAGTATTAACATAATTCCTTTATCTTTATGCAAAAAGTTAAACATAGGAGAGATTAAACCTACTGTAGTGAAACTCCAGCTAGCTGACCAATCTGTAGTTAGTCCATATGGAGTAGTAGAGAATGTTTTAATCCAAGTAGGGAAATTTTTTCTGCCTGTTGACTTCTTTGTGATGGATGTAAAGGAGAATCCTTTAGTGCCTGTGATTTTAGGGAGACCATTCCTCGCAACTGGGCGAGTTATCATTGACATCGAGCGTAGGGAGCTGACTGTGCGAGTCCTACATGAAAAAGAAATTTTTAAAGCGGTTGGAGCCTCTACAGATTGCTCTGAAGTTATGATGGTAAGTTACAGAAAAGGTGCAAGCAAGAGCACCTCCAGTGGAGCCTGTGACAATAGACCTCCTTGAAGCATATACGGTCACCACGTCGAGCTAACGACGTTAAACAAGCGCTTTTGGGAGGCAACCCAAGTGTTTTTATCTTAGTCTTATTTTTATTTTTATTTTATTTTATTGTACTTTTAGTTGATTTGATTTCTTTAAATTCGACTCTTTTATTTTTATTTTTTATCTCACATTTTCTTTCTTTTTGATGCAGGTGAAGTTTTAATTTTATTGAGGAAAAGAAAAAAAAAAAAGAAAGTTAAATTATTTTGAAAAAAAAAAAAAGAGAAAGTGCTGGAATTATTTATATATAAAAAAACGGCAAAACGTGTGTTTTGGGCTAAAATCGCGACAGCGTCGCGACGCTTTACCTCTTAGCGTCGCGACGCTGTCGCGATTCAGGGCCTAAACAGCCCAGAATCGGAGAAAAAAAATAGAAGATAAACCCTAGCCGCCAGCCCTCTTTTTCCTATCTCACTGCTCTTTCTTGTTCGATTTCAAGCAATTTTCTTCAAATTTGTGCTTATAATCTTAGATTTGGCCCTTCTCTTGGTCGATTTTTGCAGAAAAAAACGTGTGGGTGCTCGATTTTCGGCCGTTTGCAGCGTTTTCGGCCGTGGGTTTCGATTTCGCGGACTATTTTCGGTGATTTCAAAGAGTTTGGGTGAGTTTTGGTTCATTTTCCACCGGTTTCAGCTTGTTTTCGGCCTCTTTACAGCGTTTTAAGCTTCTTTTGGCCGTGGGAGTGCTTGGTTGCGGCCATTCTCGCCGTGGGTGTGCTTGGAGTGGTCCGAGTTCGCCGTGGGTTGCAAGGTTTCGGGATTTTCAGCAAGTTTCCGGCGATTCTTCAGCTTGTTTTAGCCGTGGGTATGAAATTTTTGGTATCACCCTCTTCTTTTCAGCATAAATCTTGACATAAGCGCAAATTTCAGTTGGTTTAGAGGTTGGATTATATGATATTTGAGGCTGAAAATTATTTCTTGTCGCTGTGAGGTAGTTTGAGCTGAATTTTGAGGTGGTTTGACTGCTGTTTGTGGGTGTTTTAGTAAGAATTAGCTGCTGATTTTTGTTTATTTACACCCATATTCGCTACTTTGCTTCTGAATTTTAGTACATTGGATAGTGTTGGGTGTTGGGTATCATTCAAGCATCGTTGTGTGACCTTTTGGCGAAATTTTATTGGATTATTTTCGTTGTTTAGAGTTTGTAGACTCTTTTGATGTTGTTGTTGAGCTCTGTTGCTGCTGTTGTGACTTTATTTCTGAGGCGGACGGGCTATCTTTGTAGTTTGTGGAGTGGTTGGCGTGGGACTATTGATAGAAATTTTTATTCCTCCTAGATTTTTCGTATCTTTCCATTAGTCACAATGCATAAAAGATCTAGGAGACATGCTGCCTCTTCTTTCTCCCCCCTCCCCCTTTTGACCAAGATAGGTTCATTAGTGCTGAAGCCTCAGCGAGGTTTGACAAATATGTGGATGGTAGAAATTTTATTCCTGAGCGTGGTTTTAGCCCTGACCTCGAGATGCAACCAAACCTAGTGAACAACATTGTTGCGCGGAGTTGGGGCGACTTTGTTCATCATCCTGCACCTAGGGTAGCAACTATAGTGAGGGAATTTTATGCCAATATGGAAGACACTTCTTCCTCATCCTTTGTTCGAGGACACCGTGTCCCCTACGACCCCCTCACCATCAATAGGTTCTATGGGCTGCCCGACTTTGAGAGGGATGAATATAGTACCTACCTGCATGGCCACTTGGACGTTAACGAGGTCATTCAGACAATTTTTAGGCCAGGGGCCGAATGGATTATGACTGGCGCAGAGGTGGTGAGATTCAAGACCACTGATTTGTTTGTAGACTACAGAGCGTGGCACACCTTCCTCTGTGCCAAGTTGATGCCTGTGGCGCATCTAAGCGACGTCACCAAGAGTCGTGCCATCTTGCTTTTCGCTATCGCCACAGGTCGCTCAGTAAATGTCGGCCAAGTCATCCATCATTCCATGCGCCACATTCGCCGACATTACACGACAGTAGGGCTCGGGCATCCTTCACTGATCACAGCCCTTTGCCGAGCTGCTGGTGTCGTGTGGGACGCCCAAGAGGAATTGGTTCATCCCGGAGCGCTAATCGACAAGAATTTCATCAGTCGCTACCGAGGACCTGGACCACAGGGCGCGCAGCCAACTCTCCCTATCCATGCACCGCCACAGCATCCTGAGCAGCAGGAGCAGCCAGCAGATCCTGAGCAGCACGAGCAGGAGATTCCACATCCCTCCATCGAGGAGCAGCTGCAGCAGCTGCATATGGAGTTTCAGAGCCATCGCCTAGAGTTCCAGACTCTCCAGCAGGGCATCCAGAGCCAGTAGCGCGAGCACCAGAGAGAGAGGCGTAGACATCGTCGTCATTTCCTCTACTCCACGAGCATGCATGCCCACACCTATCAGTGTCAGGTAGCTATGAGTACGGGTCAGCCTTTACCGCCACCTTTACCATCGTACGAGTCGCCTGAGGACGAGGATGAGGACGAGTGATGCTCTACCACGTTCTTTCTGCACACGGTTGTTTTTTTCCCCCTCTTTCTTATTTTTCATTGTATTTGTTCTCATATTGGTCTGTATATCTTATTATTTTACATTGAGGACAATGTAATTTCTAAGTTTGGGGGTGGAAAGTATTTACTTTTACTTTTGGGTCTGTAATTATTATTTGATATATCTCCTTTGACCAGTTTGTTGAATTATCAGGTGTATTTTTTTTTGTTTTGTGATTATTCAGGCTATCATTTTGAATCAATTTTTTCTTTCCATTGAGATCTGAGTTGATTGTGTTATCTGTCTGAGATATGTTTTCTTTGAGTGTGTTGTTTTGATTATGGCAGCCGATGAGGATACCTAATTTCATAAAACAGGTAAGTTATTTTGTGCATCAATAATTAAAAACAGGATTCTAGACAGGTTGATTTTATTTTATGAATCTCTTGCACCATTTGAGCACGTAGTCTCCTGTCTTAGTTTGGTGAGCTTAGAATAGAGTTATGTGATCTAGATCTTGTTGTCACCTCGAAAGGTTTAGGAACTGATTTGATGGTTAATCTGCATGATAGTTAGTAATGTTACGCTTAGGAGAAAATGATGCCATATCTTGCATGTTAGTGAAAAAAAAAATTTGAATGAATGAAAGAAAAGAGAATAATGATGAGCTGAATAAAGAAAAAAAAATTGAATTAAGGTCAAAAAGAACTATCCCTGTTGTGATCAGTTAGGCCAACTAGAGAAAACTCAGGTTAAAGGTCCCAGCAATAGGCGTGTGAAAGCTAGTGACCACTACTTTTGATTATGAAAAAACTCAAAGTTTGGGGGTTGTATACCCCGTTTAGGCACCCTAGTGGCATATTACCATCTTGAGTGTGGAGAGGCTTGATGATTGGGACTTAGGACCAGAGTAGGGGGAAAACGAGCGAAGGGATGCATAAAACTGTTCCGGGCTTAAAGGATTGAGATAGGGAGGACTAGTCACACACACACGTGAGAGATGAATGAAATAAATGAGGCTTATCATGACGAATGTGTTTAATCATTAATGTTTCAGTGTGATTTATCTGTGATTTGGGATTCCTGAGGCAAGAGTCATTAGCAACACTTCCTCAAGTATTTTTGTAGACAGATTATTTTGATTCTTACTTGGCTTTATTCTTACTTTGCTCGGGACTAGCAAATGCTTAAGTTTGGGGGTATTTGATAGCGCAATTTATTGTGCTATATTTTAGATAATTTTACCGTTAGTCTTGAGTATTATTTGGGCATTTTTATCTCTATTTGGTTTTGTTTTGTAGGAATCAAGTATTTCAATGGAAATCGACATTTTTGAGCACTACCGGTAATTTAGGAGCGAAAGAATTAGTTCGGGCCAAGAAAAGAAGTTAAGAAAAGGAAATTAAAGGCCTAGCGTTGAGACGCTAGCCCTTGGAGCGTCTCAACGCTGGGCGCAAGTCAGGAGGCGCGCGCATTCAGGGAAGCGTCGAGACGCTACCTCCACAGCGTCTCGATGCTGCGAACTTTCCAGATTTAATTAGGGCGTACGCGCAACAGCGTCGCGACGCTATGTCCTCAGCGTCTCGACGCTGTCACGCAGAATCGACAGTATTTAAAGAAAATGATGCTTTCAGATTGGGGGAGCTGTTTTGGAGAGAGAAAAACGATTTCTAGTGAGAGAAAACGGACAGAACAAGGCAGAGAGCGAGGGAGCTTGATTCGAGGAGCTTGGATCGAGAGGTTCGTGACGGGAACGCACGGGAATCACGGCCAACGAGTTTAATCTTTCTCCCTTATTTCTTGTATTGATTTGTAGCATGTTTGGGACAAATTTCGCTTGTATTGTAGAGACCATGAGTAGCTAGATTTCGTTTCTTAGGGGCTTGATGTAGCCATTAGTTTGTATGGATTAATTTACGGTTTTTTTAGGACGTTTCGTAACGCGGTTTATTTATGCAATTGTTTGATTAATGCTTATAATCTCTTGATCACGGATTGTATGTTGTTGTTTCTGAACTAATCGCTCGGGAGAGGGTAGTTTAGATTAGACTCTCAATTGCATGACTTAGGTAATTTGTTAATCGGGAGATTTGGAATTGTTTGAGAAACCGTCATGAGGATTGTTCTTATTGCTTAGGCGTATTGTTGAAATTAGATAGGGATATCAATTTCTTAATTTGCTTAAAGGATTAATTGAACTCGGGAGAGGCTTTTAATTATTCATAATCCTTGGTTTATAAACTTGTTACGAATTTGTTCTTAATTATTCGTTTAGTTAATTCATGCATCTAATAGGTGAAATCAATTCCCTAAGGCCTTTCTCCATTGAGTTTCCACATTTTATTGCTTTTATTAGTTTTTAATTGTTTTGCATATCTCTCGTTTATTTTCTCTAAATAAAATTGGGCAAATATACCTTTAATAATTAGGGGAACTAGAAAACCAATCCAGAGGACGACATTCGATTTTAAATCACTATATTATAACTTGGGCTCGTACACTTGCGGTTAGCAATTTGCGTATCAACATGACAACACAAGAAGGAATCACTCCTTCCCACTTCTAGGTGAAGTAGATGAGTGTTCCCTTAAGTGGTGACTTCGGGTTTTGAACAAAGGGATCCCGCCCTCTCACTGGCCCGAGAGGGACTTTCTGTTTACTGGTTGGACCATAAACAGGTTGTTCATTAGAAGAGCAATGGTACTTAAGGAGACAAAGGTAACACAGGGGTAAAACGATAATTTGACCAACTGTAGTTACGAACACTCGTGAAAGATTGACTTATCGGTATAATATCCGTGGACACAGAAATGCTCTACAGTGAGAAGAGTTCAGTTGTGGGTGTTTAGTGGAATGACCCACAGTTAATGAATATTGGTTAACCTGATTAATGAGTTTAATCGGTTAACCTCATATCATTGGAGCTTCTGATCTGTAGGTCCATTAAGTCCCCCTGCTAGCTCGTAAAGAGTAATTAGGAACAAATATATCTTGAGAGAATTTTAATAGTTCAAATTCATATTGGGAATTAAGTTAATTGTATGAGATACAAATTAATATAATGTATAGTGATGCATTAAAATATAAAGTCTAATTTTAGATTAAACTTTATTATATTCAGAGATTGATATATTTGAAAGAGTTCAAATATATGTCTAATTAAATATATGGTATTTAATTAGAAGATGAATTAATTAATTATTCAATTTAGTTTAAATTAAATGGGATTTAATTGAACTATAGTCTACGAGAGAAATAAATATTTGAAGAAGTTCAAATATTAATATGAATTTGATTCATATTAAATTTATAGGATATAAGAGAATTTGAAGGAGTTCAAATTTTAATATGAATTTGATTCATATTATAGAATTAATTAATTGAAGGCCTCAAATTAAATATATGATATTTAATTGGGTAATTAATTAATTAACTAATAGAAGGTCTGAAATTAAATATATGATATTTAATTGGTGACTAATTAATTAAAGAATTAATTAATTGGAAATTAATCAATTATGGAAATGATTAATCACTTATGGAAGTAATTAATCATTTATGAAAATGATTTAATCACTTATGAAGTCATCAATCATTTATGGAAAAGATTAATCAATTATGAAGTTGATTGGTCATGGAATTGGTTGGTCATGGAATTGATTAATTATGGAAAATATTAAATCAGTTATGGAAATAATTGATTTTAAATGAATATTTTATTCATGAACTTTCTCCTATAAATAGAACACTAAACATAGGGTTTAGGTACTACAACATAAGGCCACAAGAATGCACTCTTGTATTCTCTCTAGCCTCCCTCTCATATTCTCTCAATTCAATAACTTTAGGGAGAATTTTCTCTCTAGAGTTTTTCCCATTCAAGATTAGGTAGTCCCACAACTACGTTCCTAATCTTAGAGTCATAGCGGGGAAGATCAATTGGTGGTGTCCCAATTGTTGACGCTTGGTCCAAAATCAAGAAAGGTGTCCGTTGAAGTATTCAGAGTCGTCAACGACTGTATGTTTGCTTCTCCCCTTTAGATTTAGATCTAATAAATTTTGTATGCTTAGCCTTAAGTTTGTATAGAATTTGTTCTATGTTTTAACCAATGCAATAGTATTTTTGGATAAACAAAATTAACTACGAATCGGTCCCAATTACGCTTCCGCTTTAACGAAATTGGGGAATTCCAAATCCTTACATCAAATTGGTCAAATCTCTTTATGGTTTGAAACAGGTGTCTAAGAAATGAAATGAAAAATTTGATCATGTCATGATAAGCAATGGATTCAAAATCAATGAATGTGGAAAATGTGTCTACATGAAAGGAACTCAAATGAAGTTCATAATTGTATGTTTGTATGTGGATGATATGTTAATAGTTGGTAGCAATAAAGAAATTATATTAGCTACAAAACAAATATTAACTAGAAAGTTTGAAATGAAAGATATGAGTGTAGCAGATGTTATCTTGAGAATCAAGATTCATAGAACATCTGATGGTTTAGCACTTTCCCAGTCACATTATATCGAAAATATTCTTGGAAAGTTCAAGAAATTTGATATAAAAGTAGTAAAGACACCTTTGGATGCTAGTCATCAATTTTCTTCAAATACGAGTGACGGTACGTCTCAATTGGAGTACTCTCGTATAATTGGAAGTTTAATGTATGTTATAAACTGTACAAGACCTGATATAGCTTATGCAGTAAGTATCTTGAGTCGATACACAAATAATCCAAGTTCAAATCACTGGAAAGCACTTTTAAGAGTTTTGTGCTATTTAAGGAAATTTTATTTTTTCTTGTGCTATTTAAGGAAATTGGCTATTGTAAATATTAAGGAAGATTTTTTGTTGATTTTTAAATGTCCCACATTTTAATTCTCATTATTCCATAAATAAATAATGAGCAATAATTGTGGGTGGCATAAAGCCATTCAAAATTTATATGAATTTAATTTGGCATCCCAAATTTAAATTCATTATACCTCAAGAATATTAGGAAAGTCAATATATTGATTTCCTAATCAGAGGCGGATTTACCTTGGGCCCAGGGGGGGCTCGAGCCCCTCTTGAACTATAAGAATTTTACTATTAGTATATACAAAGTCGTACTTTGGTCCAAAATTGTAGCGTCGTCGCGTTGGCATAGGCGCATTAGCCCCTCCTGTAATGAGCGTGGAGTCTGTTGTTTGATTCTCAAAGCACGCAAGATCTGTTTATTTCCATTTTTTCCCAGCGTGTTTTTATTCTCTTTCTTGAATTTATTGAACACATAATTATATATGCACACAAGCACAAGATTAAATAATTGATTATTATTATTATTATTTTGACAATGTGATTATTTTATTTATTTAAAAATATATATAAAAAAAACAATTTTTCTAAAATTGACTTTTAAATTAAAAAAAATTATATTTTATAAATTTAAATTGTAGGCTTTATTTCCTTTAAGAAAATTCTAGGCATAAATTATTTACAAACATGAAACAATAAAAAATAGATTAATTTAAAAAAATTTCCCTAGACCTCGATAGTATCAAATAGGTCGAACTTTCAATTTTATGCATTAATAAATCTCTGAACTCTTAAAGGTGGTGTTTCAATTTTCAATTTTATGCCTAATAAATTCATGAACTTCCACACCAGAAAAAAAAAAAAAACAAAACAAAAAAAAAACATCAACTTTCAATTTTGTATTTATTATTTCTTTGACCTATTCAACATTTTTTAAAACTAATTTATTGAATATAAAATTGAAATTTTAATATTATGTTTGACAAAAAAAAATTCAATTTTATGTCGAATATGACTGTTAAATTTTTTTAAAAAAAAAATATTGAACATGTCAAGGACTTGTTAGAGACAGAATTGAAAGTTTAGAAACCTATTCAACATTTTTTAAGTTCGAAGACCTAGTAATTTACTCTAATAAATATTTAATTTTATAATTTTTATTTTAATTTATTCTTTAAATTTTTTATATCAAATATAAGCGGAAATGGATAGAGATATTTTAAAATTTTTGTTTTGTTATTTTTTAAAAGTTAATTTCATAATATTAAAACTTACCTACGACAATTGTAATGAAATAAATTAGTAGTTAAGTTTTCATTTACAAATTTTTTAAATTGCTTATTTTTAAATTACTTTTACAGAATTTAAAGGAAGCCCCCCTAAACAAAAAGTCTGGATTCGCCACTGTTCCTAATTTCTGTCATAGGAAAGTTTATTTTTTAAAAAAAAAAACACATTTTGGTTTATTAATTTTGGAAAATCATGTGAGTAAAAAAATATTTTTTTAAAGGAAAACTCTTAATTAATTTTATTTTTAAAGAAAGTGACCTTTTATGGAAAATGGATTTTGGATTGATTTATTATTTTGAAAATGAGGTTTTTGAAACAATTTTAGCCAAAAACTTTTTAATACATTCCTTTTAAAGAAAATGTCTTTTATGAAATATGCTTCATTGGAAAAAAAAAAAGTTTTTTTAAAAGAAAAATATAAAAATGGAAAGAAATATTAAAATCAAATCCCGACATCCCGAGATCTTATTTTCCTCAAGAAACTCGAATATCAACTCTCGAAAATTCAAGATTCCATCGTTGGAAGATTTTTATTTTGGAAATACTTAATTACGAAAAAAAGAAATATAGAGGAATATAGATTAAATAAAATATCATAACATAGTGAAAAAAAAAAAATCAGCAATATACAATTGAGATAAAATGCTTAAAAATAGAAGAAAACTACCATATTCAAGAATTGAAAATTCATTAAATTCATTTGCTTTAAAGGAACCATATTGAAATCAAATCTCGACATTTCAAGACATTGATTTCTTACCTCAAGAAAACTCAACATTGGCATTCCAAAAATTGAGATTCCGTCGTCGGAGATTCCTTTATTTTTAACACAATTAACAAAAGAAACATTTGGTTTAGGCAAAGTATCTACATATTGATTTAATGAAAATATATGACTAAACCATAAATAATAATACTAGATTCCATTGCAAAAAAAAAATTAATAATAATAAAATGAAATTAACAAGTTGAACATAAGCAACATATAATAATCAACTCTAAACGTTTAAGTACATAAAAATAAAAATGATAAAATTGTAATTGAAACATGCATGGAATTGTCCAATGTTCCTAAAGAAAAACCACATAACTTTTTAAATGCTAAAAAGAAAACATATTAAAATAAAGCGAAAGAAATGATAAATAAACTAAACTTTATAAAAGCATGAAAAAAAAAGAATATTAATCTCATGAAAAGAAAGAAAGTAATTGAAGAAATAATTGAAGAGAAAGGTTTTTTTAAAAAAATACTTACAAAGAATGCTTGTGACCGTTGGATTGGGAATAAGACTTATGAAGTGGCAACGTGAGATTGAGAGAGAGTGATGGCGAGATAGAGAGAAAACGTGAGAAGGAAAAAAAATCTTGAGGAGTAGGAGAGGGAAGTTAGGTGGGAAAGAGGGAAAAGTGTATTTAGGGTTTTTTAGGGAGAGAGATTTGGGAAGTCTATTCTAAGCCAAAAAAACGTGTAGAGAGGGTATCCCAAGGTTAAAGAAATCGTGAAAACAAAGATGTGAGAGGGCTCACTTTTTATAGCCAATTTGAACCACAAAAGGTGATCAAATAAAATTAAAAAAAAAATGAAAAGGGAATTAAGTAAATACACAAATTCTACCTTCAAAATTTACAAAATATTATTTGACAATCAATCATCCAAGGAAATAAAATATTTTGTCTAATTAACCTTGCCAAATAAACCTAATATTCGATTTGGCAAATTAATTAATCAAAATAAAATATTTGACCTAATTATTCCCACCAAAATTAATAAATATGATTGGGCTATTTAAAAGTTCTAGAACATTTTTTTTTCTTTTATATATTATTTTTTAAAAAAGACAAAATCAATTAAAAGAATAAAATACCAGACAAATTTAGGGGTCTACAGTGTTCTAAATTTAGCCCCTAATCTTTCAAGTCCATTCATGAACCTTCATAAATACAAATTCATGAATTCAAAAGATACATAATGCATTAAATATGTGAATGAATCTAAATTTTTAGATTCATTGTGTCTTTTGGTTGAATAGGTGTCTTTCCAAGCTTTGAAATGATGCAACTTTTCACCATAGTAATTGATTGAGCTGGTTGGTCACTTATTTCCTTATCATTCTCCCCTTCTTCGAGAAGATTCGTCCTCGAATCTAAGCGCTCTCCTTGTAAATTAAAGCAGCTTTGTAGTCATCATCTCAATCTTGTGAAACATGTTTGAGGAAATAATCTCTTGTAGGACCAAATGTGTATTTTCTTCGTGAAGAACTCCTTTCCCTTCGTCGTTGATCAAAATTTTCAAACTTGATAATCCAACGTGATTTGATTGATACATCAAAAACACTGAGAAAACAAACCACAAGCTCATGATTTTTTGTACTTAAACATTTTTTTTCACATCGACTCTTTTCTTTTTCATGTTCCTACTTTTTCTCCAACATCTCACCTTTAACACACTCTATTTTCTTACTTTTCATACTTTTTTCAATTTGCTCACTCTCTTGACTCACCTCACTTTTCTCTTGAAATTTTACCTCATTCTTAACACATACGTCACCCATGCCCTTGTCTTTTATACTAACCTCGTCGTTTTTCCCTTCCTCTTCTTGATTTTGATGCTCACCCCTATTTTGAATGTATTGGTCACCATCATCTTGAGGTGCTAAACAATATCTGTCAATTTGATTGGATTGTGCAGCTTGAGGCTTTTTGGCTTGGTCTCGTAAATCCATCTCTTTGCATATTTGAATATAATCATTCATGGCTTGACGTAGCTCGACCAAACTATCTCGAACACCCTTCTAAAATTGGCCATCAATTTTGTAGGTCTCAGGACGTCTTCTTCTTTGGAAAAACATGGTTGAAAAGAAGAAATGAACCTCACAAGCAATTCCTCACGTTTTTACTCGCTTGGAAGATGAAATGTCACTCGTGTTTTCACTCAAGAGATGTAGAAATACTCTTGAAGACTTCTAAAATCTCAAACTTCTGCAAATATTATAGTATTCTTATGAGAATCATGCAAGAACAAGTCAACATTGCCAAGAATGTGAAAAGTCACAAAAATGTCAATGTTAGAAAAACAAGTTTAGAAAGATGTAATAGGCAAGTTTCTTCTTTTTTTTTTTTTTTCAGCAAGCATAATAAAAAAAAATTAATAAAAGGTGAGAAGACAAACTGTCATACCGAATGAATAGATTGAAGTTTGAAAGAAAGAAAAATGAGATAGAAAGGAAAAACAAGTAAGGATATAATTTGTTTAGAGCCAAGGCTCTGATACCAAATGATAAAAGAACTACCTCAATTATGTTTGAGAACTCCAATTTTTTCAGGTGAACCTCCACAACAATAATAAGAATAACCCCATGGACCAAACGATAAGACAACCCTAAGAAAGTTAAAACAGATTTGCTTGGAAGGATGATCAAAGATCAAGAAGAAAGGAGAACTCGTTCCAAACTTCAAGATTTCGAACTCTTCACAATCTAATTGATCAGACTAGATTGGAAGTCCTAGGCATGCATTCTAAACACAAGAACAAAAAGAAAGCATAAAAGCTTGAGAGGGACTAAACTCAATCTGAAATTTCATTCCAATTCAACTTCAACTTGTTTCAAATGACAAATTACATCCCTATTTATACTAATTGAAAAGACACCATGAAAGGACACAACCTTTCATCTATGTGGTCTAAATTCAGCCCCTAACCTTTCAAGTCCATTCATGAACCTTCGTCAATACAAATTCATGAATTCAAAAGATACATAATGCATTAAATATGTGAATGAATCTGGATTTTTAGATTCATTGTGTCTTTTCGTATAATGGGTGCCTTTCCAAGCTTTGAAAGGATGCAACTTTTCACCATAGTAATTGATTGAGTTGGTTGGTCACTTATTTCCTTATCAGTAGGGGAAGAAGCCGAATGGTTACGTAACTTTTTGGAAGATATTACTAATTGGACTAAACCTGTACCCCCAATATGTATACATTGTGATAGTCAACCTGCTATTGGAAGAGTGCAAAAGTTGATGTATAATGGTAAGTTTCGACATATACGTCGAAGACATAATACCATAAGACAATTGCTCTCGAATGGAATTATATCTATTGATTATGTGAAATCAAAAGATAATATTGTGGATCCACTTACGAAATCTTTGGCAAGAGAGCAAGTGAAATTGTCTTCAATAGGAATGAGTTTGAAGCCTATAAAATAAGAGTGGACATAATGGTAACCCAACCTAGCTGACTGGAAATCCCAAGATCTAGGTTCAAAAGGGAAAACAAAATTATGTATACAACTCAGTGGAGCACTAAGAAGGAATCATGAATTCCTAACCATTCCTATTATAATAGTGCTAACCCGGAAATGGATGAGGTTAAGATATACTTTTAATGACTGTTTAGCTCTTTTATAAAGGTGGGGTATTACCAGAATACTCTTTAAATAAGTCACCTATGTGGGTGTGAAGGGGTCGCTTCTATGAGAATTTTCAAGGCTGAATTCTCTAAAAACACTCATGAAACCAGGCGGTATTCAAGGCCAAAATGAATTCAAACATGAGAACCAAGCGTATTTCGAAGAATATCTATGTAATTATTATGGATTTGATTTACTCCTAAAGTTCACAGTTCAAAGTTCTTTAACTATTGATCAGTCATGTAAACTTCATAGTTTTTACTAAGGAAAGTTCAAAGTCTTAGACTACTTATCCTGACGTAGTTATCATTCATGAGTAATCGTACACTTTTTTAAAATAAATTTCATTCATGTGGGGAATTGTTGGATTTATGAATAAAATTATTTTAAAATAAAGAATCGCAACTTTACATGACGGGGCATGTCTTTTGTAAATGACACCAACCCTATGTGAAATGGTGTCTTTTGTAAAGGTTACAACCCTATGTGAAAGTGTGTGTCTTTTGTAAAGGACACAATCCTATGTGAATGGATGTGTCCAATTATCGAAAGACACAACCCTTACACGAAAAGATGTGACTATTTGAATGGCCACAAATAGTCTATCAATATGTGATTCATTTTGATTTTTGGAGACAAGAAACAAAAAACTCTTCTTTCAAAAACTCTTCTCCTACTTCTCTGTACGATTACTTAAATACCAGTGTTCGAGAGTCCTGTGATTGGAGTGCTACATTCATAGGTGGGTAATCTGTCCTATCCTAGGAGACAATTGTTCGTGATACATTGAGCACCATAGAGGGAACAACATTGAGGAAACAATGCTATTGTTGGGTTCAGATTGATTTTGTCTTTCATGTTTCCTTACGTGTTTATGCAAAGGGTGGCAACAAGATTTAGTAATCCTAATGTGTGAGGGTTTGGTCAGGGAGATGCAGAAATAGTCCTTCAAAATCCATTACATGTCGTTTATAAAGTTTTTCTTTCTAAATTTTTTTGTATCTCTCACTTTTTTTTCTCTATCTTTCAATTTTCACTCTTAATTTTTTTTTTTTTTTGTCTCAATCCAAAAATTGTCCCTCCATATCTCTAACTTTTTTCTATCTAAAACTTCTTTTTAACTCTCTACTTTTTTCTCTCTTAAAATTTTATTTGCCTCCTAGTATTTTTCTCTCTCTACAACTTTTGTTTATCACCCACAATTTTTTTCTCTCTCAAAGGTAAACCCCCTTTTTTGGTTTGTAATCATTAAAAATACTTTTAATTTAACCAAAATATTTTTTATAAGTGTGGAATCAAAATATTAAATTAATTTATACTAAGACAATTTTACAAAAATAATCATTATTAAATCATTTAGGCTTAAAAAAATTATTGTTTTTTTTTTAAATAAAACATTTATTCTAAAGTTACTCCCAAGACATGTCTTCGAACATTCAAAATCATTCTTGATCAAGTGTAGAACCAATTATTAAAATAATTATATGAAAATTAATTTTAATAAATCAATTATAAACAAATCATATTTCTAAAATCAATATTTCTACTAAAATCACTCCTAAACATACCTTAAAAATGAAATGACAATAAGTAATTCTAGTCATTTCAAAATAACTCTCAAACATATCTTCAGTATCAGACCTCGTGGTTATCAATATATCTTTATGCCAGTTGAGCTATGCTCTTGTGGACATATCTTCAGTATCATTGATGAAGTACTTATTGATATAGTAATTGTGTCCCATCAATATTTAATATAGTTCCCACCAAATTAATGTGTGGGGCTAAAAGGATGAATTAGAGTCTATTTGGCTAGGCTAAAAATCCACTTATTTACAACCTTGTCATCCAAGTCAATTACATTCCTAATCAAATAATTGAAACTTCAATTAATCCCCTTCATTCAATTTAATTAACCAGGACTTGTTCAATTAAACTTATAACTGGAAAAATTAATGATTACCTGATTTTCTCGGCATTACAATCCATCTACTAATTTTATCAAAATCTTATAAAAAATAAAACTACATTAATAAATAAATAATATTCTTAAAATTTTCATTTGATATTCATACTCTAATTAATTAAAATAAATACTGTATAGGCTTTATATATATATATATATATATATATAGAAGTACAATACTGCACAGGTTAAACAAACATGTGTTATATTGTTAAAAAAAAAAAAAAAACAAACATGTGTTATAATCAAAATATTGATTTATTATAAAAAACTAATTAATAAATTTATTTAGATTGATTAACTTTTTTATCTTATAAAAAAGTTAGATTAAAACATCAAAAGCCTTCCCCATGATTCAATAGCTCAGATCTCACTCTCATAATTATATTATCTTATACACACACATATATATTCTGAGTTCAAAAAATTTATATTTTATTATTTGAATATTATAATTAAGTTAGTTACATCATAATTATATTTTAAATATAACATAAGTGAAATATTGAAAGGCTAAATATATGTTATATATATATATATATATATATTTTGAGTTCAATAAATTTACACACATATATATATTTTGAGTTCAACAAATTTATATTTTATTATTTGAATATTATAATTAAGTTAGTTACATCATAATTATATTTTAAATATAACATAAGTGAAATATTGTTATGAAACTCACAGGAAATGTATCTAACAACCTTGCTGAAAAAACAAGACTTTTAGATCTCAAATCTGAAAACCCTAAAACCGATTTGAAAATCAACCCAAGGAAAGTAAAAACCGGATTACCTTGTCGATCAAATATCTCAAGGCAAGAAAACTTGTTTGAGATTCGAATCACTCCACAAGCATGATTGATCAAGTCAAGCTTGAATGATTCTCAACATGCAACCTAAAACTACATAGAATTGCAAAGAAACTTAGCTCTATGCTAAAGGAAAAGCTCAAAGGCTCTTTTTACTACATTTCCAAGTCTTATCTTTTACAAAGGGATTACATGGCATTATATAGCCTTAAAATTGAACTCTAAACTTTCCATGAGGCATTTCAAGACTTGTAACATTTTAACTTTATGACCATAATCAGCCATTAACTAAATGTAACCTAAAAAGTAAATAAAATGACATAAAACTTAAAATACATTCAAAAGGCACCATCAATCTGAGATTTGAAGTACTCAATCAGCCAACTTAATGTTTGTAACCTCCCATGAATAAATGAAAGCCTCACTTTGAAGTATCTTGAAGTCCATGTTCCATAAATGACGCTTTGAGTTGTCTTCAATGAAGCTTGAGTGCATTTAATGCATTACCATTTTTGAAGTTTTTCTTTAGTCTTGGATAACAAGGTAGGATTCTTATCAAATATTGGTAGGCTAAATATATGTTTTTAGTCCATATTATTTAAAAAGTTTCAATTTCATCTTTGTTACCTAAAAGTTTAGATTTAAAAAGTTTCAATACTAAGTGTATGAGTAGAAATTTAGAAGAAAAAAAAAAGTCATCTAAAAAAAGAAATCTTGAAATTTCTACCAATTTATTATAATTTTAGATAATTTTTTTCTTCCTTTTAAGATTCCGTTAATTCACTAAGCATTATATTGTGTGAGTTTATTAGTAACCAAATTTAATATTACCAACAATGAGGAGCTAAATTAAAAAAATATTAATAATATTGGGGCTGTTATCTTTCCCTCTATTCTTTTCTTTTGTTTTCTTATTTGTCTTTTTAATAGTTTTTTATCTTAATTTTTATTTGTCCTTCTTTTGATTGATTGACATGAAATTTGTTTTAAAATCTTTTGCCCTAAAAAGTTTTAGGTTTTTTTTTTTAGGTAATTTTTTATCAAAATTTTTCCTCTAAAGGGCTTTTGGTTTAAATTCAAGGTTTTTATAAAATGGAATTATTCCTAAATTTTCCAACATTGAATTTCTTTAATTTTGAGACTGTTTTAATGTTTAATTTATGTTCTTTTTGTTCAAAAAGTATGTCATATGATTGCTACTTTGAAGTGCGATTTATGGCTTTGATTTCTTCACGAAAATGAAATGTTTTTTTTTTAATGCTTTACAACATTTTAAGACCCTTTTCAAATTTGGCTTTGTGTATAAAAAGTAGCAAATATTGATTTATTTTCGTGTTAAAAGCTTGAAAAATCTTTATTTTTGTTTCAAAATTTTTTCTTGGGTATTTGTCCAAAATTTATGATAGTTTTGAAGGCTTTAAAGGTTGAGAAATTGAAAAAAAAAAAAATTTAGTATTTAAATGATATTGAAAGATATTTGTTTTACTGATTTTGGTTTGTTAATGTTGGTTTTTAAAGTGAATTTGTGCTGTTTTTGTCATCCAATAAGCCTATTTTCCCAAATTTTTATGAAGAGAATTGGTTGAGTAGGAAAAATTGGTGGTTAAGGTTGATTGGAATTTGGATTGGTCATTAGACATTTAAGATGGAATTTTTGGCTTCTAATTAGTGAAGTTGGATATGTTTAGGTTTCTAGGAGATCCTTGTGTTCAACGTATTGGAATTTGAATTACAATTGGGAAGAACATTATGTTTCTAATTGAGGTAAGTAGTTTCATCCCTTCCAAAATAGAAAATTTTGGTAAAATTATTTGTTATGAATTGACATTGATTTGATTGAAATTGTTTATGTTTCAATCTGACAAGGATTCTAGGAAATCCACGTCATGGTCAGTATTCACCCTTAACGGGGGAGCTGTAGTTTGAAGAAGCATCAAGCAAGGATGCATAGCGGACTCATCCTTGGAGGTTGAGTATGTAGCTGCTTGTGAAACAGCTGAGAAAGCAGTTTTGATAAGGAAGTTCTTGACTGATTTGGAAGTTGTTCCAAATATGAACTTGCCCATAACATTATACTGTGACAACAGTGGAGCTGTAGCCAATTCAAAGGAAACTCGCAGCCACAAACGAGTTAAACACATCGAGAGGAAGTATCACTTGATTTGAGAGATTGTGCAATGAGGAGATGTGGTCGTGACCAAGATCGCTTCGGAGCACAACATTGCTGATCCATTTACGAAGGTCCTCTCGGCTAAAGTGTTCGAGGGTCATCTAGAAAGTCTAGGTCTGCGAGACATGTATATAGTGTAATTGGTGCGTCGTCAGCTGAATGGATGGATGTACGATGAGATGGTAGATAATGATAAGATAGATTCAACTAACCCTAGTGCAAGTATACACTGTCGCACGTAGTAATAAAAAACCCTAGAAGTATTCCAAGGGTATCGATCCCACGAAGACTAAAATGGAAATTCAGATTTGAATAAGAAACTGCTCAACTTGATTGCTTAAAAATACGTAACCAAAGAAATAAGTTTGATGATTGGTTTTTAAAGAAATAGATAAAACAAGCAAATAAACAAAAGAATAACAATAAGAAATAAACGAGGTATTCAACATGGATTCATCTCAAAGGAAATAACCTTAATCATGGATAATTTAATCTTAAGCCTATTCAATGCATTGGGTCAGATTTAACTTCTATTTGGCCTTGCTCCCAAGAACCGTTAGAAGGCTAAGTGAGTACCATTATGCAAATTTTTGTGGCTCGACTCCGACATAGTTAATTCACGAATGCAATCTATAACCCTATAGTCGATATAGGGTGTCTTAGGCAGCTTGTCCTATACCGTCGAATAATCTCTTTCGAACTTTTTCTCCTATATCACCTTTATGAGAACTGATATCGTCTGTCCTTTTCGAGATCAAACTCACATAACATGCAAAGTCTAAGTGATCAAGTTAAACTCAGAAAGATCAGAGTGATAATCAATAAAGAATGACATGCATTGAACAAAACTTAAGCAAATAAAACACTTTCAAGCTATTGAACCATAAGAGAATTCACCATATTGAACCCCTCAACGGAATTTAGCCACTCATGGTGAGATAAAGTTCAAATGAATACATTTTCATTGAAATAATAATGTAAAGAATACAGAATAATGAAAAGTATCAAGAGCTGGGAATAAAGAAAGTAGCCAAATACTATTGATTTTCTATTTATCCAATCCTTATAGAGCTCGCTTAGACACTCCACTCTCTCGCTTTTACAAGTGGGAGTGTGTGAAAATCCCTACAAACCGTAAGGTTTGATGTCTAACTAAGGTTAGAATTTAGTCATCTAAGAAGGACCTCGGGCATCCCTACTCATAGGCGTCAACTAGGGTTCTGTCACCACCCTTTTCTTCTAAATGAGTTCTGCTTGAATTTGACTTCGATCTCGAGCTTATATAGTGTAGAAAATGGTTGAGGAGCTACGAAATAGGTGCTGAAAGGTAGCCCAGTCAGTTTTGGGGTCAAAACAACCGGTTAGTTGCGAAGAAGACTCGTCAACAACGACCCGCAGACGACTCGGAACTGTCTCGATTTTTCCAGAAATGCGGTCACATTTCATTTTGCCTTCCCTCGCATATATCATACACATTTTAAAGCATTTTTCGCAAGGAATTCAATAAAGATAAGCACATTGGGAGTTTCTAAATGTATAAAAAATTAGACCTATCAGAGGGGTTAAAAAAACCTTGATTATGAATACTTTTTAATTCCTATTCACTGACTTAAGCATCGGAGTGAGTGTGGCAAGCACCGCACTAGTGTGCAGCTGTTACTGGTTTTGCATGCCACGTCTTCTTCTTCAAACAAATTCACTGTCATCATCACGTGAAGGTCAGGTGAATTTCCTATTCGGATCTTGCCATCAACAGGGTCGATATGATATCATCTTTTATGTTTCTACTTCCCAAAGGGGTGCTTAGAATATCTACAACATCATGGGTTGTGAAAAGGCTTTGAATCATCTCCTCGTTCCACTCCCCACTATCACTGATGATGCTTCTAACTCTCTTCCCTTTCAAATCATCTGGGATGTGGATTGGGAATCTGTTTCCCAGCTTGTTCATCCATCGATCTTGGTCAATGAATATGTGGCTATCGTTCCCTACCTTCCACCTGTATCCTTATTTGGATAGCTCTCTTCCCTAGACGTTGTTTCTCCAAGTTAGAAATAGGTTATGGCCTATAGGAGCGTTTAAAAAAACATCATCCTTAAAATACTTGCCCCTGAGGATTTTTTTAGAGTACGAGATTTTTTAAGATTCTCCAACTCTACTTAGCCAGCATAGCCTGGTTGAAGGAACCTCCCTAAAACTCATCCCACCAAAGTCCTTGCTTTTGCACAACTTCCTCTTGTTCATTCAAAGAGTCTTTTTTTCCCTCGTTGCTCCCCAACAAAACGACACACAAGCCTTATTAATATCATCACAAATGCTTTTAGGGAGGCAAAAACAAGACATGGTGTAAGTGGGAATGGCCTGCACAATTGCTTTTATGAGGATTTTTTTTTCCACCAACTGAGAATTAGCTTTTCTTTCCACCCTTGGAGCACTTTCCAAACCTTCTCTTTGATCCTTTTGAAAAGTATATTCTTGTTGCGCCCGTTCTGCAATGATATCCCTATATATTGGCCTATGGATGAGCTCTGCTTCTCGAATATTGTTGAGCCTCTTTGCTATATCAGGCTTTGTGTTTTTGCATGCCATTAGGACTTATTTTTTGAGATTGATGGTTTGCCTGGATGTTTGCTCATAGGTTTCTAATGTGTCCTTGATGCTTCTGCAATCCTTCTCTAAAGTCCTACAAAAGACCAAACTATCCTCAAAAGAAAAAACGAATGGGAGATAGAGGGACAATGTTTATTAATATGGAGATCTTTAAAATTTTGGAGAAATTCTTTCCTATTCAAGAGACCAGATAAACCTTCAACACATATCAAGAAGAGATATGAAGATAACACATCGTTTATTGATTTATTAAGGGCAAAATCTACCGTTTTGGAATTGAGTTTAGTATTTGTTCAATCTTTGAATTTTCAAATGAAAATTTTAGCCCTGTGTTTAGAAAGAAGATGTGACATTTAAGTAGATTTATACTTGACTGGAAAAAGTATATTAATTTATTAATATTTGTTGGTTACTTCTCTCATACTCTAATGAACATTCAGTGACATTTAAGTTATTGGTTTACTTAACCAGTTGAGCTATACTCATACTGATACTAACAATACATTTAATCTTATATCAATATTTTGAATGAGCAAGAGCCTTAAGCAATTGTTTAAAAATTAAACACATATGTTAGGTTTCAAAACAGATTTTATTTTGATTAAATTTAATGAGGAAAAAACAACCACATGAACTAAAATAACTTTTATACAAAGTTTTAAAGGGACTAAAACAAAATATTTAAAAATGGAATGCAAAAATAAAATATTTAAAAGTACAAGTACCAGTAGGAAAAATTCAATGAAAAAGATTATGAATATTGTATTCTGTAGCTCAAAACCATAATGAAAGCTTAATGGTTTCTCATAAGTTCAGGAATCAAGACCATGATCTGTACTAATCCTAGGTGAATATGAGGGCAACAAATTACATGTTGAAATTTCTAGTTTATATAATTGTGTAAATATTATTTGTTAATATTTAGTCATTATTGCCTTTATTCTTTCCTTTTATTATAATGGGTCTTTCTCCTATATAAGAAGACCTAGGTTGTCCATATTTGAATAAGAGACTATTATTCTCCTAAAATTAAGATGGTATCAGAACAAGGTTAAACCTTAGTTGTCAAAAAACCCATGTAGCCCTAGCCGCCCAACTTCCGCCGCAGCTGACGTTCATCACCACCGTTCATGTGACCAAGCTCCAAGTTGACCTTCGACCACAAGCTTCCTCTGACCGAATCAACCGCCCTTCGTGTTTCATCTCCGTATGTGACCGAATCGACTCGCGACCATTCTACCCGCGAACCTACACTGTGATCCAAAAGATCAAGTCACCTCTACAAGTGGTCGTTCGAACCATCGTCTCGTCGTTCATCAGTTCGCGTCGACGGGTCAGTTCACTCCATCAGTTTGCTATCGTTCGCAACTTCGTCCGATCGTTGGCATCTCCGTCGTTGGCAAGTTGTTTTGTGAATTTTTTTTCTTCGTTGTCGTGGGTTTGTTGAAGGCTTGGTTTGAGGCTTGGATCGATTCAATTAAAAAGCTGGGATTGGTCAGATTTGGTTCGGTCCGGTTCACTATTTGGTTCGGTTCACAATCTGGTTTGCTGGACAATCTGGTTCAGAACTTTGGTTTGGTTTAGTTGTGATTTACTTGGCTTGGTTCAACTTTGGTTTGGTTAATATTTAATTATTTCCCAAATACTCAATTTTTAATATCATGTCCAAGGAACAAGTTCATCAAATCCTAAAATTAATACCAACCAATTTATCATCTAATAATTCTTGTGTTTCATTGGCACAAACAGGGAATTATCCTCAAGCCTTCTCTTGTGACACTTCTTCTCCGTGGATTATCAATTTTGGAGCTTCTGACCATGTGACTAGTACCTCTCACTTTTTTAACTCATATTCTCCTTCTTATTCTAATGAAAAAAATTTGAATTGTAGATGACAGTTTTTCTTCCGTTGCAAGAAAAGGAACTATTAAATTGACTGAACATATTTCTTTACGGTCTGTCTTATATGTTCCAAAATTAGCCTGTAATCTCTTATCTGTCAGCAAACTTTCTAGAGATTCTAATTGTTGTGTTATATTCTTTGAATCTCATTGTATTCTTCAGGATTAAGAATCAGAGAAGATGATTGGGAGTGCTAGGATGCTTGATGGCCTTTACTACTTTGATGAAAGTTCTTTTAGTAATAAAGTAACTCAGGGTTTTAGTAGTATTAGTTTTCTTTCTGGTAAAGAACAAATTATGCTTTGGCATCTTAGGTTAGGACATCCTAGTTTTCCTTAGCTCAAGCATTTATTTCCAAATTTATTTAAGGGATTTGATTGCTCCTCATTTGATTGTGAAAGTTGCATTTTAGCAAAAAATCATTGTTCCACCTATTTACCAAAACCTTACAAAGCTTCCAAACCTTTTTATTTAATACATAGTGATGTTTGGGGTGCTTCTAAAATTAGGACTCATAGTGGGAAAAGATGGGTTGTTACTTTTATTGACGACCATACTCTTCTATCTTGAGTGTACTTAATGGAAAAGAAATCTGAGGTGAAAGACATTTTTAGAAATTTTTACAATATGATCGAAACACAATTTCAAACCAAAATTTGCATTTTACACTCTGACAATGGAACTGAATATTTTAATGAATCGTTTGGTGAGTTTTTAAAAGATAAAGGTATAGTTCAACAGTCTACTTTTTGAGATACTCCTCAACAGAATGGTGTTGCTAAAAGAAAAAATAGGCATTTACTTGAGGTAGCTCGTGCTATAATGTTTTCCATGCATGTTCCAAAATATTTATGGGGCGAAGTAATTCTCATAGATACCTATCTAATAAATAGAATGCCTAGTAAGATCTTGAATTTTAAAACTCCCATTGATTGCTTTAAAAATGTATTTCCAAAATCTTGCTTATATTCTGATTTACCTCTCAAAGTTGTTAGATGTACTACTTATGTTTGAAGGGAATAAAAGTCCCCACGCAGCGGAAGCGCATCGATTGGACCTTACGCCGTATATTAATTAACATTAAAATACCGTTACGATAACTCAAACAAAACTTTAAACAACCTTTAAAGCCGCTGTAAAATTGGTTTTAAACATGCTAAAATAAATCTAAATTTATTTTTAATACTTTTCTAAAGAAAAGAGGAAGAACCGTTACAAACCTTCGTTGAAGACTTGACCGTTCTTCGCCAACGACGCTCCACGAACGAAAACGCAGCAGCCGCCTTTGTTTTTCTTCGCTGGAAATTTCTTCTTTGATTGACACAATCACCACAGAGGTTACACCGGTATGTCTCTAAGTCTAGGAGGCAAAAGACTTGTGGGAGTCTTTCTCTAAGAGGGAGGCTAGAGAGAATTCTAGGTCTTGTCTTTCAAGAGTGTTAAGTGTGTTATGACCAATTAGGTCTAGTGTTCTATTTATAGAAGAGATGTCATGAATAAAATATTCAATTAAATAAATCTTTTCCATCATTGATTCAATCTTATTCCTTAATTAATCAATCATGATCAATCAATTCCATAATTGATTAATCTTTTCCACAAATGACTAATTACTTCCATAAGTGATTAGATCATTTCCATAAATGATTAATCACTTCCTTAAGTGATTAATTATTTCCATAATTGATTAATTCCCAGTTAATGAATTCTTTAATTAATTAACCACCAATTAAATATCACATATTTAATTCCCGGCCTAGAATTAATTAATTTGCCCAAACACATTTTAGGCCTTAAATTAATTAATTCATTATTTTGAACTCTTTCAAACTTCCATAAATTTATATTTGAACTTTTCAAATATTAATTTCTCTCATAATAATATATCAATATATATTATATTTGTTTCCCTTAATAAATTGAACATTTTCAATTTACTTTTATTACTTAGTTGCCTCAAATTATTTTACGAGCTACCAGTGGGACCTAATGGACCTGCAGATCAGAAGCTCCAACGATGTGAGATTAATTGGTCAAACTCATTAACCACATTAATCAATATTCGTTAACTGTGTGACATTCCACTATAGACTCACAGTTGCATTCTCCTCACTGCAGACATATTTTCTGTGTCCACGGATCTAGACCAATATCGACTAGTTAGTCCTTCACGAGTGTCCGTAACACCAGCTGGGTCAAATTACCGTTTTACCCCTGGGTTACCTCTATTTCCTTAAGTACCAATTCTCCTCTAATGAACAACCTGTTTGTGGTCCAACCATCAAACAGAAAACCCTCTCGTGCCATTGAGAGGGTAGGACCCTTTGTTCAAGACTCGGAGTAACCACTTAAGGGAACACTCATCTGCTTCCCTAAAGTCGGGAAGGAGTGAATTCCATCTTGTACGATTATGTTCCCAGCTCTCCATTCGGTCTTGTCCCCAAAGTGGTAGGCTTATTGAGTCGGCGTATTGGCCACTCTCACCCATACAAATCAAAGGACAATCTCTCATGAGCAGGAGTCCATAATCAACTCAGGATTAAGACTAAGTTGTCTAGGTCGTCCTAGTGAAATAGAAAACCAACTAGTTAACGGTGTTATAACTAGTGGTTACTATTTCGCGGTCCGGTCTTATGCAAACTCATTGCATAGGATACCCCCACTCGCATGTCTCCTACACGAACGCGTTGGATCGCAGCGTTTGTATCAAATACAAAGTGGGTCGTATCCATAGTGTCACCAGGATAAGACACCCAGTCTTATCTCTATACTATAGACCTTTAGGCTGTTTCTTGAACAATGATCCCATATGTCACTACATATAGTTCAAGACTCATATTAAAGCCTTGGATGTCTAGTTTATTGGATTAGGGTTATTATTAGGCAAAGACAAATATAAAATAACTAATAACAATTAATGAAAAAATATATCAATATTATTTCATTAATATTCGGTCAACGGTTACATTCACTATGTACGAGTTTTAGGGCATAAAACCCAACAATGTTCACATCCCTAGTCACTTTTGGTCAAAACTTGATCATAGAGTAGTTAAATGCATTTTTTTTGGGGTTATTCTTCAAATCAAAAAGGCTATAAATGTTTTGATCCTCAGAAAAAAAAAATGTTTTGTGAGCATGGATGTGTCTTTTTTAGAAAATCAACCATATTTTACCCAAAGTTCTCTTCAGGGGGAGAAACCAAATTTCGAAGATAACTTTTGGGATATTTCTACTCCTCTTCCTAACCTTATTTGTCCTGATGATATTAGTCCTTTGGTGCCAAGTATAGAAACTTCTCAATCAGGGGGAGAAATACTACATAATGATCCTACTGATCAAGTTCCTGAGTTTAAGTTTTATACTAGAAGAAAATTCAATGAAAGGAAGCAAGACCAAATAGTTGATCATTCACAGAACCAATCTGAGACTCCAACGAATGAAACTGGAAAATCTGGTAATTCTTCTTTCATTCCTACTTCAACTATTCAAAATACTTTGCCAGTTGTGTCTGGTCTTGATATGCCCATAGCCATTAGAAAAGGTACTCGAAGTTGTACCAAATATCTTATTGCAAACTACATGTCATATCAAAATTTATCAAATAGTCATAAAGCCTTCACCTCTAGGATAAATGATTTGTTTGTTCCAAAGAATATACATGAGGCTTTAGAAGATCCAAATTGGAAAGTAGCAGTTATGGAGGAGATGAATGCTCTAAAACAAAATGGGACTTGGGAAATCGTAGAGTTGCCAAAGGATAAGAAACCAGTGGGTTGTAAATGAGTGTTTACCATAAAATGCAATGCAGATGGTAGTATTAAGAGATATAAGACCCGATTAGTAGCTAAAGGCTTCACCGAAACATATGAGATTGATTATCAGGAAACGTTTGCCCCTGTTGCTAAAATTAGCTCTATTCGAGTACTGTTGTCACTTGCAGCTAATTCAGAGTGACCTCTCTACCAACTTGATGTGAAAAATGCTTTTCTGAATGGCAACCTTGAGGAAGAAGTCTTTATGCATTTGCCACTAGGTTTTGGAAAGGAACTTGGAACTTGGAAGTAATAGAATTTGCAGGTTAAAGAAATTTCTATATGGCCTTAAATAATCCCCAAGAGCTTGGTTTGAACAGTTTGGAGAAGTTGTGTCTGGTTATGAGTTTCTTCAAAGTTAAGTTGACCATACTATATTTTATACACACTCTGAGAATAATAAAATCTTTATCTTGATTGTCTATGTTGATGATATTATTCTCACAGGTGACGATGAAGTAGGTCTAACTGATCTCAAGAAAAACCTTGCAACTGAGTTTCAAATCAAGGACTTGGGAACGTTAAAATATTTCTTTGGGATGGAATTTGCAAAATCAAGGAAAGGTATCTTTGTAAATCAAAGAAAATATGTACTTGACTTACTTGAAGAAACAGGATTACTTGGATGCAGAGTTGCTAAAACTCCTATTGAGCCTAATTTGAAATTAGAAGCAGCAAAAGAAAAAGAAATAAAGGATAATGAGAGATACCAAAGACTTGTGGGGAGACTAATTTATTTGTCTCATACTCGTCAAAACATTGCTTTTGCTGTAAGCATGTTAAGTTAGTTTATGCATGCATCGAGACCAACTCATTCGAAGTTGTCTATAAGATTTTACGATATTTAAAAGGAGCTTCTGGAAAAGGTATTTTATTCAAAAAGAATAATCACTTCCAAGTAGAGGTCTATACAAATGAAGACTAGGCTGGAAGTACTACTGATAGAAGATCTACCTCAGGTTATTGTTCATTTGTTGGAGGAAATCTAGTCACATGGCGAAGCAAAAAGCAAAATGTAGTGGTCAGGAGTAGCGTTGAAGCAGAGTTTAGAGCCTTAGCTCATGAAATCTATGAAGGCATATGGATCAAAAGAATACTTGAAGAATTCAAGCCCTCAGACTAAGCCTATTCGAATTTATTGTGACAATAAGGCTTCCATATCTATAGCTCACAATCCAATTCTACATGATAGAACAAAACATATTGAGGTTGACAAACACTTTATTAAAGAAAAGATCGATACTGGTGCAATATGTATCCCTATTTTCCGACGATAGAGCAAATTGTTGATGTTCTAACCTAGGGACTTTCAAAGAAGCAATTCGATAAACTAATTGACAAGCTGGCTATGGAAGACATCTTTAAACCAGCTTGGGGGCAGTGTTGGAATCTCTAGTTTATATAATTGTGTAAATATTATTTGTTAATATTTAGTCATTATTGCCACTATTCTTTCCTTTTATTGTAATGGGTCTTTCTCCTATATAAGAAGACCTAGGTTGTCCATATTTGAATAAGAGACTAATATTTTCCTAAAATTAAGATTACAAATAAACAAACATATAATAAAGAAAGAAAACAACAACTAGATTTCAAACTATACTTCAAACCAACAGACTAATCTTTGCCAGTTGATCATCCCAAAGTATACCACAGATCACTTTTAGATGGAAAAAGAAATGCAACAAAAGTTATCATACACTGCAACTTCACTAACTAAGCTTTCTTTGAAATGACATCAAAAGAAATCCCATTCTGTTGGAGTCTATGTTGGAGATCAGTTGGTCCAAACACAATACCTGGAGTGAGAACTCCTCCTTTTGGCAGAACCTTGCGTTTGCTTAGAACAATCAATGCACATTGAACAAGGATTATCGGAGTGGTTAGATACCCGATCTCAGGCCCCATCACTCTTGTCACAATTTCCATATTTGGTTTTCCATTCCCTTCATTGTTGTTGTTGCTAAAACCATGGCCAACAAACCACATCTTGAACGAGGCGCTGTTCACCTCGTCTTCAGAAGGACCTTTCTTCCTGAACCACCCGAGACTGAAAACCGAAGGGAATGTCAAGAGAAGCCACCGTCCGAATGAAGTTTTACCCAACAGCCCTATGAACATCCCAACTGTGATTATTCGCAGAATGCCAATCAATGACTTAGAGCCAATTTTTACTCCAAAATGAGCTGGCTTCACCGACGACCAAAACATCTTCCTGTATTCGATCTCTTCTGCGCTCTCGTTAACGCCAGGAAGACCTTGGGGATTTTCAACTAGAGTACAGAGTGTTCTCCGAACTACTGTGGAATCAGCTGAAGGTAATCTTACAGCCCAAAGGCCTATCTCCTTGTTGTGTTCCACAGTAGGCCCTTTAGGAGGAGGAGGGCCAGGAATCTAACAGACAAAGCAAATTCAAAATCAGAACACAGAGTGTGGAGTACCAATTTCAAAGACTTCATAAATAAAAGAAAAATGTTCACAAATTATAAAGACTTCCCTTATACAAAGACAAAATAGCTGCCAAATATATTGTAAATTTATGCATAAAGTTACGAATAAAGTTTCACATGGGAAGATTAAAGAGGAAAAGCAGCCATCAGACCAAAATGAACCTCCATCATAGGGTGAGAAGTGTTATTCTCATTCATTAAACAGAGAATAACAAAATAACAGAAAGTACCAAAGTAAAACTCATAACAAACAACTCTTAATAAATATCAAATAGAAATAAATCCAAACTAATTAATACTCATAACAGTAACAATTGAGTAAGAACTTCAAAAAACAGTTGCAAGTTGATCTAAACAGATAATATCAGCCCATCATAATCAATAGAAACGGTTTATGGAAACGATTCATCAGCTTCCAATCAGTCCCCAAACACTTGAGTTTTCAGAAATGTTTAATTAGAGAAATTCACTCACCGTAGGCCGAGGTCTTCTGGGCCTCGCACGCCTCAATTGTATCAACTGGCCAGCATTAGCAACACCCAAAACAGCCGACTCGAAAGTCCCAAGATTCCCAACAATTTTCCTCTTCGATTCCAAGCTCACATACGCCTCGATCCGATTCGGCGCCGATTGCCCAACCCACTGCTTCGAATTGAAGATCAAGCCCAATTCAGCAGGAACCGAATCGAACCCGCAAGCCGAAACCACCAAAGAACCACTCTGAACCGCCCTCTCATGATAATTGGCTTCCATTTTCTCCATGAACTCAGGCTCCCCGCAGATATCCAAGTAATCGCACCCAGCCTCCACACAGGCCGCAACCACAGGCTCGCCGTAGCGGCGGAAGGGTCCGACGCAGTTGAGGATGAGGTTGGTTTGGGTGCAGAGGCGGTGGATGGATTGTGGGTCGGCGATATCGGCGATTAGGAGGGGAATCGGCGGCGGGGAGTGGGGATGGGCTGCCCATTTGAGGGTTTCGGTTAATTTTGTGGTGTTTCGACCAGCGAGAGCGAAAGATTTGAGAGGAGAAGAAGGAGATGGGTTGAGGAATTTGAGAGCTTCTCGGACAACGTACTTGCCTGTGAAACCAGTGGCGCCTAGAACTATGAGATCGTAAGGAGGGTCTTCCATTGTTTAAGCTGCGAATTTGAGAAATTTTTATGGGTCCTCTTAAGCGGAGCTATGCACATTGGAGATGGAAGTGTATCTGGGGAAAGTGGAATGATCTTTATTTTAGGGAAATCCTTTTAAATGAAAAAAAAAAAGAAAAAAAAGGATAGATTACAAAAACCACTCATAGGTGGTTGTAACAATTACACCCCTAAACTTACTAAACTTTCAAAATTGAAAAAATTCACCCCTGACGAGACGATTTCGAAGGGTGTCGTACACTCAACTACTTTGCAACAATAGTGGTCGGGGTCGAACACGGGGAACACGTTTATAATTTGCTTAACTTAGATTTATTGTGATGACCGAACTGAGAGCCTAGTTTTTAGGTTTTGTAGCCTAAATTAGCAGAAAAGAAAAAAAAAAGGAGTGGTTGGTCGAACCTCAGATTCATGCAATCGGTACATTCGATGTTCATTTGGATGGATGTTAATCATAGATTGTCTAATGATAAAATTTACGTTTTAAGCCTAACGAGCTCTTGGGAAAGCCAGAGAGCCATAATATCCCTATTTTATTAACCCGACCAATGTATCGAAGTTAATCTAATTGATTACTAATTAACCCGGCCGAATTAACTAGCTACAATTGCATTATGATTTGGATAGTTAGGTAGCCAATTTTATAACTAGGGAAAGCCTAAATTATAAATTAACTAAGTGACAAATCCTAGGCTAACATGCAAATTGCTACAAATTCAGGGATAACGCGCCTGAATAGAGCCACATGTTTTACCTATTGCTACCAATAGCTAATAAAATTAGAAAGACGACAATTGGGGTTGTCAATCCCACAAATCAAAACTAATTCTTATGAAATAGAATTCAATCACACATAAAACAATAAATCAGAATACAAAACTCAAAATCTCATAAAATCCAAACCAAACTTACAACCGAGTTCCCAATTACATGAATAATGAGCTTAGCCCGTCATTTGGAATGTCGAACCTCGCTCCGAGGCTTGATCCACCATGAAAACTAAGAAATCTACTCTAAGACCCTAAGAAATATGAAAAATACAGAGGGAATCGGAGAGGAAGAAGGGAAAAACGACTAGAGACCAACATAGAATTGACATAAAATCGAAAAAAGATGCTATTTATAAACCGTGACAGCGTCGAGACGCTGACGTTGATTTGGGCCGCCTCGATTGTCTGTAGCATCGAGACGCCGTGAGGTAGCATCTACCTCTCGGGAAAATTGGTGAATTATTGCTCCTTGTTGACTTTTTGGTTGACTTTCTCTTCTTGATTACCAAAATGCCCTTCTTGATTTCGTGAACACCAAAATTACCTATACATCAATACGACTCAAAATTAGTCAAATATCACAAATAATAGCTTTAGGATAAGCAAAATTTACAGAAATAATTACCACGAATTCGGCGCTATCACCCCCTCAACTTTCAATGGTAAAATTGAAACCACAAACTATCATATATAAGTAAAAATTATACCCATTTTTGAAGGAGTGTACAAGACACTTGGGGAAGCGATTTGGATCGAGAGTCTCTTAATTTCATTAATTTTGCTATAGAAAACATGCACGAAAAATGACCGAAAAACAGAGAGTAATATGAATCAACCTTTTGGTGAGAAATTTGAGCACTTCATGGGGTTATATGAATCACGATCGGTATGAGGACAACCACCGAAGACTTCCCCACTATTCTCCGCCCTTAGAAAGAATTGTGGGACTCGAATTTCTGATGAACTAGGGAGAGAATGGACTGACTTTTTGAGAGATTCAGCTTGTAGTTTTTGGAGAGAATACCACCCCTTTCAGCACCCTTCCTCTTCACGTTTTTCTTCTTCTTTAAAGAAGAAATATGTTTAGCTGGAGCTTCCTCAAGAAGACAACAAAAAATCTCCTTATGAGTTGTACAAGTAGGTCTCTCAGTGTGAGGAAGAAAAATAGGCTGGGTGTCATCTCTTTAAATTTCATGTATCATGAAATTCAAATTTTATTTAATTTAATTCAAAATAAATTCAGATAATTCATTTTAAAATAAAGCTAACTTTAAATAAATAAACATTTTATTTATTATTTAATTTAATATCTTATATTAAATATAATTAGCACCAATCCCGATTTCTCTCAATCCTGATCAATTAAATATGAATCCTTATTCAATTTCAAACCGGAATATGCATCATATACATATCATAATATTTAAATCCTATTTAACTATATCCAGCTCTCTCTATAGTTCAATCCGTAATTAAACTATTGATATGTTAATTATATCACAAATAATGGCAACTCCCTAATTCGTGTTTGAACAATTCAAACTTTTTATCACACTGTTCTAATGTTTATTCTGTATGAGCTAGCAGGGGACCTAATGGACCTACAGATCATAGGCTCCAACGATCCGAGATTAACCAGCTAAACTCTTTAACCTAGTTAACCAACATTCGTTAACTACCGGGACACTCCACTATAGTCCGATAGTTGAACTCCCCCACTGTAGATATATTTCAGTCCACTCGATATAACCATGATTAGTGTTGCGCGATTTACTTATCGCAAGTATACGAGTCAAGTAATAATATAGTGTTTTCGTGTAAAACGAGTGCCATCCTCTAGATTGGTTTTCTAGCAAGTTAAGTATCGTGAATAATCTTGTCCAATTTTATTTATAGCAAAACTTAATGATAAAGATAAATCTAAAGACAAAAAGCATAAAATAAAGGTGGAGACTCACATAGAAAGACTCTTAGGGAATTGATTTCATTGTTTGAGATTGATGATTAATTAATGGGATGAATTTAGCATGTAATTATTCTACCAAGTCTAGGAACCTTTTATCACAACTATCTCTCCCAGGCATAATTGATTCTCATGCATGCAACTAACTTAATATCCCTATCTAAGTTCATTAACATCCAAGGCTTTGAGTTTAGTTCTTCTAACAACTTCTAAAGTAATTCTAAATTCCGACACGATCTTAGAATTTATACTTTAGTTACGCAATTAGTAAATTAAGTCTAGGCTAAATCCTCTCTCTCGAGTTAGATTCAACACTTAAATCAATCAACTAGTGATCAAGAAATTGAAAACATTTAATCATAATTGTATAGGTAAAACAAAAGCACATTCATACCAAAAATCAATCCAACAAATTAAACAACTACATCAATCCCTAAGACAAACAACTAGCAACTCATAGTCTTGAAACTACAACCACTAATTGAAAGAAAAGCCATAAAGACAACAAGAGGTAAGGAAAAGAAACGGAAAACTCTTTAATCCATTGAAACCAACACGTCCCCATCACGATCTCCACGTCTTCAAGCTTGGTTCCCACTCCTTGGCCTTGCTTCAGCTCCTACTGTAACGTCAGTGTCTTCACACAATTGTCAATTCCCCAAGTTTAAGTCTAATTAATCTATTTTTCTTTTAAATTGGATGAGATTAAAGAGGAATTAAAAAGAAAATCATACAAAAAGGAACCCTAGGTCCTCTTTTCCTTTTCTCCCTCTCTCTTTCTTTCTCACGCCACCGACACCCCCCTCCTCTGAAATATTTTTCTTCTTCCACTCTGTCCCTGTAGTTTCTGGCGAGCATCCCTCTCCCTTCGTTCTCTTCTCTGGCGTGAATTTGCGATTACCTATAGCTAGGCGATTCAAAACGAACCCGCACGCCCAGCCTCAAAGAATCCAAGTCGAGTTGCGATTCAATATGGTTCGACGTCCTCGGTAGACGCGACGGTTTGGGTTTGTTTTCTCCGTTTTCAATCTCGCCGATCTCTCTCTCTCTTTCCCCCATTCTCACTGGTGGCAGCAACTCAGAAGCGGCCAGTTCGTGATTTTTGGCGTTTTGCAGCATGGTTTTCTCTTGGTATTTCCGTTTTCTTCGTGTTCCAGAAAACCAACACATCGAGGGTTCATTTGTCGATAACTATAGCTTGTACAACACATCCCCCTCGTAGTGGTAGTGGCATTCCGTCACCCATGGACGAGCAGACTCATGAACAACAACATCCTTCTTCGTTTTTCTGGTGATTTTGGTCAATTGAAGCAGTTGGTAAGTAATATTTTGTGATTTTCAAGATTATTTAGCCTCCTAATGAAATACCTATTAATGTTTGGATCTAAATTTTAAGTTATCCTTTGAGATGGAGCTAGGATAGTTGAATTTAGGCCAAATTAAGACCACAGACAGCAAGCGTATGTTTGAAGTTGGGGTAAGTTCCTTCACAACTTAGCCTCATTTGTAAGTGAGTGTTAAGTGAAATTAATTGTTTAATTTCATCTAAGTAGGAAAGTTTTTACTTTCTTTTGTGTAGCTTGCCTAAGGTCGTGGAGTTGAGAAATTGATAAGATTTAGCAAGTAATTGTGAAGCATGATGTCTGAATGATAATTGTTTTAGTTAATGGTAACATGATGAGACTGCTTTTAATTGGACTAGTATCTTTTGGTTTATTTTAAAGCATGTTTGGGTTGGATAGCCTATGGTTTACTCTGGGCGTCTGTGTCTGTTTATGATATTGGAGGATGTGTTGATTGTCTGTTGAAGTTGTGGTTGAATTAGGGATGCAAGATCTGACTCGCATTGGTTATAAGAGTGTATTATCCTCTTTCCATATGATAAGAAAATTTGGGATTTTCTATTCGTATGCCGTTATGCTGCCGAATTTTCGGTAGCACTTCATTGAGTAAAAAGGCTAAGTTTAGAAGTATCCTTTGGGTTACGAAGGCTTGAAATTGGATGGCTGATTAGTTTAGACCACGAGTTTTCCAAGCAAGTTTTAGTATGACTTATTGAGAGAACCATACGGATGAATGAGAATAGACTCTAAATAGGGACCTTAATCATGTTTTAGGACCTCAGGTAGGCTTAAATGATCCTTAAGTCCTATGTTAGATAAGGTTATTTCTTTCCCCATCTCAGAACTGATGGAACCCAGTTTTCAGGCACGCGATCGTGCATTCTATCATTGATTGGTAGATTCCAGTTTTCAGGTACGAGATCGTGCATTCCATCAGTCGACTGTTAGAGTCAAGTTTTCAGGCATGGGATCGTGCGCTCTATCAGTCTCAGGATGGTGTTGAGCCCAAGCAGGAGATCATGCGCTAGATGGCACTCAGGCATGTTCTCATGCACCAGATTGCTCCACCATATTTTCATGATTCAGGGGTGTTGTGTTGGGATAGGTATAGTTCTGCTAGAGGTTGCCAGCTAGTCTCTAGTTTACTTGCCTTACCCGACTGACCCACACAACACTCTAGTTGGCACAGGTTGGGGATAGGTAATCACCCTAGACAGAACATTTCATGAACCCAATTATGGCCCTAAGGTTAGAAACCCGAATGAGACTCTTTCAGTTAGGTCCCTAAGATGTTAAGAACCAAATTCAAGTTTCATGCTATTAGATCTCATGTTATCAGTTTTAACCCTTAAGTGGGCTACTTACTGAGTATATTCTGATATACTCACCCATGCTACATGATTTTCCTTTTCAGGTGGTACTTGATGACATCAGGCGAATGGCGAGGGTAGTGACTTGGCTAGGCTATGGGATGCAGCTGCACATCATGTTCCTAGAAGTCTAGGACCGAGTTCCTAGTTCCATGTTTTCAAACGTTCAATTTTTATAAAAATTGTTCATCATCATTTTCGACTGATCGTTTTATGTAAATGACTTATGCTTTTGGGCCTAATTTATCAAATAAAAGATTTTTTTTTTCTACTTATAGTCTCTTCCGCTTTCAAGTTTCAAAAGGTTTACGATTTCATGCATGTTGTAGTGACCCTCAATATGTTTTAGCTTCCTTTTTGTCGATCGTTACAGTTGGTATCATAGCCTAGGTTTTAGGTTTTGTAGACTCGCTTACGTCGTAAGCATCAGATTTTCCATAGCCAAGCACAAGTAAACACGCCTCGTCAACGCCAGGAATGTTAGTACTAAGAAAGAAAGGGTTTAAAGAATGATGATCTATGTTATGCATGAAAATTTGATTAAGTTAATTTCAAATTCTTGGGTTAGCGTGGGCTTGTCCTCGTTATTTTTTTTTATCATGAAAGATTTCAACTTGTCCTTAAGATACCTCTGATATATTAAGCATTGTGCTTCCAAAGAAGATATTCGGTAGGATAAGGACAAGGTCACGATAAGGGTGGTAGAGGGCAAGCACTCTCAGAACAGACGGACCTGCCATGGACCCTCAGGTGAGTAATGAACCAATAGGTTAGATGCTCATTGAGCCAACACCCTTAGCACCAACAGCTTGACCTTGGAGGTTTTTCAGACTCTCATGTAAAATGCCTTAACCATTCTGACACCGCAAACAAATCAGAATAAGCTAAGCTCTTGTGAGGAAGCAAGATATACCTTCAGGACTCCAAGAAATATGATCCTCGGTCGTCATTGATCAGACTGTCAGTAGACCCCAGCGTAGTGGTTAGCATGGTGGTTTTATATTTAGACGATCTTTCACTACTTGAGGTGTCCCGAGGCACAATGGGTTCTATGCGAGTCTCCATGTTAAAGAATGTTGACTTCCTCTGGTGGGAGTCCATAGAATGATTCATAATGGGCCTAAGAGGTGTTCCCAGGATGGTGGCAATTTTTGCCCTGGCAGATTACGTAGTAGCCTCCGAGTAGTTCGTTCCTTGGCATGCAGACCTGATGGGGCGACAGTTGTCGAGGCTCCGAGTTGTCAAATAAAATTTATAGTCCACGACACTACAACTATTTTGTAGAAATAATGGCCAGGGTCGAACACAGGGAAAAGGATCTAGCAGTTGTAGAATTTCGTGCTTATAAAAACAGGGGGGACTTTTAGAATGAAGGATAAGTGATAGCGGGCAGAAATGTCGCTATTTTAGTCCTAAATTATTAAGCTTTTGAGCGCTTTTATTGTGTTTTTATTGAGAAAATCTAATATAATTCAATATTTTGTCTTTAGGAGCATAATATGGTTTTTTGGTGAAAAAAGGCCCAAAAAAGAGCATTCCAAGCCAAAATTCCATCCATGGGTCAAAGGGGAGCCCAAAAGTCAACCATCCAAGTGATGATCCAAGAAAAATGAAGAAAGGCCCAAGTTTCAAGCCTAGCCTGCGCCTGCATGTTCTGGAAATCGCACAGTGTCAAGATGCTGTCCGCGTCGCGACACTATCCCATTTCTTGCTGGGCAAGTCAAGTGACGTCACAACGTCGCAACGCTGTGCCCTTAGCGTCGCGACGCTGTCCCTATTTCGAGCCTATATAAGGACCCCCTTGGTATCCCATTTTTTCATCAATCATTCCACCATCCTTTCTTTCCTTCCTTTAATTTGCTCTCCTTGAGCATTCTCTCAAGGCTTTTTAGCCTTTTTGAGAGTTAAAAGTGGGAAATTTTGTGGGGAGCTTGTGGGGAGCTTGTAGTGAGCACTCTAGGAGGCTTCAGGCGTGTTCGGAGAGACTCCAAGCACTAGCAATGGGGTTCTCGACGGTTATTTCCTTTTCTCTTATTTTGCTCCAATTTATGTTTTCTATTGTATACATTATGGATATTATAGCCATGTATAGCTAAACCCCAATTTGGGGTCTTGAAATGAAAATTCATAGTTAAATATTATTAAAATTGCCTATATCTTGCCTTCTTTTACTAATTATTTGTATGGATGCTCATAATGCTGTATTCAATCTAACCAATTGTATATTGATCCGATTCTTAATGGAAACTCGACGGAGAGAAATTAGGATAGATTATAATCCATGCAACTAGTTTAATTGTCCGTAGTGACAACAGGATTAGTTGATTAAACTTAGATTCCAATAATGAATCAGTGCGTAATAATTAACGAATTTTAATGGCGCTAAGGACACTTAGGTTGTTAATATTGGTTAATTATAATTAGGAGAGACCGACAGGAGAATCTATGTGATTAACAGAGATTCTAGGATTATAATAAGTCGGGCAATGAGATAGGATAATTGTAATAATTATTTAGCTATTAATTGATTTTCAAGACCTCGCTTCTCACTCAAAGCTCTTTCTCCATATTTTTTTTATTTCTTTGATTGATCAATTTTATTTCTTAAATTGCTTTAATTTTCAATTCATTTTAGCATCAAGATCAGGTCCCTAAATAATATTTCACCCAAGTATTTTTAGTGATCAAGAATTTATTGCTTTGCTTAATATCGTTTCACCTCTCTGTGGATTCGATACTCAGAATATTTCCATTCTATATTACTTGCGGCCCGTGCGCTTGCGGTTGTGGTCATCAAGTTTTTGGCGCCTTTGCCGGGGAGGTTAGATTTTTAAGCAAAATAATTTCTTCTTGACATTAAAAAGAACGGGATAAATATTAATTTAGGTTGTAAATAATTTTTTTCTGTGACTATTTTTTATTTTTTTAAAATTTTATTTTTACTCTTGAATTGTTTGGGAGTAGTGCATGAGAAGAGATAAGGTGGTTAAATTGTTTCCGCTAGATCTTGAAATTGACAGGATAATTAGAGCCATTCATAGAGAGAGAAGATTAACGGAAGCAATGGCCCACCAACAAGACGACGCTCCCAAAGCAATCAGAGATTTTCTGCAGCCAGTTCTCCCAACCTAGAATTCAAGCATCATTTACGCCCCGATTCAAGCAAATAATTCCAAATTAAAGACGGGACCGATCATTCGGAGGATCCACATTCCCATCTTTGATCATTCTTGGAAATATGCGGGACAGTAGAGATGAATGGAGTTTCGGCCGACGCGATTAGATTAAAGTTATTTCCATTTTCTCTCCAAGATAAGGCGAAAGATTGGCTCGAGTCAGTTGAGACGGGTAGTATCAGCACATGGGACGAGCTTGCCCACGCATTCCTGACAAAAATTTTCCCGTCTACAAAGACCACGAAGCTTCGGACAGAGATCGGAACATTCAGACAGTTGGACGAGGAGCAATTTTATGAGGCATGGGAGAGGTATAAAGAGATGCTTAGGAGATGCCCGCAGCATGGCTATCCAGATTGGCTTCAAGTACAGTTATTTTACAATGGACTGAATCCTTCTACCAAGACAGTTCTTGATGCATCAGAGGGTGGGAGTTTTCTATCCAAGAAAGTGACTAAGCCCAAGGATCTTTTGGAGGTGATGGCAGCGACCAGTTACCAATGGTTGACAGAAAGGGGGATAATTTCCAAGAAGGCTAGCATATATGAAATCGGTGAGTCAAGCTCTCTGAAAGCGCATATGGCATCATTGACAAATGCATTGAATAAACTTACTTCGTCCGAGGTGGTCAAATCTATCTCCACCTTAGCTAAAGGATACTCAAAGAAGGAAAATCAAGATGTAGAACAAGTTCAGTATGTGGGAAATAGAGCATTCACTCAAAGAGTACCTAACTTCTACCATCCAACTCTGCGAAATCATGAGAACTTTTAGTATTCAAACACCAAGAATGTATTGCAGCCACCGCTATGATTTGCTTCATCAAGTGTTCCAGAAAAGAAAAGCAACCTGGAAAAGATGGTGGCCATGTTTATCAAGGAGCAGAAAGTTTTGAATGTGAATCTCCAGACAACGGTAAATAACCATGACACAGTTCTCAAGAATATGGAAGCTCTCATAAAATAGCAACCATCCGAGACCTCTGCAACGGTTACTAATCATATCTAACTAGTTTTAGATTAAGCAATTTCACAATCACCTAATTAAACTAGCCTCTTTGCGATCGTGGGTCCGGAATTGTATGAACTAAATTCAAATGCAATTCAAATCTAATTCCTACAACCTTTAACATGCATCCTAGGCCTATCAAGGGTCGTCTAGCGTAGAGAGTGACTTGCCTCAACCTAGTGGCAATCTAAAAATAACTGATAGCATACACAAGCGGTAATCACATAGGGCGTTAATCCTAATAGACTAGCCTCATGTATTTGTTTAAACGGGATGACATGCAAAACTGAATGAAAAAGACAACAAGAATAACAAGATGAACCAGAAAACTCAGTGAATCTTATTAGAGATCAAAGCATAAATCCAATCCAACGATCTAAATACGTTTAGCTATGCATAGATGAAGTAACAACAACAATAGACATGAAAGAATCCATAAAATATGACCTAGAAAGGTCTACAACAGTGTTGGAAAGTAAAAGGAATAAAAGAAATCACAAACGAAACCCAAGTAGCGATCCGGTTGTAATACAACCCTCCCACTGCGTGGAGGCATTCTCAACGTTTGAGAAGGACAAGATGGATTTGAAGAATTAGTTCCTTCATCAACCCTTGTTGAAGGTCCAACTTCATAAAAAACTCTTGGTGATTCTTCAGTAGCTTCTCCTAATACTAATTTGCTACGTGGTTTATGATCCCTCATGTGGTCTTCCTCCAAGAAGGTGGCGTTGATGCACGAATTACTAACTGCAAGTGTACGGGCCAAGTTATAATATAGTGAAACTTAATTTGAATGTCGTCCTCTAGATTGAGTTTCTAATCAATTTAACTACCGTAAATACTCTAATCCAATTTTATCTAGGGAATTAAACTTAGTGGTAAAGAATGCGAAATTAACAAAAGCAAAAAGAATGTGACAAACAATTGATGGCAAAAATTTTTAGGGAGTTGATTTCGCCAATTGGGATTATGGATTAATTAATGGATTATTAACATGCTATGATTCATAAATCAAGGAAACTATAATCATACATATCTCTCCCGAGCATACATAATCCTCTCACATGCAATGAACCTGATATCTCTATCTAATTCATTAACATGCAAGGCTTTAAGGTTAGTCATTTTTAACGATTTCGAAAATTATCTATTAGTAATTTTTAGTCAGAATTTAGGCCAAAATTGCACCAAAAGAAGTCCCCCAATTCAGCCCTAATCGCATTCTATTTATAGGAAAAAAGTTGACAGCGTCGCGAATCCAGCATTCTGTAAAGGAAAATTTTGAGAGTGTTGCAATGCTATTGACACAGCGTCGCGATGTTGTGTCTGTTGCCGCCCAAATAAGAGAAGTAAAGTGTGTAGCGTCGAAATGCCCAAGGTCTAGGGTCTCGACGCTGGTCCTCGATTTGCCCTTATTCAATAAGCTTCCAACTTGATCCAACTTCGTTTCTTTGGCTTTTTTTTCACCTCCCGAATGCCCGATTAACTCCAATTTCTCAATTTAGCTCCAATACATATTTCCTACAAATAAAACACTAAAATGCATAATTTTGGCCAATTAATTATCAAAGAGTAGCTAAATTAATTAGGGAAAAATAGCTAGCTATACTCGCTATCAGGCATTCGCCGATACAAACACCTTATTTTCTTGTGGGTCGTAGAAATAACCACCTATCGTTTCTTTAGGGTAACCAACAAATTGGCACAGTTTTGAACGAGGTTCCAGTTTCTTAGGATTAGTCACAAGCACATGTGCTGGACAACCCAAGATACGAAAGTGACGTAAACTAGGTTTAAGCCCCTTCCATAATTCAAAAGGTGTTTCAGAAACACTTTTCGAGGGAACATTGTTAAAGATGTGTACTGCAGTCTCTACTGCATACCCCTAAAACGAGCTAGGCAATTGAGCATAACTCATCATTGATCGAACCATGTCTAACAAGGTTCTATATCTCCTCTCTGATACACCATTTTATTGAGGCGTACCAGCTGAGAGTTGGGATTGGATTCCATGTTCTATCATATAATCCTGGAATCTTTGATCCAGATACTCCCCTCCTCGATCAAATCAAAGTGTTTTAATAGATTTACCTAATAGGTTTTCAACTTCAGCCTTAAACTCCATAAACTTTTCAAGGGCCTCAGACTTATGTCCCATTAGGCATAAGTAACCTTGAATAATCATCTATAATTGAGATGTTCGTACCCTCATCGAGCTTTTATATTCATTGGACCACAGAGATCCGAATGTATTAACTCTAAGGGCTCTTTGGCTCTGTAACCTTTTCCAGTAAAGAGTCTTTTGGTCATTTTGCCCTCGAGACAAGATTCACATGGTGGTAGTGAATCATCTTCTAACTCGCTTAGGAGTCCATTCTTTACCAAACGACTGATTCTATCGATGTTTATATGACCAAGTCTTAAATGCCAAAGATGGAATTGTTACTTGTTGGAGAAATTCTTTGCCTTTTTCTTTGAGTTTCAACAGTTTTAAACAATTTTTGATTTAAAAGTGCTTTGTTTTCTGTTGGTCTTAATACATACAAGTTATTTTCTAATTTGGCTGAACAAATAAGTACACCATTCTTATAAATGAACACTTCATTCATATTAAAAGTAACTGTATTCGGTTGTTCAATCAAACATGAAATAGAAATTAAGTTCCTCTTAATCTTGGAAACGATTAACAAACTTTCTAAAAGTAAGAATCTATTTCTAAAAAATAACTTCGTAGCTCCCACTGCCTTAGCTGAAATGACTTCTCTAGTTCCGACCCTGAGCGTCATTTCACCATTGTTCAACTGCCGAAAGGAATTATTTTCTTGAAAAGAAGAGCAAACATGATTAGTTGCTCCTGAATCAAGTATCAAGGTAAACTCATCATGTTCTACTAGGCATGTTTCTAAAACTAGTAAATCAAATTCACTTTCCTTTTCCTTCTTTTTCTCAGCAAGGTACTTTGGGCAGTTTTCTCTTCCAGTGTCCATCTACACTGCAGTGGAAACACTTGCCCTTGTCAGCCACAGCTTTGACTTTTCCTTTATTCTTAGCAGCAGTAGCAGGAGCCTTCCCCTTGTTTCCTTTCTTCTTTTGAATCTTCTTCGAACAAGAGGCTACAGATTTAGTTTCAGAGGATGAACCCTTTTCAAACTTTCTTTTAGAGTGGACAACATTTGCCTCTCCTTCTACATGCCCCTCGTTTTTAAGAAGAGATTGATAAAGTTGTAGCTCATTAAGGAGACTAGTCAGGTTGAATACTATTTTATTCATCATTGCATTGCTTCGAAACTGTAGAAAACTCTTCGGAAGAGATTCTAAGATGAATGCAACCTAACTTCCCTCATCTATGATCGCCCCGTTTGCTTCTACCACGTTGAATTGGACCATCATATCCAGGACATGTTCCCGAACAAATGTGCCCTCTTTCATGCGGCAGGTATAAACGTACTTGAGAGCGTCATGGTGGAGTTGGTAGGACGGTTGTCCAAACATCTCCTGGAGAGAGTTCATAATCTCCATTGCCGTGGCCATGCCTTCATGTCTCTTAGCCAAAACTTCAGATAAGCTGGCTAGGATATAGACGCAAGCCTTATCATTGGCCTTTGTCCATAAGCATCCTTAATCGCTTGGGATGCATTACGAGTAGGGGCTGGAGGACAATCCTCCGTTAAAACGAACCGCAGATCATCGACAACAAGAAACATATTTAGGTTCGATTTCCACGTAGCGTAATTTTTGTCGGTTACTTTCTCATTTTTAAGCAGTGAGACTATTGAGGAAGACATTGCTGAAATTAAACAAATAATGACCGTATTAGTTATCTTTGCCTTAACCTATCATACAAGCAAACAATTGCACACAATCCAATAAATTTTAGCAAAACAAGCAATCACAGAACCCTAAAACTATTGATTTAGTTTCGCAACGATGTTTCAGAGGTTTAGAATATCAACCACCGAGAGGTGATCAGCTACTCCTCCTCTGAAATGAGACATTTCTCAGCCAATTTTAATTCCAGAATAACTCATATTCCTATAGACATTAGCCACCGTTGTTCGATCAAAGATTTGTTAGCACATTTAACTCATCCTCGTATGTGTAACCCTCCCACTTTCAGATCTCATAGGCACACACCAACAAGCCACCGAAGGGTAAGACAACTGTTGGTAATTAGCCTAAGAGACCCTATCCTATTCAGGAGTTCACAGTGTTTCGAATCCTATGATCAGGCCCTCCGAATGGGTGGTTGCGTCAGGACAACACGCAGGCGGATCATAGGACTCTCACGGTGCGAACTAGGGGCGGAGACCGAGGGATACGTTGACACGTGTCCCGCTCCCACTTACTTTAGACATTTTTCCCATTCACCTTGTTATTGATCCATGCAAACACTTTCCAAAGGGAGGCTGCTCCTAAGGCGACACGAAGCTGAGCATGAACCCCACGTTGTGAATATAGGGGGGTAGGAGCAAAACTTGATTTCAATCTCGTTTTGTAATTTTCCTCCCACTGAAAATGTCCTAAGGTTTATTTAGGGTTATTTAACTTAGATAAATTCGGCTAAATCAATCTATCTAAGTTTAATCCTATTATAACAATTATGGAAAGGATTCAACCGCAACATTTTAGGTGAATTAAACTCCTTTAATAAACCCAACAACATTGCAAGTCAACATGACTATGGTTAATTCAACTCAAGGTTTGGGTCAGTTCCCAGGCAGGAGGTGTTCCGTAAACCGTCATCTTAAGTACCCCCAGCCTTAGACATCACTTTACCCAGAAAGTTCCCTTATAACCGTAGTAATGTAAAGTCTTTACTCTAAAGATCTAGGTGCATTAAACTCTTTTAACAAACCTAGTGACATTGCATGCTAACATTGAACTATGATTAATTCAACTTCGGTATTCCGGGTCAGTTCCCAGGTAGGAGGTGTTCCGTAAACCGTCATCTTAAGTACCTCAAACCTTAGACAGAACTTAACCAGTGGAGTTCCCTTATAATCATAACAATGTTTTTCCTACTTAGTCAATTAAAAACTATTTTTAATTCTAAGTAAGAAATAATTCTAATCCTATTAGAAATTGATCTAGGTCTAATTAATTTTAAACAATTTAAAATTAATCCAATTAATCCTATGATCTTATGTTTGCATGCAATTCTTGATTATAGATTGATGGTTTCTAATCATTAATATTAAAGAACTATTTCAAATTTTAATGATTAATCTTATAATCAAGAATCTAGGGTTTAATTCATTCAACAATCCCATTCAAATTAAATAATTAAACCATACTAATTGCATCACATGAGAAGTAATATAACAATTATATTAATTACTATGGATGCTTCATGCTTCATGCAATTTTTGATTTTCTTTTAATATAACAATTATAAGCCAATCAAGAAAATCAATCAAGCATGCTACATTCATCACATTAAACATAACTATTTATATTTAATCTAAGTAATGACATGCTTCATGCTTTATTATTTTCAAATAATTAATATACACTTATATTAAAAAATATGAAAATATTTCATGCATTTAAAACATACATTATAACAATTTATAATATATAAATAAATGCATGGGCATGTTTATAACCGAAGGTGGGATTAAATATTTTATATGACATCCATAAAGCATATAAATAGCAATTGAACCGGTTAATTTTGGCCCCTAGGATAAAATAAAGCATTAAATTACAATAATTATTGCTAAATTCTATCCTAAAATCCTTCTACAGCCCCAAAAACTGGCCTAGAAAGCATGAACCACCCCGAATAGCCTCAAACCGGTCTCCAAAATCACGAACCAAGTCAAAATCTAGCTGAACTGGACCAAATTCGTCCCAGCCCAGCCAGACCATGCAAACCGGACTAGCCAGCGTTGAACCGCCCATTCGCGAAACCCTAATGTGCGTGCCACACATCGGGATAGCGTCGAGACTCTTGCAACGCAGCTTCCCGACTCTGCAAGTTTATCTGATGTTACCGGCTGCGGAATCGAGACAGCGTCGCGATTCTGAAGAACAGCGTCGCGACGTTGTTGCGTCTGGAGCACTTTTTGGGCAAAAAACAACGTCTGTCTTCGGTTTTTCTCTTTGATTTTAGCCGCGATTTCTTCGATTTTCATCTCATAAAAGCGTAATCTAGACCCGAACTTACAAAGGACTCGATTTTACATAAAATATCCGAAATATCAGGCCCTTACATGATCAAAATCACATAAAATATAAAATCTATGGCCATAAAATTAACCTTAGCAGTTCAATGCAAACCGAACATATATTATGCATAAATCCCACCTATTAGAGCCTATCGCAAATTTTAATATCGATTAATAGAGACAGTGAAGGCTCTGATACGGATTGAAGGGGATGAAAGCCCCGACGTAGCGGAAGCGCAACAATAGGACCTTGCGGCGTATATTAATTAATATCAAGATTATAACACGAATAGGCAAAACAAAACTTTAAACATGCTTTAAAGCCGCTGTAAAATGCTATAAACATGCTGAAAAACTAGGAAAAATAAACTACTTTTATTTTCATGATTTTCCAAAGAAAATGGTAAGAACCGTTACAAACCTTCGTTGTAGACTTGACCGATTTTCGCCAACGATGCTCCTAATGGTTGAAAACCCAGCGACCTCTTGGAAATCCTTCGCTGAAATTTTTCTTCTTCAAGGACACAATAACCACAGAGGTTACACCGATATGTCTCTAAGTCTAGGAGGCAATAGACTTGTGGGAGTCTTTCTCTAAGAGGGAGGCTAGAGAGAATTCTAGGGTCTTGTCTTGTGAGTTTAAGAACAAGAGGACTACTAAACCATTAAGTCTAATGTTCTATTTATAGGAGAAAGACCATGAATAAAATATTCACATTAAATCAATTATTTCCATAAATGATTTAATCTATTCCTTATTTAATCAATTCATGATCAATCAATTCCATAATTGATTAATCTTTTCCACAAATGACTAATTACTTCCATAAGTGATTAATCACTTCCATAAGTGATTAATTATTTCCATAATTGATTAATTTTCAATTCATTAACTCTTTAATTAATTAGTCACCAATTAAATATCACATATTTAATTTTCGGCCTTGAATTAATTAATTGTCCAAATTAATTTTAGGCCTTAAATTAATTAATTCATATTTGAACTCTTTCAAATTCAAATTTAATATGAATCAAATTCACATTAATATTTGAAATTTCTTCAAATATTTATTTCTCTCATAATAATATATCAATGTATATTATATTGTTTCCTTTAGTAAATTGAGCATTTTCATTACATTTATTACTTAGTTGCCTCAAATTACTTTATGAGCTACCAGTGGGACCTAATGGACTTGCAGATCAGAAGCTCCAACCATGTGAGATTAATTGGTCAAACTCATTAACCAAATTAATCAATATTCGTTAACTGTGTGTACATTCTACTATAGACTCATAGTTGCACTCTTCTCCCTACAGACATATTTTCCGTGTCCACGGATATAGACCAATAAAGATTAGTTAGTCCTTCACGAGTGTCTGTAACGCTAGCTGAGTCAAATTACCGTTTTACTCCTAGGTTACTTCTATTTCCTTAAGTACCAGTTCTCTTCTAATGAACAACTTGTTTCTGGTCCTACAATCAAACAGAAAACCCTCTCGTGCCATTGAGAGGGTAGGGGCCTTTGTTTAAGAGTCGGAGTTACCACTTAAGGGAACACTCATCTGCTTCCATAAAGTTGGGAAGGAGTGACTTCCTTCTTGTATGATTATGTTCCCAACTCTCCATTCGACCTTGTCCCCAAAATGGTAGGCTTATTGAGTCGGCTTATTGGCCACTCTCACCCATGCAAATCAAAGGACAATCCCTCATGAGTAGGAGTCCATAATTAACTTAGGATTGAGACTAAGTTGTCTAGGTCGTCCTAGTGAAATAGAAAACCAACTAGTTAATTGTGTTATAACTATTGGTTACTATTTCGTGGTCTGGTCTTATGCAAACTCATTGCATAGGATACCCTCACTCACATGTCTCTTACACGAAAGCGTTGGATCATGGCATTTGTATCAAATACAAAGTGGGTCGTATTCCTGTCACCAGGATAAGACACCAAGTCTTATCCCTATACTATAGACCCTTTAGGCTGTTTCTTGAATAGTGATCCCCATATGTCACTCAATATAGTTCAAGACTCATATTATAACCAAGGATGTCTAGTTTATTGGATTAGGGTTATTTTAGGCAAAGATAAACATAAAATAACTAATAACACTTAATGGAAAAGTACATCAATATTATTTCATTAATATTCGGTCAATGGTTACATTCACTATCTACGAGTTTTAGGGCATAAAACCCAACAATTGGCGCCATGACCTCCTCTATGTGGCACCGCATCTCAAAGTATACATTCTCCACATCCACATCAATAATTTGCGGTGGGGGAATGCCTACGTCTGGATTGGCAGCAGGAGCGTGCTCGTACTACGCTGGTTCTTCTTCTTGGAGCGCTACTTCTTCTCGCCTCGACTCTATCACCTCCATCTGAAAAATTGGTGCTGGAGGCTCAGGAAATTCTGGATGCAAGGGAGAGTCGACCCTATTTCCAACGCAGACAGTTGTTTCCTGCGTTGAATGGCGACTTTGCTCTGGGGGCAGCATAATCGGGGCTTCAAGCTCATAAAGCTGAGGCGCAGGCCTTGCCCTATGGTTTCGGCTAGCCATCTGCTTCTTTTTCTTCTTGGGCGGTGCTTGTTGAACTGGCCTTTCTTCCTCTACAGAGGCTTCTTCTTGAGCTGACGCTGGTAGGATGCAGTTGATGTGGATTGAGGTAATTTGCGCCAGCCAGTGCCCATTGAACGTCTGGTAGATCTTCCGCCTCTCTTCTTCTAGCGTAGGCTCTACACCAGATTAAAGACATAGCTTCGTGACCATGCTTGGGCAAAACATAACTCCGCACGGTTTGACAGCTGTCTGTTAAACGATTTTCCGCACACGCACCGGTCGTCACAAGTAATATAAAACGGTAGTAATACCGAGTATCGAATCCTCAGGGAAATTGAATTAATTCCATTAAGTACCAAGAACCATCATGTTTTAACTTTATTTAGAAGATCATCTCGAATGATAATGCAAGAATTAAAGGAATTAATAAAAATAAACATGCAATAATGAAATGAAATTATCCAATTAAGGGGGCTTGACCTAGGGTGTTATCTAGTTTTCTTGGATTTGAAGCTCAATTACATGGATGCATGTAACTAATAATCATCAATTCCATAAATCTAGAAGTAATTTTAAGCAGATTTCTCTTTCAAGTTCCTCCACATCTCATAGTAACATAACTAATTCATGTGTCCATCTCCTTAGTTAATCATAATATGGCATTAAGCAACTCCATAATCAATTTCTAAACATTCTCTTTCACTCTCGTGCTCCAAGCAATCGTGAGCCACACAATTTGGATCTAATCTAATTTCTCTCTGTCTAGTATCAATTTAGACCAACAAATCAATTAATCCGTGATCAAGAGATTAAAGGCATTGAGCAAAAATTGCATACATGAAATATGAAGAAATTCATTACATACTCCAAGTAATTGCGCTACAATATCCAATTAACTATAATAATGACCCTAGGTCTCAAGATCTACTCACGAATGGAAATAATTTCGCCCAAGTGATCATGATCCATAGGCCTAACTCAAATTACAACAAAGAATTATAAAGAAGTAAGGAAGAAATAACCGATAAGTCGATCCGAAACTCCCGCTACGATCATCTCGAATCCTTAGCCTTGGAATCTCGCTCAATTCCAACCTTTTTCTCCACAATTCTTCTCTTTCTCTCTATTGAGCTAGGGGAGAGCTCCCCACAAAAAATGGGATGATTTGAACCAAAGGGAAGGGGCCTTTTAATAGTGAAAGGGGCTGGAAATTTCTTGCTAAACAAGTCGACAGCGTCGAGACGCTACGTCACAGCGTCTCGAAGCTGTGACATCATGTTGTCTTGGGGGAGAAGTTGTCGCAGCGTCGTGACGCTATTGCGATTTTTGGATTTCCTTCGCTGATCACCTAGCGTCTCGACGCTATGGTCCTAGCGTCTCGACGCTATGGTCCTAGCGTCTCGACGCTATGGTCCTAGCGTCTCGACGCTAGTCCTTCTAGAAGCCCTATGAGCGGATTTTTCCTCTTTTCTCCAAACTTTTGGGCTTTTTGGGCCTCCCACTACACTTGTCTTCTTTTCTTGGACCTTAGGGCTTGGATCTTTGATGTGGACTTTTCCTAACCGCAAGCGCACGGGTCAAGTAATAATATAGTGAATAGTAAATTCAAATGTCGTCCTCTGGATTGGATTTTTAAGCAAATCAAGTATTGTGAATAATCTTGCCCAATTTTATTTAGGGATCAAAAAGTGATAAATAGATGATAATAAAATCAAATCAAAGCAAGTAAAAAGAATGGAAATTCAATTAGGAAAACTACTTAGGGAATTGATTTCGCCGATTTAGTTTAGGATTGATTTTAAAGAATAAGTTATTATGCACAATGGAATTATGAGCCAAAGACCCTTTAATCACAACTACCTCTCCCGAGTATAATTGATTCTCATGCAAATTAACCAACTTGATATCCCTATCTAAGTTTATTAATCATGCAAGGCAATGAGATCTTTCAACGAATTCTAAAGTTAATCTAAAACCGTCATGAATTAGAAAGTAAACTTTATTCATGCAATCTTGAGTAAGTCTAGATCAAATCCCCTCTCCCGAGCTAGATTCGAAACTTAAATCATCCAACTAATGGCCAATTAATTGAAAGCATTAAATCAAGATTACAAACACAATAACATTGCACAACTTAAACTATAAATCAATCCATAAACTTAATCAACTACATCAATCCCTAAGCTACAAGTTTAGCTACTCATGAATGTAAATACCAGCTCAACTAAACATATGAAAGCCATAAATCTAACTAAAGGAAGAAAAGGGAAAAGAAAACTCAATGTAGGCCGAATCCGACGTCCCCGTCACGATCCCCACGAACAATGGGTTGATTTCCAAGTCTCTCCCTTAGTTTTCAGCCTCAAAGTGCTCTGTTCTGCCCTGATTACGGCTATCCAAGGTCCCAAATCGAACTCCCTTCAAACCTAGCCGAAAATAAGCTTTTATTCTATTTTTTTTCGTCTTAGCGTCGAGACGCTGTCAAGACAGCGTCGCGACGCTGCCTCTTGTACGCGCGTTCTGAATAAGGAAAAACGGTAGCGTCGGGACGCTTCCTATCACAGCGTCTCAACGCTGTGAGATTTACGCGCCTAATCTGATATGGAATGTGAGCGTCTCGACGCTCAAGAGCTAGCGTCTCGACGCTAGCCTGCTGTTGATCGAGATTTGACTTTTTTCCACTTTTACTCTTTTCATTCCTTTGCATCTTTTCATGCCCCGAGCACCCGATTAACTCTAATATGGCATTATAGCTCCAATCAACCATTTCCTACAAAATAAACAATAAAGCACAATAAAATGGCCCAAACATCATAAAAGACTAGCTAAATTAAATAAGTAAAAGTAGCTAGCTATGCTCGCTATCAATCTTCAATGATTATTCTTCAATTTGCCCAAAAAGTCTTCAAATTCATCCAAATTCTCTTAAAATCTCAGTTTTGCTGCTCGAACTTGGTTTTCTGTAAAATCAACATAAAAATACATTAAAACTCACAATTCATGAACAAAACTAGGTGAAATTAATAGGAAAATGATAACATTTTTGCATGTCATCACACCCCCAAACTTAAAGTTTTGCTAGTCCCGATCAAAATAAAGTAATACATATGAATCATAACTTGCATGCTAACAACTCTATCCTCAATGCTTCTAGCCATAAATACAAACTATTGAAACAAATAAGTAAGCATGAACAAGCATCAAGAAGTTTAAAATCTAATCCTATCTTCCCTTGCAAAAATGAATCATCATTTTTGCCTTATCACAAATTTTACTAGCCTGGAATCATTTATATACTCCTCCATTCATCTTCCCCATACACTGGCACTAAAGCTCGCACTTCTAGCCATCATACTTATCTAGCAAGCACTACCTTACTAAGGTGCCCATAATTCTTGAGGCGTCCCCCAAACTTTTCTCTCTGTTTTTATTTTATTTTATTTTTTTTTGGGATGAGATAATCCTTTTAGATGTAGCACCTTCGTTCTGGCTTGCCAACATTGGTGATGAAAGCATCCAACTACGAGCGCTTCATCTTTCAGCATGCCGAAGCATGCTCATTTCTTTCCAGCGTTTTCATGCAAAGGCAAACGATGGGTGTCATGAATGCCCTTGGTTACCAACACTCTCAAGAAAGTGGAACATTCATTATATATAATATTATTATATATTTTACTATTATTTTTTTTTGAGCAAATCATTTCTTTTTCCCAAAGCTCAGTATTACTAACTATTATGCAAGAAAGCTATCGATGCCAAGAGACTAACCTTGTTTTAAATTGAGAAAAATGTCATTTTATGGTAAAAGAAGGGATAGTCCTAGGCCACAAAGTGTCTGAAAAAGGTTTGGAGGTTGATAAAGCCAAAATTTCTGCTATCGAGCAACTTCCTCCACCCATTAATGTTAAAGGAGTTCATAGTTTCTTAGGCCACGCAGGGTTTTACAGGCGATTTATAAAAGATTTTTCAAAAGTTGCTAAACCCCTGTGCCATTTGCTTGAGAAGGATGCTCCATTTGTGTTTTCAAAAGAATGTTTGCTAGCATTTAATCTTTTAAAAGAAAAATTGATTTCCGCACCTATCATTGTTGTGCCTGACTGGAGTCAACCGTTTGAAATCATGTGTGATGCTAGTGATTATGCTTTAGGAGCTGTCTTAGGGAAACGTCGAGATAAGTTCTTTAGGGCAATTTATTATGCAAGTAGAACTCTAGATAGTGCTCAGCAAAACTACACCACTATAGAAAAGGAGATGCTTGCTGTTGTGTTCGCTTTCGATAAGTTTAGTCCCTATTTGCTTGGTACAAAGGTTATAGTGCACACTGACCACACTGCTATTCGTTATTTGAGTAGTAAAAAGGATTCCAAGCCCAGACTCATAAGATGGATTCTGTTATTGCAAGAGTTTGACTATTAGATCAAGGATAGAAAAGGTTGTGAGAATGTAGTCGCAGACCATTTGTCTCGAATAGAGCATGAAAAGAATATCGCAACCTTTCCCATTAAAGAAGTTTTTCCTGATGAAAGGTTGTACGCTGTTAAAACCGTTTTTCCTTGGTACGTTGATTTTGTAAACTTTTTTGCAGGAAAAGAAATACCTCCTGACTTAAATGCCCAGAAAAGAAATAAATTTTTCCATGATGTGAAGTCCTACCTGTGGAATGACCCGTTCCTCTTTAAAGTATGTTCTGACCAAATCATTCGAAGATGCATTCCAGCAGAAGAAGTGGGTAAGATTATACATGATTGTCATGCCTCTCCTTATGGTGGTCATTTTGGACCAACTTGTACTGCAGCAAAGCTACTCCAATCTGGTTTTTATTGGCCTACTCTTTTTAAAGATTGTTATACCTTTGTGCGAACATGTGATAGATGCCAAAGGACAGGTAATATCTCTAGACGCCATGAGATGCCATTAACCCCTATTCTTGAGGTAGAACTTTTTGATGTGTGGGGCATGGACTTTATGGGCCCTTTCCCCTCTTCCAATGGATACTCATACATCTTAGTTGTTGTCGATTACGTATCTAAATGGGTAGAGGCAGTAGCCACTAACACTAATGATGCACGTGTTGTGTTACGTTTTCTGCATAAAAATATTTTCACTAGATTTGGCACACCACGAGCTATAATTAGTGATGAGTGGTCCCATTTTTGCAATAAATTGTTTGAATCATTACTAAAAAAATATGGTGTCAAGCATAAGACTTCTTTAGCTTACCATCCCCAG